>OU452196.1:4393125-5857500 GCA_911728515.1 Peribatodes rhomboidaria | reverse complement strand
TAAAATTAATAACATTTGAAAATCCATAACCTTTTGAGCTATATTATTTTATATCATAAAAGTAAACCATGCCCTACTATTGCTAGCTTTCTAGGTACGCTTGTGCTATTTATAAGGATGCCGTAAAAAAAACTGCATTCAAAATCAAAATTGCCTTGTTTAATTAATTAATTAATTTATCTAATGTTAATTTATTTTAGTGAAAATTATGTAATAATAGATTAGTATATTTGATTAACTATAGGTATTTTATGTATTTGAATGTACTATATTAGTATGACATGTGTGTTTATGTAGAAATATACAATACTCAATGTTTGTTTATACTATATACAATAGTATTGTTACACTATAGAATAAGTATTGTTATAATTATCTATTCGCCATATTGGCCATAAAAATATAAATCTAATCTAATATTATAAAATAGATAATTCTACACAAGTACTTATTTAGACAGTGTTGTGTTTTAGCATTTAATATAATGCATGCGGCTCTTAGCCGCCCAATCATAACCTCATACATAATAATAATCAAAGTAATTTATCTAAATCAAGGTAATTTATCTTGTACTTAGCTGTTGCCCGCAACTTTTGTTCAGAAAATAGTATCCACGAGCACCCTCCTCGTGATATACTGTACTTACCTAATTATCTAATTATGAATAATAAATAATCCGTTACCAAAGAGATCACAGTCCAACATAAATAATCACGAAAAATATATGTGAAACGGCGGGAAATTGATTGTAGTTTTCGACATAATAAACACATTCACTCATCACACTCATATTTTTAACACAAATAATTTATTACAATGTATTAGGAATGCTCCTGTCATGTACTCGTCATTTTACATTATTTTGTTGGTTAGGATTGATTGAAGGAGTTTGTATTGTAACAATATTTATGGCCAGACTAGTTACATATATTATAATTATATACTGGCCATTTTTTAGCGGAGTTTTATTTTAGTTGTTATTTTAGTAACAAATAAAGGTAAAACATTTAAGGCCATATTTCCGTCTCAGGTGATTGCTGGCTGCCGCCGCCGCCGCCTGCTGGCTGTCGTCGCTGCTCGTGCCGTGCGCCCGAGAAAGAGAGGAGAGACAGAGACGTAGCCGAGCTCTAAAAATAACCAGGGTGAGTAATTAATTAGTATGTAACAATTTTTATATAATTTTTTAATTTTTTTTTGGTAAGTATATATTTTTTCATCAACTTCCCCACGCTGCTGTCCTATCGAATAGTAACGTAGTTAAGAGTTAATAGAGAGAAAAAAAATGAAAATAAAATAGCAAGTAACATTATTAAAAGAACAAAAAAACAAATCATAGTTTGTCACTTTAATCAATGTTACTTTCAATTTGTTCTATGTAATCACGCCATATAGGTTACTTAGCGATGACCACGCCGCCATCTTGTTTAAGTTTACATGGGCGTTCCGCGGCAAGGCTAGTAGGAGGTACATTAGATTCGCTTCCAGAGTTTTTGCCGAGGTTATATTGTATCGTACGAGAACCTTTTCAATGATTGTTCAGCACTTTGAGGCGCTGTTTTTTGTAATTTGTAAACGAGATTAGAAGGAGCGAGATGGCGCTCTACAAAACTTCCATAGCACGTTTCTCCTAAAAGGCTACCTGTTCCTCGGTAATTAGCATGTAATTCGATTCCTTGACCTCGGAAATCGCGATTAAAACTTAATATTTATGGTTTTGGATGTGTAATTTTTGTATAATAAGCAAGATAAAATCGCAAGTTCAAATTTCGAGCCAATAGAATCGCCGGCTTGCTCGAGGTTTTTTGAGAATCCGAATTGGTTTTATCACGTGCTCCGTTATTTAATTATTTGCCCAAAAATCGGGAAGGATTATTAATGATGTGATATATTCTCAATTATTAAAATAATAATACTTTTTTTCTTTTCTTTTTCTAATTTTTGCTTTTAATATTTACTATACTATTTATGTGAAATATTATAAACGCGAAATTTTGTAAGAATGGATGGATGTTTGTTTGTTACTCTTTCACGCCAGTACGGCTGAACAGATCTGGATGAAATTTGGCACAGAGATAGATTATAGTCTAGAATAGATACTTTTTAACCGCGGGGCGCAGCTCTAGTAATATAATATATTTTTTACGCTTCTTCTTAAATTTTTACGTGCATTTTACACCATTTAACCAAGAGGAGCCGCAATTAATGTAGGTACAACATATTTGATCTAATCGTTATTCATTATTAGGCCAAATATTATTGGGAAGAGTCGTAGTAAAAACAAATGATTAACTGTTAAGGCCAACGCGTCCCAGGGGCTTGCTGGCTCGGCTCGGCTTTTGTTATCTTAAAACCAATGGACACAGGAGTGGGAAACAAAATGTTTTAACCCTCCTACTGACCGACCAACCTGGAGGAGCGAATACTGTTAAATAGGGTAATATTTTTATAATAAAATGTATTAATTCTCACTACTACTACTACTACAATACTACTACAAAACTAATACTACGAATAAATATAAATTATTGTAAGACTGGAATGGAATTATCGACATAGTTTTTTTTTTCTTTTTTATTATTATTATTATTATTATTTATATATATTATCTATTCGTTTTTTATTATTAAGCCATTCCGTTATTGGGAAAAGTCGGAATAAGAACAAATTATTAACGGTTAATGCCGACGCTTTCCAGAAACTTGAGTTTCTGGAAGCGTCCTTTCTTCCAGAAAGGTGAGTGGTAGAGTAGTATGTAACAATGGTTTTATTTTTGTTATCTTTACACAAATTACGTCACCGTCTATTATTATTATCCCTTTCACTGGTCCAGTGGGAAATTTCATGTTTTAACCCTCCGACTGAACTACCTGGAGGATTCGATACTGATCATAATTAGGGTGACTTTTTGAATGTATTTTTTTTTTTTTTTTTTACTTCTTTATTTTCTCACTGGGTTGATTGCGATTAGCATATATTAAGATTAGGTGCATCTCGAGGGAATACTGGGGATGATCTAAGAGAATCCTTTTTCTCGTCGATTAGCCCTCTGTTTGGACACGCAGGAGGTCCGGGAGTGGTATTAGACGATCCTCTTGTTTCCCTCTCGTTCGCGCTCGCACTTCGTGTGAACTGACAAAAAAGTTTCTTGTTTCTTTAGTTTCAAAGACACTAGCAGATCACGGAAAGGCTTACACGAGTAGGTAATTTAAGAAGTTTGCTACCGAGAAACAGTTTAAGCATACCATGACCGCTATTAATTGTGTGTCTGCGCGCTAACGGTCAGGTAGAACGTACAAATCGAACCATTCTCAGCGAAGGCGCGAATTATTGGTCTAATAGTCTACCTGACGTGGTCTGGGGTATAAATAATACTCTTAACGATACGACTGGTATTAAGCCTTACGATCTGATGTTCTCTCGTAGTGGTAGGTCAGTATGCGACGTTTTAATTCCAGGGCGCGTTGTCGAATCCACCCAGGCAAAACGCATAAAAGCTAGACAGCGTATTGAACGGGCTAGCATGAAAATGAAACGTCATTTTGATAAGCGTCGCAAAAACTGTCATGTATACAAAAAGGGCGAATTAGTCCTTTGGAGACAAGCGCCTACCAGTAGCGCTGCTAAAGTTAACACGAAGTTGGATGATCTTTATTCAGGACCCTACATTGTTACGAAAGTTGTTGGCAATGACAGATACCGGATCAGGAGTATTTAAAGGCTTAAGAGGTTACAAAAACTTCACCGGAATAGTATCCGCAGACTCCTTGCCCTTGCGTCCTTACCGAAGCATAGCTCCGGTGTCTGATAGTGCCAGCAGTTCTGATGAGCAGTTAGAAACTGAAGACCTTCTTGATTTATTAGAAAGTTAATGTCCGCTGTCTGTTCCCATTGCGGGAGCAATTGTTGCAGGATGGCCGATTGCAACGGTCAGATGTTCTGCCAAGCCGTATGCCAAGCCAAGCTTGCCAAGTCGTGCCAAGTCATGCTAAGTCATGACAGGCCATGCAAAGCCAAGCCCTGCCATGCTGACGCCTAGCCGAGCCCAACAAGCAAGCCCAGCATTATTTAATCGATCGCCTTAGTTGATTGTGGCGTCACGTCCGATTATTATGACGCACCTTAACGATTGCCGCCATTTTGTTACCGCCCTTAATTGCAGTGGGTGTAAGCTAGTTATATAGTGCGAGCAGCGCAGTTAACGGATTATTCTGAAGTGTACCTTAGCCTAAGCTGAAACTCTGTTCGATTTCATAAGTAAAATAAAAATATATTTGTCAACACGGGTTTGCAGTTTTACTTCTGTTTTAAAATCAAGCTTTGTAGGACTTGTCAAAACAATACATACGAATAAAAACCGTCTTCACCAAATATTACGAAATAATAGGTATCTACTATTTGACCACGTACTGTTCTGCAAGTTTGAACATTGGCAAAGCTTACTCATAGTCGTAATAGTACGAACATAAAACGCTAGATGGCGCTGTTTCAAATATTTAAGGATTGCATTGTTTGCAATATTTTTTTACGATAGCCCAGATCAATCTAGATTCTAGAGGATTGAACTGAGTACGATAGTGTAAGTAATTGTGTCTCTTTTCTTCCCATTACCCTACCTTATTTCCTATTCCGTCTTACATAGAATAATCTCACCTTGCCATAATATTTTGCCATTTAGTACCTACTCTTCCCACTTTGTCAGCTGTGCTTCTGGATCCTTCCTACCGGCCTTAAAAATTGTGAATCCAAACTAAAATTACCACGCAGTGAGCTAAAGACCTCGCGGCCGATGATTGTCCTCATCTACAGGTCGCATTCATCAGCGTACCTGCTCACAAAACTTCACGAGAATCGGTTAAGAGTCCGGCGACCACTTTAGACTAACTTAGCATTGGCTATAGGTTTTCTACTGTAATTTCGTCTAGAAAAAGACGAAGAGCGAAATGAGCTAGTTAAGATACTAACGATCCTCTAAAGTTATCTACAGAGTGATAAATGCAATTTCAATGATTTTTATGACTTTGCACTCCTTTAATTATTTATAAATAACAATTACATTAACAGTTACAAGTTTGTATAGCGCTATTTACTGGCTACTCTATGTCTAACGGAACATTGGTTTATCAGATGTTTATGCATTTTTTTATTTCTAAAGCAGTTAATCTCTAACACTTTCGGCAAGTATTCTACTACGAGTATGTTCTTAGATAGGTGTTATGGTGGCAACTCACTAGAGGGCGCTGCAGCTAACTTTCCTTTTACGAGCTAGGCAGCTAGCAACTTGAACATTGACAAAGTTAACTCTCTGTCGTAATGGTACGAACACAAAACGCTAGATGGCGCTGTTTTATACATTTAGAAATTTTGCTACAATAATTTTTATCCATTGACATTATAACTCTTTTCCCCGTAGTTTCATAGTCATTAAGGGATGATGTTGCTTTCCAATAGTAAAAGAGTTTTTGGAACCGGACCAAGACTTTTGAGTTTATTACAAATGGATAATTTTGAGTATGTTACCAACGCACAAATCTTTCTTCTTGACAATCTTAGGGTAGAAGAGTGAGTGATTATGCACTAACAAAACCCACACTAATAAAATAAAATCGAAAGAAACTCTCGGATATTAATGAAATTTGTTAATTAGCTGTTACAGTATAGCACGAGGAAGTTTTGACGTGACAACGTCTTATAAATTGGTTTGCCGGGTGACACTTCAAGAAACTGCGTTACGCTCCGCTCACGTTAAGTATGCGCTCACAATGAGAGCGAGTGAGAGGCACGCGTCCCTTCCACTCGGGCATGGTTAGCCCGCCTAAGAGCGAGAGAGACAGACATAAAAAGTCGTTGTCACGTAAAACTTTCGCCCGTATACCGACTTTACAGGCAACCAATTTTTTGGATACTATTTTCTAAATAAACGCGAACGTTGTCGCGGGTAACACTATAGCATCATTATTTTCTGTCTATTTGCTTTCCTTCTCCCTTCTTTCACTCATTTATTTTTATCTTAGTGAAATAGAAAAGTCTTTGGAAACCTCACCTTTTCATGTTGTTTCCTTCTCCGCCTTGTCTGCTGTTTCTGGATCTTCCTACCAGGCTTGTAAGATTGCAGTGTATTGAGAATAGTGTCATTAATTTTCCCATGGTATAATAATATACTCCGCCAGGTATAGCATTTCGGTCACGTGGGCAACACGTGCTGACGTCAATCGATGCTTAAGAGTCCGGCGACCTAACTAATCTATAATAACCTAGGCGACCTAGACTAACTTCGCATTGGCCTAAGGTATTCTATCGCCATTTCGTCTAGAAGAAGAAGACGAGTGAAGAGAGCGTGTAAACTGACGAGCCTCTAAACTTACCTACAGAGTGACAAAGTGCAATTTCAATTTTTTTTATGATTTTTGCATTTCTGTAATAATTCTTAAGTAAATAAGAATTTCCCTTGTATTATGGATTCATTTAACAGCTAATGATGTAGACAACCTCCCTATGTAATGAAATTTATGATTTGCTTTGTCTATCTATTGAATAAATCAGTCAAAAGTGACCCCTTAAAATGCGGATATTTTTCATAGCTCTATATTAGCTTGAGAACGTTTTTTAAAAAAAAAAAAACAAGAACATAGGGGCGAAGATATTGTTAATTTAATTGTACATGCTAAATTTCATCATAATCTGACAAACGGTTTTCAAGAAATTTGAGTAGTGCGTTTGTTTGGAAATTTCAGAACGTCGCGGCCCTCTGCAAGACCGAAATAAGTCATTTACAGATAGTTCGATAGAGAAGGATGACGATGACGAGTGACGTCATTACGTGTTGGATCCCGGAATGCTAGACGCCAACTTGCAATGTCGCTATTTAAGGGTTTTACTCACTAGTTCGATCGTCGAACTAGTAAGAATTTTTTTTCTCATCAGTTCGACCGTCGAACTACTCAGATATTTTTTAAATTAAAAAGTTTTTAATAAGTCCATCGTCGCTCGTCGAACCAATGAGATCTTATTTAAATCAAGAAATTAGAGGTCACCGTCCGTAATTAAACAATTATCACATAAAAATCCTTTAATTTAAATGTAGATTTGTCACGGGAACTAAGACCATCTCCCGAATTTGGCGACGTTCTGCCCTATTCAGGACGCTATTGAGTTAGTAGGTACTTAAATTCAACATTTTCTGTCACTAAATCACATTACTTAAAATACTAAATCACAGACAAACAAAATTCTTTTTTTTATAACAAAACCACCATTTAACCAACAAATATACTCTTAGCATAATTATATTGATGATAATAAATAGTAGATGATCGCTCAGCGTAGGTACACTCCCGCCCAGCGATCTATCGGAAATACTCGTTCAATCCTACTAATACTCGTATTATAAACGCGAAAGTTTGTAAGAATGGATGGATGGATGGATGTTTGTTATTCTTTCACGCCAGAACACTCCCACCACCTCCCATGGTCCTTCCAACCTTTCGGTTATACGGACCGAAACTGTGAGCCTTTGTGCTGGCTTTCGCCAGACTGCTCTACAGAATGTGTCCCTTTCTACCCCTTTAGCACTCTCCCCCTTCTGGGGCTGTTGGACGGCACAAACGACCTCTGTCGTCGGCCAGCTCCTGTGACTCGTACGCAGAGCGTACGGCGTGCCACTTGTGCGCGAATTCGCACAGTCGGCCGAAGCTGGTCGCGTCGCGTACAAGGTCCGCGTAGTAGACCGGGCCCGCCTCAAGGCGGGTGGTCGCATCCATCATTCTTTCGCGCAAGTCCCCATACAGAGGACAGTCCCACAGAACGTGGTGCCTGTCCTCGTCAGCCATTCCGCACACGCACACACTGCTCTCACTCAGTCTCATATCGTGCAGTCTTTTCCTAAACATTCCATGGCCGGTAAGCAGCTGCGACACCTGGTAATCCGGCTGCACCCAGACCATGCGCAACCTCTCCCCTACGTCCGGGAAGAACCGTTCCCGTCCCTTGGTCGACTTTTCCCACCCCCGTTGCCACTCCGCTACCACCTCCGCGTCTATCCCCTTCCTCCGCTCCACCTCCCTCGGGAGGCCCTCGCACTCCGCGCTGCGTCGGCCAGCACGGGTCAGCTCGAGGTCCGCCGGCAGCACTCCAGCCTCGCAGCAGTGCTGCACGACCGGTAGGCCTTCGTGAGCAGCACCAATGGCGGCCGCTGCCTTCGCTGCAGGACGCTGCGGACCACGTGGAGAGCAGCTCGTCCGTGCCACATGGCTGCCGCGTAGGTCAGGGTTGCGACATAAGTGCCCTTGTACAGGACTTTGAGCGCCTTGTATCGCACCCCCGAGTCGAGGCCGACACCCTGGACATCTTGCCGAAACACTTGCTCGCCCGCTCACCGATACTGGCCGCATGCGGTGCGAATGACAGGGCGTCGTCTATGACGACGCCCAGCACCGTTGCCTGTTTCACCGACTTGACGACACTACCTCCGAATTTAATCGTCGGGGGACGCTGGAGCCTGCCCTTGAGCGTGATGGTTTGGGACTTGGCCGGAGCGAAATCGAGCCTGTTACGGGTCGCCCTCCCCGCCACTAGTTTCAGCACGGTCTCGGCACCCCTTTCCACAGCCGCTCTCGAGTTCCCCCGAACCAGGATGGTAACGTCGTCGGCGTATGCAACCATCTCCACCCCACTCCCCGGTTCTGGTAGAGCGAGTAAGTCGTCCAGTAAGACGTTCCAGAGCGTCGGCCCCAGCACCGACCCCTGCGAACAGCCCATCGTCGACACCTTCCATTCCACATGGGTACCCACAATCATGGCGAGGCGCCGTTGAAAGAAGTAGTCCGCCAGCATCCTATAGATGTTTGGCGGGCAGCTGCGTTAGAGTGCGATACGCCAGGCCCCATGGATCGCGGTTGCCACTCTCCGCTATCATGTTGTTCCACTCTATCTCCTTCGTTCCATCTCTCTTCTATTCTTCAGACGCGCCTCGTGGAATACCACCCTTGCTTTCTCTTCTCTTGTCCCTCCCAGTTTCCTGACATTCTGCCACGCACGTCTTGCCTTACACTGCTGCCGCCGAAGCCGGTCTAGCGCCGGCGACCACCACTCGTAGCCCTTGTCCGTCTTAGCCGCTTTCACCAATCCCAGGCATTCAGTCGCCGCTCGCTCTAGCACCTCCGAGAACCTCGTACAGAGAGCGGACGCAGGCTCGTTACCGTTCAGTCGTCCCATTCGCTCATGGACCCTGTCCCGAAAGCGTTCCCAGTCCACCCCGCTGTCCCTGTACCGACGCTGTTCGGCCAGCTGACCCCCGCTCGTCGCAGAGCCACCGAATCCGACCGTGTGCCGCCCCCTGCTGAGAACGTGATGAGCCGGTGGTCGCTCGAGGACGCCTCGTTCACCGTCCAGCTCATCACACGGACGCCACGAGTACTGAGCGTGACGTCGATGTTGGACTCGCTGTTGGCCGTTGCGAAAGTTGCCAGCTGTCCCTCCACGTTGTGGACCTTTAGCCTGCGCGCGTGCAGGAACTCCTCACACTTCGCGCGGCATTCGGTGGTAGCGCTGCCCCGGCCCACATACTGTCGCGGTTCGGAGTGCCACAACGGCGAGTGCGAGTTGACGTCGGCGCATACCAGCACGTCCGAGCCGCGAAGACGGTCCAGCACCACACCCAGGCGGTGCAGGTACGGGTCCACTGGCTCAGAGTACTGGAAGTACGCCGACACGCAGTACAGGTCCAGCGGGGCCACGTGCAGGACGCACATGTTTGTGTCGCTGAGGTAGTACAGCAGCGCACACGGGAGCTCCCGATTGCGGACGTACACGCCCGCCTTCGGATCCGCTCCACATTGCAGGAGGAACTCGACCATGAAATATTGTTCTTGCACAAGAACAATGTCCAGGCCGAGCTCCCCCGCAATGGCCGGAAGCTCCCGCGTCACCATCGCAGCGCCACCCAGGTTGAGCTAACCGACTCTGAGGGACCTAGTGTCCGCCATAGTGGGTCGTGGCGATCAGCCTTGCCTCCGCGTGCTGCCGGGCTGGACACTCGCTGGATGCTGTCGGGTGGGCACAGTCGCGGCCGAATCTTCCGCATATGGCGCGGGAGGATTTCGAGGCCTTATAGGTGTCGGAGCGGTGACCTGTATCACCACAGCGGCCACAGGTGACCTCAGTCGCCCGGCAGAACTTCTCCGGGTACCCATACTGCTGACATTTGTTGCAGCAGGTCACCCGAATGTAGTCGACGACGTCGAACGCCATCCACCCAACGTAAACCGACCCGCACCTCAAGAGGAGGTTCCGCAGCGCCCCGCTGACCTCGAATATGACTGAGGTGGTTCCATGCTGCCGCCGTCCCTTTTTAAAGGCCCCCTTTAAAATGGGACCACCATCCCGGCGTTGCCAACTTTCCGCACCTGGGAGATGCCTATTGACATCTCCTTGGGGTTACAGGCCTGCTTGAGGGCGCCTTTTGTATCCTCCGCAGTCTTCAGCTCGGTGTTCCCTTCAGAGGGATAAAAAGCCAGGACTGGCCCCTGCGCCCGGATAGGCCTCGGCTCTCCTCTCCGCGAAGTTCGGACTATAGCCGCGTAGGACCTGGATCCGCCTTCGCCGACTTCCATGTTCCGGGCCGGCAAGTTGGAGGCCGAGAGCCCCCACAATTGCAACGATGTCGTTGCCCTGGCTGCTGATAAAATTGATTTCAGCCTTGTTCAGTTTGGACCCCGGGCCCGCCGCCGTCGCGATGATGGGCCGCACGGCTCGCTGCGCTCGTTCGATCAGCTCCAATTTGGAGGCCGAACTAACGTCCAGCGCTCCGCAAACCGAGTCTGGTGCCTTGGCGAGTGCCGCGAGCGGCGGCTCCTCTGTAAACGCGACTGGTGTGGCCGGGGCGGAGGTCGAGGCCGCGGTACCCGCCACTGGCAAAGTAGCCGTCTTCCTGCCAGCGAGACGTTCCACCCGCCATTTCGTCGGTGGTGGTTTTTCAGCCGGCGACGTAGGTGGGCGTTTCGACCGCTCGGGCTGCCAGGTGCCTGGCTCGGAGGCCGAGCTGGCTTCCTTGGCAGGCGATGGGTGTGGAAGGGGGAGTCCGAGCGAGGGAGGTGCGGGGCTTAAAAACCCCCGCATCTCGCTCAGCATCCGCCATGCCCGTTCACAACTTACAATTTGGCACGCAAAAACCAACAAACTTAATTAACTTAACTAATTAAGGACTGAATTTAAACTAAACACAAAAATAACAACAAAATACAGAAAGACAAAGATCAAAAGTAAAGAAAAGTGTCCTGTCACCGTATGTGTCACTGTCACTGTCTCTAAATAGTCTTTTTGGCGGGCGGTGACGTCACCCGTCGCAGCCAAATGCTGCATCCCGCTCTGCCTCCAATATGGCCGCCGGTCCTTACGGACAAACGTCCAAGTGGGAGCAGGAGGGACCGCTTCAGCCACGCCGACCGAGCGTCACCACGTCTCGTGTCTCTCTCGCACTCCCAAGATGGCCGCCGTGCTAGACGGCAAACACCCTACGAGTAAACGAGAGGGACCGATTTCCGCACAAAACACAGCACAAGCATAAAATAAAGATCAAAACGAAAATAAATAAATAGATTGAAAATACGAGGAGCTTACGCAATACACGACCGCCTGCTACGAAAGCCGACGACCGATAGGAACGCCAGAACAGCCGAACAGATCTGGATGAAAGCCAGAGAGCGCAGCTAGTACTCAATAATTTATTGCTTTCATTATGGTACTCTAGCTGCGCCCCGCAGTTTCACCCGCGGTTAAAAAGTATCCTATGTGTTATTCTAGACCATAATCTATCTCTGTGCCAAATTTCATCCAGATCTGTTAAGCTGTTCTGGCGTGAAAGAGTAACAAACATCAATCCATCCAATGCTCAAGTCGATCGTGCCTTTCGCTCGCTCGTGTAGCGCTCCCGCTCTAGCGAGCGTAACGAGACAATTAGTCATCCTTTTTCGTGCGCGCAGCAAATGTTTAGCCTTAGTTTATTATTACATTATTCAATTTGCAGTACGCTAGGTGAGCTAGCGTGCTAAAGTACTAATATAGGGCTTAACCATGCTTAGTTAGCATACTGCAATTAGGACATTGCAATGGCCGGATTAATCCCAAAAAAGTTCTTTCATCGTCTTCTCATCCAGCATCCTATCCACTTCCTCGGTCACCATTGCCTCTTCCTCTACCTCTCTTTCCACCTCACGAGTATCCTCCTCCCTCACGTAAGGATTAGGAAAGCCAACCACCTTCTTCGGCGCCAAATAACTTATGAAGTACTCCAATTCGCTCTTACTGCAATGCGTCGCGAAGCAAACATCGATTCTGTAACTATTTTGGTCTTTTTTCACTTGTATCACTTGGTCTTCTGTTTGGTAGTTCGTCCATTTCAAGGCGGAGAAGTGTATGTAGAGGAAGGATGAGGCGGTGGTTTGAGGGAGGCTGGTTTGAGGAAGGCAGTCGTCGTGGGGCTTCGTCTCGGTTCGGTGCCTGCAGAGGTGGATCCGAGAATTTGAAGGGTCGTTCGTTACACCGACGATTGAGTTTGGGAACTGACTGTAAACAGATATGAAATAATAATAAATAAATTAGGGACATTGTTACACACGGTCGCCTGACCCCAAACTAAGCAAAGCAGTCTGGCAGCCATAGTACAAACTATGGCTGCCAGAGACTGATATACACATAAACGCATATTTAAATAGATATTAACACCCAGACATAGAACAAACACTAATGTTCATCACACTTATTGTTTATCCTAGGTGGGAATCGAACCTACGCCCCCAAGCTCAGAAGGCAGGTTCACTACCAACCGAGCCACCGAGGCAGTCTACTTCTAAAAAAAAACAGTAAAAACACAGTCTACTTCTCAGGGGCCCGGATTGCCCCAACATAATTTGGCGAAACCAGTTAGGATAGTATCAATGATATTTACCTATACAATTTCCATATTTCATCGGGCACATACACCTTCTCCGCCAACTTCTTATAGATCTGGTTGAAGACGAATTCGTAGCCGTATCTGGCCGAAGTGTGGAGGGCCACCTGTTTGGGAACAAAAAAAATAAAAATAAAAATTTAAATAATTCGGAAACGTTTCCGATCGAATGGCACAAATTTCAAACTCAAATTGTTGAATCTCAGTCTACTTTTAAACATTTTGGAACAGGGAATCGAGTATAAATCCAATCGGAAGAATGAGTCGTTTTAAAACTTATGAAAACGGACTGAGATTCGTATAATTTGGGTTAAAATATTTGGAATCTAAACGGAAACGTTTCTGCATGATTGTAAATACCTATGTAAAAAATCCAATCCTATACAAAAAAATCTATGTAATTATTGAACTAACTAACAAAGTCTTAACAGAATCGGTTAAAAAATGCGACTTGTATAGCTGAAGATAAAAATCCGGACAAAAATCTAGTTAAAATTCGGACATATGAAAGCATTTTTGTCAAAGCTGAAGCGAAGACGCTTCGCTCGATTACCCGGTTGGTATCGCGTCGCAGCCACGTCTCTATGTGTTGCATGGTGGAGTCGACGCTGTCGGTGCGTTTCGGGAACTCTGTGTGTACATCGGTGAGGAACGTCGTGTCAACGTATAACGCGTCTGGAATGAGAAATTAATAACATAATTAATAACATTGACTGCCTCGGTGGCTCAGTTGGTAGTGAACCTGCTTTCTGAGCTTGGGGTCGTGGGTTCGATTCCCACCTAGAGCCAACATTTATGCGATGAGCACTTGTGTTTGTTCTGTCTGGGTGTAAATATCTATTTAAGCAGGTGTTTAAAAATATACATATATGTATTTATATCAGTCTCTGGCAGCCATAGTACAAGCTTTGCTTAGTTTGGGGTCAGACGACCATGTGTGAAAGTGTCCAAAAAAAAAACTATCGTCACGCCTTTCCCCCGAGGCGGCTGGCAGAGGTGTGATACAACACCCACGCTTCGCCGGACGATATTCAGTACCAAATGTGACAGGGAGCGAGCCTGTCGCCATACACCGGGCTCCAGTCATGTAGCAAATGACGTTGTATGTTGTACTCACATTTGTTCACACAATGAATAATTAATTCATGAATTAATTTAAGAAATTAATGAATGATAATAAAACCACAGAATAAATAATTGTTTAATACAAGTAACATTATTAGAAAGAAGAAAAATTAAATGTCTGTAAAGTCGGTTTACGGACGATAGTTTAACGTGACAACGTCATAACAAAACATTGATGAAATCTTCTCCTCGGACGCATAGGCCAATCGAGTGGAAGAGAGATAGATGCGACGCAAGCCGAACGCTTAAGCCGATAGTGCCTTTTGCTCGCTCGTGTAGCGCTCTCGCTCTAGCGGACGTAACGGGACAATGAGTCATCCTTTTTCGTGCGGGCAGCCGGCGTTTACCGATTTATTAGACGTTGGTTCGTAAAAACAAAAACCCGACTGCAAAATGTAGTACCTTAAGTCACTTCACTATCAAGACGATTCAAATGACACCTCCCACGTCGATTAACATCAAGCTGTTTAGGCTATACGGCGTGCCAGAGAAACCTCATACATACATACACTCGAAAAACATAACCCTCTTTCTTGCGCAGTCGGATAAAAACATACCCAACTCAATGATCTTCCCGTTCTCATGCAGCTGCGCGTATTGTGACAAGCTGTTGGTGCTCATTCTGAAATTTAAAAACGAATTTGTTAATAAACAAATATTTATATTAGTTAATTATTTATTAGTGTCTCTGTGCGCTGAAGATTTCGTTAGTCCATAACCCCATATTGTTATCTCCGCCATTTTGAAAAACTTCCAAACACTAAATGGACATATAGGTACATAAGAGTTCAATAAAATTAACGGACCAGACTTCCCATACAAAATCTGTCAAAAAGATGATGGCGGAAACAAGATCACCAGCATGAACACTTAGTGAATTGTGACTATGTGACTGTTGTGACTAATTATTTTACGGTTTTTAAAATTGATCATAGAATGGTCTTATTAAGATTCACTAAAAGCGGCCGTTTTAGACCTCCTGCTTACAAAATCTCACGAGAATTGGTTGAGAAACCTGACCCGAGGAAGACAGCTGAACAGACGCCGGATAAAAGAAACCATTTTTGCCGTAGATGAAGCAGAGACGCTTCGCTCGTAAACGCCCGTTTGGTCTATTAAGCTAGCTGCAAGCTGCGGTTACCCTCGCGGAGATGCAGACAATGTCGGGGTAAAAATGACCAAGCTAGTAGCGTAATTTTTTTGCTTAATGTGTGCGTGTTGTGTAGTTTTTGGCTTCACATAAATCATACGCCGTGCGCCATCTTATTTTTTAGGTTGATCTGAGTCTAATGAGGTTACTAGTTCTTTTAATAATGTTAGTTGTAAACTACTTACCTATCTCAAACTTTCAGCTTCAGAGATCAAGTAGTTTGTTAGATTTCGTATTTAATCAGTGAGTGAATGAGTAAGTCACGAGTTTCGCTTTTATAAAACACAGATAGACAAGACGCGCCCCGCGGTTTTACTTGCAGTTAAAGAGCAGCCTTTGTGTTAATCCACGGTATAAGCTACCTCCATACCAAACATCAAAATACGTCCACCTGTTTGAGTGTGAAGAACTAACAAACATAAAACTTGGTTGTCTGTAAAGTCGGTTTACAGACGACAGTTTAACGTGACAACGTCATAACAAAACATTGATGAAATCTTCTCCTCGGACGCACAGGCCAATCGAGTGGAAGAGAGATAGATGCAGCGCAAGCCGAAAGCTCAAGCCGATCGTGCCTTTAGCTCGCTCGTATAGCGCTCTCGCTCCGATCGTAACGGGACAATGAGTCATTCTTTTTCGTGCGTGCAGCCGGCGTTCATCGATTTATTAGACGTTGTCACGTCAAAACACACACACAAAAACTTGCGCACTTCTAATAGAACTAGCTGCGCCCCGCGGTTCAAAATTACTCTATGTAACAATTATCAGCTGTTGTGGTGTATTGAGTAACAAACACCCATTTATCCATCAATTCAAACTTTCGCATCCTACTCTCTACTAATATTACAAACGCGAAAGTTTGTAAAAATGGATGGATGGATGGATGTTTGTTATTCTTTCATGCCAGAACGGCTGAACAGAGCTGGATGAAATTTGGCACAGAGATAGATTATAGTCTAGAGTAGCACTTAGGATACTTTTTAACTGCGGGGCGCAGCTAGTTCATAATATTAGTGTGGGGTGAAGTGTGATAACGTAGGACTAATTTAGAAAATTTGACAGACCTGAAGTCCCCAGTATACAGTATAGTCTTGTACAGTGTTGTGAATAGGAACATGACAGAGCCGAAGCAGTGTGCAGCCGGGATGAGAGTCACACTTAAGTACTGGTCTTCATCGTCTGTTAGCGGGTTGCAGGGGACTGTCACTGTTGTTGTACCTTCAACAAGTCAAGTTGTTAAGGCCCGGTATTACCGTTTTTACCATTATTTCTCTCTTTGCGAATTCGGTATGGATACTAATAAATTATATATTTGTATTGATATGTTATTATACATATTTATTTATAATATTTATAATTATTTATATATATTAATTTTATATTTGTTTTTGGTTGTTTGTTTAAATACTTATTATTATTAAATTTTTTAAATAAAAATTTTTAAATTTTAATTTAGTTTTATGTACACCACCTACCCTTTTCGTATTTCTATAAGCTTCTGTCCATTCAAAGGTTACCTGGAAGAAATCGCTTTAGGCGATAAGGTAAATGAAAATGTATTTTAGTATGTATTTAAGATTTTCATGTAGTTTTTTGGTATGCAATAAAGTTATATTGTAGTGTATTGCATTGTATTACACGTAATTAACTAAAACAAGTATTTTGTTTGCGCCTAGTTGGATATCAAGCATTGTGATGATCAGGTTAAAAAAATACACCTGGTAGAAAAGAGAACCATAATCTGTTCAACAGAAGCAGAATTTTGAAAATCATTCTCTTTTTGGAAAAAAATATCACTAATAGAATCTTCCTAAAAAACTGTTTGAATGTAATTCTCTCAATTTTCAGGAATTACACCACAATTTTTTTCTATTATTTAATAGCCAGATTAGCTCTCTAAAATTTTACCGAGTAACTTATACTTATTTATACACTTTACGATGTTTGTATGTTGGTATGAGGTAATTTTGGCACTGCCTACAGCCTAAGCAGCTAGATGGATTTCGACATGTGAGGTGTCATTTGAATCGACTTGATAGTGGAAATGATATAGGGTACAACATTTTGCAGCTGGGTTTCTTGTTTTTCTTTTAATTATGTTACTTGTTATTTAGTTGTTTGTCGTTATTGAGAGTGGGTGTAATGCTATATAGTGTATTATTGTATGGAAAACAAGCCAAACTAAACAAAGCAAAGTAATTTCAAAGCTTTAGGGAGTCTGTTGTTAAATCTAGTGATGTTACATGGAGTTTACACTGTACTCGAATTAAGTCAGATATACCCTCTTTTTAGGCGCTAAAAATGAAACCACTCACCAATTTCTAAAGGCTTAATAAAATCCATAATCTCTGACCCACCACTCTCATGTCTTACTATAGCTGCCGACGGCTCTGACATGTAAATATACACTCCATCAGTCTTCAAGTGTTCCAACAACGCTTCAGAGAACAGCCCACTGGTGTGATCTGTGTGACAGTGGCTGAGGAAGTAAGCATTGCATGTTGTATCTTGAAAGTTGTCCACGGATATGTCTGGCATTTCGGCTATTTCACCGTCGAAGGAGCTCTTTGTCTGGGCACGACGCATGTTGCTACCGAAGGGAGAGTTTTAAAATAATTAGAATTACAGTAAATGCATAAAACATGAGTCTAGCACAAAAATGTGCTTTTTTTTTATGGACAATAAGTCGGCGTTTGACCACCAACTCGCCTGATGTTAAGCGACGTTGTGGTCTAAGATGGAGCACGACGACCTATAAGGTACTTATTCACTCTAGCCTTGAAGTTTTGTAGAGTGAAGAAGTACAAAGACGGCAGTTGAGTGAGGCGCTACAAGTGCGCTACTGCTCAGACCCGTCTTCGGTGCTTAGAAAAGTCCTGACCGTAATTTAAATAGCTTTTTTTTCTCTCTTATATACCCCGCGAAGCACAGCAATCTGTCGATTTAGCTGTTTCTGTGTCCGAACTCTTCAGCGTTATTTGAATATGAATAGCTGAAGTTTTTATTGCAAGGTACCTACTCTTTAGCTGGAGCTTCTCTTTTTTCGATGAGTTCGCTAGTTGTTTTCCACGTCTCAGTAGATAATTTTATGCTTGTACCGTGGATCAACATAGGCTACTTTCCGAATACTTTTAGGGTTTTTACAGTTAGCAGAAATTTGTACTTACATACTAACTAAAGTTAGTTAGGTTATGCCTTCTATTGTTTCAAGAATAACTTATCGTTTGTCCGTCTACTGGCCAGAATAAAAACAAAACGGGGATTTACATTACTAACTATTTTAAATAGTTAGATTCCGGGCTTTACCTATTATTTAGTCGTGGGTAACTCGAACCGGAACCGGTTCAAAAATTCAGATCACTTGGTTTGGCTCGCTTGAGCCGCGGCTCAACTCTGAAACAGGCGGCTCAAGTCGAACGACTCAAACGATTTTGCCATTCATCAAAACGAACGCGAGAACGAAGAGAGCCGATTTGACGCGATGTGTTCCAAGTCCGAATACGAAATGTATTGTAGTGTGAGCATGGACGAAACAAAGCTATACCACAGAAAGAGAAGGAGACAAATTCTTAAGAAAAGCTATGCCTGCACGCGCAGTGATAGCGGAATGCTAAAATAAACTATTGACGTACTTAGTATTAAAATGTAATGTTAGATTTTATTAAATTAATGTTCTCATAAAATTAAAGTTGGAAATACAAGCTTATATCTATTAATATATACCTACTAGAGTGTGTACGTAAGTTTAGTTACAAGTCAAAATTTAGAAATTAAATTAAACCAACAACTAGGTAGTAGGTAGATATTTAATCACAGTTATTTAAATTGAATGCTAAAAAAAACAATTCCTCTTTTCAAAATCATGACTTTTTCATTGTACCAATTACCTACCTATATGAATATTAAATATAATTTTAGGAAAACGAATACTATAGTAGTTCTAAAAAAAAAACATAAATTTTTATCATGGTTTGAATGTACTAAAATTGATACTTACCACATATTTTAACTTTTAATTAAGTCTTTTGATATTAAATTGCTCTCCTGTAAATATGCAGTTTTTTGTTTCGATACTGTACGTAGGAACAGTCGATTTTTGACCAACGTATACGAGAACGAGACAAACCTATATCGGGGAAAAGAGAGAAAGAGATATACGTCTCACCGACTCGCATCGCGGGAAAACATTATTTGAACGGTAACCAAAGCATGTGTGTGAGCCAAACTGAGCTGAGTTCGAAGTTTACTTCGTTACTCACTAGATGACTCACTTGAGTCAGGACGCATATTACGTAGAAAGGAGTGGTTTTTGAGCTGACCTGTGAGCCGGTTCACGGTTCCGGTTCAAGTGGCTGACCTGAACCGGAGTCATGGCTCAAGCAAATCTGTTGAGTTACCCATGGCTACTATTATTGTAGTACACATTTAATCTCAAAACAAACACAACGCGCCGAACTTTACAAATTACAAAGACAAACAATATTTTTTTTTTTTTAAATTAATTTATACATGACCATGGATACTCGTCCTTCAGTCGGATTCTTAGTAATATTTTTTCCTTCAGTAACAGATGATGGGATGATGATGATGAGGTGATGATGAAGACGATGAATCCCTCCCCTTTTCCCATTCCAGTAAAGTTATGGATACTTTACTGAAACTTTAAGTGAAGTTTTGTAGAGAACACGAAAAATCGCGTTTCGCGATGTTTGTATCATTTGCCCACACTCGTGCACGTTGACGAACCGGTAAACGTTAATAATCCACCATTATTACAATTTAACACTCGAAGAATCACAAGTTTTAGAAAATAATACAAAAACACGACACCATCTTTTCGGTTCCCGCCAAAACTCTCAGACAAACAATAACACAATTTATGTTGCCAGAACTGGTTCGCCAAAAATAACGTTAAATTTTATAACGTCTTCAAAAAACAAACAAGATTCCAGATTTCCAGAATTTTTATTTTTAGTCCCCGACGTAAAAACGACAACATGCTATAAGTTGGACGTGTCTGTGTGTGCGTGTGTCTGTGTGTGTGTGTGTGTGTGTCTGCTGTGGCAACGTAGCTCCCGAACGAGCAGATGAACCGATTATGTATTTTTTTGTTTGTTTGATAGGATATTTAGTCTGGAGTGTTCTTAGCTATGTTTGATGAAAATCGGTGTTGATGAAAATCAGTGGTGGGGCTTTTTACATATTTCAATGTACAACAAATCATCAACAGTACTACACTGTACTACACTAGTAACAGTACTACACTTAATCGATATATATAAATTTACCTAAATACTACGTAAATACTAGATGTC
The DNA here is from genome assembly GCA_911728515.1 of Peribatodes rhomboidaria. Taxonomy (NCBI): domain Eukaryota; kingdom Metazoa; phylum Arthropoda; class Insecta; order Lepidoptera; family Geometridae; genus Peribatodes; species Peribatodes rhomboidaria. The sequence continues at coordinate 5,836,967 of OU452196.1, read as the reverse complement.
ATCATCCGAACACTGTCATTTGTATATACAATCCGTACATTCCGAATATTCTTCGTTTTTTAGGCTTACGTGCCTATAACCTTACCCTAGCGTACCTGATAGAATCACTTTGTTGTCCGTCTGTCTGTCTGTCTTTCAAGACCCATTTCAAATACTAAGATCTACTGTCCCTTGGAGTTGTGAATAATCAAACTTTTAAGCCAACGCAATCAACTGAAATATATTATTGTAATTTGTGTAAAAACTTTCAGTCAAAAACACTTAATTTATCAATGAACATACATCCTCTGCCTGAAATCAAATACGAATTCAACAATATTAAGATGCAAGCTGCGCTCCGCGGTTTCCTATGAAACCGCATATGAAAATGATTTTTTTATAAAAGTATCCTATGTGCTATTCTAGACTATGATCTATGTCTGTGCTAAATTTCATCCAGATCTGTTCAGCCGTTCTGGCGTGAAAGAGTAACAAACATCCATCCATCCATCCATCCAAACATAAAAACTTTCACGTTTATAATATTAGTAGGATGTACTTTACAGCGGACCATAACGTATCATAATCTTTTATTACCTACTCTATTTCAAATTTATATTGTAATCATGTTTCTTATTTGGCATTACAATCGTAATGTCTTAAAATGAAATCTAAAATGAACAGTAATTTTTACAAAAAACATGAATTTTTTATTCATGTTTTTTGTATTACTATGTTAGTTAGTATATAAATTAAAATAAAGTTAGTTAGTTATAGTAGTTTGTATGTAAATTAAAATAAAGTTTTCAAATATTTACAATAAAAACAATAAGTACGCTCTTAATCAATAGCTCAAATAATAATTAGCTCCTAACAACATTCCAACGAACATGTTACAAATAGAATAGTGGCCATTTGTCTGTGAATACATCTAACTACTTGTGCTTCTGAGAATACTGTGTGTTGACACTGGTCAAAGTCGAATAGAAGTCAACCACACCCCCCGTCCCGATATTGCCTCCGATTTAGGCGACGTAAACTGTAGGCCATTTTAATATTTGGTACATTTATAAACCCATCCATAATGCTCGCGTAGTCATGTGGAGGAGCAATCACTTTTTCTTAAACTTCAGCTGGCAACACCCAATCAATTCATTCTTTTTGGGAGTTTTGGCGGGAACCGAAAAGATGGTGTCGTGTTTTTGTATTATTTTCTAAAACTTGTGATTCTTCGAGTGTTAAATTGTAATAATGGTGGATTATTAACGTTTACCGGTTCGTCAACGTGCACGAGTGTGGGCAAATGATACAAACATCGCGAAACGCGATTTTTCGTGTTCTCTGCAAAACTTCACTTAAAGTTTCAGTAAAGTATCCATAACTTTACTGGAATGGGAAAAGGGGAGGGATTCATCGTCTTCATCATCACCTCATCATCATCATCCCATCATCTGTTACTGAAGGAAAAATTATTACTAAGAATCCGACTGAAGGACGAGTATCCATGGTCATGAATAAATTATAAAAAAAAAAAATATCATTCTTTTTAGTCTTGCGCATAGTAGTTCGCGACGGAGATCGCTCAGTTTAGGTCACCGCTCCTAAACGAACTAGTTCGCTCTTCTAGTTCGTCAGCTCCCAGCTCGAATCAGAGGAAGGCAGATCGTTCGCTCGTCCTGATACTGCTCTTGAACGGGCACGCGGAATGATTACGGATTGCTGTACTTACCGCGCGCACTCGCCTTGATAAAGAGCGACGAATGCGGTTAAAACTATAGTCGCAACAATCGATTAAATCGTACGTGAGTAATTCCCGTTTCATAAATCATAATGTGTGAAAACCACGTCAGTTTTCATAAATAAATAAACAAACAACTGCAAAAACCTCTGAATGAAAAATAAGAATATCATTATTGTAATAATACCTAAACACTCCTTATTTTAGTAAATGAAAGAAACGTTACGATTTTTCTTTAAACTTATAATAAGTTTAAAAAATAATCAACAGTTGAGCAATGACTTTCGTTCGTTTGACGCCACCCTTGCTCATTCGGTCACGAACTAACGAACTATGGAGCGGGAAATGAAGGAGCTAGTTCGCGTAGTTCATCTGTGGGAGCGCTCTTACGACCTAGTTCACTCGCGAACTACACAAGACTAATTCTTTTTGCGAAGTTTTGGCGGGAACCGAAAAGATGGTGTCGTGTTTTTGTATTATTTTCTAAAACTTGTGATTCTTCGAGTGTTAAAGTGTAATAATGGTGGATTATTAACGTTTACCGGTTCGTCAACGTGCACGAGTGTGGGCAAATGATACAAACATCGCGAAACGCGATTTTTCGTGTTCTCTACAAAACTTCACTTAAAGTTTCAGTAAAGTATCCATAACTTTACTGGAATGGGAAAAGGGGAGGGATTCATCGTCTTCATCATCACCTCATCATCATCATCCCATCATCTGTTACTGAAGGAAAAAATATTACTAAGAATCCGACTGAAGGACGAGTATCCATGGTCATGAATAAATTAATTAAAAAAAATCATTCTTTTTGCTTATTTTGACTTTTTGACGCTATTCTATAGTTATGGTTAGGGAATCTACCGCCTGCCGGGTTCTTTGTGTTGGAAAATACAAGTCAATTATTTAGAATTAAAAAACAATTGAAGTCACTTCAGTGATGTCCGAAATCTTGTTCGGTTATGTGCTTGAGCTCATCTTATTTTCAATTGTGATTTTTATTTTGATCGTTTACTTGGACACATTACCAATGGAAACAATAAGTGGGTGCGTATATTGTTAACTTATTTTGTGCCAAGCTATGTTAATAGGGCAGTTAAGATGCAGAATTAAAATTAATGAAGTTCCGCAATAAAAACGAGGCAAGCTATCGAAGCTTATTTACACGAATTTTGTACAAAGAAAACTTTCGGTGCCATAATTTACGATTTTTAACTTTTCAGAAAAGCTATTCATACTAATATTATTGTATTGTTAAGCCAAAAATATTTATATCCCACTGTTTATATACATAATCTCGATTTATTTATTTCCGTGGTAAAAATCTTGGAAGGAGCTAATTAGTGTAATGATAATGATAATAACAAATCAATGGCTCGTATAACAATGATTTAAAACCGTTTAATAACAAATATTATTAATCACTAATGTTTTGCTAACGACAACAATATTATCTTCAGTTTTAAGTTGAGTAGGTTCTCGTTGTAAAAAGCAAGTGAACAGGAAGTAGCCGCTTTGTGTTCAACTGAGTCTGCAGATAAGGGCTTTTAGGGTCCGTACACACAGGATTATCTGGTTTTGATACGGAACGTTAACTTTTTCGTTTTCGTTTGGTTGCATATAATTTTACTTACTTCCTTAACGTTTCCGCCAGGGGCGTTTAATGGAAATGTATGAAACCAAAAAAAAAAACGAAAAAAGTAACGTGCTCGTGCTCACTCACGTGCTTAACTAAGTACTTAAATCCAAACTCACTAAGGCTACTGATCTGTCTGATATTATGTCAAATTCTCAGTCATAATCGACCGAGCGAGCGTTAACGAGCGAAGCGTCTATACTTCAGCTTCGACAAAAATGCTTTGGTGTGTCTTAATTCTGTCTGGATTTCTGTCCGGGTCTCTGTCGTCCTCTAAGTCACATTTTTAAACCGATTCTCTTGAAACTTTGTTAGTAAGTTGAATAATTAAATCGTTTTTATTTGTGGAGGCAGTTTTTGTTTTTATTTTTAAATTGGTAGAAATATTATTTTACGATTTTTGGAAAATCCTACTACAAACGCGAAACAAACTAAAAACGCGAAAGTTTGTATGTTTGGATGGATGGATGTTTGTTACTCTTTCACGCCAGAACGGCTGAACAGATCTGGATGAAATTTGTCACAGAGATAGATTATAGTCTAGAATAGCACATAGGATACTTTTTAACTGCGGGTGAAACCGCGGGGCGCAGCTAGTTTAATCATAAATCCGTAAAGTTCATTACCAAAAAGTGACTCGGAAAAAATCTGTGTAATGATCGATCCTGCTCTCAAAATTTCATCTGTGAGCTGGATACCTCGCGGCCGACGTCTATCTGCTCTACAGGTCGCTAGCCTCAACTGATTCTCGTGAAATTTTGTGGCAGTTTCGATAATTATCTATAATTTTTTGACAATTCTTTAAAATTGGCGGAGATATAAATTTATTTTGGGAAAACTAACATAAATATGCAAATATGAAACATATTTTTAAAATCGACTTTACAAAAAAAATCTTAAAATAATTATTAAACCTGCCACAAAATTTCACGAGAATCGGTTGAGGAATGCGACCTGATGAGGAGGACAAACGTCAGCCGCCAGGTCTAAAGCTCACAGAGATACTAACAAAAAAAAAAGGTTGTCTCTAAAGTCGGTTTACTGACGATGGTTGAACGTGACAACGTGCTCACTCAAGTAGGAGAGAGACGGATGTCGAACGCTGCCGAACGCAAAGGCCGATTGTGCTTCTTTGTCGCTCGTTCCGCGCTCGCGCTTGCACTTCAAGCCTTACATGGAACGCCTCAGAGCGAGGTAACGCCGCATTTTTTCGTGCGTGCAGCTGGCTCTATCGAATTATAAGACGTTGTCACGTCAAAACTCAAAATCTCTCGTGCCTAACTCCTTTAGCAGAGCAAATCGCAAATCCAACTTGGATCGTAAGGTTAGATTGCTTGCATTGCGTTTTGCGCCTCGTACCAAGAGACTTCTTTCACTCATCAACACTCGTAACAAATACTTTTACATTCGCCTCTTTTCTATCTCAGTGTGGCTGCACCTTGAGCCTCTTAGAGGCAGAGTTATCAAAATAAACGAGATTTGGAAAAATAGTAGAACAAGATTGATATATGGTAACGATATGCCTTCATGAAAATATGTAACGGATTTTTTTTTTAATACAAATAAACATATTTATGGAGGTAAGCTAAAACACGACAACACGAACGCGACGTGATGCACGTTTGTCATTTGAGGGGTAAGATAATAATTTTGGAAACAAGGCTTATGCCTCGTCCTCGTTGAAATTGCACCACTATTCAGAATTCCCGTGTGTAAAGACTTCTAAGTACCTATTTCTTGCGGTGTTGTCAAAATTAAAACTAATCGTAAGTATATTTTTAAGTGGACAAACATTCAAGTAATGTTTATTATTAGTTTATCAATATCTCTAACTTATCTTTTATATCTATTTGTATGCCTGCTTTTTTTTGTGGATGCTTGGTTATCATTTTCTTGATATTGATCAAATGTCTAAAAAAATCTAAAGACAAATGAGAACCCATTTATTATACGCGTAGCACGCTTACAGTGCGCTCACCATTGGTCACTAATTATAACCTTTTGTCCGTGTCTGTCGTTATTTCTAGCATTGCATTTGACGGGATTCCCCTAATACTTCTCCCGTGCGCGTCTCTGCGTCAGAATCAGTGCGTTCGCTACTGATGACGTCATGGGACGTTAATGCGTCATTCGGTTCGCGTACATACAGACGCCCCCATTTTTTGGTATCGATTCTGCCAAAGCAGGGTTTTATTGAAGTGCCAGTGAAACAGTTAGTATTTTTGAAATTTAGTACATAAGCTACGTCCCGCGGTTAAAAAGTATCCTATGTGCTATTCTAGACTATAATCTATCTCTGTGCCAAATATCATCCAGGTCTGTTCAGCCGTTCTGGCGTGAAAGAGTAACAAATATCCATCCATCTATTCTTACAAACTTTTTCGCGTTTTTAATATTAGTAGGATATATCAATATATTTTTTCTTCATTGCGATGAAGGACCATGTATCCATGGTCATAAACAAATTATAATACTTTTAAAAGCAAAATACAAACGAAAACAAACATTACGAAAATGTACGACAGATGGACGACTTCACGTCAGATGAAACGACTTTTTTCTTTGAAATTTGTTTTGCATTTGTGTTGTTGCTCAGGTTTCTGTTTAGTTTACTCAATTATCGCCATAATAAATAATATTGTGTTTCAAATTTAAGAAAGTCTTCGCGCTAGCGGCTCATAGCGTAAGTTATTTTACTTATCTCACCTTCAAATGAAGATATGATAATGTTACAGGAAAATTCCTGTAACATTAATCTTTCATAGAATGCCGGTGTATTTTTAATAATTCAGTACCTATTTCATGAGCGAATCAATTCCTCTAATTAAACACTGTAGAAAATTTAAAATCTTCTAAGTTATATAAAGTTACAAGACTGAAAATTTAGTTACTTAAGTTTTAAATGAAGGTAGCATAAATGCAACTTTTGCAAGCTTTGGAAATTAGATCTTGTAAAAGACATTTGTTACATTCCTAAACGAAGCTCATCGAATTACAAAGCATTTTTATTAAGGTCTCAACTCATATTCGTGTTCTACCAACACAGCAAAATCTATAGCGCATGTTTTGATTGACTTGGAAACTAGCTGCGCCTTACGGCTTCTCCCGCGGTCCTACCGAAACCGTCAGGTTTTTTCGAGCCAAAAAGAACCTTATGTCCTGTTCTGTATCTATAACTGATGAATGATGATGTGCATGTAAATTTTGTGGTGATCATTTGAGTAGCTAATGTGTCAAAGCGTAATAAAGAAACACACTCTCACACTTAAAATACGACTAAGTAGCTGCGCTTTGGGGTTTTACCCACAATCCCACTTACTTTCGGTGTGAAAGTTTCCTTAGTCTTATTATTCTATATTCTGTACCTCTGACAATGTGTATGCAAAAATTCGTGATTAGTTGAGTAGTTAAGTGTAGAAACGTAATAAACAAGCATACATATTTTCTCATTTAGAATGTTAGTTAGGAAATTGCTCACGGGACTGGAAAAATTCTCTCCTAAAGAGGAGAGTCAGCTGTGGGTAGAAAATGGTTGGTGATAGTGATGAGTCATCACCTTCATCACCATAAAGGTTCACCATCTCTGAACTGTGATGAGTTATCACCATAACCGATGACAGACTTACCATAGTTCGGTGATTCGGAGATAGGAGTTCTAGGTCGACCACCTGTATAGAACAATGTGCCTATTTTTCTGAAGAAATAATAATCAAACAAAAGAGTGTTAGCGAGAGAAGTTTCTCTGCTTCAGCGTCAACTAAAATGCTTTCAGATGTCCAAATTCTATGTGGATTTTTGTAGAGATGTTTGTCTTCATTGACAAGTCTCATTTCTTAATTGATTCTCTTGAAATTTTGTTTGTAGGTTCGATAATTTAAGAATTTATTTGATAATATGAACCGCTAGGGTATGGAACGTGTTGCCATCGTCTGTGTTCCCGACTAACTATAACCTGGGTATCTTCAAGGCTAGAGTGAATGAGTACCTTCTAGGTCGTCGTCATCTTAGACCACAATGTCGCTTAACATCAGGCGAGTTGGTGGTCAAACGTCTAACTATTCTAGATAAAAAAAAAAAAAAATAAGTCAGTTTTGGGATTTTTTTTTAATTGGCAGAGAGATAAATTTATTTTTGGAGAACAAAACGTAAATTTGCAAATTTGCAACGTTTTCAAAAACTAACTCTGCAAAAAAAAACTAAAATTATCAAATCTGCTCACAAAATTTTTATGTGAATCAATAACGGTATGCAACCTCTAGAGGAAGAAATACACTGGCTGCGAGGTTTCCAGCTCAAAGATCCACTAGTATTTAAATTTCACAACGGTCCACTAGTATTTAAATTTGACACGGTCGTCTGACTCCAAAGCCCGAAACTAAGCAAAGCTTGTACTATACCTACCAGAGACTAATTTGCAAACAAACAAATTTTTAAATAGATTCTTGCCTAGATACTAACACCCAAACATAAAACTACCAAACCATGTGCATCATATGTTTGTTCTAGGTGGGAATCAAATCCACTCCCCCAAGCTTAGAAGGCAGGTTCACTACCAACTAAGCCAGTCAATAAATAAAATGTATATTATGACTTAAAAAGCCATTCTCTCGAGCCAGAGGGTGCGGGTTCGATCCCAGCCGACGGCACGCACCAATTTGTTGATTGTGTAAACATGTGTGCGTATTGTATGTCATCTGCTACGTGACTGGAACCCGGTATTTGGCGACAGGCTCGTCCCCAGTCACATTTGGGACTGAATATCGTCCGGCGAAGTGTGGGTGTTCGATTACACCTCTGCCAGCCCCTTCTTCAAATATGCCATTGCATGTTAAAACAATGTAAACAATTTTTATTAGTAGTGTGCTCAAAATATTACACAAGCCGTTAGTTAGTTCAGCCCTCCACTTGTCTATTTTTTTTACTATTATAATGTGAAACCCAATTGTGCAAGAAGCAGAGTTATGTTTTTCGAATGTATGTATGTACTAGCTCATTTGCCTGCGGCTTCGCTCGCATTTCATAGCCTATGTCTCTCAGGGATAATGTAGCTTTATAATGGTGAAAGAATTTTTGAAATCGGACCGGTAGTTTTTGTTTTTGTTTGTCACTAGAGTTTATTTGTTGCAAACATATAAAAATACAAATATTTCCTTGTTATAATATGTGTAGATGTAAGTATGTATGTGGGTATGAGTTTTGCCGAACAGCCTAAACAGCTTGATGTATTTCGACATGTGAGGTGTCATTTGAATCGTCTTGATAGAGCAAGTGACATAGGGTACTACATTTTTATTATAATATTATGTTGAAACTACATTTTGCAGATGGGTTTTTTTGTTTTTCTTTTGTTGATGTTACTTGTTCTCTTATAACCCTAGGCTTGTTGCAGTGATCCGTTAGAAGCCAACGAGAGCAATTCAACATCTAGTGAAGACTACGAAGCAATAACTGGAGAAATTGATGAAGCAGATTACAAAGAAAAATCTGAAAATTCATCTGAGGATGAACAATTTTGTTTGACCAAAGGGAATTCGGAGAATACAACTTTTGACAAAGCTGACGTTGAGAAAGCAGTGTTAGAAAATACAGACGGTACCTTTGAATCCAAGGAACCTAAAAAGTATATCATAAGCTTACCAACATCTGTATCGTTAAGTGAAAATGAAGTTAATCCTTTTGTAAAGATAGTTGATCTGTCCAATAAGATGTCTAGAGTTTACGAAGTGAATGGTGCTACTTTTATGGGAAGAGAAGCGATGAGTCAACACGATAGTGACGAGTTGGGGCAGTATGAGCTGTACCAAATGGACACAACTAACGATGACAATGGTATGTTCTATCCCTTTTTAACACATCCTTACTAAAATCTTCATAGTAAATTCTAACCTGCTAATCCAATCAGAAGCGATGATAGCCTAGTTGGAGAAGACCCACCTCTCAAGCCAGAGGGAGCGGGTTCAAACCCAGCCGACGGCACGCACAAATTTGTTTATTGTGTAAACAAATGTGCGTATTGTGTGTATGTCATTTGTTGCATGACTGGAGCCCGGTGTATGGCGACAAGCTTGCCCCCTGTCACATTCGGGACTGAATATCGTCTGGCGAAGTGTGGGTATTGTATTACACCTCTGCCAGCCCTCTCGGGGGAAAGGCGTGACGATATGTATGTATGTATGTTTGTAATTGAATCATAATGAAACTTTATTAGTGTCCTATGTATTGGATGACAATACTATAATTTGGTACTTCGGAGCTGATCTGATGATGGAGCCAGGAGGTTGAAAGCGCGTTTTTTAATCGTTTTTATTACATAGTAGCTGCGCCCCGCGGGTTCACCCGCGGTCCCACAGAGACCGTTAATTTTTGCGGGAAATAAAGTACCCTATGTCCATATCTGTACCCCAGACAACATGTATGCAAAATTTCAAGACGATCCGGTGAGTAGTTAAGACTTGAAAAAGTTACAAATAACAGTAAACTCTCTTTCGCATTTATAATATTAGTTAGGATTATTTTCCCAATGATCTTGAGACTAAAGGTTCTATGTTACTAGCAGAACCTAACTAAATTATGGGTTGAATAAATGGCCTTTTGCCACCCAGCTGCCTAAGATTGAGATGTTTTTTTACCTGACTGCGCAAGAAGCAGGGTAATGTTTTCCGAGTGTATGTAGGTATGTATGGAGGTGTTTTTTTGCACGCCCTACAGCCTAAACAGCTTGATGTATTTCAACATGTGAAGTGTCATTTAAATCGTCTTGATAGTGGAAGAAACAGGGTACAACAGGGCTCACTGAAAGAAAATTCAAATCACATGTAAAAACTACATTAATGAAAAGATAATATTATAAGGTTAAGACTTATTTAGAAGACAAAGATGTCTGGAGCCTTCCACTTCCGCCAAGTAGCCACTAGTATGTATAGACCTTACCTAGTTGTAAGCTAAAATTTGTGAGACTGTAATTTATTTATTCTTTGAAAAAATAATGCCCTTCAGTTTTTTGCCTGTTCTTCTGAGTAGAAGCTCTTTATCCGAACAAGGCGGTCGAGTCTATTTAAAAAAAAACTTTGACATTCGTAAGTGTGTCTCTGATACCCAAATTGAATAAAAACATTTTGACTTTGTTTTTGACTTTGACAACAGTTTGCAGCTGTGTTTTTTTTTCTCTTAATAACGTTACTTGTTTTTCAGATGACATGACGACAACTCTCGATATGCATGTTCAGCGGCTACCGCAGGGTTTGATAATCAACTCGAACGTCTTCCTCTCGGATGCTCAATGGCACACTATGGTCCTGGTGGACGAGCTAATGTTCCGCTGTGCCATCTGTCGGGACAACTGTGACAGGTAAGGACATTGTGACAGGTGATATTATACTACTGTTACTAGTGAGACAACTGAAAAGATTCAGATTTCGATGATGGGAACTACATTGAAGTTTCACTTGACGAAGTTTGATTGTTCTATAATCGTGTTTATTACCCGACCGCGCAAGGAGTTGGCAGGGAAAGGGCCTCTTTCTTGCGCAGTCGAGTAAAAGACCACCGACATCGATTTTCATCAACACCTATTTTCATAAAACAGCTAAGGACATTCCGGACTAATTCACCTTTCAAACAAAAAAAAACACAAAATCAAAATCTGTTCATCCGTTCCACAGCTACGATGCCACACACACACACACACACACACACACACACACACACACACACACACGTGCACACACACACACACACACACAGATATGTCAAACTTATTACACCCCGTCGTTTTTAAAGGGATTAAAAAAAAATACAGGGTTATTGATAACTCACGTCCTAATATCGCGAAAAAAAAACAGCTGTTCCATACAAAAAGTTCAATCACCTAAGACAAAATGTATGGAACAGCTGATTTTTTTTCGCGATTTCAGATATCGGCTCACAGTAAAAGTTGATCATATTGATGAATACATTGAACCCTTAAGAGGTTATGGTGAGATACCTATAACCCTGTAAATACGCGTCGACTTTTAACTCACCTCCGTTTCGTCGATTAAAGATACTTTTCACGACAGTAATTGAAGTGATATTGTTTCAGGTTAATGTGTGAGAATCATGCAGAAACCATCTCTCATCTCCGTAATCTTGAAAAATACAAACCTTTAAAGAAATTTGACCTGAGCATTGTTAGAAAAGTATGTAACTTTTTTTTATATTTTTTATGTAGAATAGGTCGGCGTTTGACCACCAACTCGCCTGATGTTAAGCGACGTTGTTGTCTAAGATGGAGCACGACGACCTATAAGGTACTTATTCACTCTAGCCTTGAAGTTTTGTAGAGTGAAGAAGTACAAAGACGGCAGTTGAGTGAGGCGCTACAAGTGCGCCACTGCTCAGACCCGTCTTCGGAACGAAACTATTCAACTTAGGAACTTCAAGAGATCACACTTTATGACTGCCTCGGTGGCTCAGTTGGTAATAAACCTGCGTTCTGAGCTTGGGGGCGTGGGTTCGATTCCCAAACATTTATGTGGTGAACATTTGTGTTTGTTCTGTCTGGGTGTTAAATATCTATTTATGTATGTACGAGCTGCGCCCCGCGGTTTCACCCGCGGTTATAAAGTATACTATGTGCTGTTGTAGACTAAAATCTATCTCTGTGCCAAATTTCATGCAGATCTGTTCAGCCGTTCTGGCGTGAAAGAGTAACAAACATCCATCCATCCATCCATCCAATGTTACAAACTTTCGCGATTATAATATTAGTAGGATTTAAGAATAGATTTAAAAATAGTTATGTATGTATATCAGTCTCTGGCAGCCATAGTATAAGCTTTGCTTAGTTTGGGGTCAGGCGATCGTGTGTGGAAATGAAATGTCCCGAAATTCACCCAATAAATTCGAAAGCTGGTGAGTTTCGCGTGTTTTTTTGTTCAAATGGATGGACGAATTTGGATAAAATTCTATAAGGTGGTAGTCCTGGAATAACGCGTAAGCTGCGTTTTTTAACCAAGTCGACGGCACCCACCAATTGCTACATTGTGTGAACATACATATGTGCGTATTTAATGTCATCTGCTACATGACTGGAGCCCGGTGTACGGCGACAGGCTCTTGAAACTGAATATCGTCCGGTGAAGTGTGGGTGTTGTATCACACCTCTGCCAGGACCTTGGGGGAACCTTGCCAGGCGTGACGAAACGTAATTTTATCCTATATTAATTTATTTCATATATCCAATTTGCATGAAATTTTGCATCCAAGCAGTTCATGACAATACAGCTTTTTTTTTGAGCTCTAACATCGGCTAAATCGGTCGACGGGTTCTGGAGATATGGCTGACGCGAGGTCTAGTTCGAGGCGAAGTTCTAGTTTAACCTTGTTTTCCATTTCAGATAGACGCGAATCTCCACTGCGGTGTTTGTAACGAGATCTTCGATGTTAGAGATTGTAAATTGCACGAGAACAGCAGAACGCACGAAGAAAGTCTTCTGACAGCTATTAACAAAGTTTCCGATTTGGTGTACGACTCTGACATAGATGTAGTCTATGAAGGTAGAAAATTCAGCAATTTCAGGAACATGACAAGTGCTGACTGGGACACGTCAAACGCTGACAGGGACGCGTCAAACGCTGACAGGGACGCGTCAAGTGCTGGCAGGCTCACGTCAAGCTATGACAGAATCATGGCTAGCTCTCACAGAGACACGTCAAGTATTGACAGGAACGTGTCTTCGTCAGGTAGGCTCAGAGTCGGCGAATATCACTTTGATGCGAATGCCATTAACAATAACAACAATATTAACATTTATGAAGAATACAATGAAGAAGAAAGCGAAGAAGAATCTGAAGAGGCAGAAGAAGAGAATGAAGAATATTTGTACGAAGCTGAGGAATACAATACACCATCCCAAGGGATTTCTTATGCGTCGATGGCAAGCAAACCGACGATAGAGCCGCCGAAGTCCTATAAAATTGATTTAGGTATGGTTTCTTTTATTATTTTTATGGTTTGAAAAGCTCTCCTTCCAAGCCAGAGAGAGCGGGTTCGATCCCAGCCGAAGGCGCGGACAAATTTGTTTATTGTGTAAATATATGTGCGTACTTTATGTCATCCTATTATATCCTACTAATATAATAAACGCGAAAGTTTGTAAGAATGGATGGATGGATGGATGGATGTTTGTTACTCTTTCACGCCAGAACGACTGAACAGATCTGGATGAAATTTGGCACAAAGATATATTATAGTCTAGATTAGCACATAGGAGACTTTTTAACCGCGCGGCGGAGCTAGTGTTAAATAAAATCGGACTGACAATTTGAAAGATAAACAGGGTAATTTTGTGTGAGAGTATGTGTGTGTGTGAAGTGTGTAAGGATGTGTGGAGGAGGTAGGTGAGTAGGTGAGGAAAGTAGGATAAGAATTATTGAGATGCAAACCAAGAGTTTACTTAATGATGGTTATGAGTTTCTCCGTTTTTTGTATGAATGCCTTAAAGTGTGTGTGTAACTGCCCATCAATTATCCAGCAGGGTTTTTGTAACTCCCTGTATGCCTGGAAGAGATCGCTCTTAGTGATAAGGCCGCCAGTTGTTACACTTCATGATAAGGCCGACAGTTGTTACACTACAGTTTATGATTTTTCTGTTGTTTTCTTTTGTTATTGCTGGAGGAACAATAAAGTGTTTATCTATCTATAATACTTGTTTTTAATATTTCCAGGGACAAAAGAAGTCCGCGTCAAATTCGAGTCGTGGCACATGGTGAAGAACCTCAGATGCAACAATAAGTTCCACTGCATGGCTTGTAAGAAGGGAGATTATGTCAGGTACAAGAAGCAGCACTGCTACAGCTGCGAACATCTGGAGAGACTCGCGCAGTGCAGCATAGTGAGAGCTTTCGAGGACTATTTGATCAGAAAGGTGAGTGTAGGCCGAATGGCTATCCCTGATGTCAGTTTTGAGGCCGCTGAAAGCCTCTGATAAGTCTATGATTACATGGTTTGTCGAGATGTGGTTGTGATTACATGGTTGTCAAGCGCTGGCTGTAAGAATGTAAAAGATTAGACTAGACTTGTAAGGTTCTACTGCATGGCTGGCAAGAAGGGGTATAGGGGACCATATCAGGTTTACGTTGCAACATTGCATCTGCTGCGAACATTTGGAGAGATTCCCGCAGTGCGTATGTGATTATGGTTGTGGAGGTAAGTTTGTCGAGAGCTGATTGCAAAGTTGTCGGGATTTGGTTGTAAAGTTCTCTAGATGTAGTTGTAAAGTTATTGAAAGTGGTTGTAAGAATTTTGTAGTTCGGCTGTAAGATTGTCGAGATTAGTCTGTAAGGTTGTCGAATTCGAGAGTTAGTTGTAAGATTGTCAAAGTAAGATTGTAAGGTCAACAGCAGAGCTAGCACGGGCCAGAAAAATGCTTTTTACCATTTTAATCTGCGCTTAGATGTGACAAAGCTAGAATACGGATATGTTTGTCTCTTTCTCACGGGATAAGAAGTATGGACAGACAATTTCGTTCACGGTTCATGCTAGCCCGCTGGCTCTGGTTGTAGAGTTGACAAGATTTTGACATAAACTTATCAACATCAACATTAAAAACTGTACTATTTACCCGACTGCGTAAGAAGGATATAATTTATTAATTTTTATTTTTCGAGTGTTTGTATTTATTAATGTATGTGAGTATGTATGTATCCTACTAATATCATAAACTCAAAAGTTTGTATGTATGGATGGATGGATGTTTGTTATTCTTTCACGCTAGAACGGCTGACCAGATCTGTATGAAAGTTGGCACAGATATGGATTATAGTCTAGAATAGCACATAGGATACTTTTTAACTGCGGGTGAAACCGCGGGGCGCAGCTAGTATAAATGTATGTATGATGAATATAATATATGTATGTATGAGGTTTCTTTGGCACGCCCTACAGCCTAAACAGCTTGATGTATTTCGACATGTGAGGTGTCATTTGAATTGTCTTGATAGTGGAAGTTACATAGGGTACAACATTTTGCAGGTGTTTTTTTTTTTTTAGTGTTGTTTGTTTCTTAACATCTTTTCTCTTTTTCTTCTCGCAGGTAGACGAAACGCTTTACCACTGCGGGCACTGCAACAACTTACAATACCAAAACCAAATGGAAGACCACATTGAGAGCTTTCACCCAAAGAAAAACCGGAACTTCGTCGAAACCAGCAACCCTGTGCCAATCACGAAGAAAACCAAAACCGCAGACAAGACTCCCAAAACTGTCATCGAACCAAAAAAGACGGAAAGTGACAAAAGCGCTATTGTGAATAAGAATTTAGAATACAAAGATAGTATAGAATACAGCCAACCTACATTTGAGCCGCCAAATATTGATCCAAACTTTGACATTTTTGGTGACATCCCGCTTGCGCCTTTCGACTGCCAGCTGAGAATTCCAGCCTTGAATTTCAACCTGATCTTGAAGACGGTAAATGAATACTACTGCGCCATTTGTGATAAAATTTGCGTGGATGTCAAAGTTCATGTGGAGGAGATTGAGCATGTCGAATTGATGACGATGACGCCGTTTATCAAACATTATAGAAATCATTTGACCAGAGCGGTAAGTACCAACTATACAGGGTTACGGGTACTAAGGAAACTTAACTGAAAACGGGTGAAAGTACACATGATTCCGAATTTCTTTTATTATGGGACCAACCAACCCTGAAATTGCGAAAAATAATCAGCTGCTTTCATATTAACTACCACTTTGACTGCCTCGGTGGCTCAGTTGGTAGTGAACCTGCCTTCTGAGCTTGAGGGCGTGGGTTCGATTCCCACGTAGGGCAAACATTCATGTGATGAACATTTGTGTTTGTTGTATGTCTGGGTGTTATTATCTATTTAAGTATGTATTTAAAAATATCTAAGCATGTATATCGGTCTCTGGCAGCCATAGTACAAGCTTTGCTTAGTTTGGGGTCAGACGACCGTGTGTGGAAGTGTTCCTTTTTTTTAAATTACATTTTGAGGAGTCAATGACATTTTTCTATGATACATCTGACACACACTGGCACTGAATAATTAATTAATTAGTAAGGGAGGGTAAGAAAATGGAAACTAGAATTTAATACAATTTGACACTCTTGACGGCATAATTATCGAAAACCTTATTAACTAATAATAGTAGATTGTTTAGCTAAGGAGCAAACAACTTTTATTAAGCGAGTTTGTTTCTTTAAAAAAATCCTGTGAAATCCTTATACGCCTAATACAATTAAAGAATTTTGTTCCTTTGGGACCAAAGCTGTTTTGCTCCCTGTTTACGAAAAACAAACTACCTCTTTCTGAATAGATGTGATAGAAAATGTTTTTTCCAGGTGCTAGGCATGTTCCATTGCAGCATTTGCAACGACCTATTCCCAGTCACAGAAGTCGACCAACACAACATGGACCAGCGCCACACAACCGCTTTAGCCGTGGCAATGGGCATGAAGAAATCCCAAAAACCAAAGAACGCTAAAAGAGTTACCACGCTCAACCTAGAAGACCAAAATGGCGGTCAAAAATCCGCGCTAATTCCTGGTCTGTCTGTTAAAAATGTGCCACCCTTTTTACAAACTGCGGCTTCAAATTTAAAAAGCCAAAAGGAAAATATAAAACCTGTCTCGCCTAATCAGGTGATTGATCAAGTTAGTATACAGAAAACCAAGATTGAAATCCCAGAAATGTCACAGAACACTCAACTATCCCATCCGGGACATAATGCCCCGGAACAGGCTTTTGACGCACCCAGCGCCTTATCCAGACTAAGTAATCAAGTGGGACAAATTTGTCAGAACAATGGACAAAGCTTAATGCAGCAACTGAAAATAGGACAGAATATTGGACAAAATGTATCGCAACCTGGACAACACAATCAGAATCTTCCGAGACCTGAACAAAATATGCCATATTTTGGACAAAACCTGCCAAGTCTTGGACCCAACCTACCTTACCCTGGACAAAACATACCAATTCCTGGACAAAACTTAGTATATTTTGGACAAAACCTGCCAAACTTTGTGCAAAACCATCCTGTCCCTGGGCAACATTATCTTTTCCCTGCAAATATGAGCACTCAAGCTATCAAAAGCACCCCTCCTTTGTTCAATTCTATGTTTCCGCTGCTTCCTCCTGTTAATCCTCAAAACTTGAACAACCAATTCATGGGGACACCTCTGGTACACAATCCTGGCACCCCACTACCTTCCGTATCCCCTTTTCCTAATGCAACTCCTAACAACTCCTCTAATCTTTTATCCCCTAACGCTCCTGCCCAAAACAGCCACGAAATTGAGAAAAAACCAGTAATTATTGTTGATAGAAACGAAACTGTATCTGGAAATAATATTTCTAAGTCTCGCAACAATTCAAGACGAGACAGTGAAAATTCCAGACCTGGCAGCAGGAATATCAGACGAGACAGTGTCAATTCCAAAACTGGCAGCGATAATCCCAAACCTGGCAACGATAATCCCAAACCTGGCAGCGATAATTCCAAACCTGGCAACGATAATTCCAGATCTGGCAACGAAGTTATGTTATCAGATAATCTTGAGACTGATAGCCTAAGTGAAGGTGATGAATGTAAAAAATTTGATGAAGAAGAAATGGTGTTCATCAAGTTGAAAACTACTTATTTTAAAATAACCAACATGTCTTATAACTCTTTGGTTTTTCTGGACAACGGTATAAGGTGAGAATTATGAAATCACTCTTAGACCCTGGCTAAAACAATGCTCAGTCATGAATCTCGATTTAAAGCTGTTTTTACCCGACTGCCAGAATGTGAATGGGTTATGGTTTTCGAGTGTATGTATGTATGTATGAGGTTTCTTTGGCACATCCTACAGCCTAAACAGCTTGATGTATTTCGACACATGAGGTGTTATTTGAATCGTCTTGATAGTGGAAGTGACGTAGGGTACAACATTTTGCAGCCGGGTTTTGTTTTTGTTTTAATAATGTTACTGAACAACCTTTCAAAATAAAACAACTGATATCTTTGATATTATTCTAGGATATTATTGTACTCCATAAGTATAAGGCCAACTTTTACTATGGAGTCAACCCTGAAATCGAGGATTAACTAGAGAGCTACACTAATTTTGATATGCAAACAATATTTAAACAGATTTTCGTTTATTTCTAATGCGCTAGTAATAACTTCCCTAATTGCTTGCTTCACCAAACTGGCTTGACTGGTAAAGATGTGTCTTGCTTTTAGGTATTGCTTCGTGTGTTCGAGCATCGTCTACTTCTCGCAGCAGCAGAAGCATGTTGAAAGTCGAAAACATTTGGACTGCTTGACGGAAAACAAGTTTTTGGACAAATATGGGGTGCAACTGTTTAGACAGGTACGAACGTTTTTAAAAAACTTATCTATGGATATAAATAAACAAGTATAATTTAAAAATCCCCCGACACCGATTTTCATCAACACCGATTTTCATCAACACCGATTTCCATCAACACCGATTTTCATCAAACTTAGCTAAGAACACTCCCGCCTAAAGGCGCAAACCCACTGCGGCGCACGTTTGGCACGGCCACGCGGCGCATTTAAGAGGGCCGCGACGTTCTGAATTTTCCATACAAACGCACTACTGAAATTTCTTGAAAACCGTTTGTCAGATTATGATGAAATTTAGCATGTACAATTAAATTAACAATATCTCAGCCCCTATGTTCTTGGTTTTTCTAAAAAACGTTCTTAAGCGAAAATAGAGCTGTGAAAAATATCCGCATTTTAAGGGGCCACTTTTGACTGATTAATTCAATAGGTAGACAAAGCAAATCAAAAATTCCATTACATAGGGAGGTTGTCTACATCATTAGCTGTTAAATGAATCAATAATACAAGGGAAATTCTTAGTTACTTAAGAATGATTACGGTAGTGCAAAAGTCATAAAAAAAATGAAATTGCACTTTGTCACTCTGTAGGTAAGTTTAGAGGCTCGTCAGGTATCACTCGCTCTCTTCACTCGTCTTCTTCTTCTAGACGAAATGGCGATAGAATACCTTAAGCCAATGCAAAGTTAGTCTAGGTCGCCTAGGTCGAAATTAGTTAGGTCGCCGGACTCTTAAGCTGCGTGTCTTCGTTTGTTAGACAACATGGGTCTACGTTTCCACGGCAGCACACGCTATGAACCCACGACTATGTAAAACCAGCGTGGCCCACCTTGGCGCACGGAGAGGCTACTCACTGAATTGACGTCACGTGGCTTGCGGAAACGTTGCTAACGTCAAAGTCAAAATATTTATTAACTTATAACGTTGCTGGCGCTTCTGAATAAAGGCGTTTTTTCTTCGTCGCGTGCTTGCCCAGTTGTATGATAATTATACTGTTTGATATCCATTACTGTCTCGAAAAAAAATGGGTATAAAAGGTAGAAGGGAGTAGAGCGGAGTAGAAGCCCCATGGCATACAGTTTTACCCGACTGCGCAAGAAGGGGGGTTATGTTTTTCGATCGTTTATGTAAGTATGAGGATTCTTTGGCACGGCCTACACAGCTTGATGTATTTCGACATGTGAGGTGTCATTTGATTCGTCTTGATAGTGGAAGTGACATTGGGTACAAAATTTTAATCATTTCCGGATAGTCAGGCTACATTTTGCAGTCGGGTTTTTGTTTTTCTTAGTATAATGTTACTTGTAACAAGCTTTTATTTAACTTGCAATGTATGTATGTACCTAGCTATGTTTGTTTGGGTGGAATCTTAAAATTCAATTTCGATGCAGATATCTTCAACCGATTGAGCTGAAATTATGTATACACGTTTAGTTTGGATGGATTGTTTTCTCTGGTGGGAGGCTTCGGCCGAGGCTAGTTACCACCCACCGGACCAAGTCGTGAAATGACCTAGTCGTGTTTCGGGATGTAGTCCGGTGTAACCGTTCCGAAGACGGGTCTGAGCAGTAGCGCACATGTAGCGCCTCACTCAACTGCCGTCTTTGTACTTCTTCACTCTACAAAACTTCAAGGCTAGAGTGAATAAGTACCTTATAGGTCGTCGTGCTCGATCTTGGACCACAACGACGCTTAACATCACGCGAGTTGGTGGTCAAACGCCGACCTATTCTACATTAAAAAAAATGACAATGCATGGTTAGTTGTGTGACGTCATTCTAAATCCAACATGGCGGACAAGTTTATTTTAATGCACCCCTACGATATTGGTATCAAATGAAAGGGCTTGCTGAGAGCAGCTCGTAAAAATTTATTTTAGCGTAATAAAAGCTTGTTGTTGTATAATAAATAAAATACGTACGTATGTATATAATTTCAGATGTACTTAATGTACCACTGTGCGATTTGCAACGAGCTCATGACAAGAAAGGAGATCAAACTGCATCTGGACTGGTCTATACACGTAGAAAACTACAACGTGGCACTTCTCATACTTAACAAGAAGAATCGCAAAGAACTAAAATCAGGTATTAAAAAATAAAAGAGATTTTTTTTTAAATTATTGAATAGGCCTACTTTTGACCACAACATACCTTACGGAAAGTGAGAATGTGGTCTAAGATGAAGCATGCTTGCCCATGAGCAGAATTATATAATTATATAATTATAGCAGAAATATATGCTTTGCTATAATTGAAATACAAGTAATTAAAATCCTACTAATATTATAAACGCGAAAGTTTGTAAGAATGGATGGATGGATGTTTGTTACTCTTTCACGCCAGAACGGCTGAACAGATCTGGATGAAATTTGGCACAAAGATAGATTATAGTCCAGAATAGCACATAGGATACTTTTTAACCGCGGGTGAAACCGCAGCGCGCAGCTAGTAAAATATAAATAATGTAAATTTAATACTTTTTCCAGGTTTGAAAGAGTATGTAGTAGAGACGCAGAAAGAAGCAATATTCCATAACGTGAACGAGCCCAACTACCACATCAGAGCCGCTTACCAGATTGTACCAAACTTGGATGTCAAGAAAGGTATGTCAGTGGGGACCCACGACTTTTATAACAAACTAGGCATGCGTTTGACCACTGACTCGCCTGATGGGAAACGTTGCCGTGATCGAAGGTGTAACACGCTTGCCTAGGAGACACCTATTCACTCTACTCTTAAACACCCCCGGATTGTATTTAGGTGGAAAGACAGACGCAGGCAACGAGTTCCACACCTCTGCAGTTCTTACAAGAAAAGTTGACTTGAAACGCTTAGTGCGTTTTGGCGGAATTACCACCAAAAGAGGATATCTCTTACTGGTCCGCCTGGTACAATTATGAAAGAGCGGTGATGGCTGGATCAGGTCATGCAGTTCTTGTGCACACTCGCCGTAGTGTATTCTGTAGAATCCCGACAGACTGGCCACTTCACGCCGGTGTGACAAGCTCTGAAGCTTGGATTCAACCAACGAGTCATTGTTAATGAGCCGTTTGGCGTGCTTTTCAATGGAGTCCAGAGCGTCTAGCTGATACTTGGAGACTACTTTGATACTATATTATAGGAATATTTTGGCTTGCTCCCAATGACCCCCGCCAAAACAGCCACCAGTGGTGATCGTTAGAACCAGTTTTAATTCTTAGCCCAACTGCCGCCTGTGGGACTCGTTGTGTCTTAAAAATAGTTATTATATTTAGCGATTTGTACATTATAATGTAATCATATAGTTAAGCGCTGTTACAGTGTAGTAATTTAGAAAAAATTGGATTTCCATGTTAGAATTCTATTGGTTTGACTGTAGTTTTCACCAGTGGTGGCAATTTGGTTGTATGGATGTATTTATGTATGTATGTGGGTATGCATGTATGAGGTTTATTTGCCACGCCCTACAGCCTAAACAGCTTGAGGGATTACGACTTGTGAGGTGTCATTTGAAACGTCTTGACAGTGGAAGTGACATAGGGTACAACATTTTGCTGTCAGGTTTTTTGTTATTCTTTTATGTAAATTTTTTAATTATGCTACTAGTACAGCTAATAGATAATATAGAAGTAGGATTTTATTAATTTAGAAAAAATATTACTTGTTACTAGATGTCCCGGAGAGCAAACCAGTGCCAGGGCCAACGGTCACAGTGGAAAAGAACAAGATGGTGATCTTGAACAATGTTGTGATGAAGATACCCTTCGAGCACTGGCACGGGATAACTACCACCAAGAATGTCACCAAGTGCGTCGTCTGTCAGGTGGAGCTGACTCAGGACAAGGTGAGGAAATGGTTGAGTGAGGAGACGGTTGAGGTTGAAATTTTCACATATGATGTGTTACTGTTGCCGCTATAACATAAAAACAGAATAAAAAATAATTCAGTGGAGCTCCCGTACAACAGACATGATTTAATAAGACATTACATTCATGTATGTTTGATTGAAGGCTCCAGTGAATGCGGGAGTGACTTACTTTTTATGGGTACTAATTACCCAACTACGCAAGAAAAAAGGTTACGTTTGTCGATTGTATGTAAGTATGTTTGTATGGTATAAATGGATGTATGTATAAGTTTTCTTTGGCATGGCCTACAGCCTGTACAGCTTGATGTATTTCGACATGTGAGGTGTCATTTGAATCGTCTTGATAGCGGAAGTGACATACGGTACAATATTTTGCAGCCTGGTTTTTGACCTGACAACGTCTAATAAATCTATGAACGCCGGCTGCACGCACAAAAAGGATGACTTGTTGTCCCGTTACGCTCGATCGATCGGAGTGAGAGCACTACACGAGCGAGCGACAGGCACGATCGGCTTGAGCGTCCGGCTTGCGCCGCATCTATCTCTCTTCCACTCGATTGGCCTATGCGTCCGAGGAGAAGATTTCATCAATGTTTTGTTATGACGTTGTCACGTTAAACTGTTGTCCGTAAACCGACCTTACAAACAACCTATTTTTTGTTTTTCTTTTAATAATGTTACTAATGTTTACATTGTTGTCAAGGCGCTGGACCATGTGGAGACTGAGTACCATGCTGTGGGTCTCGGGAAGACATTTGAGAAGAGCTACTACCCAGCGCTCATCAGGAAGGTTGGTTCATGTTTTACAAACTTTTATTTATCTTGCAGTGTTGACACAATTACGAGTAGCTAGCAAATTCGAAGGGTCGGAACTCAAGCGATGAAGCGATGGTAGCCTAGTTGGAGAAGGTCCGCCTTTCAAGCCAGAGGGAGCGGGTTCGAACCCAGCCGACGGCACGCACCAATTTGTTAATTGTGTGAACATATGTGCATATTGTATTATATGTAAGGAGAGTTATGTTTTTCGAGTGTATG
This sequence comes from Peribatodes rhomboidaria, assembly GCA_911728515.1. Taxonomy (NCBI): domain Eukaryota; kingdom Metazoa; phylum Arthropoda; class Insecta; order Lepidoptera; family Geometridae; genus Peribatodes; species Peribatodes rhomboidaria. The sequence continues at coordinate 5,813,368 of OU452196.1, read as the reverse complement.
TATGTATGAGGTGTCAATTTAGTCGTCTTGATAGTGGAAATGACATAGGGTACAATATTTTGCAGCCGGGTTTTTCGTTTTCGTCTTTCGGCTGCACGCACGCAAAATGATGACTCATTGTCCCGTTACGCTCAAGGTAACGTTATGATCGGAGCGAGAGCGCTACACGAGCAATTTATTCATAAAAGTATGCAATAATTTCATCCATGTTTTGTTATGACGTTGTCACGTTAAACTATCGTCCGTAAACCGACTTTACAGACAACCATTTTTTTCTTTTAATAATGTTATTTGTCTTTTAATAATGTTACTTGTATTCTAATAATGTTACTCGTCTTTTAGTAATGTTACTTGTATTTTAATAATGTTACTCGTCTTTTAATAATGTTACTTGTCTTTTAATAATGTTACTTGCCTTTTAATAATGTTACTTGTCTTTTAATAATGTTACGAGTCTTTTAATAATGTTACTTGTTATTTTCAGATAAACGAGTGCACAGTGAACTGCATGACGTGCAATCTAGAGCTGCCGAACACCGAGTACATGATAATTGAGCACGCGGGCGGACGCAGGCACGCCAAGTATCACGAGGGCATCCTGAACGAGACCACCAGGGCCGACTCGTACGACGACTGTTACGAAGACTACCTCATCCTTTAGCCCGTGGTTCGGGCTAAAAAAAAAAGTTATTCGTTTTTGAAAAAAAAATGAAACTTTTTGAAGAAAAATATGAAACTTTTTTGAAAAAAATATGAAACTTTTTTGAAAAGAAATGAAACTTTTTTGAAGAAAAGAAATGAAACTTTTTGATGTGGAAATTTTTCATTTGAAAAAGTTATTAGGGTAAAGGTTTTAATTAGCGTAAATTTTAGGTATAAGTATATATTGACTTAGAAAGGTTTAAACCTCTTTAGTTACTAAGTTTTTGTACTTATTAAATAAATAAATAAATGTTTGGGTGGAAAAAAAAATACAATTTTTCTACAATTGTGAGATTTTGAATTAAAATCGCGACGAGTTTGTCGAATAAACAAAATAAATTTTAAATTGTTAAAAAAATTATTTGGAGAGATTATTGAAATGTGAGATTGAGATGAGAGATTGAAATTTTAAAAAATAAACCTTTAAATACTTTAAAAATAAATAGTATTGCTGAGCTCTCTAGAGTACATATCACTTGAAGTATTAATATATTATTTCTAAGTCATAATTTTGTTTGTTTTTTTATTGTCTAAGATATAAGAAAAATATTTTGTAAGAACGTATTTTTTTCTTATTTTTTCAAAAACACTATTTGAAATAACTTGTTTGTTGATTTTAACAATTCGCGAATAAGGACTTATATACAGGGAGTTATGAAAACCCAATTGGATAAAAGTTGGGCGGGTAAACACACTAATAAGAATACGTGCAAAAATACCAAAAAAATGCACTTTAAAAAAAAACAAGAACTATGACCGAGTTATGTTGGCGGCTTTTATTCTAAAAAAGTTTCGGCACGACGCGAATAGTCTACAAATAATACAGACGTGATTAGTGGCTGCGTTCGCGCTTTTAGGAGGGAGGAGCGAGATGTGCGTAAAATAATTTCATTGTCAAGATTTAATTTAAAGTAGCATTATTGCACCCTCCAGTCTATAACACCCTGTATTAGAAAATGGTGTTGTTTGAAGAAAAAAAATAGCTATAATATTAAATAAGAAATATGAGTAATATGTAAAATAATAAGTAGTCTGAGAAAGCACTGATTTACAAAAAAGAAAGGTTTTTCGGTTTAAAAATAAGTTTTTGAAATTGAAAAAAAAATGTACAAAATTGTCAATTTTCAAAACGTTGTAACTTGTTTATTTTACAATAGATTATATAAATACGCGTATAAGGACTTGTAAATATAAGAAATTGCTGCCATTTTGAGGTCAATACAAAACATAGGAAAATAGCTACAATATGGAATAAGAAATATTAATTAGTCTGAGAAAGCACTGATTTACTTGTAAATTTACAAAAAAGAAAGGTTAGTCGGTTTGAAAAATAAGTTTTTGAAATTGAAAAAAAATATTACACAATTGCTACTTTTCAAAATGTTGTAACTTGTTTGTTTTACAATAGATTTAATTATATCAATACGCGTTTAAGGATTTATAAATATACGAAATCGGTGCAATTTTGATGTCAATACGAAAAGGAAAATAGCTACAATATCAATTAAGAAATATCAAGTAGTCTGAGAAAGCACTGATTTACTTAAAATTTTACAAAAATGAAAAGTTTTTCGGTTTAAAAAATAAGTTTTTGAAATTGAAAAAAAATTACATAATTGCTATATTTCAAAACGTATGAGTAACTTGAATGTTGTACAATAGATTTTATCAATACGCGTTTAAGGACTTGTAAATATTAGAAAATTTTGTCGTCAATACCAATACAGAAAAATAGCTACAATATTAAATAATTAAAATTAAGTAGTCTGAGGAAAGCACTGATTTACTTATAATTTTACAAAAAGGAAACTTTTTTCGGTTTGAAAAATAAGTTTTTGAAATTATAAAAAATATTGTACATAATTGCTATTTTTCAAAACGTTTTAGGGTTAAAAAAATGAAAAGATGCAAGTTTTACGAAATTTAGAATCAATGGCGAATTTAACAGTATATCGTTTTAAAAACATATTTTTTTTAAATGACTAAATTCTGAACAAAAATCTTGAAGATATTTTTCGAATTTGGATATTTTTTAACAATATTGTTTTGATAAACATACATTCCGCTAAGAAAGTAGTGCTTAATCGCTAAGGAAGATCTCTTCCAGGCAATTAAAGACTTATTGTTTGTGTGACAATAACTTTTTATACAAAAAAGTGTTACCAGTATTCGTAGCGTACTATTTCTATTTACTATTAACCATAATTAGTCGTGATAATCGTTTTGTATGTTATATAAAACTATAAGATGTGTAAAATAATATTATAGTATTGATGTGAAATAAGGGTGATCACTGAAACGCGCGGGCACCCGCCGCGTGCGACGGCGTTCGTCGCGCGTGTTAACACGTACCCGTTGGCGCTAGACGAATGACAAAGGCAGCGACGCGACACATCTGATCGAATCACGTCGCGTTGGTCGGTTAGCGCCGCGAATCACTATTTTAACCTCCGACGCAAAACAGAGGAGCGTTATACGTTTGACTTGTGTTTGCGTGTCTGTCTGTGACGTCGTGACTCGCAAACTGAAAAACCGATTTTGATTAAGTTTTTTGAAGTGAAACTTACAATGCGACTTCCAACAAGGTTGCGTTAAACGTTTAACGCTCCTGGGGAGGGGAATAGAAAGAGGCAGAGCGAGAGTGAATGCGAGGCACGCGAACGCATGCGCGTAATATACTGTTACAGGACAGCGCGAGCGTTAGCAACGAGTAGCGTCCAATATTACAACGCAAGAGGGAGAGAGAAAGAAAGGTGCACGGAAGTTTCACTTTTTCCGCGCGGAAGGACTTCACGCACTATTTTTTTTCTTTTAAAGGTGTCTTTATCGAGAATTCTTTGCTATGATTATCGGTTTTTACTTACAAATAAATAATTGTAAACACTCGCGAGCGCGCCCGCGCGAGTTTCAGCGGACGCCCTTAAGTTTTCCGTACGCGTACGGATTTTCGAATTATTGTGCTACAGTAGGGACTGAATTTATTATAAATTGATTAGTTTCGTAATGATTGTGATATTTTATGTAGCTTGTAAAGAAGAGACTGTTTTGTATACGTTGAATTAGTAGAGAATTTAATTTCATATTACATTAATTAAAGATTTTCCAAAGTAATCGTTTCGTTTTTCTGCTTTAGAGCTGTATCAGACTAGCGATTTCAATGCGAGGCGATTGCGTTGCGGACGCAAAGTCACAGATTACTAAATAGTTCAGTGTCGCAGCATCCGGTGAACTCGCGGCGTAATCGTTGCGTAATCGCATCGCTTTGAAATCGCTTGTTTGAAGCTCTTTATTATTAGAAAATTTTATTTATTTAATACCAAATTAAATGTTCTATTAACTGTATAATAGTTTATTATTAGATTTAAGTTGAGTTCCATTTGACGCGGATTCTCATGCTGCATTCATTCCTAGCCTAATCCAGCGGGACTAAAAAGTAATGTACGTCCATTTTTTCATTTCAATCTTAGACAAGAGAACGGCGAGGGCTTTGGTATGATCCAAGAAAACAAGGTCTAGCATTCAGCAAACTCGTAATGACGTCATCGTTATCCGTGTCTTTCGAACTTGTTGTAAATTACCTATTCCCTTCTTGCTTTAGCTTCGATTGACGTCACTACGTGTTGCTGAATGCCATACCTATTATTATAGCATGGGTTTTGGGAGCTGTCAATTTAATTTTGCTTCTAAGATGGCTCAACGGAATTAACGTCAATACAGTGTTGAGAGTATCTCTGAAACGACGGACATATTCTAGGTTATCATTGTACTCATTATTACCAACTTTTACTGAAACTATTATCCTTTAAATCGCAAAAAAGCAGCTGTTCCATTCAAAAAGGTATTTTTTTTCATCATCGACAAAATGTAGTGTTTTTTTATCCGACTGCGCCAGACGGAGGGTTATGTTTTTCGAGTGTATGTATGTATGAGGTTTCTTTGGTGGCCTACAACCTAAACAGCTTGATGTATTTCGACATATGAGGTGTCATTTGAATCGTCTTGATAGTGGAAGTGAGGTAGGGTACGACATTTTGCAGCCGAGTTTTTGTTTTTCTTTTAATAATGTTACTTGTTTTTTAGAGTTTTCCGCCATGATACAAGTTGGTCATAATGACGAGTACAATCATATCCTAGAATAGGTCCCTCGTTTAAATATACCCGGTGTATAGTTGAGATTCTGACTGATGTTAATGACAAATAAATGTATTATTTCCTATTGAATAAGTTCAAAACTAAGAGTCCCGCGACGCTCTGAAATTTCCATACAAACACGCTTGTCAAATTTCTTGGAAACCATTTGTCAGATTATGATGAAATTTATCAAGTACAAAATAAATTAACAATATCTCCGCCCCTATGTTCTTGGTTTTTTTAAAAAAAACGTCCTCAAGAGAAAATAGAGGTATGACAAATATCCGCATTTTTAAAGGGTCACTTTTGACTGATTTATTCAAAAGATAGACAAAGAAAATCAAAAATCCCTTTACATAGGGAGCTTTTCTACATCATTAGCTTTTAAATGCATCTATAATATTAGGGAAATTGTTAGTTATTTAAGAAGTGCAAAAGTCGTTAAAAAAACTGAAATGTACTTTTTGTCACTCCGTAGGAAACCTGAGAGGTTAGTCAGTATCATTACTTGCTCTCTTCGCTCGTCGTCTTCTTCTAGACGAAATGGCTATAGAATACCTTAAGCCAATGCAAAGTTAGTCTTAAGTGGTCGCCGGACTCATTAAGTTTAAAAAATGGTTAGTCGTGATCCAAAGTAAAAAAAAAGGTTTAAATATTATGTTAAGTCATACGACTGATAAATCTTAAGGGACACCGTTAATGACGGACTAAGTCTGACGACGTGTACGTGGCACAAAGTCTGTCGTGTGCGTTGGCCGTAATGTTGATTGTTCAATTATTACTTGTACATATTTTTTTTGAATTTATAACTAAGAGATTACTCTAAAAAATAAATGTTCTTAGAAGAAAATTGAGTTTAACTTTATTAACCATAACCATTTTCAAATTATGAAAGTAGAAATAGAAATAGTTTTATTTACCAAAAATATTACATTAAACCTTAAAAACTTAACTAATAAATATATAAAAACGAGCTACATTAGAGAATGTTTATTAGGTCGGCAGAGTGCTTGAGAGTTTCCGTTCGGATTCCAGAAAAATGTAGACCCAAATTATTCGAATCTCAGTCCGTATTCAAAATTTTTTAAACGTGATTCATTCTTCCGGTCGGATCTAGACATGATTCCCTATTCTAAAATCTTTAAAAGTAAACTAAGATTCGAACAATTTGAGTTTGAATGTTGTGGGATCCGAACGGAAACGTTTCCGAATAATTGTGAAGCACCGCTGCTGGAAGCGTATTATGTTAGTGACTACCGGATGAATGTCTTCTTTCACCGTTCTGTACACTGCCGCCGTTTTTCTGCTCAGCTTGTTTCAAGTTTTTCTGTGGTAACAAGAAAGACATTAGTGGCGTAGCATTACCCATGTTGAGGCAATGCCCCAGATTGCCCCGTCGTGGATACGTACGCCCATGTATGATATACTAGATTGGTGCAAATAAGACCGATGTGTGACCATGGACCCTATTCGGAGATTTGAGATTCTCATCTTACTTTTTTTCGTCCTTGTTGCTCTTGTTTGAAACGTCATAGGTGTGAGAGTGACCAAGATAAAATCTCATCTCATCTCACGCGCAGGTATAGCCCCCCATATTGCTAGCAAACGTGAAGTGCAGGTTCAGAGCATGCTATTTTTAACCATACCTACTTCTCTGTGAGCATGAATGTCCTAAATGTTAAGTCGCATAATATCCTTAAAATTATGTGACCGCTAGACTAGACGTAAGAGTTGGACGTTTCGCGAAATGCACATTATGTGCCCGCTTAACATTTCGCGAATTGCTCATGGTACATGCGACTAAATCTTTTGAAAACTGGTTTTCAAGTAGCTGATGAAAGGCACACCCCTGTCACATTTGGGACTGAATATCGTCCGGCGAAGTGTGGGTTTTGACACCTCTGCCAGCCTCTTCGGGGGAAAGGCGTGACGATATGTATTACCTAGTTACTTTTGGCTGGAAGTCTTTTTCTACCGTCCTGTACACCACCGCCGCTTTTCTGCTCAACTTGTCCAAGTACTTCTGTAATGTGGCTGAGCTGAGGAAGTCTCCCAAAGCGTCGACGATGTTGTCCGTATGTATGTTGTAGACTGAAGACTTGCCGTTTTGCAACTGCACTGTATGAGGCGCTAAAAGTACAAAAAAATCTGAATTTTCCATACAAACGCGCTTGTCAAATTTCTTGGAAACTACTCGTCAGATTATGATGAAACTTGGCAGTTGAACATAAATGAACTATATCTCCGCCCCTACATTCTTGTTTTTTTTCTAAACCGGCCTCAAAAAAAAATAGAGCTATGAAAAATATCCGCATTTGTGAGGGGTCATTTTGACTCATTTATGTAATAGATAGACAAAGCAAATCAAAAATCCCTTTACATAGGGAGGTTGTCTACATCATTAACTTTAAAATTAATTAATAATACTAGGGAAATTCCTAATTATTTAGAAATGATTAGAGAAGAGCAAAAGTCACAAAAAATGATTTCAATTGCACTTTGTGACTCTGTAGATAACTTTAGAGGCTCGTCAGTATCTTTACTTGCTCTCTTCGCTCGTCTTCTTCTTCTAGACGAAATGGCTATAGAATACCTTAGGCCAATGGGAAGTTAGTCTAAAATGGTCACCGGACCCATACAAAAAACCGACTTCCCATCCTGTTATTCGTTATCCGTGTTAACAATTCTAGAACTTTTATTGATATTTGAAAAACTGCTTGACCGATTTCAATAAAATTTTATATGGGACCTCTAATGTATGATCTACCAAACAAAATAATAATCTTTAAAATCAATTCACAATTAGCGAAGTACAAATAAAAACAATAAAAAATACAAATAAAAAAAACAGTCGAATTGAGAACCTCCTTAGTAGTAAGGTACTCTATGTGCTTTTCTCTGCCCCTGATAAAGTGTATGCAAAATTTCATGATAATCGGTTTCATGAGCCCGGTGCATGGCGACAGGCTCATCTCCTGTCACATTTGGGACTGAATATCGTCCGGCGAAGTGTGGGTGTTGTATTACACCTCTGTCTGCCCTCTCGGGGGAAAGGCGTGGCTATATGTACATAGACAACTTACACCATGGTCTCAAACCTAGAACAGAAATTTAAACTTCACTTTTCAAACATCTGCCCGGCCGGGAATCGAACCCGTGACCTCATGGTTATGAAGCAGTCGCACTCCGACTAGGCTAGAAGAGTAGGAGTGCGTCAAATTTGCATTTATAAGACAACTTACTAAAGAAATCTCTGTCCGACTTGGACCTTAAAGTAGGACTCGACTGTATTTTGGTCAGCCTCCGAGCCACCAGCGCAACTAGATCTATTAAGGTTGGTTCTTTGCTCAGATTTTGTCTGGTCTGAGGGTTCTTGCTTGTCTGTGAGCTGGGTATGGAGAGCCCGGGGGCTTCGCCTTCGTTTGATTCTTCAGCTTTGATGGTAAGTTTGTCGTTGTGTTTTTTATCTGAAATATCGGCAGTTTTTTTTAATGCAGAATAGGTCGGCGTTTGACCACCAACTCGCCTGATGTTAAGCGACGTTGTGGTCTAAGATGGAGCACGACGACCTATAAGGTACTTATTCACTCTAGCCTTGAAGTTTTGTAGAGTGAACAAGTACAAAGCCGGCAGTTGAGTGAGGCGCTACAATATACGTAAATAAATGAATAATTGAAATATACATATACACAAACACATACACATATCCACATATATATATATAAATAATAAATGAAATATACGTAACAGTGAAATATCCTGACAAGCAGGCGTCAGTTTTATTTTTATGTAAATGTAATGTTATTTTATTGCCGAAAAAATAACTTAAATGTATGATGTAAATAATGATAGTGTGTAAATAAGATAAAATCAATAGTTAAAATCAATAGTAACCCCTTTACCATTGATTTTAACGCAAATTCGTACTCTTGATTTTTACTTAAATTCTTACCTTTTACCGACTCTGATTTTAGTTAAGGTTTACATACAATCTATAATATTAGTTTGTAGAATAGTGTCATGAATGGATCTGGGTAAGGCTTTGTGTGTAGTTTAGCTCTGGCCTAAGCTGGCCTAATACTTTGTTTCCGGTCTTGTGATTTCTTGAAACTCTGATCGTTATATAATTTACCCAACTAAATCGGGTAACCTCTTTTAATGGCAAGTTCATCACGTATAGAAAAAAAGGTTTTATTAAGGTACCAAAATAAATTTGACACGTTTCGAAACCGTGTTTTGTATGAAGACTATGCATATTCTGTGTTCCGCAATTGATTCTCGTGAAATTTTATGAGCAGGGACCCTATTCGGAGATTTGAGATTTTCATCTCACCTTTTTTCATCCTTGTTGCTCTCGTTTGAAACGTCATAGGTGTGAGAGTGACCAAGATAAAATCTCATCTCATCTCACGAGTAGGAATAGCCCCCTGGTTCGATAATTTTACATGACTTAATTCGCGTATATTCAAAGAATACCTAGTATCGGTTTCGGTTCAATCAGCTTTTGCTGGATTTGCTTCGCACCGCACATGTACAAATGGAAAGGCAGACTTAGACAGGGACTGTGTAATAACTACATGCTAGGTTCGTCACCCTCATATTTCAATGTTTGGCTTGGCTTAATTAGTAGGTGCTAGGTATAGACTGATTCAAACTAAATGACGGCTGTGAAGTGTGCTGAAAGCGAGATTTTGCAGCGTCTTGTCTCTTTGTCGCACGCGTACCTTTGTTGTCGCTTCTGTGCAGCGTTTCGCGCCTAACTTCACAGCTGACATTAAGTTTGAATAGGCCTTTGGTAAAAACTGAAGTAGGCGCGGTAGTTGTTTGATTTTAGGACGATTCAGCCTCCTCCATCCTTCCGCTGCCCCTGGTATTAGACGCATCAGACTTTGCTTTGCTCCATCAACTTGCTTGACACCTGTTTTTGAAGTGAAACTTCTAATGCAACTTCCAACAAGGTTGCGTCAATCGTTTAACGCTCCTGGGGAGGGGGAATAGAAAGAGACAGAGCGAGAGTGTCCAACGAGTAGCGTCCAATATTCCAACGCAAGAGGGAAAGAGAAAGAAAGGTGCACGGAAGTTTCACTTCTTCCGCGCGGAGGGATTATTTTACTCCTGTGTATCTTACCCATAGCATATTTTCTCTTTTCATCAATTTTTTGCGCGAGTTCGTCGAACTTGTCTGAGGGCACCACTTTGTGAATAAGCGCGTCTACATTAGTGTGATTCGCGTCGTGCTTCCTTACTTGAAGTATGACGTACGCCTCGCTTTCCTTTAGCGCCAGGGGTATACCTGAATAAGTATCAATGTTAAAAGATCAACAAGTAACATTATTAAGAGAAAAGACAAAAACCCGGCTGCAAAATCTTGTAGCCTATGTCACTTACACTATCAAGACGATTCAAATAACATGTCGAACTACATCAAGCTGTTTAGGCTGTAGAGCGTGCCAAAGAAACCTCATACATATATGCCTACATACATATATTATGTACACACACTCGAAAAACAACCTTAGATAATTCTCCTGAGGCAAAATTTTCTGACCATATTTTTAAAAGTACTCACCAAATAAAATAAGTAAGAGTAACATTTTAAATGTGTTTTCATCTACATAACCAATAAAACTGGGTTGTAAATTTTCTACTATTTTTATTGTTACAATAAAATTATTCATGCGTTCAATATTTTTTTGGCCTACTACAGTGGGGCTATTCCTACGCGTGAGATGAGATGAGATTTTATCTTGGTTACTTTCACACCTATGATATGACGTTTCAAACGAGAGCAACCAGGGCGAAAAAAGGTGAGATGAAAATCTCAAATCTCCGAATAGGGCCCAGATGTAAATATTAATCTTCAACAGTTTTCTTGTAGCTAGAACTCGGGGCTCACCACGAGTTTTTATCGTTACGAAAACTTTTTTAGTTTTCGTTTGGCTTCATACATTTCAATAAAGCGCCCCTGGCGGCAACGTTAAGGAACAAGGCCAAATGTGTGGAGCCAAACGAAAACGAAAAAAGTTTTCGTTATCTATCAAAACTCGCGGTAAGCCCCCTGTGTCCCTATGAACATCTTAAATAAATAGCCTAGTTAGAGAAGGCCCGCCTCTCAAGCCAGAGCGAGCGGGTTCAGGCCCAGCCGACGACACGCACCAGTTTGTTCATTGTGTGAACATATGTGCGTATTGTACGTCATCTGCTACATGACTCGAGTCCGGTGTATGGCGACAGGCTCACCTCCTGTCACATTTGGGACTGAATATCGTCCGGCGAAGTGTGGGTGTTGTGTAACACCTCTGCCAGCCCCCTCGTGGGAATGGCGTGACGATATGTTATGTTATGCTGTGTTCTAAAAAAACTGTATTTTTGGGACTCATAGGAGGGCGAAACCGTGGGAAACAGTTCTCGAAGTGTTTCTACTTAATATTATACATGTGAAAGATACATGTATGCCAAGTTTCAGAGGGTTATTCCTGCGCGTGAGTTAAGATGAGATTTTATCATGGTCACTCTCACACCTATGACGTTTTAAACGAGAGCAAAAAGGACGAAACAAGGTAAGATGGAAATCTCAAATCTCCGAATAGGCTACTGCTCTTCTGCCAGCGTTTGGCCAAAATGATATTTTTCTCCGTTGAAAAGCGGACTATGTATTTCAGGTATCTCATGGACATTTTGTTTCAATTTCTAATTTATTTTAATGAACAAGATTATTTAGAACTGAACGTTGTAAGTAACTTAAAATGTATGCTTTTCGCAATTTTTCCTACTTATATCTGTGATTTAAGACGTTGCTTCGTACTAAATTTCTTCCTACCAAGATTCTGAGTTCACGGGAAGTATCCTATAGGTTTTTATTCCTTATTGAGTCCAATGAAATTGAAAATTTGCAGTATAAATGGCTGTATCTTTTGATTGCGTTAGCTTAGAAGTTATTTAATTTCTCAGCTCAACGGGACAGTAGACTCTCAGATAAACCTAAAGGAGAGGTTTATCTGAGAGATATCTCTGAGTATTTGATATGAATTTCAGCGTGTTACCCCCACGCGTTCCTAAGAAAAGGGTATTGACAGACAGACGGACAACAAAGTTATCCTATATGGGTTCCGTTTTTTCCTTTTGGGGTACGGAACCCTAACATTATAACCCTCCTTCTTGCGGAGTCGGGCAAAATGTAACGGCATGTACGCTGTGTATAAATTCTCTGGTGATTGGATTAATTAATAAGTTGACGACAAACTTATTGAATGCAGCTTGGCTTTTGCAAGGCTATTGCTTGTGTTAAAATACGATAGTGGCGCCCCACTCAACAGGTGAATTACAAATTTACAATGTTCCAAGGATAAGGCGTGCAAAAAACAGTATATTTGTGATCCTGATAGTAATCTGTTATCTCTACCTCTCATGTGAAAGGTTAAGTTGCTATCTCTTTCATTTCCAGTGAAGTGAACGTAGACGGAGAAACCAATGGACTCAAGTACTGTGTAACCGGACATGAGATAGCGATATTTTTTTTTTTATTAATTTATTCATGACCATGGATACTCGTCCTTCAGTCGGATTCTTAGTAATATTTTTTCCTTCAGTAACAGATGATGGGATGATGATGATGAGGTGATGATGAAGACGATGAATCCCTCCCCTTTTCCCATTCCAGTAAAGTTATGGATACTTTACTGAAACTTTAAGAAGTTTTGTAGAGAACACGAAAAATCGCGTTTCGCGATGTTTGTATCATTTGCCCACACTCGTGCACGTTGACGAACCGGTAAACGTTAATAATCCACCATTATTACAATTTAACACTCGAAGAATCACAAGTTTTAGAAAATAATACAAAAACACGACACCATCTTTTCGGTTCCCGCCAAAACTCGATAGCGATATTTTCTAACAGTGTTGCCACTTATGGATGGTTCCATATAAGTTAGGGAAGTTAGGGTAGATTTTTAACAGTAAATAAAATAGTAAAGACTTCAGATTATTTTTCTATATTTTATTCATTTTTAAACAAAATCAGCTTACTGTATACATTTCTTACTCTTTCGTTTGGTTCAGATGCACGCTTAGCTAAGTAATGTAGTCTCACCTTTAAATACTCCCATATAATGGCTTTTGTGAGCAGAAGTTCGTGGTTATCTAAAGGTGAACAATCGAATATATCGCCATGGCATTGAAAGAAATGTTTATCACTACATATTTTAAAACTTTCGTGTAAAAAATATTGTCTCGCATTCTTTCGTGTAATTAAGTTGGTTACGTTTCTCTTAAGAATTTTGCGTTGGTCTCCAATCAAATCTACCACATGCTTGTATCCAAATCTCTACAAGTTCAGCACTCGATGGAAATCTGTAAGGAAATATTAAGATATGTAGGGTAAATTCTGTATTCTGTATTAGTAACAACCAAAAAATTATAATATTGAACAATTTTCCATTTTAAAAAAAACGCTATTGTACAAAACCGATAATACGTGGCGTCCAATCTGGGCGGATAAAATAAATTTGTCAAATCCAATAAGTCACCCAAAAACATTTAGGCCCGTCTGCCTACGTCCTTGCTTAACTAGCTTCATTAAACTACTTCTAGCAAAAAAAAAATCTTGAATGAATCTTGAGCCATTTCTTAGGACTTTTAACTTTATGTGCCCGATAAGGGAATATTTCGCTAGGAGTAGATTAAACTAGTTAAACAAGGACTGTTTAAGCAATTCTTATGTTCAGTGCAAACGGGTGTTAGAAAACTAGGGTAAAATTGAAAGCTAGATTATGGCAACCCTAATTCAATATCTTGGAGGTTAGGTTTTTCTTTGCTTTTGCATGATTGGCATTTTGCAGTAAACCTTTACATCCAAATAAGTGGTTCCTGCATCGATCCACTTTAATTAATATTTGTATTGATTTTAGAAGACATATTGTTCAGAGCAATGGCCAGTACCAACCTGTGAAATGTAACATCACTTAAACCTTGTTTTGTTCTATTCTGACAACCCAAAATACAGCACTGCACCATCCTGACGATGTCCAAAACACTTCACCATGCGATGATAACAATTAGATTTGATTTTAGATGATTATTTTATGTTTTTAATAAAGAGTTGTTGTTGTTGTTGTTGTTATATTTTCGAAAAAACACAACAATTTCTCGGTCACGGTAATGTTTGACACCAAGCTGTCAAATATTGCTTGGAGTCAACCGGTTACAGCGACAGAGAGAAAAAAACTATTAATCTTTCTCTTTCAAGCATGCAAATTTTTCATATGGCTGTTTCGCTGCGGAGTAAAAGAGACAGAAATGTGACTACGTCCATTGGTTTCTCCGTCTACGGAAGTGAATAAGTTAATATCAACTGACACTGACAGGTAGCATTTTGTTGCCAGAAAATAAAGTTTCCTTAAGTTCATCGTAGTTCTTAGTTTTGTTAGGCTTGCTGTGAGACTGTTTGACATAAAAATTAAAGAAAGTGCAACATCACTAATTTTAATAGAAACATATTATTAAATATTTCAAGAATTGTTTTCGTATTAGTTAGATTCTCCTCCATCTCTTATTGAAAATATTATCAACAAGCATACTTTGTTGTTCATTGACAATGTTTTAGATAATTTGTAGTTCATTTCAACAGAATTCGTAAGTTCTTCTATGACTTAATCTAAAAAGGGATTGCGGAGATTTACGAGGACTCTATTAGTAGGGAACAACTGGAATTTTTGTGACGTGGTTATTGTGTTCAATAGGATGGGGAGATTTTATACATAGCAACATTAATCGCACCCCGCGCGCGCGCAGCGCCGCCTACGCAATTACCAATCATCAATTCACTTGTGATCCGATCCGCGCAGCCGCTCGCGAATTCGCGCGTCGCGAAAACATTTATTTGCAAATAAAAACAAGTCAATTTTCCTAGAACCGCGCTCGTAACCTCAAACACACGTTACATGTTTCCTATGTGATTTCTATAGTGGTATTAAACTGGATTGCGGTGGTTACAGTGTAGTGTTTTGACAAAAAAACTTTCAAGGATTTTTTTTGCGAGCTGTTGTTCGTCGGTTTCAGTGTCGACTCGAGGTGAGTGGCCTAGATAGGCCTTCGCTTTTTTATTTGCAGATGCATACTGGTTATCCAGCTCTTTAGCAGTCATGTCAGATAGCTGTGATACTGTTTTGTTTTTAGCAGTCATGTCAGATAGCTGTGATCTGCTATGTTTTTTTTACTTATAGCGCTAGCGGTTGTATGGCTGAATCGTGTGCATGCGTAGTACCTGGCACGTCGTGGTACCAAAAAAAAAAGAAAATACGGAATTGTAAAAAAAAAGCGCGCGCCATACGAAACAGTACTGAGGCGTTGTTGATTGTTCTACCGTAACCAAATAATTTCATATCCGGCCTTTTCTTCTATTTTCTCAATAAACTATATTAGAAAGTAGCTACTACAATTATTAATTCAGATGAGAAAAACAGGTTAAATTGCAGACAAAATCGCAAACAAAATTAACCAATAAAGCTTCTGCGAGCCTAGCACCCATCCAGTTTTTATCCCACGAGAATGAGATAAACCTATCCATATTCTAGTTTTGTCACATCTAAGCACAGATAAAAACGGTAGACAGATAATTTGTCACTGGTCAGTGCTGGCCCTGCTGGTACCTGGCTAAGAATAAACTCAAAATGTCTTTTTACAAGATAAATTTGCTGCCTTGTAGTTAGTAGCCTACAATTAAGTACCTACCTTAATAATAAGTAGGTAGTATAGTAAGTTCCTTAATTAATAGGTTATAAGTTTTACATTAGTTATACATTTCTAAAATAAATAAATAAGTTTAGGCTATTGCAAATTTCACTAAAGGAATTGTCACATTCAATGCTTTCCACAGTCCTGCGGTCATCTATTTTTTTCTGATAATTAATCCCTATTTCCCAAATAGAGACTGAAAAAATATTGTATGGGCAAACAAAAAACAGCCAATTATTAGATACTAAATGAACAAAATGTATGACGCAACCCTAGTAAAAGTACCTGTCTCGCACACTAGTTCTAAAAAGTTGGTTTGTGACTGTCAGTTCATTTAAACAGTACATAACTGTCTCTAGACATATAAGAACTCATAGCTATTGCCCATGGTCACTGAAACTACCAATTTCATCAATTTTTTTAAAGTTTCCTTATAGTTTGGAGGTTCTTACAGAAATAAAAATAAGAAAGATGCTACTTTTTAATGATTTTTCAATAAATAAATATTATGCATACATTTATCATAAACATACACACATATCATCATGCCTTTCCCCCAAGGGGGCTGGCAGAGGTGTAATACAACACCTACACTTCGCCGAACGATATTCAGTCCAAAATGTGACAGGGTGCGAGCCTGTCGCCATACACCGGGCTCCAATCATGTAGCAGATGACATACAATACGCACATATGTTCACACAAAGAACAAATTGGTGCGTGGTGGTGGTTTACCATATGTTTTGTGTTAATACAATCTGGCCGTGTAGACATAAGCAAAAGATCGTAAGAAACGCACCAGGTAGCTCGTATGGAGAGGCCACAGAAAAAAACCACTGATGACCAAAAAATATTCACAGTTGTTGCACTACTTCATTCGCTTTGATCAAACTGCAAGACGCTGCACGCATCAAATAAAACTTTACAAATCAGAAGGTGGCTTTACCTAATTTGTATATTCATTATCATATTGAGGTAAAAGCTATCAAAATCCATACGTCTGAATATGTTTTGCATGCAAATATTCTACAGAGGAAAACTGGGATTGAAAACAATAATTTGCCCTCAATTTTGTGCCCGTATGTATAAACCGATGGTAACGCTGCCAAGTCTTTCGAGCGTGCAACAGACTATGCGAAAGACAGATATATACATACATTATTATACAAACCGTATTGTGATAAGTTCAACTTCAACTTTTCTTTATGGTTTCTGTGGTGTTGCCACAATTCTGCCAATGTCTTGTGTGCAGTTCTGTGCTCTCTGATTGATAATGGCCGGTAGTATTTTGGTTCTATGCATCTATGAGGTCAGATGGTCAGTAGTCTTCAGTTTCTTCTACCGTTAAATGATGATTCTTCTTAGCACCTCTAACCAACTACAAGGGACAAATACAGGATGTCACAACATATACATGTAAATTTGGTTAGTGAACTGTGTAGATAAATAAAGTTGTTTATAATAAATAGTAGTATTCATTAGTATCAAAGTTTAATATTATTAATTTGCCAGTGACTGTGATAAATGCCCCCTCAGTTAATTGCTCAAAAACAGACTTGACAAATTTCTTAAAAAAAAACAAATCAAAGTCCACTGAAATAAGACAAATGTACATATATATTTTTAAACCCTGACGCAAATACGACTGGGTGTTATAAGTTTGACGTGTCTGTGTGTCTGTCTGTCTGTACCATCGCAGCTTCCGAATGGATGAACCGATTATGATTTTGTTTTTTGTTTTATATTTTATTGATATTACTTAACACCCAAACAGAACAAACACAATTTTTTTATAAGAATGTTTGCTCTAAGTGGGAATCGAACCTATAGAGAACCCAGAAGGTAGGTTCATTACCACCTGTACCATCAAGGCAATCAAATTGTATGTACTCATTACCTCATACATGTAGGTATGTGTTTTGTTTACTTATATGTAGGTATAGGTATTCGTTCAATTCATTGCGGGTAAATTTTTTTATTTCCATATTTAGCACCTTAGTACTAATTAGCCGACTGCGCAAGTAGGGTCATGTTTTTCGAGTGTATGTATGTATGTATGTGGGTATGTATGTATGAGGTTTCTTTGGCACGGCCTACAGCCTAAACAGCTTGATGTATTTCGACATGTGAGGTGTCATTTAAATCGTCTTGATAGTGGAAATGACATAGGGTACAACATTTTGCTGCCGAGTTTTTTGTTTATCTTCTAACAATGTTACTTTTTATAAAAACGAATCATGCACTAGCCGTACTGAGTTTTATTGTAATGCTGTCTGGCATCTGAACCTTTCAAAATAGGCTATGCCTAACAGTACTTTATCAAAACTAGTTTTTCTAGAGCAGATTGAGAACCATTTTGGCATGCTATGCTGTTATTAATTCTGTGTCATTGGTCCCAAAAACAGCCAAAGAAGAAGTTGTCTTTTCGGGTTGGGTTCTGCATAATCTTTGCTTGACATAAAAACTATTTGAAGGAACCACAGACATGAAGGAACTGATTTTGATTTACTCTTTTTAGCTTGATATGTGACTTAAAAAAATACGTTAACAGGACTTTTTTAAATTCTCAATTTTGTGCTTTAACTTCTAAATTCAAAAACGTGTCACAAAAATTTGCTGCGCTTCGCAGTGCTAACAGCGGTCAAAAACTAGCCTAAGTATTATTCCAGGCTACAATTTATCTGTGCCAAATTTCATCTGGATCTGTTTAGCCGTTCTGCACAGGTATTCACAATCATTTGGAAATTTCCGATCGGATTCCAAAAATCTTAAACTCAAATTATTCGAATCTCAATCCGTATTCATAAGTTTTTGAACGTGATTCATTCTTCCGATCGGATTTATACTCGATTCCCTATTCCATCCAAAATGAATAAAAGTAGATTGAAATTCGAATTGATGGGGTCGGATCGAAAACGTTGCCGAATGATTGTGAATAGCACCGCTGCGCTGGCGTGATTGAGTTACAAACATCCATCCCCATTTAAACTTTCGCATAATTATAACTTAAAAGGTTTTGTTGATAAAATTGATATGTCAAGTAGGGGGAACCCTAAAAATCAAAACGGTTAGCAATTTACAATCTAAAATTAGAGAGGCACCTATTCAAAATAAATTCAAAGTACTTACTGTACAATATTCTGTGTTCCCTATCTCCAAATTGATCTGTTACTATCTGTGAAGGCTCATTTTCAGTGGTCGTTAGAGCCCGCAATCCGGGTGCGAGCTTTTGCACGTTTTTACCCGACTGCGCAAGAAGGGGTTATGTTTTTCGAGTTTATGTCTGAATGTATGTATGTATGAGGTTTCTTTGGCACGCCCTACAGCCTAAACAGCTTGATGTATTTCGACATGTGAGGTGTCATTTGAATCGTCTCGATAGTGGAAGTGAAGGGCACAGCATTTTTAAGCCGGGTTTTTTGTTTTTGAAGTGAAACTTCTAATGCGACTTCCAACAAGGTTGCGTTTAACGTTTAACGCTCCTGCGGAGGGGGAATAGAAAGAGACAGAGCGAGGCACTCGAACGCATGCTCGTAGTAAGAAATATACACAGAAGTTTCACTTCTTCTGCGCGGAGGGACACCACGTATTTTTTTTTCTTATAATAATGTTACTTGTTTGAGGTCAATGGGCCCCTCATGCGGCGTACGAGAGATTCTCCTGTTCTTACAGGCCATTGGTCAAGGCCGGATGCGGGCAGTACCCGCACGCCATATAAATCGAACGAGGTATCTATGACGAACTTTCATTACCTGCAGGCGAGGCGTTTCGCTAACTGGGGCTGACGTCAAAGCTATCGACTAATAAAATTGAGTCTTTATGTAGCAGCAAAAAACTTGCATTCTATTGGTACTAAAATAGTTTAAAATGCATTTACATTTTGTACTTTTTTAGTTATTCTCATTTTTGTGAATTTAAAGTTTAGTCTAGTTTATTGGAAATACCTACCTAAGCATAAAAATAGAATTGGAATTGCTCGCAAGTACTAAATTTAGAAATACGTTTTTTAACGCGGTCACGGACAATGGCCACAATTTTAATCGGAAACTAGCTTCGATACATACGTAAATCGATTACACCGAAATAAAGTTGACCAATAGGAGAAACAAGTAACATTATTAAAAGACAAGTAACATTATTAAAAGACAAGTAACATTATTAAAAGACAAGTAACATTATTAAAAGACAAGTAACATTATTAAAAGACAAGTAACATTATTAAAAGAAAAACAATAAATCCGGCTGCAAAATGTTGTACCCTATGTCACTTCCATTATAAAGGCGATTCAAATGACACCTCACATGTCGAAATACATCAAGCTGTTGAGGCTGTATGGCGTGCCTAAAGAAACCTCACACATCATACATACACTCGAAAAACTTAACCCTCCTTCTTGCACAGTCGGGTAATAACATTTTCACCGAAGATTTGCTAAGAAAACACAACGGCAGCACCCCCCACTCAACTCTTTGTAATTAGTATTCAACTTAGGCGGTTTTCACTATAGGTGTTCGTAACCGATCACGCAACGGACGAGGCATTAGACAAGTTCAAATCGCTAATCGCTTCTAAGTTATTCCATTTCAACATTCGCCAACGCTTGAGCGCTTGTTCCCGACTCAGATCAACCTAGAGAGTAAGATGGCGCACGGCGTATGATTAAGGTAAAGCCAAAAACCATCCAAAAACTACGCTACTGTTGTATATATGTACACAACACGCACACATTGACGCAAAAAACTACGCTACTCGCTTGGTCATTCTTACCTTGTCATTATGTGCATTGGTTTATGGTATAATTTCGTGTACATAAATAATACATAGTGCATTATAAAAGTGTGGCCAGGACTAAATTTTGAGGTTATTTTTAAAAACTGCAGCATTTTCACAAGTCAATTTTGAAAAAGCCGTAACATTAAACTCTTACAAATATGTGCAGTTTTAGAATATTAAATCTACTAAGGTTGTATATTGGAACGGAAATCGCTAACGTAGAGTTTGGGAATCAATATTAGTTTTCGTGCAATTGTAAATGTTTTTCATGGCAATATTACCAGGCGCACACGTTTAAAAAGAAGTGGCTTTAGCAAGATATAACGCAGTGTTCCATCTTTTCCTCTAGGTTGATCTGAGGTTCCCGATTAGACGAGTTAAAGCGCCGTCATAGCACGATTTTTCACCCACACACACGTTTATTTAATACGATTAATTTAGAGTTGCAAATCGTAAATCATATTTAAGGATAAAATGAGAACGGTGCGTAAAATTACACATTTTTGCCGTTCTTAATGGTATTAATCGTAACAGGGGCACAAATAAGAATAAGCTGCTCGGTTAAACTTAAGAGAGAACTAATCTGGCTATTTAATAATCAAAAAAAATGATTTGTAATCGCTGAAAATTTAGAGAACTACGTACCAATTTTCAAGAAGATACTTTTAGTGTGTTTTTTTTTATACCAAAATGAGAATGATTTTCAAAATTGTTCTTCAATTGTTTCAATTTATTCAATTCAATTGTTTCAAAACTTGTTTTTGGTGATTTCGTGTAAGACGGGGCCTTAAGAAAAATATCACGTGACAGTTATTTAGCTCGTATTTTGTCCAATCAGCAGCTAACTTTTGAGCCTTAGCGATTGGAGAATTAGAAGAAGGTTAGTCTACGAAGGGGTGACCGCGAGTGGCGTTTACAACTTACCTCTACCATGTAGGCCGGAACTCAGATGAAATAGTAAACTGAACCCCCCGGTTATTTGTCCTACCTATAACAACAACCGCTAATATCAGAAGCCTTCAGAAACCTGTCACTAGGGCTTGTCACTCGACCCATACGAACTTAAGCCCAACTTAGTCAAGTCAGGTATAACTAGTAAAGAATTAGTATTGAGCGCAGCGACTTCGGCAGTTGTCCGACCGCCAGCGATAAGCGAGTAGCGAGAAGAGCTAGAAACTAACGAGAAGCAAGTTTTATCTAAAGTTTTATTTAAAATATAACAGGGCTCACCGAGGGAAAATTCAATTCACATGTAAAAACTACATTAATGAAAAGAGGGTATTATAAGGTTAAGAATTATTTAGAAGACAAAGATGTCTGGAGCCTTCCACTTCCACCAAGTAGCCACTAGTATTTATAGATACTTATTACCTAATTGTAAGCCAAAATTCGTGAGACAGTAATTTATTTATTCTTTGCAAAAATAATGCCCCTCAGTTTCTTGCCTGTTCTTCTGAATAGAGGCTCTTTATCCGAACAAGGCGGTCGAGTCTATTTAAAAAAACGTTGATGTTCATTAGTGTATCTTTGATACCCAAATGGAATAAAAAACATTTTGACTTTGACTATCGCTGGGCGACGGAACGGCTATAGCGAGTGTACACCGAGAGAGCATAATCAACTCGCCGGGCGAGACTTGCTCGCCGAATCTTGCGACCAAATAGTCGGGCGAGTTCTCGCTAGTGTGAACAGTCAGCGATCAACTATTAATATATGTTATATATGTGTCTCTTTTACTCACACGGGATCTGTATACTATCGTACGTTTCTTGAGTGAGAAATTAGTCGATAGTTCGTCGCTTACTCGCCGGCAATCGGACAAGTGTGCGTTATGCTAATTTTATCAAACGAGTTTGTCAACACAGTTGCAGCGTGACGCACGAGGGAAAACCGACTCGGTGAACTGCGCGTCTTGATCTCTGTCTTACTTGTCCGTCTTACCCGACTGCGCAAGGAGGAGGGTTATGAATGTATGTATGTAAGTATGTATGAGGTTTCTTTGGTACGCTCTACAGCCAAAACACCTTTAAGGATTTCGACATGTGAGGTGTCAATCGTCTTGATCGTGGAAGTGACATAGTGTACAATATTTTGCAGCCGGGTTTTTGTTTCTCTTTTAATAATGTTACTTGGTCTTTTGATGATGTTAATTGTTTGTTTCTGTAATAATTATCATATTTGTTATTTAAACAGTGCAAGGCTAATCAGTCGCGCCATCTGAGTAACTTACGAGTATGTCGACTTGCACTAAATATAAGAATTGCCTAGTCCTTGCTTAAGTAGCTTATACTACTCCTAGCGAAATACTCGTTTAACAGCACACAAGAAGGCCTTATTACTATATAAGCTCGATGTTGTATAATAAATTAAACAAACAACTAGATATTTACTTCCTTACATTACATTACCAAAAAAAAATGTCATGCATGGCTCCTATCTTTATCTTACACACACAGAAGACTTCTTGGTAACAATAAAATAACTCACCTAACGATAAACACACACACACACATACACAAACACACGGACATATCACACCATATCCTCCCGCATTTTAACTTCATCCAAAATCATTATAATTTTATACCTATGTACCTAATGTTACATGTTTGAACAATTCTTTTATTATACAGTTTTCTTTATTTCTAAATATGTTATCTTATGTTTAGATTAATTACGAAACCATTCTTGTAAAAATCTTCGTATTTGACATCTGCGACTCAGTTTTAAACTTCTGCAGGTGTCATCGATTCTCATCTTTTGTAATACCTTGTGTTATTGTTACAAAAATAAACTTAATATTATTGTTATTGTTATAAAGTTAACAGTCTCCTAAGGAATGGCTTAAGGTTGGTGCTAGAAAATTTAGGTAGCAGCTAACTAGGAGTAGTTTATGCTAGTTAAGCAGGAATTTAGGCAATTCTTATATTTAGTGCAAGTGGTCTTAAATATAAACGAGTCAGCAGTAATTTGATCATTTAAACAAGATATTTATCTTGTTTGCAAGAAACGTTGCGTTTTCTCAGTAGAGAAATAAAGATAGCGATTTAAGGTCAGCTGGCGCAAAGGCGTCTTTTGAAAATTAATAACAATATAAAATAATAATACATTCTGGACAATTCCACACACGGTCGCTTGACCCCAAACTAAGCAAAGCTTGTACTATGACACATGCTTGTACTATGATACATGCTTAGATATGTTTAAATATATATGTACTTAAATAGAAATTAATACCCAGACATGGAACAAACACAAATGTTCATTACATAAATGTTTGCTCTAGGTGGGAATCGAACCTACGCCCCCAAGCTCAGAAGGCAGGTTATCTACCAACTGAGCCACCAAGACAGTCAAGTCAATTACTGACAAACCCTTCACAAAATAGGCAACGAATGCCATCTTGTACACATTATTACAACTAAACAACGAAAAAAGATGTGAGGTGTCATTTGAATCGTTTTGATAGTGGAACTGACACAGGGTACAACAGTTTGCAGTCGGGTTTATTTTACTTGTCTTAGATTAATTATCCTAAATAATAACTAACTTCATAATATCCTCTTTTCATTAAAGATTGTCATGATGATAATGATCATTGTCGTATCATAGACGTCATTTTGAAGTCGAGTTGTTTTTCTAACAATAAATGGAAGTACGTTAAAATTAACAATGGTCTGACCTTTATGTATAATGCATTTTCTTTCTTAAGAAGGTCACTTTGCTAGTCTATTTTGGGCAGAGACGCCAGCCACGTGTCAAGGAAGAGGTACGACAAATTACCTGTACAGGTAGATAAATGAGGAACTACAAATTTTGTGAGGAAACTGTCGTTTCTGTTTAGGAAAGGCGATGGTGGCTCCTCTACTCAACTGTGTAGATGTTGGTTAGTGTAAAGAGGCAGAATTATCTTAGATCTAACTCGTTAAACCAGACGAAGTTTTTTTTATCCGTTCTGTAACTTTTAGTACTAACATTTCAGGCTCAATATTTTTTCGCTGTTTCGATTTTTGACAGCTTATGTCAATTATCTCTGCAAAGTATACATATTGATATCAAGAAAACATTAAAATTAAAAAAAAAACATCTAACACCGAAGCATAGCTAAGAACACTCCCGACTAATTCAACTTTCAAGCAAAAAAAAACAAAATCAAAATTGGTTTAACCGTTTCGGAGTTACGATGCCACACACACACACACGCACACACACACACACACACACACACACACACACACACACACACACACACGCACAAACACACACAGAGACAGACACGTCATACCTCTATTTTTAACCCCCGAGGTTAAAATTAAAGTTGCTCTGTCCTCCGTCTGTCCGTCCTTCTGTCCGTCTGTATATCCTCTTTTTTTTTTTTTTTTGGGTGTGATATCGTCAGATGACTTCTCCCGCTCTGGGCTGAGCGGGAGGGCATGTCAGACTTCTACTGACTAAAACCCACCCGTGTTCCTTCCATTGCCTGTGTGCCAGGGCCCCGATATCCCTTTCAAACAACACGCAACCCTGGCAGGCATTGGCCCCAGCGGACCCCGTCACTTGGTGCTGACGTCTCTTTGAGGCGCGCGTGGAACACAACGCGCCGTCGACCCGGGCCTGGTCCTTGTCGGACGGCGAGCTACCCATCGCTCACCGTCGTCTGTATATCCCCTAACGCCTAAACCACCTAGAATAAAATTCCTAGGTACCGTGCTACGCCGGTCTCGCTACTAAATTTTAAAATAGATTTCCTTGTTATTAAAACTAAAAAGTAATATAAACAATTGTCAAAGTTTTATCAATAATACAGCCAATTAGGTTAATATTAAACGCGCTTGTGGCGACTAGGTATATTACTGATAAGTGATTCATAATAGCTTTGTCCTTATTTGGTTTAATAACATTGTAGTCGCTCACTAAATGTGATTGACTGAGTCAAGCAAAGGTCTCAATCTACGGGAATAATAATAATAATAAATTCGGGACAATTTCAACACACGGTCGCCTGACCCCAAACTAAGCAAAGCTTGTACTATGGCTGCCAAGGACTGATATACATACTTAGATATTTTTAAATACATACTTAAATACATATTAACACCCAGACATAGAATAAACACAAATGTTCATCACATAAATGTTTGCCCTAGGTGGGAATCGAACCCATGCCCCCAAGCTCAGAAGGCAGGTTTACTACCAACTGAGCCACCGAGGCAGTCGATAATTGTGGTTGTACTCACTTTTGAGCTGAGGATGTGTGGGAATTTAAAAATCCCGTCTAACAGACTCTGTGGCGGGATAGACGGGACTTTTTTCTGATCGTTAACGGTCCCGGGAAACTTTTAAGTTTATTCATACAAACGCGCTAGTCGAACTTCGTGGAAAACTTGAAAACTTTGACATACTCAGTAACTAAATGTGCAATAATAGTGTGAAAATAAAGCCATTAAAAATATTCGCAATTGCAAAGGGTCCCTTGGAACTGATTTATTTAATAGATAGACGAAATAATAAAGAAACACTTTCTTTAGCGACGTTATCTGCATCATTAGCTTTGAAATTAATCCATAAGACAAGTAAAATTCCTAGTTATCTAAGAATGATTAAACAAGTGCGAAAGTCATAAAAATTGTAGAAATGTCACTCTGTAGAAAACAATAGAGGTTCGTTAAGAGTCCCGCGACGCTCTGAAATTTCCATACAAACGCGCTTCTCAAATTTCTTGAAAACCATTTGTCAGATTCTGATGAAATTTAGCGTGTACAATAAAATTAACAATATATCCTCGGTTAACAATATATCCTCTATGTTCTTGGTTTTTTTAAAAAACGTTCTCAAGCCAAAATAGAGCTATAAAAAAATTCCGCATTTGTAAGGGGTAATTTTTGACTGATTTATTCAATAGATAGACAAAGCAAATCAAAAATCCCTTTACATAGGGAGGTTGTCTACATCATTAGCTTTTAAATGACTCCATAATACAAGGGACATTCTTAGTTATTTAAGAATGATTAGATTAGAGAAGTGCAAAAGTCATAAAAAAAAATTAAATTGCACTTTGTCACTCTGCAGGTAACTTTAAAGGCTCGTCAGTATCTTTACTGGCTCTCTTCGCTCGTTGTCTTCTTCTAGACGAAATGGTTATGGAAAACCTTAAGCCAATGAGAAGTTAGTCTAATGCAGCGGTCGGCAACCTTTTGGCAGGCAAGGGCCGAACAGTACCAAAATAAGCAAGTGACGGTCAAATTGTTCAAAATGTTCACTATAGGTTTCTATATAAACATATTGACTGCCTCGGTGGCTCAGTTAGTAGTGATCCTGCTTTCTAAGCCTGGGGGCGTGGGTTCGAGTCCCACCTAGGGCAAACATTTATGTGATGACCATTTGTGTTTGTTCTATGTCTGGGTGTTAATATCTATTTGAGTATGTATTTAAAAATATCTAAGTATGTATATCAGTCGCTGGCAGCCTTAGTTACAAGTTTTGCTTAGTTTGATGTCCGGCGACCGTGTGTCGAAGTGTCCCAAATTTATTTTGCAAAGGAATCTATTTATTTATCTGATAAATTATCTCTAAAAATCAATGTTTATCTGTCTCTGGCAGCTATAGTAAAAGCTTTGCCTAGTTTAGGGCCAGACGACCGTGTGAGCGAAATGTCCCGTTTTTTATTTATTTACAAATTCCTCGCGGGCCGTAAGGAGGGGGGCCGAGGGCCGCATGCGGCCCGCGGGCCGTGGGTTGCCGACCGCTGGTCTAAAGCAATGATTGCCAAAGTGGTCTATATCGACCCCAGAAGTCGTCGACGACCTACAAGGGTCTGGGAAACCTCTGCTCTAAAGTGTTCGTAGAAGTCTTCACTCTTGGGGGAAAAGGCTGGGAAGGACTCCAATGTAGGCTTTTCACGGCTAAACGGCTGAGCGTATCTTAATGAAATTTGATAATTAGATACAGTAAATCACGAGGAAGGTTTTTGGATACTATTTTCTGAATAAATGCGAACGAAATCGCGTGTAACAGCAATTTTTATATATTTACACCTTTTTAGAAAATCTCTTAAGAGGACATTGACACCTAACAAAGTAAGTGGCTGCAGAATACGTCACAGCATCCGCGGTTGCAAGCTACTGGGGCAATATTCTCACGCGCTCGAGATTAGCTCTGTCACTGCCTCTCTCATCAGAAATGTCATGCCTGTAAGAGTGATCGAGGCAGCTTCGAGGGCGCCAGAATGAGGGCTCAGGACTGGTGTCTGCGGTGAAAGTTGTATCATTTAGAGCACAGTAGTTGCGTATGACCATATTGAACATGATTAAGTAGGTGAGTTTACCACACTAGGATCTGTTGCTAAGTTAATGTATGTTCCGGCAGTCTCATTTGAGACGTTACTCCCATCCGTTATCCGATCTCAGTATTTTGCAACAAAAACTTATTTTCTCTCCCAAAGGCTTCGTTTACTTTTCAACCGAGCGAACGTGAGCGACTGAAGCGTCTCTGCTTCATTTAAGTACCAAAATGCTTTCGTATCTCCGAATTCTGTCTGGATATCGGTCCGGTTTAAAAAAAAATGGTTGTCTGTAAAGTCGGTTTACTGACGATAGTTGAACGTGACAACGTGCTCACTCAAGTAGGAGAGAGACGGATGTCGAACGCTGCCGAACGCAAAGGCCGATTGTGCTTCTTTGTCGCTCGTTCCGCGCTCTCGCTTGCACTTCAAGCCTTACATGGAACGCCTCAGAACGAGGTAACGCCGCATTTTTTCGTGCGTGCAGCCGGCTCTATCGAATTATAAGACGTTGTCACGTCAAAAAAAAAAATGATGAGAAATTTCACGAGCATCGGTAGTGGAATGCGACCTGTATAGGAGGACAGACGTTGATCGCGAGGTATCCAGCTCACAGCCACTAATTATTATATTGTCGACATGACAAGAGCTATGAACAACATGTGGGCCTAATTTTATTACACGAGGTAATAGAATCAGACCCTCATCGTTCAAACGGCTAGATGGATTCCAGTTAAGTAATGTTTCGTTAAACCTATTCGTTCTAACAAGTAAGTAACATTATTAAAAAAAAACCGTCTGCAAAATGTTGTACCTTATGTCACTTCCAC
Organism: Peribatodes rhomboidaria; assembly: GCA_911728515.1. Lineage (NCBI taxonomy): Eukaryota > Metazoa > Arthropoda > Insecta > Lepidoptera > Geometridae > Peribatodes > Peribatodes rhomboidaria. Next base: position 5,784,919 of record OU452196.1, on the reverse strand, counting down.
TATCAAGACGATTCAAATGACACCTCACATGTCGAAATACAGCAAGTTGTAAGGCTGTTGGGTGTGTAAATAAAATCTCATACATACTTACAAACACTCTAAACACACACTAGACACTAGTCGTGTTTCGGGATGTAGTCCGATGTAACCGTTCCGAAGACGGGTCTGAGCAGTAGCGCACTTGTAGCGCCTCACTCAACTGCCGTTTTTGTACTTGTTCACTCTACAAAACTTCAAGGCTAGAGTGAATAAGTACCTTATAGGTCGTCGTGCTCCATCTTAGACCACAACGTCGCTTAACATCAGGCTAGTTGGTGGTCAAACGCCGACCTATTCTATTTAAAAAAAAAACATAACACTCCTTGCGCAGTCGGGTAAAAACTACATACTGCAGTCAAGTTTTTTTCTCTTTAAAATAATAGTACCTGGATGGCCGAGCTTTGCTCGGTATTTTTTTTTATTTTTTTATTGTGTTATTTGGATAATAAACAATTGATTTTAGTCTAACCTCAAAGCAAACACTCATTGACTTCGTGTTACTTAACAACGCCATCTGCTGTTGTGTCGTTAAAGCAATTAGTTGCTCACAAAAAATAGTAGTATTATTATTCGCCAATAGATGTCAGGAAGAGTCATATTTTTCAGTTGAGATTGATTATCGATAAAACACGAATAAAATGACATTTTCTAAAAATGATTCCTAGCTAGATCGATTTATCGCCCCCGAAACCCCCTATATACTAAATTGAATGAAAATCGTTGGAGCTGATTCCGAGATTCCAATTATATATATATATATATATATATACAAGAATTGCTCATTTAAAGATAGGATAAGATAGGTCGTCGTGCTCCATTTTAGAATATCTTGAATCTTGAATCTAGACCACAACGTCGCTTAACATGAGGCTAGTTGGTGGTCAAACGCCGACCTACTGTACATAAAAAAAACAGGCAAGTTTTTTTCTCCTTAAAATAATATACCTACTTTAACTTGCTAAATAAATACAAAACACAATTACGGATTATCTAACGAGCTTGTTGTAAAAGGTAGGTAATAGGTAGGTACTTGGTTTTTTGTATTTTTCCTCATACGAATAAAATACTAACACAAGTTTTTTTTTGTTACAATATCTTCAATGTTTTGAAATGAATCGTTGGGTCGAGTATTAATAAACAACTAAATTTTGATTGTGGGTTTCCCAGATCGAAAAAGTTTAATTTATAATATTACTAGCTGTCACCCCGCGAATTCGTTCGCGTTTATTATCTTCTTCTTCATAATATAGGTATATCTTATACCTTTAAATGAGCAATTCTTGTATATATATGTCGGGGAAATGTAGGAATAGGGAGCCGAGCCTTCGCATCTGATCCCATTGATGTCGGAGAAACATAGGAAAGGCCGCCGCGCTGTGACCTTCCACTTTTGATGACGGGGAAAATCTAGTAGGCCGAGGTGTTGTGTCTGATTTCTGATCCGTGAACTCGCTATCATTTATGGTCGGCGTCAAACTTCAGGAACGTTGAAATAAGGGGACAGCATTGAAGGCTTTTCACTATTTTAATTATACAGTCACTTAGACTACTTATTTAGTGAATGATCACAAAGATAGTTGGCGATTTAGAGTAATGGGTTTACGAATGACCATTGCGTGCGACCGCTTTCAGCCCAGTCCTGTCAACCACTGACCGACAGACATGACGTTCGCCCGAAATCCCAAACGCAACTCCATTCGGTGTTAACCGCTCTAAATGACCATAAACAAATCGATTAATCGTCAAAAACCACAGACTAAAACTATCGATTAACAACTCTTAAACTGATTTTCTTTATCCAATGATATCTCGCGCCGTCATATATATATATATATATATATAATTGGAATCTCGGAATCGGCTCCAACGATTTTCATACAAATTAGTATATAGGGGGTTTCGGGGGCGATAAATCGATCTAGCTAGGAATCATTTTTAGAAAATATCATTTTATTCGTGTTTTATCGATAATCAATCTCAACTGAAAAATATGACTCTTCCTGACATCTATTGGCGAATAATAATACTACTATTTTTTGTGAGCAACTAATTGCTTTAACGACACAACAGCAGATGGCGTTGTTAAGTAACACGAAGTCAATGAGTGTTTGCTTTGAGGTTAGACTAAAATCAATTGTTTATTATCCAAAAAACACAATTAAAAAATAAAAAAAAATACCGAGCAAAGCTCGGCCATCCAGGTACTATAAATTACGTGTCACGTTGTTTGTGTTAGTTTAGGATAAACTACTTAACCGATTTCAATCAAATTTGCACACCGTGTGCAGTTCGATCTAACTTAACAGATAGGATAGCGCACATGTATACATACAAATAAGAAACGCGAACGAAGTCGCGGGCTGACTGCTAGTTTACTATAAAATTATGAACGCACATCTCGCTCCTCCCTCCTAAAAGCGCGAATGCAGCCACTAATCGTGTCGGTTTTATTTGTGAACTAGCTTCTGCCCGCGGCTTCGCCCGCGTGGCTTACAGGAAATGAATAACGTTTTTATCTTGAAAAATAAATATTATAAGCTGTCAAACTCGCTCTCAACTGAATACACAAACTATATTATGAGACACGTGTATCACAGTTTTTCCAAAATCATCATCATCATCATCCACCAACAGTCGAATTGGGCTTCTTTTCACTCAAAAAAATTTGCTGAGAAAGTACAAACCCACTACAAACGACGCTGTTATCATGTTTAGGATATTGTCAATATCCTTTTTGAGTAAAAAAAACCCAATTCGACTCTGTTGGTGGATAATGATGATGATGATTTTGGAAAAACTGTGATACACGTTACACGTGTCTCATAATTTTAATTGAAGAGTATTTGTACCAATTTTTGAGTCAATCGACCCAGAGAATAAAAAGTTTCATAGAAATTTGAACCCCCCATTTCCCCTCTTTAGAGAGGGAATTTCGAAAAACCCTTTCTTAGTGGATGTCTACACTGTACAAAGAACACACCCTCCAAATTTCATGTTTCTAGGACCAGCGGTTTAGGCTGTACCTAAACCGCTGGTCTCCTATCTGGTCTATGTATCAGTCAGTCAGTCAGTCAGGACTTTGAATTTTATATGTATAGACTATTCGCGTCGTTCAGCTACTTTCTTAGAATAAAAGCCGCCAACCTATGATACAGATTTGCTAACATTTCTGTAAAACTTCCTTTTCTTCTTACTGTTACTAATGATCACATTTCACCAAGATTCGTTCTGCCGTTTAGCCGTGAAAATCCTACGAAGAGACAGACAGACAGACAGAGCTAGGAGCTCAGATCAACCTAGAGAATGACAAGATGTCGCATGGCGTATGATTTAGGTGAAGCCAAAAACCACCCAAAAACTACGCTACTGTCGTATATGTACACAACACGCATACAATGACGCAAAAAAACTACGCTGCTCGCTTGGTCATGCTTACCTCGACATTATGTGCATTGGTTTATGGTATAAATTCGTGTACATAAATATACATTTAGTACATTATAAAAGTGTGGCCAGGACTACATTTTGAGGTTCTCTTTAAAAACTGTGCAGTTTTTTTACAAGTAAATTTTTAAAAAGCCGTAACATTAAACTCTTACAAAAATGTGCAGTTTTAGAATATTAAATCTATTAAGGTTGTATTTTGGAACGGAAATGGATAACGTAAAGTTTGGGAATTAATATTAGTTTTCGTGCTAATTGTGCGTGTTAATTGTAAATGTTTTTCATGGCAACAATACCACGCGCACACGCGATGTAACCCAGTGTTCCATCTTTTCCTCTAGGTTGATCTGAGGCTAGGAGTGTATGACTAAATTTTGCAGTCGGATTTTTTTAATAGTACATTATGTACCGAGGGGACAAAGCAGTGTCTTACGTCGCGGGCGGCTAATTGAACCCTGAGCAGTTATTTAATCTGTGTCATGACATCGGCGCGAGTCGGTAGGTGTCGGCAAGAGCCGGTGAGAGGCGGACTCGCGCACCGAGGGTTCCGTACAAACCTGTAGGTATTCATGAGGTAAGAGTAGGTTTAAAATTATTTAAAAATAAATGTCATATGATGTAACTAAAAATGTATGCTTTTCGCAATTTTTCCTTTATCTGTGCTTTAAGGCGTTGCTTCGTACCAAATTTCGATTTTCTGAGATCACGAGAAGTATCCTGTAGGTTTTGATTCCCTTGCGAGTAACGATAATTTGCAGCATGAACAGCAGTATCTTTTTATTGCATTGGCTTTAAAGTTTGATTTTTTCATAGGACAGTAGACCTGAGTATTTGATATGAATTTCAGCTTGAAACCTTGAAGCGTTTCTGAGAAAAAGAGTTTAAGAGTTTGGACAGACAGACAGACGGACAACAAAGTGATCCTTTAAGGGTTCCGTTTTTTCCTTATCAGGTATAGAACCTTAAACACCAGTCATACATACATTTTTGCGTCCCCTACTGTCCTATCGGCAAGTGGAATAAGTAATATTATTAAAATAAAACACATTAAACCCGACTGCAAAAATGTTGTACCCTATGTTACTTCCACTATCAAGACGATTCAAATGACACCTCACATGTCGAAATACATCAAGCTGTTTAGGCTGTAGGCCGTGCTAAAAACCTCGTACATACATACACACCCACATACACTCGAAAAACATAACCCTCCTTGAGCAGTCGAGTAAAAACGCCACAGATCAGTCTACTAGCTGCGCCCCGCGGTTTCACGCGCAGTCCCACTGGAACCGTTATTTTTTTCGGGATAAAAGTAGCCTATGTCCTTCTCTGTAAACCAGGCAACATGTATGCAAAATTTTAAGATGATCAGTAGAGACAAACAAACTCACTTTCGCATTTATAATATTAGTTAGGATGCTAGATCCGAGCCTATCCGGCCTCTCGACAATTAGCGTCATACACAATACATTACACTATTATTTATTCTGTAATCTGCATTACGTAATCTGTGTTACTACAGCGTTCTTCATTACATACGTTTTTTTTGACTGCGTGAGTCATCGCTCGCTCACCGAATGTAAGACAAAAAATTGTAGTATTCAACCAGCGATGTAATGAGAGCATTTTGAGATAGTAGGTAATCTTGCAGTGATTTGTGAATGAACACGCTTCCGATACGTGTCAGTGTTGTTTTTAAGAAATAACTGGCCAAGTGCAAGTCGGACTCGTGTACGAAGGGTTCCGTACCATTACCTGTAAAAAACGGCAAAAAATCACGTTTGTTGTATGGGAGCCTCCTTAAATTTTATTCTGTTTTTTACTATCTGTTGTTATAGCGGCAACAGAAATACATCATCTGTGAAAATTCCAACTGTCTAACTATTACGGCTTATAAGATGCGGCCAGTGACAGAGGGACAGCCAGACAGACGGGCGTACAGCGGAGTCTTAGTAATAGGGTCGTATTTTACCCTTTGGGCACGGAACCCTAAAAACTAAATTGAAATCGGTTTTTCCGTTTGGGAGTTATGATGCCACTTACAAACTTACAAATACAGATACACACGTTAAACTCACAACATCGTCACGCCTTTCCCCTGAGGGGGCTGGCAGAGGTGTAATTCAATACCCACACTTCGCCGGACGATATTCAGTCCCAAATGTGACGGGGCGAGCTTGTCGCCATACACCGGGCTCCAGTCATGTAGCAGATGACATACAATACGCACAAATGTTCACACAATGAACAAATTGGTGCGTGCCGTCGGCTGGATTCTATGTACATACTCGTAGACTAGGTAAAATGTTAGTCAATTTCGTTAAACTAACAATACCCTACTGTTTTTGTTAGAGGTTAAAAATAGAAAATAAAATGAGTCAAACTAGTAGCTCGCCTAGAACCGTGACCTCGCGACCTTTAACGATTGTACTCATATTCGAACTTTAAAAGGGTATTTGCAGCACTTGCCTGCAAAATTTCATGGTGATCGGACCAACGGTAGTTAAGCTATCGTCGTACAAACAAATGCCGATATGTCCCAGTTGACTCAAGGACCTTGCTTCGTTTGGTCAATATGTTATTAGGTATGTCCACACTATGCATTTTCATCTTCAATTTTCGTCTTCATCTTTCTATTCATCTTCTGTTTGGCGCTTTCAATAGTTGAATGCGTAAACGAACGCAACGTCAATATTTGCGAAGCAAAAAAAATCTTAGGTCTGTGGTCAATATGGTCATTTAGTTCAGTCGTAGTTTCTGTCAGCTTTAGGAAACTTCAATGTATTATCTTTTTCTTCGTCCGCCATCTTGTTGTTGAACGCTTTGTGGCATAGAAATCCACTCAACGCGGGAAAACGTATATCACAGCGCGCGCTTCTCTTTCAACTGTCATCGCGCATGCGTTAGGGGCATGCCTCATGTGCGCTGTTGACTGCGCTACGACGTGAACAAAAAAAGGCACAGTGTGGACATACCTATTCAAAATTTAATATTTAAAAAACTTCTGACACCGATTTTCACTAACACCGATGTTCATCAAACATAACCAAGAACACTTCTTAAGCTGCCTTCTAAACTCGGTGGCGTGGGTTCGATTCCCACCTAGGGCAAACATTTATGTGATGAACATTTGTGTTTGTTCTATGTCTGGGTGTTCATATCTATTTAAGTATGTATTTAAAAATATCTAAGTACTAGCTGCGCCCCGCGGTTCCAGCCGCGGTCCCATAGGAACCGTTTTTTTTTTTAATAATTTTCTAAATAAACCTCACGGAACCCGAGACCTTTCCAACGAATGCAAAACCGTGGAAATCGGTTCGTGCGTTCTGGAGTTATAGCGTCAGGAAGGAAAACCCGACTTATTTTAATACAGTAGAAGATGTAAGAGTATATCGCTCTCTGGCAGCCATAGTACAAGCTTTGCTTAGTTTGGGGTCAGGCGACCGTGTGTGGAAGTTTCCCGAATTTAATTTATTTATTTACTAGCTGCGCCCCGCTGTTTCACCCGCGGTTAATAAGTATCTTATCTCTGTGCCAAATTTCATCCAGATCTGTTCAGCCATTCTGGCGTGAAAGAGTAACAAACATCCATTCATCCATCAATTCTTACAAACTTTCGCGTTTATAATATTAGTAGGATTATGAACACTCCCGACTAATTCACATTTCAAACGAAAAAAAATCAAAATTGGTCCATCCGTTCGGGAGCTACAATGCCACAGACAGACGCACAGACACGTCAAACTTATAACACCCCGTCGTTCTTATGTCGGGGGGTCATCGTAACCAGTTATCGGCGATGTTCTTGTCTACAATAGCGGTGAACTCGTCGCCTTTCTGCGGAGTCGACGTGGGTGATAAGTCTCCCGATACATCGCTGAGCGACGAACTAACCGCTACACTTGTCGCAATATCCCGAATTGCCTAAGGCGGGTGATGTAGCCGTAGAATAACGATCACTCTTATTTCCGATGCCGCGCCGGAAATAAGAGTGATCGTTTAGCCTGAATTATCGCCAAGGTTGCTAATGTAGCCATGGCATTAGAGTATCCAACAAATGAACACGCATCGTCATCTTTATCCTCGTGAAGTATATTCATTTGCTATTTATACACATAATAATATATTATTCAAATTATACAAACTCACTATCAATATAACTCAATAATTTATGTGAAATGAATTTACCTTATGAAGTCCTTGATAGCGCAGGTTATATAATCAGTAGACTGACCGTACCTAATCGGGATCCGTTTGTAACAGATTGTCCGTAACAAATAACCAATGTTAAATTAGACATCGATGTTAAATTGAACAACGGACGACACGGTCTGACTTCCGAGGGGTGATAGCGGGTTGTAACTGGTAATTACAACTAAGCGTGTGACGCGTGGTTCGGGTGACACGTAAAATTGTAGGCCCTAGTTGTTTGTTCTAAAGCAAACAAGCTTAGGCCTCTAATAGCCTACAGGCGACCTAAAACTCTGACACCAGGGCAAAGATCAATGACTTAAGCTGCCCAATGGTCGTTTCGTTACTTATTACGAGACTGAGTGAGTTCAATTTTTTTTTACCGTACTGCGTAAGAAGGAGGGTTATGTCTTTCGAGTATGTATGAATAAGGTTTCTTTGGCACGCCCTACAGCCTAAACAGCTTGATGTATTTCGACATGTGAGGTGTCATTTGAATCGTCTTGGTAGTGGAAGTGACATGGGGTACCACATCTTAATTACACTCCGTCAGACTAGATTTTGCAGTCGGCTATTTTAGTTTTTCGTTCAATAATGTTACTTACTTGTTTAATGCTTGCTTACACGATTTTCTCGTTTTCTTATTTTTCTATGTACTTACTTGGATTTTTAAGACAATTTTTGCATGCGCGATCAACTGGTTTTATAGTCTTTGTTGAAGAAGTGCTATAGGTGTAGGTACAGCTTGTAGCGTTATTTATTAAAATCGGAATATCAGGAAAATCGTCATAATGATAATGATTTTAACAGATAATAATTTATTTGTTGTCAACTCACACGCTGCGAATAGATTAAAATTATCTTTATTAAATACTAGCTGCGTCCTGCGGTTTCACCCGCGGTTAAAAAATATCCTATGTGCTATTCTAGACTATAATCTATTTCGGTGCCAAGTTTCATCCAGATCTGTTCTGCCGTTCTGGCGTGAAAGAGTAACAAACATCCATCCATCCATCCATTCTTACAAACTTTCGCGTTTAAAATATTAGTAGGATTTAATTCGTCCGGTATCATATAATTGGCGACAGCTGCAGCCTAATATTTCCATCCGTAATTAATACCACAAGAAACATTATTACAAGAAAAACAGAAATTCCGGCTGCAAAATGTTGTACCCTACGTCACTTCCGCAATCAAGGCGATTCAAATGACACCTCACATGTCGAAATACATCGAGCTGTTTAGGCTGTAGGTCGCGCCAAAGAAACCTCATATAACTAAAGTTAACACTTTTGTGTGGTAAGTGTGTGTAAGGTGAGCTTATTTCTATTTAGTGTTACACTTTCCGTGTTACTCAGAACTCAAACTTGCTCATGCAAGCGATACAAAAAGATAAATTATGATTTAATCCTACTAATATTATAAACGCGAAAATTTGTAAGAATGGATGGATGGATGGATGGATGGATGGATGGATGGATGGATGGATGGATGGATGGATGGATGTTTGTTACTCTTTCACGCCAGAACGGCTGAACAGATGTGGATGAAATTTGGCTCAGAGATAGATTATAGTCTAGAATAGCACATAGGACACTTTTTAACCGCGGGTGAAACCGCGGGGCGCAGCTAGTTAATAATATAGGGCTGAAAAACGATACCATATCTATCAGAGGCATCATTATCATTACAATACATACCTGTATGCTGATAAAATGATAATAATTATCAAACTAATAATAGCAAATGCGAAAGTTTATTACTAAGCAAAGATCACCTTTAACTTTACTTTTAGGAATACTTCGTTTATTTTAAATGAAATCAGAAATCAGAAATATTTATTGACCAAAATAAACATTCAGTGTCACTGGCAAGTCATTTTTACAAATTTATCTTAAAATTAGGTAAACAGTTAAAAATAAAAAGTAACATACTTAGTCAAAGTCAAAATGTTTTTATTCAATTTAGGTATCAAAGATACACTTATGAACGTCAAAGTTATTTAAATAGACTCGACCGCCTTGTTCGGATAAAGAGCCTCTACTCAGAAGAACAGGCAAGAAACTGAGGGGCATTATTTTTTTCAAATAATAAATAAATTACAGTCTCACAAATTTTGGCTTACAACTAGGTAATATCTATAAATACTAGTGGCTACTTGACGGAAGTGGAAGGCTCCAGACATCTTTATCTTCTAAATAATTCTTAACCTTATAATATCCTCTTTTCATTAATGTAGTTTTTACATGTGATTTGAATTTTCCCTCGGTGAGCCCTGTTACTTTTACTTACTCATAACTGTTCGTTAAAAAAGAAAGTTAATAAATGATTACGAGCAAAACTTGCTCCGTTTGATTTCGGTACAAAAAGACTTCTCATCAGAACTGCATTTTCATAAAAAACCCACTTGTTTAGAAAAACCCCACTCGTTTTGAAAACTGGTATTGTGAAGAAATCAATATCCATACTTCCACACTACCCATACTTTACTAATATTATAAAATTAAAAATAACTCTGTCTGTCTGTTTGTAGGCTTTTCACAGCTAAACGGCTGAACGGAGCTTGATATTTGATAATTAGTTACAGGTATGTCACGAAAGAGGCTTTTACCCGACTGAGCAAAAATGAGGGTTATGTTTATCGAGTGTATGTATGTAAGTATGTATGTATATATGTGTACGTATGTATGAGGTTGCTTTGGCAAGCCCTACAGCCTAAACAGCTTGACATAGACATAGACAGACATTTATTTGTGGCAAAAAACACACGGAATTTCATATACACACAGAATATAGATTGAACAAAAATAAAAATAAAAAAATAAACTAAGTAAACAGGTAAAAACAGTAGTTTGGCTTTTTGCCACAAACCAGCCGCAACTCAGCATGGTGCTGGTTGTGTCCAACCAGCGCTGGTCTTCCGTTGCGACCGGCGGTGACGTCACGCACGAGCAGAGCTACTAAGACTAAACTAAAACTAGAACTAAAATGTAACAACATAAACAAAAATTTTTTACAAAGAAAATTACACAGAAAGATAAATAATGAGGTAAGTAAGTATTCTGAAATTCGGCTGACTAAGTATATAATAAAGTAAGTGTCGACTTATGATTAGATGGCACTTGTTTGTATCATTTTTCATAAGTTCTTCGCCTTTTTGATGTTTAAACATAAATATTCTAAGTTTAAGCCTAAAACAGTTTAAATTTAAAATTTTGTATTGCTTGATTGCTTGATGTATTTCGACATGTGAGGTGTCATTTGAATCGTCTTGATAGCGAAAGTGACATAGGGTACAACATTTTGCAGCCAGGTTTATTGTTACTTGGTATGTCTGAAAAGAAGTCGGTCCTTGCAAGATAGCGGGTGAAATCGCGGGGCGCAAATAGTTTTCAAAAATGGTTTTTCCATATCATTTGATGATTTTCAATAATTTGTATCATTTAATCTGCACAGAATAAATAATAGTACTCGATATAGTCAGCTGCGTATGGAAGATTACTGCGAAAATGTGCTCAAAATGGAGGTAATTCTTAGTAAGCGATTTTCCTATCCCCATCATCATAATATCTTATCTTATATCTTTAAATGAGCAATTCTTGTATAATATAATTGGAATCTCGGAATCAGCTCCAACGATTTTTATACAATTTAGTATATAGGGGGTTTCAGGGGCGATAAATCGATCGAGCTAGGAATCATTTTTAGAAAATGTAATTTTATTCGTGTTTTATCGATAATCAACTTAAACATAAACTTAGAAGAAAAATAACAAAAAGGAGGCGTTTGAGTAGTCTCAACTGAAAAATATGACTCTTCCTGACATCTATTGGCGAATAATAATACTATTTTTTGTGAGCAAATGAGTAATTGCTTTAACGACACAACAGCAAATGGCGTTGTTAAGTAACACAAAGTCAATGAGTGTTTGCTTTGAGGTTAGACTAAAATCAATTGTTTATTTTCCAAAAAACACAATTAAAAAAAAAAAAAAATACCGAGCAAAGCTCGGTCATCCAGGTACTAAGAATGATTAGCCTAAGCTATGATAGCCTAGTCGGAGAAGGCCCGCCTCTCAAGCCAGAGGGAGCGGGTTCAAACCCAGCACACCACACCGACAGCACGCACCAATTTTTTAATTGTGTGAACATATGTGCGTATTGTATGCCATCTGCTACATGACTGGAGCCCGGAGTATGACGACAGGCTCGCCCCCTGTCACATTTGGGACTGAATATCGTCCGGCGAAGTGTGGGTGTTGTACACCTCTGCCAGCCCCTTCGGGGGAAAGGCGCGACGATATATGTAAACGAACGTAGTCTGAACAATGCTTAAATGCCCCCTGCGGTTAAGCCGCAAATAGGTACTATACGTACAACTAACGCACTAATCGTGTATTTGTACTAGATGTACCTGCATAGTATATATACATACATTATACACTCCAATGATAACTGTAACAGCCCGCATGACTAACAACTTGACATCATAACAAGAACCTCGCTTTTGCTACGGTAATAGTTCTAAATTGAATCAAATTAAGTATATAGTTATATGTTATTACGAACTTTTAGTTAACTTGCCGTGTTAGTTAGATATTTATAACCCGACTGCGCAAGAACGAGGGTTATGTTTTTCGAGTGTATGTATGTATGAGGTTTCGGCACGGCCTACAGCCTAAACAGCTTGATGGATTACGACATGTGAAAAACAAAAAACCTGGCTTCAAAATATTGTACCACGTCACTTCCACTATCAAGACGATTCAAATGACACCTCACATGTCGAAATACATCAAGCTGTTTAGGCTGTAAGGCGTGCCAATGAAACCTCATACATAAATACCCACAAACATACGTACGAAAAACATAACCTTCCTTTTTGCGCAGTCGGGTAAAAATGCCAAAACACCAAAATCAGGCGAAAAAATCGGTTTTGTAAATTCTACTTGCCAGTCTCGAGGTCACAGTTTTAAAGTTGCGTGAAAGAGATAGCGATTGTTTATCTCAGTCTTAACCCAAAGTTCACAAGGTGACTGCGATAAGCCTGCCCATTGCTCAAAACAAAACCCACGGGCTACAAAGCCGAGTCTAGAACTCTATGAATAAGATAGGATAGGATACCTAATTAAAATGAGGCCAGGTACAAGCCACCCGCGGTCACCCATCCAAAGACTGACCGTGTCATCTGTTGCCTAACATCGGTGATGCGTTTTGAACACGGCTACGCTGTACGCTATAGTGGGGTAGCTGCTGACAGAAATGCATAATATTATACATACATCCATGGCAGCACGTCGGCGCAAATCTTATCGCACCCATATCGAAACAGATACAATAATTCTGACTTTATCTTAATCTAATCGTTGCCACAGATAATAAAGAAGCTTTTGCCTATCTGAAGGTCATCTCCAGATTAACGATGTTTCCAGGAATGACAGCACCGTATATAAATGTTGTAAACATTGGCTGGCCGTGAGCCAGGAGAATGAGGTCGGGATGCTCTCAGACCGTATTGTAACAGACCGGCGTGTTGCATCGTAAATTTTCTGGTCATTGTCTGTCTTGTTTGAAAAGTCGCAGTAGTGAGAGTGACTACGATTATCTCCCGCGTCAGAATCGAATCAATTGTACTTAACAGAGAATTTTTGAGTATGTAAAGCAACATAACATGCTCATAATTCACTTTCATCCATTAATTTACGACCACTTCCTGCAGCGAACCCGAATAAACTGATGTCACTGTCATGCACTGTGCCGTGAATGTGCATTGTGCATCAGTCTGAACTGACGCATATTTGCCAGTTCAGTTTGGCCTTATCGTGTGTAGCCTATAACGTTGCTTGTTGGGTTATCAACTTCTAGTTGAACGAATCTACGGTACGAATGCCACATAAGGGCGTATTCTAGTAGAAAGCAGGTTACCTGCGCTGGTACACTCGCGCTGGTTCACCCGCTCTTTTCGGCGCTGGTCCGCGCTGGTAACCGCTGCACAAAGCGAGCCAGTATGAGCAGGAGGTGTGCGTTGTTCCCTCGCGAACCATATCGCCGCGCAGTAAGGTCCATGGTCGCGCAGCGTCGAAAACAAATGTAACCATCATGGTTGTAAGATATTACGGTAGGCTAATTGGTTGGCGTGGGTCCGCGCTGGTTCTGCACGACGTATGGAGATTGCCTGCGCCGATAAGCGCGGGTAAACCAGCGCAGGCAGCCCGCTTTCCACTTGAATACGCCCTGATGATTCGGTGTGACAGTTGGACACAAAACAATGCAGTATGCACAGATAAAAAAGTGTAGATTTATTATAAAATACACATCCGAAGGCGTTTTCCTCGAAAACGAAGCCATTTGCCGAGGCGTTGACAAGGCTGAATAAATTGAGCAGAGGTGATGTGACTGACCCTACCTACTTCACGGATTTGAACTCTATTTGCGCTAATAATTAGACCTAATTTGTTGCCATTTGTATTGTTACTCGACTGCCAGAAAGGGCTCGCGCGTTTCTTGCATGTTTGTAAATTTCTTTATTGCTTCGTATTTTCCAAACGGATGGAGTCAAAGATATAGTTATATTCGTTTTAGAAACCCAAGTGTTCTTAGATACGTGTGCGATTGTGTTTTTACCCGACTGCGCAAGAAGAAGGGTTATGTTTTTCGAGTGTATGTATGTATGTGGGAATGTATGTATAAGGTTTTTTTGGCACGCCCTACAGCCTAAACAGTTGTATCACAGTTTTGTTAGTTAGTTGTATTACAGTCATGTTGTATAACAGTATATGTTTTTCGACATGTGAGGTGTCATTCGAATCGTCTTGATAGTGGGAGTGAAATAGGGTACAAGATTTTGCAGCCGGGTTAATTATTTTTCTTTTAATAACTTGTTCGTTTTGTTATCAGATCCACTTGTTGTATTGTTGTTCTCTCCATGCTATTAAATATTAGCCGGCTTAGCCGGATACCTGTTCATAAGATAGTTGAGAGACACCGCTGTCTATCTGTCTAAGGCGCCACCTCCACGAGCGAGGGCATCGCGACATTTGCGACGATAATATCGTTCTGCTACGAATTTCTAAACACTCTCATAGATCGTGTCTCGACGCCGATCATAACGCGACGATCTGAGTGGCTGAATGCGATCAAAATCAGTAATCACGCGCTAAGTACTCAACCGATCATCATGATTTTTTGCACACAAACTTATATGCACCGAGGGATTTAAGGAGTGTCTTTGTCTTGGGTGGCTTGAACCCCTCGCTTCACTTAGGACTCTACATAACTCCCTCCCTTCGCTCGGGCGTTAACTCTATAGTCCCTCGTAACGTACAGGGTTCAGCCTGTGACGTAAGACGCTGCTTAACTCCCTCGGTGCACAATCTACTATTTCAACTGTAAATGAAGCGACTTAAGTAAATGTATGTTAGGGTGAAAAATACTGCTATGACCGCGTCTTAAGGCGAAAGTAACAAGTAATAAATAAACAAACGCACGAACTCACTTTCGCCTTTGTAATATTAATTTAGGAAAGCAAGTTAGGAAGTATAAATTGATCCGAGCGTGAGTCATTTTATTGAATGGGTGCAAGAAATCTGGTGCCGCGATGACATAACCTCAATATTTAAACGGAAGTTCCCAATTTAGTTTGGCAGCATGGTATAATAATATACTCCGCCAGGCACAGCATTCAGAAACACGTAGTGACGTCAATCGATGCCTAAGCAAGACCGAAATAAGTAATTCACAACAAGTTCGAAAGAGACGGATGACGATGACGTCATTGCGTGTTTGCTGAATGCTAGACCTTGTTTTTATGGATCATTTTTGGCAAAATCAAATGTCAATCCGTTGACACATGTCATATGGCCGTCCGCCGCACATGAGGGTAGGAAAACATGATTTTTCAAAACATTTATTTAGGTACTTCAAAGGCGTAGGGCGGACTGCTCTTATAAAACATCTGATTTGTTTTTATTAACGAATACATACTAACAAGCAAGGTTTTTAAAAGAAAAACAAAATTACTTCAACATGTTGTACCCTATGTCACTTTCACTATTAAGACGATTCAAATGTCGAAATACATCAAGTTGTTTAGACTATAGGCCAAATAACTCTCATACATACATACATACATAGATTCGAAAACATATGTATTTTTATATTTCTCCCGAAGGAGCGGCAGAGGTGTACAACATTCACATTTTGCCGGACGGTATTCAGTTCCGAATGAATGAATTTATTTATTTATTTATTCGGCTGGGTCCGAACTAGCACCCTCTGGCTTGAGAGGCGGGCCTTCTCCGACTAGGCTATCATCGCTTCATCTCAAGAGTTCCCACCCTTCGAAATCGCTAGCTAGCTCAAGATGTCAGTTCAAGTGTAAACACTAATGTCTCTTCTTCTATCGGACAATGAATGGTGGAACTATGAATCACCACATTGAGTAACAGGTTATCTTATCTTGTAATGTTTATCTCGTTCGGTACACATACTATCATAACTAATCTGTCGATAGCTCAGCCGATTTCGCTGATAGACTTAACAAATGTTTTTATGTCGTTATGAGTGTTTTTCGAGGAATAATAATCTGGGATGGTGATGCATAATATGAAATATAAATATTCGCTAGAACAGTGGTTTCTAGAGTTCACTGATCTCGCCCCTATTCTGACGCGTGAGATGTCATCGTGGTCACTGTCCCTCCTATGACTTTTCAAACGAGAGAGACAATTACGTAAATACATATCTCGACTGAAGACGTAAGAATAGGGCTCGTGAGCGCCGTGTGGCCAAGACAAGACAAGCAACGTAGAGAGAGTAGTAGTAGATTATGGACTGAGGGAGTTAAGCAGTGTCTTACGTCGCGGGCGGCTTATTGAACCCTGAGCGTAACGAGGGACTCTAGAGTTAACTCCAGACGCAGCGAGGGAGTTATGTAGAGTCCTAAGTGAAGCAAGGGGTTGAAGCCCCCCAAGACGAAGACACTGCTTTATCCCAGAGGTGAATACTCTACTGTTTACGCCTGCGAGGCAATAAAAATAAACTGAGAGAATATGTTATACATCAAACACCGTTATTTAGAGTTTTGCTTAGCATCGGTGATCGCCTACGAACACCACTCTGAAACCTTGCTCTGCCTTGCTCTCGATCGGTCAACAAACAGTGAATGTAAATCGTGTTTTTTCTTCTCGTAAACATACGATTTATTCGTTTCAAGAACAGATCATGCAAAACTTGTTTTGGTGCCGCGATCCTTACTAAAATTAGCATGAATAAAGTCTGTTGACGTCATGCGAATGTAAGGCTGCGTTTGCACTGAGGCGGAGAGGAGTGAAGAACATTGGAGCGGACCACAACATTAGAGCGGAGCGGAGAACATTGTAGCGGAGCAGAGAACGTTTGGAGGGGAGCGGAGCTGTGAAAGAGATGGATGATTCTACTGAATAGAGAAGAGTAGAGCGGATTTATGACTGAGACGGAACGAAACGGCCATTATCTAAGAAATACAAATATTTAATTGAAAAGTATTTGTGTAAAATACTTGTATCCCGATTTTCTTAAATTTTGGGTACGTACCAAATGAAACCTCTGGCACTGATTTTCATCAAACATACTCGTAGCTAAGAACACTCCCGACTAATTCACTTTTCAAACAAAAAATAAATCAAAATGGGTTCATCCGTTCAGGAGCTACGATGCCACGGACAGACAGACACAAACACACACACACACACACAGACAGACTCTCGCGTCGAGTGTTAAAAATTCACCAGAAACTTTAATAACTGACTATCATTCCAAATCGGCTTCATTTTGACAAGATGTCACAGCTGATAACTAGTGAATTAGATAATAATAGATATCCGGCTCGGATTCGCACGGTATCTAATATATAAACATTCCGTGAAGAATTCCGTGAAGAACAGGTGAAAACTGTATCACAACCTTTGCGTAGTTAAGCAGTTAGTGGAAATACAGACTGAGAGACGCGAAAAGTGACTTTGTCTTAGCGGCCGAGCGAGTCGACTAAAATGCTTTCGAATGTAGAGTCAACTGCGAATGACGCAGTTACTCAGTTTTTTCGTTCTTGTTGCTCTTGTTTGAAACGTCATAGGTGTGAGAGTGACCAAGATTAAATCTCATCTCATCTCACGCGTACGAATAGCCCTACAGTGGCCCTAGTCGGAGATTTGAGATTTTCATCTCAGCTTTTTTCGTCCTTGTTGCCCTCTTTTTAAACGTCATAGCTGTGAGAGTGACCAAGATAGAATCTCATCTCACGCGCAGGAATAGCCTTCCAGATGTTGGCCGAGAGTTCTATAGCTCACAGAGACACCTAGTACTATCGAGAAGTAAAGGCCACTACGAGTAAGACGATGATTTTTTTTTCTAGACCCCGCTCCTTTTTCGTCCTGCTCTACCGATCCTCTTCTACGGTGCTAAACACAATCATTCGGAAATGTTTCCGATCGGATCCCAGAAATTTCAAACTCAAATTGTTCGAATCTCAGTCTACTTTAATATATTTTGGAAAACGGAATCGAGTATAAATCTGATCGGAAGAATTATACACGTTTAAAAACTTATGAATACGGACTGTGATCCGAGTTTACATTTTTTGGTGTTTGAACGGAAACGTTTCCGAATTATTGTGAAAACCTATTCTGAAACTCGACTGACCAAGCATGTCTCGCGAGGCGCCTTCTGTGTCGCTCTGGCTGCTAGGCCTACCATGCACTAGACAGAGATAGAAGCATGCCTCGCCAGGCATGTTCTTAGTATTTTATTAGTCGTTTCCTGCGCATCGCCCACGTGCAATCGCACCCTAACACCGTTTCAAAATGAACCATGTCACAATAAGCTCTCATGCCATTTATGATATAAAGCATTTATGGAGTGATTCACATATTATGACATGGTGTTAGAAATTGTTGACCGTTGGAGTACCTTGGCATAATGAATGTCTACTTCAACTTCATCGATAATAATAAGAAGTACTGCTTAACCACTTTTTACCCGATGCAACAAGGAGAGTTATGTTTACGAGTGCATGTATGCTGGTGTGTATGTATGAGGTTTCTTTAGCACGCCCTACACCCTAAACAGCTTGATGTATTTCGACTTGTGAGGTGTCATTTGAATCGTCTTGATTGTGGAAGTGACATAGGATACTACATTTTGCAGCAGGGTATTTCTGTTTTTCTTTTAATAATGTTTCTGGTTTTGTTTACCTTTTAATAATAATACTTGTTCGTTTAGGAGGAAAAGGATCTTTTTAAGATCCTTTCTTTTAAAGATTTAAAGACCCGACTGTATTAGAGAACAACTGGGTTGGCCCGGCTTCCTCCTCTAAAGTCTCTACAAATCAACCGACTCTCGTGTTTTTTTGTGTTGATTCAGTTTTTTTTGGTGAAGTTTTTACGTTTCCACAAGCTCTTTAGCACAGAACCACTACACTATATTAACTATGACATGGGCTTGTAATCTTGTACGATTTGAACACGCACTGGATGCATGTTTTTGAAGTGAAACTTCTAATGCGACTTCCAAAAGGTTGCGTTAAACGTTTAACGCCTCTAGGGAGGGGGAATAGAAAGAGACATATCGAGAGTGAATGCGAGACACTTGAACGCATGCGCGTTGTAAGATACACAGAAGTTTCACTTCTTCCGCGCGGAGAGACTCCACGCACTGTTCTGTTTAATTTTTACGTTTTCGCAAGGTCTGTAGCACAGAACCACTACACTATGTTTACTATGACAAAGACGTCAAGTCTTGTACGATGTGAACACGCACTGGTTGCATGGTAGTTTTTTTATGCTAGATACAAGAATTATAAGGATAGACTGAACCGGTTGGCAGTCATGTCTATAATTGTCGAGCTTATAACAATTCGGTTTTTTAACTTTGCAAGACTGAATACACCGCTATTTTTAAACGGCTTGTAAATGTTTTTTGTATGGTTGATTTTGTAGCTCTACAGGGTTATCGGTATAGGTTATCAGGAAGCAGTGTACTAAGCCGAAAGGGGGTCATTGTCACCGTTATGAACCGTTTTTGCAAAGTAGTCAAAAATGAAATTGAGAAAAAAATAACAGCTCTTCCAAACATTTAACTTTTTGTATGGAACAGCTGATTTTTTTGGGATTTTGGGTTCCCTTCATAGTAAAAGTTGTTCAAAATGATAAGTACAATGACCCCTATTGGATTAGTCTCAGATAAGCCTAGAGGAAAAGATGGAACACTGCGTTCAGCGCAGTTAGCAAGCGAGCAGCGTAGTTTTTTTGCGTTAATGTGTGCGTGTTGTGTACATATACTTTTGGCTTCACTTAGATCATACGCCGTGCGCCATCTTATTCTCTAGGTTAATCTGAGGGCTTAGTACACCCTTTCTGATGACCCTGTATAATTGTATATCTTACGAGGTAAGAGTTCACATACGCCGGAACTGTAGTAATAATCGTTAATCGCAAAAGCGAAAGTTGCTTGTTATTTTTTTTGGCACTTATGTTGAACGATGTGCCGAATCACGCAACCGCAACATTTGAAGATCATTTGATGTACAAGTAACATTATTAGAAGAAAAGCAAAATACCCGGCTGCAAAATGTTGTACCCTATGTCACTTCCACTATCAAGACGAGTCAAATGACACCTCACGTGTCGAAATACATCAAGCTGTTTAGGCTGTAGGCCGTGCCAAAGAAGCCTAATACATACATAAAACATACTTGCATACACACATTCGAAAATCATAACCCTCCTTGCGCAACCGGGTAAAAATCTCTGTCATGGCGTAACCGCGATTTACCGTGTCTGTGTGAAATCGTAAGAAGTAAAAATTAAAACCAAAACGAATATCTTACTAATTCTTCTTTCTTCTTTTTCAGATGCCGAAATCATAGTATTCCGAAGTGAGAAGCACCTAATTCATCTGAGTTAGAACTATGGGCAGTCCCAAAGTATCAAACGCAAAGCCACAGCAACTACCAATGGAAAACAAGCCAGTCAAACTCCTGTCCACCTTCAAAAACCTCTTCAAAGACAAGAAGAAAGAGAAAGCCAAACATGAAAAAGCAAAGATAAAAGAAGAAAGAACGAATATCGTTCAAAACCAGAAAGAGAGCAAAAACGAAAATGAGATCACAGTCGCAAACATTCTCAAAAGATTCGAGAATCTCGACATCAAAGTTCAAAACAAAGAAGAAACAGAAGAGCGCAAAGACTCTACCGAAGAAGAATTCAGCAATTTCAACTTCAAAGTCATAGAAGATGAGAGAAAACGAAATCCTTCAGAAGACAGCGGCTACTCAGAAGCGAAAGAAGATTGCTCCAAAGAAGACCAAGAAGTTATAGATTCTTTCGACAAATTGAAAATAGAAGAGCAAGAAAAGACGGACGAGGCGAAGAAAGAAGAAGAGAAGGACAAAAAGAAGAATCTGCAAAAAGTTTTAGTCTCCAGAGCTCCTGTGAAGACTAAAGTCACGGATTACAATGTCGACCCGTATGCAGCCAGACAGGTAAGATTTATAATAATCGTATTAAATGTATCGTGTATAATGCTTGTACAATGGCGGCCAGAGACTGATATACACACACACATATTTTAAATACATACACTAATAGATAATTAGCACCCAGACATACAACAAACACAAATGTTCATCACATGAATGTTTGCCGCAGGTGGGAATCGAACCCACGCCCCCTAGCTCAGAAAGCAGATTCACTACCGACTGAGCCACCGAGGCAGTCAATTTTATTTAATTCATAACTCACTAGCTCCACCCCGCAGTGTTACTTGCGGTTAAAATATGACATAACTAGCTGCGCCCCGCGGTTTTACCCGCGGTTAAAAAGTATACTATGTGCTATTCTATCTATCTCTGTGCCAAATTTCATCCAGATCTGTTCAGCCGTTCTGGCGTGAAAGAGTAACAAACATCCATCCATACATACATACATACAAACTTTCGCGTTTATAATATTAGTAGGATATAACACATCGTCACGCCTTTCCCCCGAGGGGGCTGGCAGAGGTGTAATACAACACCCACACTTCGCCGAACGATATTCAATCCCAAATGTGACGGGGGGCGAACCTGTCGTCATACACCGGGCTCCAGTCATGTAGCAGATGACATACAATACGCACACATGTTAACGCAAAGTGCAAATCGGTGCGTACTGTCGGCTGGGTTTGAACCCGTTCTCTCTGGCTTGAGAAGCGGGCCATCTCCAATCTATAGCTATCATCGCTTAGAAATCAACTTTGTTTTAATCTAGCTATCTCCGTTCCAAATTTCGTCCAAATCCGTCGATCCTTTTGAGCGTGAAGAGGTAACGTAACGAACAAACACATACATACATAGTACATATAAACGAGCTTTCGCATTTCGTAAAAACCTTGATGTATTTCGACATGTGAGGTGTCATTTGAATCGTCTTGATAGCGGAAGTGACATAGGGTACAACATTTTGCAGCCGGGTTTTTTAGTTTTCTTTTAATAACGTTACTTGTTACATAAGTTAGTTACCCGGTCTAGCTCACAAACCAAAATATCTTATTGAAATTTAAATTTTGCGTAACAAGCAACCTTCAGTATTTGCCATGGTTCTATGAGTTTAAATTTAATGACTCATAAATTAATGATTTGGATTTGCCGGCGTTCAGTAAAATGAAGGAAAACTTAAAGAGGAAACTGCAAGAACAATCATTTAGAGGTACTATTTACTGAGGACCGGTGGCTTATCCTAAATTTTCAAAGTGTCCTGCCCGTGATCTAACGGAACCTGCCTTCTGCGCTAGGGGGTGTGGGTTCGATTCCCACCTAAGGCAAACATTCATGTGATAACCATTTGTGTTTGTTCTATGTCTGGGAGTTAATTATCTATTTAAGTATGTATTTAAATAATATATAATGTGTTCTGGGCGCCATAGTACAAGCTTTGCTTAGTTTGCGGTCAGACGACCAAGTGTCCCGAATATAATTCATTTAAAAATAATACTAATAATAAATTATTTATTAATCTATTATTTAAGGTGTCGTCACAGCACGATTTTTCACCCACACACACGTTGACACTTCGCGGTTCCCACTCTCCCAAACAAAATCTTGAGGGGCGAAGTGGGTTCGAAAAGTCACCAAAATCAACTCGCTTAAACAATAGACTAGACGACCGCTAAACCAAAATTGGACTCCATCTCAAATGGAACCGAGTCTGGTCCAAAATAACAGACAATGACGTAATTTCCTCGCAACTAAGTCATGTTTACGCCAACGTGTTCGCATAATTTGTATGGAATGTATGAGGCGGATGACAGCCCGTATGAGCTGCCAAATGCTTTGTTTATATGTTTTATTTTATGGCGCCTCTCCACAAGCGGTGATCATAGAGTTCATTGACGATTAGCACGATTGTGTGGAGAGCTTAGTTGTCAGTCATTGTCTGTGTGTCAGGAAATTGGGCAACCCGGACTGTTTTCATATTGTAGAATGTCGAAGTAGGGTGTTAGGTTTTTACCCGACTGCGCAAGAAGGAGGGTTATATTTTTTGAGTGTATGTATGTATTATTATTATTTGTTGACACTGGCAGCTTAAAGCTGATGCGTCTTATTTCAGTGCACTTCTCTTCAATATATATATGTGTGTTTTTTTTAAAGTAATTGTCAAGTCTGTTTTTGAAGCAATTAACTGAAGGAGCATTTATCACAGTCACTGGCAACTTATTCCAGTCCATCACAATACGGTTTGGCAAAGTGTGTTTTTTGAGTTTGCTTGAGTGTGGCTGCGAAATTAGTCTAAGGGAATGTCCCCTCAAGTGTATGTTTGAGGTTTCTTTGGCACGCCCTACAGCCGAGCTTTATGGACTTCGACATGTGAGATGTCATTTGAATCGTCTTGATAGTGGAAGTGACTTAGGGTACAGCATTTTGCAGTTGGGGTTTTTGTTTTTCTTTTAATAATGTTACTTGTTTTATGGGTACATAAAAAACCTGTATGATTTAAATCTTTAAATCACAACAGCATTCTATAATATGGCAGCCGTCACACCCTTTCCCCGAATGAGTATGCAGAGGTACACTACAACACCAATCGCCAGACGGAATTGAATCCCAATTTTGACAGGAGGCGAACATGTCGCCATACACCAGACTCCAGTTATGTAGAAGATTTGGCTGATACATTTGCATTTTCTATACTATTTACCCACGACAGAACGGAGACGGTATATGCGTTTGGTGTGAGAGGATGTTTGTTAGTGCAAATCCATGTTGTCATTTTTCACCAAAATGACTAGTTTTTGATTTGAAAGGGGAAGTAATCGGGAGTGTTCTCAGCTTTGTATGAAGAAAATCAGTGACGAATTTTTTAAATTTTTAATTCATGCTTGTAATGAATTATGTAATCGGTGATCATACAAGTTAACCGATGACAGCCTAGTTGGAGAAGGCCCGCCTCTGAAGCCAGAGGGAGGGGGTCGAACCCAGCCGACGGCACGCACCGATTTGTTCATTGTGTGTACGTATGCGCGTATTGTATGTCATCTGCTACATGTCTGGAGCCCGGTGTATGGCGACAGGCCCCCGTCACATTTGGGACTTAATATCGTCCGGAGAAGTGTGGGTGGTGTTCACCTCTGCCAGCCCCGTCGGGGGAAAGGCGTGACGATATGTTATGTTATGATCACACACTCACTCGGATAACGATCATCACCGTTTGTGAAGAGGGGGCATTACTTTTGACGCAAGATAAGCAATAGTGTACTTGTCAATTAGTAAGTAAAACAAATTGTTTTATATTTTGACAGCGTTCTTGGAAATAGCGCTTTCATTAGTTTTGGCAAGGTATAGTTGGTAAATGTTATAGGTAGTAAGGTACCATGGCATAATAATAAACTCCGCCAGGTATATAGCATACAGCAACACGTAGTGACGTCAATCGATGCTTAAGCAAGACCTAAATAAGCCATTTACGAGTACTACAAGTTCGAAAGAGACGAATGACGTCATTACATGTTTGTTGAGTGCTAGACCTTGTTTTTTCGATTATGGTAGGTCCATGTGAAGTGTACACTCAAGTTTATTAAAAACTAGCTGCGCCAAGCGGTTTCACCCGCGGTTAAAAAGTATTCTATGTGCTATTCTAGACTATAATCTACTTCTGTGCCAAAATTCATCCAGATCTGTTCAGCCGTTCTGGCGTGAAAGAGTAACAAACATCCATCCATCCATCCTTCAGAACTATGGTTTTGGACAAACTTGAGTGACGCAAATTATACCGCACGCCATCTAACTTGAATGACGAATTGAAAATATTAGCTACCTAGTGACTCTGTGATCACGCGTTCCACGTCATCACCGGACATCCACCGGTCGCATTCTTCAACCGATTCTCGTAAAATTCAAGCTGTTCATCAAGCTGTTTGGGCGTGTATGAATTGTAGGGCGATCATGGCGAAATGTAGGGCGTGCCAAAAAAACCTCATACATACACTCTAAAAACATAACCCTCCTTGCGCAATCGGATAAAAACAGCACTATTCTCAGAACCACATTATTTTCCACTAAGCTAAGTATTCCTGTTATTTAATCAAGGATTGAATAGTTGTCTTCTAGGCAAGCGTTACACCTTCGATCACGTCGACGCTTCCCATCAGGCGAGTCAGTGGTCAAACGCATGTCTAGTTTGTTGTAAAAAAAAAATAAAGGATACCAATCTCTAAATCAGGGATCCCCAAACTAATTTGGACAAGTGACCCCTTTTCCAAACGGAACTGTTACCTCAGACCCCCATGACCAAATTACCTACTTTTAAGATCAACCCCCTTATTCATAATGGTCCGCTAACTTAAAACAGCTGCTACAGAGTGACATTTTTCATTCTGACTTAGTCAATAGAAGAAGAATTAGGTGAATAGGAGAATTAGCAATGCTTTAAGTTAACTTAAAGCTAAGTGCTAAGTTAGTTAGGAACTTGTGTTAATTTAATAGGGGTCGATTTTTAGACCTCGTCAACCCCCAAATCAGTTTTCGTTTATGTCGACCCCAAGGGTCGATATTGACCACTGGGAATCCCTGTTCTAAATTGATCGATCAGTTCAGCACGGGTGGGTGCAATATTCGAATAGTCTGCTGGCAGCAAATGTCTACATAATCCGCCACCG
Source organism: Peribatodes rhomboidaria (assembly GCA_911728515.1). Classification (NCBI taxonomy): domain Eukaryota; kingdom Metazoa; phylum Arthropoda; class Insecta; order Lepidoptera; family Geometridae; genus Peribatodes; species Peribatodes rhomboidaria. The sequence goes on along the minus strand of OU452196.1, from coordinate 5,759,081 downwards.
ATACGTCTTGCGTGTTCTTGTAACGTGATTGCAGTGTCGACAACACACGTTGTGTTTGTTTTGAACGTAGCGTGTGCAACGCGTTTTGTGGGCGACATTCGCAAAGCCAGCATGACATAGGGACATGACATAGCCAGCATGACATTAAACAATAGAGAGCACGTTCAAAGCAGTGGTCAGTCATGACTCCATTTCCGCGATTTTGACCATGGAAGTGGAAGTCCGAAGCCAACTTCCTTGATTCGTAAATCGTACGGGGAATCCTACATACAATTAAATTGGTTAGCTTATCCTTACTTATGTAAATGCGTGAATATTTGTTAGTTTGTTTGTCCTTTTATATAATACGGGAAATCGAATTTGGCGCTTGTATGTAATTATTTATCTCTATGTAGTAGGGTCAACTGCGAATGAGTCTGTGGGGCAATTGCGTCTTTCGAGAATTACTGACAAACCCTTCACAGATTAGACAACTAACGCCATCTTGTACAGATTATTGCAATTAAAGATAGAAAAAAGTTGTAGGTGGTGCCTAATTTGTGAAGGGTTTGTCAGTAATTCTCGAAATACGGAATTGCACCAGTTTATCCTATCTAATATGACTAGCTGCTACCCGCGACATCGTTCGCGTTATTCAGAAAATAGTAGCTAAAAACCTTCCTCGTGATATACTCTTAACTAAATATAACATCTCATCAAAATCCGTTCTGCCGTTTAGCCGTGAAAAGCCTACAAACAGACAGAGAGAGTTACTTTGAATTTTATATCACATCATCGTCATCATTATGTCGTCACGCCTTTCCCCCGAGGGGGCTGGCAGAGGTGTAATACAACACTCAAAATTCGCCGGACGATATTCAGTCCCAAATGTGACAGGGGGCGAGCCAGTCGCCAAACACGGCTCCAGTCATGTAGCAGATGACATACAATACGCACATATGTTCACACAATGAACAAATTGATGCGTGCCGTCGGCTGGGTTTGAACCCGCTTCCTCTGGCTTGAGGCGGGCCTTCTCCAACTAGGCTGTCATCGCTTCTCTAATGTTAGTGTAATATTAGTATGGATGGATACACACAGGCCTCGTGATTTATCGTCTACTCCGTGCCAAGAGATATTAGCATTGAATAAGAAAGAAATGAGACTCGCCCAGCTCGTGCAATGTTGTCTCCGTCTCATTTACTCTTACGACTTTGCTAATAAGAAAGACAGTGACCGAGCTAATCTTGAAATGGAGCTCCTGGCGTCATGTAAGGTAATTAGTATTCCACGCACAGACATACAACTTTAATAGCTTTGCTGATAAATATGTTTGTATTGGACTGTCTGTCTGTCTGATCTGCATGTCGGAGGAGCCACTGTCGGATTTTCTTAGCAATAGTGGTGGATAAAGAGGAAAACTTCCAGCTCGAAGGACCAAGCCGGTCATGTCAGATGCCTTCCAGCGGCCTTGACATTTTGACATCAGGGTTAGCCACTCGGCCTACACTAACTTGCTTTGCTTATCCAATAAGCCGGTTCGATCATTGTACAAGTAACATTAGTAAAAGAAAACCAAAAAATCCGGCTGCAAAATGTCGTACTCTATGTCACTTGCACTATCAAGACGATTCAAATAATCAAATGACACTCACATCACATGTCGAATTACATCAAGCTGTTCAGGCTGTAGGCCGTGCCAAATAAACCTCAAACATATGTATGTTTGAGGTTTATTTATTTTTTTGTTATACATACACTCGAAATACAAAACCCCTTCTTCTTGCGCAGTCGGGTAACCTACTAAAGAAACACAATTTCTAAAGACAGTCAAAAATTTGTCCGAGCGTCGTTGTAAAGAAAGGAAAGAAAAATATTTATTTGGCTTACACCACACACATTTATACAATAGATACATTTTGACAAAAATGATGAATATTAAAGATATGTAATATACAGAATTATAAAAAATATTACATATACATACATTAACATTAAATTGTTCATATCTAGACAATTACACATAGGTTCCTAGGTTATCTGCAATCTGTCCCAAGACCATGAGCTGAAGAGTTCAGTGATGCTGACGTGCAGACGATGGGGCCAGCGCCTCATCTCTCCTCTCAGATCTCTCAGAGCCAAGACTTCCTTCTGCTTCAGTCTTTTCCCAAAAAAGGTTTTAAAAGTTGTGTTGCTATGATTGGGATGTGAGGCCATGCAGTCCAAACTCACAAATGTTACCTCTTTATTACCCGATTGCGCAAGAAGGAGGGTTATGTTTGTCGAGTCTGTGTATGTATGTAGGTATGTTTGTGGGTATGTGTGTATGAAGTTTCATTGGCACGCCCTACAGACTAAACAGCTTGATGTATTTCGACATGTGAGATGTCATTTGAATCGTCTTGATAGTGGAAGTAATTCGTATTCTTTTAATAATGTTAAAAGTTCTTCTGATAATGTTATTTGCAATATTAGTGTAGAGGGGTTCAAATGACTTCAAGTGAAACCAGGTGGAGAGTCTAGCGAGCTTATTATTAAGCTAGGGTTTACCTGATAGCGGCTTGACAAGTACGCCTGATGAATAAAAGATTTGTAATACATTTGTTATTTGCAACATTAGGGCCCAGGGAAGTACATTCTTGCAAATTTAGTTTCCTCACGATCAAAATGAAAAACAGAGTATTTGGCTCGGGAGAAACCATCTTTTTTACCCGACTGGTCAAGAAGGAGGGTTATGTTTTTCGAGTGTATGTAAATATGTGGCTATGTATGTATTTCAAAGTCAAAGTATTTATTGCGCATTATGGTGATTGTTACATAAGTTCACAAGATCTTAAAAGTTAAAATATACTTAAGTATCTCATAATGGACCCTATTAGGGTATTGCAGTGTCATGTGGAGTGGGCCGGCTTATTCTTTAATAATTAAGCTTTTATCTTTGAGATTTTCTTCTAATTTATAATATCATTTTTGTATTAATAAACATTTTAATTGATTTTCGAAACAGTTTTCTTTATTTATTTCTTTTAATTTCTCTGCCAATTTATTATATACTAGCTGCGCCCCGCGGTTTCACCCGCAGTTAAAAAGTATCCTATGTGCTATTCTAGACTATAATCTATCTCTGTGCCAAATTTCATCCAGATCTGTTCAGCCGTTTTGGCGTGAAAGAGTAACAAACATCCATCCATCCATTCTTACAAACTTTCGCGTTTATAATATTAGTAGGATAGGATTACTATGTATGAGGTTTCTTTGGCACGCCCTACAGCTTAAACAGCTTGATGTATTTCGACATGTGAGGTGTCATTTGAATCGTATTGATAGTGGAAGTGACATTTTGCAACCGGGTTTTTGCTCACCATTCACACGCGTACAAATTCGCGCGTACAAATATTTTCGGTGAGCTCGCGGACTAATTTAATTATTTTTCTTATTTTTTATTTGTTATACAAAATCCACAGCCCTTAATTAAATACAATAATTCTTAAAAATATGACCTGAGGCCAATTACGGATTTACATTATTTAAGTTTTTGGTAAAACATACAGTCGCTCATGTGAATCTTATATCTTTAAATGAGCAATTCTTGTATATATATATATAATTGGAATCTCGGAATCGGCTCCAACGATTTTCATACAAATTAGTATATAGGGGGTTTCGGGGGCGATAAATCGATCTAGCTAGGAATCATTTTTAGAAAATGTCATTCTATTCGTGTTTTATCGATAATCAACTTAAACATAAACTTGGAAGAAAAATAACAAAAAGGAGGCGTTTGAGTAGTCTCAACTGAAAAATATGACTCTTCCTGACATCTATTGGCGAATAATAATACTATTTTTTGTGAGCAACTAATTGCTTTAACGACACAACAGCAGATGGCGTTGTTAAGTAACACGAAGTCAATGAGTGTTTGCTTTGAGGTTAGACTAAAATCAATTGTTTATCTTATATCTTTAAATGAGCAAGTATTCTATCGGTAAGATCGAAAAATATTATTCATATTTCATCATTTTATTAGTAATTCGTACTTAAATATAATTTCCAAAACACAATTTGTGTGTGTGTGTGTGTGTGTGTGAGTGTAATGTATATTCTAATCTGCCGCTTGCTGTCGAAGATCATCATGATACTTTGCATACACGATGTCAGGCGTACAGTACAGTTAAAAAGTACATGGGTACTTTTCAACCCGAAGATAAACGGTTCCGGTGGGAACGCAAGTAAAACCCGCGTGGCACAACTCGTTTACATACACGATTGCCGAGTGTAAACTATTTCTGAAAAAGGACGGTATTCAAAACCACCTTAATGTAAATGTAAACAACTAATACTTCTAATAATCCAAACCGTGTACAATATGTAGGCCATTTCAATATGAATCGAATGGACACCAATGAAAAACACAACGAGATCCGTCCTCTTCCGTGGTTCAGCCAAAAGTGGCACTTTTGGCTGAACCACGGAAGAGGACGGATCTCGTTTCCGCCCGTCCCGTCCAACCGGCACTTTAAAAGTGCCGACTCAGGCGCTACTCCTTCATTCCTTACGCTACATTCATTCATTCATTCATTCATTCGCTACATTCCTTTGACAGTTCGCTCGCAAAACGTCACACAGCAGACCATAGACTGCATTATTTTGTATGTGTTGCTAACACGAGTCATCCTAGTAGACTGACAATTAGACTCATGGAATGTCATGTGGGAATCACGCTATGCAGTTATTCTGTCTATTAAGATTAACATCGTGTTGTTATTGTCTATACCAGGAATATAATTTGACATGTCACATGTCATGCAATTTGTAATTGGTATATTACATTAATTATTAGTTGGATGACACATTTATCCGATAAAAGCTAGCTAAGTCTAAAAAATATATATAATATCCTTGCGCAATTTTTAACTTAGTTGAAAAGTGTACCTTATCACCATGGTCTTAAAAACAAAATTGCATATTATCGAGGTGACGCTGACTTTTCTGTTAAGAAACAAGTAACATTATTATAAAAAAAAGACAAGAACCCGGCTGCAAAATGTTGTACCCTATATCACTTCCACTATCAAGACGATTCAAATGACATGTCGTGTTTAGACTGTAGGCCGTGCCAAAGAAACCTCAAACAAACTGGACTGCGCAGTCGGGCAAAAATAGCCGTTCGTACCGAAACGAGCCGAACAATTTTTTTGCGATTTCACGGTTAGCTCCAATGTAAAAGTTGGTCACAATTTTTTTTTTTTCAATGAGTATAATGATATCCTAGAAAATGTCCGTCGTTTAGAGGAACACCCTGTATATGGACACGCTCACTCGGTCACTCGTGATCACTCGTCAGTAGAGTGACCGTGTCATCCGCTGCTTACCATCATCGGTGACGGACGCACACCTAATACAGTGGACTACTCTTACAGGAAACTTGCGTAATTTTCTATGGAATTTACCACACAGTGGCTAGGTCACATAGTATAGTAATAATAAGTATAATATAATGTGTAAAACTAAATTCATATATTAAGTAATGTTTTTTTTACATATCCTACTAATATTATAAATGCGGAAGTTTGTAAGAATAGATGGATAGATGTTTGTTACTCTTTCCCGCCACATCGGCTGAACACATCTGAATTAAATTTGGCACAGAGATAGATTATAGTCCAGAATAGCACATAGGATACTTTTTAACCGCGGGTGAAACTGCGAGGCGTGGCTAGTACATCGATATAATAAGCTTAAAAAACCGACTATCCAACCTATAATGTCTTCATCCATTTAAAAAAAATTAAGACTTGTTGATATTTTAAAAACTGCTCAACTGATTTCGATAAAATTTATATGGGACCACCTCTAAAATGTGATCTACCAAACAAAAAAATAATCATTAAAATCGATTCTCAATTGGTAGAGTAATCGCGTAACATACCTACACTTGTATTACAAAAAAAAACAGTCGAATTGAAAACTTCCTCCTATTTGGAAGTCGGTTAAAAAATATTGATAGATGCTGAAAACTAGCTGCGCCCCCCGGTTTCACCCGCGGTTATCCTATGTGATATTCTAGACTATAATTTATCTCTGTGCCAAATTTCATCCGGATCTGTTCAGCCGTTCTAGCGTGAAAGAGTAACAAACATCCACCCATCCATCCATTCTTACAAACTTTCGCGTTTATAATATTAGTAGGAGTAGGATGTACTGCACTAATGTTATATGTAGTGTTTATCGACCACCAGCATCTAACTTCAATCATTTTATGTCAACAATGGAGTGCGTACTAAAGAAACTTTCTAAATCAAATAGATCTATTTTGGTTTGCGGAGACTTCAATATAGATATTTTAGTCAATTCTACGGATAAAATTAATCTAATTTCTTTATTTAAAGCATTTAATTTAAACTATCTTTTCTGCGAGCCAACTAGAGTAACGGAGACCTCATCTACTTGCATAGACAATATTTTCTCAAGTTGTAAAACAAAAGATTTATCACTTTTTAACGGAGTCAGGTCAGATCACAAGGGCCTTGCAATTAAATTTGAAATTGATAAAACAAAGAAACCATCTTTAGTTGAGTGTAGACCATTAACGAAAGGTAGGTTAAAACGACTAAATAATTGCATAGAGTCGAAACTTATTTTAACTGATTTTTCTGTCAATAACCCTAATGACAGTTATGAAAAATTATTTAAAATAGTTAGCAATGAATTTAATGAAATTTGTCCAAAGCAGAAGATTCAATTCAACCAAAAAATACAGTTTAGTGACTGGGCGACCAGAGGTATACGAAAAAGTAGAGATGTTATGTATGATTTATATAACAAGAAATCTCTGACATCTAGTAAGGATTTTCATGACTATGTTAGAAAATACTCGAAAACTTTTAAGTCGGTTTGCATTCGCGCTAAAGCTTTGTTTATAAAAGATAAAATTCAAAAATCCGATAATAAAATAAAAGCTGTCTGGAAGACCATCAACACAGAGACGGGAAAAAGTAAGTCGAGGGATTCAGAATTTACGCTGGTAGTTGAGAATCAGCCGGTTTCTGATGCAAAATCGGTAGCCAACTCTTTTGAACATTTCTTCTCTAGCATACCCTTTGATGCCACCAAAACGCTTAACTCGTCTCCAGATGATGCAGGTGCTTTTCTAAAAGAACACTTCTCGCGGGATATACCAGACTTTCGGTTCAGATACACTTCCATCTCTGAAATTATCAAAACTTTCAAAAGCTTAAGAGTTAAATCTAGTGAAGATTTATGGGGATTATCAGTAAAAGTGTTAGAGTCTTTAATAGAAACTATTGCACCACACCTCATGGTCATATTTAACATGTGTATTGACAGAGGCACATTTCCCGATTTAATGAAAAACAGCAAAATTACCCCTATCTTCAAATCGGGTAGTAAGTCAGATCCCTCGAATTACAGACCCATCTCTGTGCTTCCGGCTTTGAGTAAAATATTTGAAAAGATTATACTTAATCAACTGTTGTGTCACTTTAACATACACAGTATATTAAACGAAAATCAGTTCGGTTTCACGAAAAGTAGATCAACAACAGATGCGGGAGTTCGATTAGTTACGCATGTGATGGAAGCTTGGGAGAGTTCACAGGATGCCATCGGTGTCTTTTGTGATCTTTCCAAAGCGTTTGATTGTGTAGAACACCGCACCTTGATCCGTAAATTACACCACTACGGAATTCGTGGAATCGCTCTAGATCTTGTCGAGTCATATTTAACTGATAGACAACAAAAAGTGGGAATTAATGGCGTCACATCTTCCGGATCTTTAGTTACAATGGGAGTACCACAAGGTTCTATCTTAGGCCCGTTCTTATTTTTGGCGTATATAAATGATTTGCCGTATATGGTTAAGGACCTTACAGACATAGTTCTATTTGCTGATGATACATCTCTTATTTTTAGAACAGATAGGAAAGATAGTGAACTTGTGCATGTGAACAACGTACTGACTATTATTTCGAGATGGTTCGCTGCGAACAATTTGTTACTAAATGCAAAAAAAACTAAGTGTTTAAAGTTTTCCATGCCTAATGTTAGATATATAGAACCAAACGTAATGCTTGAGGGCGATAAACTTAACATAGACAAGGCGACGGTGTTCCTGGGTATAAGCATTGATTCCAAACTGCAATGGGGTCCACATATTAGTGCTCTGTCTGGGAGACTTAGTTCTGCTGCTTATGCGGTTCGCAAGATTAGGCAACTGACGGATATAGCTACAGCTCGGATGGTTTACTTTGCTTACTTCCACAGCATAATGTCATATGGCATTTTGCTGTGGGGATCAGCTGCTGAAGTGGAGGCCATTTTTATTTTGCAAAAGCGAGCGGTCCGCGCTATCTACGGAATGGGTCCCCGTGAATCATTGAGAGATTTATTTAAAGAAATAAATATTTTAACTTTACCTTCTTTATATATCTTTGAAAATATTATGCACGTTCGCAAAAATCTACATAAATTTAAATTGAACAGTGACTATCACAATTATAACACTAGAAATAAGGATAGGATAGCTGTACAGAGATTTAGACTGACTAAGTCAAGAAAGTCATTTTTAGGCAACTGCGTTAGTTTTTACAATAAAATCCCGAAAAATATAACAGGGCTCACCGAGGGAAAATTCAAATCACATGTAAAAACTACATTAATGAAAAGAGGATATTATAAGGTTAAGAATTATTTAGAAGATAAAGATGTCTGGAGCCTTCCACTTCCGCCAAGTAGCCACTAATATTTATAGATATTACCTAGTTGTAAGCCAAAATTTGTGAGACTAATTTATTTATTATTTGAAAAAATAATGCCCCTCAGTTTCTTGCCTGTTCTTCTGAGTAGAGGCTTTTTATCCGAACAAGGCGGTCGAGTCTATTTAAATAACTTTGACGTTCATAAGTGTATCTTTGATACCTAAATTGAATAAAAACATTTTGACTTTGACTTTGACTTTGACTAATAGGATAACGTTAAATGAACCCGCTACGCCTTTGCACGGCACCTATGAACCTTCCCTGAAAAATTATTTAAAAGATGGTAAAACAGCAACAAACAACAAAATCCTGCGTGGTTTAGGAAGAGTTAGGGGATGTACACAGAGAGACAGCGACTAGGAAAGCGACACTGTTTTAAACTATGTAGAGAAGATAGAGACTATTCTCCATCATACTAATTTCTGTTCAACGCTGATTATCTCTTCGTCTATAAGAAGAGACAATCAGCATTATGTAGAAAATAGTTACACACTCACACACATACTCTTACATTATTTCTCTATTCTCTACATGCAATGGTCCCTTTGCTGGTCCTTTGCTGACTTGGTCCTCTAGCTTAACCTCATTTTGGACCTCCACTTTTAGAATATCTTTCACTCATCTTCCATCTCTGTCTTCCAGGTGAACCACCAAGTAAACAAGCAAGCGCTCTGCGGCGGCCAGGTCTTCGTCGCAGCTCCAGACAACTACAATGTAGTAGACCAGGCTCTCAGGCAGATCGAAAAACTCTCACAAACGACCGACCAATCAGAATACTGGGAAGACGTTCTAGAAGTCATCGATGAGGACTCCCAGAAGAAAAACGAGGAGTTTCTAAAACATATACTCCAAAAAGAAAATACTGAAGACTTCCTAGAAGACTTCAAAGAGTTCGTGGCTAAAGAATCTGGGTCTTCGAATCTGTGCATCGATGTTGTTCCCAACGCCGTAACGATTCCCAACGCTATTGAACAGTTTTCCGCCTCTCACAACTTACCAAACTACGAGGACACGATCGATTTAAATAACTCGCTCTTGAGTTTCGAGAATGTCCCAGAATATACCAAGATGGACTCCATATTTCCGACTCCGCCGCGCTCTGAGACTATTCCCAGCCCAATGTCGGAGTCGCAGACATCATTCTACCCTCCAACCTGCGCCGCTTGGGACAACAGCCTCTCTCCTGAACGCTCGTCTCCCATATACCACAGCGACTACGAAAGGTATCAAGAACTATCCCAGTTCGAAGTACTGTCGCCTGTCTCCGAAAATGAAGAACAGAAACGCCAGCGAATCAACTCAGTTTCCTCCTTGACTCGGACCAACTCGATTTCGCGGACGATGAAGAACTTTAAGGACATGCAGAAGGATATTGCGAATGAGTTTTCTAAGAAGGATTGCTGTCAGATCAACAGGAAGACGTGCAAAGAGCTGTTCGACGAGCATATGGGCCAGTTGAAGGCGGTGGAGAGGAAAAATTTGTGCTTTAACGTCGCTAAGATGGAGCTGAAAACTGCTTATGGGTAAGTCTTTTTTTATTCGATTTTTTGGAAATAGGATAACTTTTCGTAACTAAGATTTCGTATGTCCGAATTCTGTCGGGATTTCTGTCCGGATCTCTGTCCAGATCCCCTCTACTAAAAGGTCAGATTTCTTAACCGATTCTACCTCAAAAAAAAATCTATCAACTGACGCGGCAAAAAAAAAGTAGGAGAGGAGAGGTTGCGCACTAGGTCTGAATTTCGCCTTCCGATTTAGTCCCTTTCGGGCCGAGGCAGCCATAATATTATTTGTAGATGCTATGTTGTACAAAGAGAGAACTCCCGACAAATTTAGAACACTCCCCGCTGATCATTCTTAAAGAAAAAAGGTTCATCCGTTCGGGAGCTACCATGGGAGCTGCAGACAGACACACACACATAGAACACACAGACACGTCAAGCTTATAACAACCCGTTCTTTTTTGCGTCGGGAGTTAAGATATTCACTAAAGATCATCAAACCTGGTTCCTATTCGACTAACCAGGCAGTGCATAATACATACACATACATACATACATATCAGTCACGCCTTTTTCTCGTAGCGGTAGTCAGAGACCACTTGCTACGATCCTGACACATCAACGCTTCTTCTACTTCCATGAGTCTTTTCATACATTCTCGTCGGTTACGGATTGTGCAAAGTACTGATATAGAATAATTTTCCCATGAAGTGCAGTGTAACTGGAAAAACGCTGTAAAAACCGCTAACACTGCTGTACTCAAATAAAATTAAACTCAAATAACTTATTTCCTTTATTGTCCATATTAATTACAATGAAACTCATTATTACCTAGATGATAGTAGGTATTTTTAAAACAATACGTGAATGTTTTGTTATTGTATTATTGTACTCATCTAAGTAGGTATAAACTGCATGAATGTTAATTATGAGTCGTTCAATATAATGAGATCATTTTGTTTGCTTTGTAATTGATAAGAGCTTACTCAGTTTATTTGTGTGCAGGAGTTTGAGTGTGAAATAGGATATTTTACGCATGAAGCGTATAGAATGCTAGCTACCTGCCCGTGGTTTCGGTCACGTTCATAGTCCATGGCACTTGTTAGACCGATTGTACTTGCCTTAAGATGCATCATACCATAAGAGCCGACTGTAGGGGTGCCTTTGGTTAGTTGGTGGTCTGATGTAGGCATCAGGCCACTGACTTATAGGCCTACCATACGCTGTAATTTCCCGAGTCCGGCAACCACTTTAGACTAACTTCGCATTGGCTTGAGGTATTCTATAGCCATTTCGTCTAGAAGAAGAAGACGAGCAAAGAGAGCGAGTAATGATACTGACGAGCCTCTAAAGTTACCAACAGAATGACAAAGTGCAATTTCAATTTTTTTATGACTTTTGCACTTCTGTAATCATTCTTAATAACTAAGAATTTTCCTTGTATTATAGATTCATTTAACAGCTAATGATGTAGACAACCTCCCTATGTAATGGAATTTTTGATTTGCTTTGTCTACTATTGAATAAATCAGTCAAAAGTGGCCCCTTAAAAATGCGGATACTTTTCATAGCTCTACTTTAGCTTGAGAACGTTTTAAACAAAACCAAGAACATAGGGGCGGAGATATTGTTAATTTAATTGCACATGCTAAATTTCATCATAATCTGACAAATGGTTTTCAAGAAATTTGAGTAGCGCGTTTGTATGGACATTTCAGAGCGTCGCGGCCCTCTTAACGAACGACGATAGTAAGTCATGCCGTGGGGTTGGTGCGGTGTATAGTTTTACCTACCACACGCTAGGAGTTCCTAGCTAGGAGGGCCTGCACACTTAACAGAGTGGGGAAATTGGAGCGTATGGTAGGCCTATAAGTCAGTGGCCAGATGCCTAAATCAGACCACCAACTAACCAAAGGCACCCCTTCACCCCTTTCAGTCGGCTCTTATGGTAAGCATACTGAAGCATCTTATGGCAATATTAAACGAGCCTGGAAAAGGAAGACAACAGTACGGTGTAGCGAGTATCGTTAGGAAGAGGGAGCAACGTGGGAGGGGGAGAAGCACCGGTGCATTTCTATAGAGATTCCAGTAAGCGTTATAGAGGCCGACTACCGAGCGGGAGTCAAACCCACGTCTACCCCAAGTCACAAGTGTCAAGATGACATACGATACGCACATATGTTCACACAATGAAGAATTTTTGCATGCCGTTGACTGTGTTTGAACCCGCTCCCTCTGGCTTGAGAAGCGAGCCATCTCCAACTAGGCCATCATAGCTTTTACCACCAAAAAACCACAAGGTCACCTTGATAGGGATAGGTGTGCCTACCAAAGAAACAGTTTAAAAATAACCTCTTTCGTCCGTCTCCAGAGTGCTCCAACACATCATCCTGAGCGCTGCAGCCAACAGCGAGCCGCTGGACCTGCAGCTGGCTCTGTTCGTGCTCGTCTGCCAGCGAGTGATGGCGCAGAGCCCGGCGCTCTTCATCGGAGACTTTGGTAAGCAAGCAACCTCGTATAGGACGACTGGCCCTGGAGGCTTACAATGGCATATTATCGCCACGATGGTAACGTTTTCTTTTCGATGCTGTGCAACCGCGAATCGTATTGCCGAGCAATAAGGTTTGTGGTCGCGCAGCGTGTAAAACAAAACTATCATGGTAACAAGATGTCACGGTAGGCCCTAGTGTCAGTTCCTAGGCCTCCCGAGGGCCTCTGACATGACTTGACAATTGATAGACCGATAGATAGATTAAAGGGTACGGCTTGGTAGCTGTCTTGCTAGCCCGCGACACTGTTATACTAGTCGAGCTGTGCTCCGCGGTTTCACCCGCGGTTATAAAGTATCCTATGTGCTATTCTAGACTACAACCTATCTCTGTGCCAAATTTTATCCAGATTTTGAATACTTTGAAAGAATTCAATTTTTTTTAAGCGTGAGGGTACATATTATAGCTTGTATTTTTAATAAATTGTCCTGTATTGACTTTAAAACCGTGCTACAATGTATTGTATGTAGACCTCTTCGCTGGACTAGTAATTATAACTTAGCACGCGCTCCAGGCCTGCTAAAAAAACAGTTCCAAACGGGTCTCTCGTCCGGTAAAACCTACCTAACTGGTAGTTCTACTACAGATGCGAAAACCCACTTAATTTTCCCCGAGCGAAACAATTTATCAGCTAATGTCATAGAGTTATATATCTGGAGGCGAGTCGTTCTTTAATATTAGCAAATTGAGCACGAAATACAGGGTTGTCTTAGTACAAACAATAACGATAACTCTGTATAGAAATCTCTACTTAATAACTTTTTCGCCTTGAACTGAGACGTCGCGACCCCTGAGAAATAATCTTTATGATATCTTTTCCGATATCGCTCATTTTGAAACTTAAAAAACTGTTTTTGCATGTACTAATAAGGAACATCATTGAAAGAAAAACTAAAAACCCGGCTGCAACATGTTGTACCCTATGTCACTTCCACTATCAAGACGATCCAAATGACACCTCCCATGTCGAAATCCATCAAGCTGTTTAGGCTGTAGGGCGTGCCAAAGGAACATCATACATACATAGATTCATGCACTCGAAAAACATAACCTTCCTTCTTGCGCAGTCGGGTAATGATGAGTCGGTTGCGCAATGATGAGGATCGCACCAACAGTACTCGAGTTATCGGCAGACAACAAACCTATCATATAGCCATCAGGCGAGTCTGTGGTGAAACGTATGTTCAGTACTATGTAAAAAAAAGCATTCAAACACCGATTTTCCCCAGTAGACTCTGAGACCTTACATTGCTTGGAAAACTACGTATCCACGTAGCGTAGTAGCAAGTGTGTGAAAAGCACGTTTGCGGTTCACAAAAAACTATTTCTAGACAACGAATTTAACGTTAGATTGAATTTACAAAAATACGACTTTTCCAATAAAATCTGATGAAGTTTCCGGGAAATTCGACAAGTGCTTTTGGATCGAAATATTAGACATCTGTACAACTTTTTAAGTATAGCTAGTTAGTCAATTGCAACTCTGTTGGTACTACTAGAAGCCTAGACTAGCCCCGTCTTTACGAATTAATATAAGTCAATGGCTTAATAATCATAATTATATATACTCGTAAGTGCGTATAGCACGCGCGCTAGACCGGTTCTAGCAACATGTATGGATGTGTTACCTGCGAATTTGTTTATTGACACTCAGAGACGGAAACTTCTTGATTTTTACTCGACTGCGCAAGAAGGAGGGTTATATTTTACGAGTGTATGTATGAATGTGTATAAGTATGTATGAAGTTTCTCTGGCACGCCTTACAGCCTAAACAGCTTGATAGACTTGATAGACTTCGACATGTGAGGTGTCATTTGAATCGTCTTTATAGTGGACTAGCTGCGCCCCGCGGTTTCACCCGCGGTTAAAAAGTATCCGATGTGTTATTCTAGACTATAATCTATTTCTGTGTCAAATTTCATCCAGATCTGTTCAGCCATTCTGGCGTGAAAGAGTAACAAACATCCATCCATCCATCCATCCATCCATTCTTACAAACTTTCGCATAGGGTACAACATTTTGCAGCCGGTTTTTTTTAAATAATCTTATTTGTTTTTACGTATGACCCGATGACCACGCTAGCTTTTTACAGAGTCGTCCGAATTTTTTTTTTTTTATGATATTCGTGTAAAGCGTAACCGAGCTTGCAGCTGACTGTACCCTCGTTGCATGAAGTGGTCGCCCTTGGCGCGTTCAATATGATTTGTAACTAGTTGATATAAAAACAAACTAGTAAGACTAGTAAGTCATTCATTCTTGCACTTTGTAAAATCCCCGGAGCAATTTTTTTTTGATATCATGTTGTTTTCAAAGTTATTGTTACACTACCTACTGTGGTATACTACAATAGCACTAACTGTGCCCCGCGGTTTCACTCGCGGTTAAAAAGTCGACGTGATCGAAGGTGTAACACGCTCGCCTAGGAGATACCTATTCACTTTACTCTTGAACACCCCCGGATTGTATTTAGGTGGAAAGACAGACGCAGGCAACGAGTTCCAAACCTCTGCAGTTCTTACAAGAAAAGTTGACTAGAAACGCTTAGTGCGTTTTGGCGGAATTTCCGCCATCAGAGAGTGTCTCTTACTGGTGCGCCTGGTACAATTATAAAAGACGAGCTGCTGGGCCCTCGGTTTCACCCGCGGTTAAAAAGTATCCTATGTGCTATTCTAAACTATATCTATCTCTGTGCCAAATTTCATCCAGGTCTGTTCAGCCGTTTTGGCCTGAAAGCGTAACAAACATCCATCCATCCATTCATTCTTACAAACTTTCGCGTTTATCTTATCTTATATCTTTAAATGAGCAATTCTTGTATATATATAATTGGAATCTCGGAATCGGCTCCAACGATTTTCATACAATTTAGTATATAGGGGGTTTTGGGGGCGATAAATCGATCTAGCTAGGAATCATTTTTAGAAAATGTCATTTTATTCGTGTTTTATAGATAATCAACTTAAACATAAACTTGGAAGAAAAATAACAAAAAGTCAACTGAAAAATATGACTCTTCCTGACATCTATTGTCGAATAATAATACTATTTTTTGTGAGCAACACAGCAGATGGCGTTGTTAAGTAACACGAAGTCAATGAGTGTTTGCTTTGAGGTTAGACTAAAATCAATTGTTTATTTTCCAAAAAACACAATTAAAAAAAAAAAATACCGAGCAAAGCTCGGTAATCCAGGTACTAATATTAGTAGGAAGTAAACTTATGCTTACATAACTAATGGCTACTTGCAGAAGGACGGTTTATTTGCTAACCCCTGACGCAAAAATGTGTGTGTGTGCGAATCATGATTTTTCGTGTTCTCTACAAAACTCCACTTAAAGTTTCAGTAAAGTATCCATCACTTTACTGAAATGGGGCTAGGGGAGGAATTCATCACCGTCATTAACACCTTTTCATCATCACTCCATCATCTGTGATATACGATAATAACTTGACACTGGCAAATGCACTAGACGCGCGACGAATAATTCCCCTGGATAAAGGGAAACAAAAAAAAATGGTTGTCTGTAAAGTCGGTTTACAGACGATAGTTTAACGTGACAACGTCATAAAAACATTGATGAAATCTTCTCCTCGGACGCATAGGCCAATCGCGTGTAAGAGAGATAGAGGCGCAAGCCGGACGCTCAAGTCGATCGTGCCTTTCGCTCGCTCGTGTAGCGCTCTCGCTCCGATGAGCGTAACGGGACAATGAGTCTTTCTGTCTCGCGCAGCCGGCGTTCATCGATTTATTAGACGTTGTCACGTCAAAAAACCATGCATATTTTGACGTTTGTCTTCGTTTGACAGGTCTCAGCATACTGAAGTCAGCCGTGATGCGCTGCCCGCACCGGCCGCTCCTGACTCGGTTCATCGTGCACTACGTCTACGCCGCGCTGCAGAAGGAGAGCTCGGCCGCTGCGCAGGAGTGCGTCTTCCACGAGGTTCGTAGCATCAGAAAATAGATGGCGCTGGCAGTTGTTTACTTTAAGCATAAGGGAACGTACCCATACTACGTGACTCATTGGGGGGGGGGGGGGGATACGATTTTTTAATGTTTTGTTTGCAAAAAACGATTTAAAACTATGAATTACTACGTAAAGCTAGAGTACGAGGGAGGGGGTCTTAGAATAGAGTAGTATAGAGTACAGATGTTCACCGAGGGGGGAGGGAAGGGGGTTAAAAATTGTACGAAATGGTCACGTAGTATGGGTACGTTCCCTAAAAATAGATAGATATGTAGATAGATAAACTCTTTATTGTTCACACCACAAATAACAAAACTTATAATAAAACGTATTATATAGTGTAACAACTGGCGGCCTGCGGCCTTATCACTAAAAGCGATCTCTTCCAGGCAACCTTAGGATGGAGAGGATACGACAAATGAGTATGGGACAGGGTGTCCAAATAACAATAACAAGAATAAAAATAATCCATTGACAAAATACAACCGAATTAAATTATACATAATAGATTACAGACATTAAACATAGAAAAGTGTTTGGCAATAGGAGTAAGATTATGTGTTTGTTCTACGTCTGGGTGTTAATTATCTATTTAAGTATGTATTTCAAAGTATGTATGTGCATATATCAGTCTCTGGCAGCCATAGTACAAACTTTGCTTAGTTTGGGGTCAGAGGACCGTGTGTACAAGGGTCCCGAATATTATCTTACTAATATTATAAACGCGAAAGTTTGGAAGAATGGATGTTTGTTACTCTTTCACGCCAGAACGACAGAACAGATCTGGATGAAATTTGGCACAGAGATAGATTATAGTCTAGAATAGCACATAGGATACTTTTTCACCGCGGGAGAAACCGCGGAGCGCAGCTAGTTTAAAATAAATTTAAAAGTTTCGTCCTAACCTAAAATATCTCAGAGATGAGATTGATAAGATATATTTTCTCTCAACAGGTGGACGCTCTAGGCGACAACTTGATGATCGCATGCGCACGCGGCGGCGACGCGTACGCTCTCGTCCTGTCCGAGATCGCACGCGCCGACGTCCGCGGCGACCTGCCGCCGCTGTTCCGCATACACCACGCCAACACTGACGGTTAGTACCTGCTATTGGATAATAGATGGCGCTGCAATCAATTTTGTAGATTTCACTTGCATAGAGACATATGTATTATTGTCATCTGCTACATAACTGGAGCCCGGTGTATGGCGACAGGCTCGCCCCCGAGCACATTTGGGACTGAATATCGTCCGGTGAAGTGTGGGTGTTGTACTCCTCTGCCAGCCCCTTTGGTGGTAAGGCGTGACGATATGTTATAAGTTGTGTCATATGTATATAGGAAACATAACCCCTATCCAGGATGTATCCTTAAACGATGTACATATTCTAGGATATTATTGTACTCAACATTATGAACAACTTTTACAATAACCATTAAAATTGGATTGAATAATCATTGATCGATAAAATGTACGGAACATGGTTTGTAACTTATAATAACAGATGGCGCCTAAATCGCCAACTATTTTTAAACAATTTGGGTGCATACAAGTTCTAAAATGTCATCGATTAAACGATATTTCTGGAGTGAATGATTTGAATTAGCGATGATAGCATGGTTGGAAAAGGCGCGCCTCTCAAGCTGGAGGGAGCGGGCTCAAACCCAGCCGACGGCACGCACCAATTTGTTCATTGTGTGAACATTTGTGCATATTGTATGTCATCTGCTACATGACTGGAGCCCGATGCATGGATGCGACAGGCTCGCCCCCTGTCGCATTTAGGACTGAATATCGTCCGATGAAGCGTGTGTGTTGAACACACCTGCCAGCTTCTTTAGGGGAAAGGCGTGATGATATGTTTTGTTTTTCAAATAATTTGGATGTAGACAAGTTCTAAGATGTCATGGATTAAACGATATTTTTGGAGTGACAGATTTTGATGTGATTTTCGCAGGATATACAGCGTTGCACGTGGCTTGCAGTCTCCACAGCGCGAGCTCGTCGCGGCTCCACACGCTGCATGTTCTTCTAGAACATGCGCAGGCTGACCTGTGGAAAGGGGTTAGTACTGCGTCCTAAATATCTACTGGTTATAACAAGTAACATTATTAAAAGAAAAAAAACCCGGCTGCAAAATGTTGTACCCTATGTCACTTCCACTATCAAGACGATTCAAATGACACCTCACATGTCGAAATACATCAAGCTGTTTAGGCTGTAGGGCGTGCCAAATAAACCTCATACATACATACACACATACTAGAATACATAACCCTCCATAGTATCGTGTACATTTTCCCAAGCGCAAGAAGTATGGGAAAATGTACATGCTACTGGTTTATTATAACTTTGTATTAACGCCATCTAGCGATAAAGACGTGAACTAATTTCATCTTTGAAACATGAACTAATTTCATCTCCTTGTCTAGGACGTGAAAGGCGGCGACACTGCGCTCCATCTAGCGGTGAACTCGGCCAACTGCGACCTTCGCGTCATCATGATGATCTTCAAGCAGGTCGAACGAAAAACTTGGAAAAAACTCGCGCATTGCCAGAATATGAGGTAAGCAAGGAAGCTCTCGTCTAGTCAGCCGGGCTATTCACAAACATTCGGAAATGTTTCCGATCGGATTTCAAAAATTTTAAGCCTAAATTATTCGAATCTCAGTCTATATTCATAAGTTTTTAAACGTGATTGATATTTCCGATCGGATTTATACTTGATTATTTATAGCAAAATGTATAAAAGTAGACTGAGATTCGAACAATTTGAGTTTGAAATTTCTGAGATCTGATCGGAAACGTTTCCGAATGGTTGTGAATAGCCCTGCTGATGTCAAATCAAATCAAATGTCTTTATTCAATTGCGTAAGGATAATACACTATAAACGATAAAGTAATAAAAATATTTCACTACCTTTTACTACCTACCTAATGTGAAAAATTTTAGAACATGAGTTTACTAAATTTGAAAAAAAAAATTGTATGCATGCAAAATAACTTGTCAGGAGAAAATTTTTGCAAACGATTAAATTTTGATAATTATTTTTTTCGGATTTTCAAAATTGTTTACTTTGACGGGTATAATAACACCCATAGTGTAACCACACCCAAAACCAGCACCTTGATTACTATATTTTTTTTTTCTTTTACAGCTCGGTGACACCCCTCGAATACGCTCGTTCTGCCACAAAATCGACTACGAGGCAAAACTACCCACAAGAAGTCCTGGATTTCCTCAAAAAATGCCGTTGATACTTCGAAAAAAACTGTACATTTTAATTGGTTCTCATTTCGGCTACAGGCCCAAATTTGACGAAAGTTGCCTCGTTTCGAATAAGAGGTGGCAGCACTGGTCGGTTTCGAAATTTGTTTTTACTTGTCATTGGTACGACCAAAAGTCTCTGTCAGACTGGATTATTGAGATGGTTTTCATGTTGTTAATGCTATAGGCTGAGTTTCGGCCATCTGAAGATTTTGAAAGTATTGTAAAATATACCTTCTGCTTCATACGTATAAGTTCTATTTTACTTTTAATAGACAGTAACAAGTTTATATAAATACTTTTGAAGCGATGATAGCCTAGTTGGAAAAGTCCGCTTCTCAAGCCAGAGGGAGCGGGTTCAAACCCAGGCGACGGCACGCACCAATTTGTTCATTGTGTGAACATATGTGCGTATTATATGTCATCTGCTACGTGACTGGAGCCCGGTGTATGGCGACAGGCTCACCCCTGTCACATTTGGGACTGAATATCGGCCGGCAAAGTGTGGGTGTTGTATTACACCTCTGCCAGCCCTCTCGGGGGAAAGGCGTGACGATATGTTTTTTTTTAAACATTGTGGCGTCGATTTTGATCGCTGTCATAGCTAAACTTGACCAAAAAATAATCTTGCTCTCCTTTTCTCGTTGAAATGAAAAGAGGCGCAGATAATTTTAGTGCTGTCAATATTTTAGTTTACTGTCAAACCGAGTCGATGCCAAATCTCCTTAAGCCATCACAGATAACGCGTTTTTTAGGTATGGAATTCGTATGAGTAAGTGTTAGTTATTTTGCACAATTTTTCATAATATTTTATCTAGATTTAAGTTATAAATAAAAAAATAGTGCGTGGAGTCCTGCGCGGAAGAAGTGAAACTCCTGTGTATCTTTCTTTGTCACTCCCTCTTGCGTTGTAATATTGGACGCTACTCGTTGCTAACGCTCGCGCTGGCCTGTAACAGGTATACTACGCGCATGCGTTCGAGTGCCTCGCATTCACTCTCGCTCTGTCTCCTTCTATTCCCCTCCCCAGGAGCGTTAAACGTTTAACGCAACCTTGTTGGAAGTCACATTAGAAGTTTCACTTCAACAAGTATTGTCAATTATTTTTAAATTTTTGAATAATTGTAGAGTTAAAATGATAATTGATATAAATATTGAAATAAATATATTTTTTGACAAATTTTTGCTCTCGACATATCGATTCGAAATGAAATAATTGTATTCTTGGTCTCGTTCTTAGATATAAGTTTTGAAACAATGACGTCTAATACTGTGCTTTTAGTATACAGAAAAAAACTGCGTCTCTTTTTATTTTAATGTCTAAGAAAAGGATAGCGATATTTTAGAGTTTAACTTTGGTTTAAAAATACGCCATTGACGTTCATTTTGTTTTATTACTAAAAGCGACGGTACTAGTTGTATCTGTCTCTTTCATGTCAGTCTGTTAGACAAGGACAGCGCTTGAATAGTGCTTTCAATTTTTTATTTTCTTAGTAAGTTTAGTTTGTTAGTGATGTACTTCGCCTTATTTTGACGTGTCTTCCAAAAAATTATTGTTACCAAGTTCTTCAAGCGCCATCTGTTGGTAAATCTGCCAAAACTGTCATGAAGTTTTCGAGATATTTTTGCAGATCAGGCAAGCATGTTTTTTTAATCATAAGTAGAAATTTAAGTTACTTGTAATAATTGTTAGTAAAGATAATTGTAATAAAGTTTATTGTAAAAAGGCAAATCGATTTTTCTTTGTTACTTTCTTTATTACATGCATATAATACATTTTTTTATTAATAATATTCGGAACACTTGCAAACACGGTAGTCTGACCCCAAACTAAGCAAAGCTTGTACTATGGCGGCCAGTAACTGATAAACATACTTACATATAATTTTTTTTATACATACTCAAATCAATAGCCATCATAGCAATCAATTATTATTTGTTAATTATTATTATTAATTATTATTTATTATTGCCATAGCAATAGCAATCAATGTTTTGCGTGACTGAGCAGGCTGCTAGAGGCCCGCGATCGGGCTCTGTGTAGTCTGGTGTTTTTTTTTTTTTTTTTATTTAAAAATTACACTCCGGGGACCGTGACTTTTGTAAACATAAATCTTAAATTATTATGTAAGGGGAATACAGGTAGAGGGGGGTTAGTTATTAAGTCTTAATTTAAGGTTAGGTTAAAGGTTTTCACTTATTGCATTGTGAGTACACCACGAGCAGACCAGCGACCCGCAAGCAGCACCCGATCACGAGTATGACGCATGTGCCAGCCATCGCTCTCCTCAACCATATTTGAGGGAAGAGAACGACCCGACACACGACGCCGCCGCAAGAAGGTGCCTTCGATAGTGAGCAATTGAGCATGAATGCTCGAGATGGACCCACAATTTATATAAAACGATAACGAGAACAATTTAGAGAAATTATTACAATTTTTTTTAATTAGTCCTGTGTGTTGGTAGGTTTGATGTTTTAAAACATAACGTACTAAAAAAAAAAAAATATTTTGGGACGAATTTCATTTTACCGAGCCACATTGCGCGGATGACGTCACTGGACTGATATCAAGCACGAACTTTAAGCGCTTTCGTATCGAGGACTCGATACGCTAACGGAGACGATAGTAGGAAGCACGACTGCACGAAGCGCTTTTTAGCGACTCTCAAGACCTCGATGCGATTACGTTAGTGACGTCATCATAACGTTAGCAAGGTGCTTGTTCGTTCAAAAACTAAGTCAAAGTCAAAATGTTTTTATTCAATTTAGTTATCAAAGATACACTTATGAACTAAAATCATACTTAATACAAGAATAATTGATAAAATAGACAAGTATAGAAATGCTTTCTTTACTTTAAGAAATTCAAATTTATTTTGACGAAATCATTATAACAACGTAAATTTCTACGGTTTTTGAACGAGACGACTATTTGGCACTTGAGTCTTGACTTAGACGACGCTAAACAAAAACAAGGTCAAGTTTATTTACAAAAATTTACAACACGTGTCGGACTCTCGAAAACATTACATTTAAATTGTTTCCTCGCACTAAATATAAAAAAATATCATAAAATGAGAACTAGTTCTATGCAGTATACAACTTTGGTGGAGTTCATGGAAAAGTAAGTCCTGGAAGTTTTATGTAACTTATTAATAATGTGCAGTTTTGTGTTTCGTGATGTGAAGTGAAACTGATTGGATCCTTTCTTCCAGAAATGAAGATTTGTCCAAGCCAAGTTGTGGCCCACGAGGTCGACATTTTGTTCAAATGAAATGGAAAGAGCTCGTAAATAAATTGAACAGTGATGGCACAGGAGAGTCAGGAGACCCTAGGTCGGAGGAAAAATGGCGCAAGATAGTCTCAAGTGCTTTTTTGCTGTTTTGGGTTCGGGGCACTTAAGGCGAGGCTTTCCCAGAACTTTAGGTATTTTACTCTACCTCAGGCCGCACTTTTTGGGAGCGCGACGTATTCATTCACGCGACACAAAAGTTGTGTGCGATGCGCCGCGCGCACGTCTTTCACCCGTCAGTCACGTTATGGTATCGAGTACCTAAACACCCATTTTTAGGAAATCGATAAAATAATCCGTCCGTCATTGTACTCATCCATTTTATGAACATTTTTTATTTGATGCCAAACAAAAAAAAATCTAAAAAATGCCGTTCAAGCCAATATAGGTACAACCAATCTCATGTCCACGAGTTGTTGTATTTTTGATGTGTGAGCAGTCGTGGCATTAGTTTCATTTTACCGGTAGTGTCATATTTCCATTTTATCACACTTCACACTTATAAATACAAAAGATTGCGATTGTGTGTGGAAGTTAGGTAGGTACTTACTCGTATTTCACTTATTCACACCTAAACGGCTAGACGGATGAGGATCATATTTGGAACGGAGTTAGCTTATGCCCTGGATTGACACATAGGCAACTTGTTATCCTTATTAGGACAAATATTTATACAGGGTGTTGGAATGATTGTGTAACTACCGGTATTCATTAAATAATACAACATAGTAAATTTCATTATTTTTGGGTATATTGTATAACAATGGTAATAACAATTTTAATTACCTTACTTTACCATTAGGTGCGTACTAATAATATTGTATGGTTTGTTAAATGTTACAAAGTTAAAAAACTACACGATTGAGATATAATTTTGAACAATAATTATGAAAGAATCGAGTAAACTTATACCGGATATACAGGGTGTAAGGAGACCGTTCTCGAAGCCGAAACGCCGTTATTATACTATCTATACACAACCCGAAACCACTAACTATTAGCCATATAACTGTTATTTTAAACTTTTAGAAATTTGCAAACCAGCAATGTAACGCGTTTATATCGGGGGGGTCAATGGTCGGCGCCAGTACCTACCGAAAGTGCGACGACGCACCGCGCGGCGCGCGGTGTGCGACGCGTGATTCAAATCGGTAGAAGTTATTATCTACTAGGTAGGTAGGTAATAGGTAGGTTGAATTCAATCAATCGGTTTAAAATGCTTTACCTAATCGCAGATGTGTGAGATAGGGCTCAAACTCGCACTCCCGATCTTACAAAATCACTTACCTAGTCTGTGTTTTCATTCGCCTTCTGCGGTGCTATTCACAATCATTCGGAAACGTTTCCGATCGGATCCCACAAATTTCAAACTCAAATTGTTCGAATCTCAGTCTCCTTATACAACGTACTGGTTTTGGGTGTAGTAATACTGAAACGGCACATGCCGAGACTGATTTAGAATTAAACCTACAAGGTCTCCTTGTCCTGAACACGATAGATTTTAAGTTATCACAACTTAAACTTTTACGTAAATTTGACCTGCAGCAACCCTAATAAGCTCACAAACAGCTGTTCGGTTGATGACCGGTCTTGCCGACAAAGACTACTAAGTGCGCAGAAAGAATATTATCTTTACCTACAAAACACAGAATGGAGTAAATGTCCCTGTTTTTTAAGAACTATTTTAAACAGAAACAAAAGCAAGATATCTTTTAGATACTTAAATGGTTACATACATATCTAGTCAACGACATGAATAAAGTGAACGTAAACTCGCCGAAAACGAAACGAAAACCCTGAGTTTAGCAGCCATATCATGATGGAGTTTAGAACAGGCTATTACCATTAAATGCATTAGCAAAATTTTGAGTCCGTGCTGTTCCCCGTTGAAGAGTCCCCTTGCCGGAAGTCATCCCTGGGTGAAGCAGCTGTGTCATGATGGCGTTGAGAACAGGCTATTACAATTAAATAGATTTACAAAATTTCGAGTCTGTGCTGTTCGCCGTTGAAGAGTTCCTCTACCCACCTCCTGACTCCATCATCTCCATCAGATCATCTCGGTGGCACCAGGTTGTTGCATAGTCACTCAACTTACATAAGTACATAAAACATTTAAGTTCAATCGGAAACCAAAGAGTAGGCATTTAACGTGAAAGATTTAATTAAGTACTGACAGACACCATAGGTACATGCGAAAATAAAATAAAAGCTCGTCAAAAGATAAATTGTGCATACTGCATAATAAAATTATTCTTTGCCATTTCGCGAAAACATCAAAACATTTGTCGGCAAAAGACAAAGAGCTTACAGAGAGCCGCCAAAGCGTACCGCGGGACAATTGGCAACAAGCGGTGTTTTAAACAAAATAGGCAAGGAACTACCATGAGTGTATTTATGCAAGTTCGACAAAATTCTTCTCGTCACTTTTTGTCAAGCGAGAACGTGAGATAAGAAGACTATGTGTAAACATAATATGTCTGTCTCGATAATAAGAGGCGACTAGCTTTAGCGCGTTGCGCATGGTAGGCCAGCAAGACACTTGTTGTATTAGGAGTTATTATTGTAATTTTATTTTTTTTTAATTATCATGGCACACATTTTCCAACGCTCACATGCTTAGAAAACCGGATTCGTCACTTCGCTGTTAGCAAAATTCTTTATTTGGTTTACCAACAAACAACTCATTGGACCAGCGTTGTGGACACTTACGACTTGTGTGCCTTAAGCTTCTCACAATGAGAAGATGGCTCATATCTCATGGCCCATCTCCAGCCGTAGGACAGTTTGAACCGAACGTGATTTAGGCAATTACCGAAGAGAATGCAATAGCCACGTAGGTAGTTAGATCTGTACGAATAGCGGGAGGACGTCTCGTAACGCGCCGCCGCGGCCCGCGCGCGCGCCGAGACAGCGGCGGGCGCGCGGCGGGGGGTGGGGGGCGGGGGCGGCGCGGCTCCTTGCGAGGTCGCGACCGCGCGCAGCTGTGTGCGGGCGTTCACCTCTAGCGTCAGCTGTTAGTCATTTGTTTTAGATTGCCGTTAAGGTAATTTTTTTTTTTTTGGTAATTGGTGTTTAAACTAGCACTTTAAAGCTTGTATAACTTGTGTCGATGTTAAAATATCAGTATTAAAGTTTAAAAAAAAAACCTTTTTTTCGCGTTTTTTTAGTCGCTTTGTATTAGTAATCCCCACCACTATTCCCAGTTTTCGTTTTCGAGAGGGGTCCACTAACTCCCTGTATAGGTATACATACCCTGGGTACGAAGTGGCGGACATTCTGCTAGTATTAACAAAACATCCAATACAAAAATATACATTCACAATATTTACATTTATAAATACAATTGAGCTATAGGTACGTAGTATTATTATTTGTTCTGTGATATAGTTGTAGAATCGATGGCAGCCTAGTTGGGAGTGGCAATTTTGCTCTGCTGGGTTTGAACCCAGCCGACGGCACGCACCAATTTGTTCATTGTGTGAACATATGTGCGTATTGTGTGTCATATGCTACATAACTGGAGCCCGGTGTATGACGACAGGCTCGCCCCCTGTCACATTTGGGACTGAATATCGTCCGGCGAAATGTGGGTGTTGTATTACACCTCTGCCAGCCCCCTCGGGGAAAAGCGTGACGATATGTATGCATGTCTAGCCATAAGTTCTGTTACAAATGAAAATGCATTTATTTTTTTATACAGTAATGTAATGTTAATAAAAGTTATATTTACATATGTATTGAAGTCTTAACAAAAATATAACTATTATTTTATTCAAAATTACCACATTTGGCCTTGATAGTGGCCTTTAGTCGGTCTGGCCAAGAATCTATGGATTTACGGACTGTTTCCATGGGAAATTTAGCCACTGCTTGCTTCAAAGATTTCTTAAGTGACTCTATGTCGGCGTGTCGTTTAGAGCAGGCCATGCCCTCTAAACCTGACCATAATTTGTAGTCCAGGGGGTTTTGATCTGGGCTAGAGGAGGGCCAGTCTTCAGCCCTTATAAAGTCCGGAACAAGGCTTGGGTAGTTCGCGCCTTGTGACCATGTGCAGAGTCTAGTTGGAAACTCCACGGTAGATTTTTAAAAAGTGTATTGCTAAGGGGTTGTACAACACCATATAAGACGGTCTCTTGATACACTTTGGCAGAAGTTTTAACCCCCTTTTCACAAAAACTAAGCTTTGTGACGCCGTGATAGGATACCCCCCCACCAAACCATGACTGACGCAGGATGATGACCACGCTGAGTGAAACAGGGTCAATGTCATCCACGTGCCTAAAACAAAATAAAAATAAATATTTATAAGTATGATGTCCAAAAGTTCAAAATATAAAAATTCTAAAAAACCGACCAAGTTCGAGTCGGACTCGCGCACGGAAGCTGTCGTTCAAGCTTGTTGATATGTATGTACATAATTATATAACAACTACATTATAAATAAATGAGCTTTCAAATGACACCTCAAACAACTGATTTGATGAGATAGAACTCGAGATATAAGCAATAATCTACAACGGTCGGCGGCCATCTTTGTGACGTATATACATAGCTTCGCCTGTCCCCGCTATCGCTTCTTACAACCGGCAGTTTCGAATTTCAAAGGCAACGACGAACACATCCATACCAGTCGTAGGTTTATAAAAGCCGTACTTACAAGATTTACCGAAATGCTCGATTTTCGCTAATCGTTAAAAACGAATATACAACTTTACGAGTTTTCTTCAAAACAGCCAAAATCACGTTGCAGTACTAATCAGGCCTAGATGTGTTCAAATCATACGGCTATAACTCAAACGCTACCAAACACTCGTGTAGTACAGATTGTTCAGTCAAAAATGAAAGTATGAACGACTTCCCCTATCTCACCTAACACCCTATATAATTTACATACATACAGTACAGTCAAAACTTAGCGAAGATCCGCCACCTTGCATGTTACAAAAAGAAGGTAGGTACTTACGTTTCGTCAATTGCAATGTCATGAGAGTTTATTACATTCTCTTGAAGTACTCTTCTGCAAAAAAAAAACGAAGATAAGTATTCATGTAGGTAAGTATAACTACGTAAATATCACTACTAGATATACCACTAGGCCGGGTATTTACTCGTTGTGCAGTTCAGATTGCTCAGTAAAAATGAAAGTATGAACGTCGTCCCGTATCTTACCTAACATCCTGTATAGTTAAAACTTAGCGAAGATCCGCCGCCCTGCATGTTACAAAAGGTAGGTAGGTACTTACGTTTCGTCAATTCCAATGTCATCGGAGTTTATTAAATTTGGTTGTAGTACTCTTCTGAAAAAAAAAAAAACAAAACTGTAAGATAGGTATTCGTGTAAGTAGGTATAACTATATAAATATAAATATCACTGGTATGCCACTAGGGCGGGTATTTACTCGTTGCAGTCAAAACTTCGCAGAACACCCGCCTCCCTGCGTGGTACAAAAGGTAGGTAGGTACTTACGTTTCGTCAATTCCAAAGTCATTGGAGTTTGTTACGTAGTAGTCTTCTGCAAAAAAAAACTGTAACTGTAGGTAGGTATAACTACATAAATATCACTAGTAGGTATACCACTAGGCCGGGTATTTACATCGTGAATACACGTAACGAGACAAAAAAGTATCTATGATGATGAGTATGATATTTGAAAACACTAAAACGAATATAAGTAGGTACTAATAGATTTGTTGATACATCATCTGACTACAAAAAGCAATGCAAGAAATGTCGATTCTAGTAAATAAAAACAATGATTACCAATTTAATCTAGTAGAAGTTTATCTACTTACCGACGTTTGCTCCTTGACTCGTACGATTTTCTAAAAGTCAGACTTGAGCATTTTTTTCGTTTATTATGTTTGTTACCCATTATGGCAAAACTAAATGCTTGGTTGGTGTTGGTGTGTGCGGCACTGCGGAGATCACAAAAATTTGGCACACGTCCGGCGTCGACGGGGTCTGCGGGCGGACTGGCGGCCACGCAAACGTGCCTTTTTACCATGAATTCGTGATAAAAAAATCATATAAAATTACCATGTTAACTTTTTAACATTTTTATTTATGATTCCATTTTTTTATTGCATTGTAATTCGTAAAAAAAATAAAAAAGCAATATGATTTGTAAAAATGAAGTCGCAAATCGTGTTTAAAATACCAAATAGAGGTGACTTTGGATTTTTTTTCTATCGAGTGAAGTTATTCATAACATGTATCAGATTTATGATTCCACTTATAAACATGCTTAAGAATAACATATTTTTTTTTACACAGTAAAAACCATGGTTTATCTTAGAGGAAAGTTGATTCTTGCTAGACGTTTTCTGGCCAGGCTCGCCTTAACATACCGTCTCTATGCATTCGATACTTCATTCTTGTGTTATGTATTTGCTTGTTTAACCAGCTTTCTTTATTTGTGAAAGGTCTTATCATTTACAATTTTTATTTGCCTTTTAAGGTGTGGAGTGACTATAAAAATAAGTGCGCCAAAATTAATAAGGCCGCTCGTGGCACTGGTGGTGGACCAGCACTTCAATTATCTCTATCAGACCTTGAAAATAGGGTTATGCTGATAATTGGAGTCCAAGCAGCAACGGGTATGGTGATAGAAGAAGCTGGATTTGATTGGGTTAGAATTGTGCATTTGTATGTGCTGGATCTGTAATGCCTAGTTATTAATATTTTATAATTACTGCAGGGCAACGTGTCTGTGGTAAAAGAAGCGCCTATCAGAGCCACATCAAGCTCTCAAGACAATCAACCACATGAGCCAGTTCTAGTTGAATCCAATTTTTGTAAAGAAGGTAATTATCACAGCCAAATTGCCAATTATTCTTAATATATTACACCATGTTCAAATAATAACACTAGACAAGTCACAGATCACCAAAGGATCTATAATTTGATTAGAGTTCCAATCTAAATTGTGAATAAAAAACCTAAATTATATTAAAATAAACTTAAGACAATTAATGTCAGATTTAAGTTTGACTGCCTCGGTAGTGGCTCAGTAATTAGGGACCTTGACTAATGTGCCTAGGAGTGTGGGTTCGAGGCTCACCTAGGGCAAGCATTTGTGATAAACTTAGGTGTTCACTCGGTTTCTAATACATTTATTTATTTTATTATATCTGGCCTTTTTCAGATTGGAATACTCCAGGAACTAGCAGTCAGCCAACTGTTGCTCCACCATCACCACCGGAAAAAGAGGAGGTTCCTCTTTTACAACCAGATGCGCCTGTTGAAGAGGAGTGGAGGCCTCCACCACAAAAAAAAACTAAAAAAAATAGTGATAAATAGTTAAATACTTGCAGAATCAGATAAGCTTACAAGAGTCCTGTAATTATGGAGGATAGAAAGCCTCCATACATGTAATACATACGAAATAACAATGGAATAATTACTAATATTAGTACCTGTATGATGTACCTTGGATATTAAGCGCTCTCTCTTTTGATTTTGTTATTAAATTATGATCGATTTTGTGTCCATTTCTCTTTGGGTGGGTTTTGATGCGCCTCCATCGCTATTGTTACATGCATGTTCTATAAGTTCTTATAGGTACTTGCTGAGATTTTTAATGACATGAGAGCTAAGTACACTTCTAGAATTTGACATTTTTAATCCTGTAACAGTGCATACTTTGATCACATATTGTGCCGAACTGAAATGATTATGAGGCAAATTATGCATTTTATAAATTTTTCTGAATCGTTAACTTTGCAAAGGATTACTTAGGTAGAGTACAATCACCAAAATACAGAGATTTTTTTCACTTTGAAATTTTAGTTTTTTAAACAGGATTCCAAAATTGTGCCCTCTAAAATTAACCTCAAATTCGATCTAAACAAGTTAAAATTCATTCTTTTAAAAAATTTGAATTTGACATTTCTAAATTAGTTAAAATGTCGCAGAATAGCATTTAGCTAATTTACGTTTTTTAGGATTTTTAGCAGATTTAAGTGGCTTAGGAAGTTTAAGTGTGACGCCAGAATTGAGCCTAATACCCTGCCAGAGATTCTAGGAAATTATTAGCGGCTCAAATTGGATCAACTTCTAAGAATTAACTTGGTTTGTTTACTTTTAAAATCCCAATTTAACATAACAAGGAAACTAGATTCCTTTCTACAACTCCATTAATAAAATAACTGGGCAGTTGTTTCGTATTGGCTTTGGTTCGTTTGCCACACCCTACTACTTGTTGGCGCGACATATTAATCAAGTTCCGTCCGACCCTCAACCTGTAGGAGTCTCGTAGTTAGAGGTATCACTGTGCTTCTGATCTCCTAGTACATCAGACAAGGTTCCACCTGTTTGAGCTGACGTATATTGATCAGTTACCGCAACCTGTTTGCATGCCATTAGTTACCATGCCGTTAGTAAACATGCGATACCAAAAGTTTTAAGAATTACAAACCTCCTCATAAGTTTGCACTCCTGATACGTTTGACTTTACGCCACCTGTTGACAAGTCCAGCAACCCCACGTCTTGAAGTAACCTGTCGGAGTCTCTTTACTACAGTACAGTCCTATAACGTTATGTTGTCTCGTTAGTTTTGACTCGTTGCCACCTGTTACTCCACCTGTTTCGAACTGGGAGGTTCTCATTCAAGAACAACCTGTTTGATGAACATCACTTCTATTGGCCGTTCTCTATTATCAAGTGAAGGCGATATTATGTTCTCCTGGTATTTGGTAGGACAATCCACCTGTTATTCCTTCACATGCGTGTGTTTTTACCCGACTGCGCAAGAAGGAGAGCTATGTTTTTGCTGATCTTGAGTTTCTACAACCTGTAGCTCCTGCTCAAAACTGTCTCGTGGACATGAATTCCTAGTACAAGTTCAACCCAAACAACCTGTCGTTGGGAAGTTCACTGCTGCAGATACCAATATATGCCTCTAGAAGGATATGAGCTCCTGGTAGATTTTGTGGCGAATAACCTGTTGTAGTCGGTTCGGTCAGTGAAATTATGGTAGGGATTATGGATTAGTGACGTAGGTACTAGTATACCTGTTGGTTCACTGCTGCAAATATATAGGTATAGCTCTAGTGGGCTATGAGCTCTTAGTACCTACATTTTGTTGCGAATAACCTGTTGTGCAAGGCTATTCACAACCAATCGGAAACGTTTCCGTTCGGATTTCAAAAATGTTAAAGCTAATTTATTTGAATCTCAGTCTATATTCATTTCATAAGTTTATAAACGTGATTAATTCTTCCGATCAGATTTATACTTGATTCCTTATTCCAAAATGTACAAAAGTAGACTGAGATTCGAACAATTTGAGTTTGAAATTTCTGGGATCAGTGAGGCTATTCCTACGCGTGAGATGAGATGAGATTTTATCTTGGTCACTTTCACACCTATGACGTTTCAAACGAGAGCAACAAGGACGAAAAATGGTGAGATTTAATCTCACTCCTTAAGAATAGCCCTTCCGATCGGAAACGTTTTCGAATGATTGTCAATAGCACCGGTGATCTGCTATAATACTCGGTAAAATTTTGTAGGAAATAAATAGCCCATTGGCAGAACTTACGTTTAATATTTTAATCACTGTTCAATATTCATTCAATCAATAGTTTCTAACGTGACAATACAGTCTAATAAATCAATGAACACTGGCTGCACGCACAAAAAGGATGAGTCATTGTCCCGTTACGCTCGGTCGATCGCAGTGAGAGCGCTATACAAGCGAGCGAAATGCACAATCATCGGCTTGAGCAGTGGCGATAGCGGTACTGGTAAGTGGTAGCGGTAGCAATAGCGATTTTCACGGGGTCAAACGACCGTTCCAACGAAGACTACTGTACTGTGATTCGTAAAGTGTGTAATCGTTAGTGAGTCTTATTACCTAGGTGCCTGTTATTTTATAAAATGGTGGCATTAAATAAATTGGATTGTTTAAGATTTTTTTGTATTGATTTCTGCTACTGATTCCACTAGATCAACTTGACACTGGTAAATGCACAAGACGTGCGACGCCAAATTCTCTCGGAAATGGAAGAAAAAATAAAGGAAAATAAACAACAAAAATTGTTAAAACAAAATTGCAAAAACTCAAGAAAGCAGACTGAAATGGAACTGCAGTGTTCATTGTTATTTTTTCTTATTCTCTAGTATTGCTTCTTGTTATTGCGCTCAAAACTGTATGCAAAGTAGCGAACATTTCAAAGTTTAATCGATCCTGTGAAATAATTCTGTTTTCTTTGTTTTTGTCAAAAAATGTGTGAAAAAGTAAAGCTAGTTTGTGAAACATGTCTGAGCAGCGACCGTCGGCTTTTTGCCACGTCGCGTATTCTCTCAATCCTGAAAGAAATACAATTCGAAGAGGTTAGTAACTGGACTATACTTACCTTACTTTCACCACGAACGGAGACTTCCCATATCTCCATAAACCCTCGTCCGATTAAGCCCTAATAAAAACCTACAAAATTGTACTTCCATGAACTACTTGCCTGCAAAATTTCATGTAGATCGGACCAAAGATACTCAAGTTATCGTCAAACAAACAAATGCCGAGATGTCCTGCAGAGTAGACTCTTGAGATCTCGTTTCGCTCCGTCAAAAACCTTATTAATTCTCTAAATTTAATGGTGTATTCTACGAGATATTGGCGTAGTTGTAAAGCATCTTATTAAGTGTCAAAAGGCAAGAGTTTAAGACTCCAAAAACCTAAAAAAATTGATCAAATCTTAAGACAACTTATGGAGTGTGGAGTAGGTATGTTTTCTGTGTCGGAACCCTATTTTTGACTTTAGCACAGACTACCTTGTTTTTTCATTATTTGGCACTATTTGAGAGGTAAAACATCAAAAAAGTGTACAGATGCTACCTGCAGTAGTTAAAAAACTATTGCAGGAACAACACTCATCTCGGGATTAAATAAAATAACAAATTCAATTATTTACACAAAACTAGTAAGATGTCATCTGATTCTCTTTTAAAGTGACCTATGTGATTATAGAATTATTTTGGAAACATGTTACTATTAAACTAACAATGAATCATTATAGACAGGCTGCGCCCCATGGTTTCACCTGCAATCCCACAGGAAAGGTTAATTTTTTCAGGATAAAAGTAACCTCCTACTGTCCTTCACTGTACCCCAGACAATGTGTATGCAAAATTTCATGATGATAGGTTGAGTAGTTGAGACGTGAAAGTGTTACAGACAAACAAACAAACAAACTCACTTTTGCATTTATAATATTAGGAAGTTAGGATTTGGTTCAACTTGGTTCACATTTATTCAGAAAGTAGTATCCAACCTTCCTTGTGATATACCTACTGTAACTAATTAACAAATTATGAATAATAATCCATTACCAAAGAGATCAGAGTCCAGCTAAAAAAAAAATACTGGCTGTTTTTGAGCAGAGTTTTAATTTTAGTACCAACTACATCTATCACACATCCTATTCTGGGATGTTGTCTGACACATTAAATTATCAAGACACATTCAGCTGTTTAGCCGTGAAAAGCCTACAAATAGACAAATAGAGTTATGTACTTTATCATTAGTAAGGACTATGGTTGATATGAATGACATGATTGACATATAATAAGTTGTAGTTAGTAAATTACTTTTACTAAGACTATGATTAAATTTCATCAATTCCACTTATTATTTTCCAGTTGGATACCAAAGTCATATGCTGGGAGTGTAACTCTACAATAATGAATTTCTACACTTTTAAAATACAAGCTAGAAAAGCTCAACTTGCCTTACGAGAAAAGGTATGTAAAATAAGGCATTATGTCTTACTAGGTGCGCCCTGTGGTTTCACATGAGCTCCCTAAGGAACCATATTTTTTCTGTAATAAAAAGTACCCTTGTTCCTTCTCTGTATTCCTGACAATGTGACTGCAAAATTTGATGATCGTTGGGTATATAAAGTGAGAGCGTAAGAAACAACCAAACAAACAAACTCACATTTGCATTTTAAATATTAGTTAGGACAAGCTGCTCCCAGTGATATTACATGCGGTCTTACAGAACCATTATTTTTTCCGTATAAAAGGTGGATGGGTGTACCTTCCTGAAATAAATAATGGTCAGTAAGACCCTTCTGTACATCTTCTGTTATTTGCCTCTTTCTCTGTGACTTACTGACAATGCGGATACAAAATCTCATCATGATTGGTTAAGTAGTTAAGGCGTGAAAAAAAAAATCAAACAAACAAACTTGCTTTTATGTATGTATGTATGATGTTTCTTTGGCACACCCTACAGCCCAAACAGCTTGATGTATTTCGACATGTGAGGTGTCATTTAAATCGTCTTGATAGTGGAAGTGACATAGGGTACAACATTTTGCAGCCGGTTTTTTGGTTTTCTTTTAATAATGTTACTTGTTCTCAGTTTCAGAACATCAAGACATTGAGCAAGTTACTGCATTCAACAAAACAAAATTATGATTATGAATTTGTATATAATTGTGACTATTTTCCAAATAAAACTAGTATAGAAGAAGAATCAAAAATCAAATATGAAAATGAATTTGAAGACACAGAAGATTTGCCTGTAGTTAACCATAGCGATTCCGAATTTGAGGATACAAAATTAACAGTCTTTGCTGACAGCATAAAAAATAGTGAAGAATCATTGCCAAAGAAAAGAATATTTTTATCTGAACAAATGACAAAGAAAAAATCAGGCACAAAACAACATTTTCAAGAAAAAATACTGGCAACTGAAAATACCTTATCACAAGACAAAATGTCTTCAAATAAGATTTTTTTAATACCAAAGAAGAAGAAAGAAAAGAACTTGGCTATATTAAAAGAGAAGTTCGAAACTATTCTGTTGACAGAAGAAGAAATGCTAAGAAGTAGAGAAGAGAAGAGAAGTCACCCTAATTTCAAGAAGATACCGTTTAAATGTGATACTTGTGTACTTGGGTTTACAAAAAGAGTTAATTATGATTTACATTTTGTAAAGAAACACAATGAGGTAAATTTTTGTTTGCCCTAGAAATTAAAAGCTAA
Organism: Peribatodes rhomboidaria; assembly: GCA_911728515.1. Classification (NCBI taxonomy): domain Eukaryota; kingdom Metazoa; phylum Arthropoda; class Insecta; order Lepidoptera; family Geometridae; genus Peribatodes; species Peribatodes rhomboidaria. The sequence continues at coordinate 5,722,750 of OU452196.1, read as the reverse complement.
TATCTGTCTTTGGTTCTAGGCGTCTTCTAAGCACTCACTCACTTGGTTTTCTGGGTCTTAATGTCATGGAACACACACAAAGACAGATAACGAACACCTAAACTTAGAATAGAATTTTAAATCCATCATTCATTCATCAACCATCTGAACGGCCGGGAATCGAATCCAGGACCACCTGCCAATCAAGCAGTCATGCAATCAAACCATGCTGGTGAAAATTTCAGTGTCTTAAAGATGCAGTTAGGTTTTTTGTTTCTTAATTAATTATTAGGTACTTTTATAATTAAAACAATGTTCTTTTTATCCAACTTCAAAAAAGGGTTGTGTAAATTAGTTGTATTTTACCCGACTGCGCAAGAAGGAGGGTTATGTTTTTCGAGTGATTGTATGTAAATATGTATGTGATGATGATGATGTTTTTTTTTTTTTTTATGAAGAATAGGTCTGCGTTTGACCACCAACTCGCCTGATGTTAAGCGACGTTGTGGTCTAAGGTGGAGCACGACGACCTATAAGGTACTTATTCACTCTAGCCTTGAAGTTTAGAGTGAAGAAGTACAAAGACGGCAGTTGAGTGAGGCGCTACAAGTGCGCTACTGCTCAGACCCGTCTTCGGAACGGTTACACCGGACTACATCCCGAAACACGACTAGGTCATTTCACGGCATGGCTTGGTCCGGTGGGTGGTAACTAGCCACGGCCGAAGCCTCCCACCAGAGTTTGCTACCCGGTTAGCACTACCCAGGGACCACGTGTAGGGAAACAGAATAGAGTACACTCCTACGGACGTGGGTAGCTCAGCCCCCAAAATTTAATTGAAAGTATAATGTGAAAATGTAACATTTTATAAATGTAAATATGTCAATTTTAGGGCTAAGTTATTTTTTATTTTAATTTTTCTTCCAACAGACTATAGGCCCGTACATCTGCAACGTCTGCTCCATCCGTTTCGTCACCAGCTCATCGCTAGCGCGGCACTGCTCCCTCCACTACACTCACTATAGCTGTTCCCTCTGTCCATACAAGACAACCGCGGCCACGGCGGCGGCCAATCACTGTCGAGACAAGCACGCATTGGACGAGAGAGACAGAATACATTGCAAACAGTGTAGTGCGGTATTCAGGTAAAGATGAATAAATGCAGCAATGTAACGTTATTTAACAGTTTTCATTAGGGAGATGTCCTACCGCCAGGTAGCTAGCAAGTAGAGCTAGGAACCAGTTGGCGAGTAGTTAGAAGCGAGCTTATAGTTTTGTCGCTGGGCGACGGGACAGCTATATCAAGTGTACGCTGGGCGAGACTCGCTCGCCGAGTATTGCGACAAACTAGTCGAGCGAGTTCTCGCTGGCCAGTGCTAACAGTCGACGACCAACTATAAATATATGTGTCTATTTTACTCACGAGATCTATATCTATTGCACGTTTCTTGAGCGAGAAATTGTCGATAGTTACTCGCTTACTCGCCGGCGGTCGGATAAGTGCTTAAAGCATAGTGAGTCGCTTGCCATTCTTTTTTTTTTTTATAACAAACTAGGCATGCGTTTGACCACTGACTCGCCTGATGGGAAGCGTTGCCGTGATCGAAGGTGTAACACGCTTGCCTAGGAGATACCTATTCACTTTATTCTTAAACACCCCCGGATTGTATTTAGGTGGAAAGACAGACGCAGGCAACGAGTTCCACACCTCTGCAGTTCTTACAAGAAAAGTTGACTTGAAACGCTTAGTGCGCTTTGGCGAAATTTCCACCATGAGAGGTTTCAGCATAGAGATTGAAGAGTTACGAGAACTTCCAGACCGCTTGCGTCTTCTGTTCACCCTTTGACTTTGCCATTCTAACTTACTGATGGAAACTTTGAAAAGCGCCATCTAGTTTCATTCACTGCAAACTAAAACATTAAACATTAAAGCTGGATAGTAATTTGTTGTGAACTAGCTATATATAGTAAAAATTACACAAGAGATATGTTGAATCCACCACAAAAAAAAACTTTTCTTGTAAGAACTGCAGAGGTGTGGAACTCGTTGCCTGCGTCTGTCTTTCCACCTAAATACAATCCGGGGGTGTTTAAGAGTAAAGTGAATAGGTATCTCCTAGGCAAGCGTGTTACACCTTCGATCACGTCGACGCTTCCCATCAGCGAGTCAGTGGTCAAACGCATGCCTAGTTCGTTGCAAAAAAAACATCACAACTTCTAACACAAATGGTTTTAACTGCAAAATAGAGACATTAATTAAGATGCATATATTTTAGTACTAGTTGCGCCCCGCTGTTTAAAAGTATCCTATGTGCTATTCTAGACTAAAATCTATCCCTGTGCCAAATTTCATGCAGATCTGTTCAGCCGCTCTGGCGTAAAAGAGTAACAAACATCCATCCATCCATTCTTAATCCATTCTTACAAACTTTCGCGTTTATAATATTAGTAGGATCACAACATCTCACAAAAAATGGTTTTAACTGCAATATCTTATACCTTTAAATGAGCAATTCTTGTATATATATATATATATATATAATTGGAATCTCGGAATCGGCTCCAACGATTTTCATACAATTTAGTATATAGGGGGTTTCGGGGGCGATAAATCGATCTAGCTAGGAATCATTTTTAGAAAATGTAATTTTATTCGTGTTTTATCGATAATCAATCTCAACTGAAAAATATGACTCTTCCTGACATCTATTGGCGAACAATAATACAATTTTTTGTGAGCAACTACGAGTAATTGCTTTAACGACACAACAGCAGATGGCGTTGTTAAGTAACACGAAGTCAATGAGTGTTTGATTTGAGGTTAGACTAAAATCAATTGTTTATTATCCAAAAAACACAATTAAAAAATAAAAATAAATACCGAGCAAAGCTCGGCCATCCAGGTACTGGAGACATTAATTATGATAAATTGTCGATGGTTTTCAGAACATCAGAAGAGTTATCAGAACATGTAAGATCTGAACACGTCCTGTATTGTAAGGACTGCGGAGAGAAGTTTAAAGGGAAACACACACTTCGAGCGCATAGAGTGTAAGTAAATGGTCCTTGCGATTGCTAGACCGCCGTAAAATTGACGCCCTGGAGATGTGGTGTTGGAGGCGCCTCCTAAAGATCCCATGGACCGCATTCCGCACCAATGTATCAATTCTGGAGGAGCTCAAAATTAAGAATAGACTGTCGTCGACTGTACAACTACGAATAGTAAAGTTCTTCGGACACATCTCCAGAAACGAAGAATCAATGGAAAGATTGGTAGTCCAAGATCAGGTAGCAGGAAAGAGAGGTAGAGGCAGATCTCCTACACGCTGGACTGATCTCATCAAGACAGCCACAAACGCTTTCATGACGGAGTGTTCTCGTAATGCGACGAACCGGCTAAAATGGAGAAGCATTGCGAGAGCAGTGGTTACCGCCGCCGGGAAGACTGACGACGGTGAAGACCCACCATGTACCACCATCTTAGTGACCACGACCACTCTGCCAAGAGTGCCCGATTCAGAAGAAATAAACCTGGTAGTTAAAAAGTAACAAAGTCAAAGTCAAAGTCAAAATGTTTTTATTCAATTTAGGTATCAAAGATACACTTATGAACGTCAAAGTTATTTAAATAGACTCGACCGCCTTGTTCGGACAAAAAGCCTCTACTCAGAAGAACAGGCAAGAAACTGAGGGGCATTATTTTTTCAAATAATAAATAAATTACATTCTCACAAATTTTGGCTTACAACTAGGTAATATCTATAAATACTAGTGGCTACTTGGCGGAAGTGGAAGGCTCTAGACATCTTTATCTTCTAAATAATTCTTAACCTTATAATATCCTCTTTTCATTAATGTAGTTTTTACATGTGATTTTGAACACATCCGTACATCCATCCAATATATCTGGATTCTGTCCGGATATCTATCTTCTATGAAATATGTAAATAAGGTCGCATTTCTTAACCGATTTTCTTGAATTTTTGTGATTAGCCAAAGTCAAAGTCAAAATGTTTTTATTCAATTCAATTAGCTAATTATCTAACCTGCCCATATACTGACTGCTTCGGTGGCTCCGTCGGTAGTGAACCTGCCTTCTGAGCTACAAGGCGTGGGTTCGATTCCCACCTAGGGCAAACATATATGTCATGAACATTTGTGTTTGTTCTATGTCTGGGTGTTAATTATCTACGTATTTAAGTATGTATTTCAAAATATTTATGTATGTATGTCAGTCTCTGGACGCCATAGTACAAGCTTTCTTTCCTGTTTTCTTTAACACCCCATTCCATGTTGTAAATTTAATAATAATCACGTAAAATGTAAATTTAATAATAATGCTCCTCGCTGCTAACTGAAGTCAAGCTTGTCTCGCCATCTCTTTCGACTCGTAAAAGACACCTTTGTCTGTATATCCCCCGCCATAGTACAAACTATCGTGGTAATTCTTTCTTCTTGCGTACAGTGTCTAACTTTAATTCTAACTTTTAATTATAACTAACTTTTAATTATATTTAATTTTAACTTTTATTTAATGCATTCTTTATTTGACTGCCTCGGTGGCTCAGTTGGTAGTGAACCTACCTTCTGAGCTTGGGGGCGTGGGTTCGATTCCCACCTAGGTCAAACATTTATGCGGTGAACATTTGTGTTTGTTCTATGTCTGGGTGTTAATATCTATATAAGTATGTATTAAAAAATATCTAAGTATGTATATCAGTCTCTGGCAGCCATAGTACAAGCTTTGCTTAGTTTGGGGTCAGGCGACCGTGTTTGGAAATGTCCCGAATTTATTATTATTTATTATAACTTTTCTCAGCATGTTGACTTTTTCTCAATGAGGCAAAATGCATTCAATATATTAATTAACAACAAGTTTTTCCTAAGTTAGTAGGCAATTATTTAACAAATTTTCTATGAGCACTCTTTTATTCATACGGCTTTGTCAGGTTTCTTCATCACTACCGTTTTTTTTATTACTGTTATTTTTTTTCGTCTTTCTATTCTTAAATTTATAGAATCTTTATTTGTGTGGTAGGTTTTTATTCTTGTTTCTATTTAATTCGTATTTTTTGTATAATTATTATTTTTTCTCTGATCTTCCAGTATTAATGTTATGTTTCCTTTGCGCGCTAGCACTATTCATGTTCTTATAAGTGCTGACCTGTATTTGGCCTATCTGTTAATATTTTTGTATGTTTTTACGTTTAACCAGGCTGTTTGATCATCCAAATAAAATAAAATAAAATATATGTGAAATGGCGGGAAATTGATTGTAGTTTTCGACATAATAAACGCATTCCAAATTTAAATGCAGAAAAAAAAAACGAAGGAGTTTGTATTGTAACAATATTTATGGCCAGACTAGTTATGTATATCAGTCTCTGGCCGCCATAGTACAAGCTTTGCTTAGTATTATTAATATTAAGTTTCACGAGAGTCGGTTCAGAAATGCGATCTGTATATGAGGTCAGACGTCTCGGCCGCGAAGTTTCCAGCTCACACTAGTTAGTAATATTTTTTTTCCAGTCGAATCCACGCCATCAAACGTGAGTTTGTCTGTGAAGTTTGTAAACGGAGTTTCCTAAGCAAATCTCGGTTGGAGTCGCACATGGTGAAGCACAGCCGGACCCTGGCGCAGAGGCTAGCTTACTGTGCAGTGTGCAAGGTTCAATACAAGAATATACAAGTGTACAGGAGTCATATACAGAATAGTGCTAACCACGCTCAGAATAGGTGAGTAGCAGGGCTGTTCACAACCATTCGGAAACGTTTCCGATCGGATTAAAAAAAAATTAAGATTAAATTATTCGAATCTCAGTCTACATTCATAAGTTTTTAAACGTGATTACGAGTCCCGCGACGCTCTGAAATTTCCATACAAACGCGCTTCTCAAATTTCTTGAAAACCATTTGTCGGATTATGATGAAATTTAGCATCTATAATTAAATTAACAATATCTACGCCCCTATGTTTTTTTTTTTTTTTTTTAAAACGCTCCAAGCTAAAATAGATCTTTCAAAGCTCTATTTTCTCTTAATTTAAACAGTTAAGCCATTTAAACAGGTTTCATCGTGAGCGGAAACTTAATACATAACATATCGTCACGCCTTTCCCCCGAGGCAGCTGGTAGAGGTGTACAACACCCACACTTCGCCGGACGATATTCAGTCCCAAATGTGACAGGGGGCGAGCCTGTCGCCATACACCGGGCTCCAGTCATGTAGCAGATGACATATAGTACGCACACTTAGCGAAAACTTAGGTAAAAAAAAATGGCGGTAGTTGGATATGTCCACCTACCCTCTTTGCAAATTGCAATGAGACTCACAACTGAAATTTAGATTCAAACATTTTCCCGGTCGGGGATAAATCATAAGATACCCTGCTTCCAAGGCAGACGCGCTACCAACTAAGCCAGGAGAGTCGTTTTAACAATATTATTGTTTTTTCTAGGTACCAATGTCCAGAATGCAATAAGAAGTTTGCATCAAAAATCTATCGAAACAAACATTACAACTTTTATCATCTCAACAAATCGCAGTACAAATGCGACTCTTGTAACAAGGTAAACTATTAATATATATAATTACAATTCTCAACCGAGCGAGCGCGAAGCGTCTCCGTTTCGGTTTGGGCAAAGTCAAAGTCAAAATGTTTTTATTCAATTTAGGTATCCAAGATACACTTATGAACGTCAAAGTTATTTAAATAGACTCGACCGCCTTGTTCGGATAAAGATCCTCCACTCAGAAGAACAGGCAAGAAACTGAGAGGGGCATTAGTTTTTCAAATAATAAATAAATTACAGTCTCACAAATTTTGGCTTACAACTAGGTAATATCTATACATACTAGTGGCTACTTGGCGGAAGTGGAAGGCTCCAGACATCTTTGTCTTCTAAATCATTCTTAACCTTATAATACCCTCTTTTCATTAACGTAGGTTTTACATGTGATTTGAATTTTCCCTCAGAGAGCCCTGTTATATTTTTCAGGATTTTATTGTAAAAACGAACACAGTTGCCTAAAAATGACTTATGTGACTTAGTCAGTCTAAATCTCGGTACAGCTATCCTATACTTATTTCTAGTGTTATTATTGTGATAGTCACAGTTCAACTTTAATTTATGTATTTTGGGAACGTACATAATATAATATTTTCAAAGATATACAAAGAAGGTAAAGTCAAAATATTTATTTCTTTAAATAAACCTCTCAATGATTCGCGGGGACCCATCCCGTAGATAGCGCAGACCGCTCGCTTTTGCAAAATAGGGCAAAAATGCTTTTGTATGTCCGAATTCTGTCTGGAGTTCTGTCTTCCTCTAAAAGTCGCATTTCTATACCGATTCTCTTGAAATTTTTTGAGCAGGCTCGATAATTATATGTTTTTTTTCCTCGAGTCTGTTATTGAATCGGTTAAGGAATGCGACCTTTACAGGAGAACAGACGCCGGCCGCGAGTTCTCCAGCCCTAGTTCTAGTTAATTAGCATAATGAATATTTCCAGCTGTTCATATCGTCGTGGCGGCTGAGGAACCACCGTCAGAAGCATCACGGGCTGACCCGGAGCCGAGACCACGGCTGTCTGCAATGCGGGAGGAGGTTCTACGTGAGTGTCACATACGTAGAATAGAATAATTTTTGACGTGACAACGTCTTATAATTCGATAGAGCCGGCTGCACGCACGAAAAAATGCGGCGTTACCTCGCTCTGAGGCGTTCCATGTAAGGCTTGAAGTGCAAGCGAGAGCGCGGAACGAGCGACAAAGAAGCACAATCGGCCTTTGCGTTCGGCAGCGTTCGACATCCGTCTCTCTCCTACTTGAGACTATATTTAGTAATTATTTGTGTAGGTATTAGTATGTATGTTTATTATAATTCTCAAATTTGTAAGTACATTGCTTAATTATTATTATTTATTTATTTTCTTTAGCGCGCACCACCGTCCATGCTTAATCATAATGTTTTTATTCCATCCAAAGGTTGTCTGGAAGAGATCGCTCTTAAACGATAAGACCGCCCATTACGACTATATTTTTGAATGTTTAGTTTAGATTTATTTTGTATTTGGTGTCAATAAAGAGTTTTTGTATTGTATTGTATTGAGTGAGCACGTTGTCACGTTCGTCAGTAAATCGACTTTACAGACAACCTATTTTTTTTTATTGTCATTAAGTAACAGTTACTTAACAATTTTAGCTAAGAAATGAATTAAGGATTTCCTATCCTACTTATATTATAAACGCGAAAGTTTGTAAGAATGGATGGATGGATGATCTCTTTCACGCCAGATCTGGATGAAATTAATAATACATTTATTTCCAAAAAATACAGCACATAAGCAAATTTTTAATAGATGTTTACAGAAAAGAACCCAGAAAAATGTCACAAAGATAGATTATAGTCTAGAATAGTCTAGAATTTCTATTTATTTGACGAAGGCCCCTATACAGCTGACTTAGAATTATATTTATCTGCATTTATTTCAATGTTTAAACATAGTTAGAATACCTAGTCTGGATACCCGCGCAATTTTGTCGTTGTCATTTTTTGAGGGAGACACAAGACTTTAAGAGTCCGGCGACCTAACTAATTTCGACCTAGGCGACCTAGACTAACTTCGTATTGGCTTAAGGTATTCTATCGCCATTTCGTCTAGAAGAAGAAGACGAGCGAAGAGAGCGAGTAATGATACTGACGAGCCTCTAAACTTACCTACAGAGTGACAAAGTGCAATTTTAATTTTTTTAATGACTTTTGCACTAGTGTGATCACTCTTAAGTAACTAAAAATGTCCCTTGTATTATTAATTAATTTAACAGCTAATGATGTAGACAACCTCCCTATGTAATGGAATTTTTGATTTGCTTTGTCTACCTATTGAATAAATCAGTCAAAAGTGATCCCTTAAAATGCGGATATTTTTCATAGCTCTATTTTAGCTTGAGAACGTTTTTAAAAAAAATCAAGAACATAGGGGCGAAGATATTGTTAATTTAATTGTAAGTACTTACATGCTAAATTTCATCATAATCTGACAAACGGTTTTCAAGAAATTTGAGTAGTGCGTTTGTATGGAAATTTCAGAAAGTCGCGGCTCTCTTAATAATATTACTAAATGCTTTTGTAACTTTTTGTAGTTAACCTTTTGAAGAGTCCATTATATGTATAACATATTAACATATCGTCACGCCTTTCCCCCGAGGGGGCTGGCAGAGGTGTAATACAACACCCACACTTCACCCTACGGTATTCAGTCCCAAATGTCACAGGGGCGAGCCTGTCGCCATACACCGGGCTCCAGTGGTAGCAGATGACATACAATTAAGGGTTGTTATTGGGATATATACAGGGTGTTACAAAAACCCTGTTGTATAATTGAAGGGGATCTACACATTCTTATAGATATTCATGCAAAGATACCAAAAAAATGCACGTTAAAAATAGGAAGAGTAATGACCGGTTTAAGAACACAAGAAAAAAAATATTTTTTTCAAAAATGTTTATTTATTTACTAGCTGCGCCCCGCGGTTTTGCCCGCGGTTAAAAATTATCCTATGTGCTATTCTAGACTATAATCTATATCTGTGCCAAATTTCATCCAGATCTGTTCAGCCGTTCTGTCGTGAAAGAGTAACAAACATCCATCCATCCATCCATCCATACATACATACAAACTTTCGCGTTTATAATATTAGCAGTTTACATTTTAGACATTAATAAAGAAAACACTTACTTAGTAACAGAGTTCTGAAATGAAAACCTATTATAGGTATTTACAAAATTCTTATTCTAATACTTTAACTAATTATTGTACATGTTCACAAATTTTTCATCTAACTATTACAATTTCTACATTTATTTGCCAAAGTTATTGTAAGTATGGTGGGTTGTAATGTTAACAAATCTGTTTCATATGTTGGCGGCTTTTATTCTAAGAAAGTAGCGACACGACGCGAGTAGTTTACAAATAAAACCGACGCAATTAGTGACTGCGTTCGCGCTTTTAGGAGGACGGAGCGCGATGTGTGCTCATACATTTTAAAAAGTCAACATTTATTTTAAACTAGCATAATTTCATCTTCTAGTCGATACTGGATGCACGACTCGCGTATACAACAGGGTTTTTGTAACACCCTGTATAATACCTACAGAGTCACAAATGTGCAGAAACAAATAGCCTAGTCGTGTTTCGGTATGTAGTCCGGTGTAACCGTTCAGAAGACGGGTCTGAGCAGTAGAGCACTTGTAGCGCCTCACTCAACTGCCGTCTTTGTACTTCTTCACTCTACAAAACTCCAAGGCTAGAGTTAATAAGTACCTTATAGGTCGTCGTGCTCCATCTTAGACCACAACGTCGCTTAACATCAGGCGAGTTGGTGGTCAAACGCCGACCTATACTACATAAAAAAAAAATGCACCGGGCTCCAGTCATGTCGCAGATGACATACTAAACGCACATGCAGTGATGCATGTAATGAAGTGTGAGCAGTGATGGAATACAGTAGATGTTTACATTGTAACATTTTTGTCTATAATTTTGTTTAACAAGTACCATTATTTAAAGAAAAACTAAAAACCCGGCTGCAAAATGTTGTACCCTATGTCACTTCCACTATCAAGACGATTCAAATGACACCTCACATGTCGAAATACATCAAGCTGGTTAGGCTGTAGGGCGTGCGAAAGAAACCTCATACATACACACATATCCACCTACATACATAGAAATACTTACACATACACTTGAAAAACATAACCGTCCTTCTTGTGCAGTCGGTCAAAAATAACATGAATTGATTCCAAAACCCGATTTACCAGCGGTACATTGTTATCTTTTTTTCGTAATATCTGTAAACATAGCTATAGGTGATAAAATTCAGCAAAAAATATATTGTTTATTTATGTAGAGTTTTGATTAGAGATGGATAAAATGATGACGTCATTATTATGGATAATGACTCGATAGTTTTTAGTAAATGTCATTAGGCAATGTGTACAATACATTAACAAACATAGTTTTAAGTTAATGCCACCTAGAGCTAATTGTCATTCTTCTTAAGGATCCTTCGCATTGGCCAAATTGGTTTTTAATTGCTACTTTGTCTAGAAGGAGACGACGAGCGAAGAGAGCGAGTAAAGATACTGATAAGCCTCTAAAATTGCAATTTAAATCATTTTTTTGACTTTCAAAGGGTATTTTTGACTTGCTCTGTAAATCTACTAAGTAAATTAGTCAAAATGACCCCTTACAAATGCGGATATATTTCATAGCTCTATTTTTCTCTTGAGGATTTTTTTTTCAAACAACTAAAAACATATAGGGGTGGAGATTTAGTTCATTTTATTGTTAATGCCAAATATAACAATCTGACGAATAGTTTCCAAGAAATTTGACAAGTGCGTCTGTATGGAAAATTCAGAGCGTCGCGGAACCCTTCATTTGTATTTCGCAGGCAAAAAGACCATGCAACTACAACTTTTAAGTTCGAATGCGAGTAAAATTGGTCTAGGTCACATTTAAAAACAAACTACTAGTAAACCATTCAAAGTCAAGTCAAAATGTTTTTATTCAATTTAGGTATCAAAGATAACTTATGAACGTCAAAGTTATTTAAATAGACTCGACCGCCTTGTTCGGATAAAGAGCCTCTACTCAGAAGAACAGGCAAGAAACTGAGTAGCATTATTTTTTCAAAGAATAAATAAATTACTGTCTCACAAATTTTGGCTTACAACTAGGTAATATCTATACATACTAGTGGCTACTTGGCGAAAGTGGTAGGCTCCAGACATCTTTGTGTTCTAAATCATTCTTAATTTCATTAATTAAATTAAATTAAAAATCATTTATTTCGGAACCAGTCCATAGTCGTGCACATAATCATATTTTATCATAAATAATCAATGTAGTTTTCACATGTAATTTGAATTTTCCCTCAGTGAGCCCTGTTGTATTATTCGCGATTTTTTTTTTTTTTTTTAATTAATCTAATTTACTGTGCCTATGTTAATTTCGACACATGGTGATACTGAAATATATATTATTCTTCTGTCTAGCTCAGGACCCGTTTAGTGTTTCATATTATTCTGTTCGGCTCAGCTGCGTTGGCTGCAGTAGACTTGTAACAGGAAAACCACTCAATTGTTATCTGCTTATGTTTATCGACATTTTGAGCCGACTGAGCAAGGAGGAGGGTTATGTTTTTCGACTGTATGTATGTATGAGGTTTCTTTAGCACGGCCAACAGCCTAAACAGCTTGATGTATTTCGTCACGTGAGGTGTCATTTGAATCGTCTTGATGGTGGAAGTGACATAAAGTACAACATTTTGCAGCCGGATTAATGTTTTTCTTTAAACAATGTTCCTTGTAAATTATTTAATTTGGCTCAGCTGTTTTGACAGCAGCAGTGTTACTTGTAACAAGGAAACTACTCAATTGGTATGCGATTATATTTATCGACAAGTAACATATAACCCTATATCACTACCACTATCAAGACGATGCAAATGACACCTCACATGTCGAAATACATCAAGCTGTTTAGGTTGTAGGGGGTGCCAAAGAAACCTCATACATACATACCCACAAACACACAAATTACACATACATACCCACAAACATACACACATACATAGATACGTGCATACACTCGAAAACAATATCCCTCCTTGCGCAGTCAAGTAACAAGAACCCGGAGGACCATTTTTGGTTAATCGATTAAATGGTCAAGACTTTTCACAACACTAATTTATGCGCAAATGTTTTTTTTTGCATCGTTATCAATTTGTCAAAGGCTATCTTGTACATCCATGATCTGTGTTTCGCTCTATATTTTAACTGCAATACTAGCCCGGCAATACTGGCAATATTGCCAGCTGTAGTCCGGCCATTATCAGCCATGCTTAGTTTGGGGTCAGGCGACCGAGTGTGGAAGTGTCCCGAATTTATTATTGATTATATTATGTTACTAGCTGTCACCCCGCGACTTCGTTTGCATTTATTATTTATATATATATGTCGGAGAAAGTAGGAAAAGGCCGCCGCGCTGTGACATCCCACTTTTGATGACGGGGAAAATCTAGTAGGCCGAGGTATTGTATCTGATTCCTGATCCGTGAACTCGCTATCACGGGCATCTATGGTCGGCGTCAAACTTCAGGAACGTTGAAATAAGAGGACAGCAGTGTAGGCTTTTCACTATTTTAATTATACAGTCACTTAGTGAATGAATGTCACAAAGATAATTGGCGATTTAGAGTAATGGGTTTACGAATGACCATTGCGTGCGACCGCTTTCAGCCCAGTCCTGTCAACCACTCACTGACAGACATGACGTTCGCCCGAAATCCCAAACGCAACTCCATTCGGTGTTAATCGCTCTAAATTACCCTAGACAAATCGATTCATCGTCAAAAATAACAGAACAATAATACCATCGATTATCAACTCTCAAAATAAACTGATTTTCTTAATCCAATGATATCACGCGCCGCCATATGTATATATATGTGCGCTATCCTATCTGTTAAGTTAGATCGAACAGCACACGGTGTGCAAATTTGATTGAAATCGGTTAAGTAGTTTAGGAGTCTGTAGCAGACAAAGACAAACAACGTGACACGTAATTTATATAAATTAAGATACTAATATTATTGTTACGATCGGAGTTAGGATAAAAGGAATGAAACGTCGATGTCAGGTATAAACGCAGAAGCCAAAATATAGGTCATCACTTATAGAAGACTAGCTGCGCCCCGCGGTTTCACCCGCGGTTAAAAAGCATCCTTTGTGCTATTCTAGACTATAATCTATCTCTGTGCCAAATTTCATCCAGATCTGTTCAGCCGTTCAGGCGTGAAAGAGTAACAAACATCCATCCATCCATTCTTACAAACTTTCGCGTTTATAATATTAGTAGGATTATAGTGTTCGTGCGCAAAAGGAACATAGAAACAGATATACATGAGAAGTTCAAAGAAAATAAATACATAAATATTTAGTGTATATTGTGTTGTTACAGACATCAACAGCCCTCTCAGTTCACTCGGCCACTCACTCTTCCTTCCGGCCACACCTGTGCGCTGTGTGCGGCGCGCGCTACCGCCAGCCCGCCGCGCTATACACGCACGAGCGACGCAAGCACGGACTGAGGGCCTGCGCAGACGACGGACTGAGGGCCTGCGCGGATGACGGACCGAGGGCCTGCGCGGATGACAGCCTGAGGGCCTGCGCAGATAACGGGCTGGGAGCGCCGGGGGAGTGTACTGTTGTTCCTTGAAGTTTTCGGCTATTCCTTCACGTTTAAAAGTGCAGACGATGTTGAAAACCTCAAAGGGCATATGTGTTATTGATAGTTGGCGATTGGGCGCACGACGATGCTTTGAGGGCCTGCGCAGATGACGGACTGAGGGCCTTCGTAGATGACGGACTGGGGCGCCTTGGGGATGTGGTTGTTCCTTGAAGATTTTCTGGCTGGTCCTTCACGCTTAAAAGTGCAGACGACGCACTGAATACTGAAACAGACTACGGAATGAGGGCCTGCGCAGACGAAGGACTGAGGGCTTGCGCATACTGACTGGAAGCGACTGGGGGATGTGCTGTTGTTTCTGGATGATTTTCCGGCTATTCACTTCATACTTACAAGTGCAGACGACGCACGACACACTGAAAACCGAGACGGGGCAATGTGTTATCGATAGTTGTAGATTGGGCGCACGACAATGCTCTGAGGGCTTGCGCAGACGACGAACTGAGAAACGAGGGAGATTTGATTGATCCCATTTTGTACAAAACCCAATTCGGATGACAGAAACTTGTTTTTTTTTTAATGTTAAAATATTGTTACCTCTGAAGCTTGTGTGATAATATGTTGAGGATGAAATTATGCTAACAAACAAATAAATATTTTAGCAAAACACTCATCACATTTATTTAATACCTAACACAAAAAATAAAATATCGTGTAAGTTAGATTTTTAATTATTCTTGAATCTATAATCTTGGTAACCATAATAAAGTTCTAATCAAAGTTAACAATTTTTTACAATGTTACTATCTACCGAGCGAGCGAAGCGTCTCTTCTTCAGCTTCAACAATGGTTTCGTATGTCCGAATTCTGTCAGAATCTCTGGCTTCCTTCACAGGTCGTATTTCTATACATTTTGAAGAATTCCCAAAAACTGACTTGGCAAAAAAAAAACTGCGTAGGTAATTATCGAAAATTAAGCTCACAAAATTTAACGAGAATCGGTTGAGAAGTTTTTGGGGGCTGAGCTACCCACGTCCGTAGGTGTGTACTCTATTCTGATTTCCTACACGTGGTCCCCTAGTAGTGCTAACCGGGTAGCAAACTCTAGTGGGAGGCTTCGGCCGTGGCTAGTTACCACCCACCGGACCAAGCCATGCCGTGAAATGACCTAGTCGTGTTTCAGGATGTAGTCCGGTGTAACCGTTCCGAAGACGGGTCTGAGCAGTAGCGCACTTGTAGCGCCTCATTCAACTGCCGTCTTTGTACTTCTTCACTCTACAAAACTTCAAGGCTAGAGTGAATAAGTACATTATAGGTCGTCGTGCTCCATCTTAGACCACAATGTCGCTTAACATCAGGCGAGTTGGTGGTCAAACGCCGACCTATTCTACATGAAAAAAAAAAGGAATGTGATATGTAGAGAAAGACAGACGCTGGCCGCGAGGTCGAACAGCTCACAGGGTCACTAATAAATAAATAAGTAAATGATTTCTAGGTTCAGCCGCCGACGCTACGCGACCCTGAATCGTATTTCCGCTTTATAAGGATCAAGGTCGCGCTTCGTCGGCGGCTGTACCCAAAATTCATTGCATTAACATGATGTCATAGTACGTGCCCAGGGCACTTAAACGCCCGCCAATCTGGCGCGCCTAGTGTGACGTCATCGTCTGTGACAACAAATTAATCAGTTTAAGGGGATATTACACCTTGCGTGCGTCTCTCAAGGTCATTGCTGAAAATCAGCGCTGAGAAGAAAGTTTCAGCATTATTGTTGAGCACTGGGCCCTATCCATGAGTTTTCAACATTACGAAAACTTTTTTCGTTTTCGTTTGGCGGAATACATTTCAATAAAGCGCCCCTGGCGGAAGAGGTAAGGAACTAGGTTAAATGTATGAAGTAAACGAAAACGAAAAGTTTTCGTTAACTATCAATACTAGCGGTATGCCTTTTGACCGTCTGCGCAAGAAGGAGTGTTATGTTTTTCGAGTGTATGTATGTATGAGGTTTCTTTGGCACGCTCTACAGCCTAAACAGCTTGATGTATTTGGACATGTGAGATGTCATTTGAATCGTTTTGATAGTGGAAGTGACGTAGGGTACAATATTTTGCAGCCTGGTTTTTGTTTTTCTTTTAATAAAGTTAGGTACCTACTTGTTTCGATAGTTTTTGACGCACTGGATACTACTGTGTTAGCTCTGTAACTTTCATCTGTTTAATGGTCTAATCGTCTAATGGTTGTTACCGTCTTTATAGCGATCTATAGTCGTGCTATCTACTATAAGTAGATACTATTGTTGACTGCCTCGGTGCCTTAGTTGGTAAGGAACCTGCCTTCTGAGCTTGGGGGCGTGGGTTCGACTCCCAAAAACATTGATGCGATTAACATTTGTCTATGACTGTCTGGGTGTTAATATCTGTTGAAGTATGTATTTAAAAATATATTTGTAAGTATATTAGTCTCTGGCAGCCATAGTACAAGCTTTGCTTGGTTTGGGGCCAGATGACCGTGTGTGAAAATGTCACAAAAAAATATGTCAATACCACTATCAATACGACTCAAATGACACCTCATATGCCGAAATGCATCAAGCAGTTTAGGCCATAGGGCGTGCCAAAGATACCTCATACACACATACTTACATAAATACATACACTCGAAAAACATTACCCTCTTTTTGTGCAGTCGGGTTAATTAACCAGTAAACGACATTAACGCGACTGCCATTCACACTATTCTACAGTGAAAAGAGTGGAGCGTAGTGAAATCAATATCTACTCTTCTACAGTAATATTCATCCATCCATCCATCCATCAGCCATGGGACGTCCACTGCTGGACATAGGCCTCCCCCATAGATCTCCAATAAGACCGGTTGGTAGCGGCCTGCATCCAGCGCGATCCTGCAGTCTTCACAAGGTCATCTTTCCACCTTGTGGGTGGACGTCCTACGCTGCGCTTGCCGGAACGTGGTCTCCATTCGAGGACCTTTCGACCCCATCGGTCATCAGTCCTTCGTGCTATGTGCCCTGCCCACTGCCATTTCAACTTGCCAATCCGCTGGGCTATGTCGGTAACTTTGGTTCGTCTACGGATCTCCTCATTCCTGATTCGATCTCGCAGAGAGACTCCGAGCATAGCCCTCTCCATAACTCGTTGGGCTACTAGGAGCTTATTAATAAGGCCCATAGTAAGAGACCACGTTTCAGTGCCATAAGTCATCACTGGTAACACACACTGGTCGAACACTTTCGACTTGAGGCACTGAGGTATGTCGGACGAGAAGACGCTACGCAATTTTCCGAACGCTGCCCAGCCCAGTTGGATTCGGCGATTGACCTCTTTCTTGAAGTTGGACCTACCTAACTGAACTACTTGTCCTAGGTAGACGTACAGTAATATTAATAAGGAAGAAAGAACAAATGACAGTGCCATACTGTGCAAGGAGGAGGGAGGGTTATGTTTTTCGAGTGTATTGTATGTATTTAAGAGGTTTCTTTGGCACGCCCTACAGCCTAAACAACGTAATGTATTTCGACATGTGAGGTGTCGTTTGAATCGTCTTGATAGTGGAAGTGACATAGGTTACAACATTTGCAGCCGGTTTATGTTTTTCTTTTAATAATGTTCTTGTTTTGTATGTTTGTAACGAATAAACTCAAAAACTACTAGGTAGTCCGATTTCAACAAATCGTTCACCATTAGAAAGCTACATTATCCCTGAGTGACATTGGCTGACACCTGAGTGACTTAGTGAAATGTGAGCGAAGCTGTGAGCAAAACAGCTAGTAAGAGATAGATATACACCGCTAGCCCCCTTTTCTAACGCGTGAGATGGTATCTCAGTCACTCTCGTGGTATAATTAAGAGTAAATTGACGAATTATTTGAATGGCATTTCTAATAAGTAAAATGTGTTTTGTCATCTTCGGTGTAAATCTAATTAAGTATTTCATTTCTTATATATACTTATATTTTTTTTTAATTTTATTTCTCCAACTTTCCCAAAATTGTTAAAAAAATAATTAGTTAACGTATTAGAAAAAGAATGTTGTAAATACCTATAATAGGTTTTCACTTCAGAACTCTGTTATTTAGTGTTTTTTTTTTTAATGTCTAAAGTGTAAACTGTTGGTATTTCTATCTAAATAAATAAATAAATAAATAATAATATACTCCGCCAGGTATAGCATTCAGAAACACGTAGTTTGACGTTTTATGATGCTTAAGCAAGACCGAAATAAGTCATATACAACAAGTTCGAAAGAGACGGATAACAATGACGTCATTAAGTGTTCGCCTAATGCTAGACATTGTTTTTTTTTGGATTATGGTCACTCACTCACTTTCTAAAGAGGAGATAATCAAGAAACATATCCGGCGTCAAGAATAGTCAATTGTGTGTTGTAAGCGCGTAAGGTTGAAGAAGATGAACTCTGATGTAATCCACAGACTTCCAAAAGTCTGCTGTAATCCCATTTTTTGTCGTATTGTCTGACCAATGGCGTCGCTTTTCAAACTTGATTTAGAACAAGAAACATTATAAAAAGAAAAACAAAAAAACTGGCTGCAAAATGTTTCGACATGTCACTTCCACTATCAAGACGATTCAAATGAAACTTCAGATAGTCCAGTGCAATTACGGAAATTAACAATTAAAAACATAAAATGATGTAGTTTGGGGATTATGAAGGATCGATAGGTGTATTCTGAGCATAATTATATTCTAATTTGAGGGATTCTGGCGAGGTCAGCTCAAGGTCATTTCGAGGAAAACGCGTTTAATTCGATATCTCGAGAACAGTTAGTGTTAGGCAAAAAAATGTGGAGACCTTTTCTCTTCTAAATTGAACTGACTAACTTTTTATTCAACAATATTTTTAAATTTAATGCTTCCGAAAAGCAAAAATTTTACTTTTTTCCCTATCTTTTTTTATTTTTCGCCATTTTGTCCTTGGGAAATTTAATAAACTTTAACGGTTGGCCGTTAAAATTTATTAAATTTTTCTGATTATCAAAGTGTAGATCTTTTAATTACGAACAACATTTTCTTAAACTTTTTTCTGTAATACCAATACTCTCAGAGTTATGTATTACTTTACTGAGCGAAATCCGCGCCATTGTCGTAACCAGCTGTCGCACCGAGCTGACCTCGCTAGAATACCTCAAATTGGAATATATGCTCAGAATACACCCCCCTATCGATCCTTCATAATCCCCAAACTACATAATTTTATGTTTATTTATTTCCGTAATTGCACTGGACTAAGATGTCTAAATAATACATCAACCTGTTGCTGTAGGACGTGCCAAAGACACCTCATACAAACATACATAGATACCCACATACACACATACACTCGAAAAAGATAACCCTACTTCTTGCGCCGTCGCGTAAAATTTTTTTTTTTTACACTTTTTAAAATTTTTTTTTTCAAATGCAAAGATAAACTTGAAAATATTGATGGCTGCATAAATTCTATGCAATAAAGTTTATTTAAAAAATCTGATCCTTTTTGTAATCACTTGCATATTCCCTATTACCTACATGCTATTTATAATGAAGTTTTATCAGTAAGTAATAAAGTTTATTTCATTCAAAAGTTATAAAATACACAAACATACTTCTGGGGACACCTTTGAAGCTAAGAGCCCCCGCTTAATAAAGTAAATCATTTAGTTTCAGGGTGTGAATGCGTGAGTGTGTGTTTGTATGTGTGTGTGTGTATGCGTGTGAGAGAGAGAAAGCGAACTTATAACCGACTTAATAAAAGGACTATTTATGTTTGTTACCACTTCATTTAAACAAACATTTTCAAATTCAAATTCTTTATTTAGCAAATTAAGCTAATTTTAACAGTCAGGCCCAAAACGTATTATAGTAATCTAAACATAAGTACTACTACCTTAATGGGTACAAATTTTACTCAATAAAAGTATGTAAAAATATATATTTTTTTATAAGTAACATTAAAGAATAAAATATGCAAGGTGCTGGTTTCGGATGTATTAATATCAAAACTTAAGGGTGATGTTCTACCTATCAAAGTGAACAACTTTTAACCGACGAAACGAAGGAGATTTACAATTCGACGCGTATATAGTTTATGTATGATCACGCATAACTTCTTACAGAGTAGTCCAATTGTGATAATTCGTTTTTATTAGATAGGGTTTGCTTCGAAGTTGACTCAGATCAATTTAAAAAAAACCTACCTTATGGGTTTATGCTTACTTACAAAAAATCATAATGTACAAACTTTTAAACAAAAAAATAAACCACCGAAAACTGAAAAGCAAAAAATAATTAATAACAAAGTTCTTAAACCAATGTAGGTATATCTAAGTAATTTTGAGTCGGCGCCTCATAAGCAAATCAGAAGGTAATTAATCAATTACCTAGGTGAAGTATGATGGGCGGCGGCGTAAATAAGTGACCTTCCTAAGTCTGGCGCCGACTCAAAATTACTTAGATTGGTTTAAGAACTTAGTAATTAATTAAATTTTGCTTTTCAGATTTTCGGCGGTTTATTTTTTTGTTAAAAAGTTTTTTGAACATCAGCTTGCAAAATTCGAATAAAAAAATAACCAGTCACGAGATCAATTTTGTATGGAGGAGACACGATTGTTTTTTTTAGAATTTTGCGAACTTGTGTTCCAAAAGTTTTTTACAATAATAGTTAAAACAACACCCTCAAGTACTACCAAACCCAAAACCAGAAATAAGTATGTTTTATAGTAACATTCTTACATGCCTAAACCTATAACTAAAAAAACGCAACGCCACTGGTGACGCACGAACTGTACCGATCCCACCTAGTATGAAGAAGTAGGAAGAAGAAGAATGTAGAGGCCTGTACCTGACAGTGGAAGAATGAAGAATGGATTAAAATAATGCAGACAGGTAAAAAATTCGACGTACACACCCTAAATTATGTGATTATTTTTAAACAAATCAACGTGCCTGTCTGTCCTTTAGTAAATACTTGCTAAAGACTAATTACTCAAACACTATATAAGGACTATATAGCGCTGAAATTTGTAATAGTGACACATTAATTAACCCCCTTACTAATAAAATATATAGCCTCAGAATAGTTTCAGTTGTTTGTCTTTCTCAATCGAGTTTATAGATTTAAAGTAAAAAAAAGACAAAACACGTCATTAATTATGTTAAATAGGCTATAGTTTATTACTTAGGGAGTTTAGTAAATTTAAGACATCGTGCAAGAATATATTCATTAAAACGCGCTCGCCTTCCTCCTCCCGCGTAGATGCTGCATATCTGAATCCGCGCCGATGCAGTGCCGAATTTTTGTAGAACTTTCTCGACATATCTTCCAGAACAATTCATTACTTGCGTTGAGATGACTAAATAACTAGAAAAACCTGTTCGCTGCAAGTATGGCGGTAGCAATCAAATAGATTGACGGATTTGAATGAACAGCTGATCCGTACTGTTTTTCGGTCTCGGAAACCTTATCTGCAAATTCTTGGGTTTTCTTTAATATCGCCAACTCGGCATCCATTAGTTTTTGGGCTGCGTTACCGAAATCTTGTACGGCCTCCCCAGCGAAGTCACGTTTGCCCTTGTCACCGGAATCATGTTTGCCCGTGTCGCCAAAATCGTGTTTGCCCATGTCGCCAAAATCGTGTTTTCCCATGTCACCGAAATCGTGTTTGCCCATGTCGCCAAAATCGTGTCTGCCCGTGTCGCCAAAATTGTGTCCGCCCATGTTGCCAAAATCGTGTTTACCCATGTCGCCGAAATCGTGTTTGCCCATGTCGCCAAAATCGGGCATGTGGATGTCACTGAAATCATGTTCTGCTTTTTTCATTCTATCGTCACCGAACGTGTTGAACTTTTGCATTCCAGCGGCAGCTAATTTGTCCATAGCGGCCAATTGTTCATCGAGCGCTGTGTCAGACGTTGCACTATTTACAAATATTAAAGACACTATAAAAACAAACATAAATTTGACTTCCATGACGAGAGTTTAGGAGCTTTTTCGCGATGTTACACCAACGGCGACAACTGGCAAATGGATTCGCGTCCCAAATCGGTGTCTGCGTGTGCTGTATTCGTTTTTTTGGAAGTATAAAGGTGCGTTATTATTCACGATGAACACATTCCCGTAGAGCAGACGCGCCGTCTAGCGCGGCCCACGCATAGAGAAAAATGTAGACTACTAAACGCATTGTTGTGAGCTTAAAAGCTGCATTAAAATCTTTTTTAGTAAAAATTTGCATAGTTCAATTGCATGGAATATTTAACGCCTCAGTTCACTATTCTGAGCCTAACGCTAAGACAATGTATCCTACTAATATTATAAACACGAAAGTTTGTAAGAATGGATGGATGTTTGTTATTCTTTTACGCCAGAACGTCTGAACAGATCTGGATGAAATTTGGCACAGAGATAGATTATAGTCTAGAATAGCACTTAAGATACTTTTAACCGCGGGGCGCAGCTAGTAAAATATATTTTATTTGTATTTCATACTTAACCATATCTGTTTGTCCTTTCTTGGCATTTCTAGATATTGCCAAATGTCTAGAAATGCCAGACGAGGGCATTCATCCACATATTGTAGATTGGAGGAAATCGCTCACTGTGCATTTTTAACGATCTATTTGCACCTGCAATCTGTGGAATGAGCTCCCTCCTGCATCACTTAACTTTGACAGTAACTACAAGTACTACAACATCGGGTTCTTCAAAATGGCTGCCACTAGAGTCCTCAAAGGCATCCGTGATCGCTTACCATCAGACGGCCCTTAACATGTTTGCCGACTATAGCATTAAAAAAATATATCTACTTGGCATCAAATATGATGCAAAGTACCTAGATACAAGCAGGCGGCAGCACCTGCCGTGCGCTCTTACCTCGATACTATCTTGATTACTACCTCCCTTTGATCTACATGACTAAGGGCCGATTTTTCAATGGTCAGATAAACAAACAAATAGTGTTTATTGAACTGATAGCTAATTATTCTGTTTTTCAATGGTCAGGTATCATTTACTAGACGAATAACTCATCTATCTGAGGTATAACTTTATTTGTCGGTGGAACGGCCAGATAGCAGTTTATTCTATGGAATAAGTTGTTGAGACTGTCTAAATGATGGTCTTAAGGGTTGTCACTGTAAAAAAAGATTGATATTTCCGACACACAGAAACTAAATTAATTTTAATTAAAAAAAAACTACCATGAACAAACTATATGAGCTATACTACCATAGCCAAACCAGCCGACGACTTTTCCACAGATTAGTAGTACAGTGTCGTTTAGACTAAAACTGACAAGACAATGACATAAGCGAAAATTGAAAATTCGAAGTCCTTTTCTAACGCGTGGATATTCTATAGTTTTGTTTCAACTGCCTGAAGTTAGCTTTTGTACACACTGAATAAATGGTCAGATAGTTATTCCCAATTTAAAATTGTATTGAAAAACCGAACACCGTCTAAGAGTCGAATAAACAGATTAATAAAGTTATTGGCTCGGTAGTTATTAGGCGGATAAAGTAAGGATTGAAAAATCGGCCCTAAGATGATGTACCATTCTGTACTTACTTAAGTCAAAAGTCAACGTCAAAATGTTTTTATTCAATTTAGGTATCAAAGATACACTTATGAACGTCAAAGTTATTTAAATTGACTCGACCGACTTGTTCGGACAAAAAGCCTCTACTCAGAAGAACAGGCAAGAAACTGAGGGGCATTATTTTTTCAAATAATAAATAAATTACAGTCTCACAAATTTTGGCTTACAACTAGGTAGGTAATATCTATCAATACTAGTGGCTACTTGGCGGAAGTGGAAGGCTCCAGACATCTATAACTTCTAAATAATTCTTAACCTTATAATATCCTCTTTTCATTAATGTAGTTTTTACATGTGATTTGAATTTTCCCTCGGTGAGCCCTGTTATATTTTTCGGGATTTTATTGTAAAAACTAACGCAGTTGCCTAAAAATGACTTTTTTGACTTAGTCAGTCTAAATCTCGACTCGATCAGTCTAAACTTCGATAAGATATACATAGATGTCAAGTCTAATTACGAAAACTGGCACCTTCTTGTTCACGCACTTAGCTATGAATATTTAGATTTTTTAATTTTATAATTTACTGCCTGTGCTCCACGGTAATACCCGGTGTTAAAAAGTTGTCCATATGTGTTAATTAATCCAGGAAACAGGCTACTATAGTAGCCTATGTGTTGTTTGTTTGTTTGGCAGGGCGTTTTCCGCACTTAGCCACTTGATTGGGCCATGGTGCGTGGGGTTTACTACTCTTCCCTTCATTCCAACCAGCCCAGGTGCTTCCAGAAGTCCAGCAGCCTTTTCAGGCTGCCACAGGCCTCTGGGAGTGATTTTAGATATTAGGTCCTTACGTATGAAATTGGCGTTTTGTACGGGAGGAATAAAAAGTCGATTTTTTTTTGTAAAATATATTTAATTAATCAAAGTATGCACCGTTGTTATCTATGCACTTTTGCCATCTTATGGGTAGTTCATTGATCCCTTTACTATAAAAACCATGGGGGCGAGAATCAATAAACTCTTTGAAGGCGGTTTGGACTGCTGCATCGGAGTGGAATTTTTTTCCTTATAAGAAGTCGTCCAAATTCCGGAAGAAATGGTAATCTGTTGGAGCAAGGTCCGGGGAGTACGGTGGATGTCGCAGACATTCCAATTGTAGCTCAGCTAACTTAGTGGTTGTTTGTTGTGCAGTGTGTGGTCTTGCGTTGTCGTGAAGCAGCAGTGGCCTAGAGCGATTGACCAATCTCGGTTGTTTAACAGCTAGTTCTTCCTTCATGGTTTGCAGTTGCTGACAATAGATATCTGCCGTAATCGTTTGGCCAGATTTAAGAAAGCTGTAGTGAACGACACCGGCGCTAGTCCACCAAACACTTACAAGTAACTTTTTCTGAGTCAATTTTCGTTTAGGGCAGGATTTGGCTGGGTCTCCAGGGTTCAGCCATTGCGATAAGCGCTTTCGATTATCGTACAATATCCACTTTTCATCACAAGTAATGATTCGATTTAAAATCCCTTCATTATTGTGTCGGTTGAGCAAAGTAACACAGCAGGCGACCCGTGTTTGCAAGTTCGATTCACTCAATTCATGAGGTACCCATCGTTCGAGTTTTTTTACTGTCCCGATTTGCTTCAAGTGGATTAATACAGTTTTGTCACTTAGGTACCCCGAAGCCTGCTGCTATCTCTGAAGTGATTTGTGATTGATCCGCTTCCACAATAGCCTTTAATTCTTCATTTTTCACTTTGATCTCCGGCCGTCCACGGGGTTGGTTCTTAAGGTCGAAATTTCCAGAACGAAAACGTTGAAACCAAAAACGTACCATGCTGTCTTTAGCGACACCAGCGCCGTACACATCATTAATTCTTAGAGCTGTTTCTGCAGCACTGGTGCCACGGTAGAACTCGTACTCGTAAATATACCGATATTTCATGTTTTCCATTGCGCGGTAATAAGCGACGCCAAAGAAAAAATAATGAGGAAAATAACAAATGAATGACTGTATTCCAAAGAAAAAAAAACCAGCTAAATGAATTTATTAATTTGAATTTCGAATTCTTAACCAAAGAGGAGATATTTCAGATCAAATTGATCAGTACGACAAAACGCTGATTTCATACGTAAGGACCTAATATTTAATTTTAATATTTGATAATAGTCTACCTCCACTCCAAATTACATTAAAATCCGTTCACCCGTATGAGAGCGAAGAACTAACATACGTGCACACACTTTCACGTTTATAATGCAGGCGTATTAGCGAACAACCCCGGTTGCTGTTGATCTCATTGCTACCAAACTTTACAGAATCCGCAGAAATAATCTGAAGATTGCGTAAAAAAACATCAAAATCGCTCCAGCTGGTTTAGAGTTTATATCAGAATGTACAAATACAAGTCCATTTGGATAATCACCTTGAACGAGTAAGTTGTCGTGAGCGACTTTTGGGAACCATTGGGAACATGCCTTTACGTTTAAAGGTTATCACTCATTCCAGCCACCCGGGACCCGACCCGCACCACCTCGCCTTGTGCGCACCTATTCTTTTTTGCATCTTTTTTTCTTCTTCTATTGATATGCTGATTGCGCTCACTACATGAACCCCGGATCGCCTCGGCATAAGCTGTCAACGCGCGGATGGCGAGTGGCCCACGCGGTGACCACTCGCCACTCGTGAGTGCTTCACGCGAGGATAAGTGACAATCGCTGACAGACTACTTGCAAATTCGTGGGCCACGACGTTTGATCGTTGACCTTGCGATGTTCACTGGTCGACACGCAGCGTCGACCCGTGGACCACCAGTCGAGCCGGTTCCGCGTCGCTCTAATGAGTGTTAACCTTTATGTCTAAAACATTATTATGTATTGTAAGTTTGTATGTGTGCGAAACCATTGGGCGTCAGCGAGCCGGCGGCCGCGCCTCACTCCTATTTTTAGCAAATTAATTTTGCCATGAACCTACTTCACTATTTGGGATGGAAAAATTGCGCTCATAGAAACCGGTCCGGTTACTTTTCAAGCGGAGTCGCAGCCTGTTTTGTTGATAAAACTAGTTGCATCCCACGGTGTTACTCGCGGTTAAAAAGCTGCATATGTGCTGTAGCTAAAATATCATTTGCCGTGAAATGACTTAGTCGTGTTTCGGTATGTAGTCCGGTGTAACCGTTCCGAAGACGGGTCTGAGCAGTAGCGCACTTGTAGCGCCTCACTCAACTGCCGTCTTTGTACTTCTTCACTCTACAAAACTTCAAGGCTAGAGTGAATAAGTACCTTATGGGTCGTCGTGCTCCATCTTAGACCACAACGTCACTTAACATCAGGCGAGATGGTGGTCAAACGCCGACCTATTCTTCATAAAAAAAAAACTGACTGTAATCTCGCTGTGCTAAATTTCGTCCAGATCCGTTCAGCCATTTTGGCGCGATTGAGTAACAAACATCCTTCCATAACTTTCGCAGTTATAATAATAACTAGCTGTGTCCAGCAGTTAAAATATTAATGAAATTTATACAATAACTAGCTATCATCCCGCGACTTCGTTCGCGTTTATTATTTATATATATATAAATATATATATGTGAGCTATCCTATCTGTTAAGTTAGATCGAACTGCACACGGTGTGCAAATTTGATTGAAATCGGTTAAGTAGTTTAGGAGTCTATAGCGGACAAACAACGTGACACGTATTTTATATATTTTAAGATAAATAAAATTTATTTTATACAAGTTTAAAAATAGATGCGTTGTGGGTTTCCAAAACGGCTGGAGCAATTTTGATGAAATTTTAGGCAATCAACCCAGTCGGTACTTCGCTTGGTCGATAATACTAACTCCACCACACGGTTTCACCCGTGCACAGGAACAGTTAATTTTTTCGGGATAAACATAGCCGATATTAATTTAGGGTGAGTAGCACAACGTCATATTGTCACGCCTTTCCCCCTTAGGGACTGGCTGAGAAGTACAACACCCACACTTCGCCGGACGATATTCAGTCCCAAATGTGACAGGAGGCGAGCCTGTTTCCATACACCGGGCCACTGTTACGTAGCAGATGACTTTTAATACGCACATACGGATTTAAATGTCTAAACAAAGATCAAATTGGTGCGTGCCTTCGGCTGGGTCTAAACCCACTCTCTCTGGCTTGAGAGGCGAGTCTTCTCCGACTAGGCTAACATCGCTTCAAGTTACATAGTTAGCTATGTTAGTTTAGGGTAAGTACATATAAAATAGTGCGTGGAGTCCCTCCGCGCGGAAGAAGTGAAACTTCTGTGTATCTCTCTCCCTCTTGCGTTGTAGTATTGGACGCTACTCGTTGCTGGTCTGTAACAGTATACTACGCGCATGCGTTCGAGTGCCTCGCATTCACTCTCCGTCTTTTTCTATTCCCCCTCCCAGGAGCGTTAAACGTTTAAAGCAACCTTGTTGGAAGTCGCATTAGAAGTTTCACTTCAATAAACTACCTCCATACAGAATTTCATTCAAAACAGTTGTCATTTTTCTGTGATTTATATAACACTACCTGCGCCCCGCGGTTAAAAAGTATCCTATGTGCTATTCTAGACTATAATTTATCTCTGTATCAAATTTCGTCCAGATCTGTTCAGCCGTTCTGGCGTGAAAGAGTAACAAACATCCATCCATCCATTCTTACAAACTTTCGCGTTTATAATATTAGTAGGATTCACATTTACGCTTACTAGCTGCACCCGCGGTAAAAAGTATCCTGTGCTAATCCAGACCATGCTCTATCTCTGTGCCAAATTTTAATCCAGGCCTCAATTTTGATTCAGCCGTTCTGGCGTGATGGAGTAACATCAATCTTAAATAAACTTTCGCATTTTTTTTAAATGTAGAATAGGTCGGTGTTTGACCACCAACTCGCCTGATGTTAAGCGACGTTGTGGTCTAAGATGGAGCATGACGACCTATAAGGTACTTATTCACTCTAGCCTTGAAGTTTTGTAGAGTGAAGAAGTACAAAGACGGCAGTTGAGTGAGGCGCTACAAGTGCGCTACTGCTCAGACCCGTCTTCGGAACGGTTACACCGGACTACATCCCGAAACACGACTAGGTCATTTCACGGCATGGCTTGGTCCGGTGGGTGGTAACTAGCCACGGCCGAAGCCTCCCACCAGAGTTTGCTACCCGGTTAGCACTACACGGGGACCACGTGTA
Organism: Peribatodes rhomboidaria; assembly: GCA_911728515.1. NCBI lineage: Eukaryota > Metazoa > Arthropoda > Insecta > Lepidoptera > Geometridae > Peribatodes > Peribatodes rhomboidaria. Next base: position 5,693,782 of record OU452196.1, on the reverse strand, counting down.
GGGAAACAGAGTACACTCCTATGGACGTGGGTAGCTCAGCCCCCATTTGTCGACCGAGCGGGCGTGCGTTAGTTCTCTGCTACAGCTTCGACAAAAATGCTTGTCGTATGTCCGAATTCTGTCCGGATGTCTTCCTCTACAGGTCGCATTTCTTAACCGATCCCATTGAAACTTTGTGAGGAGGGTCCTATTCGGAGATTTGAGATTTTCATCTCATCTCTTTTCGTCCTTGTTGCTCTCTTTTGAAACGTCATAGGTGTGAGAGTGACCGGGATAAAATCTCATCTTATCTCACACGTACGAACAGTACATGTTCGATATTTGCTGTTTTTTTTTTTTGTTAAGGAAAAATTGAGAAAATTTTCAAAATGGCGGAGATATGATTTTTTCTACAAAATAAATAAAATCAACCATTTTGTTTTTTTTCCAAAAACTGTGACTGTATGAATATTGAACCCAAAAAGCTCCACGAGAATCGGTTGAGGAATGCTACCTGTACAGGAGGACAGACGCCGAACGCGAGGTCTCCAGATCAGAGCTACTAGTAATATTAGTTAGGATCAGGACAAGCTCGTAGATTAGGTATGTATATATTTTTTACTAAATAAATAGAAAAAAGCAAGTGCATTACAAAGTTTATTCTTAATTAAATGTACATCATCTTATTTAAAAATGTCCGCATAACTGTCTCCATCGTCATAAGAATATATGGATCTACTAGCTGTCACCCCGCGACTTCGTTCGCGTTTTGAGCTATCCTATCTCTCAAGTTGGATCGAACTGCACATGGTGTGCGAATTTTATTATAATCGGTTAAGTGGTTTAGGAGTTCATTGAGGACAAACATTGTGACACGAGGTTTATATATATTAAGATTTAAACTATCCTATCTCTCAAGTTGGATCGAACTGCACATGGTGTGCGAATTTTATTATAATCGGTTAAGTGGTTTAGGAGTTCATTGAGGACAAACATTGTGACACGAGGTTTATATATATTAAGATTTAAACTATCCTATCTCTCAAGTTGGATCGAACTGCACATGGTGTGCGAATTTTATTATAATCGGTTAAGTGGTTTAGGAGTTCATTGAGGACAAACATTGTGACACGAGATTTATACATATTAAGATTCGTAACTAAAAAACGTTGAATAGCCTGGGAATAATTAGTGGGCTGTATTATTTATCTTTTTAAGATATATCCTTCAAACAAGTAACATTGTTGAAAGAAAAACAAAAAACTCTGCTGCACAATGTTGTACCCTCAGATCAACCTAGAGAGTAAGATGGCGCACGGCGTATGATTTAGGTGATGCCAAAAACCATCCAAAAACTACGCTACTGTCGTATATGTACACAACACGCACACATTGACGCAAAAAAACTACGCCGCTCGCTTGGTCATTCTTATCTCGACATTACGTGCATTGGTTTAAGGTATAATTTCGTGTACATAAATATACATAGTGCATTATCAAAGTGTGGCCAGGACTACATTTTGAGGTTCTTTTTAAAAACAGCTTTTTTACAAGTCAATTTTGAAAAAGCCGTAACATTAAACTTTTACAAATATGTGCAGTTTTAGAATATTAAATCTACTAAGGATGTATTTTGGAACGGAAATGGCTAATGTAGAGTTTGGGAATTAATATTAGTTTTCGTGCAATTGTAAATGTTTTTCATGGCAACATTACCACGCACACAAGTTTAAAAAGAAGTGGCTTCAGCGAGATATAACGCAGTGTTCCATCTTTTCCTCTAGGTTGATCTGAGTGTTGTACCAATAACAATAATTAACAAATAATAGTTCTTGTTCTTTCGTGGGCACTTGTGGCGATAGTCCGATACTTACTTTAAAAAAATATTTTATTCATCATTGCTTTCTTTTGCTATATCTAAGTTTCCCAAGTTCCTACTAAGGCTTTCTTGTACATCATCTACGTTGTTATTCCCAGATACTTCCGCAGCTCTTCTGTCTCCCTGTCCGTCCATTCTTCGATCTTCTTCTATTCTTCCCTGGCCATGTTCCCTCTGTGTCCCCTGTTCCCGTCTCGACCCCTGTTCCCGTCCTGACCCCTGTACCCTTCTTGTCTCTTGTTCCCGTTCCACAGCCGTCAGCCTAACATTAATCCTAGCGACTTCCGAAGAGAAATTGTTCAGTATTTCATTCATTAGAGCTTGACCGTTAGCCAGCTGGACTTTTAAGGAGGCGACTTCTTCTTTTAAGTATTTGTAGCCGGCTAGAAGTTGGAAAACTTCAGAGCCTTGCAAGCTGGGGGGGTTGTGTCTTGGAGCCGCGGAAGGGTTTCTGGCGCGCGGCGAAGACACTGGCCTGATGATGACGTCGGGACCAAGGTTGGGGATTGTAGATCGCTGCGTTTGGCCAGAAGTACCTGTGAAACGAAAATTATGTTTAATTTCATTTTTAATGTATATTTAAAAGTTTGGTCATCGCGTTAGCGCTGTTTTTTTCTCGATTTTAAGGTTGAACCACAGTTTATTCGTGCTCTGCTAGTGGAGTATAACTACCTTTACAAATTACGCGGGAATGCAAAACAACACGTTGAACTTGTCCGACGATAAACAAATAAATAAATTCGGGACACTTCCACGCACGGTTGCCTGACACGAAACTAAGGAAAGCTTGTACTGTGGCTGCCAGAGACTGATATACATACTTAAATATTTTTTTAAACATACTTAAATAGATATTAACACCCAGACATAGAACAAACACAAATGTTCATCACATGAATTGTTGCCCTAGGTGGGAATTGAACCCACGCCCCCACGCTCAGAAGGCAGGTTCATTACCAACTGAGCCACCGAGGCAGTCAAAAAGTACGGTTCCGATCCGATCCGACAAAGTACGGATAATTCGATTTTCATTGAATTTTGAATAGAATAGAATAGAATAGAATATAATATAATTTATTTGCAACAGGAAACATAGGAGAAAAAAAAATACATAACAAAAAATAAAGACAGAAAAGAAAAAACAGGTTTCCTGCCACAAACCGGCTCCAACTCAGCATAATGCTGGCTAATGGTGGTTAACCAGCGCTGATCTTCCGTTGGAACCGGCGAGTGACGTCACACACGTCACAGGCAAGGCTAAAATTAAATATATAACAATATAAAAATAAGTAAGTATTTGACAAATAATAAAACAATAGTAGCAATAGCTATGTGACAGGCAATTTTTTTTTACAAGATCATAAATAACTATAATAATAATAATAAAGTTTATTATATGGCACTACTATCATGAACCATGGTTCCTCGTTTTTTTGGTGTATGTACATAAATTTTTTAAGTTGAACTCTGAATGTATTTTGCTGGCAAGTAGTTCATTTTAATACAATTCTTAAGTTAGTATACCAGGCAAATCGGTCCAGGGGTGGTGAGGTTTGAATTCAAGGCAAAATATTAGGAACCTATCTATCTTCTTCCACATGTATAAAAATCAATTTGTCTGTGTGTTCTCTATTTGTTGGCGACAAGCTCGCCCCCTGTCACATTTGGGACTGAATATCGTCCGGCGAAGTGTGGGTATTGTAGTACACCTCTACCAGCCCCCTCGGGGAAAATGTGAAGATATGTGACGATATGTTCTCTATAGCCTGCAAAACGGCTGGAGCTATTTTGATGACATTTTCAGGTCAGCTTCAAATTAGCCCAGCTGATGATATGAAGTTTGGTGGAGTTTCATCTGAAGACAGACATAATGATCTGGAGGCCTTGGGCTCGACCCTGGCCGTGCACAAATGAACTTTTCTCTCGTAGAAAGTTTTTTGTGCATTTAAATGTAATATGTGCTCTTACGATGAAGGAAAACAACGTTAAGAATATTTTTTACATCTCTCATATTCGGTAAGTAGGTCTTTATTACTCCCAAATGGGGCTTGTAGGTGACCAATTAGCGCTCTAGGGTAATAATGTAGCTAGAAAAGCCCTAGGGCGGTAAGTAATGAAAAAAAAACTTCACTCTTTCAAAAAGTTCGCGTATATCTAACCATCATACTGGCAATAGACATCATGCATTCAGCCCAATGACAAAAGAGGTCATCAATTTTAAATATCGAACGGCGAAGCTCAATTTCGTTCTTGAAAAAAATTTTTAAAAAAAGATGAAAAAGGCGGGAATAGAAAACTTTTACTTTAAATATTGTTTTGGGATTTTTTTTATAATTACGTGCTAATTAGGAAAAAAACATGAGTTCTGCAAGTGATGATGATATAAGCTGCACTCCCGATTCAATGAAAATGGAAGCTGAAGCAGCTATCAACAATATTTTGCCTGAAAGTTCTAAAGAGAGATATTTGAAAACTTACGACGAGTTCATGAAGTGGCGAAAAGAAAAACGAGTAAAGTCTTTATCTGAGACTGTATTCTTAACATACTTTAGTGAACTATCAAAAAAGCTGCAGCCATCTAGTTTGTGGTGCATTTATTCAATTTTAAAAGCGACTATGAGTACTATAGCGTACTATGAGTAGGTACTATACTTATTATTTACTTTTATTAACTATTAAAATGTTTTATTCTTGTAATGCCGGTTTTTTTCTACTTACCTCACAATCGAGATGTAAAGCAGAGTAGTTAGCTCGGGTGTAAGCATCAATTGCACCCTCGAACTATAGGCGCCCTCGCTGCGCTCGTGCGCCTAAATATCTCGGGCTGCAATTGATGCCTTACAGCCCTTGGCTACTAATCTACTATTAATGAAGTGAAACTTCTAATGCGACTTCCAACAAGGTTGCGTTAAACGTTTTATCGCTCCTGGGGAGGGGCAATAGAAAGAGACAGAGCGAGATTGAATGCGAGGCACTCGAATGCATGCGCGTAGTATACTGTTACAGGCCAGCGCGAGCGTTAGCAACGAGTAGCGTCCAATATTACAACGCAAGAGGGAGAGAGAAAGAAAGATACACAGAAGTTTCACTTCTTCCGTGCGGAGGGACTACACGCACTATATTTTTTTTACATTTTAATAGGCTTGCGTTTGGCCGCCATCATGCCTGATGATAAGCAGTGATGCGGCCTACGATGGAGCACGCTTGTCTAGAAACCGATTCACTCGAGACTTGAACACACCCAGATTATAAGTGTGAGGGAACACCCAGTCTGGCAGAGTATTCCACACTCCAGCGGTCCGTATAAGGAATGAGGAACCAAAGCGTTGCGTGCGTATTGTTGGTATGTCGACCATAAAACGATGCCGCTTTTTTGTACCCTTGGTTGTTTTATAGAAGAACGGGCTAGGGAGAATAAGGTCACACAAGCCAGATGCACACTCTCCGAAATGTATCCGATAAAAAACCGGCAGATTAGCAACCTTGCGCCGATGATCCAGACTTTAAAATCGGACATGTGATATCCACCAACCCGCACTGAGCCAGCGTGGTGGATTCTCAATCACCTTCGACTTTGGGTAGGTCGGTGTACAGCGGGACGTAAAGACTGTAATAACGATGTGATCAACAGAAAGGGGCGGGTCGCTAATCAACCTAGCGAGCGTTAGAAAGCGAAGCGTCTATGCTGTTTTAGCATCGACAAAAATTATAATGTCCGTATTCTGTCTGGATTTGTAACCGGATCTACAGGTCCGGCAAAAATTCCGTAAAATTATTGAACCTGCGTACAAAATTTCACGTGGAATACGACCTGTACAGGAGGACAGACGTCGGCCACGAGGCCTACAGCTCAGAGTTACTACTGTATAAATACGAACCAGGATTTGAAGTATTTCTGGGCGCGTTGTTTATAATCCTCCCGAGTACAGCTCCCGTGTCCCGCGCCTGCCCCGCCAGCTTTCTGACAGGGGTCGCGACGGGAACATTTCGGTTTGGGGCTGCCGGGGTCTGGCTCTGGAACTTGAACAGGCCGGGGGCTTTGGACGCTTCCGTCACTATATCAGACCCGAATAAACCTGGTGAAGAGAAAAATAAACTTAAATGTGGTAGATGGTAGTGTTGGGCTGATGTGGGGTTGTATTTGGTGTGTAGTATGGAGAATATTTTTTACGAAGTTACATAACATATCGACACGCCTTGCCCCCGAAGGGGCTGGCAGACGTGTATTACAACACCAACATTTTGCCGGACGATATTCAATCCCAAATGTGACAGGCGGCGAGCCTGTCGCCATACACCGGGCTCCAGTCATGTAGCAGATGACATTAAATACGCACATGTGCTCACACAATGAACAATGTGGTTTGTGCCTTCGGCTGGATCCGAACCCGTTCCGTCTCTCTCTTGAGGCGAGCCTTCTTCAAATAGGCTTCGTATTTACAAAGTTGATTAAAAATATGCGCTGTTTAGTAATGGGATTCTCACACTGCTCCGCGCGGGAGATGTGTCGAGTATCGTTCGCCGAGTGATTATTTTTAAGTGTTTTTCGCCGACAAAGCGCTTATTTTTAAAACTAGTTTAAAAGCGATAAGATCACCACTTTTACACTAGCTTTCAAGTGTTATTATTTTTCTATTTCGGTTATTTCTGGCGTGTACGGAATAATAAAGAGTTTACCTATTGATAAACCACTCTATCTTGGTCCGTAACCTTGAAGCTACTAGTAGAAGTGCTGGGTCTGGAGAATGTGGACGGGGCGGGAACGGGACCCGGCGGGGACGCGGGGTTGCCCGACGATGATGGACCGATTTGTTATGTACCAATCTGAGACCACTATACCTTGTAGATAATAGTAGAAGTGCTGGGTCTGGAGAATGTGGGCGGGGCGGGAACGGGACCCGGCGGGAACGCGGGGTTGATTAACGATGATGGACAAATTTGTTATGTACCTATCTAAGATCACTATACCTTTGCTAGTAACCTTGTAGATACTAGTAGAAGCGCTGGGTCTGGAGAATGTCGGCGGGGCGGGAACGGGACCCGACAGGGACGCGGGGTTGCCTCGACGATGATGGACCGATTTGTTATCTATCTATCTGAGACCACTATACCTTTGCTAGTAACCTTGTAGATACTAGTAGAAGCGCTGGGTCTGGAGAATGTCGGCGGGGCGGGAACGGGACCCGACAGGGACGCGGGGTTGCCTCGACGATGATGGACCGATTTGTTATCTATCTATCTGAGACCACTATACCTTTGCCCGTAATTTTGTAGATACTAGTAGAAGCGCTGGGTCTGGAGAATGTCGGCGGGGCGGGAACGGGACCCGGTGGGGACGCGGGGTTGGTCGACGATGATGGACCGATTTGTTATCTATCTATCTCAGACCACTATACCTTTGCCCGTAACCTTGTAGATACTAGTAGAAGCGCTGGGTTTGGAGAATGTGGGCGGAGCGGAAGCGGGACCCGGCGGGGACGCGGGGTTGCCCGACGATGAAGGACCGATTTGAAACTTCAGCTGCTGCGGATCTACGGAATAAACGAGTGTGTTTTAATAATTATGAAACTAATATCCGGTGACTTCTGCCAGATTACACTTAAAAATATCTATATTAACAGAGATGTTATTTAATAACATTATAGCGCGCGACGTAGAAGCAAACTTCAGTAAATTAGTCCTGTTTATGGGCACGCGAAATGTGGGGGACCTGCATCGCCTCGTCGCCGCCTCGTCGGGCGCGCAGCGGCGGAGCGCCTCCAGCACCTCAGGGTGTTGCGTGTGGCCTCGAAGCACGCGCCACACGTACTTGCAGAGCGCAACGTCTCGCCTCACAGCCAGGCAAAATGAGGCAATTGGTAGTAGATATAAGTACAACGCTTACCCATTTGTGAGCTGAACCCAGCCCATGACGCTGTAGGTGTCGCGGCTTCTGCTGATGGCGCTGAGCTGCCAAACGCTACTGTCGGTACAGACGGCCAATTCGACGTCCAAGGTGATGTTGACGACACAGTTGGCGTTAACGTTGTGGACGCTGAAGCTAATGTTGCTGTTGGCGCTGAGGGCACGGCTGTCTCCGGGTTTGACGTAATAGATGACGTTGGTGCTAACGTCAATGCTGACAGCACATTTGACAGCGGCGCTAACGTTGCAGCCGGCGGCGTAGTTGACGTCGACGCTGACGTTAAAGTTGGCGTAAGCGTTGGTATTGTTGACGGTGGGGTCGTGGAGTCAGATGGCGACTGCATCGCTGAAACAGAAATATTATGTTTGTTAACTAAATGAATAGTAGATTATGGACTGACAGGACAAAGCAGTGTATTGCTTAGCGGGCAGCTTATTGAACCCTGAGCGTAACGAGGGACGCTAGAGTTATGTAGAGTAGATGTAGAGTAAAGTGAAGGGAGGGATTTAAGCCGCCCAAGACGAATACACTGTTTTATAAGTTATAGTTGTAAGCCAAAATTTGTGAGACTGTAATTTATTCATTATTTGAAAAAATAATGCCCCTCAGTTTCTTGCCTGTTCTTCTAAGTAGAGGCTCTTTATCTGAACAAGGCGGTCGAGTCTATTTAAATAACTTTGACGTTCATAAGTGTATCTTTGATACCTAAATTGAATAAAAACATTTTGACTTTGACTTTATCCCAGAGGTAAATACTCTCCTTTTCACACCATCTGCGAGGCAATAAAATAGGAACTGTAAAAATATGTTACATCAAAAACCCTTTTTTGTTTTAAATTTAATGCAGATATCCCAGCTCCTTTTTTGTGATAGCCAGTTAAATTTGCAAATAAACTCTTCATACAGTGCCCGTATACTGAGTTTTCATTAAATTTTAACCTCTTTGCTCGAAAACTCCCTTGGGTTTTCATACAACTTTATCTCCCTCGGGAGGCAATTGACGAGCTGGTGGGGTGAAAAAAAATTAAAATACTAAAAATTACACGTTAAAAATGAGACCTATAAATACTTTTTATTTTAAATAAAAAAAACTGACTTCTCATCATCCGAATTCGATTTTTTACCTATCACTACATAGTATAAAACATAGTCGCTTTCTCTGCCCCTATGTCCCTTTGTATGCTTAAATCTTTAAAACTACGCAACGGATTTTGATGCGGTTTTTTTAGTAGATAGAGTGATTCAAGAGGAAGGGTTATATGTATAATAACATCCATGAAATAGTGGAGAAATACTGTTATTTTTGAGGTTTCTAATGTGATGTCATTTTTTCAGTGAGTGACATAGGCTATATTATGTTACACCCGTGCGAAGCCAGAGCGGGCCGCTATGTTTTTATATACAACGTTAACAGTTTTTCTGTAGTGTATTTAGTATCAGCATTGCACCCGTGCGAAGCCGGGGCGGGTCGCTAGTATTTTATAATTTCAAGTAAGACAATAACTTTTAAAGTCAGTTTTAAACAAAGGCGTTATGCAATAACAAATATAAAAAAATACAACCGAATTCTGAACCTCCTCGATATTGCAGTCAGTTAAAAAACGTCTGATGATGACGTGTAACTCAAAAATAATTTAACTGTGGCAGTTTTTGGGAATGAGATAAAAATCATATGCTTAAAAACAGATTTTTAATTAATCACTAATTCGCGTGACACGCATGGTCGCGCTGTATATTGTAAATTAGAACAATGTCTAGGCGTTGTTCCAATACAGCGCGACCTAGATTAGTAGTAGACCTAGAGAAGTAATTTCTTAACCAAGTCATAATCTTAATATATATAAATCTCGTGTCACAATGTTTGTCCTCAATGAACTCCTAAACCACTTAACCGATTATAATAAAATTCGCACACCATGTGCAGTTCGATCCAACTTGAGAGATAGGATAGCTCAAAACGCGAACGAAGTCGCGGGGTGACAGCTAGTTCGATTATAAAAGCTTGTCTTTTAAACCTTTTTAGGGTTCCATACCCAAAGGGCAAAACGGGACCTGTTTATTTTATTTTTTATTTATTTGTGTAATCGACAGCGTTACATAGTAATATTTGATACAATGATAATAATATTGAAAGTAAGGTCAAAACTGATTACAATGATTTTATTAAAATAAATATATAAATTCAATTTTACGACGTTACGACAATAAACATTAAATTTAAATAACAATCAAGAATTACAAAATTTATACAGGCATAGTGTGAGTGTGTGTGACTGTGTGTGTGTGTGTGTGTCTGTTACTAAGACTCCGCTGTCCGTCTGTTACCAGACTGTATCTCATGAACCGTGATAGTTAGACAGTTGAAATTTTTACAGATGATGTAATTCTGTTGCCGCTATAACAACATTTACTAAAAAACAGAATAAATATATATTGAAGGGGACTCCCATTCAGCAAACGTGTTTTTTTTGCCGTTCTTATAGGTAATGGTACGGAACCCTACGTGCGCGAGTCCGAATCGCACTTGGGCGGTATTTTTATTACCCAACTGTCAGGAAGGGTTATTTATGTTTTTCGCGCGTATCTTGTAAGTGTGTATATAAATTTCTTTATTACCTCGTATCTTTCAAACGGCTGGATGGATTTAGACAGCTAATATGAGTACTATGAGTTACTATGAGTTTTTAGTTTTAATGTTATAAGTTTAATTAAGCAAGTAACATTGTCAAAAGAATAACACAAAACCCGGCTGCAAAATGTTGTACCCTATGTCACTTCTACTATCAAGACGATTCAAATGACACCTCTCATATCGAAATCTATCAAGCTGTTTAGGCTGTAGGGCGTGCGAAAGAAACCTCATACATACATACAGTCATACATGCAAACATACATACTTACATACATACAATTATACTCAGTTTAGGTGTAATGATATAAGTACTTATCATAGTTTTTCTTTAATGTGTTAGTAGCTCATAGGTTTTGGCAATAAATACATTTTTTATTTAATTTATTTTACATTTATTCGAAAAACAGCCCTCCTTCTTGCGTAGTCGGGTAAAACAAGCGGATTAAAGAACTTACTCGATGATCAGCACGACGGAAACACGATACAACTAACTTACTAATTAACTTAATAGTATGTAAAATTGTGACAATTTTAAACTATATCAGAGTTCCCGTACAGAGTTCGTGTATTGTAGGCATTACGTCACGTCTTATCGTGGAACAGTTGGAATTATAATGGCCTTGGGTCAGCTACTCAGATATGCGTCCCTAGCTACGGCACAAAACAATAAAATTCGAGTTAGGAGGAGTTAGGTGTGGCCACACGGGCGTTTTAGAAGCGGGCTTAAGAGTCCGGCGACCTAACTAATTTCGACCTAGGCGACCTAGATTAACTTCGCATTGGCTTAAGGTATTCTATCGCCATTTCGTCTAGAAGAAGAAGACGAGTGAAGAGAGCGAGTAATGACACCTGACGAGCCTCTAAACTTACCTACAGAGTGACAAAGTGCAATTTCATTTTTTTTTATGACTTTTGCACTACCGCAATCATTCTTAAGTAACTAAGAATTTCCCTTGTATTATTGATTCATTTAACAGCTAATGATGTAGACAACCTGCCGATGTAATGGAATTTTTGATTTGCTTTGTCTACCTATTGAATAAATCAGTCAAAAGTGACCCCTTAAAATGCGGATATTTTTCATAGCTCTATTTTCGCTTGACAACGATTTAAAAAAAAAACAGGAACATAGGGGCGAAGATATTGTTAATTTAATTGTACATGCTAAATTTCATCATAATCTGACAAACGGGTTTCAAGAAATTTCAGTAGTGCGTTTGTATGGAAATTTCGGAACGTCGCGGCCCTCTTAATGAGCGAACGAAACGAAACTCCAACAAGTAAAAAGATGTTAAAAGAAAAACGAAAAAGCCGACAGCAAAATGTAGCTGACACTGATTAGGCAAGTTGGCTGACCCCTGATTTAAATTATATTTATCCGACTGCGCCAGGAGGGGTTTGTTTTTCGAGTGTGGGTATGTATTTGTGAGGGTTCCTATGTATGTATTTTGTTTCTTCTACAGCTTAAACAGCTTGATGGATTTCTGTGAGGTGTTATTTAAAAATATTCTTGATAGCGGAAATCACATAGGGTACAATCTTTTTCAGCCGTGAAATTTTGGTTCTCTTAAATTTAAAAATGTTGTACCCTAAACTGATTCGATAATTTGCTCATGCTATGTACACATGTTTAGGTGTTTAGGAATATAGTCTGCAACCAAACTATAATTGTATATTTTTTCTAATTATAATATATGTAATTGTATTCTGTTTTGGGTGCTCAAATAAAATACTTAAATAAAAGTACGTAGTACATTATTATATAGACTAGTGTAAACTATTTCTGAAGGGACGGTATTCAAAACCACCTTAATGTAAATGTAAACAACTAATACTTCTAATAATCCAAACCATGTACAATATGTAGGTAATTCCAGTATGAATCTAATGGACATCAAGATTAATACGACAGAAAGACACCTAAGAAAAACACTACGAGGTCCGTCCTCTTCCATGCTCCAGCGAGAAGTGCCGGTTGGACGGGGCGGGCGACTCAGGCGCTACTCCTTCATTCCTTATGCTACATTCATTCATTCATTCATTCAATACATTCCTTTGACAGTTCGCTCGCAAAACGTCACACAGCAGACCATAGACTGCATTCTTTTGTATGTGTTGCTAACACTAGTTACGCCCCGCGGTTTCACCGGCAGTTAAAAAGTATCCTATGTGCTATTCTAGACTATAATCTCTCTCTGTACCGAATTTCATCCAGATCTGTTCTGCCGTTCTGGCGTGAGAGTAACAACCATCCATCCATCCATACATTCTTACAAACTTTCGCGTTTATAATATTAGTAGGATGATTTTAATTCTGAGAAAACGCTGATAAAACGCGCGTGTAGATAGCCACTTTGACCTTGCCACCCGGGAGGCGCCGGCTAGTGTCGAGCGCGGTAAAATTCCGGTCTGCATGCGAAATAGTATTCATTCATTTTATTCATGACTTCAGTATTCGACAGCAAATTTAAGTACACAAGCTACGCCCCGCGATTTCACCCTGTTTAAAGTATCATATTTGACTTCGGTGGCTCAGTTGGTAGTGACCCTACTTTCTGAGCTTGGGGGCGTGGGTTCGATTCCCACCTAAGGCAAGCATTTATGTGATGAACATTTGTGTTTGTTCTACGAGTATGTCTAGGTGTTACAATAGGTGGTCTACATATTTCAGTCTATTTTAAAGTATTTATGTACTAGCTGCGCCCCGCGGTTTCACCCGCGGTTAAAAAGTATCCTATGTGCTATTCTAGACTATAATCTATCTCTGTGCCAAATTTCATCCAGATCTGTTTGGCCGTTCTGGCGTGAAAGAGGAACAAACATCCATACATCCATTTTTACAAACTTTCGCGTTTATAATATTAGTAGGATAGTAGGATAGGATGTACATAATTATATCAGTCTCTGGCAGCTATAGTACATTCAAGGCCTCTATCTATATGAATGTTCCTGTCTATACAGGTTGCCTGGAAGAGATCGCTTTGGGCGATAAGGCCGCCCATTACAAACTAAGTTAAGCCTTATTTAAGTACTATTGTAATTTTTTTTATGTTTTTAATAAAGAGTTGTTCTTGTTGTAGTTTGCTTAGTTTGGGGTCAGATGACCGTGTATGCAAATGTCCCGGATATTTATTTTTGCTATAACTAGAAACTACTCATCGAGACCAATGTAACGAGCCTAAACAAGAGAGATCGACGAGAGATATCCTATGGCCGCAATCTGACTTAGGTAGATGATGATGATCATCTACCCAATCGTCGATTACTGATGATGATGACGATCATCATCCTCAGTAATCGACCGAGCGAGCGTCTCTGCTTCAGCTTCGACAAAAAGGCTTTCTTTGTATGTCCGACGTTTGTCTGGACCTCCTCTAGGTATAAGTCGCATTTCTTAACCGATTCTCTTAAAATTTTGTGAGTAGGTTCGATAATTATTTACTTAATTTGTTTTGTCGAGGTTAGATTTTGGAACTCTTTCAAAATGGAAGAAATATGTTTATGTTTTATTTTTAACATGTTTAATTATCGATCAATATTTCATGAGAATCAGTTGAAGAATGCGACAGAGGAAGACAAACATCGGCCGCAAGGTCTACACCTTACAGAGGCACTAGTTTTGGTACCTTGCCAAACGCATGGTATTAGCCCATTGCAGGGCAGTACCTGGATGGCCGAGCTTTGCTCGGTATTTTTTTTTATTTTTTAATTGTGTTTTTTGGATAATAAACAATTGATTTTAGTCTAACCTCAAAGCAAACACTCATTGACTTCGTGTTACTTAACAACGCCATCTGCTGTTGTGTCGTTAAAGCAATTAGTTGCTCACAAAAAATAGTAGTATTATTATTCGCCAATAGATGTCAGGAAGAGTCATATTTTTCAGTTGAGATTGATTATCGATAAAACACGAATAAAATAATATTTTCTAAAAATGATTCCTAGCTAGATCGATTTATCGCCCCCGAAACCCCCTATATACTAATTTGTATGAAAATCGTTGGAGCCGATTCCGAGATTCCAATTATATATATATATATATATACAAGAATTGCTCATTTAAAGGTATAAGATAAGTTTATGTTTCATTGCTTCCGAACAGGGAGAAAAAACCTCCGTGGATGACGTCACAGCCGGTTCCAACGGAAGACCAGCGCTGACTGCTACAGCCGGCATTATGCTGAGTTGGAACCGGCTTGTGGCAAATAACATTGTTAGTATAGTTTTAAATTTTTATTGTTATTATTCGCTTATGTTTGTTTTTTTTGCTCACAAATAAAAATTGTCTATTGTCAAAAGGCTGGTGCTTACCTCGGTCTGCGAATTAGCATTTATATTCAGCGAGGTAACGTTGTCAGCCTTTTGGGTAGTTTACCCGCGGATACTGACTTGACTTAAGCTCTATTGTAAGTTGTTATTTAAGTTTTAAGGTATATTTTAAGCATATAGGGTCAACTGGGGCAAATGCGTCTTTCGATAGTTACTGACAAACCCTTCACAAATCTGGCTCCAGCTACTTCTTTTCTATTATCTTTAGTTGCAACAATCTGTACAAGATGGCGTTAGTTGTCTATTTGTGAAGGGTTTGTCAGTAATTCTCGAAAGACGCAATTGCCCCACAGACGCATTTGCCCCAATTGACTCTATATTGTTGTGGAATTAAATAATAATTTTTTTTACGAACAACGAAAAAAAAAACACAAGTATCTTTACGAAATTTTATTAAAAGTTATTTGGTAAAAGTACACGAATAATTACCAAAATTTTAAAATCATGTTGTAAGTATGTAAATAGGGTGTATCTTTCAACGATAGACATATTCTAGGATATCTTTGTACTCATCAGTATGACCAACTTTAACTATGGAAGCAACCCTGAAACCGAGAAAAACAAGTAACATTATTAGAAGAAAACCAGAAACACGAAACCCGGCTGCAAAATGTTGCACCTTGTGTCACTTCCACTATCAAGACGATTCAAATGACACCTCACATGTCGAAATACATCAAGCTGTTTAGGCTGTAGGACGTGCCAAGGAAACCTCATACATACGTACATTCGAAAAACATAACCCGCTTTCTTGCGCAGCTGTTTCATAGAAAAAAATTATTGATCGTTGGTAAAACGTATGAATTAGCTGGTTATTTTCCCATAGTAAAAGTTGGTATTAAAAGTAAAAAATAACGATGAGTACAATGATATCCTACAATTTGTCCGTCGGTTAAAGATACACGGTCTATAAGTAGACAAAAATGACTTTAAACTTCATGCAATAAAAAACATTTAAAAAGGGAGACAGAACACTTGTGCAAAGCGTGGCCCATGACAAAGACAAATTCAAAACATTAATTAAATTATCATATAAATTTAAGGACCCAAAGACAAATTTAATACATTCATTAAAATGATCCTATAAATTTGAGGATACATAGAAAAATTCAACACTTTCATTGAAATAATCCCATAAATTTAAGTACGCAAAAACAAATTCATGAAAATGATCCTACAGATTTAAGGATACAAAGACAAATTTAACACATTCATTAAAATTATCCTATAAATTTGAGGATACATAGACAAATTCAACACATTCATTGAAATAATCCCATAAATTTAATTAAAAACAAATTCATGATAATGATCCTACAGATTTAAGGATACAAAGACAAATTCAACAAATTCAATAAAATGATTATATAAATTTGAGGATATAAAGACAAATTCAACACATCCATGAAAATGATCCTGTAAGTTTTAGGATACAAAGACAAATTAACAAATTCACGAAAATGATCCTGTAATTTGAGGATACAAACACAAATTCAACACATTCATGAAAATGATCCTATTAGTTTTAGGGTACAAAGACAAATTAACACATTCATGAAATTGATCCTATAATTTGAGGATACAAATACAAATTTAACACATTCACGAAAATGATCATATAGGTTTAAGGATACAAAGACAAATTCAACACATTCATGAAAATGATCCCTTAAATGTAAGTATACAAATACAAATTCAACACATTCATAAAAATGGTCCTATAAATTTAAGTATACAAAGACAAATTTAACACAATCATTAAAATAATCCTATAAATTTAACGATACAAAGACAAAAACACATTCATGAACCTCATCTTCATTCATGAGACGTGCTCGTACCCACAAGCGCTGGTAAACCGGCGCTTTTTATATTTTGAAACCTAACTGAGGTAGAGTTAATGAGGTAACAAGTATAATTATCTAAAAAACTGCGAAACGTTGTAATAAGTGCAGTATTAATAATATTACAAACACTATATTGTACTCATTACATTTGGATTTAATCCTTATACAAAAATATATTTTTTAGGCCGAGAGCCGGCCCTAATGTCCAGCGTTTCTTCGATATTACAGTTACAAGGCCGTCCTTTAAAATGTAAGTTTTAAAAACTTTTAAGTAACAATAGTATAAACATTATTAAGTAACAAACATAGTAAAAAATAGTGTTTTTATTAGATCATCAGATCTGTTATAAAATTAGATTAAGATTCAATGGTAAAATTACATATTTATGGCACAAACTAAATGACTAAAATAGCCAAGGACCAGAAATTGGTAACATTTTCTTTGTACTTATAAAATCACTAATCAACCCCATACGAGCTAATTTTCCGACCAATTTGTATAGATTGTCAATCGAATTGTATCGTGTGGATAGAAACTATGAGATCCAAAGTACTGGATCTTGAGATTGGTCAATCGGATTGGCCAATCAAATTGTATCGTGTGGAAGGGGTTTTATAACGGCTGCAGCACGGCGCCGCCTCAAATTTAAGCGCTCATTACACTGTGCAATTTGCAGTTTGCTAAGTAAGCGTGACAATGCCCGTGCGTTGCACTAGACTGGATTGCTAACCGTCGTAACTACTATTACACCAGCCAAATTTAGCACGCTGGCTCATCTAGTGTATTGCGAATTGGATAATGTATTGACCACTTTAGTCTAACGCTAGCCACCAGCGTGCTAACCACGCGTCGCCGGTCCCCACCGACAGCCTGCTGTCACCGCGAGTAACTCGTATTGTTTGGCATTTGTGATTGAACACGCCTAGGATTCGACGCGCTGTAAACACGCGGTACGCTCGCTGTAAGCACGTGGTCCGCTCGCTATGAGCACGTGGTCCGCTCGCTGTAAGCACGTGGTCCGCTCGCTTGAAGCGCGTTGACTGCCAGTGGAATTGTCTGGTAGCGGCAAGCGCGCTGTAAGCCCGCTGTTGGCTTTTTATATTGACAATATGAAATATATTTTACGACACTGTATAAATTACAAGTTATTTGGTGTGTTGGAGCGGTGCCATTATAATTTGTGATTAATTCTTTCTCGAATTCTCCATTTTCTTTTCTATAATTTTCCACCGACATTCGAAGTTGTTGGACATATCTTGTACTTGTTTCTCTAAATCGGTTTGAACTGAGGCTATACTGTTTCTTAAATCGTTCATCATCTGTGTCATCTTGTTGATATCTGAAAAAGAAACGTTTTGAAATCTATTGCTAATTACTCAATTAAATAAATAAATAAATTAGGGACTTTTCCACACAAGGTCGCCTGACCCCAAACTAAGCAAAGCTTGTACTATGGTGGCCAGAGACTGATATACGTACATATATATATTTTTTAATACATACTTAAATAGATATTTAACACCCAGACATATAACAAACACAAATGTTTGCCCTAGGTGGGAATCGAACCCACACCCCCAAGCTCAGAAGGCAGGTTCACTACCAACTGAGCCACCGAGGCAGTCGAATTATGCACAGCTTAGCTTAGCAGACTGAGCGAGTGCTAGCGAGGGAGCTTCGGCATAAATGCTTTTGTATGGCCGTTCGGTATCTGTCCGGTTGTGTATGTCGCTTTTGTATGGCCGTTCGGTGTCTGTCCGGTTGTGTATGTCGCTTTTGTATGGCCGTTCGGTGTCTGTCCGGTTGTGTATGTCGCTTTTGTATGGCCGTTCGGTGTATGTCCGGTTGTTTATGTCGCATTGTATGGCCGTTCGGTGTCTGTCCGGTTGTGTATGTCGCATTTCTCCGCCAAATCTTATGAAATTTTGTATGTAGGTTTGATAGTCAACGAAGCTGTGTAGTGTCTGTTTGCTGATATTTGTGTTGGGTCCACGCTCTGTGTACTAGAAATTAGACCCGTGCTGCTTCTCCCTTATAGTATTTCGATGCTCTGTACTCCTATTTGTTTGTACCTAGATTGTTAAATCCGTTTGTTTACTGGATAAACTCGAAGACCATCTCAGTTCGAGCATTGGGATATTCTAAAAACCAGCTCCGCGTAGGCTTCAGCTTACTCAGTAAATCGCTGAGAATATCCCAATTGCCTAACTAAAAATATGCTGTTCTTCTTATGCTGCGTACAGACCAAGGCCGGCGAGGGCCGGCGATGTGCTGCATCTCGTTTTATTTTATTGAAACGAAACGGGACGCTGCCCGTGCGTTGGCGTTCGTTGGCTTGATGTGTGTGTACCCAGTATTCATTTGTAATTTGTTTTTTTTAATTTTAGACAATAAATACTTTTATTTTTATTTTTTTTATTATAATTACATTTAAAAAAGTTGTCGGTTGAGGTTATGTTTTTTTTTCAAAATGCCTCCCATTTTGAGGACTGACGCTGACCGGACGGACAAAAGCATTCAAAGTCAAAGTCAAAATGTTTTTATTCAATATAGGTATCAAAGAAACACTTATGAACGTCAAAGTTATTTAAATAGACTCGACCTCCTTGTTCGGACAAAGAGCCTCTACTCAGAAGAACAGGCAAGAAACTGACAACATTTTCGCAAGGTCTTCAGCGAGTTCAAGGTGTCCAATTGTCCACAAAGCATGTGATTTGGTCAAGTGGACAGATCAAAGTGAAGAGGTATATGAGTTACTTAGAAATTAATACTAGCTGTGAGCTGAGCAGGTTCGATAATTTTACAGAATTATAAGAGAATCGGTTAAGAAATGCGACCTGTAGAGGCAGACAAAGATCCGGACAGAACTCGGACAAACGAAAGCATTTTTGTCGAAGCTGAAGTAGAGATGTACGCTAACGCTCGCTCGGCCGATGAGATATTTGGGATATACGTAGGTAAAGCAGCGACTGATTTCCAATGTTGACTAATTTTGAAGTTCTAGAGGTAAAAAGTTCTTTAATTTTTTTTGCTATGTTGTCTTTAAATCAAACACTTACCAGATGCGTCAGATGTGCGATTATCGACCAGATTACTGCGTGTATTGTCAGAAGTACTATTGCTTGTAGTAGGGCCAGACAAGCTTGGACTACCGCTGGTGGTAGGTTTTGGTCCACTTGCATTGTCGCTTCTTGCAGTGCTAGTTACGTCAAACGGACTTTTAAATGCAAATAAGTTAGGTGCGTTGCTACTGTTCGAACTACCCTTTGCTGTAGTGGTGGTTGCTGGTTTTGGAGGTCCATCGTTTGTTGCTAGTTTCGGTGTATCTTTGGCCTTGGACGCAGTGGTTCCAGAGTTGAATGTATTGAAACTTGTTGTAGGCGCGGTTAGCAATCCACCGCGTGTGGTTGTCGTAGCGGTGGTTGGTGGTTTTATTTCACCGCTTGCGGCATTGGGGCTAGCGCCAGGCACAGTAAATAATTTACCGCTTTTGGTAATCCCAGTAAAGGTTGTCGTGAAAGTGGTTTGTGGTTTTGTTTTATCGGTCCCAATACTAAATGTACTAGCAGTAAACAATCCCCCGCTTGTGGTTGTTGTGGCGATGGTTGTCGTGACAGTGGTTTGGGGTTTTGTTTCATCGGTTCCAATATGAAATGTATCGCGACTAGCGCCAAATACTCCACCGCTTGTGGTTGTTGTGGCGATAGTTGTCGTGACAGTGGTTTGTGGTTTTGTTTCATCGGTTCTAATACGGAATGTATCGCGACTAGCGCTAAACAATCCCCCGCTTGTGGTTGTTGTGGCAATGGTTGTCGTGACAGTGGTTTGTGGTTTTGTTTCATCGGTTCCAATACGTAATGCGCTAGTCGCTATACGACTAGCGCTAAACAATCCACCGCTTGTGGTCGTTGTCGTGGCAGTGGTTTGTGGTTTTGTTTCTTTGGCGCCAATACGAAATGTATAGCGACCAGCGCCAAATACTCCACCGCTTGTGGTCGTTGTGGCGATGGTTGTCGTGACAGTGGTTTGTGGTTTTGTTTCATCGCTTTCAGACACAGTGGTTATAAAGCTAACTGGACCGTTTGCGTTTAGATGAGTCCTATACGCTTTTTGTAATTGATTGTTTATTGTAATGCTTTGGGCGCTTGTAGCACTGACGTTAGTGTGTAGCGTAGCTACTTACTTACAATACATTTTTTCGTTGCACGACACTTAAACATTCATTTTTGCATTTTTAGTTGATATTTAATTGTCTTCGACATTAAATAACAAATATGATTTTATTTTTATTTACGGTATTGAGCAATGACTTTGAAGTCATGTAAGTTATTAGACACTGACAGTGACAGTTAGCATGTTGCTGTCATCCGTTTCACATTTCCGTCCGACGGATCAAGTCAAATAATAAAAAAAAAAAAGATAGGAGAATGAAATTATCTATTTTCTATCTATTTTTTATCTGGATTATTTTACATAACCTTGTTGGGAAAATGGAACGTAAATAAAAAATAGTTTTGCGTACAAGACGTAGTGGATTAAGTGTGGTGACGTCATACGTGGATGCGTGAGTCGAAACGGTTCCAAAGTGACAGAAATGATTTTGCTTTTTTGAATGGCATTTTCGAAAAGCTGCTTGAAACGCGACAAAGATGTCTTTCCTTTTTGACGAGCTTTTGCTGAGAGGCGTGGTGCTCCGGACCTTCTTCTGCCTTAGAGCGGAAGCATTTAAAAAGAGGCGTAAAAGGTTAGTTTTGTGATGGAATGAAGCAATCATTTCAAATTGTTGTGATAAAAGTTGATCTCAGAATTTTCCCGATAAAGAAGAAACGTGATTCTGATTCTGTCGTCTTTTTGTCCATAGCCTCTTCTGCCCGGATTGATCAATTCCCCACTGACGAACTGGCAACGACTACGGCACCCCGATTCCTGCAGATGTAACTGCACTGCATGTCATTTTTTTTCTTCCCACTTGCGGACCCAAGCCACGTTGCTTACCGGCAAGCATACACCATTGTATCCACTTGCGGATGTTAACCTCCAAGCGTACCTGCTGCGTCGTGAAAGCAAGTACCACACGCAACTTATCCATGGATTCACAAGTAACCCCTTTATTTTGTTCAAAAGTCATAGCCACAAGGTTACTTTCTCTATGACAGGTATGGTCATATTATTCTACTAATTTTCACAATTTCAAGCCTTCTGGACAGAGTGTAGACGTATGAGACAGTCCTCGTTTTCACTGTATGATCTGCGCTTTAGTGAACATAAGTTTTGAATAGAAATACCTTTTGTTGTTCTAGTAAATCGCTTAGCTACCGATTTACTAGCATTGATTGTGAATTAACATTTAGAATCACATTAGTTTATATTACTTTAATATTACAGACAGTATTAGCACCAGAGCTGTAATTTCATAACTACATTCTAAGCGATTTGGTTTTAATAGGTTCGCTTCAATTTAAGTGTGTTAAAATATAGTATTAAATAGTATTTAACTCTATAACGATTAGGGTTGTAGAATTTTAAGCTTAAGACCCTTCTGGTCATTACAGAGTAAGAATACTCGCTTTAAATTTAAGAAAATTGCATGTACTTTAAGTAATTATGGTTCCGACCAATAAATAGTTTTGATTTAACCTTAAAAACAAATCTTTTAATTTTGTTCTCACACAGCAACTCACAGATAAACAACAATACGGTCTTTGGTAACAGAGGTCTTTGTTCTTATCGACTTAAGCTTATCCAGGTTTAATTTTGTTTTTGTTCGCTTAGGTAGCTGCGACACCTTCCTCAAAGGTACAGTTAGCTTCAGCTCTTCAAGCTCTTTAATACAGGTGCAAAAGTTTCATTTGCCACCATTTCTCCTTTTGTCCCATCTCCCCCCCGATAACGTGGACCACTTTTCACCTCAACCTAACTTTAACCCATATTAAATAATAAATATTAAATTAAATAAATTCATTATATTTTTTTTTTTCCACCACGTTACAAGTGACAGGCGCTTTGGGTAATTCACCGGCTGTTGTGGCAGTCGTCGGTGCTTTTGGTGTACGCTGGGTTTCAAAGCTCTTGGTCGCACCAATTGAGCCAGTGTCAGAAGTTGAGCCAGTGTCAGAAGTTGAGCCAAAAGCAGAGCCCATACGGGTTGACGCGCCGAAGAAATTGTTTCGCCTGGTGGTTTTTGGGGCGATAGGTGGCTGTACTGTTTCATTGCTATTAGATGCATTATTAGAAAACGCGGAGATAATAGGGTTAAAAGCAGGACCGATAGAGGTGGACGTGTGAAAATACCTACTTATCTCGGTTGGTGTGCTAATGACAGGTGGTATTGTTGTTTCATCATCGCTGTTTTCTACATCCACAGAGCCAAAATTAGATGTTGACGGACCAACAGCAGAGTCGATTGAGGAGGCTGTGCCAAAAGCAGGTCCGGTAGAAGTGGACACTTCGAAATATGCACTTATCTCGGTTGTTACGGTGGTGATAGGTGGGATTGCTGTTCCATTATGGCTGTTTTCTGCATCTATTGATCCAGCATTAGATGTTGATGTACCAAACGCAGAGGAAATTGTGTCATAGACAGGTCCGATTGAGGTGGACGCGCCATATAGTCTACTATTCGTGGTGGCGTTGGTATTATTTGGTAGTGTTATGGTGCTGGCTATGGATAAATTTGCTGTTTCATCGCTGTTCACTGCAGCGTCCATGCCAAGATTTTGTTCTGTATCGCTGCTCGCTTCGTCAACTGTACCAACACCAGATATTGAGCCAAGAGCAGGTCCTATGTAAGTGACCGGACCGAAAAAACGATAAAGTTGGGTACTCAAGTTATTTGGTGATAAAATGGCGGTCATGGCTAATTTTGCTGTCCTACTGCTGGATACGTCGACAAAACTACCGCTAGATTAGGACGCAACGATAGTAATCCCCTAGAAGTAGATGCAACTGAGGTAGATGTTACGGACGCAGAACAACTAGGCAGTAGATGTAACTGAAGGAGGTCCACCAGTAGCCGTCGCACTGAGTAATCCACTATTTTGTTGTCGTATTGTCGCTCATTAGTGATAGTGTTTTTTTATCCCTAGATAGAGCAGCCGTCAATTGGCTAGTTCAGGCTCGCCACTTGGAATTGCAGGACCTGAGGAAAATACCTACAGATATTAAAACTATAATTTATGGAGACACAATTAAAACGTGGATTTTTTACACTGATATTTTGTAATACCAATTTGCTCATTGTGTGAACATATGTGCGCATTGTACATATGTCATCTGCTACATGACTGGAGCCCGGTGTATGGCGACAGGCTTGCCCCCTATCACATTTGGGACTGAATATCGTGGCGAAATGTGGGTGTTGTATTACACCTCTGCCAGCCCCCTCGGGGGAAAGGCGTGACGATATGGATGTATATTTGTAATATGCAAGCAAAATAAAAATTGCTGTTCAAAACAAAAAGTTAATTGACCGGCGACAATATGTATGAGACAGATGATTTTCGTTTGCGAATTTCGGGTTGATTCCATAGTAAAAGTTGTTGGTTTATGATGTAGAGAAAATTATATCGTCACGCCTTTCCTCCGAAGGGGCTGGCAGAGGTGTATTACAACACCCACACTTCGCCAGACGATACCCAGTCCCAAATGTGACAGGGGGCAAGCCTGTCACCATATATCGGGCTCCAGTTAAGTTGCAGATGACATTAAATACGCACATGTTCTAACATGAACAACTCGGTGCGTGCCTTCGGCTGGGATCGACGCCGCTTCAGAGGCGAGCCTTTTCCAACTAGGCTACCATCGCTTTCGCTTCGCTTGTAGAGGAATTTTGCTAACAAGTATATTTAAAATAGCAGTGTATTTTTAGAAAACAATACAGTATCATATAACCACAGTTTTAAAATTAATTTTTAAAAATAGTCCGAACATATTTTTATTTATGATACCTGTATAAGTGTAATACTGTAAGTTTTTTCAACACTTACTACTTCTGTTTTCCTCACAATTAAGTTGTATTTTTTTTTATTATAATTAAATTGATTCATATAGTTCAAGTAACATAAATGTAAACACATGAATTAATCAAATAGCACAAAACAGTCACTGGGACATGGTATTCTGTGTTACATTTTTTCGAAGGTTTCACAGTCGTTAGACACATTACAAAATATGGCCATGGTTTCAGTTATCATACAAACCAAGTCAGTTATAATACATACATATTATGTAGGTAAGAAAATTGATTACCTACAGTTTGAAGTATTCCGTTAAGTTAGGTTATTTTTGGCATGTAAATATATGTAAAGTAATCGCTCATTTACTTCCTTCCCCATCTAAAAACCTCACAAATCCTTACTAATAATATTATGTATACTATTTTAATAAAGAGGTAACTTTTGTGAGTTTTTATGTTTGTGAGTTTGTTAAGGGTAATCTATTGAACTGAATTTAAAAATTCTTTTGCTACTAGAAAGCTACATTTTCTTTATGTGCCATAGGAGACACAAATAAGATTAAGTTGCTCGGTTAAACTTTAGGGAACTAATCTGGCTATTTAATAGTAAAATAAAAATGTGGTGTACTCACTTAAAATTTAGAGAACTACTTTCCGATAGTTTTTTTAACAAGATACTGTTTGTGATTTTTTTTCCAAAATGAGAATGATTTTCAAGATTGTTCTTTGGTTAAACTTTAGCTGGTTGTTTCTTCTACCAGCTGTATGTTTTTGCACCTGATCATCATAATTCTTCATATGCAAACAAAAGGTGCACACAAAATACTTGTTTTTGGTGATTTCGTGCAAGATGGGGCCTTAACACGTTGAGCGCCATGTGTATCCTTCCGGAAACACAAATAGTCACAACGAAGGGCCACGTGTTTCTTTCGGGAAACACAGGCAGTGCTTTACTTGGAGGCCGGTGTATTCGCTAGGAAACAAGTTTTAGTACATTTTACTATTGATTCTAATACCTCTGGCCTCTACGGTTGTTTCGGTCCGACTGGGTTTTTTGTACGACGTTTTCATCAAAAGTTACGTCTAAAAATAAAACATCTTTTTTTACTTTATTTGACTTGTTTTTATTAGCATGCAAAATCAAAATAAATGCAAAAAGACTACAAAATATCAATGAAGTTTTTCGAAGCAATCTTCACACAATAAAAAATTGCAAACAGAGCATATTTTGCTCGTTTGCTTTGCAAATTTTACTTTTCCATCAACAGTTTTTCCAGTTCTCCCATAGACTTTATAACACTCTACGCAACGACCTTTATGCTTCTTAGGAGGGTTCCCCTTCACATTCCAAACATGCCTATGGCGCTTATTCGTCGCCGGTCGTGGTGTTGAGGGACCAGCTTGAACTACCGCGTATTTGTAAATCATACCTTTGATGATTTGTTCTCTAAACTCTAACTGAGTTTTTTGAGCTTCTTCTTGTGAGTATTTTCACAATACAAGTAGTGAGCATTTACGATGCTTGTGCCCCACAACACCTCAAAAAATAACTTCCTGTACAGCGCCTCAAAGCGGAGCTGTATGACGCCATCTGGTCACTCAGATCTATGCTAGATTTGCCGGTATTATAATCTACTATGCATTCTGGCTTCGATATACATTGATTTGTACGAGTTCTTTGCGTAATCATTTTTAGGCCTGAATGTTTAGTTGTGAGGGCAGAAACAACCCTCTTATCTCTCCATTTCAAACACACGTAAATTCTAAGAAAAAGCGACAGAAAACAGAAAAAAGTAATGTGTTTCCACAAAGATACACATGGCCCCTGAAAAAGTTTTGTACTAAAACTGTTTCAGGGGCCGTATGTATCTTTTAGGCACACAAGAAAATTAGTGGAAGTTCTTGGAAAATCAGGCATTTCTTTCATAGCCACATTATTAAAATAGTATTAGAATACGAATAAGACAAAAAAAAAGTTCTTGGAAAATCAGGCATTTCTTTCATAGCCACATTATTAAAATAGTATTAGAATACGAATAAGACAAAAAAAAAACAAAGTCAAAAAAATTAAAAACAGTTTTTTTTGGCTTGGCGTTCAACGTGTTAAGTAGCATTAAAATTATGATTCGAAATTAAATGGTGGCCCTTTTTAGAATGTTTTATTGCTAAACTAGCTAAATATATTTATGTCCTTGTGTTGGTGTTCAGCAATAACAAGGACAACTATATTTTTAGCTAGTTAAGATTTAGCAATTTAGCATTCTGCATAGGGCCTGAACAGAACGCCATAACCCTCCTTCACGTCATAAACGTAAAAATGATTTGAGCCACACATATAGAAGTAGGAAAGAATTCTGTGGTTTTAGGATAAAAACAAATGAATGTTATAAGTATATTAAACACTGTTATCTTTAAAAAAATTGAGATAACATTAGTAATTTTGTTATATCACTTATTTTAATTAATATTCTGCCACGAATGGAGACCTCGTGAGTCGCAACTCTCATATCTTCACAACGCCTAGTCTGATTTGACTCAAAATTAATATGAAAGCTAAATTTGAATGAACTATTTCTCTGCTACATTTCATAACAATCAAATCAACAGTATTCAAGTTATTTTGGACATATTATACAAACCTACATAGTTTGAAATGAATTTGTTCTATATCTATATAAAGTAAGGTTTAATAAAAGAAAAGCAAAAATACCCGGCTCCAAAATGTTGTGCCCTATGTCATTCCACTATCAAGATGATTCAAATGACACCTCACATGTCGAAATACATCAAGCTGTTTAGGCTGTAGGGTGTGCCAAAAGAAACCTCATACATACATACAAACATACACTCCAAAACCATAACCCGCCTTCTTGCACAGTTGAGTAAAAACAATGTTCAAAATGGCTGAAGCGATTTTGACAAACATTTTAGAGCAATCTTCAGATTAGCCCAGCAGGTGATGCTGTGAAGTTTGATAGCCATCAGATCAATAGATATGGGAGCAGGTCACTTGTCAACTCAATACTATCCTTGATTTTATGTGATGGATGGTCTGAGTTTAGGGTTCTTATACTCCCACCAGTAGGATTCAGTTAGAGAGTGTGGAATCGGTATAATCTAGTAAATGTGACACTCACATCTATAGTTACTGTAGTTCTGTGTCACTTATGTAAGTATTTACCATGTAATGTAGGTCATTTTTTCCTCTTCTCTACATAGTATAAAAAAAGTTGCTTTTCCTAACTGTCTGTGTGTAAAACTCCTAACTCCTACTAAGTCACGCAACAAATTTGGATGCAGTTTTCACTGTTAGTTACATCATTTTTTTCAGAACGTTTATAGGTACCGTATGAAGGAGAGGTCAGTAATTGTACATAATTGTACACTAGTAATCCTATCCTACTAATATTATAAACGCGAAAGTTTGTATGTATGGATGGATGGATGGATGGATGGATCTTTGTTACTCTTTCACGCCAGAACGGCTGAACAGATCTGGATGAAATTTGGCTCAGAGATAGATTATAGTCTAGAATAGCACATAGGCTACTTTTTACCGCGAGTGAAACCGCGGGGCGCAGCTAGTAATTGATAATATTAGCTTTTATTTAGATTCCATTAAGATATTTTACTTAAATAATCACTATTTTAGTATTAGGTAAATCCTTTGTCTGAACACAGGCTTCTTTCTGCATAATTTACTCACCTTAGCTATAGTTCAGTTCAGATGGATTGAGAGATGAGTTCACGGACCTTTGCCCTATTCTGCTATATTGGGTCCAATTTGGGGCTTTCTGGATTGAGACAAAAGTTCAGTGACCTTTTGACTGTCAGATCACAGGTTGTACGCTATTATCATACAAATTATATTTATTTTGCAACAATATTAATTCCAAAAGGTAATTTTTATTTCAATTCATTTGAACCGAACTATAGCTCCTTCTTAGTATCTTTTCATTGTTTTAGGTTATAATGTGTAACAACATTCTTGCCGTGCCGGATTAAGGAAGCACAGGGCGCGTAGCAAATGTGAAGGGGCCTGTAGCAAATGTGAAGGGGCCCCTGAGTCGTTGGTTTCCCACCAAAACACCCCATTTCCCATCATTTCAATTTTTGTGTTGCCAAGTATGGTCAGTGCCTTCTCTCTTCTATTTTAGCAAATTTGGCGTCGGGTGTCTACTTTGAAAATAATAACATTAGTACTTTAGTGTAGGGCTTTTTTAGTGTTCTTTTTTCATGCAGGCCCCGTAGCATTTGCTGCATACTGCTATGTGGCTTATCACTCAAAAAACTATGCTGAGGCAAGGATGTGTGTTTTAATGCCCCTTTTGTGCTGGGCCCGTGGCTATTACTACTCTTGCTATGTGGTTAATCCGGCACTGCTTTCTTGGTTCTAACTTACCACTATCTGCAGGTGGGGTTGTATCAGGCATCACAGGTTTTTAATTAAATAATGTCCACTAGGATGCAGCACTTTCTTGCCATCTAGAGCACTGAAGAAATGTATGCATTAATTGAAGGCCAAAAAACAACTATACATAACTATGGTTTACAAGTAACATTATTAGAAGAAAAACAAAAAACCCAGCTAAAAAATATTGTACCATAAGTCACTTCGCTATCAAGACAATTCAAAGGACACCTCACATGTCGAAATACATTAAGCTTGTGGCGTTCTGTGAACGCACCCGTTTTAGCATATAATTTTATTTGTCTATGGGTCGCGCGCACATCACTAGCAAATAGTCGACTGTCTTGACTGGTGCGCACACGCCCCATCCCTAGTAAGTTCTAGTAAGTAACAACGACTTGAACGACCGACTGTTTATAGGCTCTGGAAAAATACATCTTAATTCCAAACAGACGTGTTTTACTTCGATCCTTCGTTGTCTACCTAAAGGAACGAAACAAGAGGGACATCGGGGCGTTTTATCAACGTCCCCGGTCCTACAAGCTCTTAAGCTGTAGGGTGCCAAAGAAACCTCATATATACATACATATTTACCCACATACCTACAAACACACATACATACTTATTTATATACACTCGAAAAACATAACCCTCCTTGTGCAGTCGGGTAAAAACACGACTGAAAGGTTAAGGTAAAAGACACCTAATTGGTAAAAACTGTAAATCTGATAAACTTGATTCAAAGCTTCTATTGTTAACTTATAATGTAATAAAGACTTATTACATTATAAGTTAACAATAGAAGCTTTGAATCAAGTTTATCAGACGAGTTTTCAACGTTAAACTCGGAAAATATAGTTTGAGCACGAGATAAAATAACCCGGCAAAATAATGGTTTATTTCAATAAGTGTAAGTAGATAGGTACTTACAAGTTACACTAGATAATGTTGAAAATGTTCGTCACTCTCAATTTACACTTTTGTTTAACTTTTTTGACTATTTTGAGACGAAATAAACTTTTAACACATAAAACTTCACTCATGAACATAGAACAATAATAATACTTAAAATCAGGATTCAGAAATCAAATAGTCACATGGGGAAAGATTTTGAAATACTACAAGTAATTAATTTACTACCTAATTAAAAATTTTCGTGAACTTAACTCATGAATTAAAGTATTAAAAAAAACCCAAAAAGTTGATACGACGAGAAGAGACGCAGACCATATAAGTCATAGTATGAAATCTTGTCAAAGTCACACCTTTTTATCAATTTGATTGTTTTTTTTTTTAATTTGCTCCTTAAGGCAGGCTAGAGCCAACATGGCCATACCACCTTGTCATCCATACGTCTTGCGTATTTTAGTCGTTAAATCTATGATGAAGATGATGGAGGAGAGAAAGATGCTAGATGAGATGAATCCCGCCCCTATTGTCATTTCCGTAAAGCCGTGGATACTTTACTGAAGCTTTAAATCGAGTTAAGTAGAGAACACGACAAGATACGTTCTGCAATGGTTGTATTATTTGTCCACATTCGTGCCCGTTAACGAACCGATAAATGCTAACAATCCACCAAACACTTCCATAACCGAGGAAACACAATTTTAGAAAATAAAACTAACCATCATGTCACATTTTCGTTTTCAGCGAAAACTCCTAACCCATCGATATAATTTACGGAAGAAGCAGCACGAGTCTAAGTTCTTGTACATAGCGCGTGGACCCGATACAACTAAAACCAAACGGACCCTACACAGCTCGTTGACTGTATTATGTTACGTGAATCCATAACAAAGATAGAGATAAGTACTTACGATGACTACAGCGAAGAGAACGAAACAACAATAATTATCAATGTTGCGACTGGTTGCGTTTGTATCCGGCACAGATAAATAGTCATTGGTATGCGCTACAGTGAATTGTGTGCAGCACCTAATTTATGCGGTCCATTTTCAGGTTCTCGTACCGGATCTGTCATTGATATTATGATCAAAGTCCTCTCCATCCAAATCAACTAATTATTTTCAGTAAATATCACAAAGTACTGGATACTACTTATCTGATTTGCAAATAGAATTAAAAACAAATATTATACTACATAACATGTGCGCACTCAAATATTTTCTAGCCAGGTTATCCAAATACAATTTGTTCCGGACGACAAGTGAAGGCGCGATAGTTTTACTCGTCGTGTTATTTAGCATGTTATTATTAGGTTTTTAAGATATTTGTAATTTGGAACTTGTTAACGTGTTTTAAATAAACAAGTTGTAACGTGGTGTTTTTCCGGGAATAACTGCCATAGCCTAAGCAGCTGCGCCTTGACGTACGAGACAGGTAGCCGCGCTCTTGCTCGCACACGGGCTGATAAGACCACGGCTATTGTCTAAACCGGCCTTCGGTTAAAAGGCGCAGGTACGTGTTTTCGAAAAGCAGTCGGGAATGGGAAAATATGAAATTACTGAAATGGGAAAAGAGGAGAGCATCCTCCGATCTATCATCACCCTTTCCTTTATCATCTTCATCAAAGATTAACAACTATAATGTACGGATGTCATACGGATGACTAGGTGGAATGGCCATGTTAGCTTTAGCATGCCCTTCGGAACAAAAAAATAAAAAAAATGAAACTGACAATACTAATCTGACATGGCACCAACAACATTCCAGGGACCCTATTCGGAGATTTGAGATTCTCATCTCACCTTATTTTGTCCTTGTTGCTCTCGTTTGAAACGTCATAGGTGTGAGAGTGACCACAATAAAAACTCATCTCATCTCACGCGCAGGAATAGCCCCTCTGGGGCCCGATTCGGAGATAGGACTTTTTCATCTCGATCTCGATTCCTAGAACTCGAGGGAGAATCTCCTAAAAACAAACCATGTGGTATTCTCAAACAAGCATGAGATGAGATGGGCTTTTCTCACTCAAATTACGTTCCATTTTACTCGACTGTGCTTGCTAAAAACCGGTAAAATCGATAAAACGTATTTCGGGACCATTCTGCTCATTAAAGGCATACAATAATTAAATAACGATATGTTTAATCAAATGAACTAATAATATGATAATTATTACAAGTTATAAAAGTGAGAAGAATAAAATATAACATTTTCATTCCATAAAGGATTTGTGGGGAACGAAACGCACTTAGCCAAATAAGTCATTGTTTTGTTTACAAATAGAGGTTATTATAATCTAAAAATCTTTTCGTCATCACGCCTACAAAAACTATCACGATTAACAACATTAAACACTTAATAGGAACTACTAAGGCTTTCGTTTGTCGTTAAACCCAATGGAATGGAAGACCGGTTTGGAAGTTTTTTCCGAATCAATCGCCCCTATGTACTAATAACATAAAACCTTCAAAATAATCTAACAGGGTTAATAAAGTGACGCCAGGATACTTGTGGAGATAATTGTAAGTATTAAGTACTTTCTTATCACTATGTATGACCACATAATTTGTAAATAACCAAGGTTAACTTAACCTAAAAGTCACAAACTTTTTCTTGTTTATAAATTGAAAAATGTTTCAGGTACCTACTGCGTAATTTATGCCGTTCGAGCCTAACACCTACCAACAAACAAGTCACCCAAGGACTCGTACGTGACTAATGGTTTCCAAGTTGGCTTTAGAAACCTGACTGTGGATGAGCTAAACAGCAATCACAACCACTATCAACAACAAATCTGTGGACTTAGTTACATAATATTTGTATGAACAAAAAAATTGAATTTTCTTAGACCCAGTAAGTAAGTATCTGAGAAATCACACTTTACACTAATTTTAAAAAGGCAAAAGTTTGAATGGAAGTACATATGTATATATTAGATAGATGATGGTTGTTCTGAATTAAATTTGGCACAGAGATAAAGATAGATACTATAGGAATAATCTGGATAAGCACATTTATACATATATATCAAGTAGCTGCGCCCCACAGTTTCACCTGCGGTCCTGCAGAACCATTATCTCTATCATCCTCTTCATTGTCTTATCATCGTCCTTTTCTGTACCTCTGACATTGTGTATGCAAAATTTCATGATGATAGATTGAGTAGTTGAGGTGTGACAGCAGAACAAACAAACAAATTCATTTTTAAATTATTAGTTAAGATATCTATATTGCCAATCTACCTACCTTACACTCTGCATTAGGTAATATACTTACTAGCTGATCTCTGTACCTATAGCTATACTTCATACCCAGTGCGGTGAAGCTCAGCTCTCAGCTTCTTACATTTAGTGCTTTGCAATGAGGTTCGGCTAACGGACTATACAAACTAATATTACATAGAGAGTTTTAGGCAAGACAATCTAGCCATTCCCTAGTGATGTGCTTGCCAACAAAGGACAAATTGACTTTTATCTAAGTAGTATACCGTTCACTTTGGGAAAAATTATAATCATTTCCTATATTTTCCCATAAATCTGTCCAGTATGTCCTAAACAAGATAATTTAAATCAGTCATGTAATGCAGAGCAAAAGTAAAATATAATGTTTGATACATTAAGTAACATTGTGATTTTTTGTTTGCAGATTGAATTGTGATGGAAACCTGCACTGCTACTTAAATTCAAGATGCTTTACTTAATATTTTGGAAGTAATCTGTTATTGTTTTAAGGACATTCTAATGAGTACAAACAGATTTTGAAAAAGCATGCAGCGAAAAAGATAAATAAATCAGTTTTTTTTATTGTATTATGTCTTGTTATTTAACATACTAGTGATGATAGCCTAGTCGCAGAAGATACGCCTCTCAAGCCAGAGGGAGAGGGTTTGGACCCAGCCAAAGGCATGCACCAACTTATTCATTGTGTGAGCATATTATGTACATATCTAATGTCATCTGCTAAGTAACTGGAGCCCGGTATATGGCGACAAGCTCACCGCCTGTCACATTTAGGACTGAATATCGTCCGCTAAAGTGTGGGTGTTGTACACCTCTGCCAGTCCATTCAGGGGAAAGGCGTGATGATATGATATGTTATGTTCAACATGCAATGCCGAAAATATTTGTATTGTATACTCCACTTTGGTAAATATACTAACCCCCTTAGCAATAAACAGTGTATAGCCTTGGGATAATTATACAGTGTTTTGTCTTTATCTTTCTTTGTTGTTTTTGAACTCGATCGAAAATGGCAAAAGACTGTAACTATTCTGAGGCTATACAACATTTATTGCTAGCTTCAATAGAGTTCAAGAATAAAAAAAAAAGACAAAACTATATAACTATTCCGAAGCTATACAACGTTTATTGTTAAGGGGGATAATATTTACAGCTTAATATTATTTTTACAGACAAATTTACAAACAATATTATATAGCTTGGGGTGGGAGGAACATGATTGTAGATATTTGAAGGAAGTAGGATGTACTATGTCCGGGAGAGGATATCTTATAAGGAGGAAACTTAGATTGGGACGACTGAAGCAGATGTGATCTGTGTTATCTTCATCCAACCCACATTCACAGATTGAGTGCTCCCTGATCCTGAGTTTGGCTAAATAAACCAGAGAGCACAGGTGACTTAATTGGAGACAACATAAGATCATGCTCATATGTTTCTCGGTTGAGCGGAATTTGAAGAACTAGGGAATTGTAGGGATACCTATTGGGTTGGATATCAGCATATCTACCCTTGATGTTTTGGGACGTCTCCCAGTATTTTGACCATTGATTTAGGAGGAAAAATTTAGGAAGAAAAAGGCCATGCAAGTATAATTGATGTATTCAAGATTCCAAAAGCTGCTTACAATCTATCTTGTCAAACCCTTTTCACTCCTCATTTCGTTTCCCTGTAATTTGTTAAATTAAGGAATCCCTCATAAATTGTTGTAAAATAGGTTGCACTCTTGTGCAAAATTGGCCACCTATAAAGGATCTCTTAGTGTACTCAGTAAAGATGATAGAGTAGTTGAGATTATGCGACTTGACATAGAGGATAGCTTCTAGAAGGGCAATCGCTTCTCCAGTGAATACTGAGAAGTAAGATGGGCATTTCTAACTAAGACTTATTCTAGCAGATAGTATGCAAACAGCTGCTCCCACGGCACTGACTGTCGATAACTTCGACGCATCAGTGAATATGTTTACGCCAACCAGCGTAATGCGATGCGATCCTTTGGTAAAATAGGATAGTCCTTGTCAGATCGAAATGAAGTGGATTATTGGGTTGAAAAGTGAGAGGCATTAATTTTACGTGTAACAATTAAAAACGTTGACGTATAGAATTTTTTTTTGCCCGTAGGGCAGGCTAAAGCCAACATAGCCATACCGTCTTGTCATCCGTTTGATTTTTGTACATGGGTTATTAAATTTAAGATGATAGCGGAGAGGGTGATGAAAAATTAGATGAATCCCTCCCCTTTTCCCATTTCAGTCGTGGATACTTTAATGAAACGTTAAGTCGAGTTCTGTAGAGAACACGAAAAGTTGCATTTCCTAATGTTTGTATCATTTGCCCACACTCGTGCACGTTAACGAACACGGCAAAGGTTACACAATTATAACACTTTAACACTCGAAGCATCACAAGTTTTAGAAAATAATACAAAATCACGACACCATCTTTTCGGTTCCCGCCAAAGACCCTCCTTGACGTATAGAAACGTATGACGTAGGTATTCAAATACTGTCCAGTTTTGTAGAAAAAATATGCTTACGGGACCGAAGTGGCAACAAATGAGTCGCGACCCACTATCTCACTTACGTCTCGACTGCCTCCGACCACTCGAGACATCTCGGGCCCCAGCCATCGAGATAATCTCGATCTCTTGCGACGAGAATAAGGTATCTCTATTTTAGGCATTTATTTCGAGATGAGATGGTATCTCGAGTTGTAGGAATAGCCCTCCAGTGGCCCTATTCGGAGATTTGAGATTCTCATCTCACCTTTTTTCATCCTTGTTGCTCTCGTTTGAAACGTCATAGGTGTGAGAGTGACCAAGATAAAATCTCATCTCATCTCACTTGTAGGAATAGCCCCCCAGCACAAAAAAGTGTGTTTACAAATTATGTTACGGTTACAAAATAAGCAGTATAATTTTAGAAATGTTATTTGTGCGCACTAAACAATAGCATATTTTTAAATTTCTATCTCACTTTATTTAATGTCATATATTTTTAAATTCAATAACCTAGCAAAACAATTTTCTTCGTTAAAAATTGTTACCACGCGGGTTTTATTCTAGCTTCCTCTGTAAACATGTAACGGTCTACAATCTATGACGTCCCATTCGGAAAGTCCCGAAGATTACCGAAGTTCTTTCCGATTTAAGTTGTGAATCGCAAATTTTAGCTCCGTCGGAAACCCATCCGTCCCTCGGAAACAGATTGGCTTCCGAATCGAAAGCATCCGATTTAATTGAGAATCGCTATGAATTAAATGTATTATACCATGAAAATTGTGTTGATATGTTTTGAATTTAAACATTTGTGAGCTTTATTATATTGAGCTAAATGTTTTACTAGCTGCGTTCCGCGGTTTCACCCGCGGTTAAAAAGTATCATATGTGCTATTCTAGACTATAATTTATCTCTGTGCCAAATTTCATCCAGATCTGTTCAGCCGTTCTGAAAGAGTAACAAACATCCATCCATTCTTACAAACTTTCGCGTTTATAATATTAGTAGGATTACTATTCTATTGTGTATTACCTACAAAAACACTTAAAAATAAAATTGCTTGTTTTGTAACCATGCTTCGTAAACAAACTTTTTTTTGATTTGCTGTCATTTGCGCCAGTCAGCTGTCAGTTCGGAATTTCTCTGAAAGAAAACTTTCAATACCTAAAAATACATAGAAAAATGTAGAATACTGCTATAAACTTAGTACTAAGTACTTCGGTTAATAAGTAAATAATGTTTGTTTAATATCAGTGACTGGGGATTCAAGGTTCAAGGTTGTGAAATGAATAAATCTAAGTTACCCTGATTTGTTTTAAAGATTATAGAAGTTTATAGTTTTCATAAATATTATACAAAATAAAACCAGAACCAGTGTGACTGATGTACTTTCTAGTTTTAGTTTAACTAGAAAGAATATTGTTTGTTATACTTATGATTAAAGAAGTTTATGTTATTACCACTTGCACATTAAGGGAATGCTGTCCTTTCCTGTTAACCTACAACTCTTCATGAATGGCCGGTGACTTAATCAATATGTGTGTGCCATCCATGAATCCAAGAGCACCCGGCATTTGAAATTTTCTATAGTTTCTGTAAGTGTCAAAATTTATAAAAGTTGTTTGTTTATATGAACATTGTTAATTGATAGGTTGATTTTATAATAGTTTTGCTATAAGTATTTATTAAAACATTTAAAGTAAGTACTAACTTGTCAATTATTTGTTGCCTTTCAGTAATTGTACTGGGAAATTGTCCCCACTTGCACAACACCTGTGCTTTTTGAGAGCATCAGTTGTTACTGCTCTCAAACTCACAACCGCATCCCTGCTGTCAGGTCTTTGGTAACTCCCTTGAGCATAAAAATGAAGTGCAGCCAAAAAAAAAGTTACATATCATGCGCTTGCCTTCTCTTCTTAGTAAGACTTTAAATTAATAGAAGCAAATTTATTCTGATTTTATTTCGTGAGGTGCGCAGGCCTCTTGCTCCTTGCGAGGCTTTGTGCCTTATTGAGTGTTATGTGAATGATAATGTTTAGCAGATGTGGGATCGATGGGGATTTTTCACATTTTATTTATGGTGATGGTCTAACATTTGTACCAATTTTCTGTTCTTTGCGAATTGTTGTAACCTTGTATGTACTTATAATTTTGGATAAAATGTAGTCTATTATTAAGTGAAATACATAATTGTGTAGTCTTACTAACTCAATTTCAGTGTTGGTCCCATAGTAAAAGTTGTTCATAAAGAGTACAATGACCCCCTTACGGCTTAGTACACCGATTCCTTATAACCCCTTATAGAAGCTAACTAAAAACTTTTACAGTACCTACACACACTACCCAAACAGGTAAAGAGTAAACATTAATAGTCAGCAGTAGGTTTTTAAAGCTTTACTGACAAAATCACTTTTTAGACTTAGGTTCCTTGGCAGCTGATTGAGCATTAGGGAAATTGGTAGTAGTTTTAAAATGGTAGGTTTGAAATCAAATAGTCATTATGGAGCAAGTTTGGCCTAGGTACCCTAATTCTTACTGAATTTTAGTAGGTAGGTATAGGTTCTTATCTTACTCTAAAAACAAATATTTGTAAGTACTTATCTACTTTGTTATTTTTAAGGAAAAAGGTGAAAAAATACTTTGATTTCCACAGGGATTGCGCTACCACGACTAGTTTTCGGATAGTAGGCGCTAATCTCGTCAATAACACCTAATGCCATGTCCGGAGTCAGCCTATATATTGCTCTAAACAGGGGGTCATGAAATGGATTCGACAAATCGCGTAGGTATAGCACGATGTAGGCTGACCGTCTGCTGTCGTTGTACCACTCCATTGCGACGATTTAAAGCGCGATTAGCGCGCGTTACAAAAAGGTGCTCCATCTCAACCTGTAACCTCAAATGCAGACATCAAATTACAACAGGATTATAAGGATATTTAACATTTCAAAAGATAACACTCGTAACTTACTTTTTACTTAGTATTATCCTTGAAAATTGTAAATTAAATTATTTCCGAGAAAAGTCAGCTGTTGATCCGATTTGAAATGTCAAAAGTTTCCGAATTGAGAGTTGTGAATCGCGATTAGACGATTCGAATCGATCCGAAGGCAGTTTCCGAGCGGAACGTGCTTTCCGACCAATTAGAATAGCCCTGCTGGATACCAAAGAAGCAAGAATTCCCAGAAAGTTCGGCAGTTATTCCCAGAAAACTCCACTCCCAACCGTGTCATCCAAAGTCTGCGTGTTATTTTATTCCTCGTGACGGCAATCCAGCAACTCAGTGCGAATCGGCGGATCATAGTTAGAAGAACCCCCGGGCCGGACTAATCTCATATACAGTCCACTCATCGAACCCTGAAATTCACCAAGCCCCGGCCTGGGTGGCGAGCGACTACTGCGACTCCGCGTACCGCCCGCCGTAGGTCCGCTGTACCGCACACAATTCAAACATCAACTAGACTTCACACTGTCCACTCAAGAGGTACACAAATATAGAGGTGCGTACACAAGCATGACAGGCACGCGTCTCGCCGACATTTTGTTTTATATTGCGGTAGTCCTAAGCGGTTCGCCAGAAGACTAAAGGCTCACCGCGAGTTTTAATGGTAAACGATAGCTTTTTGAAGTGAAATGCGACTTCTAACAAGGTTGCGTTAAACATTTGACGCTCCTGTGGAGGGGAAATAGAAAGAGACAGAGCGAGAGTGAATGTGAGGCACTCGAACGCATGCGCGTAGTATACTGTTACAGGCCAGCGCGAGCGTTATTAACGAGTAGCGTCCAATATTGCAACGCAAGAGGGAGAGTAAGAAAGATTCACAGAATTTTCAATTCTTCCGCGCGAAGGAACTCCACGCACAATTTTTTTCATTTGGCTCCATACACTTCCCCTAGTTCAAATGTATGGAGCCAAACGAAAATGAAAAGTTTTCGTAACGATAAAACTCGTGGTAAGGGTAGAGAAGTCTTCGGGTTTCGAAGACTTGCCTAGCGGTGGTTATGAAGCTTTCTTGGATTTACAAAACGAAAAAAAAACAAATAAGTACATAAACCAGTATATTTGATTTTTTTATTAAAAAATATTATTTGGTATAAAAGTAAGTAGGTACAAATATCAAAATTTCAAAACTATTTTGTAAATAGACAACTTTGACTTTAAGAAGTTCCTACATTTACCATACTTAAGAGAAAAATAAAAAAAATATTATAAGAAAAACATAGCATCCGACCCCATAATGTAGGAGGTCGTCTAATAATTACGCGAGGTGATTTTGGCCTTTTCTCGGCCTGAAATAACGGCTGAGATACCGAGAGATTTGGCTCGGATCTGTTTTTTGTTTTTAAAACTGGCAATTTTAATTGTAACAGGTTAACTAGCTTGGCTAGCTAGTCCTAATGTAATGTCCTACAATAACTCTTTTTCTACCAGTCGGTCGAATTTAGCATCCTGCAAATTGTAAAGTGTAGTGGCGGCTTATATGTAAAAACTCACTGAAGATAGTTAAGTTATAAATATTACAAAATAATGTTGCTGAGAATAACATCACAAAGTTCAGCAAGTATTTTTTTGTGGCCACACCATGTTTGCGTATGTAAAAAAAAATATAAAATTTACAAAAAGCAAATCTTAAAAGCCAGCGTTCCCGTCATCCGAAAACGATTTTGCAAACAATTTTTAGACTTTTATTAATATTTTAAAAACAGCTTTGCCGATTTCTATAAAATTTATATGAGGCACTTCTGAAGTATGAACTACTAAACAAAAAAAAAAAGAATCATCAAAATCAATTCATATTTGGCGGAATGATCGCGTAACATACATGCAAAACAAAAAATTGGTTGCCTGTAAAGTCGGTATACGGGCGAAAGTTTTACGTGACAACGACAGGGACGCGTGCCTTTCACTTTTTATGTCTGTCTCTCTCGCTCTTAGGCGGGCTAACCATGCCCGAGTGGAAGGGACGCGTGCCTCTCACTCGCTCTCATTGTGAGCGCATAACGTGAGCGGAGCGTAACGCAGTTTCTTGAAGTGTCACCCGGCAAACCAATTTATAAGACGTTGTCACGTCAAAATACAATCGAATTGCGAACCTCCTCCTTTTTTGAAGTCGGTTAAAAAATGATCAAGGACCGAAATAGGCCGAAGAGGTTTTTAAGGCAACATCCAATTTAAAAGACTTAGAACATTTTTCTATGGAAGCAGCCACCCGCCGCGCCGCCGCCAGCAAATTTTTGACAGACTTTAAAAACTGTTGAACTTCTAAAGTATGATATACCAAATAAAAAAAACATTAAAATCGATTCATACGTGGCGGAGTAATCGCGTAACATCAATGCAAAAAAAAAACAAACAGACGAATTTTATTGAGAACCTCCTTTTTTGAAGTATGTTAATTGCGGCGGGTGGGATGTGCCACAAAGATTCTAATCCCTTTGTTTTAAGGCTCAACGTTATTTTCATGGCACAAAATTAAAATTTCAAACAGTTTTTGTTTTTTGAGCAAGACCGGGTACCTAAACTTAGTAATAACGGAATTTGCGGCCATCGTAGATACTTTACTATTTTCACCTTATATTTTGTAGAGATTTCGAACATTAAGAGGGCCGCGACGATCTGAAATTTCCATATAAACGCGCTACTCAAATTTCTTGAAAACCATTTGTCAGATTATGATGAAATTTAGCATGTACAATAAAATTAACAATATCTCCTCCCCTATTTTCTTGGTTTTTTAAAAAAACGCTCCCAAGCGAAAACAGAGCTACGAAAAATTTCCGACTGAAGAAATTACCGCATTTTTGACTGATTTATTCAATAGATAGACAAAGCAAACCAAAACTCCCTGTACATAGGTTGTCTACATCATTAGCTTTTAAATGAAGCCATAATACAAGGGACATCCTTAGTTATTTAAGAATGATTAGAGAAGTGCAAAAGTCATAAAAATAATTAAATTCCACTTTGTCACTCTGTAGGTAACTTTAGAGGCTCGTTAGTATCATTACTCGCTCTCTTCGCTCGTCTTCTTCTTCTAGACGAAATGGCTATAGAATACCTTAAGCCAATGCGAAGTTAGTCTAATGTGGTCGCCCGACTCTTAATGCACCAGATAGTCAAATAAGTAAATTAGCCAATAAACTGAGCCTAGATTGCATGAGTAATCAGGTGCATATTTGTCAAATACAGCATATTACAAAAACCCTGTTGTATAATTGAAGGGTACACATTAGTATTCATGCGAAAATACCTAACAAAATGCAGGTCAAAAATAGCAAGACTTGTGACCGGTTTAAGAACGCAAGAAATAAAAAGGAAATTTTACAAAAATGTTAACAAATCTGTATCATATTTTGGCAGCTTTTATTCCAAGAAAATAGCGGCACGACGCGAATAGTTTACAAATAAAACCGACGCGATTAGTGGCTGCGTTCGCGTTTTTAAGAGGGCGGAGCGCGTCAAAATTTTTTAGAGTCAATATTTTTAATTTTATTTATTAAACAACATTCACAGCCCTTTAAAAACAAAATACAACAGTAACAAACTAAACTTACAGACAATAAAGAATGTATATTATATTAATGAATTAAATAATATATGCAGTCGTGTGTGTGTGTGTGTGTGAGAGAGAGAGAGTGTGTGTGTGGATGTGTAAAAGTGTGAGAGTGGGATATTTAATTTAAACTAGCATAGTTGCATCATCTAGCTAGTCGATACTGGATGCGCACCTTGCACATATAACAGTGTTTTTGTAAAACCTTTATATATGTACGATAACGAGTAGAAAAGTCTAAGGTAACCGCAAATCCTATTAACACGTACAATAGTTAACCTAGTCTAGCTCGAACACAAAAAAAACCGATTAAAATTTTGCCATATAAGCGAGACGTATCACCTTAACACGATATTTATTTTATTTCTAATCTTACATTAGTGAGGTAAGAGTTTTTGAGGTATTAAGTTTTTTTAACCGGACTGAGCAAGAAGGAGGGTTATGTTTTTCGAGTGTATGTAAGTAACATTATAACAAAAACAAAAAGCCGGCTGCAAAATGTTGTACCCTATGTCACTTCCACTATCAAGGCGATTCAAATGACACCTCACATGACGAAATATATCAGGCTGTTTAAGCTGTAGGCCGTCCCAAAGAAACCTCAGACATGCATACATACACTCGAAAAACATAACCCTCTTTGCGCAGTCGGGTAAAATAGACTTTTCAATACATTTATGGCCACTTGCACTGAATATATGAATTGCCTAAGTCTTCACTTAACTAGTTTAAGCTATTCCTAGCTGGTTACATTTTCAAAGTCAAAATGTTTTTATTCAATTTAGGTATCAAAGATACACTTATAAACGTCAAAGTTATTTAAATAGACTCGACTGCCCTGTTCGGATAAAAAGCCTCTACTCAGAAGAACAGGGGCATTTTCTTGGACGAACCTTGATCCATTTCTTTGGCCATCCAATTTGGCAGTCCATTGACTGCCTAGGTGGCTCAGTTGGTAGTGAACCTTCTAGCCTTCTGAGCGTGGGGGCGTCGATTCCCACCTAGGGCAAATATTCATGTGATGAACATTTGTATTTGTTTTATGTCTGAGTGTTAATATCTATTTATGTGTGTATTTAAAA
Source organism: Peribatodes rhomboidaria (assembly GCA_911728515.1). Taxonomy (NCBI): domain Eukaryota; kingdom Metazoa; phylum Arthropoda; class Insecta; order Lepidoptera; family Geometridae; genus Peribatodes; species Peribatodes rhomboidaria. Next base: position 5,650,563 of record OU452196.1, on the reverse strand, counting down.
AAAATTGTACGTATATTAGTCTACGACAGCCATAGTACAAGCTTGACTTAGTTTGAGGTCAGGCGACCGTGTATGTAAATGTCCCGAATTTATTTATGTATTCCTTAGAAGACTTTTAACTTGATGTGGTCCATAAGCAAATGTTTTGCTAGGAGTAGATTAAACTACTTAAGGCCCGTATTACACGAGATCATCATAAACAAGTATTTCGTTTGCGCCTAGTTTGATATGAAGAAGTATGATGATCAGGTACAAAACATACAGCTGGTAGAAGAAACAACCAACTCAAGTTTAACAGAAGAACAATTTTGAAAATCATTCTCATTTTGGAAAAAAAAAACAAAAAGTATCTTCTTAAAAAACTATTGGAACGTAGTTCTCTAAATTTTCAGCGATTACACCACATTTTTTGACGTGACAACGTCTTATAATTCGATAGAGCCGGCTGCACGCACGAAAAAATGCGGCGTTACCTCGCTCTGAGGCGTTCCATGTAAGGCTTGAAGTGCGAGCGAGAGCGCGGAACGAGCGACAAAGAAGCACAATCGGCCTTTGCGTTCGGCAGCGTTCGACATCCGTCTCTCTCCTACTTGAGTGAGCACGTTGTCACGTTCAACGATCGTCAGTAAACCGACTTTACAGACAACCAATTTTTTTTTCGATTATTAAATAGCAAGATTCGTTCTATAAAGTTTAACCGAGCAACTTTTTTTATTTGTGTCCTTGTTACTATTAAGACAAATAAAAACGGCAAAAAAATTATTTTACGCGCCAATCTCATTTTACCATCAAATATGATATACGATTTACAACTCTAAGTGAACCAGCTTAAGTAAACGTGTGTGTGGGTGAAGTATTGTGCTATGGCCGCGCCTTAAGCAAGGACTAAGGCAATTCGTATATTCAGTGCAAGTGACCATTAATTTTACGAAGTTTTAAAAAAACGGTTTCCCATTTAAAATACAATATAGTTCATATTGTGTTTTAAACGGGAAAAATTGTTTTCGTCCTTCGACCGGATCACGAGGTCGCAGTTCGAGGCGAACAACTAGTTATAACTAGTCAAGTACAATATACCTAATACTATAACATACATAATATAACATATCGTCAGCCCTTCCCCTGAGAGGGCTGGCAGAGGTGTAATACAACACCCACACTTTGCCGGACGATATTCAGTCCCAAATGTAACAGGGAGCGAGTCTGTCGCCATACACCGGGCTCCAGTCATGTAGCAGACGACACACACATATGTTCAATGAACAAATTGGTGCGTGCCGTCGGCTGGGTTTGAACCCGCTCCCTCTGGCTTGAAAGGCGGACTTTCTCAAACTAGGCTTAGTTATGAGCGAATAATATTATACTGTACACAATATTTCAGACATTTGGATTTAATCCTTTTACAAAAATAAATTCTTATTGATCGACTGCCAGCCCTAATGTCAAAGTTACAAGGTAGCCCTATAAAACTATAGTTTTTAAAACATTTATGTAATACATGATTTAAAATTGTATGATTTAAAATTATATAAAAGCACAGCTTTAAAAAAAACGATTTCCACATATCCATGTAAACAATTTTTAGACTTTTGTGGATATTTTTAAAACTGCTTAAATGATTTAGATAACATTTATATGGGACCACCTCTAAAGTATGATCTACCAAACAAAAAAAGAATCATTAAAATCGATTCACGATCGGCGGAGTAATCGCGTAACATGCATGCAAAAATAAAAACAAATGAAGTTTTAAAACTTTTTGGAATCCGATCGGAAACGTTCCCGAATGACTGTATGTGTGCAGCGGTGCTATTCACAATCAATCGGAAACGTTTCCGATTGGATCCCAGAAATTTCAAATTAAAATTGTTCGAATCTCAGTCTACTTTTAGACATCTTGTAGGGAATCAAGTATAAATCCGATCGGAAGAGTTAATCACGTTTAAAAACTTATGAATATAGATTGAGATTAGAATAATGTAGGTTTAAAATTTTTGAAATCCGTACGGAAACGTTTCCGAATGGTTGTTAATAATGACTATGATTTGAATATAAAACTACATTTATGGCACTTATACTATTGTCAAGCCCAAAAATATTTGCAACATTTCGATCATAAAAAATCACTGAATATACCTAGTTAAAAAAAACCCTAAAAATTACAATTGGCTAAGTCAACAACATTTCAATCAAATTTAAAATCAAAAGAAATTTGGGTCAAATTTAGAGCACCATTTGTTACATATTTTAAATAAGAATCAAGACCAGCAATCACCCTGTATCAGTCTAGCCGGCAAAATGCGTTGCATAAGGCACAACATGCGATAATCAACTCTGCAGTACATACACAAGGTAGGTTTTCGAAAAATTATTATATTCAAGGACAAATTTGGGTACGTTCGATAAGCAACGCTGCCTCGCTTAAGCGAAGGTCGATTTTTGTAAGTTCAATGACCGCTGGCCAGTCGTCCAATCAACTAGGTATTGAGTACAGCGCGTCAACTAACTTGAGCTAAGACTAGTGACTGTGAGCTGGAGACCTCGCGATCGACTGTCCTTCCCTACAGGTCACATTGCTCAACCGATTTTGTGAGCAGCTTCGATAATCACACAGATTTTTCAAGTTTCAAGAGAATCGCTTAAGAAATGATGATATGCTACCGTCAGCAGATAGGTCGCTCCAAACTGAACTATGACTCCAGGCTATCTAAATTTAATGTTCAAAAATTGGAAGTGCGTCGCAAGTATTTCGACTTTATTTATCTCTATAAAATTATACACTACGTAGTAGACACTCCTGAATTACTTTGTCAATTAAATTTCAATATTAAGTATAGTAATCGCAGGTCCAATATTATTAATCTTTTTGCTTTGCAAACTCATAAAAACAATATTTCGTATTTTAATCCACTAGTCAGGATGGCTCGTCAGTACAATCATTGCATTAATAATAAAAATGAAATTGATATTTTTACCTCTAGTCTATCAGTCTTCAGTAAATCACTAAAAGACATTTTTTATACCAAATACGTCCAACCAGATGCTTAGTGTTTTTTTTTTTTTTTTTTTTTTTTAATCAAATATCTTTTTTGCTTAATTTTAAGTTTTACTTTGAATTTAAATTGATTTAAATTTAATTTGAATTTAATTTTAAATTAAATTTAAAACACTTTACTTTATATTTCATTTCATATTTCTCTTATGTTTTTTATTTTAGTATTTAAAAATGTATTTATTAACTATTATAGTTTATTCTATACTTATTTAACTTTTGTCTGCCACTAATTATGTATTCGCACAAGTTTTGGAGTACGGTCCAGCTCTGTCTTTTTTTCTTCTATATACTACTTTGTATTTGACTGTACTCTGTTTTGTGTTTAAATAAATAAAATAAAAAATAAAATAAAATAAATGCGACCTGTAGACTAAGACAGAGATCCGGACGGAATTCGGACAGAAATCCGGACATACGAATTTAGCCGAAGCTAAAGCAGAGACGATTCGCTCGCTGTACCTCGCTCGGTCGAAAACGTATCATCCATCCATCCATCAGCCGTAGGACGTCCACTGCTGGACATAGGCCTCCACCATATTTATCTCCAATAAGACCGGATGCAAACGTATTGCAAATATGAATTACTGTTAAAACGTATTGCAAATATGAATTACTGTTAAAACGTATTGCAAACATGAATTACTGTTAAAACGTATTGCAAATATGAATTACTGTTAAAACGTATTGCAAATATGAATTACTGTTAAAACGTATTGCAAATATGAATTACTGTTAAAACGTATTGCAAACGTATTGCAAATATGAATTACTGTTAAAACGTATTGCAAACGTATTGCAAACATGAATTACTGTTAAAACGTATTGCAAACGTATTGCAAACATGAATTACTGTTAAAACGTATTGCAAATATGAATTACTGTTAAAACGTTTTGCAAATATGAGTTACTGTTAAAACGTATTGCAAACGTATTGCAAATATGAATTACTGTTAAAACTGACATGACAGTATCGTGAAGCTAAAATAGATTTCAATTTAGAGTAAATTTACTAACGTACATAAATAGTTATTGTTAAAAAATAAAACCCGAGAAGCTAAAAAAACTCTCTAATTCACCATTCAAACAAAAAATAAGAACAAAATCAAAACTAGTCCATCCGTTCGGGAGCTACGATGCCACAGACAGACACACAGACACGTCAAACTTATAACACCCCGTCGTTTTGCGTTGGAGGTTAAAAAGTGACACTTAGGAGTATTGGGAGATCATGGAACACACACATAAATGCTTTTTTTTTTAATTTGACTGCCTCGGTGGCTCAGTCGGCAGTGAACCTGCCTTCTGAGCTAGGGGGCGTGGGTTCGATTCCCACCTAGGGCAAACATTCATGTGATGAACATTTGTGTTTGTTCTATGTCTGGGTGTTAATTATCTATTTGTGTATGTATTTAAAAATTTATATGTATGTTTATCAGTCTCTGGCCGCCATAGTACAAGCTTTGCTTAGTTTGGGGTCAGACGACCGTGTGTGCAAGTGTTCCGAATATTATTTTATATTAACTCACACCACTTGGAGCAGATTATTAATCCCCGACGCAAAAACGACGGGGTGTTATAAGTTTGACGTTTGTGTGTGTGTGTGTGTGTGTTTGTGTGTGTGTGTGTGGCGTCGTAGTTCCCGAACATATGAACCAATTTTGTTTTTTTTTTTGTTAGAAAGGTTAATTAGTCGGGAGTGTTCTTAGCGATGTGTGATTAAAAACGGTGTCGGAGCCTTTTTTTTAATTTACAATTTATTATTCTCATACTTAATTATTTCATATAACGAGTAAGTTATATGAAATAATTTTGACGTATTTTCAATACGTCAGTTAGTTCAAGTTACGTGGCGCGAGCTGTACTAGTCTAGTCCCTTACCCGGCGACACGCTTTTCGAACTCGTCTTGACGCGATCTTGCTTAAGTAGGTGGAAGAGTCCAGGCTGAATTGAATGGGAACGGTCGTCTGAAGGGAAAACAATTGACGTTTTTAAAATAAAAAACAAAAATCCGGCTGCAAAGTGTTGTGCCTATGTCACTTCCACTATCAAGACGATTCAAATGACACCTCACATGTCGAAATACATCAAGCTGTTTAAATACTCAAAAAACATAACCCTCCTTCATGCGCAGTCGGTAAAAAAATTAAAGAATAAGGTAGTTTTTATGAAGTCTGCATCATGGTTGCCAGACGCAAGCTTATTTATATAGAATAATAGTAGGTTATGCACCGAGGGAGTTAAGCTGTGTCTTACGTCACGGGCGGCTTATTGAACCCTGAGCGTAACGAGGGACTCTAGAGTCAACTCCCGAGCGCGGCGAGGGAGTTACAGCATAACACCCGAGCGAAGCGAGGGAGTTATGTAGCAGTCCTGAGTGATTTATTTATTTATTTATGACTAGCTGCGCCCCGCGGTTTCACCCGTGGTTAAATAGTATCCAATGTGCTATTCTAGACTATTTAAGTACTCGATTACTTGAATACAAGTACTCGCACCAAAAAACCACTTTGCAACCTTGCACAAATATAACATTGCTTATCTATCAACAAAGCATGCTGGCCAGGGGGGCTATTCCTGCGCGTGAGATGAGATGAGATTTTATCTTGGTTACTCTCACACCTACGACGTTTGAAACGAGAGCAACAAGGACGAAAAATGGTGAGATGAAAATCTCGAATCTCCGAATAGGGCCACAGTGCGATTATACTAAGGTTAAAATTTTTAAAAACTCTTTCCACACTAGCGGATAAAATGCAGTTTTGCACTCAGCTTGCATTTTGAATAACACACAGAATCTTTCCGAGCTTGTGAGGCAAAAATATATCATACCTGGTTCTGCTGCGTAGTTCCAAAACCAGGGTTTGGTGTGGGACTAAATCCAGAGCCAGGGGTTGGTGCGGGACTGAATCCAGAGTCAGGGGTTGGTGCGGGACTGAATCCAGAGTCAGGGGTTGGTGCGGGACTGAATCCAGAGTCAGGGGTTGGTGCGGGACTGAATCCAGAGCCACGGGTTGGTGCGGGACTGAATCGGAAGCCAGGGGTTTGTACGGGGAAAGATCCAAAGGCCGCCTTCATCAACATGGTACGAAACTCTAGAAGTGATAAAATTGTGCATGTAAGTATAATCATAGTATAATAATATACTCCGCCAGGTAAGGCATTTAGCAACACGTAGTGACACCAATCGATGCTTAAGCATAACATATCATCACGCCTTTCCCCCGAAGGAGCTGGCAGAGGTGTGATAGTTGTATAACCACACTTCGCCGGACGATATTCAGTCTCAAATGTGACAGGGGGCGAGCCTGTAGCCATACACCGGCACCAGTCATGTAGCACATGACATACAATACGCACATATGTTCAAACAATCAACAAATTGGTGCGTGTACTAGCGTGGCGTGGAGGCAGGCTTTCTCCAACTAGGCTGTCAGTGGAGAATATAATACCTGAGTTTTCTTTTCGTACTATCGCGTAATCTTCCAAACGGAGCTCTTCGAGAGATTTTCTCTCATATTCCTGTGAACAAACGTAACGTTGCTTTAGTTATTTATCTGCAATATTTTTCTCTACATGTCTATGGTTTTGTTTTATTATTTTTACTGGTTTGAAACAATGCAGTGGGGGTTTTGGCGGGAACCGAAATGTTTATCGGTTCGTCAACGTGCACGAGTGTGGGCAAATGATACAAACATTGCGAAACGCGACTTTTTGTGTTCTCAGCAAAACTTCACTTTAAGTTTCAGTTAAGTATCCATAACTTTACTGGAATGGGGAAAGGGGAGGGATTCATCATCTTCATCATCACCTCATCCCATCATCTATAAAACGAATGTAATGTAATTAGTACTTGACACTGGCATATGCACATGACGTGCGACGCCAAATTACCCTGATAGGGGGAGAAAAAAAAAACTATAGTAAGGCTAATGTTTCATTATTAACTGACGAAACGGAGGAGGTTTTGCAAGTCAACGCAAATAAATTTATATATTATTTGTAAAACGTCTAATGCGACTTCCAACAAGGTTACGTTTAACGCTCCTGGAGAAGGGGAATAGAAAGAGACAGAGCGAGAGTGAATGCGAGGCACTCGAACGCATGCGCGTAGTATACTGTTATAGGCCAGCGCGAGCGTTAGCAACGAGTAGCGTCCGATATTACAACGCAAGAGGGAGAGAGAAAGAAAGATACACAGAAGTTTCACTTCTTCCACGTGGAGGGACCCTACGCACTATTTTTTAATGTTGTATCACGCATAGCTTTTAATAGAACATTCCTATTTTGATAATTATTTTAATGAAAACTACTACTACTTAAACTACTACTTCCTTATTAATTATTTTTTGCTTTTCAGTTCTTTTAGACTAGGTACTCATTCTTGTACCCATTGGCCAAACTAAAATATGATTTAACTCACCTGCTGACTTAAATCACCTAACTGACAGAAATTACCTGCCTACTGACATAAATTACCTGCTAACTGATTTAAATCACCTACTTAGTGACCCAACCCACTTACTTCGTGACCCAACCCACCTACTTCGTGTCCCAACCCACCTACTTAGTGAACCAATCCACCTACTTAGTGACTCAACCCACCTACTTAGTGACCCAACCCACCTTCTTAGTGACCCATAGTGTCTCACCTTCATACAAGTGATGTAGCAATGTTTGACGCTGATTGACAGGGTAGTGCCGCGCACTACGTCAGAGCCCACTACTGGTTTGTACTTCACGCGACCCGTGCCGACGGCTTGCTGCCCGAAATCACCTGCTGGTCGGATACACATCAAAATATTAATGAAATATCTTTCACTAACGAATGAATAACCTTCCCCTTTCTGAAGTCGATTAACAATGCAAGAGTAAATAAAAGAGACAGTCATCTTACACCACTTACTTTTGGGGTATCGCCCCAAAGGCGTTTTTTAATTATTTTATTTTATTCGGAAAATATACAGCGTTATGTGCCTAGATTCCTAATAAATTAAACAATTAGACGCCATTTATCTGTTTTCGCATTTTGAAACAACTTTTTTTTATTATTAGAGAAACGCTAATAACATTACTTACACTAAAAATATAAGACAGTCAGGGAGACACAAAACAAGTTTTTAGTTATATCTTGTCTAATTGAATTCAAGGATGTTGTGAACAGGTCAAAGTCGGAAAGTCTACCAGTTTGTTTACAGAGTTAGATGCTCTTACGAAGAAAGAAGTATTTAGGCGCACTACATGGGACATGTAAGCATTTAGGATATCTTGTAGCCAATGACCTTGTAGCTATTCTAGGGACGTTCAATTTATATTAGAGAGGAGAAGTGGAGAGTCAACATGACTTTGCGCTATTTTAGATAAAAATAAGATATCAGCTGTTTTTGGTCTCTCACGAAGTGGTAGCATGTGATGTCTCCTGCATCTCGCCTAATAATTGTCATGTCAATAATTGTCATATTTTTTGCACTTGTATTGGATATTTCAAACAAATCTACGCTGGATTGATTCTAGTCTATTCTAGTTATTCTACGTATTCACATGGCGAATAGGCCTCCGGTTCCAGGTGGGGTTCTCGCGCCGAAACAAGACAGACACATAGCAGATAGGAACTAATGTAAGAGTGGAAGAGATAGTCATCTTACCGGTAGATTTCGCCTTAAAGGCGTTATTCTGCTGCGTATTCCCAAAGAGGCCTGAAGAGGTATTGCTAGCGAATAGGCCTCCGGTTCCGGCTGAGGTGCTCGCGCCGAAGCCGAACCCTGGTGTGGAGGCACCGAAGACAGGAGTGGGAGCGGCGGCAGCGCCTCCCCCGAATAAACTAGTTCCGGTCCCTGTTGAGGTGCTCGCGCCGAAGCCGAACCTTGGTGTGGAGGCACCGAAGGCGGGAGTGGGAGCGGCGGCGGCACCTCCCCCGAATAAACTAGCTCCGGTCCCTGTTGAGGTGCTCGCGCCGAAGCCGAACCCTGGTGTGGAGGCACCGAAGGCAGGAGTGGGAGCGGCGGCAGCACCTCCCCCGAATAAACTAGTTCCGGTCCCTGTTGAGGTGCTCGCGCCGAAGCCGAACCTTGGTGTGGAGGCACGGAAGGCAGGAGTGGGAGCGGCGGCAGCGCCTCCCCCGAATAAACTAGTTCCGGTCCCTGTTGAAGTGCTCGAGCCGAAGCCGAACCCTGGTGTGGAGGCACCGAAGGCAGGAGTGGGAGCGGCGGCGGCGCCTCCCCCGAATAAACTAGCTCCGGTCCCTGTTGAAGTGCTCGCGCCGAAGCCGAACCCTGGTGTGGAGGCACCGAAGACAGGAGTGGGAGCGGCGGCAGCGCCTCCCCCGAATAAACTAGTTCCGGTCCCAGTTGAGGTGCTCGCGCCGAAGCCGAACCTTGGTGTGGAGGCACCGAAGGCGGGAGTGGGAGCGGCGGCAGCGCCTCCCCCGAATGAACTAGTTCCAGTCCCTGTTGAGGTGCTCGCGCCGAAGCCGAACCTTGGTGTGGAGGCACCGAAGGCGGGAGTGGGAGCGGCGGGGGCACCTCCCCCGAATAAACTAGCTCCGGTCCCTGTTGAAGTGCTCGCGCCGAAGCCGAACCCTGGTGTGGAGGCACCGAAGGCAGGAGTGGGAGCGGCGGCAGCGCCTCCCCCGAATAAACTAGTTCCGGTCCCTGTTGAGGTGCTCGCGCCGAAGCCGAACCTTGGTGTGGAGGCACGGAAGGCAGGAGTGGGAGCGGCGATGGCTCCTCCCCCGAATAAACTAGTTCCGGTCCCTGTTGAAGTGCTTGCGCCGAAGCCGAACCCTGGTGTGGAGGCACCGAAGGCAGGAGTGGGAGCGGCGGCAGCGCCTCCCCCGAATAAACTAGTTCCGGTCCCTGTTGAAGTGCTTGCGCCGAAGCCGAACCCTGGTGTGGAGGCACCGAAGGCGGGAGTGGGAGCGGCGGCGGCACCTCCCACGAATAAACTAGCTCCGGTCCCTGTTGAAGTGCTCGCGCCGAAGCCGAACCCTGGTGTGGAGGCACCGAAGGTAGGAGTAGGAGGAGCGGCGGCGCCTCCCCCGAATAAACTAGCTCCAGTCCCTGTTGAAGTGCTCGCGCCGAAGCCGAAACCTGGTGTGGAGGCACCGAAAGCGGGAGTGGGAGCGGCGGCGGCGGCGGCGGCGTCGCCTCCCCCGAATAAACTAGTTCCGGTCCCTGTTGAAGTGCTCGCGCCGAAGCTGAACCCTGATGTGGAGGCACCGAAGGCCGGAGTGTATAAACTTTTTCCGCTCAATGGACCTGGGAATAAAATTGTAAGAAGTTATGGTATGAGCAAGATCTTAATATATCGTAGTCAAGGTTTTTGTGTAGACAAGGACTTGGTGGCGAAAAGGTTTTGGTGTAGACAAGGTTTTATTATAGAGAAGACAAGGTCTTAGTGTACAAAAGATCTTATTTTGGAAAATAATGTTTGCTCAGCTATGATAGGTAAAGGCTAAGGTAGAGGAATACAAGGATCCGGACAGAATTCGGACAAGCGAAAGCATTTTTGCTAAAGTTAAAAAAGCTAGACGCTTCGTTCGCTCGGAAAAAAAGGTTATTTAGTGCCGTTTTGTTGTTTAGAAGTATGTTTAATTTGTTTTAACCAAGGTTTATCTCTTGATACCACACCCGTAACTCGTATCAATAAGCCTGGTCATCACACTTATACAGAACGGCACATGACATCATTAAATAATGAAAATCAGTTTATTTTGACAGTTGTACTGTTATTTTTCACGATTAATCGATTTGTTTGCGTAATTTGTCAGCATAATGTCTTAAGGCATTTTGCTGTGGGGATCAGCTGCTGAAGTAGAGGCCATTTTTATTTTGCAAAAGCGAGCGGTCCGCGCTATCTACGGAATGGGTCCCCGTGAATCATTGAGAGATTTATTTAAAGAAATAAATATGTATATTAACTTTACCTTCTTTATATATCTTTGAAAATATTATGCACGTTCGCAAAAATCTACATAAATTTAAATTGAACAGTGACTATCACAATTATAACACTAGAAATAAGGATAGGATAGCTGTACAGAGATTTAGACTGACTAAGTCAAGAAAGTCATTTTTAGGCAACTGCGTTCGTTTTTACAATAAAATCCCGAAAAATATAACAGGGCTCACCGAGGGAAAATTCAAATCACATGTAAAAATTACATTAATGAAAAGAGGATATTATAAGGTTAAGAATTATTTAGAAGATAAAGATGTCTGGAGCTTTCCACTTCCGCCAAGTAGCCACTAGTATTTATAGATATTACCTAGTTGTAAGCCAAAATTTGTGAGACTGTAATTTATTTATTATTTGAAAAAATAATGCCCCTCAGTTTCTTGCCTGTTCTTCTGAGTAGAGGCTTTTTATCCGAACAAGGCGGTCCAGTCTATTTAAATAACTTTGACGTTCATAAGTGTTTCTTTGATACCTAAATTGAATAAAAACATTTTGACTTTTGACTTTGACTTTGAAATTAAGAGCGGTTAACATCGAATGGAGTTGCGTTTGGGATGGCGGCCGAACGTTATGTCTGTCAGTCATTGCTCACTTGACTTGGTTGAAAGCGGTCTTAGGCAATGGTCATTTGGAAACCCATTACTCTAAATAGCTAATAAAATTATTGTTGTAATCCTTCACTAATTAAGTAATTTATATGTCTGCATTATTAAAATAATGTAAAGTAAGTCAACATTGCAGTCTGCTGCACTTATTTCAACGTTCCGGAAGTCCAACACCCACAATAGATACCCTAGATGAAGAGTTAATCGATCAGATATAGGACATGATAACTCGGCCTTGCCTACTTTCCCCGTCATACATATTAGGAGAACAAGAACACAAGAAGGGGCAAGTACCTGAAAGAAAAATTTGGCATTGTCCTCAAATCATAAACTTACCAGATAAGTGGATTGATGTTGTAGTTCCAAAGCTTGATGTACTGAGACTTGTGGTAGGAGTGGATCCACCGCTTGTGGTTGTCGTGACATTAGTCGGTGGTTTTGTATCATTGCTTTGAAACGGAATAATTCCAAAGCTAAATGTATTGCGGCTAGCGCTAGGTGCAGTAAATAATCCACCACTTGTGGTTGTCATTACAGTGGTTGGTAGTTTTGATTTGTGGATAGCTCTACGTAATCCAACCCGTAATCCAATTGTTACATCAATTGATCCAGTATCAGAAATTGAGCCATAAGCAGTGCCGATACAAGTTGATGTGCCAAAGAAATCATTTCGCTTGGTGGTTGTTATGGCAATAGGTGGTTGTACTGTTTCATTTCTGATAGATGCATTTTTTGAGCTATGACTGGGTATTGATGCATCAAAAGCAGGTCCAATAGAGTTTGACACTTCAAAGTATCTACTTAACTCAGGTGTTGCGGTGGCGACAGGTGGCATTGCTGTTTCATCATCGCTGTTTTCTACATCTACTGACTCAACAATAGATGTTGACATACCAAAAGCAGAGTTGATTGGGGAGACTGTGCCAAAAGCAGGTCCGATTGTGGTGGGGGTGTCGAAATATCTACTTAACTCGGCTGTTGTGGTAGTGACTGGTAATGTTGCTCTTTTATTACTGCTGTTCACTGTGGTGGTCTTGCCAGGGTTTTCTGTTGCATGACTGCTTACTTCACCAACTGAGCCAATGCTAGATATGGAGCCAAGAAAGGGTCCTATGAAAGTGTCCAGGTTGAAAAATCTACTTTCCGTAGTGTTCATGTTGTTTGATGGTCAACTTTGCCGATTTTGTTGTTTTACTGCTAGATGCATCGACCATACCACCGATAGATTTGGATGCTAGGAAAGTAGTCCATTATGGGTAGAAGCAACTGAAGCTGAACCACTAGGTGGTAGATGGAAATGAAGGCATCCACCAGCAGACGCAGTGGCCATCAATTAGCTAGTTAGTGTATGTTCGCCAATTTTAATTACAGGACCTGAGGAAAATACCCACAGATATATAAACAATAGTTCATGTAGATGCATTAAGCTAAAACAATTCAATGGTATTTTTTTATATTTAATAAGATCTTACTTAAAATACAAGACATGTATGGATTGTTCAGACTGAAAAGGACAATTTAGGATATGATGAAAACAAATGTAGATAATAAGTCTCAGATCAATCTAGAGGAAAAGCTGGAACACTGTGTTACATCTCACTGAGGCCACTTCTTTTTCAAAGTGTGTGCGTGGTAATGTTGCCATGAAAAACATTTACATTTGCATGTAAACTGGTATTAATTTTTGAACTCTATGTCAGCCATTACCGTTCCAATATACAACCCTAAGAGATCTGTTTTATAACTGCACATATTTGTAAGAGTTTAATGTTACGGCTTTTTCAAAATTGACTTGTAAAAAAACTGCAAAGTTTTTAAAAAGAACTTCAAAATTCAGTCCTGGCCACACTTTTATAATGCACTATGTATCTTAGGTACACGAAATTATACCATAAACCAATGTTCAGTACCTGGATGTCCGAGCTTTGCTCGGTATTATTTTTTTTTATTGTGTTTTTTGGAAAATAAACAATTGATTTTAGTCTAACCTCAAAGCAAACACTCATTGACTTCGTGTTACTTAACAACGCCATCTGCTGTTGTGTCGTTAAAGCAATTAGTTGCTCACACAAAATAGTATTATTATTCGCCAATAGATGTCAGGAAGAGTCATATTTTTGTTATTTTTCTTCCAAGTTTATGTTTAAGTTGATTATCGATAAAACACGAATAAAATGACATTTTCTAAAAATGATTCCTAGCTAGATCGATTTATCGCCCCCGAAACCTCCTATATATTACTAAATTGTATGAAAATCGTTGGAGCCGATTCCGAGATTCCAATTATATATATATATATATATATACAAGAATTGCTCATTTAAAGATCTATGAAAGATAATGTCGAGGTAAGAAAGACCAAGCGAGTAGCGTAGTTTTTTTGCGTCAATGAGTGTTGTACTTATAGCTATAGTTTTTGGATGGTTTTTGCCTTCACTTATATCATACGCCGTGCGCCATCTTATTCTCTAGGTTGATCTGAGGTAATAAGTATACATTTTTACAACGAGAAGTTATCATAAAATACTTACCATGATTTCATTTCTCTAAGTAGGTAGGTGCTTACAAGATAGGTAACACAGGCAACTTGTTCCCGTTGATTTCAGACAATTTTGTTTTTATTAAAACAGTTTAAACTACATTTAGCTTGATTTCCACTTTAGTATAATAACAAAAAACAACATAAAATCAGTTTGTCGCAGGATAGAAGTAATAGAATAGGAATCTAGGAAGAATAATAACTAGTCACTAAAGAAGAAAGATACAATTACAAGGCTCTAAAAAAAAGGAATAAAATAATTTGAACAAACTTTTTAGGAGAGAACATGCAATTTTTTAATTTTTTTTTTAATAAATTTATTCATGACCATGGATACTCGTCCTTCAGTCGGATTCTTAGTAATAATTTTTCCTTCAGTAACAGATGATGGGATGATGATGATGAGGTGATGATGAAGACGATGAATCCCTCCCCTTTCCCCATTCCAGTAAAGTTATGGATACTTTACTGAAACTTTAAGTGAAGTTTTGTAGAGAACACGAAAAATCGCGTTTCGCGATGTTTGTATCATTTGCCCACACTCGTGCACGTTGACGAACCGGTAAACGTTAATAATCCACCATTATTACAATTTAACACTCGAAGAATCACAAGTTTTAGAAAATAATACAAAAACACGACACCATCTTTTCGGTTCCCGCCAAGACTCGCAATTTTTTAAAATATGGACAGGGTTACCATTACCAACAAAGAACATTTAGACACGGGGGAAGTTTACGTTAACCCTACACCAGTGTTACCAGATTATTATCGAGAGCGTCAGGCAGAAAATCGTGAATCATGAGGGCGAGTGAATAAAATAAACGTACTTAGTTTTTTTACACTTAAAAAACACCTAACGCGATGTTTTTTACTACCACTCAAAATGATACATCGACTTTGACACTGAACTGCTGAAAAAAGACAATGCAATGAGTAGGTTTGTACAGAAGCAAACTTTCTGAAGTATTAATATACCGCAAGTTTGCCGTATAAAGCCGTGTTTATAGACTAGTACCATATTAATTGGCTGGACAACATATAAACGATTTAATGAACTTCCTCTAAAAAAGTTATCCCCGTCTAGTAAAAGAGTTACTCAGTGATTTTTTAATGGGCAAACATAATCGGTTTTAAGGATTTAAGCGATTGTACGTTGGTAAAACTGGCAAATGATTGTACGAATACGATTTAAATCGTACGTCTGGCAACGCTGCTCCACGCCACAAACGGGGCTTACCCATCATACCAGTTACCAGATTTAGGGCGTTTGTACACTTCAAGTAAATTTACTGTCCAGCAGTCTGATTTTAACAGTCCGATAAGGCACGCCAAGAATTTTTATAATAGCTTGTGCACTACATGTAATTTTTCCGTCCGACTTTTTACTTCTCCCCATTCCGGGCTGTTTTTTTCCGGTCCGACATGATAGCAATAATTAATGCGTCTGAGCTTGTGCACTGCGTCCGTGATTTTCATGAGTAGGAAGGGCGGGCGTGGGGCTCACCTCTTGCATCCACGACGCACGCCTTGCTCATTTCATCCAAATAAAAATATTGGATCGCCGGACGGTAAAATTACTTGTAGTGCACAAGCCAACCATCCGTTTTTTTCATGCCACCCCGGACCGTAAAAAATCGGACTGCCAGACAGTAAAATTACTTGGAGTGCACAAACGCCCTTACCATGTGCTTCCCTGAGATATTTCTAACATTACTTCACCCGCTCCGCTTGTCATTCATAAATATTTTTTACAAAGGGCAATATTAATCAACGGTCAAGGTCCTCTCGCGTAAATTTTTGTCTGGGGGGCTATTCCTGCGCGTGAGATGAGATGAGATTTTATATTGGTCACTCTCACGCCTATGACGTTTCAAACGAGAGCAACAAGGACGAAAACAGGTGAGATGAAAATCTCAAATCTCCGAATAGGGCCACAGGAGTCTTGCTGTCACTGTCAATTATATGAATAGAACCGAATTCAGGGTTGCTCATTTGAGAGTATATTTCCTAAATTTAGGGAAATTTTTTCAAATTGGATTTTTAGGGCAATTGAATAGAACATATATATATACGAGTATAATGCTCTAGCAGTCAAAGCTTTACGCGAGTCAAAGCTCTAAATTTGAGTATATGACGAAATACATATATGTTTTTAAAAGTTTGCCATTAAACTTCTATTTTTATCAATTACCTGACTTTGAATTTTAGTTATTAGTAATATTGGTTGCTTTGATGAAAAACATGTTATATATCAGCTTATAAAAACGAATCACCGGATAAATATTTTGTTTTTTCACTTATTCTGGGAAAAATTGGAAAATCTGTTTAGAAGCTGGTAGCCCCACTGTGGTTAATACCTTTTCGGATTATTGGAGTTTTTGGCGGGAACCGAAAAGATGGTGTCCTGTTTTTGTATTATTTTCTAAAACTTGTGATTCTTCGAGTGTTAAAGTGTAATAATGGTGGATTATTATCGTTTACCGGTTCGTCAACGTGCACGAGTGTGGGCAAATGATACAAACATCGCGAAACGCGATTTTTCGTGTTCTCTACAAAACTTCACTTAAAGTTTCAGTAAAGTATCCATAACTTTACTGAAATGGGGAAAGGGGAGGGATTCATCGTCTTCATCATCACCTCATCATCATCATCCCATCGTCTGTTACTGAAGGAAAATTATTACTAAGAATCCGACTGAAGGACGAGTATCCATGGTCATGAATAATTAAAAAAAAAAAATAATACCTTTTCGGGAGTTTTGGCGGGAACCGAAAAGATGGTGTCGTGTTTTTGTATTATTTTCTAAAACTTGTGATTCTTCGAGTGTTAAAGTGTAATAATGGTGGATTATTAACGTTTACCGGTTCGTCAACGTGCACGAGTGTGGGCAAATGATACAAACATCGCGAAACGCGATTTTTCGTGTTCTCTACAAAACTTCACTTAAAGTTTCAGTAAAGTATCCATAACTTTACTGGAATGGGGAAAGGGGAGGGATTCATCGTCTTCATCATCACATCATCATCCCATCATCTGTTACCTACTGAAGGAAAAATTATTACTAAGAATCCGACTGAAGGACGAGTATCCATGGTCATGAATAATTAAAAAAAAAAAAATAATACCTTTTCGCGTGTTGTCTGAGTTTTGCGATTCTCTCGTGTTTGAAGATATTTTAATTTAGGTTTCCTCATAATTTACAGAATTGTTTGTATTCCCGATCACAGGGAAAGGTTTATTTTGTCTGTAAGTTATTTTTGTGTTGTGGAAATTCAAATGTTATCAGGTAACTGACCGACTTGCAAGTGACCGAGCATGGCCGTGGCATTACTTTAGTAAACAATGCAAATAAAGTCTTAAGGTTACTTATTTTTGGCAACTACAAGGTTGCGGTGTAATAATTCACTGTAATTTTACTATTCTACCACATACCAAAGCTTGCAACAAGTTTTTTCTTAATTACAACGTTTTCTCTCCCTACCTCTTCAACTTGATCGGATTATACGTCACTCTTATTAAAAAACGTATTTTTGGTAAAATTTCTTGAAATACAGTCTTGTTTACCAAAATCTCTCGTCTAAACCCTAAATTTACCGTTCTATTGTAAGTCATTATGTTTTAGAGCACTCATTGTAATATTTATTTGTGTTTGTTATTGTCTATTATGATAGGTTATGTAGTTGTGACTTCATTGCTTCAATGTACCAGAAACTCGGCAGGGGACTGTGACTCAGTATCTTGTTGCCAAACATAATGACGCAGCAATGCAACTATGGTGCAATGTTGTGAAAACATTGTGAAATGTAACGAAACGAAGTCATAGTTCCTGATAATCTACTATAGTGTTCTCTCTCACATATAAAAGGCAAAATTTTCGTTATGCCCACATTACCTATGAGGACAGCATCAATGCTGGCCGTGTGCTCTGTGAAATCAAGCTGTTAGTTATTGTTCAGTTACAACCAAGTTCATTAGTTAAAATCTGAATTAATTTTTGTGGGGGTTTGTAGGTTTTTTTTAAAATAATAGTTTAATATTCTTGCTTAGACTTTTGTGTTACTTTCTAAGTCCATTTAAATTTTAAGAACATTTTCCTTAAATCTGTGTCAATTTTTGCTACTATTTGGAAAACTTTTTTTAGATTATTATTAGCATAGTATCACAGTTCTTATGTTTTGGTTATGGCAGTAAAATCTGTACTAAGTTTAGTTCAATGGGTTCTTGACAAGCAGTAGAACAGAAAAATTAGCAGTACATTAATAACACAATCTTCTGCGTCATATTTTAGCTCAACGAGGTTTTCAAGACCAATGACATGGTCAGTCTTCTGACAGCATGGTCGGTCAATCTTGTGGCACAGTCAGTCAGTCAGTATTCAAATGAGTGACCACATAGGGCATTATCAACAGCTAGCTGTGTTACTCACAATTAAAAAGCCTGTGTTAAGCCAGGGTATAAGCTATACTTCTATACTGAATGTCAGAAAATCCATCCACCCCTTTAAGGGTGAAAGAGTAACAAAGACGCACACACACACACACTTTATCCTACTAATATTATAAATGCAAAAGTTTGTAAGAATGGTTGGATGGATGGATGTTTGTTACTCTTTCACGCCAGAATGGCTGAACAGATCTGGATGGAATTTGGCACAGAGAAAGACTATAGTCTAGAATAGCACATAGGATACTTTTTAATCGCGGTTCAAACTGCGGGACACGGCTAGTAATTTATAATGTAGGACATCTGCCAAGCCATAGACACCTTAAATCTATGGCCTGGGGGGCTATTCCTGTGCGTAAGATGTGATGAGATTTTATCTTGGTTACTCTCACACCTAAGACGTTTAAAACGAAAGCAACAAGGACGAGAAAAGGTGAGATGAAAATCTCAAATCTCCGAATAGGGCCCCAGGACCTACACAGACCATTGAGCTTAAATCATACCTCTATGCTGTTGGGGATAAACAAGTACTAGTGCAATATGAGGGCTGAGCTACCCACGTCCGTAGGAGTGTACTCTATTCTGATACCCTACACGTGGTCCCCGGGTAGTGCTAACCGGGTAGCAAACTCTGGTGGGAGGCTTCGGCCGTGGCTAGTTACCACCCACCGGACCAAGCCATGCCGTGAAATGACCTAGTCGTGTTTCGGGATGTAGTCCGGTGTAACCGTTCCGAAGACGGGTCTGAGCAGTGGCGCACTTGTAGCGCCTCACTCAACTGCCGTACTTTTTTGTACTTCTTCACTCTACAACTTCAAGGCGAAAGTGAATAAGTACCTTATAGGTCGTCGTGCTCCATCTTAGACCACAACGTCGCTTAACATCAGGCGAGTTGGTGGTCAAACGCCGACCTATTCTACATAAAAAAAAAAAAAAAAAAAAAAAAATATTCTACTAGCTACGCCCTGCTGTTACCCGCAGTTAAAAAGTATCTTATGTGTTATTCCAGGGCCTAAGCTACCCCCATACCAAATTTAATCAACATCCATCCATCCATTTGAGTGTGAAGAAGTAACAAAAAAACACCAAAAATTTCACTTCTTTACTCATTAAAATATAGTACAACTAGCTGCACCCCGCAGTTTCACCTGCGGCTAAAAAGTATCCTATGTGCTATTCTAGACTATAATTTATCTCTGTGCCAAATTTCATCCAGATCTGTTCAGCCGTTCTGGCGTGAAAGAGTAACAAACGTCCATCCATCCATCCATACATACAAACTTTCGCGTTTATAATATTAGTAGGAGTAGGATTACAATTGTTGCAAAGCACTGCCAGCCATTGTTTTAAACATTTTATACACATTTTTCAATCTCCAATAGATTTACTGCAGTCATTACGTCATTAATATTCCAAGCTTAATATATTTTAGGTAGACTTACATAATTACCTTGATGGGGTATAGCGGCATTGTGCAAAACATTTGATATTTTGTCCATACATCATAACTCTTTACAAATTAGTACCTGGATGACCGAGCTTTGCTCGGAATTTTTTGTTTTTTTTAATTGTGTTTTTTGGAAAATAAACAATTGATTTTAGTCTAACCTCAAAGCAAACACTCATTGACTTCGTGTTACTTAACAACGCCATCTGCTGTTGTGTCGTTAAAGCAATTAGTTGCTCACAAAAAATAGTATTATTATTCGCCAATAGATGTCAGGAAGAGTCATATTTTTCAGTTGAGACTACTCAAACGCCTCCTTTTTGTTATTTTTCTTCCAAGTTTATGTTTAAGTTGATTATCGATAAAACACGAATAAAATGACATTTTCTAAAAATGATTCCTAGCTAGATCGATTTATCGCCCCCGAAACCCCCTATATACTAAATTGTATGAAAATCGTTGGAGCCGATTCCGAGATTCCAATTATATATCTTTTCTTAATATATATAAATCTCGTGTCACAATGTTTGTCCTCAATGAACTCCTAAACCACTTAACCGATTATAATAAAATTCGCACACCATGTGCAGTTCGATCCAACTTGAGAGATAGGATAGCTCAAAACGCGAACGAAGTCGCGGGGTGACAGCTAGTATATATATATACAAGAATTGCTCATTTAAAGATATAAGATAATAACTAGCTCAATGACATTTGTTTAAACTTACGTAAATCTAATTTAAATATGAATTTTAAGAATAAAGAATATAAAGTCAATCAAAAAATTGTCCTAAAAATTCTGCATAACAATTTTGCACACAAAATAGGGATTATGAGTCATCAATGTTAATGATTATCATTTTGATCCCCAATGCAAACACCGTGGGTATCTTGTCTAACATATTCCCTTATTTGACGGAACCCTTACAAGAGTGTTGCCACAACACACACTTGGAAGGTTTTTTAACCCGGTTTTGCAAGGAGGGTTATGTTTTTCGAGTGTATGTACGAGTATGTGCGTCTGAGGTTTCTTTCGCACAACCTACAGCCTAAACAGCTTGATGTATTTCGACATGTGAGGTGTCATTTGAATCGTCTTGATAGTGGAAGTGAATAAGGGTTCAATATTTTGCAGCTGGGTTTTTTTTCTTTGAATAAAACTGACTGTCTCGGTGGCTCAGTTGGTAGTGAACCTGCTTTCTGAGCTTGGGGGCGTGGGTTCGATTCCCACCTAGGGCAAACATTTATGTGATGAACATTTGAGTTTGTTCTATGTCTGGGTGTTAATATGTATTTCAGTATGTATTTAAAAATATCTAAGTATTGTATATCAGTCCCTGGCAGCCATAGTACAAGCTTTGCTTAGTTTGGGGTCAGGCGACCGTGTGTGCAAGTGTCCCGAATTTTTTTTTTTTTAATGTTACTTGTTAAACTGTCCTATGTCTTACATACACAATCTATACCGACTTGTGCGCAGTATTTATTAGTCAACTGATTACAATTACAATGCTTTCTGCATTAAGTTTGTCTATAGCTATCTATTAATATGAACATTACTGATAAAATGGATAAGAAATAAATGATAAGGACGAATTAAATGAAGTCAACCGAATTATGTACATACCATGTCCAGAAAACAGTAGAAGAATGTTCATAAATAAATAAATAAATTCGGGACACTTCCACACACGGTCGCCTGACCCCAAGCTAAGCAAAGCTTGTACTATGGGTGCCAGAGACTGATATACATACTTAGATATTTTTAAATACATACATAAATAGATATTTACACGCAGACATAGAACAAACACTAATGTTCATCACATAAATGTTTGCCCTAGGTGGGAATCGAACCCACGCCCCCAAGCTCAGAAGGCAGGTTCACTACCAACTGAGCCACCGAGGCATAACTTTGTGACGTAGAAGAATCTGATTAAACTAGCTGTATGCTGCGGTTTCGCTCGCCATTCCACAAAAACTGTTATTACCGTTATAGAAGTAGCGGAGCCCGGTGTATGGCTACAGGCTCGCCCCCTGTTACATTTGGGACTGGAAATCGTCCGGCGAAGTGTGTGTGTTGTATTACACCTCTGCCAGCCCCCTGGGGGGAAAGGCGTGACGATATGTTACGTTATGTTAGAAGTAGCATATCTGCGTTAGAGCCTAAAGAATTACGGCGGATAACACACTGCTGCCACATCCCGCTCCGGTATGCGGAGCAACGATATTCTCCGCATCGAGACACGGTGTCAGTGTGTCAAGGCGCTGACCCACTGCAGCGCACGGAGAGGCTACGCACGTGTGTCTAGCCTCGCTTTGCTAGAAAATGTATGTCATGGTATCCACTGCAACCCACGGACGCGCTACGCACGAATATGAGATTAGCGACGTCATTGCTACACGCGTGGCTTGTTCAAAAATGGCGCCCACGCAGCTTAACGCTGTCCACGCTACGTATGCGGTACACGAAAGCGGCGTAGCTTCACTGAAACGAGAAAATACGTAAAACTGTGCTGTGCTACAGTTGTACACAGTTTCATATTCGTGTATAGCGTGTGCTGCAGTGGATTCGTAGACCCACGTTGTCTAACAAACAAAGACACGCAGTTAAAATGCGCCGCGTGGCCGTGCCAAACGTGCGCTGCTGTTGACCAGCGCCTTTAAATCCTGCGGTTTTTGCGTACAATTACAGTCAAGATTCAGATTTAAGTCAAAATCCGCATCACCGCACACCGAAGCGGTGTCCGACACAGTATGTTGTCGGTAGTATTTCTATGTAAATAACACGAGTTTTTCTTTGCAGCCACCAGAATGTTACTCAGAGGCTATGTTTTGCGCCTAATGTCGGTAGTATTTCTATGTAAATAACACGAGTTTTTCTTTGCAGCTACCAGAATGTCACTCAGAGGCTAACACTACAAGAAAGCAAGCATAAACATCGAGACTTTAAAAACCACATCGGAGAGAGTACTAAATGAACATGTTCAAACCGGCGTTTGGCGCCAACTCTACAGGATTCGGTAATTTTATATTTGTTTGAAGTGAAACTTCTAATGCAACTTCCAACTAGGTAGCGTTAAACGTTTAACGCTCCTGGAGAGGGGGAATAGAAAGAGGCAGAGCGAGAGTGAATGCGAGGCACTCGAACGCATGCGCGTAGTATACTGTTACAGGCCAGCGCGAACGTTAGCAACGAGTAGCGTCCAATATTACAAGCAAGAAGGAGAGAGAAAGAAAGACACACAGAAGTTTCACTTCTTCGACGCGGAGGGACTCCATGCACTATTTTTTTATATTTTATCTTATCTTTGTTTGATCCTCCATACGACAAGGGCCCACTTCCACGAACATTGCACTCACTCGTGGAAGTGGAAACTCTAATAGAACTTGTCTCCACATGGCGATGTTATCGCGACGATACGACGAATAGCTGAAAGCTAGCAAAATGTCAACGGTTCGTAGAAATATTTGGTCTGCGAGTTCTTAGCCTCCAACTACTTGTTCTGCTTGGGTACATAGCAAACTAATATTTGAGGATTTCTAAATCTACAGTAATTTTTCTTCTTCTTAGGCATGCAGTCGACTTTCGGGGCTTCCCCGTCGACTTCGACATCTCCGTTCGGCGGGTTCAAGCCGGCGACGGCCACTAGTGCCTTCGGCGCTCCGCCCGCGTTCGGAGCCAGCACCAGCACTCAGCCTAGCACTGGCGGAGGTAAGACCTTGACTACAGCAAGACCTTGTCTACAACAAGACCTTGTCTACAACAAGACCTTGTGTGCAGATAGGCCTTGTCTCCAGTAGAACCTTTGACCTTAGTGTGTATGTATGGTGACGATGGCAATCCTGTACCTTCCTGCTCGCTCGTATGGCACAAGTTAGTTGTAGTAAGCGGGATGGTACGTAATGACCGTTGCGGTGTGTTACACTTAAAAAGTAAGGGTCTTGCATAGGTATTCACAATCATCCGGAAACATTTCCATTCAGATTCCAAAAATTTTTAACTCAAATTATTCTGTCTCAGGCCTTATTTATCTTATATCTTTAAATAAGCAATTCGTGTATATTATACTATATAAAGTTATATATATATATAATTGAAATCTCGGATTCGGCTCCAACGATTTTCATACAATTTAGTATACGGGGTTTCGGGGGCGATAGATCGATCTAGCTAGGAATCATTTTTAGAAAATGTCATTTTATTCGTGTTTTATCGATAATCAACTTAAACATAAACTTGGAAGAAAAATAACAAAAAGGAGGCGTTTGAGTAGTCTCAACTGAAAAATATGACTCTTCCTGACATCTCTTGGCGAATAATAATAATATTTTTTGTGAGCAACTATGTAATTGCTTTAACGACACAACAGCAGATGGCGTTGTTAAGTAACACGAAGTCAATGAGTGTTTGCTTTGAGGTTAGACTAAAATCAATTGTTTATTTTCCAAAAAACACAACTAAAAAAAAAAAATACCGAGCAAAGCTCGGTCATCCAGGTACTAAGTTTTTAAACGTGATTCATTTTTCCGATCTGATATATACTCGATTCCCTATTCCAAAATGTATAAAAGTAGATTGAGATTCAAACAATTTGAGTTTGAAATTTGTGGGTTCCGATCGGAAACGTTTCCGTGATTGTGAAAAGCACCGCTGGTCTCCATCAATTTTTTTATCACCAAAACATTGTTTACACAAAGACTTTGTCTACATAAAAACCTTGACCAGACTAAGACCTTGTCGCTATCAAGACCTTGTCTACACCAAGACCTTGTCGCCATCAAGACCTTATCTACACCAAGACCTTGTCGCCATCAAGACCTTATCTACACCAAGACCTTGTCCACACTTACAATTTTCTTCCCAGGTCTATTCGGCGCGTCTAACACCAGTGGTGGGGGTTTATTCGGTGGGGGCGCCGCCGCCGCCCCCGCTCCCGCATTCGGCACCCCCACAGCTGGGTTCAGCTTCGGCGCGAGCACCTCAGCTGGAACCGGAGGCCTATTCGCCAGCAACACCTCTACAGGCCTCTTTGGGAATACGCAGCAGAATAACGCCTTTGGGGCGAAACCTCCGGGTAAGATAACTGTCTCTTTCGCTATTATCTCTCTCTCTCTCTCTCTATGTATACTTCTTTTGCGCAAGAATTAATGTTTAGTTCGCGTCATGTATAAAGAACGCTGGAACAAAGTGGACGGGGTGTGTTTGTAAGTACAAGGCCTAATGCTTTGTTTTTGAACCAGCAGTTCGCTCGCTGGCTTCTCATATTGGTTATTTGTAGATACCTCATCATACCTTATAATACCAAATAGGCCGATTAATCGCTTAATGCGCAGCTTGACCGCCAGCATTCATACTTATGTTTTTTTACCCGCGAAAGAAAGAGGGTTATGTTTTTCGAATGTGTCAATGAATGTATGAGGTTTCTTTGACACGCCCTACAGCCTAAACAGCTTGATGTATTTCGACATGTGAGGTGTCATTTGAATCGTCTTGATAGAGGAAGTGACATAGGATTGACTGCCTCGGTGGCTCAGTTGGTAGTGAACCTGCTTTCTGAGCTTGGGGGCGTGGATTCGATTCCCAACCAGGGCAAACCATATGCAATATGTTATGTAGAAATGTATTTAAAAATAAAAGTGTATGTAGGTATATCAGTCTCTGGCAGCCATAGTACAAGTTATGCTTAGTCTTGGGTTAGGCGAACGTGTGTGAAAATGTTCCGAATTTATTATTATTATAGGGTAAAACATTTTAATTATACCCGAAGTGTCAAACTACAATTTGCAGTCGCGTTTTCTGTTTTTTTTTTTAATAATGTTACCAGTAACCTAATTGTGTTATAACCGTCCTCCAGGCTTTGGTTTCGGCGCGAGTACAAGCACCCAGCCGCAGAGCTCGAGCCTGTTCGGAGCGACGCCCGCCGCCAGCAGCGGGCTGTTCGGACAACAGAACACTTCGCTCGGGGGAGGACTGTTTTCTAACACTGCTGGTTAGTACACTACACAAGGGGGGCTATTCCTACACGTGACATGAGATGTATAGAATAGAATTATTTTTATTGTCATTAAGCCCTCTTAATGACAATAAAAATTATTCTGACAATATAAAATAATGTAGACAACTTCCCTATGTAAAGATGCGGATATTTTTCATATCTCTATTTTCTCTTGAGTACATTTAAAAAAAAAAAACCAAGAACATAGGGGCGGAGAAATAGTTAATTTAATTATACATACTAAATTTCATCATAATCTGACAAATGGTATTCAAGAAATTTCAGAAGTGCGTTTGTATGGAAATTTCAGAGCGTCACGGCCCTCTTAATGCAAATAGAACAGTATCTGCTGAGTCTAATACTCTTTGTTACGGACCTATTAAATCATAGAAATAGTACCTTTAAATTCTTATGTGTACCTAGTTTTGGGAAGGCACTGGCTGCTGCAACACAGCTTACGCTACGGCACCAGACAGGGTCTCAATTTAACATTGTGTAAATGTATTGAAACAAATAAATATTTTCTATTTTGTATTATTCTTTCAGCAGGTGGTTTCGGGCAGCAGCAAGCTTCAGGCACCGGTCACGTGAAGTACAACCCTGTGGTGGGCTCTGACGTCGTTGTTAAGAGTGGAGCTTCCCAGAACATCAGCGTTAAACATCACTGCATCACGTGCATGAAGGTAAGATCACTGAGTTGGTGAGTGGGGTTGCAAAGTTGGTGGATTGGGTTACTAAGTAGTTGGGTTGGGTTACTAAGTAGGTGGGCTGGGTCACTAAGTAGGTGGGTTGGGTCACTAAGTAGGTGGGTTAGGTCATTAATTAGGTGGACTGGGTTACTAAGTTGGTAGGATGGGTCACTAAATAGGTGGGTTGGGTCACTAAGTAGGTGGGTTAGGTCACTAAGCAGGTGGGCTGGGTCACTAAGCAGTAAGTATAATTAGATCACTAAGCAGGTGGGCTGGGTTACTTAGCAGCACATATAGTTAGATCACCAAGCAGGTGGGCTCGGTCACTAAACAGCAAGTATAGTTAGATCACCAAGCAGGTGGGCTCGGTCACTAAGTAGCAAGTATAGTTAGATCACTAAACAGGTGGGCTGGGTTACTTAGCAGCAAGTATTGTTAGATCACTAAGCAGGTGGGCTCAGTCACTAAGCAGAAAGTATAGTTAGATCACTAAGCAGGAGGGCTGGGTTACTTAGCAGCAAGTATAGTTAGATCACCAAGCAGGTGGGCTCGGTCACTAAGCAGCAAGTATAGTTAGATCACTAAGCAGGTGGGCTGGGTTACTTAGCAGCAAGTATAGTTAGATCACCAAGCAGGTGGGCTGGGTTACTTAGCAGCAAGTAGAGTTAGATCACCAAGCAGGTGGGCTCAGTCACTAAGCAGTAAGTATAATTAGATCACTAAGCAGGTGGGCTGGGTTACTTAGCAGCAAGTATAGTTAGATCACCAAGCAGGTGGGCTGGGTTACTTAGCAGCAAGTAGAGTTAGATCACCAAGCAGGTGGGCTCAGTCACTAAGCAGTAAGTATAATTAGATCACTAAGCAGGTGGGCTGGGTTACTTAGCAGCAAGTATATTTAGATCACCAAGCAGGTGGACTGGGTTACTTAGCAGCAAGTATATTTAGATCACCAAGTAGGTGGGCTCGGTCACTAAGCAGTAAGTATAATTAGATCACTAAGCAGGTGGGCTGGGTTTACTTAGCAGCAAGTATATTTAGATCACCAAGCAGGCGGGCTGGGTTACTTAGCAGCAAGTATAGTTAGATCACCAAGCAGGTGGGCTCGGTCACTAAGCAGTAAGTATAATTAGATCACTAAGCAGGCGGGCTGGGTTACTTAGCAGCAAGTATAGTTAGATCACCAAGCAGGTGGGCTCGGTCACTAAGCAGTAAGTATAATTAGATCACTAAGCAGGCGGGCTGGGTTACTTAGCAGCAAGTATAGTTAGATCACCAAGCAGGTGGGCTCGGTCACTAAGCAGCAAGTATAGTTAGATCACTAAGCAGGTGGGCTGGGTTACTTAGCAGCAAGTATTGTTAGATCACTAAGCAGATGGGCTGGATCACTAAGCAGTATGACATATTTACTTATGTCATGTATTATTTACTACTCGGGTAACTTTAACATAAGTTTATCTTTGATATCCAATTGAAAAAAAAAAACATTTTAGCTAAATAACTAAAGCAATATTACTTTTGTTCACAGGAATATGAGGCGAAATCACTGGAAGAGCTCCGTTTGGAAGATTACACGGCGGGACGGAAAGGAAACTCAGGTATGTTATCAACTGGCATACATTCATTGATAAATATAAAATAATTTAAAACTAAACCTTTCAATCAATCGGGTAGGCAATATGGCTTGGATCGTGGTAGGTGGATACGTGGACTCTTTGTGGTATTTTTTTTATGAACAACCCGTAAACTCCCCTACCTAAATGACTAGTCCAGACAAGTAGTCAACGTTGTCGATTCAAGCCATTCCGCCTAGGCGTTCGATTGAATGTCTGAACATCATCAGGAAGCTAGTTGAACGGCGCCGTTTAGTAAAGAGGCGAGGCTGTTAATTGAACGGCGAATTGAGCTAGTTGGCTGACATACATAGTGATTTATACCTTCAAATATGTTAAACTGTGCGAGCGAGATAGCTACGCTACGTTCCTGAATGAGAGAATAGTACAGTTGTAAATATTTTCAGGGAGCGGCATGTTCCCTTTCCAACAACAGCAGCCAGGATCTAAGCCACTCTTCGGAGCTTCTAGTAAGTACTTGCGGTGGAATTGACCGAGCGAGCGAGGGCACAGAATCTCAGTCTGCTGGGAGAACTCGGCGCTTGCATGTAGACTATAGAATAGAATTCGCGGCACCAAACATACAGAAAATAAAATTAAGAACAATTAGTGTTAATATCTATCTTCTTAATATATATAAATTACGTGTCACGTTGTTTGTCCGCTATAGACTCCTAAACTACTTAACCGATTTCAATCAAATTTGCATACCGTGTGCAGTTCGATCGAACTTAACAGATAGGATAGCTCACATATATATCTTATATCTTTAAATGAGCAATTCTTGTATATATATATATAATTGGAATCTCGGAATCGGCTCCAACGATTTTCATACAATTTAGTATATAGGGGATTTCGGGGGCGATAAATCGATCTAGCTAGGAATCATTTTTAGAAAATGTCATTTTATTCGTGTTTTATCGATAATCAACTTAAACATAAACTTGGAAGAAAAATAACAAAAAGGAGGCGTTTGAGTAGTCTCAACTGAAAAATATGACTCTTCCTGACATCTATTGGCGAATAATAATACTATTTTTTGTGAGCAACTAATTGCTTTAACGACACAACAGCAGATGGCGTTGTTAAGTAACACGAAGTCAATGAGTGTTTGCTTTGAGGTTAGACTAAAATCAATTGTTTTATTTTCCAAAAAACACAATTAAAAAAAAATATATACCAAGCAAAGCTCGGTCATCCAGGTACTATAAATAATAAACGCGAACGAAGTCGCGGGGTGACAGCTAGTTTTAGTATGTATTTAAAAATATCTAAGTATGGATATCAGTCTCTGGCAGCCATAGTACAAGCTTTGCTTAGTTTGGTGTCAGGCGACCGTCTGTGGAAGATGTGTCGAATTTATTTTTTACTTATTTATTTATTAACAATTAGTGTCAACTGGTACAAATGAGACAGCGGGGCAATTGCGTCTTTCGAGAATTACTGACAAACCCTTCACGAATTAAGCTAGTAGCGACATCTAGTACAGATTATTGTTACTAAGTATAGGAAAAAAGATGTAGGTGGCACCTAATTTGTGAATTTGATAAATTTGAAATTTTTGATGGCAAGTAGTTTATGCAAATACAATTTTGAAGCTTTTTAAACTACTGGTAGTTAGAGAATGTACTTTTGTTTTTCAGTGCTACTACTAATGATAGTAGATTTTTTTACAAGGGGCTAAAATGAATAAATGAGGTAGTTTTACTGACGAGCTTAAAAGCAAGGGAGTAGATGGAAACCGAGTTGCGATGGGTTTTAGCCCCGTCAGTTACACTGTACTTTTCACTTCGATTGCGAGAAAATAAAATAATCCAATCGAATATTAAAAATTAATAACGGTCACCAATTCAATTTGTACTAAGAAAAAACTTCTAAAGATTTCGCGCCAATGTTTTTTTTTTATTTCTTCTATAGTCTCAACGCAATACGCGCATTCTACCAACGATGTCGCCTCTTTTAATTACATTCTCAAAACACTAAAATACTTTTTCCCTTAGAGCGAAAAATGCTATTTTATCTCTCCGGTACGATACAATGACGGACTTTTTGAGCAAGAGAAATTAAAAATGTTTTACTTGTGGAACTGGTAGCGTTGAGTGCTCCTAGACGGACCATACAGGGTGTTACAAAGACCCTGTTGTACCCGCGAGGTGCGCATCCAGTTTAGACTGGAGGATGCAATGTTGACACTTTAAATTAAATATTGACAAAAAAAATGTTGAACACACATCGCGCTCCGTCCTCCTAAAAGCGCGAACGCAGCCACTAATCGCGTCAGTTTTATTTGTAAAATATTCGCGTCGTGTAGCTACTTTCTTAGAATAAAAGCCGCCAACGTATGAAACAGATTTATTAACATTTCCCTATAGTCCAGTCATTACGTCGGAAAAATCGGGTTAGAAAAGAAAGTGAACCGAGAAAGCCAAATTTTGGATATGACGTGGGGGGTGGCTAGAAAAGCAGTCGGAAGAAAGCCCCAGTCCGAGTAGTTTCAAGCATGAAAAGTCTGTTCTTGAGAACATTTTTTTCATTTATGCTTTCAGCGGTTGTGACATGGTGCATAGCGGTGGAATCGCAAAATATCCATTGATCTATCCTCTTTACGCCCCATACAGAGCGATTAGAAATGGCCTTCCCGCGCAAGCTAGTATCTCCGGATCGACCTTTTCTTGCTTGAATAATTCCACCGATGACTGGAGGTTCGGGTTTTCTCGAGGGTGCTGATGAATTTCGACTTTCCGATGTTGTACAAAGACGACGTGGTGTCACAACTGCTGAAAGCATGAATGAAAAGAATGTTCTCAAGAACAGACTTTTCATGCTTGAAACTACTCCGACTGGGACCGACTTTGTGGCGCGCTAGAAGTCGTAATTCTTGTCGAAAATAAAAAATAAAAATACGAATTTGTAGGTCTAAACCCGCTCTACAAGTTTCATTTCGGACATTTTCGATAAATCTTGTACGAGAAAATAACGAAAAACAATTTTTTCTCCCCAAAATTTTGGCTTTTTGATCGATATCTCGCAAACGATAATCGATACGTGAAAAATGTATAAGACCTTAATTGTAGATCGTACAAAAAGCAACAAAAAAGTATCATATCAAAATTTTCGTATCTCAACGGGGAACTTAATTGACTACCAGTTGACGATTATTTGTATTTATAGGACTAATTTGATTCGTGTTAATGACTTTTTAGAGTACTTTGAGCGTCTGATCGACAAGGTTAGCGACTTGAGTTTGAATTGCTTAATAGTTGGAGATACGAATGTAAATGCGCTGGGTACTGTAGGATCGGACTGGAAAAAGCTATGCGATGTACTGTCGACTCATGGCATGGTGGCTGAGGTCGATTTCCCAACTAGAGTGACTGAGACAACATCTACGTGCTTAGATCAGGCGTATAGTAACCTACCATCCGGATCGGTCTGCACATCACCTATCTCCACAGATCTGAGTGATCACCTCGGTGTTAGGATTGAGCTAACGTGTGAAAAGGTAGCTAAATCAAGACCGATGCACTGCTTATCGAGACACTTCTCCCGCGAAAATAACGCCAATTTCCTGCTGTCACTCCATAGCATAGATTGGAGCGCGTTATTCCTAGAACATAGGACTGCTGCGAAGATAGCTAGCTCGGTTATTAATGTACTTCGAAATAAGTTTGAAGCCTGTTTCCCATTAAGGAAAACAAACCACAGGAAAAAAAATCAGACGTGGGTTTCAAATGACATTAAAATATTTAAATCACTTTTATTTGACATTATTGAATTAAGTAAATCAAATCCTATTAATGATACTATGACTTCTTTAATTTGTGACATGAGACAAAAATACGATAATTTATTGACATTTACAAAATCGAATTATTATAATAAGATAATTGAACATAGTGGGAACTCTTGTAAGGCCATGTGGAATGTGATTAACTTGGAAAGAGGGAAACTCAATTCCACAGATTTAGACTTTACGAATGTAATAAAAAATAGCGACGGTACCCCGTTTTCATGCAAAAAAGCTGCCGTAGATACGCTGAACGTAAGATTCCTTAACGCGGCGGTCGCGTCAGGAGCGCCCCGCGCTGACGTCACGCGCGCGCTTATCGTGCTACAAGCGGCGCGTGCGCCCGCTGATCGCTCGCTGAGGGTCCGTCCATTTACTGCAGATGAAGTCTACCGACTCATCACCTCACGGATCCCTCCAAAAACTTCTAAAGATATATATGGGTTGAACACGAAGATAGTTAGGGTAGCAGCGATCCCACTCGCACCCGTACTGTCTGAATTATTTAATATGTGTATACGGGAAGGGACCTATCCAGAAGTACTGAAGGCTGCAAAAGTTTCACCTATTTTCAAGGGCAAAGGCAAGAGGGAGGACATGGACAATTATAGGCCAGTGTCCATTATCCCAGCGGTTGCGAAGATTTTCGAAAATGGCCTTAGCTCACGCCTTATGACTTTCCTCTCTGAGACTGACCAGCTATCAGACCGGCAGCACGCGTACCGGGCAGGGCGGTCCACGACTACTCTGACTCGAGAACTTGTCTGGCGAATCGTTGATGCTCGCGAGAGGAAGCAGCATGTCGCTGTGATCTGCTGTGACCTATCAAAAGCATTCGATGTCGCCGACCACGACGTGCTCGCCGGAAAACTGCACCACTATGGGTTAGGCGGTGCGGCGCTAGCGCTGGCCACAAGCATACTGCAGGACAGAGCTCAGATTGTGGTCGGGGGTGGAGGCAAAGTAAGATCAGACTCTGTGTCCTCATCAATGGGCGTGGCGCAGGGATCCTCGGTCTCGAATGTTCTGTTTTCGCTACTGCTAAATGACCTACCGGACGCAATAACATCAGCCGAGATCTTGATGTATGCC
The DNA here is from genome assembly GCA_911728515.1 of Peribatodes rhomboidaria. Lineage (NCBI taxonomy): Eukaryota > Metazoa > Arthropoda > Insecta > Lepidoptera > Geometridae > Peribatodes > Peribatodes rhomboidaria. The sequence goes on along the minus strand of OU452196.1, from coordinate 5,617,340 downwards.
GACGATGTTGCCGCGCTTGTCACTGCTCCCACGGTGGATGAATTGGAGGTGAAACTGAACGAGGTGAGCGCACAATTTGTCAGTTGGTTTCAAGTCAACGGTCTGGCACTAAACTTAAAAAAGACCCACTACGCTCACTTCAACCTATCGGGTAGAAAACTTAGACGCCTTAAAGTGCTTATGAATGATGTCGAATTGAAACAAGCAGAAGTCACTAACTTTCTCGGGTTTGAAATTGACTCTGTGTTAACTTGGGAAAGGCATATCCACAAAATATGTGGTAAGATTGCTAGTGCTTGCTATGCGCTTCGACGTGTTGCGCGAGTAGTGTCGGTGCAGGTGGCGCGTACGTGCTACTTTGCGACGGTACACTCGCTGCTACAATACGGCGCCGAGCTTTACGGGAATGCGGCGGAGTGGGAGCGTGCGTTCCGGATGCAGAAACGGGCCGTACGAGCCATTGTAGGTGTTGGAAGTGACCAATCGGCCAAACCCCAGTTTAAAAAATTGAGAATCCTTACGTTGCCATGCATTGTCATACTACAAGTGGCGTTGTATGTTCGGAGTAATTTACATAGGTATACGGTGTTTGCCGATCATACACGACGTGCAGGGCAGCTTAAGCAGGTTCCTAGAAAGCTGGCAAAGTCGAATAAGCTCACACATGTGATGGGACCGACGGTGTATAACAAGCTACCAAGTGACGTCGTTGCCGCTCCCAACCAGCAGCTCTTTAAAAATCGCTTAAAGCGCTGGCTTGTCGATCAGACGTTCTACAGTTTCAAAGAGTTCCTTGAACTGTAAATAACAGGGATAGTGTACAAATGTACAATGACTTATTATTATTACCGTACCATTTAATGTTTACTGAATAGTACTAATATTACTATACATATTTAATAATATCTTGACATGTAAATAATACTTACGAATAAATGAATATGAATAATATGAATATGAACCGAGTTATGACGAAAAAACTGAATTTAACCCTTTTTTCAAGATGGCGGAAAACGCACAAGGTTATTTTGGTCGACAATTTGAACTTAAGCTTTTCTAGCCACCCCCCACGTCATATCCAAAATTTGACTTTCTCGGTTCACTTTCTTTTCCAAATGTATATAATGACTGGACTACTACAATTTTCTATTTTTCTTGCTTCTTTAAACCGGTCATAACTCTTTTTATTTTTAACGTGCATTTGTTTGGTATTTTAATCATGAATACTTGAAAGTGTTTGTAACAGCCCACCAATTATCCAACAGGGTTTTTGTTATAACTCCCTGTATATTATCCTACTAATATTATAAACGCGAAAGTTTGCGTGTATGGATGGATGGATGGATGTTTGTTACTCTTTCACGCCAGAACGGCTGAACAGATCTGGATGAAATTTGGCACAGAGATAGATTATAGTCTAGAATAACACAGAGGATACTTGCTAACCGCGGGGCGCAGCTAGTATAATATACAGGGAGTTACAAAAATTTAAATTACTTATTTTAATCTTCAATGTCATAAAACATATCTGAGCTTGGGGGCGTGAATTGGATTCCCATCTAGGACAAACATTTATGTGACTAAGCTCTCAGCTTGGTTGTTTTGAAGCGATGCTGGCTCGGCGATGTCTGTAACATGAATGTTCGTTGTTACAGCGAGCTTCGGCGGCGCGGCGACGACCAGCGCTCCGAGCGTGTTCGGTGGAGGCCTGAGCAGCAGCGGGGGCTTTGGCCAGTCCAGTGAGTGATCAGATATTTTATTACGAAAACTGACGTGGTTTTTACCCGACTGCGTAAGAAGGAGGGTCATGTTTTTCGAGTGTATGTATGTATGTATGGGGTTTCTTTGGCACACCCTACAGCCTAAACAGCTTGATGTATTTCGACATGTGAGGTGTCATTTGAATCGTCTTGATAGCGGAAGTGATGTAGGGTACAACATTTTATTAATTAGGTAGGAACATCCGGAGTGACAGACTATTATGTATTTTTCAGCTGAGTTATTTTGTTTTTCTTTTAATAATGTTACTTGTAATCACACATGATTTTATGAAACGGGAATTATTCACGTACTATTTAGTCGGTTATTTAGTCTTTTGACTGCTTCGGTGGCTCAGTTAGTAATGAATCTGCCTTCTGAGCTTGGGGGCGTGGGTTCGATTTCGATTCCCACTTAGGGCAAACATTCATGTGATGAACATTTGTGTTAGTTTCATGGTTCTGCGTCAATATCTATTTAATTATCTATTTAAAATATACAACGAGTTGTTTTGCATTCCGGCGGAATTTGTAGAGGTAGTTAAATACTCCACTAGCAGAGCACGAATAAACTACGGGGCAACCTTGAAATCGAAGAAAAGCAGCCTCTCCATACATTTTGTGTACGATCAACGAATTTTTGTATGGAACAGAAAGAAAGAAAGAAATTTATTTTGAAACCAAACATACAATTAAAAATATAAACGATAAATAAAACAAAGTAGATACTTATATAAATAATAAACAATAATTACAGTTATGTATGTGTTTCAAAAAAGGCTCCACCTCAGCATAAGCTGTTAAATCAACAGCGCTGATCTTCCGGTGGAGCCTTCAGTTGAATCACGCACGCACCTGATAGCATCGATACGCAACCTATTTAAATAGTACTAATAATTATTTTTTGTCTCGTTCCCAAGATATTCCATGGTTTATTCGTGCTCTGCTAGTGGAGTATAACTACCTTCTACAGATTCCGCGGGAATGCAGAGCAACACGTTGTATATGTAATAAGTATAACTACCTCTACAGATTCCGCGGGAATGCAGAGCAACACGTTGTATATGTAATAATATTAGTAGCCATAGTACAAGCTTTGCTCAGTTTGGGTTCAAGCGACCGTGTGTGAAATACATACTTACATACCATCACGCATTTCCCCCAAAGAGACTGGCAGAGGTGTACACCACCCACATTTCGCCAGACCACATTCAGTCCCAAACGTGACAAGGGGCCAGCCTGTCGCCATACACCGGGCTTCAGTCATGTAGCAGATAACATCACTTACGCACATATGTTCACACAATGAACAAATTGGTGCGTGCCTTCGGCTGGGTCCGAACCCGCTCCCTCTGGCTCAAGCTGCTCAAGCTTCAGCTCTGGAGAGGCGGGCCTTCTTCGACAAGGATATCATCGCATCGCATGAGTGCAAAACGTCCCGTTTTTTTCAAGTGAATATCTCTGTCTCTCTCCAACAGATAGCTTCTCCTTCGGCGGCAACACACAGACCAACACGAACACCACGGGTCTGTTCGGCGGCGCCAAGCCCGCCTTCGGAGCCGCTACTGGCACCGGTAATGTTGCATTCAGTACGTTTAGACAAACTAACACACACACACACACACAAACATACATAAAAAAATTTAAAAAAAAAATTTACAACAGACTAGGCATGCGTTTGGTCACTGACTCGCCTGATGGGAAGCGTCGACGTCATCGAAGGTGAAGGTGTCAATCGCTTGCCTAGGAGATACCTATTCACTTTACTCTTAAACACCCCCGGATTGTATTTAGGTGGAAAGACAGACGCAGGCAACGAGTTCCACACCTCTGCATAAGGATAGGATAGCTGTACAGAGATTTAGACTGACTAAGTCAAGAAAGTCATTTTTAGGCAACTGCGTTCGTTTTTACAATAAAATCCCGAAAAATATAACAGGGCTCACCGAGGGAAAATTCAAATCACATGTAAAAACTACATTAATGAAAAGAGGATATTATAAGGTTAAGAATTATTTAGAAGATAAAGATGTCTGGAGCTTTCCACTTCCGCCAAGTAGCCACTAGTATTTATAGATATTACCTAGTTATAAGCCAAAATTTGTGAGACTGTAATTTATTTATTATTTGAAAAAAATAATGCCCCTCAGTTTCTTGCCTGTTCTTCTGAGTAGAGGCTTTTTATCCGAACAAGGCGGTCGAGTCTATTTAAATAACTTTGACGTTCATAAGTGTATCTTTGATACCTAAATTGAATAAAAACATTTTGACTTTGACTTTGACTTTGACTTTTCTGCAGTTCTTACAAGAAAAGTTGACTTGAAACGCTTAGAGCGTTTTGGTGGAATTTCCACCATAAGAGGGTGTCTCTTACTGGTGCGCCTGGTACAATTATAAAAGAGCGGTGATGGCTGGATCAGGTCGTGCAGTTCTTGTGCACACTCGCCGTAGTGTATTCTGCAGAATACCGACAGACTGGCCACTTCACGCCGGTGTGACAAGCTCTGAAGCTTGGATTCAACCAACGAGTCATTGTTTATGAGCCGTTTTTCGATGGAGTCCAGAGCGTCTAGCTGATACTTGGCGGAACATCGCATCATACTAACCATGAAAGTGCTTCACTCTCAACGCTAGCGATTTGCGAGCGATTCCGCGCGATGGCGTCGCTTTGAAATCGCATGCCGATGAGAACTCAATTGAAGTGGTTTAAGTATAGGTTAGGTTAGGTGGATGAAAAGTCGTGCTATGACCGCGTCTTAATGTAACTCTGGTATCTGCAGGTTCCGGCTTGTTTGGAGGCGCGCCAGTGACTCAACTACCATCAAATATGATATACGATTTTCAATTCTAAATGAAGTGGTTTAAGTAAACGTGTGTGTGGGTGAAAAATCGTGCTATAACCGCGTCTTAATGTAACTCTGGTATCTGCAGGTTCTGGCTTGTTTGGGGGCGCGCCGGCGACTCATTTTACTATCTAATATGATATACGATTTTCTACTCTAAATGAAGTGGTTTAAGTAAACGTGTGTGGGTGAAAAATCGTGCTATAACCGCGTCTTAATGTAACTCTGGTATCTGCAGGTTCTGGCTTGTTTGGGGGCGCGCCGGCGACTCATTTTACTATCTAATATGATATACGATTTTCTACTCTAAATGAAGTGGTTTAAGTAAACGTGTGTGGGTGAAAAATCGTGCTATGGCCGCGTCTTAAAGTAACTCTGGTATCTGCAGGTTCTGGCTTGTTTGGAGGCGAGCCGGCGACTCATTTTACTATCTAATATGATATACGATTTTCAATTCTAAATGAAGTGGTTTAAGTAAACGTGTGTGTGGGTGAAAAATCGTGCTATGGCCGCGTCTTAAAGTAACTCTGGTATCTGCAGGTTCTGGCTTGTTTGGGGGCGCGCCAGTGACTCATTCTACCATCAAATATGATATACGATTTTCAACTCTAATTGAAGCGGTTTAAGAAACGTGTGTGTGGGTGAAAAGTCGTGCTATGGCCGCGTCTTAAAGTAAGTTCTTAATACGAGCGGCTAGGGACTGGAATCGTTTGCCACCATCTGTTTTTCCGACTAACTACAACCTAGGTATCTTCAAAGCCAGAGTGAATAAGTACCTAGTAGGTCTTCGTGCTTCATCTTAGGTCACAATGTCGCTTCACATCAGGCGAGTTGGTGGTCAAATGTTGACCTATTCTTTATAAAAAAACTAGCTGCCACCCCGCGACTTCGTTCGCGTTTATTATTTATATATCTTATCTTAATATATATAAATCTCGTGTCACAATGTTTGTCCTCAATGAACTCCTAAACCACTTAACCGATTATAATAAAATTCGCACACCATGTGCAGTTCGATCCAACTTGAGAGATAGGATAGTTTAAATATATATATATATATATATATATATATATATATATATATATATATATATATTATTATTACTAGCTGTCACCCCGCGACTTCGTTCGCGTTTATTATATATATATATATATATATATATATATATATATATATATTTAAACTATCCTATCTCTCAAGTTGGATCGAACTGCACATGGTGTGCGAATTTTATTATAATCGGTTAAGTGGTTTAGGAGTTCATTGAGGACAAACATCGTGACACGAGATTTATATATATTAAGATTTATATATATATATATATATAAATAATAATAATAAACGCGAACGAAGTCGCGGGGTGACAGCTAGTATATTTATATATATATGTGAGCTATCCTATCTGTTAAGTTAGATCGAACTGCACACGGTGTGCAAATTTGATTGAAATCGGTTAAGTAGTTTAGGAGTCTATAGCGGACAAACAACGTGACACGTAATTTATTTAAATTAAGATAAATAAAAAACTCTGGTATCTGCAGGTTCTGGTTTGTTTGGAGGCGCGCCGGCGACTCAAGCGCCAGCCTTTGGAGCCAGCACCGCTCCAAGTTTTGGGTTTGGAACTACGCTGCAGAATCAGGTAACATTATCATGTCATATTTTAACTAATTTTGAAGAATTAAATATAACTAGCTGCGCCCCGCGGTTTCACCTGCGGTTAAAAAGTATTCTATGTGCTATTCTGGAATATAATCTATCTCCCTGCCAAATTTCATGCAGATCTGTTCAGCCGTTCTGCTGTGAAAGAGTAACAAACATCCATCCGTCCATTCTTACAAACTTTCGCGTTTAAAATATTAGTATCAGCCTTGTTGGGAGAAGGGCCTCCTCTCAAGCCAGAGGGAGCGGGTTCGGACCCAGCCGGACGGCACGCACCAATTTGTTCATTGTGTGAGCATATGTGCGTATTGTATGTCATCTGCTACATGACTGGAGCCCGGTGTATGGCGACAGGTCCGCCCCCTGTCACATTTGGGACTGAATATCGTCCGGCGAAGTGTGGGTGTTGTATTACACATCTGCCAGCCCCTTCGGGGAAAGGCGTGACGACGATATGCGTTTTTATTTATGTTTAGTATAACATTTTTTTATTAATTGCGCCCATTTACCTAATCATCTCCTTTCTTCTTCCAGACAACCGGCGGCGGTCTGTTCGGCGCTAAGCCAGCCACGTCAGTGTTCGGCGCGCCGGCCTCCTCCACCGGTTTCGGTTCATTCGGGGGCGGAGGCCTGTTCGGGGCGAAGCCCACGCAGACGCAGGCACCGACCTTTGGAGCTCCTCAGCCGGGTGAGAGAGAAAATCAAATCAAATTTCAAATTTATTTATAAAAAGAAAAGTACATATAGGCAGGTTTACCTTAAATAGGGTTAACTAAATAAACTAGTACTGAACTAAATGTTGACAGTGAGTCCCAAACTAAGCTCTAGGCCTGTATCTTGGGGCTCGGTGCGAAGTTACCAGGAGACACTTTTAGGGAGACAGAATGTACCGTTAAACATACTCGTAAGACACATTTAAAATAACAACAAATTAAAACAGAAACGATAAGAATACATATAATGTATGAGTGGACAACATGAATGTCAGCGTGTGTGTGTGTATGTGTGTGTGTGTGTGTGTGCGCGTATATAGGAGCGTCAAGGATTAGGGAACGTACCCATACTACATGACCCATTTTTTTCAATTTTTTACTCCCCTCCCCCCTCTCGGTGACCACACGTAGTATATTTTAAGACCCCCTCTAGTTTTCACGTCGTAATTCATCAATAGGTTTAAAACATTTTTTACAAACAAAAAGTAAAAAAAAATGATATTAATGGTTGATGCTGCGCTTGACGCGTGTCGCTAGGAGGGCGTGCATGCATACTTACAAGTGAAAATAATATTATTAGGTAAAAAAGCGCGAGATTTATCTAAAGTTTATCCTCTAGATAAATCAAGACAAACGTGAAAAAGAAAAAAAGACAACGTGAAGAAAACCCAGGCCCCCCGGCTATCCCTGTGACCAAGCGTGGTATTCTGAAGACCCCCCTCCTCCCCCTAAATGGGTCACGTAGTATGGGTATGTTCCCTTAGTGCTCGTTGACAACAAGGAAAACAACGTTGTCAAGGAAAGTCTCGTCTGAAACTGACATGCTTAGTTTGTGTGTGTAATTTACTACCGAAGAACTACGAAAGACAATATTTGATAATACTACGTTAATAAATAATACAAACATCATAATAGTAAACATCATCATGTATGTAATAATGATATAATATAATAATAATCCATTTATTTCAGGCAATATAACTTGCATACAATGCAAGTTACATAGAAAATAAATACCTTACAGACTAACATACATATAAATAACATCAATAAAATTAACTAAATCTTCTGGGCTTTTGCTCTCTGTGCGGCCTCCCAGTAGCGCCGGAACACTAGCCCTTTTGGCCAGAACTCAGGCGAGAGTAGTGCTGCCTTGTGTTTCACTGGAACCCGTAGTAAGACTTGAAATAAGTCTCACGTACAGTTGACTCCAGCCGCTGCATCGCTACCACCGGCGCCTCTACTCCCAGTCGGTTCAGCACAAACTTGTGCACGTCGGCTCCTGATGTAGTCGGGTCCACCCGAGACAAGTACATCAGAAATGTCGGCTCCACGGCTTTGAGACCTTTGAGCTTTTTGGTGCGGTCGAAACGCAGCGCTAGAAACTAAACCGGTTCGACAGTGAGTTAGCGCCCGAACTCGTCGCAGCGACTCGTGCACAACTTCATTGTTGTTATTGTGGAAAGAAACGAACAATCATTGAAGACATTTATAACCTAAATAACAAACGGGTGCTTACTAGACAAACTTTTTACACATGGTTTTAGGAATTAGTGTATAACAATTTTATTTGATTTGTATTTTCTTTTAGTTGAGGCGAGTGGTGGATGTGAGCACCAAGACAAACCATTTGGTTTTTTGGTGTAACACCTACTTAAATATTTTTTGTACAAAAATTTTAAGAGACAATAAATAAAAAATAAATAAATTAGGAAGCTGTCTAGAGAATGGTGGTTTAAAAAAAAAAATAGTGCGTGGAGCCAATCCGCGCGGAATAATTTACATATTGGTTTATTTATTTAATTAAAAACAAAATGGTTTACAGTACAGTACAGTAGTACAGACACCAAAACACCATATTGTCATATTTTTAGCTGCATGTTCAAATAATTATGCATTGATATCAAAAATACAAAATATGTAACACTAGCTGCGCCCCGCGGTTAAAAAGTATCCTATGTGTTATTCGAGACTATAATCTAGCTCTGTGCCAAATTTCATCCAGATCTGTTCAGCCGTTCTGGCGTGAAAGAGTAACAAACATCCTTAGAAAACTTTTTGCAGTTTGATATTTGGTATAATTTCCACCGAAAAGGTGGACAGATGATCTTGTCAAGACCGCAGGATCGCGCTGGATGCAGGCCGCTACCAACCGGTCATATTGGAGATCTATGGGGGAGGCCTATGTCCAGCAGTGGACGTCCTATGGCTGATGGATGGATGGATGGATGATTTGTGAAGCTAATTTGAACTGAAAACAATTTGATGTTTAAAGCTAATTCACAATTATATTGTTTCAGGTATCGGCACTCAAGCCCTCGGCTTCGGTACGAACACATCAACATCCAACACCTTGTTCGGGGCAAGCCCCTTCGGGAAACCTGCGACTGCGCAGAATTCCTTCGGTTTCGGGGCGACGCAGCCAACACTCGGTGAGTGACAATAGGCAACAGATAAAAATATATTTGTAGCATGAACAAAGAGATAGTAAAATTAAATAACAAATGCAAATTAAAAATAGAACCTATTGACTAGGAACACTCCCGATTAATTACTCAGTTTGAAAAAAAAAAACAAAATTGGTTCATCCGTTCGGGAGCTACGATACCACACACACATACTCACACCCACCCACACACACACACCCACCCACACACACACACCCACACACCCAAACACAAACACACACTCCCACACACACACTCCCACACACACACTCCCACACACACACTCCCACACACACACTCCCACACACACTCACCCTCACACACACACACACACACAATGACACGTCAAACTGTACACTTTTTGCGTCGGCGGCAGTTAAAAATTACACAATCATAGAATTCGTTTTTGCTACAAACCGGCTCAATTCTGTAGTCTTTAGTCATCAGTGATAATTAGAGATCAGATAATACGTACGTACAATGTAGTTTTTGCATTCCCGCAGAATTTGTAGAGGTATACTCCACTAGCAGAGCACGAATAAACTATAGGGGCAGCCTTGAAAGCGAGAAAAAAAAAACAGCTGTTCCATACAAAAAGTTCGTCGACAAAATGTATGGAACAGCTGCTCTTTTCAAGCACTCAGGACTCTACATAACTCCTTCGTTAGTTGTTACGCTCAGGGTTCAATAAGCTGCCCGATTGAAATTGCACTTTGTCACTCTGTAGGTAACTTTAGAGGCTCGTCAGTATCTGTACTTGCTCTCTTCGCTCGTCGTCTTCTTTTAGACGAAATGGTAATTACTCAGAGATTTAGATTAGATTAGAAAACCTTTAGTCAATGCGAAGTTAGAAAGAAAGAAAGAAAAAAAAGTTTATTTGTGACCACTGCATTTAAAATTAAAAACAGGCAATTGTACAATTTACAAGGTCACAAAACGGCCCGAACTCAGCATAATGCCGGCTGTTAACCTGGTCTTCCGTTGGAACCGCTTGGTGATGTCACGGTACAAGCACATACACAGTACACACTACAAAATGATAATAAATAAATTACAAAAAGATAATAACAAAAACTATCAATAAATAAGTTGGTCTAAACTGATCGCGGAGACCCTTAAAGATTCTTGCTAAGTATATCAGATAGATAGATAGATAGTTAGATAGATAGATAGATAGATAGATAGATAAACTCTTTAATGTTCACACCACAGATAACAAAACAACAAGAGAAAAATAATGATAAAACTTATTAAATAGTGTAACAACTGGCGGCCTTATCACTAAAAGCGATCTCTTCCAGGCAACCTTACGATGGAGAGGATACGACAAATGAGTATGGGACAGGGTGTGCAAAAAATAACAAAAATAAACATAAGATTGATACAAAGAAACAACAACAGAACATCGAGTATTATACCTATACACCTACATAAACTATTATATAGTATATTAGTATACAACAACAACAACAACAATAACTCTTTATTAAAAACATAAAATAATCACAATAGTACTTAAATAAGGCTTAACTAAGTTTTTAATGGGCGGCCTTATCGCTCAAAGCGATCTCTTCCAGGCAACCTGAATGGACAGGAACATTTATAAAAGTTGAGGCCTTGAAAATTCTAATACTAATACAATAGTAATAATCTAATACATAATTTTACAAGACGTAAAAAATAATAAGATAAAAATAATAAAAATACACAAAATAAATACTAATAAGTAGACGAAATAAATATAATATAAATACTTTTAAAAATAAATATATATAGTATATGATAATGATTTTTTAAAGATTTAAGTATGTTTTATTCACAGGAGTGGGTCTGGGTGGCAACGCTTTCCAGACTAAGCCGGCGACGGCACCGTTCGGACAACTCGGAACGAGCAACATGTTCCAAACGCCCAACACAAACACCACATTTAGGACTGGTGAGATCATCTATATTTATCCTAACTAATAGTCTAATCCTAACTTAATCAATCAAGACCCATTTATCTTGAACCTTGTTGTCTAGAAAATATTTAGTTGTACAGAATGTCTTTCAGTTCAGTGTTGGCATAAGCCTCTTCTTAAGAGGGCCGTGACGCTCTGAAATTTCCATACAAACGCGCTTCTAAAATTTCTTGAAAACCATTTGTCAGATTATGATGAAATTTAGCATGTACAATTAAATTAACTATATCTCCGCCCCTATGTTCTTGGTTTTTTCAAAAAACGTTCTCAAGCTAAAATAGAGCTATGAAAAATATCCGCATATGTAAGGGGTCATTTTTGACTGATTTATTCAATAGATAGACAAAGCAAATCAAAAATCACCTTTACATAGGGAGGTTTTCTATATCATTCGCTTTTAAATGAATCCATAATACAAGAGACATTCTTAGTTATTTAAGAATGATTAGAGACGTGCAAAATACATAAAAAAAAAATTAAATTCCACTTTGTGACTCTGTAGGTAACTTTAAAGGCTCGTCAGTATCTTTACTTGCTCTCTTCGCTCGTCATCTTCTTCTAGACGAAATGGCTATCGAAAACTAAGCCAATTCGAAGTTAGTCAAAAGTGGTCGCCGGACTCTTAACACCTATCAATTGCTCTCTATCCCAAACTACTCTTCTCCAGTTGAAATCCAACTAGAGAATACTAACTACTTAATACTAATTCTAACTATTCTTCTTTTTATCCCTCCGCGCGGAAGAAGTAAAACCTCTGTTTATCTTTCTTTCTCTCTCCCTCTTGCGTTGTAATATTGGACGCTACTCGTTGCTAACGCTCGCGCTGGCCTGTAACAGTATACTACGCGCATGCGTTCGAGTGCCTCGCATTCACTCTCGCTCTGTCTCTTTCTACCCCCCCCTCCCCAGGAGCGTTAAACGTTTAACGCAACCTTGTTGGAAGTCGCATCAGAAGTTTCACTACAAAAAACATTTAGTTTTACAGAATGTCTGTCAGTACAGTTCGTCTCTTGACATGGGCTATAACATCTTCCCAATGCTTTTTATCCAAACACTCTTCTCCAGTTGAAACCCAACTGAATTCTAAATACTGAGAAGGAGTATTTAGAACTGAGAATTCTAAATACTCCTTCTTCTAACTTCCGAATCCTATTCTAAATAACGAATCTTTTTGACCACACACTTGGCTGTTGGTAAGCGATTTTGTGTTCGAAGATGAAGCACGCAGCTTAGAAGATGCCCATTCATGAGAGAGCCATTGAAAGAAGGAGAAGTAGTTAATTAGTCAGATGGTAGTGAACCTCCCTTCTGAGATTGGGGGCGTGGGTTCGATTCCCACCTAGGGCAGACATTTATGTGATGAACATTAGTGTTTATTCTAAGTCTAGGTGTTAATATCTATTTAAGTATGTATTTTTTTAAAAAAGTACCTATGTATGTATATCAGTCTCTGGCAGCCATAATACAAGCTTTGCTTAGTTTGGGGTCAGGCGACATTGTGTGAAAATGTGACGCATTAATGTATTTTAAATGTGTTATTTGCAGGTCTGGAGGGAGGTCTGGGTGGAGGAATGTTCAGCGGAGGTCTCGGTGGCTCTGCGCTGGGCATGGGGGCAAATGCCAATAACTCTGCACTCGCTAAGTTAGTGTACACGTTTTTATATCTAAATACATAAAAAAACATATTTCCCCCGAGGGGGTTGGTAGAGGTGTCATTCAACACCCACACTTTGCCGAACGATATTTAGTCCCGACATTCAACTCCTCTTGGTAAAGTTGACGGCTTCGTTGGCTCAATCGGTAGTGAGCCTGCCTTCTAAGCTAGGGGGCGTGGGTTCGAGTCCCACCTAGGACAAACATTCATGTGATGAACATTTGTGTTTGTTCCATTACTGGGTGTTAATTATATTATCTATTTAAGTATATATTCAAAAAAAATGTGTTATAACAGTACCTGGCTGCCATAGTACAAGCTTTGCTTAGTTTGGGGTCAGACGACCGTGTGTGCAAGTGCCCCGAATATTATTTATGTAAATGTGACAGGGGGCGAGCCTGTCGCCATACACCGAGCTCCAGTCATGTAGCAGATGACATACAATACGCACATATGTTCACACAATGAACAAATTCGTGCGTGCCGTCGGCTGGGTTTGAACCCACTCCCTCTGGCTTGAGAGGCGAGCCTTCTCCGACTAGCCTATCATCGTGTAACTAACTTTAGATGGGTTTTATAAATTACTGTATTGTTTTGCAGCAATCTGTCCGGCTCATCAGCGGCTGGTAACGTACACGAGCAGATTTTGACTCTGGCGGCGCGACCGTACGGAGATTCCCCTCTTTTCAAGGATCTTCTGCCGGATAATTGTGAGTACAAGTCGAAAGAAAGAAAGAAAGAAAGAAACCATTTATTTCACCGCACAAAACACTACAACAACAACAAACAAAATAAAACATTAACAGACAAAAAATAATAACTTCTACATATACTTACATTAAGACATAAACAAATATTTAGATGATTAAGTTTCAGTTGTCGCTGTAGTGTCCAGTGCGACAAAAAAAGTTAGTGCTCAGCATGGTGCTGCTAATTTCTTAGCAGCGCTGGTTTTCAGCACTAACCTTCTGAGACGCACGGGACTGTTGAAAAAGATAGATAAAGAAAGTAGTAAGAAAATAAATAAACATACGCGTATAAAATACATAAACTATTATGTTAAATATATAGAAATAAAAAACGAAACTAATGTATCGGGAATATCGGGAACAGACTAGGAATGATACTTATGATAAAGTCGGGAGTGTTCTTAGCTTGATGTAAATCGGTGTTGATGATAATGGATGTCGGGGTCTATTTTTAAACTTGTTCGATAACTGTGTGGACTGTATATACAGGTTGACTGGTTGAACACTTTAGATATTCTAGGTTATCATAGTAATCATCATTATGAACATCTTTTATTATGGGACTAACCCAGAATTCGCGAAAAATAAATCAGCTGTTCCATACATTTGGTCGAGTATCATTGACATTTTTCTATAGAACAACTGTTTTTTTTTTCGTTAATTCCGCTTTGGTCTCATAATAAAAATTGTTCATAATGATGAGTACTATGATAACCTAGAATTTCTAAAGTGTTCAACCAGTCACCCTGTATTTTAATGGCGACGCGAAAAATTGCTTGAAGAGCCAGGCCTTAGGTGGTTTGCTTACCTGCCGGGAGCGCTGCTACTGGCCTTGGACACAGGAGGCGAAGGTTGCTGGGCCCAGTTCTCCACCACCCGGTCACGGTGTAGCGGCCTGACCGGCCTTTTTTTTATGTAGAATAGGTCGACGTTTGACCACTAACTCGCCTGATGTTAAGCGACGTTGTGGTCTAAGATGGAGCACGACGACCTATAAGGTACTTTTTCACTCTAGCCTTGAAGTTTCGTAGAGTGAAGAAGTACAAGGACGGCAGTTGAGTGAGGCGCTACAAGTGCGCTACTGCTCAGACCCGTCTCCGGAACGGTTACACCGGACTACATCCCGAAACACGACTAGGTCATTTCACGGCATGGCTTGGTCCGGTGGGTGGTAACTAGCCACGGCCGAAGCCTCCCACCAGAGTTTGCTACCCGGTTAGCACTACCCGGGGACCACGTGTAGGGAATCAGAGTAGAGTTACACTGCTACGGACGTGGGAAGCTCAGCCCCCAAAAATCCCCTTTGCACGAAGCGTATTCACCGCCGTGCACTAAACCACTAAAGTCCTTGTTCTACCACGGTTAGACGTATTCATTCGGTTTCAATGGCGCGAAAAGAGGTCGATTGGTCGGTCCGGGTTGTACTTTTCAAAAACGAAACGAAGAAAAAACGCGTTGTGCTTTAGCACTGTAAACACGACGACAGTCAGTTAACAATTAGAATACGGAAAAAGATGGCGGGTCTTCCCGCTACTCATGATTGGCAGACCGGAAATCCATGGTCATAGCCAAAGTAACTCTGGTTCGTTTTAGATTATGGCAAGACTAATAATAATAAATTCAGGACAGGAGTTTTGGCGGGAACCGAAAAGATGGTGTCGTGTTTTTGTATTATTTTCTAAAACTTGTGATTCTTCGAGTGTTAAAGTGTAATAATGGTGGATTATTAACGTTTACCGGTTCGTCAACGTGCACGAGTGTGGGCAAATGATACAAACATCGCGAAACGCGATTTTTCGTGTTCTCTACAAAACTTCACTTAAAGTTTCAGTAAAGTATCCATAACTTTACTGGAATGGGGAAAGGGGAGGGATTCATCGTCTTCATCATCACCTCATCATCATCATCTCATCATCTGTTACTGAAGAAAAAAATATTACTAAGAATCCGACTGAAGGACGAGTATCCATGGTCATGAAAAATTTAAAAAAAAAAAAAAAAAAATTCAGGACATTTTCACACACGGTCGCCTGACCCCAACCTAAGCAAAGCTTGTACTATGACTGCCAGAGACTGATATACGTACAGATATATTTTTATATACATACTTAAATAGATATTAACACCCAGACAGAACAAACAGAAATGTTCATCACATGAATGTTTGCTCTAGGTGGGAATCGAACCCACGCCCCCAAGCTCAGAGGGCAGGTTCACTACCGACTGAACCACCGAGGCAGTCAAGAACTTTTCATTTATTTTTGTTTACGTGTTACTATGTAGTTATCTACTGTATATTGCGCCTCTGGAACTCACTCCCAGTTAATATTAGACGTGCTCAATCACTTCATAGTTTTAAAACGCAGCTCAAAATGTTCTACTTTTCCAAACTGACTAGACTGAAATAAGTAGACCCGTTTCCTTTTTAATATTTGTCATATTTCTATGTATATCTTAATATATATAAATTACGTGTCACGTTGTTTGTCCGCTATAGACTCCTAAACTACTTAACCGATTTCAATCAAATTTGCACACCGTGTGCAGTTCGATCTAACTTAACAGATAGGATAGCTCACATGTATATATGTAAATAATAAACGCGAACGAACTCGCGGGGTGACAGCTAGTATTAGTATATTTATTGATGTAGGTACTTGTGTATGTTTATGACTGGGTAGTTTATTTGTATACCTATTTAGTAATTATTTATGTAGGTATTAGTATGTAGTTTATTATAATTCTCAAATTAGTAAGTTTATTTTGATATTTAACCCTAATTATAATTATTTCGCTTTAGCACACACCACCGTCCATGTTAAATCGTAATGTTTTTATTCCATCCAAAGGTTGTCTGGAAGCGATCGCTCTTAAGCGATAAGACCGCCCATTGCGCCTTTATTTCTGAGTGTTTAGTTTAGATTTATTCTTTTGTTTAGTTTAGACTGCCTCGGTGGCTCAGTTGGTAGTGAACCTGCCTTCTGAGCTTGGGGGTGTGGGTTCGATTCCCACCTAGGGCAAACATTTATGTGATGAACATTCGTGTTTGTTCTATGTCTGAGTGTTAATTTGTATTTAAGTATGTATTTAAAAATATCTAAGTATGTATATCAGTCTCTGGCAGCCATAGTACAAGCTTTGCTTAGTTTGGGGTCAGGCGACCGTGTGTGGAAGTGTCTTGAATTTATTTATTTATATTATTTATTATTTGTATTTGGTGTCAATAAAGAGTTATTGTATTGTATTTTGTAAAATAAGCAGGTGTCTGTTTTTCCTGCGAATAAAATAAAATTAACTATTGTAATTTGTTCTAGCGACGACGGCCGAAGACGTCCTCCGTCCGACCAACCCAGCCGCCATGAAGGCGGTTCTAGACCGCTCGGCGAGCTCGTACCGAGTGACGTCACCCTCCGGGATACGGCTCAAGCTGCAGCCTAAAACTGCGCCTGCGCACCACAAGGTAAGGGAATTGTAAACAAGTAATA
This sequence comes from Peribatodes rhomboidaria, assembly GCA_911728515.1. Taxonomy (NCBI): domain Eukaryota; kingdom Metazoa; phylum Arthropoda; class Insecta; order Lepidoptera; family Geometridae; genus Peribatodes; species Peribatodes rhomboidaria. The sequence continues at coordinate 5,600,071 of OU452196.1, read as the reverse complement.
TTTTTTAAACATATCGTCACGCCTTTCCCCCGAAGGGGCTGGCAGAGGTGTCATGCAACACTTCACACTTCACCGGACTGTGTTCATTCCCAAATGGGACTGGGGGCGAGCCTGACACACCGGATTCCAGTTAACAGATGACATACAATACGCACATTATGTTCACACAATGAACAAATTGGTTTAAAGAAGAAAAAACCCGGCTGCAAAATGTTTTACCTTATGTCACTTCCACTATCAAGACGATTCAAATGACAACTCACATGTCGAAATACGTCAAGCTGTTTAGGCTGTAGGGCGTGCCTTTTTTTACCCCATTGCGCAAAAAGAAGGGTTATGTTTTTCCAGTATTTGTGTGTAAGTATGTATGTATGTATGTATGAGGTTTCTATGGCACGCCCTGCAGCCTTAAACAGCTTGATGTATTTCGACATGTGAGGTGTCATTTGAGTCGTCTTGATAGTGGAAGTGACTTAAGGTATATTTTAATTGTATCTGCAGTGTCAGACAATATTTTGCAGTCGGATTTTATGTTTTTCTTATAATAATGTTACTTGTTACCTTCAAAAATCAACTGTTTTCATAGCAAAGTGTAATCGGCCGGAGCTGTTAATTTAAAAATTGCCAATTTTGACGTGACAACGTCTTATAATTCGATAGAGCCGGCTGCACGCACGAACAAATGCGGCGTTACCTCGCTCTGAGGCGTTCCATGTAAGGCTTGAAGTGCAAGCGCGAGCGCGGAACGAGCGACAAAGAAGCACAATCGGCCTTTGCGTTCGGCAGCGTTCGACATCCGTCTCTCTCCTACTTGAGTGAGCACGTTGTCACGTTCAACTATCGTCAGTAAACCGACTTTACAGACAACCAATTTTTTTTTCTTTCAGAAATCTCTATTCGACGGCCTCGAAGAGTACGACGCGAGTTTGGACGACAAGCTGAGTCTCAAGCCGAGTCGCAAGCGACTAGTGCTGAGACCGAACCAACGGACCGACTCGAATAACGAGAGCTTGGATAATACGCAGGCTGGAGGCTCTTATAGGTATTGTATAAGATATGTTGTACTAGCTGTTGCCATTAGCTTCCATTTCGCTCTTTCTCTTGCTGCTCTGGGGGGCTATTCCTGCGCGTGAGATGAGATTTTATCTTGATCACTCCCACACCTATGACGTTTCAAACGAGAGCAACAAGGAAGAGAACAGGTGAGATGAAAATCTCAAATCTCCGAATAGGGCCACTGCTCCACGTCCTGCCTGCCAGTTTGGTGATATCGTCACTCCAGCGTTTGTGTGGTCTCCCTGGTCTACGTTTAGCGTCAAGTGGGTGCCAGTTCGTTATCGTCTTGAGGACGATAACGAACTGGCGATAATTTCGTTATCGTCCTCAAGACGTAGTAGACGTAGACCAGGGAGACCACACAAACGCTGGAGTGACGATATCACCAAACTGGCAGGCAGGACGTGGAGCAAAGCAGCAAGAGAAAGAGCGAAATGGAAGCTAATGGAGGAGGCTTTTGTCGCGGAATGCGACTCTAACACAATTTAATCAGAAGATAGTACCTATCTGAAAAGATTTATAAAATTATACATATATATATCGGGGAAAGAGAGCGGTGGTCCTCGTCATCATCTTCAGCACTCATCTTGTTAACTGTGGGCATTAGTCTTATCCCACTTCTGATGTCGGGGAAACATAGAGAAATAGGAAGCCGAGCCTTCACATCTCACTCCTGATATCGGGGTAATGTAGGAAAGAGGAGCCACGCCGTCGCATCTGATCCCATTGATGTCGGAGAAACATAGGAAAGGTCGCTGCGCTGTGACCTTCCACTTCTGGTGACGGGGAAAATCTAGTAGGCCGCGGTGTCGTGTCTAATTTCTGAGCCATGAACTTCTCATCACGGGTATCTATGGTGGGCGTCAAACTTCAGGAACGTTGAAATAAGGGGACAGCAGTGTAGACTTTTCACTATTTTAATTATACAGTCACTTAGACTACTTAGTTAATTAATGATCACAAAGATAATTGGCGATTTAGAGTAATGGGTTTACGAATGACCATTGCGTGCGACCGCTTTCAGCCCGGTCCTGTCAACCACTGACCGACAGACATGACGTTCGCCCGAAATCCCAAACGCAACTCCATTCGGTGTTAACCGCTCTAAATGACCATAAACAAATCGATTAATCGTCAAAAACCACAGACTAAAACTATCGATTAACAACTCTCAAAATAAACTGATTTTCTTTATCCAATTATATCTCGCGCCGTCACGGCCATCCTGCATTTTCACACGTCCTCGGGTGAATAGTGCATCTCATCATCTGTGGACAATCATAAAAGTGCTCAAGTAACCACTTAACGCTCGGTCATTCTGACCGTCTCAAATCTACCTCCACAATTTCACAGAAAGCGAACACAGTTATGGGAAAAACACAAAACACAGTTAAACCCAATTCTACCAACCATAAACATCGTACCAGAGTATCATCGACTTTTCCAACAGTAACTTCATATTCGTTATCTATCCCCATAAATTGTCATGATAATTGAAATAAGCAACTTGACTTTTAGTGAAATAAATTGTATTGGGACCAATCGAATAATCGAGGCTAAAACTAAATTATTAATCATACATCCAATATTCCAAGAATTTAATCAAGCCACATTGAAAATCCAATGACGGTACACATACGCGGTTTGGACTTATGAAAACTGCTGTGTCCAATTTCAAACTAATAACATGCCATTAAAGTTGTCACGTAGACTTGCCACACAGGCTAGGTCGTAACTCGTACTATGATGTTACACCGGGAGGAATTTACTACATAGGCTCACCACACAGGCTAGGTCGTCACTCAGACTATAATTCAACAAAAGTAGGGTTGCAACAAAGACTTGCCACACAGGATTGCCACACAGGCTTGTCACACTGGCTTGCCACACACGCTTGCCACACAGGCTGGTGCCACATAGGATAGTACCTTGCAGATTAGTGCCACACAGGCGAGTGCCACACAGGCTATTGCCACACAGGCTATTACTACACAGGCTACTGTCCTACCGGCTACTGCCCTCCAGGCTTAGTTTTACCAAAAGCATTGACACTTAGTAAGTTATTTATTAACTGCATGACTCACATGTGCCGCAAGCGACAGTTTGACTAAACTGTTTGTGGGTATTTCTAAACTTTAAACAACTCCAATAGAAAATAACACTCTGACATACATCGTTTACGAATATCAAATAAAATGAAAACTTCTCACCGGATTCAATTGCTACTCGTAGGTGATCAATGGCTGCTTCATAGTGCAGGGGCCCAATTCGGAGATAGGAGATTTTCATCTCATCTCGATCTCGATTCCTTTGGCCCTATTCGGAGATTTGAGATTTTCATCTCAGCTTTTTTCGTCTTTATTGCCCTCGTTTAAAACGTCATAGGTGTGAAAGTGACCCAGGTAAAATCTCATCTCATCTCACGCGTAGGAATAGCCTCACTGGAAGTCTCGACTGCCTCCGACTACTCGAGACATCTCGCACCACAGCCATCGAGATTATCTCGATCTCGAGCGTTTAGAATAAGGCATCTCGAATTCAGCAATTTTTTTCGAGGTATGATGGAATCTCGAGTTGTAAGAATAGCCCTCCAGGCATTGACCGGATCTCGCACGTTGCTGCTGCTAATTTTGGTGTCCTTCTTCAATCAACGAGTGGCAATGTAACCTTGTTGCAGTAGTAACACGTAGGCGTCGACGTTTTGTTCGGTACACTGCTATCCTTCGTCTCTCGTTGTTTGTTAGTTGCGTCACATAGCATAGACTAGGTGTAATAAAACGCCGTCGAAATAATGCAGACGTCTACTCGATGCTCACTCTCTCATTGCTGCCCTGCTGCCCTTCATGCACCACGAAGAAACAGTCCGCACACTCCACAATAATAGCACGTACACAGTTTTCTCAGTATAGGGGCGACCCTATCAGCCATCTGTTGCTATGCCACTTCGCTTCCAGATCATTGCACAATTGTAGCCAAAGATGGAGCCACATCTTGTTGCTGTGGACGTTATTCTTATCCCAATTCTGATGTCGGGGAAAGAGAGCGGTGGTCCTCGTCATCATCTTCAGCACTCATCTTGTTAACTGTGGGCATTAGTCTTATCCCACTTCTGATGTCGGGGAAACATAGAGAAATAGGAAGCCGAGCCTTCACATCTCACTCCTGATATCGGGGTAATGTAGGAAAGAGGAGCCACGCCGTCGCATCTGATCCCATTGATGTCGGAGAAACATAGGAAAGGTCGCTGCGCTGTGACCTTCCACTTCTGGTGACGGGGAAAATCTAGTAGGCCGCGGTGTCGTGTCTAATTTCTGAGCCATGAACTTCTCATCACGGGTATCTATGGTGGGCGTCAAACTTCAGGAACCTTGAAATAAGGGGACAGCAGTGTAGACTTTTCACTATTTTAATTATACAGTCACTTAGACTACTTAGTTAATTAATGATCACAAAGATAATTGGCGATTTAGAGTAATGGGTTTACGAATGACCATTGCGTGCGACCGCTTTCAGCCCAGTCCTGTCAACCACTGACCGACAGACATGACGTTCGCCCGAAATCCCAAACGCAACTCCATTCGGTGTTAACCGCTCTAAATGACCATAAACAAATCGATTAATCGTCAAAAACCACAGACTAAAACTATCGATTAACAACTCTCAAAATAAACTGATTTTCTTTATCCAATTATATCTCGCGCCGTCATATATATGTAGGAGAAAGCAGGGAAAGGCCGCCGCGCTGTGACATCCCAATTCTGATGACGGGGAAAGTCTAGTAGGCCGAGGTGTTGTATCTGATTTCTGATCCGTGAACTCGCTATCACGGGCATCTATGGTCGGCGTCAAACTTCAGGAACGTTGAAATAAGGGGACAGCAGTGTAGACTTTACATTATTTTAATCATACAGTCACTTAGACTACTTAATTAATGAATGATCACAAAGATAATTAGCGATTTAGAGTAATGGGTTTACGAATGACCATTGCGTGCGACCGCTTTCAGCCTAGTCCTGTCAACCACTCTCGGACAGACATGACGTTCGCCCGAAATCCCAAACGCAACTCCATTCGGTGTTAACCGCTCTAAATTACCATAAACAAATCGATTCATCGTCAAAAATAACAGAACAAAAATACCATCGATTAACAACTCTCAAAAAAACTGATTTTCTTTATCCAATGATATCACGCGCCGTCATATATATTTACTTGTAATAATTATTTAGAATGTGTTAGAAAATAAAGCTTTATTATTATTATTTAGCTGTTGCCCACAACTTCGTTCGCGTTTATTCAGAAAATTGTATCTGAAAACCTTTCTTGTGACATACTGCAATTAGTTATCAAATTTCTTCAAGATACATTCGGCTGTTTAGCCGTGAAAAGCCTACAAACAGACAGACAGACAGAGTTACTTTTGATTTTATAATTAGTAAGGATAGTATTTACCCGACTGCGTTAGAAGGAGGATTTTTTTGAGTGTGCATATAAGTATGTATGTGGGAATTTATGTGTGTATAAGGTTTCTTTGGCACGCCCTCCAGCCTAAACAGCTTGATGTATTTCGACATGTGAGGTGTCATTTGAATCGTCTTGATAGTGGAAGTGACATAGGGTACAACATTTTGCAGCCGGGTTTTTTTTCGGGTAATAATGTTACTTGTTTATAGTAATCGAATGCTTTTGTTCGAACAAAGTTAATCGCATATTTTTTAAAGATTAAAGAATCGATGTCGAGGTATTCGGTTGGACTAAAATAACCTTTAAATCGATTATTTAGGTTCGAGTAAAATTATTCGATTAAAAGTTAATTTTAGTCCAACTGAAGATATTTAAACAGACATTAAAAACGAACAATTTCATACAGCTAAAAAGTGGATTCTACCAAAACCGGATAAATTAACTAAGATTTTTCTATCGAATAATATTATTCGATTATTAAAAATTCGAATCTAAGAAAAAAATTTAATTCCAGATCACAAGAAGACCAGCCGCAAGCGCATGAGACGAATGGCGACGCACAGCCGGGAGAGAGAGAGACGCCGCCAGTTGTGTCCTCGCGCCAGACAGAGACGGATGCTGACCGCGCGAAAAGGAACATTAGCTTTGAAAATAACAGTAAGTTTCACTCAAACTAAGTAATTTTTAACATTTTTCTTCTGTTCCTTCCACTTTGCCCTACTAAATGTTTCTCTGGTGAGCTGTTGAAGTATTTTGTGGGCGAACCATTTTAGTACTAGCAAATACATAAATATTTTTAAAAAAACAGACTGACATCAACAGAACATCTTCTTTTTTTAAGTTAGCTAAAAATTGGTCAATGTCCAAAATAAACAGAGTTATTTGAATTGAAGTGAAAATATATGTGTTTATCCTCCTGAGACCCAAGTAAAGTCTCCGTTGATTCCGTCAAACTAGATTTTTTCATTTCTATGACCACGGGTACAATGTACTGCAGTCAAAAACTTTGTTACAAAGCTAGCAAAGGTTGCCAGCCCTAGTTTTGAATTTACTAGGAAGTGTTTCTACTCGGCTGCGCAAGAAGGAGAATTGTTTGTATGTACGAGTATGTATGAGGTGTCTTTGGCACGCCCTACAGCCTAAACAGCTTGATGTATTTCGACATGTGAGGTGTCATTTGAATCGTCTTGATAGTGGAAGTGACATAGGGTACAACGTTTGGCAGCCGGGTTTTTTGGTTTTCTTTTAATAATGTTACTTGCCTTTTAATAATGTTATTTGCTTGTTTCAGATGATGCCAGCCCCGACAGACAAGGGAGCTGGTAAGTGAATTTTAATCTTCCTAGAGGTTTGCCCCAAACTGTGATCCGAGACCCCTAATCTTCACAACCCTTCTGACAATATTGTCCATATTTGAACATTGATACATAGATAGATATACAGGATAGATTTTATACGCGGAAATGTGTAATTGGTGCATATTTATACTGCTGTTAAATTTAAATAGTTTGTTCGCACTGTAATGTTTCCCGCAAAAAAAGTTAAATATGTATATTTATTAATTATGTTTGCACGAGTTATATTGCTATTTAAAAAAAAAAACTATTTTGTAAGGAGATAAAGCATTTTTTGTTGTTTTCTTTAGATTTTAGTATTGTACAATTCTAGTTATATTTGTATACAATAAAAAACATATAAATATAACTTTATTTTGCTAATAATAACGTTTGCTTAAGGTTTTTAGTAGCATAAAAATTGAATATTAAAATTAAATATATTATTGATAATTAATAAAATGTTCGATTTTAAATATAATTATTCGTATAGTTCCATTGTACACTTTATAGTTCGTAATTTAAAAAAAAAAATTAGATACATTATTTTATATACATGCTATAGAAGTAAAGAAAATTTTTAAAAAAATTTTGAATATAAATTTTGTCTCAGAAATTGAAAAGCTTAATTTCCCTCCATACAACATTATTCAATTTGACAAATTGTTTTTTTTTTAAATAAGAGCCTTATATAGACCTCAGTAATTTATTTATAGTTATTTATTTATTTATTAATATTTGGGTAACCAACAGCTTATTATTATTAAATGATTATTATTGTTTAAACCATAAGTACAAGACAAATATACTCATAGCTAACCCGCCCTGGCTTCGCACAGTACCTTTATACCATAACTTAACGTCATGCCTTTCCCCCGAGAGGGCTGGCAGAGGTGTAATACAACACCCACACTTTGCCGAACGAAATTCAGTCCCAAAACGTGACAGGGGGCGAGCCTGTCGCCATACACCGGGCTCCAGTCATGTAGCAGATGACATACAATACGCACATATGTTCACACAATGAACAAATTGGTGCGTACCGTCGTCTGGGTTTGAACCCGCTCCCTCTAGCTTGAGAGGCGGGCCTTCTCCAATTGGCCATCATCGCTGACCCTTATACCTTCCGTGAAAAATTTTTTACCTGATGGTGATAAGCGAATCAAAATCAGTTGCGTGATTTAGAAAGTAGCGGATATACACACAGACAGACAGACAAAGTGACTTTGCTACAAGCTTTTATTTCATTAGCAATGTATGTACTCGTATGTATGTATATATGTATGTATGTTTTCATGTAACTATCTTTGTTCGGGTGGAATCTTGCTACTCAATTTCGATGCAGATATCTTCAACCGATTGAGCTGAAGTTTTGTATAGACGTTTAGTTTGGATGACAATGCATGGTTAGATGTGTGACGTCATTCTAAATCCAACATGGCGGAACACTCAAAATCGCGGACAAGTTTTCTTTAATGCACTCCTACAATATGGGTATCAAACGATAAGGGTTACTGAGAGTAGCCGAAAAGAATATTTTTAGCGCAATAAATAAAAGCTTGTTTTGAAAAATATATTTTTCAACAAAAAAAACTTATTTTATACTATGTAGAGAAAAAGCATACATACAAAGATACAAACGCCGATTTGTCCCATTGCCCTCTAAAGCCTCCTAAATACCCGAAAAGCGTGAAAATGCGAAGTGTGGGTGTTGTATTACACCTCTGCCAGCCCCCTCGGGGGAAAGGCGTGACGATTTGTCTATAGGGGGTATGCTAAACTTCTCCTTAGGTGGAGATGCTAAACTAACCACATCCTAAACTTCTCCTTAGGTTGAGATGCTAAACTAAACACATTCTAAACTTCTCCTTAGGTGGAGATGCTAAACTAAACACATTCTAAACTTCTCCTTAGGTCGAGATGCTAAACTAAACACATTCTAAACTTCTCCTTAGGTGGAGATGCTAAACTAAACACATTCTAAACTTCTCCTTAGGTCGAGATGCTAAACTAAACACATTCTAAACTTCTCCTTAGGTCGAGATGCTAAACTAAACACATTCTAAACTTCTCCTTAGGTGGAGATGCTAAACTAAACACATTCTAAACTTCTCCTTAGGTCGAGATGCTAAACTAAACACATTCTAAACTTCTCCTTAGGTGGAGATGCTAAACTAAACACATTCTAAACTTCTCCTTAGGTCGAGATGCTAAACTAAACACATTCTAAACTTCTCCTTAGGTGGAGATGCTAAACTAAACACATTCTAAACTTCTCCTTAGGTCGAGATGCTAAACTAAACACATTCTAAACTTCTCCTTAGGTGGAGATGCTAAACTAAACACATTCTAAACTTCTCCTTAGGTCGAGATGCTAAACTAAACACATTCTAAACTTCTCCTTAGGTTAAGTGCATCAAAGCTGCCGTGGGGCGATAAGAAGGAGAAATCGATTGATAACGAGCCTACGCCGCGGCTGTATCCTAACTTAGGTAAGTATCCTGGGATCAGATATGATAAGTTTTCAAGACTCCTTAAAAATCTCACTTAATGCGACGTTAGAGCAGAAATACTCTAGAGATAGGTTTAATGTAACAGTTTTGAACATACACTAGCCCACGATGGATTCTATTTATTTTATTTACTAGCTGTCACCCCGCGACTTCGTTCGCGTTTATTATTTATATATATATTAAGATGTGAGCTATCCTATCTCTCAAGTTGGATCGAACTGCACATGGTGTGCGAATTTTATTATAATCGGTTAAGTGGTTTAGGAGTTCATTGAGGACAAACATTGTGACACGAGATTTATATATATTAAGATTTATTTATTTGTCCATTAACATTGTGTACACTAACACATTATTAAATTCAATAAAATATTACTTAAAATAACTAAATGTCACAATAATTATAAATGGAGACGGCATGCATAGGACTTAAGAGCCAGTCTAATTCCATCTCTTTCTAATTTCGCGCGGTTACGTCACGCTGTCCTTTTCTCGAGGCCGAATTAAGGATTCTATCAGAACCATAAGGGTTTGGTTAAATTTGCTTATTTTTTTTTTCAGATAAAGATTTACCGTCGGAAGGATCGGAACGACGCGCTAGTTGGTAAGGTTTTTTTTTAATGTAGAATAGGTCGGCGTTTGACCACCAACTTGCCTGATGTTAAGCGACGTTGTGGTCTAAGATGGAGCACGACGACCTATAAGGTACTTATTCACTCTAGCCTTGAAGTTTTGTAGAGTGAAGAAGTACAAAGACGGCAGTTGAGTGAGGCACTACAAGTGCGCTACTGCTCAGACCCGTCTTCGGAACGGTTACACCGGACTACATCCCGAAACACGACTAGGTCATTTCACGGCATGGCTTGGTCCGGTGGGTGGTAACTAGCCACGGCCGAAGCCTCCCACCAGAGTTTGCTACCCGGTTAGCACTACCCGGGGACCACGTGTAGGGAATCAGAATAGAGTACACTTCTACGGACGTGGGTAGCTCAGCTCCCAAAAATGTTATGTTGATATATCTACGGCAGAGGTCAGGGTACCTGCATAGGTATTCACAGTTATTCGGAAACGTTTCCGTTCGCATTCAAAAAAAATTAAACTTAAATTATTCGGATTCCGCATTCATAAGTTTTTATGCATACCTGTTTTGCCTGTTCTTCTGAGTAGGGGCTCTTTATCCGAACAAGGCGGTCGAGTCTATTTAAATAACTTTGACGTTCATAAGTGTATCTTTGATACCTAAATTGAATAAAAACATTTTGACTTTGACTTTGACTTTGAATACATATCGTCACGCCTATCCCCCGAGGGGGCTGGCACAGGTGCACAACATCCACACTTCTCCGGACGATATTCAGTCCTAAATGTGACAGGGGGCGAGCCTGTCGCCGTACACCGGGCTCCAGTCATGTATCAGATGACATACAATACGCACAAATATCACAATGCACAAATAGGTGACCAATGCGGACAAACTTTGGTGTTCTGAATAAACGCGAACACAGTCGCGGGTAACAGCTAGTTATCTATAAAAACGGCAAAAAACATTAGGGTCAACTAGGGCAATTGCGTCTTTCGAGAATTACTGACGAACCCATCACAAATTTGGGGCCTCTACATTTCTTTCTACCTTCAGTTGCAATAATCTGTACAAGATGGCGTTAGTTGCCTGATCTGTGATGGGTTTGTCAGTAAATCTCGAAAGACGCCATTGCCCCCCAGACGCATTTGTCCCAGTTGACCCTACTACATTCATTCAAACTTTCGGATTTATGATTTTTTTGTTGACGTTCATAAGTGTGTCTTTGATACCTAAATTGAATAAAAACATTTTGACGTTGAATTAGTGAAATTATTTGGTCATCAACCATCTACCCCCACAGGTTGACGACGAAACCTCTCCGGAAGCCGCTGGTCTCGCCCCCTCAAAGCGCTGAGAACTCGATCCGCGAACTAGGCCTCCGCTCCGTGACCGCGAGCTCGCTAGAAAACAAGGAGAACGTGCTCAACGGTGAGTGATGGCATTGATAAAGTGTTCCTTTGTTTTTAACCTCTGACGCAAAATAGAGGTGTTATAAGTTCAACATGTGTGGGTATACACACGGTACACTCGAAAAATAAAACCCTCCTGCTTGCGCAGTCGGGTAAAAACAGGTGCTATTTTATCGATGTCGGGGCTGGCTTCACAGTAAAATTTTATCATAATGTTGAGTACAGTATGTACGTAATATATCCTGGGATATGTCAGTCGTTCAAAGGTACGCTCCATATTTGTTTGTTATACAGTTTATGTTTGTTTGTTATACAGTGTCTGGGGATATTGTTTCTTATACAGTTTCTGAGGAGTTTGTTAGATAAACAGTTTCCGTTTGTTTGTTAAATAGTTTCTAAGGATATTGTTAATACAGTTTCTGAAGAGATTGCTTGTTATACAGTTTCTAAGGATATTGCTTGTTACACAGTTTCAAGTAAGTAAGAGAGTAAACATTTATTTAACATTTTACATCTGATTAACAAGAAAAAAGACAAAAAGACGCTTAGATGTAATACGCCTAAGTATTTGTGTAGCTAGCCCCAAACTCGGCTAGGCCTGTCTCTTGGGGCCCATATTCTAGCGTTACCAATTACATTTTGCTGCGCGCACTCATTATTGTTAGGTAAATATATTAAATACATTGGCACATATACTTTACATTGCTTCACGGTAGAAAATATGAACTCTGATAACATTATTATACCTATTATCTCTCATGTAGGAACATTGGAGTAGAGGCCTTTCCTCTATTCCAATGTTATTGTTTGTTATACAATTTCTAAGGATATTGTTTGTTATACAGTTTCTGAAGAGATCGTTTCGCCGGCACGGGACGCACCGCCGCATCCCGCCGGCGTGAAACTAACGCGCCCTGGATACTATACTATACCTACACTGGACGAGATGACGGGTGAGTTGGTTGACTGAGCGGAGCGAGGGCTCACAGTAGTAGTCCCTACTAGTGTGCTAGGACAAATCGGCTTTTGGTGACCAAGCGAAATAGTCCGGAAATAATTTGAGTACCGTTGACATTCTGATCTTTATAACATGTTGCAGGCAAGTGGTTCATGAAAATACTATTTTATTAGTCAAAAAAAAAAGTCTAAATGTTTTTATTCAATTTAGGTATCAAAGATACACTTATGAACGTCAAAGTTTTTTTTAAATAGACTCGACCGCCTTGTTCGGATAAAGAGCCTCTACTCAAAAGAACAGGCAAGTGATAGGTATAGTTATAGTATTACTAGCTGCGCCCTGCGGTTTCACCCGCGGTTAAAAAGTATCCTGTGTGCTATTCTAGACTATAATCTATCTCTTTGCCAAATTTCATCCAGATCTGTTCAGCCGTTCTGGCGGTAAAGAGTAACAAACATCCATCCATACGTCCATCCATTCTTACAAACTTTCGCGTTTATAACGTTAACAATGTGTTAATAATGTTACTTGTTTCTTCTCTTAAAAAAGTACTTATTGTACGTTGACTTTGAAAGTTCTTACTAACTCTCTACCACACGTGAAATAAAGCTCAAATTTCAATACCCTTTCTTTTTTTTCCAGCTTACATCCGTCCCGATGGGTCCTGCGTTGTCCCGCACCTGACCATCGGTCGCACCAACTACGGGAACGTCTACTACGACTCTGAGGTTAACGTCACTGGACTGGACTTGGACGCTTTGGGTGAGAAAACATCGATATGTCGATACTTGTTAACACTAGACGTTGTCCTAATCCCATCCCTAGGTAGCTGGTAAATGTGGATAAGTTATTCCAAAAGTTTGGGTAAGAAAACATCGATATGTCGATAGTTACTAACGCTCGACGTTGTTCTAACCCCATCCCTAGGTAGCTGATAAATGTCGATATCTTATCCCAATAAGTTTTAAGTATGAAAACATCGATACTTGCTAACACTCGATATTGTCCTAACCCCATCCCTAGGTAGCTGGTAAACCTGTTAACTCACCCAATAAGTTTTGGGTAAGAAAACATCGATGTGTCGATGCACTTACTTACTAACGACTATTTAAAAAAAACTTACTAACGCTATTGATGTTGTCGTAATCCCATCCCTAGGTAGCTGGTAAATGGCATATAGGATCATGTCCCATTTTAGGCAAGAAATATCAATATTGACATAAAACTATCTACGATGTCCCACTTCTGTATCTAAACGTTTCTAAATCTAAAGTTTGCGTTTCGACGCTGTCAAGGACGCACCCTGTTCAATTGTTCCGCAAATCTTTTAAAAAAATTAGTGGTAAAAAGTGAAAAATCAGTTTTGAAACTTATGTAGTTGCGTAGTTTATAGCTCAGTGGTGATACTGACGTTTATTTCACTTAAATTGTGCCTGTGGTTTTGAAGATATAAGCCAAAATAATTTGAATTCAAAACGGTTACGACGATTTCAACCCTACGCACTGTGCCCGCGCTGGCGGCAGCGGTCGTGAGTCATCGCAGTGAGTTGATTGACCGTGCGCTCGCGCCTCAACGCAGCGCGCCCCCACCCCCAGTGACGTTTCTACAAAGACAAATAATCAGAGCCACCTGTTGCTGCTGACTTAAGTGGACCAGTAATTTCGTCGCTATGATCAATGTTTCCGTGGCCGAATGGTGACAACTGTTGTGTTGAAGAACTGGATGTACCGAGTTCGAAACTCCGCGAGATCGATATTTTTGTAGCTACAAAAAAGTTGACTGCCCTGAGCCTGCCGTACACATCTTAAGTTAGCACACCAGTGACATTGGTTAAATTATTACCTATGCAATGGAGCACAATACTAGTGACCTAAGCGCAGTTGACTTTGTCACGGTACGAGTAAGGCCAAAGAAACTATTTGTACAATCAAATTCAACCGACTCTGCACAGAACTTGTCATTAAACTCTGTGGAGTCTGAACTACATATAAGAAGCTTAGGGTATCTAGATTTATCAACCGGAGAATTAAATATAGACTTGTTAGAGAGCATAAAACAAGAAAACTTAATTTTACAGCGCAAATTAGAAAATGCGAATAATGAGATAGCCAATTTGGTACTGGAAAATAATAAACTTTTGAACATTATTACTCAGAGAAACAATCAGATTGATTCACTTAAAGAAATCTGCAGAAGCCCGAGGCACGGCCTACGACATAGTGTCCAGAGTGGGCGAAAAAAGTCGAGAATGCAAGTTGCAGACAACTCACGCTTCTCCACACCTGGCATGGACCATTATGAAAGTAATTTAAAATGTTCCATATCGGGCGCAAGTTGTAAGAGTGACGAACCAGTCGAAATCAAGTCACTCGCTCCGGACAGTACAGCGCGACGTGACAAGGCTAGCATCACGACGACAAACGCTCCCTTGGTAACTAGGACCCCGAAAATACCTGCCACACGTACAACCCCAACTGCAGCAAGACGCGTCTACATTTTCGGAGGGAAGCAATGCCGAGGTCTATCTAGCAAGCTTACTACCTGCAATTGTGATTGTGATATAACCGCCTTTGTCAAACCGGAAGCAGATACTGAACAAATTTTAAATGCATGTAACATTTTCAAAATTAGCAATAACGACATAGTAGTTCTTTCAGTTGGAGAGCATGACAAAAATCCAACTAAAGTTATGACGGAGCTTTCAGCGAAACTGAAAATATTACAGAGCCAACACGTCGTTGTACTTAGTATTGGAAAAAACCCACATTTAGATGAAAAATTACTTAATAATTCTTTGAAAATTATCTGTGCCCAGTACGCGAGTTGTGAGTTTATAGACTTGTCACGTAAGAAATTAAATATTGTAAAAAAGTATAAATTATTGCAAGATTTATTTAAAATACTTAGTGTATCAACAGTGTTGGATCGTTATCCTAACATGTTATGGCCAGTGATACCCATGGAAATGCCAAGACTACCCGTGGGCAGTAAGAAATTTAACAGGTATAGTGGAAGTAACACGTACAGATGCTTGCGAAATATACATGTAGTAGAAGTTGAAAGAGACGTCGTGCCACTCGTGCCTCAAGTCACGCCGGTGCTACCGCCACCGCCGCGGCGTGGTACCATTCCTTTTTACTTTTCTCCAGAAAGGGAAGATAGGCGCACGTCCACCACGTCTACGTCAAGGAGTAAAAGTCCTAAAAGGAAGGGTACTATTCCTTGCTATTTCAACGTGACTAAAAAAGACTGTAACGACACAAATAATACTAAAACCTTTTTTCGTGAATAAAAGTAAATACTATGTAAGAGTTCTACATCAAAATATTGCCGGTCTTAATAGTAAAATAGATAAGCTTGAAATAACATTGACAGATTTAAATCAACAGGAAAAATTACCCGACTGTTTATGTTTTACAGAATCTAATATCAAAGAAGGAAATCAGTCTATTGTTAAATTAAGAGGTTATGAATTAGGTTCTAGCTATTGCAGGGATAAGTCGAGGGGTGGTTCGTGCATATACTATTAGAAAAGGTTTAAAATTCAAAGAGATAGGTTTTATAAAAAAGTATGCTTGTCACGGAATCTTTGAATGCTGCGGTGTTGAATTTGTAAAACTGAACTTGCTATTGGTTTGTGTTTACAGGCGAGGTAAATCTAATGTTGATAAATTTTTTGAATATCTAGAGGCACTTTTATTTAAATTACTACACAAAAGTAAAAAAACGTTGGTTCTAGTAGGTGACATAAATATAAATACGTTAGTACAAAGTAATGTGGTTACAGATTTGATTAATTTGCTAAATAACTATGGACTGAGTTTGCGAATAAATGAACCAACAAGGTTGACGGCTTGTCTTGACCATATTATAAGTAACGCTAAAGATAGTGTCAGTGAAATTTTAAAACTTGGTCTCTCTGACCATGACACTGGTCAAATGATTAGCTTGCCATGTAAAAAGAGTATACTGCCAGTAACCATTTATTATATTATAAAGCGAGACTATAGTTTAGAAAACATAAATAAATTTAAAAATTGTTTGAAATGTTTGAGTTTTAGTGATGTGTATGCTGATACCTCAGACTTAAATAAAGTCTTTATCAGTTTTCACGAAGACATATGTTTGTTTTATAATCTATGTTTTCCTAAACTAAGGTACAGAGTCACACAAAAGCGGCGGGACCTTAAATGGGTGACCAAAGGTCTTCGGAAGAGTTGTAAAACTAAGAGGACGCTGCGCTATAATTTCTATAGGCAAAAAACAAAACAAGCGAAGAAATGTTATGAACAATATTCAAATATTTTGCGACGTTGTATCTATAAGTCACAACAAATTTCGAACCACAACTTTATATCTAACGCTCAAAATAAGTGTAAAGCAGCATGGAGTCTAATAAAAGATGACACAGATAGAAACATACAAAGTAATTCTATTGAAAGCATCAACATAGGGAATAAAGTAATAGTTTCGCCGCAAGAAATAGCTGATGAATTCAATAGACATTACATTGCACAAACAAATCAGAATCGGAGTTTTTGTAAAAATACTAATAAAACCCGCTTAAACAGTAGCATATTTCTAAATCCATTAAGCTGTTTAGAAGTTTATAACATCGTTATGTCCCTAAATAATACATATTCGGTAGGATATGATGAATTACGGACTGATATTTTAAAGAAGTGTGTTAATGTAATTGTTCCCGTGCTTACACACTTAATAAATCTTTCTTTTGAAAGTGGAGTGTTTCCATGTGTGCTCAAAAAATCTATTGTAAAGCCACTGCACAAAAAGGGGGACAAAACTGATATAAATAACTATAGGCCTATTACACTGATCCCAATACTGTCGAAGATCTTCGAAAAGGCTATGCATAAAAGGTTGACTAAATTTTTGAATAAGTTTGAAGTCATCAAAGAAGAGCAAAACGGATTTCAAAGGGGAAAGTCTACAACTTTAGCTTCTTTTCATTTGGTTCATAATGTTCTTCTAAACCTTGACAAAAAGTTGGAAACTACGGCTGTCTTCTTTGATATGTCAAAAGCTTTCGATTTTGTATCACATTCGCTGCTTTTACAAAAATTAGATAATTATGGGATACGAGGTCCTGCTTTGGAATGGATAACTAGCTACTTAGCAAATCGAGAACAATGTGTTGAAGTTTCTAGTTTAGGTAAAAATTTTGAAATGTGTCACCATCAATCAACATATCAAATAAATAGGTACGGAGTCCCTCAAGGCAGTGTTCTGGGGCCGTTACTATTTTTATTATATATCAATGACTTACCTGATATCACTCATCATAAATGTACATTATTTGCAGACGACATTTCTATTATATTAACAAATAACAAAAAGGATACAATTTTTGACATTGAAATTAATCAGACGATCAAATCAATTATTAAATGGCTAGATGATAATAATCTTAAAGTTAATTTGACGAAAACCAATTATGTAAATTTTTTGACTCATGGAACTAAATCCACTTGTAGACAAATTATGTATGATCATACAAGTTTGAACGAGACAAATACCGTTAAGTTTTTAGGTATCACTGTAGATCAATATGTAAACTGGAAAGACCATATTAAAAACGTTTGTACTAGGGTTAATAGATTTGTATTTGTTCTTAATAAGCTTCGAAATACTGCTTCACGAAAGACCGTGTTATTGGCATACCATGGCTATGTAAGCTCCGTGCTACGGTATGGCCTCCTTCTCTGGGGTAACTCGACAGACATAGATAAAGCTTTCTTATCGCAAAAAAAGTGTATACGCGCGATGGTAGGTATACGACCATAC
This sequence comes from Peribatodes rhomboidaria, assembly GCA_911728515.1. Lineage (NCBI taxonomy): Eukaryota > Metazoa > Arthropoda > Insecta > Lepidoptera > Geometridae > Peribatodes > Peribatodes rhomboidaria. The sequence goes on along the minus strand of OU452196.1, from coordinate 5,581,948 downwards.
GAGTCATGCAAACCTTTCTTTAGAGATCTTGGACTCTTGACGCTGACGTGCATGTATATTTTCGAAATAGCAGTATTTGTTCGTAATAATTTTAAGTTGTTCACCACGGCTAAAGATGTATTTCCACGTAATACAAGAAACGGACACAGACTTGTACTCGAATATCATCCGAGATTGGCACTGTTTCGTAAAAATTGCTATGCCATGTGTATCACTGTCTATAATAAACTCCCGACATCGATAAAAGACCTTCCATATGGTATGTTCCGGAAAAAACTTAAGGCATGGTTAATCGAAAAAAGTTTCTATTGTTTAAAAGAATTTTTAAGTTACCCTCTAAAGCAAATGTAAATATCTTACAAATTCAAATTCATATATTCAATTTAACATATTGACATTGTAATCATGCATTTGACATAAAGACTATAATTTAATTGAATACTTTGACATAGCCGAGCCGCAAATATTATAACTATTATTTTTTAGAGTTAATTATGTATTTATTTTGACATGCCACCTTTGACTTTATATTATTATTAATTAATTTTGACAACACATCAATACATATATAATTGTACCTATTTTATTTTATGACTTTTTCATGATTTTGTAAGCTATAATTTTAATTTAATTTTATTTTTAGATGTGACCAAATTCACATGCCGAATAACGGCAAAATAGGAGAACATAATTATTTTAAAAAACTAAGACCATTGTAATACCCTATTTTTAGTGAATAAATTTCATTTCATTTCATTTCATTTCATTTCATTTCATTTCAAACGTCACCGGCAGAAGAAAAGTTCGCTATAAAAAAAGTTACTAACTTATTCTTTAACCGACTTTCCAAAAGGGAGAAGGTTCTGTGTTCGTCTGTATGTATTTTAACTCGAATGCGCAAAAAGGAAGGTTATGTTTTTCGAGTGTATGTATGTATGTTAAGGTTTATTTAGCACGTCCTACAGCCTAAACAACTTGAAAAAGTATTTCGACATGTGAGGTGTCATTTGAATCGTCTTGATAGTGGAAGTAGCATAGAGTACAACATTTTGCAGCTGGGTTCTTTTTGTTTTTATTTTTAAAACATGTTTATCTTTAAAGGTTGTCTGGAAGAGATCTCTCTTAGTGATAAGCGCGCCACATGTATTACAGTTTAAGTTTTTTCTGTTCTTTCGTTTTGTTATTTTTGATATGAATAAAAATGTGTTTATCAATCTATCTATCTTATTGTTTTCAGTCCATTTCCTGAACAAAGAGGTTATAATTTACCCAGAAGACGCTAACAAGCCTCCCGTGGGCGAGGGTCTCAACAAACGGGCTATAGTCACTCTCGACCGCATCTGGCCCAGAGACAAGACTGAGAACAAGCCAATCACAGACCCGGACCGGTGAGTTAAAAAAAAAGTGAAACTTCTGTGTATCTGTCTTTCTCTCTCCCTCTTGCATTGTAATATCGGACGCTACTCGTTGCTAACGCTCGCGCTGGCCTGTAACAGTATACTACGCGCATGCGTTCGAGTGCCTCGCATTCACTCTCGCTCTGTCTCTTTCTATTCCCTCTCCCCAGGGGCGTTAAACGTTTAACGCAACCTTGTTGGAAGTCGCATTAGAAGTTTCAATTCAAAAAGTGGTGTACAGGCCAGGGGTCTGTATGATCTGTTTGATCTACCATCAGTTTTGATCATTACAAAAACTTTTTTTTTTTCTTTTGGCTCCATACATTTAAATATAGCGCCCCTGGCGGAAACGTTAAGGAACTAGACTAAATGTATGGAGCCACAAGAAAACGAAAAAAGTTTTCGTTAACCATCAAAACTTGCAGTATGCCCCCAGACCGCATTTCAATGATTTAAAAGGATAATGTAAGAAGCCGAATTGAAAATCGAAATTTGAGAAGTCGATCTTAAAAACAGATTTCCCGTCATCCAAAATAGGATTTGGGAATTGATCCAAAAGAAAAATTTAGATTTTTGTTGATATTTTAAAATCCGTGTGACTACTTCTAAAGTTTGATCTACCAAACAAATAATATAACAAGTAAAAATAAAAGAAAAACATCTACACCGATTTTCATTATACATAGCTGAGAACACTCCTGACTAATTCACCTTACAAACAAAAAAAAGAGTGTGTGTAATTATGTACACGCGTTAGAAGTTATACTTCTTTGGCGTATGGAAAAAAAAACTAAAATGCAGTAGTGATTAATGATAAATATTAAAAAAAATTGTTTGGATAATAATGTAATAATTATGATTTAAAACACGGGAATTACTCACGTACGATTCAGTCGATTATTCCGACTATAGTTTAGTGAGTAATTCCCGTGTTTTAAATCAATGTGTGAAAACCACGTCAGTTTCCATAATAAAAATGTAATAATTTTTAATTAACGATGTAAATAAATTATACATACCGACAATTATTAACCTCAAAACTAAAAATGCACTCAAAACAGTTTATTCAAATCAGTTTTATCACTAATATTCAATATATATACTAATAAATAATAAATTATTAGTAAATACTATCACCGTCGTATATGAAATTGATTTAGTAAAAACACCAAAATAACATTTATTTATTCACTGTTTAATGGTACTCATACGAAACACGTGTTCTAAATAAAAAAATACTAGAATATACAACTTGAACATAGTTATCAATTTTCATGAACCAACCTAGAACCTAGAACTAACTTCACGATGTAGAATTTAGGCGTCGGTGTGCGCGCGCATCGTAAAAATTCACGCTCATCATTTTTCTCAAAAATCAAATTCGGTTCATCCGTTCGGGAGCTACGATGCCACTCAGACACACACACACACACACACACACACACACTCTTATGGTGGGAATCCGCCAAAACGCACTAAGCGTTTCAAGTCAACTTTTCTTGTAAGAACTGCAGAGGTGTGGAACTCGTTGCCTGCGTCTGTCTTTCCACCTAAATACAATCCGGGGGTGTTTAAGAGTAAAGTGAGTAGGTATCTCCTAGGCAAGCGTGTTACACCTTGGATCACGTCGACGCTTCCCATCAGGCGAGTCAGTGATCAAACGCATGCCTAGTCTGTTGTAATTTTTTTAATATTTGTATCGTTTCCAGGTTGTGGGAGTACGAGCGGAAGCTGCGCCGTGTCTGCGACAAGCACGACACCAAGTTCATCGAGTATCGACCGCAGAGCGGCAGCTGGGTCTTCCGGGTGAGTGCACACTTCTAACGCGACTTCCAATAAGGTTGCGTTATACGTTTAACGCTACATGGAGGGGGTATGAAAACACTGTTGCGTTAAACGTTCAACGCTCGAGGGGGAATAGAAAGACACAACATCACGCATTTCCCCAGAAGGGGCTAGCAGAGGCGTAATACAACACCCACACGTCGCCGGACGATATTCAGTCCCAAATCTGACAGGGGGCGAGCCTGTCGCCATACACCGGGCTCCAGTCATGTAGCAGATGACATACAATACGCACATATGCTCACACAATGAACAAATTAGTGCGTGCCGTCCGGCTGGGTTCGAACCCGCTCCCTCTGGCTTGAGAGGCGGACCTTCTCCCAACTAGGCTGCCATCGCTTTTCGCCAAAAAGAGACAGAGCGAGAAATATAAAGAAACAAAATGAATTTACTAAAAATCAATTTCTACCTTCTTCTCTGATCTTCTTCCTATTTTCATTTCCACATTACGAAGTTTCACTTCTTCCGCGCGGAGGGACTCCACGAACTATTTTTTTTATTTTAATTTCTAGTGTTGTCATTTTTTATTCTAACGTTATTAAAAAAATAAAATTAAAAAAAAAAGCCTTTATTTCCCATTTCCCTTAAATAACATTTTAAATGTAAGTGTTGATTATTGTTTGTTAGTATATAAATTTAGGTTTTAATCTAGGTTAGTACGTTCTTTGGGATATGGACCCCTCCACGGGTGAAGGCCTCCTCCAGTTTCTTCAATTTGTTTTATCCATTTCTCCCTGTCATTTGCAATATTCTGCCAGTCATTTCCTGCTGTATCCGTTAAGTCGTCAGCCCACCTTTTCTTTGGTCTTCCTACTCTTCTTTCTAACGTTAATACAAGATACATATTCGTCTAACAGGTGGAGCATTTCAGTAAATACGGTCTCACGGACTCTGATGAAGAAGACGAGCTCACTCCAGAAGTTATGAAGCGGCAGCTCGCGAACCAAACACTGCAGAAATCCGCCGCACCGGGTGAGTTGACCGAACGAAGCGAGAGTTTCACGGCCACTTGCACTGAATATTAAAAGTCAAAGTCAAAATGTTTTTATTCAATTTGGGTGTCAAAGATACCCAATATATAATAATATATAAAGATTTAGAGTTGAAAATCGTAAATCATATTTGATGGTGAAATATGAGATCGGCGCCTAGACATACAATTGTTTGCCGTTTTTATTGGTATTCATTGTAATAAGAACACAAATAAGAATAAGTTGCTCGGTTAAACTTTAGACAACTAATCTGGCTATTTAATTATCGGAAAAAAAGGGGGTGGTCCAACCAATGAGGGAATCTTTCATATTTGTACGACGAGAACTTGAGTACCGTTCACCAGATCTTCATGAAATTTTGCAGGCAAGTAGTTACTAGTACTACTACGATTTTAAAGTTCGAACATTAGCAAAATCAACAGTAAAATCAACGTATTTAATTTTTTAATGTGATTCTCTATTAGCAATGAAACCGCCGGTAGCAACAACATCTGCCGGTCTCAGCGCGCTCGGCGTGACGTCACCTGGACTCGGTGGACTCGGCGTGACGTCACCCGGCCTCGGCGGACTCGGTGTGACGTCACCAGGGCTCGGTGGGCTCGGAGGTCTTGGCGGGACGTCAACTGGTCTCGGCGGACTCGGCGTAACTACAACGGCGCACGGCGTAACGTCACCAAGTCTTGGTGGGTTCGGCGTGACGTCAAGTCTTGGCGGTCTCGGTGTGTCGTCACCGAGTCTGGCTGTGACGTCATCAGGGTTCAACGGCGCCAGCGCTAGCAACAGCATCTTCGCGATGCAACAGGCTTCTCTCAACTTGCTCAATGGCGCTAGAGGAGGTAAACGTTATATGGCAACACTAGCTGCATTCGCGGTATTACCCCCGGTTAAAAAATCGATTGTCTGTAAAGTCGGTTTACGGACGACAGTTAAACGTGACAAGGTCATAACAAAACATTGATGAAATCTTCTCCTCGGACGCATAGGCCAATCGCGTGGAAGAGAGATAGATGCGGCACAAGCCGGACGCACAAGCCGATCGTGCCTGTCGCTCGCTCGTGTAGCGCTCTCGCTCTAGCCAGCGTAACGGGATAATGTGTCATCCTTTTTCGTGCATAGAGCTAAAACGTAAGGGAACGTACCCATAACTACGTGACCATTTCTTACAATTCTTAACCCCCTTCCCCCACCCCCCTCCTCTCGGTGAACATCTGTCCTCTATACTACTCTATTCTAAGACCCCCTCCCTCCTACTCTAGTTTTACGCAGTAATTCATACTTTTAAATCGTTTTTTGCAAACAAAACATTGAAAAAATCGTATTTAATCATTATTGTTTTCTTGTAATAATGTTACTTGTCTTTCAATAATGTTACTTATTCTGTTACAGCATTCGAAATGGACACCACAGAAGATAACGGAGAGTCTCAGAGTCTTTACCAGGATAATAGAGGTATGTTGTCTTGTTTTATGAAATTGAATATTTTTATATTGACTGCCTCGGAGGCTCAGTTGGTGGTGAACCTGGCTTCTGAGCTTGGGGCGTGGGTTGGATTCCCACTGTAGACAATATTTGTGTTCAAAATTGTTACTTGAACTAATATCTAGTGTAATTCCGCTTTAACGCGGAAAAGCGGAATTACACTAGAAATTAGTTCAAGTAACAATTTTGAAGATGAATTTCCGCAAAGTAACGCCTGATTCAATCAAATATTTGTGTTTGTTCTCAAGTCTGGGTGTTCATATCTATTTAAGAGGTGTGTTATCTTGTTTTGTGAATTGAATCCTTTTATATTGACTGCCTCGGTGGCTCAATAGTTAACCTGGCTTTTGAGCTTGGAGCGTGGGTTGGATTCCCACTGTAGACAATATTTGTGTTTGTTATCAAGTCTGGGTGTTCATATCTATTTAAGAGGTGTGTTATCTTGTTTTGTGAATTGAATCCTTTTATATTGACTGCCTCGGTGGCTCAGTAGTGAACCTGGCTTTTGAGCTTGGAGCGTGGGTTGGATTCCCACTGTAGACAATATTTGTGTTTGTTCTCAAGTCTGGGTGTTAATGTCTATTTATGTAGGGTCAACTGGGGCAAATGTGTCTGTGGGGCAATTACCGACAAACCCTTCACAAATTAGGGGCTACCTTCATCTTTTTTCCATCTTTAGTTACAATAATCTGTACAAGATGGCGTTAGTTGCCTAATTTGTGAAGGGTTTGTTTTTCTCGGAGGACGCAATTGCAGTTGATCCTATGTATTTAAAAAGTATGTATGTTTATCAGTCTCTGGCAGCCATAGTACAAGCTTTGCTTAGTTTGGGGTCAGGCGACCGTGTGTGCTAAATGGCAGAATATTGATTTATTACGTAGCTGTTACTAGATCTTACTGGCAACTTTGTTCGTGTTTATTCAGAAAATAACATATAAATATACATGCATAACATAAAAAATATCGTCAACTTTTTTCTCTGAGGGGGCTGGCAGAGGTCTAATACAACACCCACACTCCGCCGGACGATATTCAGTCCTAAATGTGGTAGGGGGTGAGACTGTCGCCATACACCGGGCTCCAGTCATGTAACAGATGACATACAATACGCACATATGCTTACACAATGAGCAAATTGGTGCGTGCCGTCGGCTGGGTTCGAACCCGCTCCCTCTAGCTTGAGAGGCGGGCTTTCTCCAACTAGGCTATCATCTCTTTAATCAGAAAATATAATCCAGAACCATTCCTCGCGATATTATACTGTAATTAATTATCGAATTTTATCATGATCCTCTCAAGCGTTTAGCCTTAAAAACCTTCAAACAAACAGACAGACAGTCACTTTCTATTTGATAAGATTATTAGTATGGATGGATATATTTATCATCAAAAAAGTGTTCTACCTCACAATTGTATATTTTTATATTACAGCGTACGGTGTTAAGAGTCCGACGAGCGAACTGGCGAGATTGGAACACAGACAGAGTCACCACGTTCAGCTTATGAAGGCCTCACTATACGCCGATACTGGTATTACAGTCATACCATATACATATAGTTTTAATCGACTTCAAAAAAGGAGGAGTTTCCAAATAAAAGTTTTTTTTAAATTTCTTACCGCATACTATACGTCATTTATGAACTTACTAGCTGCACCCCGACCTATGTGCTATTCTAGATTATAATCTATCTCTGTGCCAAATTTCATCCAGATAAGTTCAGCTGTTCTGGCGTGAAAGAGTAACATCCACCCATCCATCCATCCATTCTTACAAACTTTCGCGTTTATAATATTAGTAGGATTTATTAGTTTATAATATTAATAGGTTTATAATATTATTATTTTTTACCTTACAAAGCTCGGAATTTTTTTTTATCATTCTAAATCCGAGTGCAAAAGTGCATTGTATCTGCTAGCGTAAAAGAGTTTTTAAAATTTGAACTTTCCTCTTTAATCATTTTCTAAACCAATCATCTGAAAATGCAATTTTTGTTGATGCGTTAACCTCATTGTTGAAGTATTCGTACTGGTAAGCATGAGGTTAATTAATTATTAATTAATAATTTAATCTTACTATCCGACTGCGCAAGAAGGAGGGTTATGTTTTTTCAAATGTATGTATGTATGAGGTTTCTTTGGCACGCCCTACAGCCTAAACAGCTTGATGTATTTCGACATGTGAGGTGTCATTTGAATCGTCTTGATAGCGGAAGTGACGTAGGGTACAACATTTTGCAGCCGGGTTTTTTGTTTTTGTTTTAATAATGTTATTTGTTCTTTTGATAATGTTACTTGTCATTAATAATGTCACTTGTCTTTTAATTATGTTACTTGTTTCTAACAGAAATGGAAGACGACGTGTCAGTGTCGACCGGCGATCAACTGGTGCCAATGTCGGCACCGCTGCTGGCCCCCCCGGAGACAGCACCCCCTGGAAGGGCACCCTCTCGTGCTGGAGACGAAGATGTACCCCCTGCCACCATACTGCCAGATACTGAAGGTAATGATTGCTTCGGTCGCTCAGTTGGTAGTGAACCTGCCTTCTGAGCTTGGGGGCGTGGGTTCGATTCCCACCTAGGGCAAACATTTATGTGGTGAACATTTGTGTTTGTTCTATGTCTGGGTGTTAATATCTATTTAAGTATGTATTTAAAAATATGTATGTAAATCAGTCTCTGGCAGCCGTAGTACAAGCTTTGCTTAGTTTGGGGTCGGGCGACGGTGTGTGCAAAAGTGACCCGAATTATTATTTTTAAAGATTCAAAAAATAATAAAAAACTGCCTTGATAAAAAACTGTATAATAATCGAACTTACTGACAAAATTTCAAGAGAATCGGTTAAGGAGTAGAAGAGGACAAAGATCCGGACAGAGATATGTCCATACGAAATCATTTTGACGCGGCCTGCGATAGTCGTGTCAGTCTGGAAGCACCATAACAAACATCCATTCAAAATTTACACATTGTTAGGATTTGGAAGCTAAAATTGTGAAAAAGAAAAGCTTTTACAGACGTTGAAAAGTCTTTCAATAGTTATACAGTGTTCTAAAACTGTTTCTTGAACCAATCTCTAGTGTATTTCCTCTCTAACATCGCATTAAGTACGACAAAGAATATGATTTCTTTTTATTCTAATTTGGAATTAATTTAATAAAATTTATACACCTCAACATATGTACACCTCAACCTCACCTCAAATCTAATATAAACACATGTGCGTATTGTATGTCATCTGCTACATGACTGGAGCCCGGTGTATGGCGACAGGCTCGTCCCCTGTCACATTTGGGACTGAATATCGTCCGGCGAAGTGTGGGTGATGTACACCTCTGCCAGGCTCCTCGGGGGAAAGGCGTGACGATATGTTATGTTTTTATAGTATCTTTCTAATACATTTTTAACTCGACCGAAAAAGATAAAACTCTCTATAACTATTGTGAAGCTGTACAACCTTTATCAAGGTAAAATATCCCATAAGTAAAATTGTTAGCCCAAAACTCGTATTGTTTTACCATATCGATGTTTTTATGTTATGTTTTTATTTGCAGAAGTCCAAATGCCGCCCCTGAAAGTCAAACCGCACACCATAGTCCTGAAGTACCATAGAAAAGTGCCGCCCTTCAAACACACCATCGCAGGTTAGTATTGTTACCCGACTGCGCAAGGGGGGTTATGTTTTTCGAGTGTATGTAAGTATGTTTTTCTAGCACGCCCTTGAGCCTAAACAGCTTGATGTATTACGACATGTGAGGTGTCATTTGAATCTTCGTCAGTATTGATAGTGGAAGTGACATAGGGTACTACATTTCGCAGCCTCAGATCAACCTAGAGAATAAGATGGCGCACGGCGTATCATTTAGGTGAAGCCAAAAACCATCCAAAAACTACGATACTGTCGTATAAGTACACAACACGCACGCATTGCCATTCTTACCTCGACATTATGTGCATTGGTTTATGGTATAATTTCGTGTACATAAATATACATAGTGCATTATAAAAGTGTGGCTAAGACTACATATTGAGGTTCTTTAATTTTAAAAACTACAGTTTTTTACAAGCCAATTTTGAAAAGCAGTAACATTAACCTCTTACAAATATGTACAGTTTTAGAAATATTAAATCTACTAAGGTTGTATATTGGAACAGAAATGGCTAACGTAGAGTTTGGGAATTAATATTAGTTTTCGTGCAATCGTAAATGTTTTTCATGGCAACATTACCACTCACACAAGTATAAAAAGAAGTGGCTTCAGCGAGATATAACGCAGTGTTCCATCTTTTCCTCTAGGTTGATCTGAGTTTGCAGCCGGTTTCTTGTTTTTCTTTTAAATAAATAAATAAAATAAATAAATAAATTCGGGACATTGTCACACACGGTCGCCTGACCCCAAACTAAGCAAAGCTTGTACTATGGCTGCCAGAGACTGATCTACATACTTAGATATTTTTAAAAACATACTTAAATAGATAATAACACCCAGACATAGAACAAACACAAATGTTCACCACATAAATGTTTGCCCTAGGTGGGAATCGAACCCACGCCCCCAAGCTCAGAAGGCAGGTTCACTACCAACTGAGCCACCGAGGCAGTCAAAGTTTAATTATGTTACTTGTTATAGTAACGCCATTGCCCGAAGTGCCGGGCAGTGTCCCAACACTCACACTTCGCCGGACGATATTTAGTCCTTAATATGACAGGGGGCGACCGGGCTCCAGTCATGTAGCAGATGACATACAATACGCACATATGTTCACACAACGAACAAATTGGTGCGTGCCGTCGGCTGGGTTTGAACCCGCTCCCTCTGGCTTGAGAGTCGGGCCTTCTCTAACTAGGCTATATAGGCTAATTAATCATATGTACATATATATGTGTATGATATTAAGTACAATTTAATTATAAAATTGATATGTATTGTTCGCAGGTCGTCTTGACGCGTCTTATATGGCGGATCTGTCAGTCGCGCGCGCGCGTCACAGTCGCGTCGGTTTCGGCGCGCGTGGAAACATCGTCTTCGCTACCACCTACAACTCCATCGTCGACCTGCCCAAATGTAAGTTGTTTAGCAGCCGTTTCCACGAGCGGTCGGTGAGATAGGTCATTTTTGACGCGTGTGGAAGCTACGACCTACCACCTACTAACAGGGCATTCGTTTTGAGGCTTAAGAGTCCGGCGACCTAACTAATTTCGACCTAGGCGACCTAGCCTAACTTCGCATTGGCTTAAGGTATTCTATCGCCATTTCGTCTAGAAGAAGAAGACGAGTGAAGAGAGCGAGTAATGATACTGACGCGCCTTTAAACTTACCTACAGAGTGACAAAGTGCAATTTCATTTTTTTTTATGACTTTTTTTTTTTTTTATGTAGAATAGGTCGGCGTTTGACCACCAAGTAGCCTGATGTTAAGCGACGTTGTGGTCTAAGATGGAGCACGACGACCTATAATGTACTTATTCACACTAGTCTTGAAGTTTTGTAGAGTGAAGAAGTACAAAGACGGCAGTTGAGTGAGGCGCTACAAGTGCGCCACTGCTCAGACCCGTCTTCGGAACGGTTACACCGGACTACATCCCGAAACACGACTAGTTCATTTCACGGCATGGCTTGGTCCGGTGGGTGGTAACTAGCCTCGGCCGAAGCCTCCCACCAGAGAAATGACTTTTTACTACCGTAATCATTCTTAAGTAACTAAGGATTTCTCTTGTATTAGTGATTCATTTAACAGCTAATGATGTAGACAACCTCCCTATGTAATGGAATTTTTGATTTGCTTTGTCTACCTATTGAATAAATCAGTCAAAAGTGACCCCTTAAAATGCGGTTATTTTTCATACCTCTATTTTAGCTTGTTTTAAAGTTTAAAGTTGTTGTAAAGTTTAGTTTTAAAAAAAACCAAGAACATAGGGGCGAAGATATTGTTAATTTAATTGTACATTTCTATTTTTTGCTAAATTTCATCATAATCTGACAAACGGTCTTCAAAGATTTGAGTAGCGCGTTTGAATGGAAATTTCAGTACGTCGCGGCCCTCTTAATCAAAATATAGGGGTGTGGTTTTAAATAGAGGGTGCACACAAGTTGGAACGCCAATAAGATTTTTTTTTATCCTGGCTGCAAAATTGTTGACCTCATGTCACTTCCACTATCAAGACGATTCAAATGACACCTCACATGTCGAAATACATCAAGCTGTTTAGGTTGGAGGGTGTGCCAAAAAAATGAGGCCTCACATTTCATAAAACTTCTTAGCAAAAAATTAAACCGCCGCAAAAACTTATAAGCAAAAAATAATTGACAACTAAGTTCTTAAAATAATGTAGGTATACCAAAGTCATTTTGTTATGGCGGCAAATTTAGGTAGATAAGTACCTAAGATCTATGCTTATTTACGCTCCGCCGCGCATCACGCCTTACGTAGGTAATAAATTAAAAACCCGATTTGCTTGAGCGCCGACTGCGCTTTGCGCAGCCTTTTTTATACCCGACTCCGAAAAAGAGACGTTTTTTTTACAATAATTTTTGAAGAAAATGATTTTGTTATCCATCTCTACACTAATATTATTTTTTTTTTTCCACACACGGTCGCCTGACCCCAAACTAAGCAAAGCTTGTACTATGGCTGCCAGGGACTGATATACATTGAAAGTATAACAAACACAATAAAAACTTATTTATTTATTTATTTGTTTCACAACTTACAGCTATCATTACAGGTATACCTAATGCGATAGTGTAGTAATAAGTACTAACTTACTATATCCTATAACAAACTTACGGTAACACAATACAGGGTGACTGGTTGAACACTTTAGATATTCTAGGTTATCATAGTACTCATCATTATGAACAACTTTTATTATGGGACCAACGTGGAATTCGCGAAAAAAAAATCAGCTGTTCCATAGAAAAATGTCAATGACACTCGACAATATGTATGGAACAGCTGATTTTTTTTTCGCGAATTCTGGGTAAGTCCCATATTAAAAGTTGTTCATAATGATGAGTACTTTAATAAACTAGAATATCTAAAGTGTTTAACCAGTCACCTTGTATATGTAGTGCTATCGTTGTGAATTCACCCAGAGTACAATAGAACAAATCTGTATCAGCCGCGACATGTTGAGAGTACGCAGTGCGCGCGTCAGCGGCGCGCGGCCGAGGAGGTTGCTGCGGCCGCCGCCGCCGCCACACATATCTATCCGGGACGTTAAAACATATCTGGGCTAATATATCGCCGTTGTGTACCTTACCCCTGAGCACCTTAAAAACATACGAAATGAGAGCAAGTTCCCTCCTGACCCTCAGTTCGTTATATCCAACCATGCATATAATGTAATAATTGGGGGCTGAGCTACCCACGTCCGTAGGAGTGTACTCTATTCTGATTCCCTACACGTGGTCCCCGGGTAGTGCTAACTGGGTAGCAAACTCTGGTGGGAGGCTTCGGCCGTGGCTAGTTACCACCCACCGGACCAAGCCATGCCGTGAAATGACCTAGTCGTGTTTCGGGATGTAGTCCGGTGTAACCGTTCCGAAGACGGGTCTGAGCAGTGGCGCAATTGTAGCGCCTCACTCAACTGCCGTCTTTGTAGGTCGTCGTGCTCCATCTTAGACCACAACGTCGCTTAACATCAGGCGAGTTGGTGGTCAAACGCCGACCTATTCTACATAAAAAAAAAAAAAAAAAAAATTCCAAATACAAACAAAGTTGGGTACATTAATGGATAGAAAGGGTACACTCCATACTGTCTCAAATAAAGGTACCTCACGAACTTGTTCTGTATTTTCTCCAGCATTAATACATACTTTGTTTCGTGAGGGGACCAAATGATTCCATTGGATTCCAACTGACTTCTTACTAATGCATTATACAAGGCTATAATCACACTAATATTTGTAAAACCGCTTGACATACGAAGAATAAAACCCAAATTCCTATACGATTTCTTACAAATTTTAATGACGTGTTCCCGGAATGTCAATCCTGCGTTAAGAGTCACCCCTAGGTCCTTTACTTCTGTAACTCTGTCAATCGGCACGCCTTCTATGTTGTAGCTGTACTGAATCGGGTTGATTGTCCGAGTGAATGAGATCGTCAAGCACTTTGATATGTTAAATTGTAATAGATTTTCTTTGCTCCAAGCCCCGACTCTGTCTATGTCACCCTGGAGACGCTCGTAATCGTTTACCTCTTTAATTTCTAATGAAAGTTTTAAGTCGTCAGCGAATAGCAAGCATTTGGAGTCTTGGATAACTGCAGGTAGATTGTTTATCATTATTATAAACTCCAAAGGTCCAAGATTGCTTCCTTGGCTAACTCCGGATCTAGTGTAATATGGCTCCGATTTATGCCCCAAATATTCTACATACTGTTGTCTATCCGTCATATAACTAGCAAAAAAATTCAGAAGATGCCATATTTAGGAGACCTAAGGCTGCTAGATATAACGTAACGCTGAAATAAGATGAAATCGTAGAATGGCCATTTATTTATTTAAAACCTTTATAAATGCGAAATCTTAGAATACCTAGACTATAGAACAACAGTGTTAATGTTTTTCCTATCCAATAAAACTAGACGTAAAAAAGCAATAGTGCTCTGTCGCCTCCGCACTGTATCCTGCTCGCACCGTATAAAGGGCGAGCTCGCATCTCCCTCGGCGACATCCCAAGTCGAGGCCGTACCTCATATGTGCCCTTGCGCTCGTCGCCCTTAGACTTAAACACTTTGAGACCCTGCACCATCTGCGCTTGCCTAATGCCCGGTACGCTGTCGAGGCCCAAGTGGCCAACAGCATAAAGCCATCCATAATTTAATCAATCTATCTTATAGTAAAGGGTTTACTGTGCAAGCTGTCAAGCTATGGAATGAGCTGCCTGTTGGCATAAGACAGGCCCAATCACTGCCCATTTTTAAAAATCTCGTTTTTAACTATTATTTAGCTCTTTGCTAATTCGGTACGCATAATACTAATTTATATATGTATATGTATTGATATTTTATTATATTTATTTATAATATTTATAATTATTCATATATATTATATTTATTTTTGGTTATTTATTTAAGCAGGTACTTATTATTAATATTACTTATTTTTATCTTTTAAATTTTAATTTAGTTTTATGTACACCACCTACCCTTTTCGTATTTCTGTAAGTTCCTGTCCATCCATAGGTTACCTGGAAGAAATCGCTTTAGGCGATAAGGTCGCCCTTGTACTGCCGAAAAATGTATTTTAGTTTTTAAGATTTTCATGTAGTTTTTGGTGTGCAATAAAGATATATTGTATTGTATTGTAATTTAAAAAAAAAAAGAAAAAAAAAAGCGAGCTCGCATTCCAGCGGCCGGTGGAGAGTGCACTCGACACGCGCTTGTTTTCATACTTTACTTGTTACCTCCTGCCTCGGTGTTCCCCAGCAACAGATACAACCTGGGTCTCTTCAAGACGAGAGTGAGACGGCACCTCGTGGGCAAGCGTGCTCCATCTTAGACCGCATCGTCACTTTCCATCAGGTGTGTTGTTGTCAAACGTGGGCCCATTTTATCACAAAAAAAAATTGGTTGTCTGTAAAGTCGGTTTACTGACGATAGTTGAACGTGACAACGTGCTCACTCAAGTAGGAGAGAGACGGATGTCGAACGCTGGCGAACGCAAAGGCCGATTGTGCTTCTTTGTCGCTCGTTCCGCGCTCTCGCTTGCACTTCAAGCCTTACATGGAACGCCTCAGAGCGAGGTAACGCCGCATGACGTCATGTTTTTTCGTGCGTGCAGCCGGCTCTATCGAATTATAATAATGATAATAAATAAATTCGGGACACTTCCACACACGGTCGCCTGACCCCAAACTAAGCAAAGCTTGTACTATGGCTGCCAGAGACTGATATACATACTTAGATATTTTTAAATACATACTTAAATAGATATTAACACCCAGACATAGAACAAACACCAATGTTCATCACATGAATGTTTGCCCTAGGTGGGAATCGAACCCACGCCCCCACGCTCAGAAGGCAGGTTCACTACCAACTGAGCCACCGAGGCAGCCGAATTATAAGACGTTGTCACGTCAAAAAAAATGCGGCGCGAAGCTACACATAATATAAACCTCCTACGATTCGTCGGTAAAAAGTATAAAACCCTGGCTTTGGCTTAATTTATATATATTAAAGAATTATGATCTCATCTCCCGACACACGTAAATATCTATCAAAAGCATCGTTGAAAAATCCAACGCCAGCGTCAACGGCGATTCTTATAAGGGCTATAGTTTGCCAAGTTAGCGCCAACTCCAACGGCAGCGTCAACTCCAACGGCAGCGTCAACTCCAACGGCAGCTGCAACTCCAACGGCAGCTGCAACACCAACTCCAACGGCAGCGTCCACACCAAGTCCAATGCCTGGATCCACGTCAAGCCCGTGGCCAACGTCACGTGCGTTTCTGTCGTTGATATGGCGCTGATTTTGAAAAGGGATTTCGTTTTCAGAATCAGCGCCAACACAAGAGGCTAGCAATATTATCGTTGCGACGGGAACCATGATAACATACGTTAACATGACGCTGGATCAACTGAAAAATAACAATATTAAGATTTTAAGTATTTTAAAAACCGATTTCCATCAAACATAGCTTAGAACAATCCCGACTTAATTCACCTTTCAAACAAAACAAAATCTATTTCGGTTCATCCGTTCGGGAGCTTCGAAGCAGACACATACACACAAACACACACACACACACACACACACACACATACACATCAAACTTATAACACCCTATCGTTTTTGCGTCGAGGTAACATATCGTCACGCCATTCCCCTGAGGGAGCTGACAGAGGCGTAATACAACACCCACATTTCGCCTGACGATATTCAGTCCCAAATGTGACAGGGGGGGAGCTTGTCGCCATACACCGGGCTCCAGTCATGTAGCAGATGACATACAATAGGCACATATGTTCACACAATGAATAAATTGGTGCGTGCCGTCGGCTGGGTTCGAACCCGCTCCCCTCTAGCTTGAGAGGCGTCGGGGTAACCCCCGTAACAATCCGTGACGTCATGAGCAGACTTTCCGATGGTCTAAAATGAAATAATACCTATGCCTAGTACATATAACTAGAGACCTCGCGGGCGGCATTATAAAAGTGTGGCCTGGACTACATTTTGAGGTTCTTTTTAAGAACTGTGCAGTTTTTTTACAAGTCAATTTTGAAAAAGCCGTAACATTAAACTCTTACAAATATGTGCAGTTTTAAAATATTAAATCTCCTAAGGTTGTATATTGGAATGGAAATGGCTAACGTAGAGTTTGGGAATTAATATTAGTTTTCGTGCAATTGTAAATGTTTTTAATGGCAACATTACCACGCACGCACACATTGAAAAAGAAGCGTAACGGGACAATGAGTCATTATTTTTCGTGCGTGCAGCCGGCGTTCATCGATTTGTTAGACGTTGACACGTATCTTGATTTTTTTTATACAGACGTAATTCGGCCAATATACTAACAGAAACATTAACAGCCACAGGAATTAACAGGGGATTAACAGCCGGCATTATGCTGAGTTGGGGCCGTTTTGTGACCTTGTATATTGTAAAATTCCCTTAATGACTTTAATTTCAATAGGTCACAAATAAACTTTTTTCTTTCTTTCTTTTTCTTTCATTTATTGGAAATTTTCATTAGCAAGCAAGTTCGTATAGGCCGAGTGGGTCGCCCTGATGTCAGAGTTTCTAGGCCGCCTGAAGGCCTCTGACGTGGCTTAATGATTGTTTTAAAAATCAACCGGGACCCAGGCGACAGACGACAGACCTCCGTCTGTCTCCTTAACAAGACGCATTCCTGAACCGGTTCTCGTGAAATTTGATGAGCAGGTTTTATATTTATCCATTTTTAATGCGAGTCTGTTTTTGCAATTTTTTCGATATTGCGGAGATTTTTTTTTTTTAATGTAAAATAGGTCGGCATTTGATCACCAACTGGCCTGATGTTAAGCGACGTTGTGCTCTAAGATGGAGCACGACGACCTATTAGGTACTTATTCACTCTAGCCTTGAAGTGTTGTAGAGTGAAGAAGTACAAAGACGGCAGTTGAGTGAGGCGCTACAAGTGCGCCACTGCTCAGACCCGTCTTCGGAACGGTTACACCGGACTACATCCCGAAACACGACTAGGTCATTTCACGGCATGGCTTGGTCCGGTGGGTGGTAACTAGCCACGGCCGAAGCCTCCCACCAGAGTTTGCTACCCGGTTAGCACTACCCGGGGACCACGTGTAGGGAATCAGAATAGAGTACACTTCTACGGACGTGGGTAGCTCAGCCTACCAAAATTATTATTAAAAAAAAAATTAATAAAAAAAAAAGAGTGTGTGTACTTTATGTACACGCGTTAGAAGTTATACTTCTTTGGCGTATGGAAAAAAAAACTAAAATGCAGTAGTGATTAACGATAAATATTAAAATTAATCAAAAAGATTTTATTGAAATAAATAAATTATTAGTAAATACTATCACCGTCGTCGTATATAAAATTGATTTAGTAAAAACACCAAAATAATAATTATTTATTCACTGTTTAATTGTACTCTTACGAAACACGTGTTCTAAATATAAAAATACTAGAATATACAACTTGAACATACTCGTAGTTATCAATTTTTCATGCCACCTAGAACTAACTTCGCGATGTAGAATTTAGGTGTCGGTGTGCGCGCGCATCGTAAAAATTTACTCTCATCATTTTTCTTTATCGCGCCAAAAGAAGTAGGTATAACTACAAAAATCCAAAAGAACCAAAACAAATCTGTATAATTATCGAACTCACTCACATAATTTCAAGAGAATCGGTTAAGAAATGCGACCTGTGGAGGAAGACTAAGATCCGGACGGAGATCCAGACAGAATTTGAATTACGAAAGCATTTTTTGTCGAAGCTCAAGCAGAGACGCTTCGCTAGCTAACGCTTGCATGTCGATAATTGTTTTGGCAATGAGAGTAAATGAAATGAATTTTATTAATTAAAAAAAGGGTATTACAATGGTCTCAGTTATTAAAATTATGTTATCCTATTTTGCCATTATTCGGCATGTGAATTTGGTCATATGTAAAATTTAATTTATATATTTAAAACAAAATAATAAAAAGTAATAAAAATAAAATAGGTACAATTACAAAAATAATGTGTTATTAAAATTAATTAGTAACAATATAGAATCGTAGGTGGCATGTCAAAATAAATAAATTATTAGCTCTAGAAAAGAAATGTGGCTTGGCTATGTCAAAGTATTCAATTAAATCTTAGAATGAAATAAACTTTATGTAAGTCTTAAATATGTGTGGTTTGTATAGAGTAGGCTCAGCACTGATTTGAATTTGAAACAAGAAGTAAACATACGAGTAAAATTAAATAAAACCGTTTAATACTTACATTTTGAAATATGGTGAGTTCCGTCTAAAAGCCAGATGAGACTTGAGATGAATTTTAACTCGACAAACTAAATTAAATATGCCAAAACGCAAAATAAGCTCGTCTGGGTTCTGTACAAAAGAAGGTAGGAACCGTTTTAAAGTTATCCGGCCTTCTAGTTTCATTTTATCTTAAGGTGTATGGAAAGACTCGCTCGCTCGCAACACTATTATATCCTAAACCTAACTAATATTATAAATGCGAAAGTGAGTTTGTTCGTTTGTTTGTTTGTTTGTTTGTTTGTAACGCTTTCACGCCCTAACCAATCAACCGATCATCATAAAATTTAGCATACACGTTGTCTGAGATACAGAAAAGGACATAGGGTACTTTTTACCGAAAAAAAAATGGATTCCTGTAGGACCGCGGGTGAAACCGCGGGGCGTAGCTAGTTAGATATAAAATTATAGAATGTATTTTTGATAAATTTGCCTCTATCAATGTATTGAAAACAGTATCACAAAACAATCTGAATAATTTTCATGTTGATATTCATAGTTTTTACTTAGAAAAACGTAGACACGAAAAAAAATACGTGCTTTACGTTTCTCTGAGCACTCATTAGAAATATCAACATTAAAATGATTCTGAACTAGCTGCGCCCCGCGGTTTCACCCGCGGTTAAAAAGTGTCCTATGTGCTATTCTAGACTATAATTTATAACTGTGCCTAATTTCATCCAGATCTGTTCAACCGTTCTGGCGTGAAAGAGTAACAAACATCTATCCATTTTTATAATATTGGTAGGATATAATAATGTCCCTTACATGTCACCTTAAATGACTCTTTATGTTTATGATAATTTGAGAGACCACAATGTTACCATATTCCTATTTTCCATTTCGTTACGGTACTCTAAAGAAAACGCGCCGAGAATATTTAAAAAGAGTTAGTTACACGCAGGAAACTATGTTTATTGGCTTCGTTCCGCGGGTCTTCCCGCGGTCCCACAAGAACCGTGTTTTTTTCAGAAAAATAATGCCCTTCAGTTTCTTGCTTGTTCTTCTGAGTAGCCAGACTGCGCAAGAAGGAGGGTTATGTTTTTCGAGTGTATGTATTTATGAGGTTTCTTTGGCACGCCCTACAGCCTAAACAGCTTGATGTATTTCGACATGTGAGGTGTCATTTGAATCGTCTTGATAGTGGAAGTGACATAGGGTACAACATTTTGCAGCCGGGTTTTTGTTTTTCTTTTAATAATGTTACGTGTTCCGAACGAGGTAGTCAAGTAATTTTTATAACTTTTGACGTTTATAAGTGTATCTTTGGTACCTAATTGAATGAAAACATTTGTCTTCGATTTGTATGAAAAGTACACAATATCCTTATTAGAACTCCGGACAACGTGTATGCAAAATTTGATGACGATCGATGAAGCAGTTAAGGCGTGAAAACGTAACAAACAAATGTACAAACTCACATTTATAATATTGATTTAGGATTAGGATAAGTCTTAAAAAACTGTCCAGAATTCACAACAAATAATTGAACACGCATAAATATTTTTCCTAAATAATATTATAAATGCGAAAGTGAGTTTGTTTGTTAAGCTTTCACGCCTTAACCACTTAACTAAACATCATGAAACCATTTTATTTTGCATGCACATTGTCAGAGGTACAGAAAAGGACATAGGGTACTATAACATAACATACCGTTGCGCCATTCCCCCGAAAGGTCTGGCTGAGGTGTACAACATCCACACTTCGCCGGACGATATTCAGTCCAAAATATGACAGGGGGCGAGCCTGTCGCCATACACCGGGCTTCAGTCATGTAGCAGATGACATACAATATATACAATATACAATGAACAAATTGGTGCGTGCCGTCGGCTGGGTTTGAACCCGCTCCCTCTGGCTTGAGAGGCGAGTCTTCTCCGACTAGGCTATCTAGCTAGGCTACTATTAACCCGTAGAAAATAGTTATCACTAGTCCATCCTATTAGTAGACCGTGGGCGAAACGGCGGGGTGCAGCTAGTTGTAATGTAGTTTTCTAGGACGTTGAAAATAGGTATACCATTAAAAATTACTTACGTTACGGTAGACTGGTTACGTATGGGGATTGTACGTCAAGCGTGTGTCCAAAGCGCGAAATTTTTCATTGAAAGAAATAATTTTTTTGTTAACTAACTGTTACCAGCGAATTCGTTTGAGTTTATTCAGAAAAAAGTATCCAAAAACCTGCCTCGTGTTATACTGTAACTAACTATGAGATTTCATCAAGATCCCTTCAAAGTCAAAGTCAGATTGTTTTTATTCAATTTGTGTATCAAAGATACACTTACGAACGTCAAAGTTTTGTAATAGACTCGACCGCCTTGTTCGGATAAAGAGCCTCTACTCAGAAAAACAGGCAAGAAACCTCAGATCAACCTAGAGAGTAAGATGGCGCACGGCGTATGATTTAGGTGAAGTCAAAAACCATCTAAAAACTACGCTACTGTCGTATATGTATACAACACGCACACATTGACGCAAAAAAATTACGCTACTCGCTTGGTTATTCTTACCTCGACATAATGTGCAATGGTTTATGGTATAATTTCGTGTACATAAATATACATAGTGCATTATAAAAGTGTAGCCAGGACTACATATTTAGGTTCTTTTTAAACACTATGCAGTTTATTTACAAGTCAATTTTGAAAAAGCCGTAACATTATACTCCTGCAAATATGTGCCGTTTTAGAATATTAAATCTAATAAGGTTGTATATTGGAACGGAAATGGCTAACGCAGAGTTTGGGAATTAATATTAGATTTCGTGCAATTGTAAATGTTTTTCATGGCAACATTACCACGCGCACACGTTTAAAAAGAATTGGCTTCAGCGAGATATAGCGCAGTGTTCCATCTTTTCCTCTAGATTGATCTGAGCAAGAAACTAAAAGGCATTCTTTTTTTCAAAAAAATAAATAAATTACTGTCTCACAAATTTTAGCTTACAACTAGGTAATAACTATACATACTAGTGGCTACTTGGCGGAAGTGGAAGGCTCCAGACATCCTTGTCTTCTAAATAATTGTTAACTTTATAATTGTGTGCCAGGTTCAGCCATGAAAAGCCAAATAAAGAAAGACAGATAAAGTTACATTCGATTTTATAATAGCAAGAACCAGCTGTTACCCGCGACTTTTTTTGCGTTTATTCTGAAAAATATTCTTAGTGAAATACTGTAACTAATTATGAATTTTAATCAGCATCCGTTTTGCCGTTTAGCCGTGAAAAGCTTACAGACAGACAGACAAACAAACTGAAACAAACTTTGACATACGAGTACACCAATGAAACTAAATTCCTGGGCTTGACTTTAGATACAAAGTTACAGTGGGGACCTCACATTAAGAAACTGTCAGGTAAACTAAGCTCAGCTGCATACGCTATCAGGAGAATTAAGGATTGCTCGGACGTCCATACTACTAGGTTAGTTTTCTTTAGTTATTTTCACTCGCTCATGACGTATGGTCTCTTACTGTGGGGAAATGCGACGGACAGAGATGTGATATTTGTGCTTCAGAAGAGAGCAATTAGAGCTATTTACAAGCTTAGATCCAGAGAATCTCTGAGAGAATTATTTAAAACGATTCATATTTTGACAATGCCATGCCAATATATACTTGCTTGCATTTTATTAAATGCAGGTGATTGAACTTTATGTATGGAACAGCTGTTTTTTTTCGCGATTAAATTAAATTAAAAGTGGTTCGTATTGGTGAGTACAATGAACCCTTAAGAGGTTTTTGATTAGGTACCTATAACCCTGTAAATGCGGAAATCTTAGAATACCTAGACTATAGAACAACAGTGTTAATGTTTTTCCTATCCAATAAAACTAGACGTAAAAAAGCAATAGTGCTCTGTCGCCTCCGCACTGTATCCTGCTCGCACCGTATAAAGGGCGAGCTCGCATCTCCCTCGGCGACATCCCAAGTCGAGGCCGTACCTCATATGTGCCCTTGCGCTCGTCGCCCTTAGACTTAAACATTTTGTGACCCTGCACCATCTGCGCTTGCCTAATGCCCGGTATATACGCTGTCGAGGACCAACAGCATATAGCCATCCATAATTTAAAAAAAAAAAGCGAGCTCGCATTCCAGCGGCGGCCGGTGGAGAGTGCACTCGACACGCGCTTGTTTACATATTTTACTTGTTACCTCCTGCCTCGGTGTTCCCCAGCAACAGATACAACCTGGGTCTCTTCAAGACGAGAGTGAGACTGCACCTCGTGGGCAAGCGTGCTCCATCTTAGACCGCATCGTCACTTTCCATCAGGTGTGTTGTGGTCAAAGGTGGGCCCATTTAATCAAAAAAAAAAAATTGGTTGTCTGTAAAGTCGGTTTACTGACGATAGTTGAACGTGACAACGTGCTCACTCAAGTAGGAGAGAGACGGATGTCGAACGCTGCCGAACGCAAAGGCCGATTGTGCTTCTTTGTCGCTCGTTCCGCGCTCTCGCTTGCACTTCAAGCCTTACATGGAACGCCTCAGAGCGAGGTAACGCCGCATGACGTCATGTTTTTTCGTGCGTGCAGCCGGCTCTATCGAATTATAATAATGAAAATAAATAAATTCGGGACACTTCCACACACGGTCGCCTGACCCCAAACTAAGCAAAGCTTGTACTATGGCTGCCAGAGACTGATATACATACTTAGATATTTTTAAATACATACTTAAATATTTTTAAATACATACTTAAATAGATATTAACACCCAGACATAGAACAAACACCAATGTTCATCACATGAATGTTTGCCCTAGGTGGGAATCGAACCCACGCCCCCACGCTCAGAAGGCAGGTTCACTACCAACTGAGCCACCGAGGCAGCCGAATTATAAGACGTTGTCACGTCAAAAAAAATGCGGCGCGAAGCTACACATAATATAAACCTCCTACGATTCGTCGGTAAAAAGTATAAAACCCTGGCTTTGGCTTAATTTATATATATTAAAGAATTATGATCTCATCTCCCGACACACGTAAATATCTATCAAAAGCATCGTTGAAAAATCCAACGCCAGCGTCAACGGCGATTCTTATAAGGGCTATAGTTTGCCAAGTTAGCGCCAACTCCAACGGCAGCGTCAACTCCAACGGCAGCGTCAACTCCAACGGCAGCGTCAACTCCAACGGCAGCTGCAACTCCAACGGCAGCTGCAACACCAACTCCAACGGCAGCGTCCACACCAAGTCCAATGCCTGGATCCACGTCAAGCCCGTGGCCAACGTCACGTGCGTTTCTGTCGTTGATATGGCGCTGATTTTGAAAAGGGATTTCGTTTTCAGAATCAGCGCCAACACAAGAGGCTAGCAATATTATCGTTGCGACGGGAACCATGATAACATACGTTAACATGACGCTGGATCAACTGAAAAATAACAATATTAAGATTTTAAGAATTTTAAAAACCGATTTCCATCAAACATAGCTTAGAACAATCCCGACTTAATTCACCTTTCCAACAAAAAGGCTTCGGCCGTGGCTAGTTACCACCCACCGGACCAAGCCATGCCGTGAAATGACCTAGTCGTGTTTCGGGATGTAGTCCGGTGTAACCGTTCCGAAGACGGGTCTGAGCAGTAGCGCACTTGTAGCGCCTCACTCAACTGCTTTCTTTGTACTTCTTCACTCTACAAAACTTCAAGGCTAGAGTGAATAAGTACCTTATAGGTCGTCGTGCTCCATCTTAGACCACAACGTCGCTTAACATCAGGCGAGTTGGTGGTCAAACGCCGACCTATTCTACTTAAAAAAAAAAAAACTATTTCGGTTCATCCGTTCGGGAGCTTCGAAGCAGACACACACACACAAACACACACACACACACACTCATCAAACTTATAACACCCCATCGTTTTTGCGTCGGGGTAACATATCGTCACGTCTTTCCCCCGAGGGGGCTGGCAGAGGCGTAATACAACACCCACATTTCGTCGGACGATATTCAGTCTCAAATGTACACCGGGCTCCTGTCACGTAGCAGATGACATACAATACGCACATATGTGCACACAATGAATAAATTGGTGCGGGCCGTCGGCTGGGTTCGAACCCGCTCCCTTCTAGCTTGAGAGGCGTCGGGGTAACCCCCGTAACAATCCGTGACGTCACGAGCAGACGTTCCGATTGGTCTAAAATCAAATGTCCCGCGCGGGACAGACTCGTAACATAATACCTATGCCGGGTACATATAACTAGCTGCTCCGTGAGGAGGAGAGCTCGCGGCCGACGTCTGTCTCCTCTACAGGTTGCATTCCTCAACTGGTTCTCGTGAAATTTGATGAGCAGGTTTGATAAATATACATTTTTTACGCGAATCTGTTTTTGCAATTATTTCGAAACTAGCTGCGCCCCGCGGTTTCACCCGCGGTTAAAAAGTATCCTATGTGCTATTCTAGACTATAATCTATCTCTGTGCCAAATTTCATCCAGATCTGTTCAGCTGTTCTGGCGTGAAAGAGTAACAAACATCCATACATCCATACATCCATCCATCCATCCATACATAGAAACTTTCACGTTTATAATATTAGTAGGATTGCGGAGATATTACAAAAAAAAAAATACTTTGACAAAACAAATAAGTATAATTATCGAAGTCACTCACATAATTTTAAAGAGAATCGGTTAAGAAATGCGACCTGTGGAGGAAGACAAAGATCCGGACGGAGATCCAGACAGAATTCGAAATACGAAAGCATTTTTTGTGGAAGCTCAAGCAGAGACGCTTCGCACGCTAACGCTTGCATGTTCGATAATTGTTTTGGCAATTAGAGTAAATTAAATTAAATTTATTCATTAAAAAAAAGGTGTTACAATGGTCTCAGTTATTAAAATTATGTTATCCTATTTTGCCATTATTCGGCATGTGAATTTGGTCATATGTAAAATTTAATTTATATATTTAAAACAAAATAATAAAAAGTAATAAAAATAAAATAGGTACAATTACAAAAATAATGTGTTGTTAAAATTAATTAGTAACAATATAGAATCGTAGGTGGCATGTCAAAATAAATAAATTATTAGCTCTAGAAAAGAAATGTGGCTTGGCTATGTCAAAGTATTCAATTAAATCTTAGAATGAAATAAACTTTATGTAAGTCTTAAATATGTGTGGTTTGTATAGAGTAGGCTCAGCACTGATTTGAATTTGAAACAAGAAGTAAACAAACGAGTAAAATTAAATAAAACCGTTTAATACTTACATTTTGAAATATGGTGAGTTCCGTCTAAAAGCCAGATGAGACTTGAGATGACTTTTAAGTAAACGACAAACTAAATTTAAAATGCCAAAACGCAAAACAAGCTCGTCTGGGTTCTGTACAAAAGACGGTAGGAACCGTTTTAAAGTTATCCGACCTTCAAGTTTAATTTTATCTTAAGGTGTATGGAAAGACTTGCTCGCTCGCAACACTATTATATCCTAATCCTAACTAATATTATAGATGCGAAAGTGAGTTTGTTCGTTTGTTTGTTTGTTTGTAACGCTTTCACGCCCTAACCAATCAATCGATCATCATGAAATTTTGCATACACGTTGTCTGGGATACAGAAAAGGACATAGGGTACTTTTTATTCCGAAAAAAAAAGGGTTCCTGTAGGACCGCGGGTGAAACCGCGGGGCGTAGCTAGTTAGATATAAAATTTTAGAATGTAAATAATATATAAATAATTTTAATGTTGATATTTCTAATGAGTGCTCAGAGAAACGTAAAGCACGTTTTTTTTCGTGTTTACGGATTTCTAAGTAAAAACTATGAATATCAACATGAAAATTATTCAGATTATTTTGTGATACTGTTTTCAATACATTGATAGAGGCAAATGTATCATAAATACTTGCTATAATTTATATCTAACTAGCTGCGCTCCGCGGTTTTAACCACGGTAAAAAAGTATCCTATAAGCTATTCTAGACTATAATCTATCTCTGTGCCAAATTTCATCCAGATCTGTTTAGCAGTTCTGGCGTGAAAGAGTAACAAACATCCATCCATCCATCCATTCTTACAAACTTTCGCGTTTATAATATTAGTAGGATATATTGGCTGCTCCCCGCGACTTCACCCACGGTAAAAAAGTATCCTATGTGCTATTCTAGACTATAATCTATCTCTGTGCCAAATTTCATCCGGATCTGTTCAGCCGTTCTGGCGTGAAAGAGTAACAAACATCCATCTATCCATCCATTCTTACAAACTTGCGCGTTTATAATATTGGTAGGATATAATAGTGTCCCCTACATGTCACCTTAAATGAGTCTTTATGTTTATGATAATTTGAGAGACCATATGTTACCATATTCCTATTTTCAATTTCGTTACGGTACTCTAAAGAGAAACGCGCCGAGAATATTTAAAAGGAGTTCGTTACACGCAGGAAACTATGATTACTTGCTTCATTCCGCGGGTCTACCCGCGGTCCCACTAGAACCGTGTTTTTTTTTTCAGAAGAAAAAATGCCCTTCAGTTTTTTGCTTGTTCTTCTGAGTAGCCAGACTGCGCAAGAAGGAGGGTTATGTTTTTCGAGTGTATGTGTGTATGAGGTTTCTTTGGCACGCCCTACAGCCTAAACAGCTTGATGTATTTCGACATGTGAGGTGTCATTTGAATCGTCTTGATAGTGGAAGTGACATAGGGTACAACATTTTGCAGCCGGGTTTTTGTTTTTCTTTTAATAATGTTACTTGTTCCGAACGAGGTAGTCGAGTCATTTTTATAACTTTGACGTTTATAAGTGTATCTTTGGTACCTAATTGAATGAAAACATTTGTCTTCGATTTGTATGAAAAGTACACAATATCCTTATTAGAACTCCGGACGACGTGTATGCAAAATTTGATGACGATCGATGAAGTAGTTAAGGCGTGAAAACGTAACAAACAAATGTACAAACTCACATTTATAATATTGAGTTAGGATTAGGATAAGTCTTAAAAAAAACTGCCCAGAATTCACAACAAATAATTGAACACGCATAAATATTTTTCCTAAATAATATTATAAATGCGAAAGTGAGTTTGTTTGTTAAGCCTTAACCACTTAACTAGACATCATGAAACCATTAAATTTTGCATGCACATTGTCAGAGGTACAGAAAAGGACATAGGGTACTATAACATAACATACCGTTGCGCCATTCCCCGGAAAGGTCTGGCAGAGGTGTACAGCGCCCACACTTCGCCAGATATATTCAGTTCCAAATATGACAGGGGGCGAGCCTGTCGCCATACACCGGGCTCCAGTCATGTAGCAGATGACATACAAGACGCACGTATGTTCACACAATAAACAAATTGTTGCGTGCCGTCGGCTGAGTTTGAACCCGCTCCCTCTGGCTTGACAGGCGAGTCTTCTCCGACTAGGCTATCTAGCTAGGCTACTATTAACCCGTAGAAAATAGTTATCACTAGTCCATCCTATTAGTAGACCGTGGGCGAAACGGTGGGGTGCAGCTAGTTGTAATGTAGTTTTCTAGGACGTTGAAAATAGGTATACCATTAAAAATTACTTACGTTACGGTAGACTGGTTACGTATGGGGATTGTACGTCAAGCGTGTGTCCAAAGCGCGAAATTTTTCATTGAAAATAATACATTTTTTGTTAACTAACTGTTACCAGCGAATTCGTTTGAGTTTATTCAGAAAAAAGTATCCAAAAACCTGCCTCGTGTTATACTGTAACTAACTATGAGATTTCATCAAGATCCCTTCAAAGTCAAAGTCAAAATGTTTTTATTCAATTTGTGTATCAAAGATACGCTTATGAACGTCAAAGTTTTATAATAGACTCGACAGCCTTGTTCCGAAAAAGATCCACTACTCAGTATAACAGACAAGAAACTATGAGACATTATTTTTTTCAAAAAAATATAGTACATTACTTGTGCGGTCTATAATGAGTACTTTGCTACTTCGCGCTGATGATGGCCGACGGGACGACACAGCGCGGTCAGCGCAGCACTTGATGGACGAGCTGAGGTAAAGGCCGAGGCCGTAGCTCGAGGCCTTTACAGCGAGGACAGCAAGGGCTGCCACGATGGCCAAGCTGGAAGGTCTAGAGCGTAGCTAGGCTAGCTCGAGGCAATCATAGCGTGACCAGCGAAGCAGTCATAGTGGGCCAAGGCTTGTATAGTGCTTTACTCAAAAATGCAAAAAGTCACTAAATAAAATAAAATTTATACCTAGCGGAGTATATTATTATCCCATGCCATAAGACAAACATTCGTGTGATGAACATTTGTGTTTTTGTTCTATGTCTAGGTGTTTTTTTTTTTATATTTTTTTTTATTTATTTTTTTATTTAAAAATTACACTCCACGGACTCCGGGGACCGTGACTTTTGTTAACATAAATCTTTAATTATTATTTAAGGGGAATACAGGTAGAGGGGGGGGGGGTTAGTTATTAAGTCTTAATCTAAGGTTAGGTTAAAGGTTTTCAGATTTACTTATTGCATTGTGAGTACACCACGAGCAGAGCTGCGACCCGCAAGCAGCACCCGATCACGAGTATGACGCATGTGCCAGCCATCGCTCTCCTCAGCCATATTTGAGGGAAGAGAACGATGTCTGGGTGTTAATTATCTATTTATGAATGTACAAAATAAATATGTATGTATATCAGTCTCTGGCCGCCATAGTACAAGCTTTGCTTAGTTTGGGGTCGGATGACCGTGTGTGTAATTGTCTCGAATATTGTTATTATTATTACAATGACATTTACAAACTCTTCTACTCCACAGCGGCCGATTTGTCCGACTTGGACAAATACACGCGCGGACGTGAGTCGCACGACTGGTCGGAGCCGGTGGTCGCGCGTCTAGCGCTTCAGCATCCCGATTATAACTACAATGTACAGGTATAGAAAATAACAAACATACAGACATACATACATTTACAGGGTTATAGTTAACTCACCAGAAACCTCTTAAGGGTTCATTGTACTCATCAATACGAACAACTTTTACTATGAAGCCAATCCTGTAATCGCAAAAAAAAAAACAGCTGTTCCATAGAAAAAGTTCAATCACCTGAGACAAAATGTATGGAGCAGCTGACTTTTTTTAGCAATTTTGGAGTTCGTCCCATAGTAAAAGTTGTTCATATTGATGAGTACAATGAACCCTTAGGAGGTTTTTGGTGAGGTACCTATAACGCGGTATACATACATACTTACGTACACACATACATACATACATACGTAGTACGTACAAGGGCGTAGCGAGGTACGGGCAGGATGGAGGAATACTCACAAACCGTAAAGTAATATTACTCTTAACTCATATATTAGGTAGCCTATTAATAAACAAAAACGAAGTTGATTCTATTGACAGGCGAATTTTATAAGATTTTACTATGAATGATTGAATATAGATTCGCTTCTTTCGGCGCGAAACTGTTTTTATATACTGTTTTAATTAATGATCATAGAAGCAACGCAGATAAAGAGAGCAAAAATATTTTAGATAGTTCAATTAGAATTGCAGCTACTTTCGGAACTGATATACAAGTCCCACGCATTGTATCTCGCCAACAACATCGGTCCAATAACCCTGCTGAGACTCCATGCGATTTTTTGAAGCGATCTATTATCATTCTTTATTTAGATTCCCTGATATCTGTACTGAAGCAGCGTTTTGGTGACCAAAATTTGTTGAATTGGTCCTTAATTGATTTAAAAGAAAAAGCACAAAGTGTCTGCCTATACTACGGTTTACTTAATTTTAATCAAGAAGTCGAACTATGGTATAAAAAATGGCAGACCAAGGGTATGACCAGAGAAGATCTCGAAAAACTAGATTTTTCTGAATTGTTAAAGGAGGCGAAATTTTTTTTTCCCGCAACAAAAAAAGCAATACTTATTACCTTGGCACAACCTTGCACTACAAGTAACATAGAGAGGTCCTTTTCTACACTGCGTCGTGTTAAACATCGCTGAGATCAACGGTGGCTGAAAACCGTTTGAACGGCCTATGCATGCTCAGCGTACACCGAACCATGGTACAAAAAACCAAGGATACAATTGAATCTGAGGTGTTAAAACGCCTGCCCTCCCCTTACCAAAATCAATTTGACTGAATTTTTACTTACCAAAATTTGACTGCCTCGGTGGCTCAGTTGGTAGTGAACCTGCCTTCTGAGCTTGGGGGCGTGGGTTCGATTCCCACCTAGGGCAAACATTTATGTGATGAACATTTGTGTTTGTTCTATGTCTGGGTGTTAATATGTATTTAAGTATGTATTTAAAAATATCTAAGTATGTATATCAGTCCCTGGCAGCCATAGTACAAGCTTTGCTTAGTTTGGGGTCAGGCGACCGTGTGTGGAAGTGTCCCGAAGTTTAAAAAAAAAAAAAATCCTAGCTACGCCCTTGAGTACGTACATATATACATATCGTCACGCCTTTCCTCCAAAGGGGCAGGCTGATTTGTAATGCAACACCCACACGATACGATCGCCGGAAGATATTCAGTCCCAAATGAGACAGGGGGCGAGCTTGTCGCCGTACACCAGACCAGAGTTAGTTAGCAGATGACATATAATACGCACATATGTTCACACAATGAACAAATTTGTGGGTGCCGTCGGCTGGATTTGAACCCGCTCTCTCTGGATTGAGAGGCGGGCATTCTCCAACTAGGCTATTATCGCTTGATGATAGGCTGGTTGGAGAAGGATTAGGCACTGCATTTTGGGATCGGTGTTGGCACGTCGATGTCATCAATAGTTTTACAAAATCATTGAACAACACGGTGACTTTATCCATCAAACAATAATTTATTTTCATCAATGCAGAGTTTAAAGAGTTCAGAGTTTAGTTTACGAGTCTATGCTTAGCCGTATTGTGCCTATGCCATCCAAAGGTTGCCTGAAAGAATTTGCTCTTAAGTGATAAGACCGCCCATCGCACCTATATTTTTGATGTTTGGTTAAGTTTTACATTGTACTAGCTGCGCCCCGCGGGTTCACCCGCGGTTAAAAGTATCCTATGTGCTATTCTAGACTATAATCTATCTCTCTGCCAAATTTCATCCAGATCTGTTCAGCCGTTCTGGCGTGAAAGAGTAACAAACATCCATCCATCCATTCTTACAAACTTTCGCGTTTATATTATTAGTAGGATTTGGTGTCAATAAAGAGTTTTTGTATTGTATTGTTCACTTAATAATAACACTAAATATTTTTTTTTTTTAAATTTATCGTAAAACAATAGTTTCTCTTTATAACATACATATCGTCACGCCTTTCCCCAAGGGGCTGGCAGAGGTGTAATACAACACCCACACTTCGCCGGACGACATTCAGACCCAAATAATATAATAATAATAATATTCAGGACACTTGAACACACGGTCGTCTGACCCCAAACTAAGCAAAGCTTGTGCTATGGCAGCCAGAGACTGATATACATACATATATAATTTCAAATACATACTCAAATAGATAATTAACACCCAGACATAGAACAAACACAAATGTTCATCACATGAATGTTTGCCCTAGGTGGGAATCGAACCCACGCCCCCTAGCTCAGAAAGCAGGGTCACTACCAACTGAGCCACCGAGGCAGTCAGGGGTCTAGCCTGTCGCCATACACCGGGCTCCAGACATGTCATGAGATGACATACAATACGCATTCTCTTCATAGCTTCCACAATAAACCTTTTATTGTTCCAGGAGATCCTCGGTCGCCAGCTAGAAACCCTCTTCGACCACTCCGAGTTCGTGGAACCCCCATCCGAAGACATCGCTCCAAGACTCAAGCTCGTCGAGTCTCCGAGCGAGCGACACGCGACGTTGCAGCGATTGCTGCGCGACGCCGCGGAGTGGCGCGACAAGAAACCTAAGGTAAATGGGAAATCTAATAAAATGTATTTTTTACCCGACTGCGTAAGAAGGAGGGTTATGTATTTCGAATGTGTATGTAGGTATGTGAGTGTGTGACTGCCTCGGTGGCTCAGTTGGTAGTGAACCTGCCTTCTGAGCTGGGGGGCGTGGGTTCGATTCCCACCTAGGACAAACATTTATGTGAGGAACATTTGTGTTTGGTGTTTGTTCTATGTCTGGGTGTTAATATCTATTTAAGTATGTATTTAAAAATATCTAAGTATGTATATTAGTCTATGGCAGCCATAGTACAAGCTTTGCTTAGTTTGGGGTCAGGCGACCGTTTGTGGAAGTGTCCCGAATTTATTTATTTATTTATTTATTTATGTATGTATGAGGTTTCTTTGGCACGCCCTACAGTCTAAACAGCTACAGTATTCCGACATGTGAGGTGTCATTTGAATCGTCTTGATAGTGGAAGTGACATTTTGTAGTCGGATTTTTAGTTTTTCTTTTAACCATGTTACTTGTTTTAGTGTCCCTTTAAAAATGTAATTTGTATATTAAGTGTCCCTTTAAAAATGTAATTTGTATATTAAGTGTCCCTTTAAAAATGTAATTTGTACGTATATCAGTCTCTGGCAACCATAGTACAGGCTTTGCTTAGTTTTGAGACGACCGTGTGTGCACATGCAAATGACCCGAAATGTATTTTAAAATTATATGTCTACTAGCTACGCCCCTCGGTTTCACCCGCGGTTAAAAATTATCCTATGAGCTATTCTAGAATATAATATATCTCTGCCAAATTTCATCTAGATCTGTTCAGCCGTTCTGGCGTGAAAGAGCACCAAACATCCATCCATCCATCCATTCTTACAAACTTTCGCGTTTATAATATTAGTAGGAAGTACAATGATTTGTCGAATTCGGTGCAGGCGTTCATAAAATGCTCGTCAAAATGTAAATTGTGTATGTTATTGTTACAGTTCGGTGTGAGCGGTGCTTACTGCCACGAAGTTTGGAAGCTATGCGACGCTCTGTGGGGAGCTGATCTGGAGAATGATGGTAAGTGACCAGACACAGTGAGACAGCTGGTCATTGACCGAACGCAGCGAGGTCTTCAAAGTTTTTTTATTTTTTTAATTATTTAATGATACAGTACCTGGATGACCGAGCTTTGCTCGGTATTTTTTTTTTTATTGTGTTTTTTGGAAAATAAACAATTGATTTTAGTCTAACCTCAAAGCAAACACACTCATTGACTTCGTGTTACTTAACAACGCCATCTGCTGTTGTGTCGTTAAAGCAATTAGTTGCTCACAAAAAATAGTATTATTATTCGCCAATAGATGTCAGGAAGAGTCATATTTTTCAGTTGAGACTACTCAAACGCCTCCTTTTTGTTATTTTTCTTCCAAGTTGATTATCGATAAAACACGAATAAAATGACATTTTCTAAAAATGATTCCTAGCTAGATCGATTTATCGCCCCCGAAACCCCTTATATACTAAATTGTAGGATAATCAGTGGAGCCGATTCCGAGATTCCAACTATAAATATACAAGAATTGCTCATTTAAAGATATAAGATATAACAATTCAATTATTGTTAAATACTCGTAGTTGTCTTAAAACCTATATTAGGTTTAACTAGACAACTAGTTCTCGAATAAACTACTTGCACATAAAATAATCTTACAAAATACAACAATAACAAATACCTACATTACCGTTCCGAAGACGGGTCTGAGCAGTAGCGCACTTGTAGCGCCTCACTCAACTGCCGTCTTTGTACTTCTTCACTCTACAAAACTTCAAGGCTAGAGTGAATAAGTACCTTATAGGTCGTCGTGCTCCATCTTAGACCACAACGTCGCTTAACATCAGGCGAGTTGGTGGTCAAACGCCGACAAACCTGCTGTCGCTAGAACACAAAATCCAGTTCTATGTAGTAACCTACTCGTCCAGCAGTCGCAGCGATGGCGCGCCGTGCCAACAAACATAGGGTGCTCCAGTAACTTTGCACTTGTTTGTTCGAAGTTTGTTGTTCCGATATTCATGAAATTTGCAGGCAAGTAGTTCATGCAAATAAAATTTTTGTGTTGGAATTTGAGCGTGAATGGTCGAGGGCCGCGTGGTCACAGTTCGAGGCAAACTACTCGTACTATTGTAAAACATCAAATTCTCAATGAAATTTCTAAGAATTCGTACAAATTTGTCAATATGCGAAAACTTTATAAAACCTTGACATTTTCCGTTCATGTTGTTCTGCGGTCTGCGTTATGTCCGTTTGTTAGTTTGTTACGCTTTCACGCCTTAACTACTCAACCGATTATCATGAAACGCAAAAACGTTGTCAGGGATACAGAAAATAATGTAGGGCACTTCTTTAGCAACGGGTAACACCGTGAGCACAACAACAACAACAACAACAACAACTCTTTATTAAAAACATAAAATAATTACAATAGTACTTAAATAAGGCTTAACTAAGTTTTTAATGGAGAATGAATGTAGAGCACACCTAGTAACAAGTAACATTATTAAAAGAAAAACCAAAAACCCGCCTACAAAATGTGCAAAAGCAAATTTTGCATAGGCAAAATGTCAATGCAGAATCCTGTCTGTCTGTTTGAAGACTTTTCACGGCCAAACGGCTGAACGGATCTTGAACGAAATTTGATAATTAGTTACAGTACATCACGAGGAAGGTTTTTGGATACTTTTTTTTTTAATGTAGAATAGGTCGGCGTTTGACCACCAACTCGCCTGATGTTAAGCGACGTTGTGCTCTAAGATGGAGCACGACGTCCTATAAGATACTTATTCACTCTAGCCTTGAAGTTTTGTAGAGTGAAGAAGTACAAGGACGGCAGTTGAGTGAGGCGCTACAAGTGCGCCACTGCTCAGACCCGTCTTCGGAACGGTTACACCGGACTACATCCCGAAGCACGACTAGGTCATTTCACGGCATGGCTTGGTCCGGTGGGTGGTAACTAGCCACGGCCGAAGCCTCCCACTAGAGTTTGCTACCCGGTTAGCACTACTCGGGGACCACGTGTAGGAAATCAGAATAGAGTACACTCCTACGGACGTGGGTAGCTCAGCCCCCTAAAACTAAACGCGAATGAAGTCGTGGCTACAGACTGATTAAAACGCAATGGCGGCTGTGAAGAACGTCGCAAGCGAGACTTTGAATCTTTTTAGAATTAAATTAGAACTTTTGAAAATATATGTAAGTTGAAAATTTAATTTTTAAAAACAGGTGTACCGGGCACAGACGACCTGTCTATAGTGAACCGCCACAAGAAACTCCTGGAGTGGATGACGGAAGCTGTCGCTAAGATTACTGATGCTGAGCTGGCCAAGACGAGGAAGGGAGAGGATGAGGATGGTGAGTTGACTAATAAACATTTATTAATCACTAGCGACCCGCCCCGGCTTCGCACGGGTGCAATGCTGATACTAAATACACTACAGAAAAACTGTGAACGTCCTACTAATATTATAAACGCGAAGGTTTGTATGTATGTATGGATGAATGGATGGATGTTTGTTACTCTTTCACGCCAGAACGGCTGGACAGATCTGGATGAAATTTGTCACAGAGATAGATTATAGTCTAGAATAACACATAGAATACTTTTTAACCGCGGGTGAAACCGCGGGGCGCAGCAAGTTGTATATAAAAACATAGCGGCCCGCTCTGGCTTCGCACGGGTATAACATTAATAGCCTATGTCACTCACTCAAAAAATGATATCACATTAGAAACCTCAAAAATAACAGTATTTCTCCAGTATTTAATGGATGTTACGTTACATATAAACCTTCCTCTTGAATCACTCTACCTATTTAAAAAAAACCGCATCAAAATCCTTTGCGTAGTTTTAAAGATTTAAGCTTACAAAGTGAAATAGGGACAGAGAGAGCGACTTTGTTTTATACTATGTAGTGAAGATGCTGGTTTCGGGTGAAACCCCGTCAAAGTGAACAATTTTTTGAACACAAGTTTGCAAAATGCGGTACAAAAATGAGAGAG
The DNA here is from genome assembly GCA_911728515.1 of Peribatodes rhomboidaria. Lineage (NCBI taxonomy): Eukaryota > Metazoa > Arthropoda > Insecta > Lepidoptera > Geometridae > Peribatodes > Peribatodes rhomboidaria. The sequence goes on along the minus strand of OU452196.1, from coordinate 5,544,869 downwards.
AGACTCGATTATTTTTATAGAAGGTAGGATAACATCCTTAGCTGTACTGCATCCAAAACCAGCTCCTTGTATATGTGTACGGGACACTTATACGAAGAAAAAACGCCAGATATAATATCTGCAGGGCCGGATTAAGGGCAGGACAGGCGGGGCTACAGCCCCGGGGCCTCCACAAGAGAGGGCCCCCACAAATATGCAATAATTACGTGTATGCAATGTACGGTATTTAAAAAAATCATTTTAATTACTGTAATACATTTTTCTCATAAAAATAAGTAATATGTTGTAATAGATTGTAAAAAGTTGTTTTTAAAAACTTCTTTAATTAAACAAATATTCGAGACAGCTTTGTACACACGGTCCTCTGACCCCAAACTAAGCAAAGCTTGTAACTGCCAGCCAGAGACTGATATACTTACATTTTTTTTAAATACATACCTAAACAGATATTCACACCCAGAAGTAGAATAAACACAAACGTTTACCCTATGTGGGAATCGAAGTCACGCCCCCAAGCTCAGAAGGCAGCTTCACCACCAACTGAGCCACCGAGGTAGTCAAATTAAAACTTATACTCTGTTGTAGAGAACGACGGTCACAGTGCTCGTATCTGGACTCTGATGCTGGGCGGGCGGACGCTACAAGCTTGTCAACTGGCCAGAGAGAAAGGAGACCTCAACTTGGCCGCTCTCATCGCCCAGGCCGCCGGTAAGTACAAAAACACCACCTAGTAACATAATTTATTTTTATTAAAAACTCAGCTGCATAATGTTGTACCCTATGTCACTTCCGCAATCAAGACGATTCAAATGACACCTCACATGTCGAAATACATCAAGCTGTTTAGGCTGTAGGTCGTGCCAAAGAAACCTCATACGCACATACATACATTCAAATAATATAGCTCTCCTTCTTGCGCAGTCGCGTAAAAACAATAAAAGCGGAATCTTATTAATAGGGTCCCGTTATTCCTGTTTGGGTACGGAACTCTAAAATAGCGCGAAATCTTTAGATTTATATCTCTAATTACGAATTTAATTGGGAACCTTAATTATTTTTTGATATTGGATTGGATTATTTTATTATTTCACAATCGAAGTGAAAAGTACAGTGTAACACACGGTACTAAAATGACCCATTATAACTCGGTTTCCATCTACTCCCTCGTTTAAGCTCGGCAGTAAAACTACTTCATAAATGTATTTCTAACCTCTTGAACAACAATCTACTAATATTTTCTATCAATCTACTATGCTGATTCCCCACACGTGGTCCCCGGGTAGTGCTAACCGGGTAGCAAACTCTGGTGGGAGGCTTCGGCCGTGGCTAGTTACCACCCACCGGACCAAGCCATGCCGTGAAATGACCTAGTCGTGTTTCGGGATGTAGTCCGGTGTAACCGTTCCGAAGACGGGTCTGAGCAGTAGCGCACTTGTAGCGCCTCACTCAACTGCCGTCTTTGTACTTGTTCACTCTACAAAACTTCAAGGCTAAAGTGAATAAGTACTATATAGGTAGTCGTGCTCCATCTTAGACCATAACGTCGCTTAACATCAGGCGAGTTGGTGGTCAAACGCCGACCTATTCTACATAAAAAATAAATAAATAATAATAATAATGTGTCATTCTAACCTCTTGAACAAGAATCTACTAATATTTAGTAGTAAACGAGTGTGTTGTTCCAGGCGACCCTTCTTTCCGTTCCCTAATAACCCGCCAGCTGACGCTATGGCGTGAGTGCGGCGCCGACAAGCTGGTGGCGGCTCACCGGCGCGCCGTGCTGCAGCTGTGCGCGGGTTCGGCTCCCAGGGAGGACCTTGCACTTGCGCATTGGATGCAGGCGCTACATGCTACTGCCAGGTTAGATACTTTGATAAATGATATGTCAAGATGGACTGAAACAAGTAATAATAAAACTTTAATTATTAAAAAAGCGATGGCAGCCTTGGCAGATGGCAGATTTAGAGAAGGTCCGCCTCTTAAGCCAGAGGGAGCGGGTTCGAACCCAGCCGACGGCACGCACCAAATTGGTCATTGTGTGAACATACGTATGTCTGCATATCTGCTACATGACTGGAGCCTGGTGTATGGCAACAGGCTCGCCCCCTGTCACATTTGGGACTGAATATCATCCGGCGAAATGTGAGTGTTGTATAACACCTCTGACAGCCCTCTCTGAAGAAAAGCGTGACGATATGTTTATTACCAAAAAAAATAGTATCTCCGCGCGGAAGAAGTGACTGTGTATCTTTCTTTCTCTCTCCCTCTTGCGTTGGAATATTGGACGCTACTCGTTGCTCTCGCTCGCGCTGGCCTGTAACAGTATACTACGCGCATGCGTTCGAGTGCCTCGCATTCACTCTCGCTCTGTCTCCTTCTATTCCCCTCCCCAGGAGCGTTGAACGTTTAACGCAACTTTATTGGAAGTCGCATTAGAAGTTTCACTTTAAAAATTTATGTTGGACGGGCTATGATGTCCATACTAGGATATCCTGTTCTATGAAGATCATAGTCACCTACAAGTGTTGTAATAATGCAATGTTAAACATTAAACAGTTTGGGTGTACAACACACTTTGCCGGACGAAATTCAGTCCCAAATGTGACAGGGGCGAGCCTGTCGCCATACACCGGACTCCAGTAATTTAGCAGATGACATACAACACGCACATATGTACACATGGGTGCCATAAGTTGTGCGTGTATGTGTGTTTTTTTGTGTGTGAGTGTGAGTGTATGTCTGTGGCATCGTAGCTCTCGAAAGGATAAACCGATTTTGATTATGTTTAATTTTTGTTTGTTTGAAAGGTGAATTAGTCGGGAGTGCTCCTAGCTAATGTTTGATGAAAACAAGTTTTTTTTTTTTATTATCAAAGTCAAAATGTTTTTATTCAATTTGGGTATCAAAGATACACTTATGAACGTCAAAGTTTTTTTAAATAGACTCGACCGCCTTGTTCGAATAAAGAGCCTCTACTCAGAAGAACAGGCAAGAAACTGAGGGGCATTATTTTTTCAGTACTTGTTAAAATGAAACCATCTTCTTCCCAGATACCTCTGCCCCCAAGTGCCATCTCTGGAACAGATCGTTCGCAAGTACGAGAGTTTCTTCACCGCTGAAGACGCTTCGGAAGGCTTGGACCTAACCACTTTGGACGGTGACGAGATGGGCATGCAATACCCTTTGCCGCCTTACGCTACGGAATATGATCTGGTTGTCTGTCAGGTGAGTCATTTGATTAGAGACCTTTGACTGCCTCGGTGGCTCTGTTGGTAGTGAACCTGCCTTCTGAGCTTAGGGGCGTGGGTTCGATTCCCACCTAGGGCAAAGATTTATGTGGTGAACATTTGTGTTTGTTCAATGTCTGGGTGTTAAGTATCTATTTATTATGTATTTAAAATAAATATGTACGTATGTATATCAGTCTCTGGCAGCCATAGTACAAGCTTTGCTTAGTTTGGGGTCAGGCGCCCGTGTGTGGAAATGTCCCGAATTTATTATTATTCGTATATAAATATAAATAATAAATTAGTATAAAAACAAATACTATGAAAAACTTAAAAACTAGGGTGCCACCGGCAGCGGGGCGAGGCCCAAGCTACCGGTGGTTAGGGCTGCAGAGTGAGGAACCTCCTGACAAGTGGAAGATGTCTGGAGCCTTCCACTTCCGCCAAGTGGCCACTAGTATTTATAGATATTACCTAGTTGTAAGCCAAAATTTGTGAGACTGTAATTTATTTATTATTTGAAAAAATAATGCCCCTCAGTTTTTTGCCTGTTCTTCTGAGTAGATGCTCTTTATCCGAACAAGGCGGTCGAGTCTATTTAAATAACTTTGACGTTCATAAGTGTATCTTTGATACCTAAATTGAATAAAAACATTTTGACTTTGACTTTGACAATACGGCACGTGTCTAAACTATTATTATTATTAGTACCTATTTTTTTATGATTCAATGGGCCCACGTTTGACCACAACACACCTGATGGAATATGACGATGCGGTCTAAGATGGAGCACGCTTGCCCATGAGGTGCCGTCTCACTCTTGTCTTGAAGAGAGCCAGGTTGTATCTGTTGCTGGGGAACACCGAGGCAGGAAGTGCGTTCCAGTCCTTGCCAGTTCTTATTAGGAAGGAGTTTCGAAAGCGCTTCGTGCGGGCTTTATTAAAGCTGACGACATATTGATGGAATGTCTGCCTCGAAGACCTGTGGCGGAAGTCAGATGATGGAATCAGCTCGTGTAGTTCTAAAATGCAATCTAGCTTATCCAGGTTAGGTTACAATTCGGGAAAACAAGGTTAGTTTGGTTAGACATATCGTTGTCACGGCTTTCCCCCGTAGAGCCTGGCTGAGTGTAATGCAACACTATCACTTCGCCGGACGATATTCAGTCCCGAATGTGGCAGGCGGCTAGCTTTCCCTATGAGTTTTTAGTTCAGATATGAACTAGGCTTCAGATATGAAATATTCTAAGGTAGTTAGGTTACATTGTCAGTTTAAATAAATAATAATAATAAATTCGGGACACTTCCACACACGGTCGCCTGACCCCAAACTAAGCAAAGCTTGTACTATGGCTGTTAGAGACTGATTTACATAAATATATTTTTTAATACATACATAAATAGATAATTAACACCCAGACATAGAACAAACACAAATGTTCACCACATAAATGTTTGCCCTAGGTGGGAATCGAACCCACGCCCCCAAGTTCAGAAGGCAGGTTTACCACTACTGAGCCTCCGAGGCTCAGTGAGGTATCATTTTAAGGATTTTAGGTTACTAAAAACCTTAAAATGATACCTCACCTTACATACCTACATTACATAGTTACATTTGAAGTTTGTTAGGTTAAATTACATTCGTTATTTTGCAGAAGCCGTGAATAGTATCGGAAAAGAAGTTGATAATATCTATTCTAGAATTCTAGAGGGAAGCTTATCATATTTTTACCAAGTTAGCTTAACTAAAGTTTAAAGTTAGTTTGTAACATGAATCAGAATTATTTATTGTTAAGTGTATGTGTTAGAAAGGTCTTAAAATATGTTACGTTTCAACAGCTTGTACATAAAATGTTTACTCCAGAAGACAATGGGCAAATTGGTCCAAAAAACCAAAACGAACCAAACAACCTCCATATAATTTTGCCCATTGTCTTTTGTTAGATTAGGTTACATTTCAGGATTGTTAAATTAGGTTACATTTTAGGATTGTTAGGGTAGGTTACCGTTCAGGATTGTGAAATTAGGTTTCATTTTAGGGTTGTTAGGCAGGGTTACATTTCAGGATTGTTAGGTTAGGTTACATTTTAGGATTGTTAGGGTAGGTTACCGTTCAGGATTGTGAAATTAGGTTTCATTTTAGGGTTGTTAGGCAGGGTTACATTTCAGGATTGTTAGGTTAGGTTACATTTTAGGATTGTTAGGTTAGGTTATATTTCAGGATTGTTAGGTTGGGTTACATTTCAGGATTGTTAGGTTAGGTTACATTTCAGGATTGTTAAGTTAGATTACATTTCAGGATTGTTCGGTTGGGTTACATTTCAGGATTGTTGGGTCTGGTTATATTTCAGAATTGTTAAGTTAGGTTACATTTCAGGATTGTTAGGTTAGGTTACATTTCAGGTTTGTTAAGTTCGGTTACATTTCAAGGTTGTCAGGTTAGGTCACATTTGACGTACAAAACAGATCAAGATCCATGTGTTTATTGTTCCAGAACGGCAGGCAGCGTCGTGTCTTAGACCTCCGCTACGAGTTGATCCGCGCACGCGCGCTCAACACGCGGCCCGCGCCGCGACCCGCGCATTACACGCGCGACCCACTCGACCACAGCCTTTGGTAACACCTGACATCACACTAATAAGAAAAGCCAACAGACAGACAGACTTACTTTCTATTTAGTAATACTAGTATGGAAGTGCGGATTAAAATGCCTACTCACGAGCAATCTGTCAAATCAACCAAGTTGAATCAACAAATTGAATACATATTTGACATTAAATTTTATGTGTTTGTGAAGTTTTGTGTGCAATTTTTGAGTTAATAATTTTATATTATTTTCTCTTTTTGGCACAGCCTATAATAGCCTAAACAGCTTTATGTATTTCGACATGTGAGGTGTCATTTGAATCGTTTTGATAGTGGAAGTGACAGGGTATATTTTAATTGTATCTGCAGTGTCAGATCATATGTTGCAGTCGGATTTATTTCTTCTTATAATAATGTTACTTGGTTGTTTTTCTTTTAATAATGTTACTTGTTTGTTTTTCTTTTAATAATGTTACTTGTTTGTCATTCTTTTAATAATGTTACTTGTTTGTCATTCTTTTAATAATGTTACTTGTTTGTTTTTCTTTTAATAATGTTACTTGTTTGTCATTCTTTTAATAATGTTACTTGTTTGTTTTTCTTTTAAATATGTTACTTGTTTATTCTCTTCTTTTAATAATGTTACTTGTTTGTCCTTCTTTTAACAACGTTACTTGTTCACCAGAGGCACTTGTTAACCCCGTGTCAATGTGTTCGTCTCCAGCTTCACCCTGGGCGTGTGGTTCGGTCGCGCGACGGCTCGCGACGCTGCGGCGGTGGCGGACCAGCTCACGGCAGCTGGTTCTTGGCACCGAGCACTGCTTGCACTGGCCTTCCATCCGGACGATAACGCGTGAGTAGCTTGTGTACACACGCAGACAGACACACAGGTAGAAAATGGCACTATCAAAGAAACACAACATACACATTATTCATTAAATTATTTATTATTATTCAAGATGTTTATTTGTCTTCTTAATTTCTAAGTTTTTTACAATAAAAAAGAAATACTATAAAAAACTTAGAAACTAGGGTGCCGCCAGCAGCGGGGCGAGGCCGGAGCTACCGGTGGTTAGGGCTGCAGAGTGAGGAACCTCCTGACAATACGGCACGTGTCTAGGATCACTGCCGACTGTATCTGGCCCTTGATCCAACCGTCTAACGAGAGCTTCTTGAGATGTTGTATGTTAACAGGGCTCACCGAGGGAAAATTCAAATCGCATGTAAAACTACATTAATGAAAAGAGGATATTATAAGGTTAAGAATTATATAGAAGATAAAGATGTCTGGAGCCTTCCACTTCCGTCAAGTAGCCACTAGTATTTATAGATATTATCTAGTTGTAAGCCAAAATTTGTGAGACTGTAATTTATTTATTATTTGATAAAATAATGCCCCTCAGTTTCTTGCCTGTTCTTCTGAGTAGAGGCTCTTTATCCGAACAAGGCGGTCGAGTCTATTTAAATAACTTTGACGTTCATAAGTGTATCTTTGATACCTAAATTGAATAAAAACATTTTGACTTTGATTTTGACTTTGTTGGTCGAGGCTCTTCGCTATGAGACCGTTTACCGTGACGACTATCGGGACAATGATCGTCGAGTCACTGATCATTGTTAATTATTATTTATTGTTATTATTTATACAATATACATTTTTCTTTAGCATACACCACCGTCCATGCTAAATCATAATGTTTTTATTCCATCCAAAGGTTGTCTGGAAGAGATCGCTCTTAAGCGATAAGACCGCCCATTACGCCTTTATTTTTGAGTGTTTAGTTTAGATTTATTTGTATTTGGTGTCAATGAAGAGTTTTTGTATTGTATTGTAACATACATACATACATACATACATACATACATACATACATGTTGAGCGGCGAGCTAGGAGGCTGATAGGCGACGAAAAACTAGTTAACTCAAAACTGCTGAGCCTTGAGCACGTATAGTACGTAGCTTGTTTGACAATCTTTTACAGGCTGCATTTTGGCGTGCGTTTGAATTGCACGACCTAATCCCCTCTCCCACCTTTTACAGCAGTACAAGTCGGATGTAATGTTTAGTAGCTTGTGTTTCTTTGATGAAAGCGATGGCAGCCTAGTTGGGAGAAGGCCCGCCTCTCAAGCCAGAGGGTGCGGGTTCGAGCCCAGCCGACGGCACGCACCAATTTTTTCATTGTGTGAACATAATGTGCGTATTGTATGTCATCTGCTACATGACTGGAGCCCGGTGTATGGCGACAGGCTCACCCCCTGTCACATTTGGGAATGAATATCGTCCGGCGAAGTGTGGGTGTTGTATTACACTTCTGCCACCCCCTCGGGGGAAAGGCGTGACGATATGTATGTATGTCTATCGATTGATGTAGGTTTCAATGTGACATTTCCGAAATAGCGGACAGCTGTATCCCTCAAATATTCGATGGCCTTTAAAAATAGTTTTTTCAAAACAGACGCAGCCATCTCATCCGCAACATACTGTCTCGTCACGCACCAGCCGTGGCTGACACCCCGGACCTGAAGGCTCGCTTAGAACTCGTCAAGAAGCTACGGATCCCTGAGAAATGGTTGCTGACTGCGCAAGCTCATCGGGCGAAGTATGAGGTAAGTGACCGGATTAAACTGACCTCACCTAATTGTAGGGATGCTTACAACTGGTTGAGGAGCTGGAGATCTTTATAAAATGGATATGTTAGTTCTATAGCTCAACGGTCTGAGTACGGTGTAGAGGACATTATTTAAAGAAAAGTAACATTATTGTAAGAAAAACAAAAACCCCGACTGCAAAATGTAGTACCACACTTCGGATACAATTAAAATGTTGTATCCCATGTCACTCCTACTATCAAGACTATTCAAATGACACCTCACATGTCGAAATATGAATTATGATAATCCAGATTTATCAACTAACTAGCTGCGCCCCGCGGTTTCACCCGCGGTTAAAAAGTACCCTATGTTCTATTCTAGACTACAACCTATCTCTGTGCTAAATTTCATTCAGATCTGTTCAGCCGTTCTGGCGTGAAAGAGTAACAAACATCCATACATACAAACTTCCGCGTTTATAATATTAGTAGGATAGGATATTAGTCAATAAGAATCAGTTACTAACTTTAATCTGTAAGCACTGTCTTCTGTTCAGTAAATGACTGTTATTAATTTCCAGCACCTCCCAGCTGTGGAGGCGGACCACCTGGCCTCGGCACAGCAGTGGAACGCAGCGCACGCGGTGCTGGTCTCGCAGCTGGTGCCGGGCGCGGTGCTGAGCGACGCGCTGCACCGGCACGCGGCACTCGTCGCGCGGCTGGAGGCGGCGGCCGCGCGCCACGAGCTCAGCGGCTGGAGCCACGGCGGCGAGGCGGCGCGCTCCTACCTGCGCGTCTGTGACGAGGTAACGTGCACCTGCACCTGGGCTCGCAGCTGTGACGAGGTAACATGCACCTGCACCTGGTCTCGCAGCTGGGCTGTGACGAGGTAACGTGCACCTGTACCTGGTCTCGCAGCTGGGCTGTGACGAGGTAACATGCCAGTGTAGCTGGTCTCGCAGCTGTCGGGGCTGTGACGAGGTAACATGCAAGTGTAGCTGGTCTCGCAGCTGGGCTGTGACGAGGTAACATGCACCTGTACCTGGTCTCGCAGCTGGGCTGTGACGAGGTAATATGCCAGTGTAGCTGGTCTCGCAGCTGGGCTGTGACGAGGTAACGTGCACCTGCACCTGGGCTCGCAGCTGGGCTGTGACGAGGTAACATGCCAGTGTAGCTGGTCTCGCAGCTGTCTGGGCTGTGACTAGGTAACATGCCAGTGTAGCTGGTCTCGCAGCTGTCAAGGCTGTGACGCGTAACATGCCAGTGTAGCTGGTCTCGCAGCTGTCGGGGCTGTGACGAGGTAATATGCCAGTGTAGCTGGTCTCGCAGTTGCCGGTGCTGGGACGAGGTAACATGCCAGTGTAGCTGGTCTCACAGCTGCCGGGGCTGGGACGAGGTAATATGCCAGTGTAGCTGGTCTCGCAGCTGCCGGGGCTGTGACGAGGTAACATGCCAGTGTACCTGGTCTCGCAGCTGTGACGATGTAACATGCCAGTGTAGCTGGTCTCACAGCTGCCGGGGCTGGGACGAGGTAATATGCCAGTGTAGCTGGTCTCGCAGTTGCCGGTGCTGGGACGAGGTAACATGCCAGTGTACTTGGTCTCGATTTAACCCCCCCATTTCTACTCCCGTCGTTGGAACAAGGTACAAGCGGAACTCATTTTTCCTTGGCGAGCCGGCGACCAATTCAAATTGTACAAGCTAAGTGATTTCGACCTATTCGGTACGAGCATTAATTCGGCCAAGTAGATCCTACTTTACAGGCGATGTCCCAGCATAGTAATTTGCTTTGTAATTTGTTTTTGTTTTGTTAGAACTTTGTTTTACCGTGCCTTCTCATAAATGTTAAAGATAGTTGCTAAGGCTGTTGCTAATCGTGAGAATCGTTAAATAGCTCTCTGATGTTAGAAGTTAATCATAAGCAGCCTTAGAAATAAAGTTTTAAAACATGTGTACACACATTGTGTAACACAAAAGCTGAAAAATAAAAATATTTTTGACTTAAACGTTGTGTACAGTTCGTGTACAGATGTAACAAAATCAAAGGAAAATAAACATTCGTTACACGGCCGGGTACCCTTGTTTAGCGCGTGTGTACGGGGTCAAGATGGCGGATTTCACTATAACAGCTGATCTAGACGCAGTAACTATGGTAAAAACTGTGTAATGTTTTTCTATTGTCAAATAAAAAAACGTTTGTAGTTGGTATTGTGACACTAGACACATTGTAGTGTTGACATTGATTGTTCCGTTCAGAAATTTGTTGTTAGTCTCCCACTATAACCAAAAGAAAATATTTTCCTCTAAAATAGTTTATATCGACGAATTTTGGACAAGAGATTCAAAAAACAACATAGTTTATTAATATTCCATTCCTAAAACGTAAATTGCACGTGCAATATTAAAAATTAGGAAGCTTTCTTAAAAAATAATTACTAAAAAACTATTTGGACGAACAAGTTTCTAAACGAATTTACCAAAAGTTGCCAGACGAAAAAGAAAAAAGTGTTAAGCATGTGTGTAAATACCCAATGCCGATTCACACTTTATTGCTCAAACAATAGTTACACGTTTGTGTAGCGCTATTTACTGACTACTCAATGTCTAACTAAACATTGGTTTAGCAGATGTTTATGCATTTTTTTATTTCTAAGGCTGAAGATGTTTTAGCTGTTGATTTTCCTGAAGATAAATAAATTCAGACTGATTTAAACTTAATGACGGCTGTGAAGTGCGCCGCAAGCGAGACTTTGCAGCGTCTTGTCTCTCTGAAGTCCGCTCTCTGAAGTGTCTGAAGTACCTTCGTCTTCGCTACTGCACAGCGTTTCGCGCCTAACTTCACAGCCGTCATAAAGTTTGATTTGGCTTCTACCAGTATATCCGAGTACCTGCATCATGGAGTTCTACAAAAGGGCTGTCAATAGAGTGGAGGATCGGTAACGTGTCTGTGATGTATCTGGTGTTATAGGGGTGATCGCTTTTCACGCCTTTCCCCCGAAGGGCCTGGCAGAGATGTACAACATACTTTCCTGATTGAACACGCTGTTCGGCTGAAATATTGCTGCTGGAATGTTTAGTTCCAAATGTGACAGGGGCGAGCCTATCGCCGTACACCAGGCTCCAGTCATGTAGCAGATGACATACAATTCGCACATGAACTTATGGCGTGCCTTCAAATTCAACTGAGCATAACTGAGTAGTAGTAACGTATTCGTTTGTCGTTTCCCAGATCCGCGGCCTGGTCTCTTCTCCGGAGGCGGGGCGCGACCGCAGCGGCATGCAGTCGCGGCTGGAGGCGCTGCGGCCTGCGGTCGCCGCCGCCTGCCGCGCGCTTGCCGGCGTCAAGCCCAAGTACGTACTCCGATATACCTATTTAATAATGTATTTTTCGAATCAAGCTTTTATTGCGCTACAAAGAATATTACGTCATTATTGATACCCAGATTGTAGGATGCGTTTAAAAATAATTTGTTCGCCATTTTGGGTGTCCGCCATATTGGATTTAGATTGACGTAATTGATAGTTTTTATGCGACTACGTAAGAAGGGGGGTTATGTTTTTCGAGTGTATGCACTTCTATGTATGTGGGTATGTATGAGGTTTCTTTGGCACGCCTTACAGCCTTAACAGTTTGATGTATTTCGACATGTGAGGTGTCATTTGAATCGTCTTGATAGTGGAAATGACATAGCAGCCATTACATTTCAATACAAGTACATTTTGCAGCTGTGTTTTGTTTTTCTTTTAACAATGCTACCTGTTAATGTTTTTAATGTCTTCTCGTATGTAATGTATGTATGTTTGTATGTATGTATGTATGTACAACACAGGACCATTCCTCAGAACCACTAGTAATTATTAGTTTAATTTTTATGTAATGTTTGTATGTATGAGGTTTCTTTGGCACGGCTTACAGCCTTAACAGCTTGATCGATTATGACATATGATGTGTCATTCAAATCGTCTTGATATCCGAAGTGACAACATTTTGCAGCCGGGTTTTTGTACTTCTTTCAATACTTGTTTAATGTCTACTGGTATGTAATGTATGTATGTGGCCGCAGAACGTCCCGCGAGGCCGCGGCGCGCGCGGAGATGGGCGCGCGGCTCGTGCAGCTGGCGGTGGCGGCCGGCGAGCCGCCCGCGCTGCTGGCCGCCTTGTTGCGCGCGCTGGCGCTGCCGCCCGACTGCACCGCCAGCGCACAACACAAGGTCAGCGCTCAACAACCTACTATACTGGTTTTATCTCCTAGGGACTATGTACGAGCTCAGCGTACTGCACCGCCAGCGCACAACACGAGGTCAGGGCTCAACGCACTAGTATAGTGGTTTTATCTCCCAGGGACCATGTACGAGCCCGTCGTACTGCACCGCCAGCGCACAACACAAGGTCAGCGCTCAACAACCTACTATACTGGTTTTATCTCCTAGGGACTATGTACGAGCTCAGCGTACTGCACCGCCAGCGCACAACACGAGGTCAGGGCTCAACGCACTAGTATAGTGGTTTTATCTCCCAGGGACCATGTACGAGCCCGTCGTACTGCACCGCCAGCGCACATCACAAGGTCAGCGCTCAACGCACTAGTATACTGGTTTTATCTCCTAGGGACCATGCACGAGCTCATCGTACTGCACCGCCAGCGCACAACAGAAGGTCAGCGCTCAACGAACTAGTATACTGGTTTTATCTCCTAGGGACCATGCACGAGCCCGTCGTACTGCACCGCCAGCGCACAACACAAGGTCAGCGCTTAACGAACTAGTATACTGGTTTTATCTCCTAGGGACCATGCACGAGCTCATCGTAATGCACCGCTAGCGCACAACACACTACACTAACACGCACTAAAATTTGTGAGACAGTAATTTAATTATTGAAATGAATGCGGGCTTAATGCCACTCAGTTTCTTGTCTGTTCTTCTGAGTAGTAGCTCTATCTGAACAAGGCGGTCGAGTCTATTATAAAACTGTGACGTTCAAAAGTATATCTTTGATACCCAATTGAATAAAAACATTTCGACTTTCAAGAAACTGAGGGACATTATTTTTTTTCAAAAAATAAACAAGTTACTGTTTCACAAATTTTGGCTTACAACTAGGTAATATCTATACATACTAGTGGCTACTTGGCGGAAGTGGAAGGCTCGAGACATCTTTGTCTTCTAAATAATTCTTAACCTTATAATACCCTCTTTTCATTAATGTAATTTTCACATGTGATTTGAACTTTCCTTCAGTGAGCCCTGTTAAATGTTTCGGGATTTTATTATAAAAACGAACGCAGTTGCCTAAGCGTAAGCTTCGCTGAGACTAATCAAAACTTTTTCCTTCTTCAGATTACCATGGACTTGGCGGAACAAGCTTCCGAGCTGTGCATCGAATCCGCGTCCAGCTCACCTATATCGTCTCACCACCGCGCCACGGCAGCCAGCTAAGAACAATACTGTACCTATTTTAGACCTTAATATTGTATTAAACATAAAATTAATTACGTAAGGAAATTTTTTGCTAAAAAGTTTAAAAACGTATGCGTATGGTTAGCCGGAGCGGTTATGTTTGGAAAGGGGGTTACTAAAAATAATAATGCTTCACTTATAGCTCCCTAGTATTGATTGCCTGTTTTTGACGTACGTGTCACAAAACAGTCGGTTAATTCTAATTAGGGCCGATTTTTCAATGGTCAGATAAACAAACAAATAGTGTTTATTGAACTGATAGCTAATTATTCTGTTTTTCAATGGTCAGGTATCATTTACTAGACGAATAACTCATCTATCTGAGGTATAACTTTATTTGTCGGTGGAACGGTCAGATAGCAGTTTATTCTATGGAATAAATTGTTGAGACTGTTTAAATGATGGTCTTATGGGTTGTCACTGTAAAAAAAGATTGATATTTCCGACACGCAGAAACTAAATTAATTTTAATAAAAAAAAAAAACTACCATGAACAAACTACATGAGTTATAAACCAAACCAGCCGACGACTTTTGCACAGATTATTAATACAGTGACATTTAGACTAAAACGGACAAGACAGTGACATAAGCGAAAAGTGAAAATTCGAAGTCCTTTTCTAACGCGTGGATATTTTATAGTTTTGTTTCAACTGTCTGAAGTTAGCTTTTGTACACACTGAATAAATGGTCAGATAGTTATTCTCAATTTAAAATTGTATTGAAAAACCGAACACCGTTTATGAGTCGAATAAACAGATTAATAAAATTATTGGCTCGGTAGTTATTAGGCGAATAAAGTAAGGATTGAAAAATCGGCCCTTAATCAAATTAATTAAACCGTTAAAAAAATAGGTTGTTTAAACTGTAACTGCTTCTTAATAATAGGATGATTCTGATTGTAAAATCCATATCTCGATAGAAAAAACGTTTTTTTTTTGCTTTAATTAGTAAATAGGTTAATTAATTTTAAAGGGACCTAAATATTCTGGAAACAGACGAAATTTGCCGGGAATAGTGATCGCATGCTATCTCTTTCGCACCTACCTACTTGCACCATGCGCGCTCCCTCTCGCACTCGATTCCATTTCACAGTCAGGATTATATACGGACATCTATAATAGAGACTGAAATCAAAGCCAATCAGCGTTTGAGAAACCGGAACTTTTGCTAAGTAGGTTTAGGCCGAGTGACTAGCCCTGCAGTGCTATTTAAAATCATTCGGAAACGTTTCCGATCGGATTCTACTAATTTCAAACTCAAATTGTTCGAATCTCAGTCCACTTTTATATATTTTGGAATAGAGATTCGGGTATAAAAACTTATGAAAACGGACTGAAAATTTGAGTTCAAATTTTCAGGATTTTGAACTCAATTTGAATATCATAAATTTTTATACGTGATTCATTCTTCCGATCGGATTAATACTCGATTCCTTAATTCGAACATTTATAAAAGTAGACAGAGATTCAAACAATTTGAGTTTGAAATTTGTAGGATCCGATCGGAAACGTTTCCGAATGATTGTGAATAGCACCCCTGGTGTCTGTTTTAGGCCTTCCGAACGCCTCTAACAAGGCTCGGTGATTATAAAAGGCTAAAAAGAGGGCCTACAATTTAACGCGTCATCCGATCCATGGCGGCAAATGCCACTCGCGGTCACACGTCCATGGACTGATCGTGGCATCCGTTTCTCTGGTTGCGTTTCCACTTAAGCGGAGTTGAGCGGAGCAGTGCACAATTAAACAATCGGAATGCTTCACTAAAATAGATCAGGAATTTCTAATAAATCAAATAATACATACATACATAACTCCACGCCTTTCCCCCGAGGGGGCTGGCAGAGGTGTAATACAACACTCACACTTCGCCGGACGATATTCAGTCTCAAATGTGACAGGGGGCGACCCTGTCGCCTTACACCGGGCTCCAGTCATGTAGCAGATGACATACAATACGCACATATGTTCACACAATGAACAATTTGGTGCGTGCCGTCGGTTGGGTTCGAACCCACCTTCTCTGGCTTGAGAGGCGGACCTTCTCCAACTAGGCTGCCTGTACTAATAATAATAATAATAGTAAATAATAAAATGTGACGTCTTTCATAAAATTTCATACTTAACTGGTCCTCGGAAACCGGACTGGAATGCACACTGACTGCACCTGCACTAAGTGTGCTCCAGCCTTAGGAGTTGTCGAATGCTTTCAGAATGTCCCAAAATTCCTCTCATAGAGTACAATATCGAGCTGTGGGTTAAAATTACTTTACAATGAATTTTCATAGTTATTTTAATTCTTTTTTCGTTTTCATTTGGCTACATTCTGATACATACATATCGTTACGCCTTATCCCCGAGGGGGCTGGCAGAGGTGTAATACAACACTCACATTTCGCCGGACGATATTCAGTCCCAAATGTGACGGGGGTCGAGCCTGTCACCATACACCGGGCTGTAGCAGATGACATACAATACGCACAAATGTTTACACAATGAGCAAATTGGTGTGTGTCGTCCGCTGGGTTCGAACCCGCTCCCTCTGGCTTGAGAGGCGGGCCTTCTCCCAACTAGGCTGCCATCGCTTTTAATACACATTTAACATTCTAATACATTCTAATAAATAGCCTCTGGCGGAAAATTTAAGGAACTAAGTTAAATGTATGAAGCCAGACGAAAACGAAAAAAAGTTTACGTTAACTATCAAAACTTGTAAGTGTACTGATCTTGTAAAATATAATGTTAAGATTCGTATTGTTAATTATAGATATTAGAAATAAAATTTTAAACATTCTGGCTAGGCCCAATTTTGAAAACTTAAGTTAACGGATTTAGACTCACTAAATACACTAATGGACACTTGCACTAAAAATAAGAACTGCCTAAATCATTGCTAAACTAGTTTAAGCTACTCCTACGAGAGCTAGCTTCTACTTACATTTTTTTACACGAACTTAAAGCCTTTCTTAACTTAAGAGTCCGGCGACCACTTTAGACTAACTTCGCATTGGCGTAACGTTTTCTATAGCCATTTCGTCTAGAAGAAGACGACGAGCGAAGAGAGCGAGTAATGATACTGACGAGCTTCTAAAGTTACCTACAGAGTGACAAAGTGCTATTTCAATTTTTTTTATAACTTTTGCACTTGTGTAATCTTTTTTAAATAACTAAGAATTTCTCTTGTATTATGGATTCATTTAAAAACTAATGATGTAGACAACCTCCCTATGTAAAGGGATTTTTGATTTGATTTGTCTATCTATCTATTGAATAAATCAGTCAAAAGTGACCCCTTGAAAATGCGGATATTTTTCATAGCTCTATTTTCTCATGAGGACGTTTTTTAAAAAACCCAAGAACATAGGGGCGGAGATATAGTTCATTTAATTGAACACGCCAAGTGTCATCAAAGTGTCAGCAAATGGTTTTAAAGAAATTTGAGAAGCGCGTTTGTATGGAAATTTCAGAGCGTCGCGGGACCCTTAAGCTACTCTTACGAGAGCTAGCTTCTACTTAATTTTCACACAAACCTTAAGTCATTCGTTAGGAGAATCTTAACTTTATGTACTCGATAAGGGAGTATCTCACTAGGAGTAGATAAAACTAGTTATGCAAGGACTTAGGCAATTCTTAATCCCAGTGCAAGTGGCCGTAAGTGTTTCTTAAACGACGGACATATTCTAGGACTTTTAAATTATTATTATTCTGTAAAAGTAAAAGTTTACTTGCCTTCGCCACGACGCGACGAAACGTTGATTTTGATTTCACGATTTCAGTGTTGGTCCTTTATTAAAAGTTGGTCATAATTATGAGTGTAACGATATCCTAGAACATGTCCGTCGCATTAAGAAACATCCAATATAGCTGTCTCTGTTTCTGCTGGTTATTAAGACAAGGACATCAATATTTTTAGCTAGTTTAGATAAGTCTATTCGGTATTAAGAATTGGAACTTTCTTGAAAAAGACGAACGTGTAAAAAAAACTATCATTGAAAAATTTAGTTAAAAAATTGTAACTTACATGTAGAAAAAATTGATGCAGCGGCCTCACATTGGTTTAAACTTGGCTTCAAAATGTAATGGCCAATATTGAACCTTATTACTGCGTGACACAGGCTTTAATACCAACTTTGTGTCCAAAGACTGATACACATTGGTGTCTTGGCCCCAAACACTAGTTTGGT
Organism: Peribatodes rhomboidaria; assembly: GCA_911728515.1. Taxonomy (NCBI): domain Eukaryota; kingdom Metazoa; phylum Arthropoda; class Insecta; order Lepidoptera; family Geometridae; genus Peribatodes; species Peribatodes rhomboidaria. The sequence continues at coordinate 5,526,825 of OU452196.1, read as the reverse complement.
GCAATTATGACCAAAGTGTGGCCGCGGCATAACTATTTAAAAAAAAAATTTAAATATATTTTTTTAATAAAGAATAAATAACATATTTAAAGAATATGTTTTAAAAATGTCAAAGAAAATTAGTAAATATTAAAGTTTGTGTACTAGTAATTTATAGTAAAGCATGTTGACATGTGTAATTAAGTGTATCAATATTAATTTGTTTTGAATTTGAATAAAAAATATTTTTTGAGACAAAATGTTTTATTTTTTTTAGGTTTTCTGCTGTTTGGCTATACCCGCTATTTTACCGTTGGGGCTTCGTCCTTAGGTTCTTTTTCAAAATTGCGGAGATAATCGTATACCCGCCGTTTAAAAAAAAAAAAAACAAATATTGATCCGACAAAAAATCCTACTTCCTACTATTAGTATAAGCGCGAAATTCTGAAATCAGAAATATTTATTAACCATAATAATTCAATGTTTATTATGGTCATCACTGGCAAGTCATTTTTACAAAAATATCTTTGGTGGTGTACTTAAGGTCTATATTGATTTTGTAGGTGATCGGGTAAATGAGAAACGTACTGTCACTTGCAAGGTTGTATTACGACTGCACGTGCGAGCGAAATGACAATAAATAAATAAGGAAGCAAATAGAAACACCAATCTTAAAATTAGGTAAACAGTTAAAAATAAAAAGTAAAAAGTAACATACTAGTAATTGTTCGTAAAAGAAGAGAGTTAATAAATTATTATGTCAAAATTTGCTCCGTTTGATTTCGGTAAGTACAAAAATGAGGATTCCGAGAACACAAATGACTTTGTATGTTTGTATGAATGAATGGATGTTTTTTACTCTTTCACGTAAAAACTACTGTATGGATTTTAATGAAACTTTACAATAATATAGCTTATACATCAGAATAACACATAAGCTACAATTTATAAAGATATTGTGTGAATTGTTCAAAATATGGCGATTAGTGTCAAGTAAGTAGGAAAAAATCTACTATCTGCGAGCTATTCTGGCGTGCGTTGGCAAAACCGCTTGTTACTTTACTTGCGTTTCTTACAGCTCGTCGCTTACTCGACTCAGTCAGCTGCTCAGTTTGCTCAGAGAGGACGATTCCTTATATTTTCGTCTTTAAGAGTCGTGTCAAGTCTCACTATGTTTCGAAACAACAGCCGTTTCTAAAGATAGAATTGTATGTCACAAAAGTCGCACTATATAATATTTATTTATATATTAGTGATTTTATTTTTAAACATTTTAAAGTATTTATATTACCTATATTTATTTCGTCTACTTATTAGTGTTTATTTATTAATTATTATATTTATTATTCATAATATGTATAAATATATATATATTATTTTTAATTAGATTTTATGACTTTCAAGGCCTCTATTTATATAAATGTTCCTGTCCATTCAGGTTGCCTGGAAGAGATCGCTTTGAGCGATAAGGCCGCCCATTAAAAACTTAGTTAAGCCTTATTTAAGTACTTTTGTAATCATTTTATGATTTTAATAGAGTTGTTGTTGTTGTTGTATTCTATACACTACCTCCATACCAAATTTCATTCAAATCAATTTAGGTGTTTTTGGATAAGAAACATCTTAAGTATGCAATATTTCACATCCTACTAATATTATAAACGCGAAAGTTTGTAAGAATGGATGGATGTTTGTTACTCTTTCACGCCAGATCGGCTGAACTGATCAGGGTGAAATTTGGCACAGCGATAAATTATAGTCTAGGATAGCACATAGGATACTTTTTAATCGCGGGTGAAACCGCGGGGCGCAGCTAGTTTGTAATATTAGTAGGATTTTATGGTACCGAATAAATAAAAACAAATGCCCTAAAAAATATTTCATTTATTAAAATTGTAAAATGATTTAAATTTGCCATTTACACAAGAAATGCTCTTAAAATTCATTAAGTCATAATAACAAGTCGCGAACAGCGACGCGAGCGGACAGCACGCGTAACCTGTAACAAAGACCGAGAACATTACACTTCACATCTCATGACGTCTCACAGTACAACCGCTTTCTGCGTCTGTATGTCTCTGTCTGTAGGGTCAACTGGTACAAATGCGTCTGTGAGCCAATTCTGTCTTTCAAGAATTACTGACAAACCTTTCACAAGGCAACTAACGCCATCTAGTACAGATTATTGCAACTAATTTCTGTAGTAGATGGCGTTAGTTGCCTAATTTTTAACTTTGATCCAATCAAGCGTTCAAATTTGAACTTAAAAAATGTTGCAATCTACTTGCTTGCAAAATTTCATGAAGATTTGGATGTACAGGGTTATAGGTTCCTAACCAAAAACCTCTTAAGGTTTCATTGTACTCATCAATATGAACAACTTTTACTATGGGGCGAACACCGAAATCTCGAAAAAAAAATCAGCTGTTCCATACATTTTGTCTCAGGTGATTGAACTTTTTGATGGAACAGCTGTTTTTTAGCGATTACAGGATTGCCTTCATAGTAAAAGTTGTTTATATTGATGAGTACAATGAACCCTCAAGATGTTTTTGGTGAGTTACCTTGTATACAAGCAGTACGTATGCCAATTGCTTTAGACAATTGTAACCTCTCTTTAACTGGGTCAACCACAATCATCATTTTCTTATGTGAGGTCAGTACAGTATGTACATTTTCTCCATTCATCTCCATCACTCATCTCTGAACCTGTCTTAAGGTCTATGGTAAGCCACGGCAGCTGTCTTGCTCGCTCACGACACTATTTTATTAGATATAAAATTATAGAATGTATTTTTGATAAATTTGCCTCTATCAATGCATTAAAAACAGTATTACAAAGTATTCAGAATAATTTTCAAAATATCGAAACGTTTTATTTTAGGCTCTTCGTTTAATCTCGCTTCGCATACATCCTAAAGAATATAATAGAAAGAAAAACATACTCACATTTACTCAACAGCAGATGCGTCCAAACTAACATAACTGGCCCCCATATTCTCTCTATGGCGCGTTGAAACCACATGCCTCTTGGCGTTCTCCCCTTCCTCCATATCCCCATCGCAGACCCCACACTTCAGCGCGCCAAAATCATAATACATGTACTTGTTACGCCCCAACATATTAATATTATGCTTCAACTCAAGATAAAAACGAAAAACGCTTTCCGTAGAAGGCTTTATCACGAAATGATCGGCGAAAACCAAATGCGTTAGCAAAGAACGAATGGAGTTGAAAACGGAATTGCAAGACACGCAGGTGAACGATGCTCCTTCGCTGTGCAGAATGTGGTTTCCTTTCATATAAACGGAAATTATATCGCCTCTGTTTGCCCGAGTCTTCGACTCTGCGATCGCTGATTGGTGCTCGACGGATGACAGCAAATGCTTGATCGCCAGACTTATATCGTGGAACTCCAAATCGCAGGCTTCACATTTGACCGTATCGCTTTTGACAATCTTATTCGGCGCTAGGACATCCTCGTCGATTTCTGAAAACAGCGCTGAACGGATCAGCTTGGCGATGACTTCGAAATGGGCATCGCTTTCAAAGTGGTCGACAATCGCCGCGTAAGAAGGAAGAGCGACGTAATCCGGGCAGATGGTGCAAATGTAGAAATTGCCGAAGCTTGCGAAGTATTCCGATGGTCGGCAGTGGTTCTTGTAAAGCATCGCTAGCTTTCGAGGAGCGGCGTTTCGCAAATGTTTCTTCTGACGGATGTGGTTGAACAACACCTGCCTCGGACCTTTGAGCGTCATCTCGCAGCACGTGCAGAAGTTGCCAACCTTCCCAGAAGGCTTAATGAAGTTTTCGATGATGACGTGATCGTTCCGGTTTTGGGGCTTACCGGAACTAGTGAGGAACTTGGACCAGTTTAGGTCCTTCGGTCCCCAATCTTCTGGTATTCCTCCATCTGCGCTAGCTTTCTTAGTCTGCAAGTACTGCTCGTCTGAGAGCCGCGCTAGGTGCTTTTCATCCAGGATGTGCAGGATCGTTTGTTCCACCGTTTCAGTGTTAACATTGCACAGGTGGCAGTGCCATCTCCCGGATTGGCTGATCACGTCGTGTTTCAAAAGGAAATGGTCATTGATTTTCTTGATTGTTTCGATTGACGGTTCCGTCTGAACCGTGAAAGGCACGTGTTTATCCATTTGCAGGATGCTGGAGAGGTTATGGATGTGGGTTTCGCTAAAAACGTGGTTCAAAACACTATCGTAATGGAATCTTAAAGTGTAATACTCGCAGGCGATGCAGAAAAATGCGAGCTTCCCCGTGCGGTCGTCGACTAACGTCAGAAGTTTGTGATCTGACAGCAGCTTCAGGATCATGTTCTCTATTGGCCCGTAGTAGCGGTATTTCTTCGCTTGCGTCTTGGGTTTTTCAGACGCTTGCTCGCTGTCATCGGTCTCTGTGTTCTTATTTGTGTCGGCCGCAAAGTTTTGGTAGACGTTGTCGCGAATGCTCATGATAATAGGCGCGACGGAGCTTGTCTGGGTCGAGAAATCGATCACCGACACCTCTTGGCAAAGCTTATCGTACGCTTCCTGGTAGAACTTCATTGCGGCACCGATGCTGGCCTCGGAGTTATCTGGGAGGCTCTTCATGAGAGCGGCGCTTAATTTCGCGGAGAAGCCGCGGTCAAGCTTCTCCGTGGTTTTGGTTACAGGAATAATTTCGACTGGGGCATGACTCTCGCTGATCGTGATAGCCGACAAACGCCTAGACATGTTTGGGATGTAGACAGGCTCGGAAACGTCGATACTTTCGCGTTTCATTTTAGGTAAATGGATGGGGAGACTAAAATGTTTCTGTAAGGACTCCATTAGAGGCTCCTCGTCATTCAGCTCGATTTCAACATTGCAATCGGTGCAAATATGGACCTGCTTCGCATTCTCAGCAGTCAAAAGCTCAGCCTTTAACAATTCAGGTACTTCGCTTACAGGGAGGCTGTTGAACCTTTGTCGTTGTAGATTACTCTTCTTCTCTGTCGTAAAGATGTATTCAACCTCGATGCTCTCCCGTTTCTGGAGAAAAATCCTTCTGTGGGTTTCGTCTAAACTTTTCAAATACTTAAGTAGGATTGGGTTGGACTCGGTCACAGGGTGGTTTATGATAAAGCGGAAGTGATTCGCTAGTCGCTTAACCTCTTCTAGCTTCCGGAACGACAGTACAGTCAGTTCCGAAAGGCCGTTGGTGACGTCTTCCATGTCTGTCGTGTGAAAATGATTGCCTAAGACTGTGTCTTGGATGTCCCAAGATTATAAGTCTTCGCTGTAGCCCAGGGGGACCTATAGCGTAGATGGATGTGCGAATTTCTTGCCCGTACTGAATGGCCGAAAGGTGGAATTTGTGCGAGAAAAAAAAAAGTCTCCAAATATGACGTTTTTGGGATAAAAAATAATATTATTTTAGTAGGATATCACGGCATTTCAAGATCTGAAACAGAGAGAAATAGGATGTGAGATACACATTCTTAAAAATTAATCAGGCAACAAATAATTTTGAATAGCGTTTTGAACTTAGGTGTTACTTTGTAGGCGTTGTAATATTACGCTATTGAAACACAGATCTTCTGATAAGTACTCAATACTCAATTGAGTTTTGGTATAATTATAATACTAATAATAATAAAGGCAGTGATCTTAGACACGTGCCGTATTGTCAGGAGGTTCCTCACGCTGCAGCCCTAACCACCGGTAGTTTGGGCCTCGCCCCGCTTCCTGCAGCACCCTAGTTTATAAGTTTTTTATAGTATTTGTTTTTATATTAGTTTATTGTAAAAAACTTAAAAATTAAGATGTGAAATAAATATATGTATTGGAATAATAATAAGTTTATTTTCGTGATTACAATCGTGTCGGTATTTTTTTTTTGTAATACATTACTAGTTAAAAGTTATACATGTATGTAAGTTACAGTGTAAATAAAAATACTCAATTTGTTATTGAGTATTGTGTATTTTTTTTTTTTTACACTTCCACACACGGTCGCCTGACCCCAAACTAAGCAAAGCTTGTACTATGGCTGCCAGAGACTGATATACATACTTAGATATTTTTAAATACATACTTAAATAGATATTAACACCCAGACATAGAACAAACACAAATGTTCATCACATAAATGTTTGCCCTAGGTGGGAATCGAATCCACACCCCCAAGCTCAGAAGGCAGGTTCACTACCAACTGAGCCACCGAGGCAGTCTAATAAGTAAGTAGTTCTTACTAATAATTAATATTTATTTATAATAATAGTTCTTACTAATAGTACTTCTAATAAGTAAGTAGTTCTTACTTTTTCATACTCAAACGTAAGACCAGATTTTGATGATTTTTTGTATGGAGATAGCTGATAACCTGGATTACCCCATAGGCTATTTTTTATCGCGCGATATTTTACTGTAGCGGGTTTAACCGAGAGGCACAGGTAGTAATACAGTAATATGGTTACCAATTATATGGCTAACATAATATTATAAGAGATAAGACATAAAGTGTTCAAGTGTAACAGTAGTATAGTTGTGACATAATCGTTTCTGCATTATGTATTACTGGCTTTTACCCGCGGATTCGCTAGCATCGAATAAATGTTGATATTTGTTGACATTTTTTTTTGTAATTTTTTTTTTATAAAAAGTACCCTATGTTACTTCTAGTACCTCCCAGGATATGTCTACAAAGTTTCATGATGATTCGTCAAGTAGTTTTTGCGTGAAAGCGTAACAAACATCCACGCTTTCACATCCTACTAATATTATAAACGCGAAAAAAAAGTTTGTAAGAATGGATGGACGGATGGATGTTTGTTACTCTTTCACGCCAGAACGGCTGAATTGATCTGGATGAAATTTGGCACAGAGATAGATTGTAGTCTAGAATAGCACATAGGATACTTTTTAACCGCGGGTGAAACCGCGGGCGCAGCTAGTTTATAATATTAGTAAGGATGTATACATACATTAGCAATCCTATTCCTACTTTGTTTGAGTGTGTGTGTGTTGTGTGTCGTTACGGGTTTTGATAAAACTCAGTATGGATACATGCTTATACCGTCGATTAAGGCCCCGTATTACACGAAATCACCAAAACAGGTTTTTTGTTTGCGCCTAGTTTGATATGAAGAATTATGATGATCAGGTGCAAAAAAATACAGCTGGTAGAGGAAACAACCAACTACAATTTAACCGAAGAACAATTTTGAAAATCATTCTCATTTTGGAAAAACAAAATCACCAATAGCATCTTCTTAAAAAACTTTTGGAACTCTAAATTTTCAGCGATTACACCAATTTTTTTTTCGATTACTAAATAGCTAGATTAGTTCTCTGAAGTTTAACCGAGCAACTTATTTGTGTTCTTATCTTAATATATACATATAAATTACGTGTCACGTTGTTTGTCCGCTATAGACTCCTAAACTACTTAACCGATTTCAATCAAATTTGCACACCGTGTGCAGTTCGATCTAACTTAATAATAAACTAAAGATGGGATAGCTCACATATATTTATATAAATAATAAACGCGAACGAAGTCGCGGGGAGACAGCTAGTTACGTAATAAAAAGGGCAAAAAAAAAATTAATTTCTAGGCGACGACCTCATGTCATGTCAAGACGGAGCACGACGACCTATTACTATACTTATTCACTCTAGCCTTGAAGTTTCGTAGAGTGAAGAAGTACAAGGACGGCAGTTGAGTGAGGCGCTACAAGTGCGCCACTGCTCAGACCCGTCTCCGGAACGGTTACACCGGACTACATCCCGAAACACGACTAGGTCATTTCACGGCATGGCTTGGTCCGGTGGGTGGTAACTAGCCACGGCCGAAGCCTCCCACCAGAGTTTGCTACCCGGTTAGCACTACCCGGGGACCACGTGTAGGGAATCAGAATAGAGTACACTCCTACGGACGTGGAAATCTCGAAAAAAAAACGGTTCCTGTGGGACGCAGTTAGTCTATTATAAATGTTAAAGTTTGTGTGTGTGTAGGTAGACCCTGGAATACCCTTATACCCTGGATTAGCACATTCTACTTCTTTAACCGCGGGTAACACCCCGGAGCATAGTAATATAGTATTAATAATATTGTTACGAGCGGGGTTGGATAAAAGGAATGAAACGTCGATGTATCCGAAGATTCACTTTATTCACCAAGTACACACACACAAACACTGTTACACTACACTAGACACTTGCACTATAACACTCTGAACACTACTCGTACAATTACTTCGATGTTAACACTTTGAACGCGTAATCAAAACTGACTGCCGAGTTGTCGGTCGTCCGCGTATTTATACAATTTAAGATATCCAGAACATTCGATTTAACAATAGCGCAAACACACAAAAAGTTGTTTATCACGCGGAGCCACGCGTTCAATCTAGAACATTCGGATTCAAATAAACACCCCATTATTAACTAGATAAAAACATCATAAAAACGGTGCACAATAATTGCTTTCCAGAAAGATTTCTTTTGTTCCGGATTTTAACAATGGAACGCGCGGCTCGAGCGGCTACTATTGTCTAATCTGCGTTACCTATCGGTAGTTGTAAACAACATCGCCACAGATTAGCGTATAGTTTCTGCGACTGGCGTAACAATATAGTATTTTCGTTTATTGCGTTTCACGCCTAACTACTCAAGCGGTCATTATGATTTTTTTCACTTTGTCAGGGGTACAGATGCCTTAGGATACCTAGGGTACCTTTCCTTGGGTAGGACCGCGAGTGTATTCGCGAGACCCAGCTAGTAATAAAAAAATAGACCAGACCCAGTCACAATATTTTGTTTAGCAATTTTCGCAGCAAAACAACATTATGTTAAGATTATTCATTATTTTCATAGATTAGATTTTATCGGCAACCTTGAATTTGGAGATAATAAATGTTTGTTATATTATTTCCTGGCTATTTTTAAAATTTGTAGTAATAATAGTAAGACTAAAGAAATGACATTGTTAAATAAACAATTTTAAATTTAAAACTTCTAAATCAATTTTCAATAATTATTGTATATTTCTTAAACGTATTTCTCTGTTGACATTGAATTTAAAAATTTTGACATAAAATGAATGTAATTAAAATTGTTTATTATTATAAATTTACATAATACTTATTTTGACACGTGCTAATAATTATTGAATGCCCGATGAGGGTAAACTGATTATGACGATTTCTGCAAGAAGAACTAGCATAGTTATATTGAATGTATCAGTTATTCAATAAATGTTTCTGAATCTGAATCTGAATTGTAATTTTTCTTCATTGAGGTAATTCCTGTTCCTGTTTATCCTCCTTCTCCTATATTATGAACGCGATTTTGAAGCGATTTTTAACATCAGTTATGGTGCTTCTAGACGGCCATATTTTCACTGCAATACTACTGGCTATATGGACGACTGTAGCTCGGCCATCATCCATCAGCCATGCTTCAAATATGACTATACTAGCTGCGCCCTGCGGTTTCACCCGCGGTTAAGTATCCTATGTGCTATTCTAGACTACAATCTATCTCTGTGCCAAATTTCATCCAGATCAATTCAGCCGTTCTGGCGTGAAAGAGTAACAAACATCCATCCATCCACCCATCCATCTATTCTTACAAACTTTCGCGTTTATTATATTAGTAGGAAGTAGGATGGCCAGGACACACTCTAAAATATTGCCACAATATTGCCGGGCCAGATTGAAAAAAAAAAAAATCTTAGGATCCTCCCTTAGATTAATATTCTCGTTAGGTACATAGGTTAACCATGTTAATATTAGTGGGTCTGTGTTGTTAAACCTCATTTTAATTTATTCAATTTAATTATATTCTATACTAGCCGTGCCCCGCGGTTTCACCCGAGGTTAAAAAGTATCCTATGTGCTATTCTAGACTATAATCTATCTCTGTGCCAAATTTCATCCAGATTTGTTCAGCCGTTCTGGCGTGAAAGAGTAACAAACATCCACCCATTCTTACAAGCTTTCGCGTTTATAATATTAGTAGGATTACAATGTTTATGGGTAAAAGGCCTGAAATAAAGAAATGTTGAATTTGAATTTGTGGGCTAAAGAGCTCTCAAATACGTTAAAAAAAATCTCCAATACAAAAAAAAAATGTCTGTAAAGTCGGTTTACAGACGATAGTTTAACGTGACAACGTCATAACAAAACATTGATGAAATCTCCTCGGACGCACAGGCCAATCGAGTGGAAGAGATAGATGAGGCGCAAGCCGAACGCACAATCTGATCGTGTCTTTCGCTCGCTCGTGTAGCGCTCTCGCTCCGATCGACCGAGCCTTCCTTTTTCGTGCGTGCAGCTGGCGTTCGTCGCTTTATTAGACGTTGTCACGTCAAAAGAGTCTAAAAAAATGGATAACTTTTTTTTTTTTTTTTTTATTACATAATAGGCTTGCGTTTGGCCGCCAACATGCCTGATGATAAGCAGTGATGCGGCCTACGATGGAGCACGCTTGCCTAGAAGAAAACGATTCACTCGAGACTTGAAGAGACCCAGATTATAAGTGTCAGGGAACACACAGTCTGGCAGAGTATTCCACACTCTAGCACTATTCTACTATAAATATATAATATTTTAAATATACTATCTATAAATACTATTGAACTATCGAACACGCTTACAAAATTTTACGAGAATCTGTTGAGAAATGAGACCCTTAGAGAGAACAGCAGGACATCCCCCGGACAGACTTATGAAAGCATTTTTGCTAAAACAGAAACGGAGACACTTTGCTCGATCTTTGCGCTCATTCAATCAATTTCTAGGATAGCATAACTAGTTATCTTAACAACACTGTACAATGTTTGGATTAGCAAATTCATGTTTTTTTCCAAATTATTTGATTTAAGTTTATAAGTATACTTCAAAAGTATACGTCAATTATTTTTGTACATTTAACAATAAAAAAATAATAATAATGTGATCAGATTATCCTGCAGCCATAGATTAGCCTGTATAGGCAGTAAATCTTGGAAACTCAGTTGAAAACATGTGTAAATTTGCACTCATAACTCTTAACAACTTTTACTAGTGAACCAAGCATTCAATCTTTAAAATAAATTTATTTCTTTCTTTTCTTTTGAAAAAAGAAACTGTTCCACATTCTATAGTATGTCAATTTCATTTTAATATGATTTTCCACACAAACTACTGGCTTGAAAATGAATCCTCTGCCAAGCCTTTTAGTCTAACATACAAACACACACACACAAGAACTGACTAACACAAATATAAATTTATATAATTATTATAATATTAATATTATATATTTTTTTCGTTCCGAAGACGGGTCTGAGCAGTAGCGCACATGTAGCGCCTCACTCAACTGCCGTCTTTGTACTTCTTCACTCTAAACTTCAAGGCTAGAGTGAATAAGTACCTTATAGGTCGTCGTGCTCCACCTTAGACCACAACGTCGCTTAACATCAGGCGAGTTGGTGGTCAAACGCCGAAATATTCTACATAAAAAAAAAAAAAAAAAAAAATATAAATAAATAATAATTATAAACAAATTTGAGACACTTTCACACCTGGTCGCCTGACCCCAAACTAAGCTAAGCTTGTACTATGGCTGCCAGAGACTGATATACAAACTTAGATTTTTTTAAATACATACTTAAATAGATATTAACACCCAGACATAGAACAACAAATGTTCATCACATGAATATTTGCCCTAGGTGGGAATCGAACCCACAACCTCAAGCTCAGAAGGTAGGTCATTACCAACTGAGCCACCGAGGCAGTCAACATGTGAAAAATATTATCATTCTTCTAAGTCAACTGGAAAGAGTACTAAGCAATGAATGAATAAAAGATGATGCAACAAACACAACCATTGTGATTCCAATGGCACAGGCAGATCTAGGAGGGGGCCGAAGGGCACGAGCCACCCCCCTAGAAGTATGTAACTCACACTGTACAATAGCCGAAAATAATGAATGCCAATTACATCTTATCCTTTGATTTCTATTAAAAAGGACATGACCTGTACTAGGATATCATGGTACAGTGATAAATGGGTAACTAGTGATATTGACTGTTTCTACAATGGACATATTGTAGGATGTCATTGTGCTAATTGTTATGACCAACTTTTACTATGGAGCCAATCCCAAAATCGCATAAAAATCATCTGTTCTGTACAAAAGGTTCATTGCTTGTCAAAGTGTTTGGAACAGCTGTTTATTCTTTCTTTACGAGAGTAGATTCTTGAGGAAGTGGCGACAGTAGCGGATCCAGGACCTCTCCTAGATCTGCTACTGTTGCCACCTTGACCTCTCAAGGGGCTCAAGCCCCCTAAACTAAATCTAGTTTGAAATGTTGTGTGCTTTTTCAGTGATTACTTATATAATATATTACTTATATTACAACTCAGATGTGTCTAGCTACAGCTCGTCAGCTACCTCCCCTCGTCCAAGTCCCAAAATAAAAATCCTAGATCCACCACTGGACAGTAGGTTATATAGGTATGTAGGTAGGATATGATGATGAAAGTGAAAATTTATTTCTTCATGAATAAAAAATACAGAGCTAGAAAATCTAGAGATCGCATAAATAGGCAAGAATGTATAAAAACACATAATTAACATAATTGTAAAAGTTTTCCATAGTTTTCGAGAGCCTTACCATGCAGAACACGAGGAAAATTTTGAAATATCCCGCATTTATATATGTTTACGTGAAGTTTTATTACAAGTACGTAGGTGCGTAGGTACCTACGTAGTACACACCTTTATCTCTGTTGGTTACCTACTTAGTTTTCCTTCTTCTAGCAAAAACATGTTTACAACAACCACAAATTACTTTAAAAAGATGTTTACGCCAAAGTTACACCACATCATAGGAGTTACAAAGTACTATTTACATAGAAAACAAATAGCACGACTTCATACGTAGTCCAGATTTTGGGGTTATGATGATAAGCAAGAATGATTTGAATACATAGTTTGGTAGATAAAAATACGGGGATAAAAGAAATGAGATGGTATTTACCTGGAATTCTTGATTTTGTGCATGGCAGCGTGGACCGCCTAATATTTTTTATTTTGTACGGGCATTCGGTGACAATGGTGGTGACATGACAGGACGGACAATGACAGCGGCGGCGATTTCGTCAGTCGTCTCCTGGGTCGCGTTCAGAGGATAGATCCGGTACGCAATCAAAGTGCAACTTCGCCGTTCAAAACATCAGTTTTGTTTGGCGAAGTAACACTCTGGGTGCGCTCCGATGTATTTCTGAACGCTTCGCTGGGGTCCTACTCTACCTGTAAGATATTTTCTTGTCGTTGTCTCTCTCGTTTGATAAGTCATAAGAGTGAGAGTGACCAAAATAATATCTCACGGCCAGTGCTGCCATATCTTTATGGTGGATCGTACTGTGCAGGGGGGCTATTCCTGCGCCTGAGATGAGATGAGATTTTATCTTGGTCACTCTCACACATATGAAGTTCCAAACGAGAGCAACAAGGATGAAAAAAAGTGAGATGAAAATTTCAAATCTCTGAATAGGGCCACTGTTATCTTGAAAAGCAGATTCTTCCACATAATAAACTAATCGCACCATTGTGCTAATTATGATTAAAATCATAGTGAGTGGTTAAGTGGTTTACATTAATAATAATACCTTAACCGTTTTAATAACCACTTAATCTTCCCGTTATTGGAAGCTAACGGCTGAACCCATCCTACGTTAAAGGACCGAAATTGGATCTCTTATATAGATGGTCAGAACGGATCAATTCAGTCAGGATTTGAGCCTCCTGTGTTGGCCAATGACTCCAGCAACAAATTTGCGCAGTCATGGTATTTGTGGGCCTTTCTGGCACAACATGCTTTTGCGCCATTACCATTTATTTTAACAATCTTTGTGACCATGTTGTTAACAAATAAAATTTATTTAGCTTTATGTTCAAATATTCAGGGTCCCGGTACGCCATGGAGGTACAGTAGAACGCCGATTATCCGAATTAATTGGGACCGGGGCTATTCGGATAATCGGATTTATAGACTGGTAATAAACAAAAACGAACTGTCACACATAAAATAAACTAACAAACAAAGTTCTACAATAATATGTAGTGTCTTGTTTCTAGCTTTCAACCGTAACAACTGAAATATAATTCCAACGAGTTCCAACTTATTACAACAAAACAAAACAAAAATGACTTGGTTTTAATTAATTTTTTATATTAAAAATAAATTCTAATAAATTCGGGACACTTCCACACACGGTCGCCTGATCCCAAACTAAGCAAAGGTTGTACTATGGCTGCCAGAGACTGATATACATACTTAGATATTTTTAAATACATATTAACACCCAGACATGGAACAAACACAAATGTTCATCGCATAAATGTTTGCCCTTGGTGGGAATCGAACCCACGCCCCCAAGCTCAGAAGGCAGGTTCACTACCAACTGAGCCACCGAGGCAGTCAATTTACGCCTAGGACCCATATGGATAATTGGTGATTCGGTTAATCGACGTTCTGCTGTCCATATTACGTACGTCCATGCCGTACACCAATACATGTTGGAAATTGTTGGAACATTTGTAACATCAAATATCATACATGCTGTATATTATTGATATTGGGTCATACATTATTGCTGTTGGCAGCCCGAGCGTTCGCGTTGTTGCGGTGGTCTGCGTTAATTTTCTTTTCGTTTCACGAAATTAATCAATTTTATATTCTACACTAACATTTAGTGATAACAACACTAAAATGTCTGCAACAGAAGCAGAGAGCGAAGATGCCGCTACCGAAGCTGAAGACGAATATCTCCAGGAAGTTGCATACATGGTTCCCGATGCAGAACTCGAGACGACTTGCACAATTTGTCACGCCGAGTTCCTTGACTTTGAAGATCTCGAAATGCACGTGGAGCAAGTACATAAAGACTCAACTAAACGTAAGAAACAGTCAAAGTCAAAGAAAGAGTTAACCTACTCAAAAATTTGCCAGTTCTGTGAAGCAAGTTACAGAGACGCTGATGCCTACGCACGTCACATTTGCGACGACCATTTGATTCGTCTTCTGTGCTGCCGAGTCTGCAATAAATGCTTCACAGACAGCGGGCAGTGGAAGAAGCACGAGCGGAAGCACAAGAACAAGTACAATACGCTCATTTGTTCGCAATGCACGGCGGTTTTCACGACAGTCAAAGAGGTAGCAGCCCACGAAACCGTCAATCATGACAACACCGACGATGGTGTGTTGCTGAGCTGTAAGCCACATCTGTCTGCGTTACTCAAGCAAAATGCCATTGCATATCTTGAAACCGATGACAGAGTCTTGACTTGTACCATTTGCAAGTTTGCAACGGCAGACATTAACTCATTCATGAAACACTGCAAAAACTGCATCGTATTTGTATGTGATATTTGCTGCTTTGTTACAAATGCGAAAAGAAACTTGATTAAGCACACTCGACGCAAAAGTAGGTGCAAATTGCTCTCGGAATATGAAAGTGAGATGACTACTTGCCAGATTTGTAAGAAAAAAATTCATTGTAGGCAAATGCATTCGCATGCATTAAATTGTAACAAATACAAGTGCTACATTTGTGACATCCGGTTTTTGTCTATTGACAATTTATCTAAGCATCAGACCGAGGCTCATCCTGTTGAATTAGACGTCATAAAATGCAAGTTCTGCTTCAAAGAGTTCGTAGGCCAAGTAGCTTTGGATAAGCACATGAAACGGTCACACAGTCATCAGTACATTCTATACAAATACAAATGTATGACATGCGAGCAGATCTTTATGCATCCACAATTGCTATTCGCTCATTATTTCACCAAGCATAAGGAGCTTGAACCATACACTTGCAGGATCTGCAATAAAAAATTCAGAGTGCGCAAACGATTCACAATTCACATCAAGTTGGAGCACAAGAGCGCTGGGGTTGTTGAATTCGACGAACAATACCATGTATTTTTTACAGAAACGAAATCTGATAATCCTTTTATACCTAAATGTGTTATACCTGAGATGATTCCTGTTGAGAGTTCTCCGCCTAGCATTAAAGTTAGGACAGAGAAGGAAATAAATGCAGAGGTTAGTAAGCAGGACATCAAAGACGATTTGACAACAGAGGCAGAAATAGATGAAGAAAACAACTTGAGTGCAGAAAAACCAAAACAGAAACCTCAAGCAAAGAAAAGAAAAAGAAACGAAGACCATTACTCTTCCTCAGATGAAGAAGCAGCACCATTAAGCATGGTTAAGAAGAGAGCAGAAAGAAAACACTTCCATAGAAGATTTAATCCCAGTGCAAAGAAAATTAAATCTGTACAACAACGCAGCCAATTCACTTGCAAATTCTGCAAAAAATATTGCTATACATTCCAGAACTACCATAACCACATGCAATTACACAAAAAAGAATCTACCAAATGCATCAAGTGTTCTAGAAGCTTCAAATCAAAGAATAAGTTATCTGAACACATGATCCAAGATCACGCGACGTCAAAGCTTATTGAGACCTTAAAAAATGTACGGGAACGTAAGCAAATTGAGACAGGATACAACGATTGTAGCAACGAAGATCGTAATGATGAAGATTTAACAATGTCTGAACGCTTCATGAAAACTATAAAGAAGGTTAAGCAAGATAAACAGTCGGTTTCAGTAACAATTGCGCCATCATCTGGAGATGTATCCGTTAGGAATTTCATTGAAAATTTTGTCCCAGATGTCGGTGAAACTACAAGTGTTGAATCAATTGAAATAAATGAGGAAGAGGAACCAAGCGTTACTCTAAGACATTTTGACAGTCCGTTTTACAGAAAGAATTCAATCACTTTGACCAGATTCACACCGGAACCTCTGCAAACCGAGTACAAATTAAAAATGCCTGAGCCATACAAAGCTTCGCCTGAAGAGAAAGTGAAACTAAAAGTGCGATTAGTACACGAACCACTTAAAGCGTCCATGTTTGACCAACTAGAATCTTATGACAGCAAATTTGATTACGAAGACAGTCATAATGATGACGATGGGTTTAATATTAATGATTACGAAGACGGAAATGACGTCATCCCAGAAGTGGCTCAAGAGGTTATGTTAGAAGGGTCCGAAGAACCTCCAAAGCCAAGTCTCCGGGCTCCACACAAGATCGTCATTCCAAAACTCCCGGCTGGCTATCCAAAAATACACATAGCAACTTTGCAAGACCAAGCACCGTATTTCAAAATAATTACAGTCAAAAATGCGAAAAACGCAAATGAAGCAATAGTAATAGATACGGATAAAATAAAGCAGGAGACTTCAAAATCAGACTCAGCAAAAAATGGGGAAATTATTAGTTTACCGGATGGAACAAAATTTGTACCTGCAAATCCCCTAGCCCATCTACTAGGGGGGAAACCAGTCGAAGACCTACAGATATCCACAAAATACTACAAACCCGTTGTCAAAAATTTCCAAGGTATATTCGCTGAAGCATTGCAGAATTTGGATAAGCCAATGGTTAAAAAACTAAAGAAAAAGCCTGAGAATGTTGGTAAAATTACTGAGAGCAATGTTAAAACCCCTGAGAGTATAGTTAAAACGCCTGAGAGCAAAGTTAAATCCCCTGAGATCAAAGTTAAAAGCCTTGAGATCAAAGTTAAACCCTCTCCTAAAAGCAAAGCTATCAAAGGATCCCCTGATACTAAGGGTCCAGGGAAATCTCTTCCTGTGCTCTAAAATCCAAAACTCAAAGATATGCCATTTAATTGTAATTACCTCTTTCCCCCAAGAAGGGGATTAGTGATGCTGTTTTTTCATGGCACCTTATTCGAGAATGATGATTGTTCAAGAAGTGTGTCTTAAATAGATCTTTTGTAGAAGATACTTTCATATTGGGCAATAATTAATTAGTATATTTTTTTTAATAAAACTCATTTGCACTCGAGAATAGTGTAATATATTTAATTTTGATCTAGGGAGCCTTAAGGCTCGGCGCAAACGGACCACAGCCACCGGTGGCTGTCGCGCGCTACAGCTACATATGTAACAGTGGCAGGAATGTGCGACAGCTACCGGTGTTCGCAAGTCGCCTAATTTTGTAATCTTTTTACCCGACTGCGCAAGAAAATTATGTTTTTCGAGTGGATGTATAAAGTTTCTTTGGCACACCCTACAGCCTAATCAGCATGTGAGATGCCATTTGAATTGTCTTGATATAGGTTGATAGGGTGTCTTGATATAGGAAGTGACATAGGGTACAATTTGCAGCCGGGTTTTTTTTCCTTCAATAATGTTACTTGTTATATAATAATGTTGAGGAGCGATGGTAGCCTAGTTGGAGAAAGCACGCCTCTCAAGCCAGAGTGAGTGGGTTCGAACCCAGCCGACGGCATGCACCAATTTGTACATTGTGTGAACATATGTGCGTATTGTATGTCATCTGCTACATGACTGGACCCGGTGTATGGCGACAGGCTCGCCCCCTGTCACATTTGGGACTAAATATCGTCTGGCGAAGTGTGAGTGTGGTATTAAACCTCTGCCAACCAGTTCGGGGGAAAGGCGTGACGATATGTATGTATGTTATCTCCATGACTGGGGTGGAGCAGAGCGACAGTGGCGGGTGTCGGCGTCCTGTGTGGCCAGCCACCCGCTACACGTGTGCATTGCGTCTTTTTAAAATACATGAAAAAACTGGCCAAGTTGGAGCCGGACTCGCACGAAGGGTTCTGTGCCATTAGATGGCATCTATAAAAACGGCAAAAAAATATATCGTTTGTTGTATGGAGGAGCTCCCTTAAATATATATTTAATTCTGTTTTTTAGTGTTTGTTGTTATAGCGGCAACAGAAGTACATCATCTGTGAAAATTTCAACTGTCTAAATATCACGGTTCATGAGATACAGCCTGGTGACACGAACAGATAGACGCGAGACGGACGGACAGCGAA
The DNA here is from genome assembly GCA_911728515.1 of Peribatodes rhomboidaria. Taxonomy (NCBI): domain Eukaryota; kingdom Metazoa; phylum Arthropoda; class Insecta; order Lepidoptera; family Geometridae; genus Peribatodes; species Peribatodes rhomboidaria. The sequence goes on along the minus strand of OU452196.1, from coordinate 5,507,922 downwards.
GTCTTAGTAATAGGGTCTTGTTTTACTCTTTGGGTACGGCAACCTAAAAAGTGTGTTAAGACGCTGTCGTTGAAGCCTTAAAATTAACTACTTAGATGTTTTCTTTCCTAATACTTTGCTGTTTCGCAATCACTGAGTGTCATTCAGGCTAATTAGGCTATGTCATAATAACAGTTAGAAAATGGATTGTGTTCAAAATGTATATTGAATAAATTTGTTGTAATGTTATCTTGTCTAAATAAATGAAATTAAAACATTACAAGTTGAGTTATTAACACAAAATTGCCCAAAAAGTTTCCGAAGGTTACCTTTTTAATAATATACCGATGTATTCATTTAAAATCTTGTGTCTATAGACCAATGCCCGATTTACCTGGCAACAGTCACAGTGACTGTTATGTTTTTAGAGTTTAAATAAGTATCGCCCTACAGCCAAAACAGCTTGATGTATTTCGACATGGGAGGTGTCATTTGAATCGTCTACATAGTGGAAGTGACATAGGGTACAACATTTTGCAGCCAGGTTTTTTGTTTTTCTTGTAATAATTTTACTTGTTGAATAAACTTATTCGATTAGATTTAAAAATAAAACGCATGGAAGTGAGTAAATCCTTTTATTCAAGTCCGTGTCAAGCCTGCGTGAGCTCTTTGGGAAGTGCGTCGACCGGGATGAGTGCTGGTGCGCCGTCAGCGTCGCACGTGCAGAAGCAGTTCCCTCCAGCCGGCCCGTTCGGTAGAATCAGCACTTTGAGGTTCATGCTCGCTTCTAGCGCGTGCATTATTTCTGGAAAGTGAATAAATTTAAAGATTAGTATCATATAATGCGATGATAGCCTAGTTGGAGAAGGCCCGCCTCTCAAGCCAGAGGGAGCGGGCTCAAACCTAGCCGACGGCACGCACCGATTTGTTCTTTGTGTGAACACATGTGGGTATTGTATGTCATCTGTTACATGACTGGAGCCCAGTGTACATATATATAACGACAGGCTCGACCCCTGTCACATTTGGGACTGAATATCGTCCGACGAAGTGTGGGTGTTGTATTACACCTCTGCCAGCCCCTCGGAGGAAAGGCGTGACGATATGTTATGTAATGAACTTACCGCGTTTTCCCTGGTTGAGAGCCAATTTCCCACCAGATTTCGTCGTAGTTGTTTCGAAGGTTGGTTGCCCACCCGGCCGCGGTTGTCCCGGTGGGCTGGGCTGCGACAACTCCGGGGCGAAAGCTGTCGATGGCTCATCGGGCTCTTCCGTCGTACTGGTTGTTAGCTGAGCTGTCAACTCTGTTGTTGGCGCAACTATTGCTGGTTTAGTTGTTTCAGTCGCTTTAGTTGTTTCCGTTACCAGTTCAGTTGTTTTCGTTTCTTGAGTTGTTTCCGATGCTAATTTAGGTGTTTCTGTGACAGACTCGACTACTTTGGGATAATGTGATACGGAATTTTCTTCATATTCACCAGAATAAGTTGTTTCTATAAAATTACTTAATTCAGTAGTGGTTTCGAGTTTAGATTCTGTAGTGGCTGCTTGAGTAGTAAATTCTGTGGTTTCGATATCAGGGCAGTTGGTTGTCAATGATTCGGTTGTCGGTTGAGTTGATATTTGTTCTGTTGTTACAGCTTCAGTTGTTTGTGGACTTACTAGAGTTGCTATTGTTCGTGGAGTTGTTGTAGTTTTAGTTGTTTGCGGAGTTTCTGTAGTTGTAGTTGTAGTTTTCGTTGTTTGTGGGATCGCTGTAGTTGTTGTGATAGCTTCAGTTTGTTGGATATTTACAGTTGTTGTTAGAACAGGTTGTGTTGCGATTTCAGTTGTGGTCGTTTCTGTTGTTGGTTCTGTTTCTGTTGTAGCTTCAGTTGTATCCGGAATATCTGAGACGTTTTCTGTAGTAGGTTCTTCAGTTACGATAAATTCATTATCATGTAGTGAAGACTCTGTAGTACTTTCAGTTATTGGATTATCAAAAGTTGTCGTCTCAGTTGTTGAAAATGTTTGAGAATTAGGCTCTGTTACGTCAGAGAATGAAGAGTCGTGGCCATAGTCCTCATAGTCTTTGTAATTAACATTCAAAATATTGTCAGTTACTGCTTTTGTAGTAGACACATTGCGGATAACTGCATCTGTTGTAGAAGTAATTGTAACTGCGTCTGTCGTAGATATACTGTCAGTAACTATTGTAGTAGGAGCATCAGTAGCTGCTGTTGTAGAAATAATTGTAACTTTTGTAGTAGGTTCTTCAATTACTGGTTTTGTTGTAAAAACAATTGTAACTGCTTCTGTTGTAGATATACTGTCAGAAACTTTTGTAGTTGCAACGTCAGTAGCTGGTGTTGTTGAAACAACTGCAACTTTTGTAGTAGGTACTTCAATTACTTGTTTTGTAGAGGACATTGCTTCTGTCGTAGAAATATTGTCATTAATTATTGTTGTAGGAACGTCAGTAACCGGTTCTGTCGTAGAAATATAGTCAGTAACAACTTCAGTTGTAGTAAACGTTTCTGTTGTTGATTCTAATGACACACCCGTTGTAGTAATTTCGTCAGATGGCATCGTAGTGCTTTCAAAATTGTCAAAGCTATTTTGATCAGTTGTGGCATCATCGTGATATTTGTAATTTTCTGTAATTCCGTCCACATTTGTCTGAGCGGCAGTACTGCCGCTGCTTTCTCGAAAAAACTGCAGAGTAGTTGTTTGAATTTGTTGCGCTGTCAAATGTGTTGCCGATTCAACTTTAGTTGTAGTTGTTTCTGGTATTGTAAGTGGTTTTGCTGTTGTTGTTTCTAGTATTTCAAATGCTTCAGTTGTTGTTGTTTCTACCGTTGTATTTGGTCTAGTTATTTTTGTTATATTTTCTGTTACTGTGACAGTTTCGGTGGTATCATAGTAAATGTTTTGTATTTCAGTGACATTTTCTAATTTAGAGTCGTCTGACGGCTTTTCAGTAATTTCATTACCAAACTCGTCTATAGGTATTGCTACCAAGCTAAATGTGCCATCCTTGTTTTGCTTTATAATAATCATTGTTTTTGGCTTATCTTTTGTGTTTTCTCGTTTTTCCTCTTCAGGTTTTGTAGTTGTAGTGGTTTTTGGTATTGTTGTCGTAGGCGCTTCAGTTGTTGTTGTAGTGGTTGTCGGTTCTTCAGTTGTTGTCGGTGTTGTTGTGGTGGTCGTCGGTTCTTCAGTAGTTGTTGGTTCTTCAGTTGTAGTTGGTTCTTCAGTAGTTGTTGGCTCTTCAGTTGTAGTTGTAGTTGGTGCTTCAGTTGTCGTCGTCGTCGTCGTTGTTGTTGTTGGTTCTTGTGTTGTTGTAGTCGCTTCAGTAGTTGTCGTTGTCGTTGGTTCTTGTGTGGTTGTAGTCGCTTCAGTAGTTGTCGTTGTTGTTGTTGGTTCTTGTGTGGTTGTTGTCGCTTCAGTAGTTGTCGTTGTGGTTGTTGTTGGTTCTTGTGTGGTTGTAGTCGCTTCAGTAGTTGTCGTTGTGGTTGTTGTTGGTTCTTGTGTGGTTGTAGTCGCTTCAGTAGTCGTCGTTGTGGTTGGTGCCTTCGTCGTCGTTGTTGGTTGTTCAGTCGTAGTAGTAGTAGTTGTTGTTGGTTCTTCGGTAGTGGTTGTTGTTGTAGGTGGTTCAGTAGTTGTCGTTGTAGTTGTTGTTGTCGTGGTTGTTGGTCTCTCGACGCGTGGTTTGTTGGCTTTTATATATTCTATTGCGCTTGTTATATCTGAAATCGAAGATTTTTTTATTAACAATTACGGTTATGCCACAGCGATTTTTCTTAACACTCCTTTCTTTGATTAATAGCTTATTGAGTAAGTTTGGCATAGAAATAGATTTTAGTCTTGAATAGCACCTAGCCTATTTTTTAAGCGCATGTCACATCGCGGGGAGCAGCTAGTAGTCCCGTGGGATAACGGAGGCTGTAGATGACGATGATAGTGATTTACCTTTTTGTCCTGTAGCCCGTTTCAAATCTAGTAATGCGTCTATGAAATCTGAAATAAAAAGTATTTGATGTAAGTATCCAGTCATTGACCCAGCGAAGGGAAGTCTCAAAATCAACAGGGATAACTCAGAATTTGAGCGTATGCGTTTTTAAACGGGCTGTTTCCGTAAACGACCGACGAAAATATCATTGTAGGTATCCATGATCAAAAAAATAAGGTCTAGCATTGCGGGAGCAAACACGTAATGACGTCGTTATCCGTCTCTTTTGAACTATTTGCAAATTACTTATTTCGGTCTTGCTTAAGCATCGAATGACGTCACTACGTGTTGCCCACGAGACAGGAATGCCATACCTGGCGGAGTATTTTACAATACCGCGATTGTATCTATACTCAACTTTTACTATGGACCCAATTCTTATTCAAAATTAATAGTATTTTCAATTTCCGTCAAGTAGCCACTAGTATTTATAGATATTACCTAGTTGTAAGCCAAAATTTGTGAGACTGTAATTTATTTATTATTTGAAAAAATAATGCCCCTCAGTTTCTTGCCTGTTCTTCTGAGAGGCTCTTTATCCGAACAAGGCGGTCGAGTCTATTTAAATAACTTTGACGTTCATAAGTGTATCTTTGATACTTAGATTGAATAAAAACATTTTGACTTAGACTTGATTAACTTAAGTTTGATTATGAGTAAAATCGGGTGAGAGGTTGTACTGATGTGGGGTTCGCAAGGTCACAGTTGGAGGCGAAAGACTAGTTTATGGGCTATAGTTAGTTACTTACTTGTAGTGTCCGTATATTCTTCTAAGATAATGACGACTTCTTCAAAATCTGAAAAATAAAAGAAAATAAAATAATTATAGGTACAAACTATGTATGGATGTGTGGTAATTTAAATAATTTTAATATTAATTTTATTTACGAATTTCATTTTAATAAATACATACATAGTGCTAAAAAAAAAAAAAAAAAAAGGTACAAACTAACTATCTAATATAACACTGGCCTACAAAAAAAAATTGTTTTGGTGTAGCTCTGTTCGCATCTGTAGTCGGTAAAGTAGGTAGTATGAACTACACTGCTGCTACTAGATGTCAGCTGACAGCTCTGGTTTACCTACAATTCTTTTTTTTTTTACGGTTTTATTCAAAATCAGTCCATGTTATAACTACTTTTATGACATTAAGCGTATAAATGTATGCAAGTAATTCAAGAAGTTGCATTAACGATCCTGATATGTTTTGTTACATATGCGGTGAGTATATAATGAAAAATCAACGGAAACCGATTAATGACACGGTAATTCGCTTGTATTCTGTATACTTTCTTCCTCGTGAACAAGAGCTGCTATGAAAAATGTGACTAGTTTTCTCGTATCAGCTACAAAATATACCCAAAATCAGGTCTAAAATCTTAAGCACCAAAATGAGTGTAGGCCAGTGTAATGATTATTATGAATGCGTGAGTTTGCTTGTACGTTTGTTTCTTACGCTTTAACGCCTTAACTATTCAACCGATCATCACACAATTTTGCATTATCATGTTGTCAGAGGTACAGAAAAAGATATACCTACTTACCCTACCTTTAACACTGAAAAAAAAATTAGCTCCTTTGGGACCGCGGGCGAAACCGCGGGGCATAGCTAGTACGAATATCAATATTATGTGTACGTGAATACAATATGTTAACAATTAGGCGAGTACTTACAAAATCTTTTAGAAATTGTGATGACGAGCTCGAAGAATTTCACCACATCTGAGAAAAAAGGTGTGAGTTTAATTATTGATAACTTATAGTTTCATTATTATTCGTTATTATTAGGGGTCGTCTATTAATAATGTGAAGTGATTTTGGCGATTTTTTATACCTACCTTCCTCTTGGTGAGGAAGGTAGGTACAAAAATCGCCAAAAACTAAACCCAGTTTTATCACAATTTTACACTGTTTTTTGCAATAAATGACGTGACCCCCGGCTCTCCCACGCGAGATTGGGTGAGATTTTACACGACCCCTAAACACCTCAGGCAATAAACGGACGACCCCTTAAAGTTAGTTTGTTAGCTGTCGGATGAGCAATGACAACTACAAGTCTTTTAAAAACTTGGTTCAATTAAAAAAAAATATTACTAAACACAATCAACGAGTACCTTTATGGCTATGAAATGCAAGCAAAGCCGCAGGTGGATGAGTGAATGAGTGCATTTACTTACAATACAAATATGTTAAACTCACCCATTTCAGTTATTTCGGAAACTTTTTGGATGACATCAAAGAACTCTGAAAAAAAAAATGGATTAGAATAGAGTTATACATACTTAGGGAAATCTTATGTTCAGTGCAAGTGGCCATAATACCATAAATTTAACTTAAAAAAAATGTTTTTTAAAGCGATGATAGCCTAGTTGGAGAAGGCTCGCCTCTCAAGCCAGAGGGAGCGGGTTCGATCCCAGCTGAAGGCATGCACCAAATTGTTCATTGTGTGAACATAATGTGCGTATTGTATTGTATCTGCTACGTAGGTAACTGGAGCTCGATGTATGGCAACAGACTCGCACCTGTCACATTTAGGACTAAATATCGTCCGACGAAGTGTGTGTTGTATTACACCTCTGCCAGCAACTTCGTGGTAAACTCGTGACGATATGTTGTTTTAAGCGATACTTGTTTGAAAATCGGTTAAGGTCGGTAACAGTATTAGAAGGAAAACAAAAAAAAACCCGGCTGCAAAATGTTGTACCCTATGTCACTTGCACTATCAAGACGATTCAAATGACACCTCACATGTCGAAATACATCAAGCTGTTTAGGCTGTAGGGTGTGCCAAAGTAACCTTATACATACTCGTACATACTTACATACATACACCTGAAAAACATAACCCTCCTCCTTGTGCGAGTAAAAACGCGTATACTCACTCTCTCTATCCGATATTTTACAGAGCATGGCGGCCGCCAGACTTATGTTTGAAGCGTTGGTAATCCGCAGGATGGTCTCTATCAGTACTATGATATCCACGTCTGTGTACTTCAACACTGTTGCGAAGAATTCGAATATATCTGAAAGAAGAATAATAGTTTTTGAAGTAAAACTTCTAATGCGACTACCAACAAGGTTGCGTTAAATGTTAAACGCTCATGGGGAGGGGGAATAGAAAGAGTCAGAGCGAGAGTGAATGCGAGGCACTCGAACGCATGCGCGTAGTATACTGTTACAGGTCAGCGCGAGCGTTAGCAACGAGTAGCGTCCGATATTACAACGCAAGAGGGACAGAGAAAGAAAGATACACAGAAGTTTCACTTCTTCCGCGCGGAGGGACTCCACACACTATTTTTGAAGTAATACTTCTTTTGGCGCGATAGAGAAAAATGATGAGAGTGAATTTTTACGATGCGCGCGCACACCGACACCTAAATTCTACATCGTGAAGTTAGTTCTAGGTGGCATAAAAATTGATAACTATGTTCAAGTTGTATATTCTAGTATTTTTATATTTAGAACACGTGTTTCGTAAGAGTACAATTAAACAGTGAATAAATAAATATTATTTTGGTGTTTTTATTAAATCAATTTCATATACGACGGTGATAGTATTTACTAATAATTTATTATTTATTAATGTATCTTTATTTATTGAATATTAGTGATAAAACTGATTTGAATAAACTGTTTTGAGTGCCTTTATAGATTTGAGGTTTATTTATTTTATTTATTTATTAAGGAATACCAACAGTATACATATTAAACAATTTAAGTTTTCTTACAGCTAATAGGAACAGTTCTGATATGTATACCCATAATAGGTATTCACAACATTCGCAAGAGGAAGGTGGTGAGTATTTTTATTTCTATCTTAACATCATAATTATCTTTGAAAACTAACAAATTCTTTAATCACAGACAGGTCAGCAAGAGAAAAATGAAATAAAATATAAATACATTATACATAAATAAATATACATAAATACACACTAGCAAAAATAAATAAGATGGTTTAAAATGATTACTATATCATTTTAACTATTGATTGTTTGTATTAATTGTTTTTTTTTTAATACTTTGCTCCTAAATAATTTTAAGGAGTCGTGAAATATATCAATGTCGTTCGTGCAGGCATTAATTTAGTTGTACGTACAACATACCCTGTATAACGGAGAGTTGTGTGCCAAGTTGGTTTTGGATTGTGGGATATCGGTGTGGGACTTTTAGGGAAAACTTAGTAAGGATAATAAGGACTGTCAATATGGTTATGAATTGCCTTATACAGAAATGTGAGGTCTCGTAATTTTCGACGAGGTTAGGAAGTATAATAAACTTCTAACGCGTGTACATAAGTACACACACTCTTTTTTTTGTTATGCAAGACTGTAAAGTTCTTTTTGGCGCGAGTACTTCTATTGAAACCAGCGGTACTATTCACAATCATTCGGAACGTTTCCGATCGGATCTTACAAATTTCAAACTCAAATTGTTTAAATCTCAATCAGTCTCAAGTCAGTTTTAATGTCCGTCCGTATGTGGGTGTTGCACACCTCTGCCAGCACCTTCGGAGGAAAGGCGTGACGATATGTTATGTTATAGTCCGGTCAATTTAGACCAAAAAATGAGAGTGAAGTTACATAAAGTCCCAACAAGCTGAATTTTTGTGAAGTTGTTCAAAACATAATTACAAACAATGTCTAGAAGTTCCCCATCATTCCCCTGTAAGGAAAAAATTTAATTCAAGGTCAAAGGTCAAAAAAATGAGTTTTTCGCGATTTTCAGCAAAACGGTAAGTTTTATCATAAAAGTACCTCAGACAAAAATTGTAGATCATAAAATTATCTATAAAAAAAGTATCAATACTTTTTTTCTTACGAGCCACCGTTTCTGAGATATAACGATTCTAAAAGTTATAAAAGTTGTTATCGTCATAATATGCACACGTTTCCACGCCACCTACGAGGTAGTGTACTTAGCTATTATGAGATGGAGAGACGAGGTCATAGTTCGAGCGAACAACTACTAACCTGGTATGTTTGTGACACTTCTTATGACTCCCCAAGCTTGTTGTACGGCTGTAAGCAAACAAATTAACATTTAGAGCACTGAAAATAAGCCTTAACATTTTGACCACTAAGGTCAATATTACTTGACACTAGCGGGCCTTGCGTGCTAGCACCGTTCTTAGTCAATCGGTAAACTAACTTTTAAAAGCGACTAATTCGACAAATTTGTTCGGAAATTACCGATTTTGTCGATTTGAAATTTCAGTTTACCGATCGCCAAAGAACGTAGCTAGAACTCGTTCAAGCATGGACTTTTAAATTGACGTTTCAAAGCGACTGAATCGTTAATTTCCGGAAAAATTAAACGATTAGTCGATTTGAAACGTCAGTTTAAATGTCTGTGCTCGAACCACTTGTACGCCAGCTATCTTATTAAGAGGGCCGCGACGCTCTGAAATTTCCATACAAACGCGCTACCTACTCAAATTTCTTGAAAACCGTTTGTCATTATGATGAAATTTAGCATGTACAATTAAATTAACAATATCTCCGCCCCTATGTTCTTGTTTTTTTTTTTAAACGTTCTCAAGCGCTATGAAAAATAGAGCTATGAAAAATATCCGCATTTTTAAAGGGTCACTTTTGACTGATTTATTCAATAGGTAGACAAAGCAAATCAAAAATTCCATTACATAGGGAGATTGTCTACATCATTAGCTGTTAAATGAATCCATAATACAAGGGAAATTCTTAGTTTCTTAAGAACAATTACAGAAGTGCAAAAGTCATAAAAAATATTTAAATTGCACTTTGTCACTCTGTAGGTAACTTTAGAGGCTCGTCAGTATCATTACTCGCTCTCTTCGCTCGTCTTCTTCTTCTAGACGAAATGGCTATAGAATACCTTAAGCCAATGCGAAGTTAGTCTAGGTCGCCTAGGTCGAAGTTAGTTAGGTCGCCAGACTCTTAACGTACTTTTTAGAGTTACGCACCCAAAAGTTCCCAACCCTATCACTAAGTCTCTCACCAGGAGGGCTATTCCTACGCGTGAGATGAGATGTGATCTTATTTTGGTCACTCTCACACTTATGACGTTTCAAACGAGAGCCACTTCGTAAGAATAGTCCTCCAAGAGGGCTATTCCTACGCGTGAGATGAGATGAAATTTTATCTTGGTCACTCTTACACCTATGACGTTTCAAACGAGAGCAACAAGGACGAAAAAAGGTGAGATGAAAATCTGAAATCTCCGAATAGGGCCCCAGCTAGGCTGTATCTCATGAACCGTGATAATTAGACATTGAAATTTTCACCGATAATGTATTTAGTTCTGTTGCCGTTATAACAACAAATACTAAAAAACCAGAATACAATATTTTTTTTACACAACAGACATTATTTTTTCCTGTTTTTTTTTAGATAATGGCACGGAACCTGTCGTGCGCGAGTCCGAGTCGCACTTTGTCGGTTTTCTTTTTTTTAATTCCAGTTATATTACTGTTGAAGTGAATGAAGCTCTCAAAAAGTTAACGTTCTAAAGTCAGATTAAGACAAGAAGTTTGGTGTATTCGCAACTTACATTTGGTCCCAGTGAACTGAATTATTTTCCTGAAGAAGTCCAAGATATCTTCGTGGCCTGACTGTATTCGGATCTGCTCCAATATGTCCAGAACTGGCACTAAAAATTGAAAATAAATTCTAAAATAATACAAACAAGGTCGTATTACCGGTACCGGTGTACCGGTAAATGTTTCTCGCCACAGTGCCGGAGATAAGCACAGTCTAATCTATTCGCGATCATGTTTAGGACGGTGTTGGTGCTGGCCCGCACTCTGCGCATCAAGGACGCGGCTCGCGACCTCATGGTCGCGTGAAAACAAGCCATGTGTGCATCCGCGAACATGCCTGAAGCGCTACAAAATCAGGGCAACCCCAACAACACCCTAAACGCATCAACACAGGAATATTTTCCTGTCTCAAAATACATTTTATAATTTGATATCTCCTATAATAGTGTCGGGAGTGAGCAAGACAGCTGCTAAGCCTTATAATACCTCTTAACTAGTTCTAATCTAGTCTTAGGCAAATAGTCGCTTTTCGGGCACATGAAGTTAAGCATAGGCGTACCCATGATGGGGCAAGTAGTCAACTCTGGTCAAACTCGAACTCAAAGCTCAAAATTTAAGTTTTTCAAGTAAAAACAGGAATTTAGATAGACAGATTAATTCTTTATTGTTCACACCACACATTAAAAAAAAACCAAGAGAATATTTCAAATGACACCTCACATGTCGAAATACATCAAGCTGTTTAGGTTGTAGGCCGTGCCTAATGTATGGATGTGTATGGGTAGTATGGAAGTATGGATATGGATATCTTAACAATACCAGTTTTCGAAACGTATTCCAAAGAAGTGGGGTTTTTATTCAAATGTTGTTCTAATGAGAAGTCCGTTTAAAAAAATCGAAGTAAGTTTTATTTATATTATTTACTTACAAACTTTCGCATTTGCTATTATTAGTATGTCATAATTATTATCATTTTATCAGTATACAGGTATGTATTGTAATGATAATGATGCCTCTGATAGATATGGTATCGTTTTTTTAGCCCTGCGTTATAAATTAAAACTTTTTTTTTTGTACCGCTTGCATGAGCAAGTTTGAGTGAGTTTGAGTTCTGTGTAACACGGAAAGTGTAACACTAAATAGAAATAAGCTCACTTTACACGAACTTACCTCACAAAAGTGTAAACTTTACTTTATGAGGTTTCTTTGTCACTAGTCTCTTCTACTAAACTTATTATATAGTGTAACAACTGGCGGCCTGAAAACTAAAAGCGAAAAGGCGAGAAGTTATATTTATTGCTACCCCATTCCTAACAAAAGTCTGGGTACGCCTATGAAGTTAGATAGATAGATACATAAACTCTTTATTGTTCACACCACAGATAAAAAAACAACAAGAGAAAAATAATGATAAAACTTATTAAGTAGTGTAACAACTGGCGGCCTTATCACTAAAAGCGATCTCTTCCAGGCAACCTTAGGATGGAGAGGACACGACAAATGAGTATGGGACAGGGTGTGCAAAAATAACTAAAATAAACATAAGATTGATACAAAGAAACAACAAAACATCGAGTATTTTACCTATACACCTACATAAACTATTTACATAAAACTTACATAAAAGTACATAATACTAATATAATACATTCTAGTACTTAAAATACCTAAATTAAGAGTGTTCCTAAGAATGTTTCATACAATATTCATTATTCATATCGACTGAAAGACGTCTAGCATAACGTAAAAGGCAAAGATTTTAAAACCGACTTCCCATCCTATTTTAGAATTTTGTTGATATTTTAAAAACTGCTTGACCGATTTCCATAAAATTTATATGGGACCACCTCTAAACTAGGATTTATCAAACAAACAAAGAATCAATAAAATCAATTTGTTGGTTTATTTGCAGGTAGTTGCAAAAAGTAATCTTTAATTAATGTGGGTAGTTACAGATTACTAGTACGTTCAACCGCCATCATTTCTCCTTCATTCGTTTTGCCCATAGAGTAATACTGTATACGGAAAGTTTTGCCTCTGTGATAGGAACAAGTCGCATCGCTTCCAAGTAATAATAAGGATAATAAAACTAAATCATAGTCATTATTTAAATCCTTAAATCATGTGATTTAATTACGTCCATACACCTAAAATCTAATGCAATTCACAGTTGGCGGAGTCATCGCGTAACATACATACAAAATAAAACTAAAACAACATACAGTCGAATTGAGAGTTTCCTTCTTTTTGGATGTCGGTTAAAAAGGAAGCATTGATGGTTTCCATCATTTAGTCACTTTATTATAATGCTAGATACTCACATGACTGAGTAGTGAGTCCTTTAATGGCGTTCCTGACGTCGGTGAGTTTTTTCGACTGTGTGACGTCTAGCAGCGAAAGTAGGAAGTACAACGGCTCTTGTAGTTTTGTAACTCTGTTGATCGTCTGCATTATTGATACTAGGTCTGCGAACATAATAACATCCTAATCTTAACTAATATTATAAATGTCTGGAGCCTTTCACTTCCGCCAAGTAGCCACTAGTATTTATAGATATTACCTAGTTGTAAGCCAAAATTTGTGAGACTGTAATTTATTTATTCTTTGAAAAAATAATGCCCCTCAGTTTCTTGCCTGTTCTTCTGAGTAGAGGCTCTTTATCCGAACAAGGCGGTCGAGTCTATTATAAAACTTTGACGTTCATAAGTGTATCTTTGATACCTAAATTGAATAAAAACATTTTGACTTTTAAAATAAAATCCCGAAAAATATAACAGGGCTCACTGAGAGAAAATTTAGATCACATGTAAAAACTACGTTAATGAAAATAGGGTTTTATAAGGTTAAGAATTATTTAGAAGACAAAGATGGCTGGAGCCTTCCACTTCCGCCAAGTAGCCACTAGTATTTATAGGTATTTATAACCTAAATTGAATAAAAACATTTTGACTTTGACTTTGTATCTATTGAACTTTACTTACTGTCAGAGTCGAACGTCTCATTAAAGGCTTTCTGTACATCTTTCACAGTTTTTTCCCCCGCAATATTGTAGAGGCTGTTTATAATCACTTTTATACCTGAAAAAAATATTACAATACAATACAATACAACTTTATTGCACACCAAAAAATACATGGAAATCTTAAAAACTACGATACATTTTTCGGCAGTACAAGGGCGACCTTATTTCCTGAAGAGATATAACCTTCCATTTCACCTCGCCTTAACTGCCTCGGTGGCTGAGCTGGTAGTGTACCTGCCTTCTGAGCTTGAGGGGTTCGATTACCGCCTAGGGCAAACATTTATGTGATGAACATTTGTGTTTGTTCTATATCTGGGTGTTAATTATCTATTTATGTATGCACTTAAAATATCTAGCAAAGTATATTATTGCAAAGTAACTGTTCTGTCATTTTTTTGCTAAAGTAAAACTGTAAACTAAATTGTATTTAGAAATTAGGATAATTTATACGGACAAATACTTAATATACGAGTATATATATATATTGTTTTATGTATTGTGAATCCCGGTCTTGAAAAGCGGAAAGTAATGAGTTGAACAGGACTACGGGTTGCCTCGTGAGGCAACCAGTAAACAATGTATAGGGAATAAGTTGTTTTACAATAAATATTTTCATTTTCATTTCATTCTCATTTTTCATATGCACCCATAGTACAAGCTTTGCTTAGTTTGGGGTCAGGCGACCGTGTGGAAGTGTCCCGAATTTATTATTATTATTTATTTATTGAAACAAAAACCCGGCTGCAAGGTAGTTTACCCTATGTCACTTCCACTATCAAGACGATTCAAATGACACCTCACATGTCGAAATACATCAAGCTGTTTTTATGCTGTACGGCGTGCCAAAGAAACCTCATACACATAAACCCACATACATACATACACTCGAAAAACATAACCCTCCTTGCGCAGTCAGGTAAAAATGTTGAGTGTTATTTTTATCCCTTCGTGTTTTTATAAGTTTTCCGTGTCTGTCTGTGTGTGTGTGTGTGTGTGTGTGTGTGTGTGTGTGTGTGTCTGTCTGTGCCATCGTAACTCCCGAACAGATGATCCGATTTTTAATTGTTTTTTTTGTTTCTTTTAAAGGTGAATTAGTCGGTAGTGTTCTTAGCTATTGTGTGTAATGTGTTGTATTTAAATTATTAACTCTAAATACAACACATTACACACAAAAGCGATGATAGCCTAGTTGGAAGTAAGCTCGCCTCTCAAGCCAGAGGATGCAGGTTCGATTCGAGCTGAAGGCACGCACCAATATGTTCATTTGTGTTTTTTTTAGAATAGGTCGGCGTTTGACCACCAACTCGCTTGATGTTAAGCGACGTTGTGGTCTAAGATGGAGCACGACGCCTATAAGGTACTTATTCACTCTAGCCTTGAAGTTTTGTAGAGTGAAGAAGTACAAAGACGGCAGTTGAGTGAGGCGCTACAAGTGCGCTACTGCTCAGACCCGTCTTCGGAACGTGTGTGAACATGTTTAATGTAATCTATCTCTCTGCTAAATTTCATCCAGATCTTGCCTGTTCTTCTGAGTAGAGGCTCTTTATCCGAACAAGGCGGTCGAGTCTATTTAAAAAAACTTTGACGTTCATAAGTTTATCTTTGATACCTAAATTGAATAAAAGCATTTTGACTTTGACTTTGACTTTGATCCGTTCAGCTGTCCTGGCGTGATTGAGTAACAAACATCCATCCATCCATGTTTACAAACTTTCTATTAATATAAGTGTAATTGATACTTACTTCCACGGTTAGTCGCTTGAGTGAGTTCTTCTAAAGCGTATTTGAATTCTGCAAAATGTATTTTTTTAATTAAATATTTATTTACGTTATGGCTCTCCTAGACGGGCCATAATTATACTGCAATACTGGCCTGGCGATACTGGCAATATTGCCGGCAGGGTTGGATAAAGAGGTTTGGGGAACAAAGGAAGCCCCAAATAATTTTTCGAATAAAATGAACACAACGTTCACATCTTTTGATTATATAAGAATAGAATAGATTATAGGTAAAAAATTAAAGAAATAAATAACGGAAAAGTTGGTGGTCCGTCACAATTAAGGTTTTTTACTTAAATATCTCTATCGTGAGGCCCCTCTTTTGTTGAAGCCCCGGGGCTGTAGCCCCGCCTGTCCTCTGATAAATCCGGCTCTGATTGCCGGTATTTTAATATTCAATTCCAAAACAGAATTGAAAAAAAATACCAGCAATCAGAGCCGGATTTATGAGAGGACAGGCGGGGCTAGAGCCGCGGGGCCTCCACAAAAGAGGGGCCTCACAATAGAGATATTTAAGAAAACAAATCGCAATTGTATTGAAAATACAATTTTCAATACAATTGAGATTTTGAAATCATTGAATTGAATTGCATTACATATCATTAAATTCCATTATTTACATTGCAATACTAGTTGATCAAAATCCCAATTGTATTGAAAATACAATTTTCAATACAATTGAGATTTTGAAATAATTGAATTGAATTGCATTACATATCATTACATTCCATTATTTACATTGCAATACTAGTTGATACTCACGAGTTTGCTTAGTAATTTTCTTGAGCAACAGCACGGCTTCCGAAATGGATTTGGCTCTCATTATCTTCACGAACTCACTGATCGCTTCCCCAATCGCTGAAATTGATAAACTAGCTGTTACCCGCGACGTCGTTCGCGTTAATCCAGAAAATTGTATCCAAAAACCTTCCTCGTGATATACTGTAACTAATTATCAAATTTTATCAAGATGCGTTCAGTAGTTTAGCTGCGAAAAGCCTAGAAACAGACGGACATTCGACTTTATAATATTAGGTAGTATGGACTGGTTTGGACTGGTTTGGTATAAGCTATGATAGCATAGTTGGAGAAGGCCCGCCTCTCAAGCCAGAGGGATTGCATTCGATCCCAGCCGACGGCACGTACTAAATTTTTTTTTTAAATGTAGAATAGGTCGGCATTTGGCTGATGTCAAGCGACGTTGTGGTCTAAGATGGAGCACGACTACCTATAAGGTATTCACTCTAGCCTTGAAGTTTTGTAGAGTGAAGAAGTACAAAGACGGCAGTTGAGTGAGGCGCTACAAGTGCGCTACTGCTCAGACCCGTCTTCGGAACGGTTACCGGACTACATCCCAATTCATTTTTTTCATTCTGTGAGTATATTGTATTGTATATCATTTGCTACATGACTGGAGCCCGGTGTATGGCGACAGACTCGCCCCCTGTTACATTTGGGACTGAATTTTTACAGCGAAATGTAAGTAATGTATTACACCTCTGCTAACACCTTTCGGCCCCTTGGCGGGACGATATGTTTGTTAAGGTGGATTTATAAAAATACAGTAAGCATACCGCCAGTTCTCGTGCCCAGTATGAGCAAGTTGAAAGCGCCATTCATATCTGCAACAAAATAGAAGATTATGCACCGAGGGAGTTAAGCTGTGCCTTACCTCACGGGCGGCTTATTGAACCCTGAGCGTAACGAGGGACTCTAGAGTTAACTCCCTAGCGCGGTGAGGGAGTTGTGTAGAGTCCTGAGTGAAGCGAGGGGTAAGCCGCTCAAGACGAAGACACTGCTTCATCCCAGAGGTGAATACTCTACTTTTCACATCTTCTGCGAGGCAATAAAAATAGTACAAACAATGAGAAACGCGATTTTTCGTATTCCCTACAAAATCTAATTTGATAGAGGAGTGATTTATCGTTGCAATCATTTGGTTTTCACTACAACTAAGAAATACGTAATTTACTAGATACTGGCAAATGCACACGACGTGCGGCGCTAAAAATTAATAGAAAAAAAAAACAGCGCTTATTGTTTTAAAATTTCATGCATTTGCGTTCTTTTTTTATGGTGGCCAGTTCGATTTTCGAATAACTCTTCCCTTAGATGAGTTTTTACTCAATTTTAACCTCTTTGCTAGAAAACTGCCTTCAAAAGTTTTATACAACACTGGTTTCACCCGCGGTTAAAAAGTATCCTATGTGCTATTCTAGACTAAAATCTATCTCTGTGCCAAATTTCATCCAGATCTGTTCAGCCGTTCTGGCGTGAAAGAGTAACAAACATCCTAAGGTTGCCTGGAAGAGATCGCTTTTAGTGATAAGGCCGCCAGTTGTTACACTATTTAACAAGTTTTATCATTATTTTTCTCTTGTTGTTTTGTTATCTGTGGTGTGACCAATAAAGAGTTTATCTATCGATCTATCATCCATCCATCCATCCATCCATACATACAAACTTTCGCGTTTATAATATTAGTAGGATTGCCTTGGGAGGCAATGCCTAGCTTTACGTTGAGACTACGCGATATGTAATTGGTTATTGTCGAGCAAGTGGTGTGAAACGCAGGTGACACCGTGGGGCGTAGCTAGTTTATAATATTACTAACTGTTGCCTGCAACTTCGTTCGCGTTTATTCAGAAAATAGTATCCATGAACCCTTCTCGCGATATACTGTAACTAATTATCTAATTATGAATAATAATCCGTTACCAATGAGATCCTCTGATCTCATACTCTGATTTTAATGTTGGACTCTTCCAACATTAAAAAATACTGGCTGGTTTTGAGCGGAGTTTTAATTTTAGTTGTCAGTTGTTATTTTAGTACCAACTACGTTCTGTGATGTTCTCTAACGCAATTGGTAAGCGGTGCGTTATTTTTTTATTAATTTACAGAATTTCATGACAAAAAGATTTATTTATTCAGAAAAAAGTCTCCAAAAACCTTCCTTGTGACACACTGCAACTATTTATCAAATTTCATCAAGATACATTCAGTCGTTTGGCCGTGCAAAGCCTACAAACAGACAGACAGAGTTCCTTTCGATTTTATAATTAGTAAGGATTTGGTTCTTACCGACTTCGTTCTGCATGAGCCGCATTATGCGGGGGAACTCCGGGGGGCCAATTCCCCCCGTTATATCGGTCACCTCCTGACGTACCCCCGCCACCCCTGTACACAAAAAACCCACACTTTTAACTCCAAACAATGAACATACACGGGGTCAAATTAAATTAAATTAAAAATCATTTATTTCGGAACCAGTCCATAGTCGTCGTGCACATAATCATATCATAAGTAATAAAAAACAAAATTTAAATTAAAATCAAATACATAATTACAAAATTAATGTCAAATCTAATCAAAATTAAAATCACTAAATTCAATAAAAATCAGTCCAGTCAATAAAATAAAATCAATAAAAATAGTAAAATAAAATATAAATGGAACAAAACAAAATTATAATTTTAGCGCAGTCTCAAGTTTAAGTTAAGGGGTTCAGGCTGGAGCACACCAAATGCAGGTGCAGTCCGGGTGCATTCCAGGTCGGTTTCCGAGGACCAGTGAAGTATGAAATTCTATGAAAGACGTCACACTGAAAGCAGTCTGATAATAGCTTCGATAAAATATTGTACATAGATAACGTGTCTCATTAAAACTCAAGTCTCTATCGTGGCACCGCATCTACACTTGGCGTTCTATTCAAAGTAAGTAACACCTAACTATTTTATGAATTATATTAATTCTTTACTTTATTTTTTCGTTATATAAATATTATATTTAAATATACGATTTATTATTCAGAGGGCCGCGACGTTCTGAAATTTCCATACAAACGCGCTACTCAAATTTCTTGAAAACCGTTTGTCAGATTATGATGAAATTTAGCATGTACAATTAAATTAACAATATCTCCGCCCCTATCTTCTGGAGAGCTACTCGTATGAAAAATATCCGCATTTTTAAGGGGTCACTTTTGACTGATTTATTCAATAGTTAGACAAAGCAAATCATAAATTCCATTACATAGGCAGGTTGTCTACATCGTTAGCTGTTAAATGAATCCATAATACAAGGGAAATTCTTAGTTACTTAAGAATGATTACAGTAGTGCAAAATTCATAAAAAAAAATTAAATTGCACTTTGTCACTCTGTAGGTAAGTTTAGAGGCTCGTCAGTATCATTACTCGCTCTCTTCGCTCGTCTTTTTTTTTTAGACGAAATGGCTATAGAATATCTTAAGCCAATGCGAAGTTAGTCTAGGTCGCCTAGGTCGAAGTTAGAGTTAGGTCGCCGGACTCTTAAGATATATGTTTAGATATGTTTTACTATATTATATTTGTTTACGATTGTATTTATGTATGCCACCGATCGTTTGTCATATTTCGTTCTGTCCTGTCCATCCGAAGGTTGCCTGGAAGAAATCGCTTAAGGCGATAAGGCCGTCCTTGTACTGCCGAATGATATTTTATTTTTAATGTTCTCTTTATGTTTGTTTTACTCTGTATTTTTGGTGTGCAATAAATATGTATTGTATTTATTAAATTTTATTTAATTCGTTTCTTGTTTTATATTTTTATTCAGAACCATTGTATTTTAATTTAAATCTTTAGTTATTACGAAATAATTTGATGGATATAAATCTAGAAAATAAACAATTTCATTTCATAACTTCATGTGAATCTTGTTCATGTGAAGCATTGTTGACATTTGCTCAAGTGTTTTAGCGCAGTTACACGTCGTGACACTGACGCGATCACAGAGCGACTGACAGCGAAACAAGGCTTACACTTGACTTAAGCCTTGTTTTCAAGGTGCCATTTTTCGTTGAGACTTTACATCTATGTGTTTGATCGACGGGTGACAGACAAGACTCGAGCATTTTGGAACCGCTAAATATAGTGAAAAATATAAATTGACTCACCATCGACATGATTAGAGCTTTTGTGTTTAAAGTAGTCGCAGACTTCGTGAATATCTAGAAAATAGTAAAAAAATATTTATAAATAAAAAATAGAAGCTTTTAGTTGATTCGTCACCCTGCTTTTGACTTTGACTTTGCTTCTCGGCCGCTCCTGTTCGAAAAAGCGTAAGTAACAAGTACGAGTAATATTATATATTAAAACAAAAACCCGTCTGCAAAATGTTGTACCCTATGTCACTTCCGCTATCAAGACGATTCAAACGACACCTCACATCTCGAAATACATCAAGCTGTTTAGTCTGTAAAGCGTGCCAAAGCAACCTCATACATACATACACTCGAAAAATACAACCCTCTTTCTTGCGCAGTCGGGAAAAAACATACCAATGCTAATGAGATAACAAAAGAAATTGATTGAACAAGGGAGATTCGGTACGAAGACCTAATTATGCATCGCATAAATTAGATGCATGCACACAATTCAACGTAGTCACAAACAAACACAACCAGTCGCAACAGTGTCTCGTTCTCACTAATCTTTTCTACGTCTCTCTGTCTTTGTTATTGATACTCAACACAATAATGTCAACGGAGCGGTCTGGTTTATGCTTGCTTGTGTTGTATTTGGTCCACGTGCTGTGTACTAACAAGTAACATTATTAAAAGAAAAACAAAAAACCCAGCTGCAAAATATAGTACCCTATGTCACTTCCACTATTAAGACGATTCAAATGACACCTCACATGTCGAAATACAACAAGCTGTTTAGTCTGTAAGGCGTGCCAAAGAAACCTCATACATACACACACATACCCACATAAATACATAGATACATACACTCGAAAAACATAACCCTCCTTCTTGCGCAGTCGGGTAACTATTAGACTTGTACCGCTTCTTTCATGGGATAAGGGCAACTTACATTTTTCTCCGGACATCTTTTGCAAGCTCTCAAAGATGCCGTCGAAGTCTGCGTGCCCAGTCAGCGGTCGAAGTATCTTGAATGCTTTGAATACATCTGAAATTACATCACATGTTTACATAACTAGCTGCTCCTTGCGGATTTACCCGCTAAACCACAGTCAGATTATAGTTCCTTGTTTTCAATCATATACAGGGATACTGGTAATCAATTAGCATTCTTTTAGAGGCATATTCTGTACATTAAAAGAAACATCTTTTGAAAATTCGTATTTATTTTCTTCCATACAAAATTGAAAAAATAGTGCGTGAAGTCCCTCCGCGTGGAAGAAGTGAAACTTCCGTGTATCATTCTTTCTCGCTCCCTCTTGCGTTGTAATATCGGACGCTACTCGTTGCTAACGCTCGCGCTGGCCTGTAACAGTATACTACGCGAATGCGTTCCGAGTGCCTCGCATTCACTCTCGCTCTGTCTCTTGCTATTCCCTCTCCCCAGGAGCGTTAAACGTTTAACGCAACCTTGTTAGAAGTCGCATTAGAAGTTTCACTTCAAAAATATTTTGACTGGTCTAAACATAATTAACCCTATGTAAAAACTGCGCGCAACGGGCAGCGGCTCCGATGCTGTAAAGAGTTATGAAGCATTAGATAACCAAAAACTATAAAAACATTGTTTTGTTAATTTGTTGTGTTTTAGAAAAAGCTGTAGAACAAAAGATGTTTATTTTTGATGAAATAAATAAATAAATAAAAAGGTATTTATTGCCAAGACTAAAAAAATAAAAAATGACAAATCATTAAACAAAATACATAACAAACAACAATTTTAGTTTGGCAATTGGGATACTCTCAGCAATGTACTGCGGAGGCAGGCCAGCCTACGCAGAGCTGGTTTTCAGAGTATCCCAATGCTCGAACTAAACAAGAATAAATATGAACAGAATATGCTCCTAAAAGGTTGCTAATTGATTGCCAGTAATCCTGTATATTTTTTTTACACAAATAAATATATATTTTTGTACATGTACATACTTTTTGTCGTGGTGGCTTGGCTCCATACATTTTAATAGAGCGCCCCTGGCGGAAACGTTAAGGAACTAGGTTATATGTATGGAGCCATTATCCAAATGACAAGGTCTACCATTCCAAGAGCAAACACGTATGATGTCACCATGTCATCCGTCTCCTTCGCACTAATTGTAAATTACTTATTTCGTTCTTGCTTAAGCATCGGTTGACGTCACTACGTGTTGCCCACGTGACCGGAATGACCTGGCGGAGTATATTATTATACCATGTAGAGCCAAACGAAAACGAAATAAGTATACGTAACTGACAAAACTCGTACTAAGCCTATACGAAACATTTCTTTTCTGAAAAAAATGAAACTCACTGTTCTGATTTGTGAACTCCCTCAGAAGGTCTACTATGACTTTGATATCTGAAAAGAACATTAAACAAATATATTTACAGAGATAACAAATTTTTTTTTTTTTTTATGGACAATAAGTCGGCGTTTGACCACCAACTCGCCTGATGTTAGGCGACGTTGTGGTCTAAGATGGAGCACGACGACCTATTAGGTACTTATTCACTCTAGCCTTGAAGTTTTGTAGAGTGAAGAAGTACAAAGACGGAAGTTGAGTGAGGCGCTACAAGTGCGCCACTGCTTAGACCCGTCTTCGGAACGGTTACACCGGACTACATCCCGAAACACGACTAGGTCATTTCACGGCATGGCTTGGTCCGGTGGGTGGTAACTAGCCACGGCCGAAACCTCCCACCAGAGTTTGCTACCCGGTTAGCACTACCCGGGGACCACGTGTAGGGAATCAGAATAGAGTACACTCCTACGGACGTGGGTAGCTCAGCCCCCAAATTTAATAGGTTCAATTTATAGGTTCATAACATGTAACATTATAGTTGATTGCATCAGGCGTTACTTTGCGGAAGTTCATCTTCAAACTTGTTACTTGGACCATATCTCGTGTGATTCCACTTTAACGTCGCATTAAGTACATCAAGGAATATGAATCTTTTATTCTATTTTTAATTTTGAAATTTAAAAAAAAACTAATTTAATGAAATTTACTAGAAAAATTATACAAAATGATATTTGAATCTAATTTTAAACGTTATACAATTTGATATTTCAACTAACGAATTTACCTGAAAAATTTTAAAAAAATATATAAATACTAGCTGCGCCCCGCGGTTTCACCCGCGGTACCACAGGAACTGTTTATTTTTTCGTGAATAAAAGTATGTGCCTATGTCCTTTTCTGTACCCCAGACAACATGAATGCAAAATTTCAAGACGATTGAGTATTTGAGACGTGAAAGCGTTACAAACATACAAACAAACGAATAAACTCACTTTCGCATTATAATATTAGTTAGGATGTCAGGCGCTCACCGGTCGAGCAAGGTAGATGATGATGACGATGTGTCTGGTGTTCGACACAGGCGAGGAAGAGCTCGGGGACGTGCCCAAAGGGGCTAGCGCTGCGGGGGCCGTGGTCGTCTATGAGAGCGTTCCCGTAGCTCCGATATTTTGCGCCGAGGTGGAATACCCTAGGGTTTTTAAGGTTTTTAGGGGTTTTAGCGGGTATGCTGCCTCCGGCGAGCTTCCCACATATCTACCCAGCCTGCCTCCGGGGTCAGTAGGTAAAAGGTATTCCCTAGAAAAACTTGCGTGACAGATCTCCACGTTCAATTCGCGTGCGGTTTTACACAGCTCAAACGACACCGCAGCTTGCATTTACTTCACGGATGCTTTTGGTTTGCCGGGCTAGACGAAGCTGAAGGTAATAGAAGGTATCAGGCTAGGTAAACAAAAACATTACCATTTAAAACGGAAATTTTGACTATTGTTGAGTGTGAATTATAGCCTATGTCCAGGACGTAAGCTATATCTGTGCCAAATTTTATCCCGATCCGTTCAGCCATTCTGGCGTGATTGAGTAACAAATATCCATCCAAACTTTCGCATTTATAATATTATTTCGGGTTTAAAAGAGTAACAAATTAATACTTATATTTAGATTTCTTGCTGAAGAGCTGATGATCCCGTGGGATGCCACGGGAACACTATATTTTTACGGGATAAAAAGTAGCCTATGTACTAATCCAGGATGTCAGCTATTTCCACACTAAGTTTCATTAAAATTGATCTAGCCGTTTGAGCGTGAAGAAGTAGCAAACACACACACTCACAAACTTTCGCCTTTATAGTAATGAATACTATTGTACTTTATAGTAATTAATTAATATACGTGTTTCCTTGCTCATCCCGCAATCCGGGAACACTATATTTTTAGGAAATAATAAGAAATTGTAGGTAATTTATGAAAAAGTGCGTTCAAAACGTCAAATTAAATCTACTTTAAAAAAGCGTATATGAGTAACACTTTTTTTAAATTCCTTGCTCATCCCACGGGAACACTTTATTTTTAAGGGATCAAAAAATGTGTTTAAAAAACAAAAATGCGTCCAAAACGTGTAAATCTATAGTGGTTTATACGTATTAGACGCATTTTTTAGCCCACGCGAACAGTTAAATTTTCCGGGATAAAAAGTAGCCTATGTTCTAATCAAGGGTGTCAGCTACTGAATTTTGTCAAAATTGGTCCAGCAGTTTGAGCGCGAAGATGAACGATCACAAACTTTCTCCTTTTTAATATTAGTGTGATCACTATAATGGCTTACGCATAAGATATAGATATGTACCGCGGCGGACTTTTTTGTAGGCCTATTTAAGATGAATATTTCCATCATACATAAACACATGTGTACTCGTAACTCTAGCGGTTTTTCCAGCGCACGCCGGAATAGCTCGCTGATGGTAGATTTTTTCCTACTTACTTGACTCTAATCGTCATATTTTGTACAATTCACACAATATCTTTATAAATTGTAGCCTATGTGTTATTCTGATGTATGAGCTATATTATTGTAAAGTTTAATTAAAATCATCTCCAAAGCTTTTGACAGGGTTTGGCATGACAGTCTTATCAGCAAGCTCACTTCGTTTGGCTTGACCGCTAGGTTTGTTGCGTGGATTTCGGATTTTCTGAGGGGCCGATCCATTCGAGTTGTCGTTGACGGTTGCTCGTCTGATCGAATGAATATAAATGCCGGGGTTCTTCAGGGATCCGTGCTCTCTGCGACACTCTTCCTGGTGCACATTAATGATCTGCTTAAGCCCGGTATCTTTGGGTATGCAGATGACAGCATTGTTGTGGAAAGCAATAAGTCTAGCGCACAGTCTAGTAAGTCTCAAATGCGGTCTCTAAGGGCTGACATGGTCGAGCGCTTGAACTTGTCCCTCCAGGCAGTCTCCAGTTGGGGTGATGCCAACCTGGTCAAGTTCAACGCGGCTAAAACCCAGGCGTGTCTGTTTTCCGCAAAAAGGAGGCCATTCGAACTGGGTCCTACTTTTCGAGGTGTATCCATCCCGATTAATAACAGCCTGGAGCTTTTAGGCGTTTCTTTGACTTCGACCCTCAACTTCGGCTCCTATATTGAGTCTAAGGCTCAATTAGCTGCTAAAAAGCTGGGTATCCTCTCGAAGGTGCGACGGTACTTCACGCCGGAACAGTTGCTGTCATTATATAAGGCACAGGTTCGGTCGTGCATGGAGTACTGTTCGCACCTTTGGGATGGATCGGCCAAGTACCAGCTCGAGGCGTTGGAGTCCATCGAGAAACGTGCGAAGAAGCTCATTGGCAACGACTCCCTTGTCCAGACCAAACTTCAAAGTCTAGATCATCGGCGCAAGGTTGCTGGTCTATCGGTTTTTTATCGGATACATTTCGGTGAGTGTGCATCTGGTTTGCATGACCTTATTCTTCCTAGCCCATTCTTTTATAAAACAACCAAGAGTATGAAAAAGCGGCATCGTTTTATGGTCGACATACCAACAACACGCAAAAAACGCTTTGGTTCGTCTTTTCTTATACGGACCGCTAGAGTGTGGAATACTCTGCCAGAGTGTGTGTTCCCTGACACTTATAATCTGGGTGTCTTCAAGTCTCGAGTGAATCGGTTTCTTCTAGGCAAGCGTGCTCCATCGTAGGCCGCATCACTGCTTATCATCAGGCATGTTGAAGGCCAAACGCAAGCCTATTAAGTTTAAAAAAAAAATCCATTCAGTAGTTTTACGTGAAAGAGAAACAAACATCCATCCAAACATACAAACATTCGCGTTTATAATATTAGTAGGATTATTATTGCTGCTGTGTTATTATGTCATCTGCTACATGACTGGAGCCCGGTGTATGGCGACAGGCTCGCCCCCTGTCACATTTGGGACTGAATATCGTCCGGCGAAGTGTGGGTGTTGTACACCTCTGCCAGCCCCCTCGGGAGAAAGGCGTGATGATATGTTTATTTACATTATTAAAAATGAAGCAAAACAACCAAAAAAGGACCAATTACTTACCTACCTAAAACCTATCTAATGTTATTTAAGTAAAAGCGAAGAAATTCTTCATACTCGTAACTAACAGGTAAGTAACCTATCTATGATAATAAAAATAAAAATGATGTATATTTTTGTACGTGCCACCCCACCAAACTCCTCACAAAAAAATATCCTGCCAATATTTAACTTTGGGTCTATATTACTTTAAACACAATGCGTTTTTAACAAATTGCTAGTGCCTTGAAAATTCGTAAAACAGACACAACCGTCAACAACGTCTGCCCCCACGCGTCTGCCCGCGTTCGGGTCGCGCGCAGCGATGAGTGACTTCTTCCCCCTCCTCACCTGCCGTGCGTCGGACCGCCCTTTACTTGAAACTTTTCGGTATATTTTGGTCAATTCACACAATATCTTTATAAATTGTAGCCTATGTGTTATTCTGATGTATAAGCTATATTATTGTAAAGTTTCATTAAAATCCATTCAGTAGTTTTTACGTGAAAGAGTAACAAACATCCATACATCCATCCATCCATCCATTCTTACAAACTTTCGCGTTTATAATATTAGTAGGATGTTATTCTGATGTATAAGCTATATTATTGCAAAGTTTCATTAAAATCCATTCAGTAGTTTTTACGTGAAAGAGTAACAAACATCCATACATCCATCCATCCATTCTTACAAACTTTCGCGTTTATAATATTAGTAGGATAGGATAATGCGACGTTAAAGCGGAATTACACTAGTTATGGTCCAAGTAACAAGTTTGATGCAACATTATTAAAAGAAAAAATAAAACCGACTGCAAAATGTTGTACCCTATGTCAATTCTACTATCAAGACGATTCAAATGACACCTCACATGTCGAAATACATCAAGCTGTTTAGGCTGTAGGGCGTGCCAAAGAAACCTCATACAAACATACATACATACATACACTCGAATAACACAACTCTCCTTCTTGCGCAGTCGGGTAATTAGTTACATTTTTCTTGATTGTTACAATAGTTTTGCTATGCTTATTACTTACTAGAAGTCCCTTGTAGTGTTTCCATGAATTCTATTACGAATTTCCAACTACGCGAACCGCGGGCTTTTCGCATGAAGCTGTATGTTTGTTCTTTACCTGCCAAGTAACACAATAATATGAAACAACAAGTAACTTTAACAAAAAAAGTAACATTATTAAAAGAAAAACAAAAACCCGGCTGCACAATGTTGTTCCCTATGTCACTTCCGCTATCAAGACGATTCAAATGACACCTCACATGTCGAAATAGATCACGCTGTTTAGGCTGTAGGTCGTGCCAAAGAAACCTCATGAATACATATACGAGTATGTATACAATATACATTTATTTATACATAAACTCGAAAAACATTACCCTTCTTCTTAAGCAGTGGGGTAAAAAGTAGGCTAGGGATATAAAGGGTTCTAACGAACGAATGAATGAATGAATGAATGAATGAATGAAACGAAATGAAGGAATGTAGTCACCTACAGCACAAGAATATTTATGTTCTTAGTGTAGGTGCTACAAGACAACTACTAATGTTACCCTTATATTTTTAAGATTTATCTATAAGTAAAATTTGTAAGCTTTTACTAAATAAAATAAATTTGAATTTTGAATTTGAACGTTTGTTCGTTAAATTGCTTTGTTTGATGTTAATTTTATTGAAGTGTGAATTAGATGTAAATATCTAGTTTAGTAAGTATTAGATGATTTTCTAAAATGTTAAATATTGCATGTCCGCTAGGACAAACTGTTGAGACTAGGTACTTTAACATACCTACTTCATCTTTTTATGTACACAGTTTTGAGCAATAAAGTTTACTTTACTAATCGCAGTACAAAATCGGTCAAGCTAATTTTGTATGGAGAGGCAGCAGGGGCGGACTAGCAGTCTTCTCGTCAGACGTTTAATGACGTGTAGTACCTTTGGGACTATTCCTACGCGTGAGATGAGATGAGATTTTATCTTGGTCACTCTCACACCTGAGACGTTTCAAACGAGAGCAACAAGAACGAAAAAAGATGAGATTAAAATCTCAAATCTCCGAATAGGGCCTCTGTGGGGTATTCCTATGCGTGAGATGAGATGAGATTTTATCTTGGTCACTCTCACACCTGTGACGTTTCAAACGAGAGCAACAAGGACGAAAACAGATGAGATTAAAGTCTCAAATCTCCGAATAGGACTCCTGGCTTATTCTGAAGCGTGAGATGCTGGCTTGTCACTATAACTCTTAAGACTTTTCAAACTAGAGAGACCATGACCGAAAAATATCTGAATTTGTAGGAATAGCTATCATGCCCTTTCTCCCAATATTTAAAATATTTCCCACGAACAGAATAATCTTTTACAATGAATAAAACTGACTGCTAGTCATCGGAATTGGACTTTTGTAAAGAATGGGGCCGACCTGTGGCCCTATTCGGAGATTTAAGATTTTCATCTCACCTTTTTTCGTCCTTGTTGCTCTCGTTTGAAACGTAACCAAGATAAAATCTCATTTCATCTCACGCGTAGGAATAGCCCTCCTGTTGGTAGGTTATTCTCAAATAGAAAAATAATTTACAATATTGGTTAATGCACGAAATGGTGCGACGGCACGCATTAATTTGTTCATTGTGTGAACTTATGTGCGTTTTGTATGTCATCTGCTACGTAACTGAAGCCCGGTGTATAGCGACAGGCTCGAATTGCCTTGGCAGCCCAGAAGAGGCTTGCTCTAGGGCCCTAATTCGGACGGTTGAAGTTTCGGTTAAAAACAAAATAAATTATTATTAACAATGACTCGACCGCCTTGTTCGGAAAGGGAACCTCACCTCAGAAGAACAGGCAAGAAACTGAGGGGCGTAAAATGAACGAACACTACGAGCTAACTAACCGATCTTCTAACAGACCTTGTAGGCAGTCTTCGACCTCGCCGGCGAGGTCGGTGTATGATAGTGTACCTTTGGTAACCGGCGCCTATACTAAAAACTGAATACTAAGTTCTTTTGGATCATGGACCCAACTATAGATATACTTACTTTTGATCCCTGTGACGTCCATAACGTATTGCAAGACGTCTTCTTCCTCTGAAAAAAAAAAACCATTATATTATTAGCTGTTTACCGCGACTTCGTTCGCGTTTATTCAAAAAAAGTATCCAAAAACGTTCCTCGTGTTATACTGTAACTAATTGACAAATTTCATCACGATCCATCCAGCCGTTTAGCCGTGAAAAGTCTACAAGCAGACAGATAGAGAGATACTTTCGGTTTTGTAATATTAGCATGGATTTCTCAGATCAACCTAGAGAATAAGAAGGCGCACGGCGTATGATTTAGGTGAAGCCAAAAACCATCCAAAAACTACGCTACTGTCGTATATGTACACAACACGCACACAAAGACACAAAAAACTACGCTACTCGCTTGGTCATTCTTACTTCGATGTGCATCGGTTTATGGTATAATTTCGTTTACATAAACTCATTTCATTTAAATATACGTAGTGCATTGTGAAAGTGTGGCCAGGACTACATTTTGAGGTTCTTTTTAAAAACTGTGCAATTTTTTACAAGTCAATTTTGACAAAGCCGTAACATTAAACTCTTACAAATATGTGCAGTTTTGGAATATTATTACTACTAAGGTTGTATATTGGAACGGAAATGGCTAACGTAGAGTTTGGGAATTAATTCTAGTTTTCGTGCAATTGTAAATGTTTTCATGGCAACATTACCACGCTCACAAGTTTAATAAAGAAGTGGCTTCAGCGAGATTATGTCGCAGTGTTCCATCTTTTCCTCTAGGTTGATCTGAGATGAATTATTAAATACTTGTATTAAATGATCTTGAAGAAAGTTAAGCGATCGACTTTTTCCAATTTGAAGTACGCTAGGTGAGCTAGCGAGCTAAAATAATGACGTAACGGCATTAGTATTAGTAAAGTTAGTAATATTGATTATAATAAAGAGAGAAACGTAAACATGTAATTTTTTACGTGGTTATGTTTTTCTAAGTAAAAATTATAAATATTACCATGTAACTTATTCTGAATATTTTGTAATACTGTTTTCAATGTATTGATATAGGCCAATTTATTAAAAAATACATTCTATAATTTAATCCTACTAATATTTTTAACGCTAAAGTTTGTAAGAATGTATGCATGGATGTTTATTACTCTTTCACGCCAGAACGGCTCAACAGACCTGGATGAAATTTGGCACAGACATAGATTATAGTCTAGAATAGCACATAGGATACTTTTTAACCGCGGGTGAAACCGCGGGGCGCAGCTAGTCTAATATACTAGTGTCGCGAGCGAGTGAGACAGCTGGTTTATGGTAATTAATGGTGTATGTTAAGGCGCGGCCTTAACATACACCATTAATCTCCATACACAAATAAACATTCTATTTACGCACTTTCCACGCTTTCCTTCGTATCCAGCGAATATTCGCCCCTGCGCAATTCTTGTACAAACACACAAGACAAAAGGAAATCGTGTTTAATTACTTTAGACTAAAGGAGGTAATTATACAAGTGTTCCCGAGGTCGCACGACATAAATACCTATAGCTATAATGTATTCTTAGTATATTAGGTGGTGTATAGACCAGAGACGTGAACAAGTGGATTTGATAAACAAGTATGCGAAATGTTAAGAGTACCTAACTAACTTCGACCTAGGCGACCTAGACTAACTTCGCATTGGCTTACGGTATTCTATAGCCATTTCGTCTAGAAGAAGAAGACGAGCGAAGAGAGCGAGTAATGATACTGACGAGCCTCTAAAGTTACCTACAGAGTGACAAAGTACAATTTCAGTATTTTTTTATGACTTTTGCACTTCTGTAATCATTCTTAAGTAACTAAGAATTTCCCTTGTATTATGGATTCATTTAAAAGCTAATGATGTAGAAAAGCTTCCTATGTAAAGGGATTTTTGATTTGCTTCTTCTTTCTATTGAATAAATCAGTCAAAAGTGACCCCTTAAAAATGTTGATATTTTCCATAGCTCTATTTTCACTTGAGGACGTTTTTTAAAAAACCAAGAACATATGGGCGGATATATAGTTAATTTAATTGTACATGCTAAATTTTATCATAATCTGACAAATGGTTTCCAAGAAATTTGACAAGCGCGTTTGTATGGACATTTCAGAGCGTCGCGGGACTCTTAAGATCTACGCTTCGCTAGGTCAATGAATCGTGTTATTCTATAAGACTTGTGATCAAAATAAAATTTGCAAGTCTGTCAATGTCATGACGAATCGACAATGCCCTCAATGTGTGAATTGGTGTAGTCATTTGAGTTCGTCTGGTATGGACAGGTGGCGACGTCGCTTTTAGGTCGCTTAAAGGCCTTTCAGAATGTCTTGTCTAATTACCAGCTGTTGCCTGCTACTTCGTTCGCGTTTATTCAGAAAATAGTAACTAGACCCTCCTCGTGATATCCAAAGAGATCAGAGTCCAAAATTTTAAAAAAATACTGGCTGGTTTTGAGCGGAGTTTTAATTTTAGTTGTCAGTTGTTATTTGAGTACCAACTACGTACTATTGTGTGATGTTGTCTGACGCATTGTGTAAGCGACGCGTTATTTTTTATTAATTTACAGAATTTTATGACAAAAAGATTTATTTATTCAGAAAAATCCAAAAACATTTCCTGTTACATACTGCAACTATTTACGTGCATAATGACGATAAAAAGCAGTCTAGCTGTTGTGGTGTAGGACTCAGATCAATCTAGAGGAAAAGATGGAACACTGCGTTAAATCTTGCTGAAGCCACTTCTTTTTAAACGTGTGCGCCTGGTAATGTTGCCATGAAAAACAATTACAATGGCACGAAAACTAATATTATTTCCCGAACTCTACGTTAGCCATTTCCGTTGCAATAAACAGCCGTAATTTAGTAGATTTAATATTCTACAACTGCACATATTTGTAAGAGTTTAATGTTGCGGCTTTTTCAAAATTGACTTGAAAAAAAACTGCAGTTTTGAAAAAGAACCTCAAAATGCAGTTCTAACCACACTTTTATACTGCACTATGTATATTTATATTCACGAAATTATACCAATGCACATAATGTCGAGGTAAGAATGATCAAGTGAGTAGTGTAGTTTTTTTGCGTCAATGTGTGCGTGTTGTGTACATATACGACAGTAGCGTAGTTTTTGGATGGTTTTTGGCTTCACCTCAATCATACGCCGTGCTTATCTTATTCTCTAGGTTGATCTGAGGTAGTGGATGAATTAAATGCCTCATGCAAGCCGGTAGCATTTCTAGTTTCTTCTGTGGCTTCTCAATGCCCGTCCCTGTACTTACGAGTATGTATGGAACAAAATATCGCGTCAAGGTGTACATTTAAAACTATTGCTTACTTCTGCGACCGGTGAGTTCATACATGATGTCGCTGGCTTCTCTTGGACCTGAAAAAAATGAAAAAATGAGTATGTATGATGTATGTATGTTTCTATTTGGTCCCATTCAAATTGCAACGATATTCACAAAAATTATAACTCAAATTAGTCGAATCTCAGATCTCAATCTGCTATAATAACTTTTTAAACATGGGGGGTTACCACGAGTTTTGATTGTCAACGAAAACTTTCTTCGTTTTCGATTGGCTATCAAAACATCCACATACATTTAACCTAGTTCCTCAACGTGCGCTGTATTGAAATATATGAGCCAAACGAAAACGAAAAACGTTTTGGTAACTGTTAAAAACTCATGGTATTGGCACAAGGCTAGCCACTCGACTCATATTAACATACTTTAGTTACCTAGTCATTTTATGTATGTAATGATAATGCACTTACTTTTAGCTCCCAGCACATACATCATATCGGCTGATATAGGTCCTGCAAATAAAATTTTAATTAAAAAACAAAATAACAAGTAGGTAACATAATAATGTTACCTACTTGTTATTTGTTTTTCCTTTAATAAAAGGAAAAACAAAAACCTGGCTGCAAAATGTTGTACCCTATGTCACTTCCGCTATCAAGACGATTCAAACGACACCTCACATGTCGAAATCCATGAAGCTGTTGAGACTAGGGCGTGCTAAAGAAACCTCATACATCCATACATACATACCCACATACGTAAATAGACTCGAAAAACATAACCCTCCTTCTTGCGCAGTCGGGTAAACAAGTTTTTGACTTATGTTGTTACAATCTCTTCATCATCAGACCAGCTCAAGGGTATCATTATATTGCATCATTATTGTCAAGCTATGTCAGAGGCCTTCTGGCGGCTTAGTAACTCTGACATCAGGGTTAGCCACTCGGCCTTTTGGAACTTGCTTTTTTTTACCGAACTTGTGTATGACAAACAACTCAATTGGATACAGCAAATGCTTTTTGAAAACCGATGTTCAACAACGGTTTTCAAATTTTGAAACGGACAACTACTATATTACATACTAGCTGCGCCTCGCTGTTTCACCCGCGGTTCAAAAGTATCCTATGTGCTATTCTAGACTATAATCTATCTCTGTGCCAAATTTCATCCAGATCTGTTCAGCCGTTCTGGCGTGAAAGAGTAACAAACATCCATCTATCCATCCATTCTTACAAACTTTCGCGTTTATGATATTAAGAAGTAGGACGAACACTGCAAATTAAATTAAAGCTTGTAAGAAGAAAATATTATTTTGAAAACCAAAATTATAATTATGTTTTTGTACACGTGATATACGCTATATTAAATGTATGTACATATGTAAATTACGTAGATATAAATAAGTACTTGCAATTCATGTTATACCTAATTATTCGAACAGCTGTTTTTGCTCATCAACACTTTAATAATTTAAAAATTTATTGAGCATGTTAAGTAAGTATGCTCAAATTTATTAAAAGTAGCGAAGCTATAGTGTAACTTTGGAGAAATATAACACAATTAAAATTTAGTAACTTCTTGACAGTTGTTTTAAATAATCGCATTAATTTATTGTTGTAACTAACTCCAATAATAATTGACAAGAAATTGTTTTAATTAGTTAGGTGAACTAATTCAATTAATTAACTAGAAATTATTACGACGTTATTAGATACGTTAACTAATTGTTGTTTGTAATTCTTAGACAATAGTAGAAATTATTTCAATTAGTTACCTTCATTAAAAAATGCATGACAACTGTTTTAATTAATCGCATTAACTTATTGTTGTAACTATAATATTTATAATATATAAATATATCATAACTCCAATAATAATTTGAAAAGAAATTATTGAAGTGAAACTTATAATGCGACTTCAAACAAGGTTGCGTTAAACGTTTAACGCTCCTGGGGAGGGGGAATAGAAAGAGACAGCCAGAGTGAACGCGAGGCACTCGAACGCATGCGCGTAGTAAGAACACAGAAGTTTCACTTCTTCCGCGCGAAGGGACTCTACGCTCTATTTTTTCAAATAGTTCCATTAACTTAGTATTGTTATTGATTCAAATAATTATCTAGAAATTTTAACGACATTTTTAGGTACGTTTATTGACGAACGAATTGTTATAACTAATTAAAATGACTGTCAGAAAAACTGATTAGGCGAAAAAAAAGTGTATAATTATCGAATTTGCTCACAAAATTTCGCGAGAATCAGGTGAGGAGGAGAGGAGAGCAGACCTGCAGAGGAGCAGACGTCAGCGGTGAAGTCTCCAGCTACAGTTATATTAGTATAGATAGCTTACCGATGTCTTCATCTCGAATCTCCTCCTTTTCCTCTCTGCTAAGGCTCTCGAAGTCATCATCGAATGAATGACGTTCTCCGTGACCATGGCCATGTTCATGCCCGTGATCATGTGCCTTGCCATACGATGGTTTGGGAGAACTGGGTTCATTGTCTTCGTCTAGCATATCCATTAGAGAGCTCAAAGTTTGTAGCGAGTTTTTATCGGTTGAACTTTGGGGCCGTTGGTTTTTCGTTGAGGTTTGTCGGTTGCTGGCTAAGGTTTGTTGGTTGTTTCTGAAACTCGGTTTGTTGGTGATAAAAGCTGGTTGACTGGTTCTTGCGTATGGTTTGTTTTCTTGAGGAAGAATAGCTCTTAAAATCGGTTCGCTATGTCCCGGTGTCGGTTGGCTGTTTTCGAAGTATGGTTGGTTTCTTAAGGCTTGTTGGTTATTTTCTGGTCGGTTGCTTTCTAAAGATGATTTGCTATATGTTGGTGGATTATTTTCAAAGGTTTGTTGGTTTTCTAGTAGCTCCTGATTTGCTACACCTTTTTTCTTGTTTCCTAGACTTGATGGGTTAAATCTTTTTGTTTGTTGGTTAAATCCGAAACCTTGTTGGTTACTTTCAAAATTTGGTGAGTAGACTCCGTTTCTCTGTTGGTTGGTGGCGTAACTTGGCTGGTTGTTGCTGCCATAGGGCGGATTTCTTTGTTGGTTATTTCTAAAATTTTGTTGGTTTTCGTAACCTGGTTGGTACTTGTTTTGGTTGTACTGCGAGTTGTTTTCGTTGGAGGATGGCTGGTTTCTCATTTGGTTGTCCAGCTTCTTGTTGAAGCTTATGGACCCGTGCGTATTTTTTTGACCGTAGGTATCCGATCCAGCTACACCAGCTGGAATTGAATTTGAACCTTAAATTTAAAACGTATTAAACTGAGGTTAATGTGAAACGGTATTCGACAAAGTTATTTGATTCTAAGAAAGACCCCTTAGGAAAAACCCCTTTGGGTCTTTCCCAATATGTTACTAAGGTTATGGGGTTTTTTGGGAGTGTTATGATTTCAATTGTGAAATTATTGTGATGTTTAATTATGAAATTATTGTTACCTTAGTCAAAATTAGCGTGATTTTTAATTGAGACATTAGTGCGGTTCTAATTATGGTAGAAATTAGTGTGATTTATGACAGCGAAATTATTGTGAGTTTTTAAAGTGAATTATTAGGTGCTTAAGTTTTTTAAAGTTTTTTTTTTAAATTAAAATAATGGTGCCCCATTTAATAAATAAATACTAAGCGTAGATATAGGTATATTCACATACATATGTATAGAAGGCATAACAGAGTAGAAGCACAGTATCTACCCAGGCGAAGGACAAGGAT
Organism: Peribatodes rhomboidaria; assembly: GCA_911728515.1. NCBI lineage: Eukaryota > Metazoa > Arthropoda > Insecta > Lepidoptera > Geometridae > Peribatodes > Peribatodes rhomboidaria. The sequence goes on along the minus strand of OU452196.1, from coordinate 5,471,286 downwards.
GGCCATAGTTAATTATGAAGAATACACCATGTAACGTATTCACACCAACCTCTTTGGACTTGGGGGTCCTCTACGACAATCACATGTATAGGGTGGGTTCCTAGAAATGTATTGAAGAGTGAAAGAGATAGATATAAGATAGGTACTCAACTGTATTTGAAAAACGAGGCCAAAAGACAGAAGATTTATGACAGTAAATTATACTTTTTTTTTTTAAACCGAATGAAGTTTTTTTTTCTGTAATTTGGTCAATTAGAATTAAAGATAAAAGTCTAATTGTCTAAAGTGCCTGTTACATTACGCGATTTGTTTTACCCTGCCCGCATGGACAGAGTGCAGGGGCTCTAGATAGATTGCAATCGCTTCAATCGCGTTATGTTTAAGGCTCTAAGTTTTTAAAAAAACATGGCGTCTTTCGCTCAATGACAGCTCAGAAATTAGAGACATGTCATTTTTATTTAAGTACCGTAGTAAAATTTCATTTCTACAATTACTTGCAACGATTTGTCATTTTGCAACTAAACATTTACTAAGCCAAAAATTGTGACACAAATTTTTAACAAAATTTGCCCCTCGGTGTCTGACCAGTTTTTATGGGTAGTGGCTTTTTTTTCGAACAAGGTGTTAGAGAGTAATTTTTATAACCTTAACGTTAAAAGTGTTTCTTCGATACCCAATTGTATTAAGACATTTTGACTTTCCCCAAATATTCTATTAGGTACTATCCGGTTCCTAGCTGACCAAGAATGCCTCGCGAGGCACGTTACTATCTTGCTCTAGCTGCCAAGATTACAGCGGTCCAGAGCGAGATAGAAGCATGCCTCATGCTTGGTTAGTCCGGAATCGGCTATTCGGCTGTCCGCCATATTTGTTTGTAAACAAAAATGGCGGACATAACTAACAACTACAAGAAGACAACAAGGTGAAACGTTTCAAAATGGCAATAAACTTAATTTTCATACAGTTTTATGGTATTTGGCGCTAGACCGGATAACTAAATTAGGTAATAATGGAATTTACGCCAATTGTAGATCATTTCTTACGATATTTAGCCGAAATAGTAAACAGCGATACACTCGATTGCCTTTAGGTATTTGTCATTTAACCGATAAACTGACGATTATATATGACTAATCAGGTGCATATTTGTCATATATCTTATACCTTTAAATGAGCAATTCTTGTATATATATATATATATATATAATTGGAATCTCGGAATCGGCTCCAACGATTTTCATACAAATTAGTATATAGGGGGTTTCGGGACCGATAAATCGATCTAGCTAGGAATCATTTTTAGAAAATATCATTTTATTCGTGTTTTATCGATAATCAATCTCAACTGAAAAATATGACTCTTCCTGACATCTATTGGCGAATAATAATACTACTATTTTTTGTGAGCAACTAATTGCTTTAACGACACAACAGCAGATGGCGTTGTTAAGTAACACGAAGTCAATGAGTGTTTGCTTTGAGGTTAGACTAAAATCAATTGTTTATTATCCAAAAAACACAATTAAAAAATAAAAAAAAATACCGAGCAAAGCTCGGCCATCCAGGTACTTATACTATTTATCCGTTAAAATTATGAGAGTTTGTCTAAGATATCCGCAAATTCCATTATCATGTACCTTCAATAGTTTTCCGATCTAGCTATAAAAATGCTAGCTTAAAGAGAGTTGATAGTGTGCTCAGAGATGTTTTAGTTGGTAGCCAAAGTAAAATATAATGTACTTACGCTTGGGGTCGGCGATTGCTTTCGTTTCTTGTACCTAGAATGAATATTTTGTTTTTATTTATGTTACTGCCTTTTTCACCGGCAACTTTGCGACCTTATTTTACCCGACTCCGTAAGAAAGAGGGTTATGTTTTTCGAGTGTATGTATGTATGAGGTTTCTTGGACACGTCCTACAGCTTAAACAGCTTGATGTATTTCGACATGTGAGGTGTCATTTGAATCGTCTTGATAGTGGAAGTGACATAGGGTACATTTAAAAGAAAAACAAAAAACCCGGCTGCAAAATGTTGTACCCTGTGTCACTTCCACTATCAAGACGATTCAAATGACACCTCACATGTCGAAATACATCAAGCTGTTTAGGCTGTAGGGCTTGCCAAAGAAACCTCAGACATACTCGTACATACATACCCACCCACAAACATACATAAAAAGGAGGGTTATCTTTTTCGAGTGCATCCACTCGAAAACAACACTAAATTACCCCTGCAACTACCAGTAAGACAACCAATAAACGAAACTCACGAATAAAACCGCCAAAACACACCACACACTAAATTTAAAATCCATTTTTATAATCGCACCGTTTCTGGTGGCCAGAATTTGGTATCTGAAGTCCACTGAATTCCATCTTGCCATACGACATTTTATATAATAATATATGTAAATAACTTACACTTGTTTCAATAGTGTGTATGTTCGAATTACGTAGCCAATTTTAATTTCGAGGCTTTGAGGGGACTGTGACGATGGTAAGGGGGTTGTTACACTGCTCCGCGGCATCGACGGAGCGCGGAAGCGCGTTTACCTTAGTACCTCTCAGTGCGTCCACAGGGTTTTTTTTGCAGTATTAAAATTTTTACTAAAATCGTTTATTTAAAATTTTTATTAAATTCGTTTTTTATTTAAAAAGTTAAAAGAATATATTTTGCACTTAAAAAATGACAATGTTATTTTTACCCGACTGTGCAAGAAAGAGGGTTATGTTTTTCAAGTGTGTGTATGTATGTATATGGTTTCTTTGTACCTTATAGGTCGTCGTGCTTCATCTTAGACCACAACGTCGCTTAAGATCAGGCGAGTTGGTGGTCAAACACCGACCTATTCTACATAAAAAAAAAAATGCCACAGCCTAAACAGCTCGATCGATTTCGACGTGTGAGGTGTCGTTTTGCAGCAGGGTGCTAAAAACCCGGCTACAAAATGTTGTACTCTATGTCACTTCCGCTATCAAGACGATTCAAATGACACCTCACATGTCGAAATCCATCAAGCTGTTTAGGCTGTAGGGCCAGGCAAAGAAACCTCATACATACATACATACATACACTCGAAAAACATAACCCTTGCGTAGTCGGATAAAAATACCCTGTACAAAAACGCGCGGTATAACACGCTAAAGACTCCACGCGCGAGATGTGACTCTACCCGCGTGCCGCGGAGCAGTGTGCTAAGTGCCTAATTGAAGCGATGGCTGCCTTTTGTGGTTTTTAACGAAATAAATCAAATTAAATGTACATAGTTAACGTCATAACCTCGGAACAATAAATTAAAACGGTCAAAGCAATTATTATTGTAAGAGTAGATATACATATGGCTACTTTTAAAGTAGGTATAGGAATTTTGTTTAAACCATTGCTAGCTTACTGAATTTTAACACACTTTTTTAGGTTTACCTGTATATCTTTGTCAGTGTAAAAATCGGTCGCCAGAAACGAGTTCCAAGTGGAGATTGCCAGATTGGTCAACAGATACTCGATCCAAGTAAAGTTCGGTCACCAGATACTTGTTCGAGTGGGGTTAAGTCGCCTGATACTCCTTTCAAACAGAATTTTTGGTCAGATACCAAGTACCGAGTAAAGTTTAGTCGCCAGACACCTTTTTTTTTTTTTCACCTTGGGAAAATCCTTTATGGATACCACCAACAGCCCCGGGTGCGGGCACAGAGTGGTTATGTGGGAATCCCGCCACTGACGGCCTACCCACTAAAAACCTAAGGGTGTTCCACCTCGGCGCAAAATGTCGGGGCAACGGGTACGCTTCCGGACTCCTCCGCAGCCCCGACAGCGCCAGCCCCTTCGGGCACCACCTCGAGCTTGCGCTCTCTCCCTCTCGATGACGATGTGTCGAACACCAGACACATCGTCATCATCCACCTCCTCGGGGACCAATTTTGCCCGTAGGCACCAACCAGCACCCGTGCCCAGGCGCCCATGGTCCCCATGCGACGGGTCAGATGAGTGGCCCCGCCGCCTGCCACTTCGGCCGCAGAGGATAGGGAGAGCGGCAACGACACACCGACTCGCCTCTTCCTCTGCGGCCCCACCGCGTCCGCCATCCAGACGGTGGCGACCCCGTTTGGGCCGCGGAAGGTAGGGAAAGTGGCAACGACACACCAACAGTCCTCTCCCGCCGCGGCCCCCAGCCTTCGGTTGCAGTCTCGCCAATGCGACACTGCACCCCGCGTCAGTTGTGAGTCTGTATGAGCAATACAGACCCACAACCTACTTAGGCCGCTTCCATATGGGCTTTGGGCTAAAAGCCCCAAGAAGCGGCCCCACCTCGGATTCCTCTTGGCTTCACCGTGGTTGCCGAGGCCACGGCTACTGAGCCCCCCCGCCACGACAAGGCGGGAACCCTCGGGGGAGAGTCGCCAGACACCTGCTCGAGTAAGTTTCGTAGGGCAGATACTCCTTTCAAGTGGAGTTTTTTCGTCAGATACTTGTTCGAGTAAGTTTTAGACGCCAGATACTGCTTTCAAGTGGATTCGGTCGCCAGACAACACTTTGAAGAGTTCGGTTGTCAGATACTCGTTCCAAGTGGAGTTTCGTTGTCAGACTCTAGTTTCAACTAGAATTCGGTCGTCAGACACTTAGTTTCAAATAGAGTCCGGTAGAGAGATACTCGTGCCTAGTAGAATTGGTCGCCAGAGCATCGTTCCATGTGGAGTTTCGTCGTCAGACACTAGTATCAACTAGAATTCGGTCGTCAGACATTTAGTTTCAAATAGAGTCCGGTAGAGAGATCTTCGTGCCTAGTAGATATTGGTCGCCAGGCATCGTGCCATGTGGAGTTTCGTCGCCAGACTCTAGTTTCGACTAGAATTCGGTCGTCAGACACTTAGTTTCAAATAGAGTCCGGTAGAGAGATACTCGTGCCTAGTAGAATTGGTCGCCAGGCATCGTGCCATGTGGAGTTACGTCGTCAGACACTAGTTTCAACTAGAATTCAGTTGTCAGACACTTTGCTTCAAATAGAGTCCGGTAGAGAGATACTTGTGCCTCGTAGAAATTGGTCGCCAGAGAATCGTTCCACGTGGAGTTACGTCGTCAGACACTAGTTTCAACTAGAATTAGGTCGTCAGATACTTAGTTTCAAGTACAGTTCGGTAGCGAGATACTCGTGCCTAGTAGAAATTGGTTGCCAGAGAATCGTTCCACGTGGAGTTACGTCGTCAGACACTACTTTCAACTAGAATTCGGTTGTCAGATACTTAGTACCAAATAAAATCAATTGTGTTTATTCAAAAATAGAATTTGCTTGAACTACTTGCCTGCAACTTTTTAATTAAGATCTAATCACCGGACTGCAAATTATCGTCTGACAAATATATTTTATACTAGCTACGCCCCGCGGTTAAAAAGTATCCTATGTGCTATTCTAGACTATAATCTTTCTGTCAAATTTCATCCAGATCTGTTCAGCCGTTCTGGCGTGAAAGAGTAACAAACATCCATCCAGCCATTTTTACAAATTTTCTCGTTTATAATATTAGTAGGACCATACCCCTACTATAGTTGACTCTGAGACCTCTCTTACCTTGGTCAATAAATTGCACGCGATAGAAAAATCACATGTTTTTTGGTTTAGTCTCTTATAGTCGACCGAGCGAGCGTTAGCGAGCGAAGCGTCTATGCCTCAGCTTCGACAAAAATGCTTTCGCATGTCCGAATTCTGTCCGGATCTGTTTTCCTCTGAAGGTCGTATTTCTTAACCGATTCTCTTGAAATTTTGTGAGTAGGTTTAAAAAATCTGTATAATTAACGAACCTGCTCACAAAATTTCACGAGAATGAAATGAAATTTATTCACTAAAAATAGGTAGTAAGTATGTGATAAGAAACATATTGTCGTATTATAACTAGTAAGATTCATTGACTCCCTGCATACAGCTGTGTCAATAATTATTTAATATTAAGTACCAAAACGAGTCTAATTTCACGCGCCTCTTGACCGATTCGCGAATTTTCTGAATCGCTTGCAAAAATTTAGATTTTTACAACATTTTATAATAATAAATGTAGTCCCCGAGACGGGCTTTTAAAGAGAAACACTTTGTCCTGATCACTTAAAACAGTTTTTATTGTTTTTTACTTAATTTAACACGTTTCTACTAGTTTTAATATTTTTAAACATTTAATCCCGCTTTCACTAAACTCACACAATCGCCATCTTTTCATCGTCCTCTTCTCTCTCTCACAAAAAACCTCTCGCTCTTTTCCGCATGTATTCTTCTCGCTCACTCGTATAACGCTCTTTCATTCTTTTATTCATCTTAGCATACTATTCCTGTCTTGCTCACTTGCATAACGCTCTTTCACCCATCCTACATAAATAAATAAATAAATTCGGGACATTGTCACACACGGTCGCCTGACCCCAAACTAAGCAAAGCTTGTACTATTGCTGCCAGAGACTGATATACATACTTAGATATTTTTAAATACATACTTAAATAGATAATAACACCCAGACATAGAACAAACACAAATGTTCATCACATAAATGTTTGCCCTAGGTGGGAATCGAACCCACACCCCCAAGCTCAGAAGGTAGGTTCCCTACCAACTGAGCCACCGAGGCAGTCGTAAGTCGTAAATATTTTTTAAACTTTCAAAACACAAACTCTTCACTTTTTTTTACCGACTTTCAAAACGAAGGAAAAGTATGAAAAACATCTACAATAACACTCGCTCAATCCACTTTTCAAACAAACAAGTCTTAAAAAATCAGAAGCCTTCCATACTTTCTTCATCATTTCCATACTTTCTTCATCATTTCCATACTTTCTGAGCTCTTGGCAGGGAAAATTAGCAATAAATTGCCTTGGAATAGTGATGCAATGTTTTGTCTTTTTCTTTCTTTTAAGTTTTTAACTTGTTCGAAAAAGACAAAACACTGTTTAACTCTTTAGAGGCTGGACACCGTTTATTGCTAAGAGGGCAAGTAACATAATATACATATCGTCACGCCTTTCCCCCGAGGGGGCTGGCAGAGGTGTAATACAACACCCACATTTCGTCGGACGACATTCAGTCCCAAATGTGACAGCCTCTCATCATACACCGTTCCAGTCATGTAGCAGATGACATACAATACGCACATAATTATGTTCACACAATGAACAAATTGGTGCGTGCCGTCGGCTGAGTATGAGCGCCCGCTCTTTCTGGCTTGGAAGGCACGCATTCTCCAACTAGGCTGCCATCGGGTAAGTAAATATGTATCCGAAATTCCGAACAGCCGATCTCTAGTTTACACAACACATGTTAAGGATCCGGCGAACTAAAGTGTTCGCTTGACTAACTTTCAATTTCGTCTAGATAAAGACGACAAGCGAAAAGAGCAAGTTATGGCGAGCCTCTAAAGTTATATACAGAGTGACAAAGTGCAATTTCAATATTTTATTAAAATTTTCGCACTTATCTAATCAACCACAAATTGCTAAGATTTTTTCTTGTTTTAAAAGCTAATGATGTAAACAACCGCCTGTAAAGTAATTTTTGATTTGCTTTGTTTATCTATTCCAGTCAAAACTTGCAAATGCGGATATTTTTTTATTTTCTCTTAAGGACGTTTTAAAAAAAAACAAGAACATGAGGAAGGAAATATATTTAATTGTGCCAAATATTATGGCAATCTGAAGACTAGTTTCCAAGAAATACGACAAGCGCGTTTGTATGGAAAATTCAGAGCGTCGCGAAACCCTTAAACTTATAACAACCCCTTTTTTTACACAGGGTTAAAGAGTAATTTAAAAGAGTTAATAAATAATGCAAATAAAACATCAAAATGCATTACATTAAAATAATTTATTCCTGTTTAATTATAATGCTTTCTATTCTATACATACATTTACACATATTTTATTTAATGGAAATTTTTAAATATTTGACTGAATTAACACTACTTACCGTTACGCGAGCGGCTTTGCTTGTGGAAGTAAAACTAGTTGTTCGTACCGAACTTTTTTTATGACTTTTGCACTTCTCTAATCATTCTTAAATAACTAAGAATGTCCCTTGTATTATGGATTCATTTAACAGCTAATGATGTAGACAACCTCCCTATGTAAAGGGATTTTTGATTTGATTCGTCCATGTATTGAATAAATCAGTCAAAAGTGACCATTATTTTTCATAGCTCTATTTTAGCTTGAGAACGTTTTTTTAAAAAGAACCAAGAACATAGGGGCGGAGATATTGTTAATTTAATTGTACATGCTAAATTTCATCATAATCTGACAAATGGTTTTCAAGAAATTTGAGAAGCGCGTTTGTATGGAGATTTCAGAGCGTCGCGGGACTTAACGCTCCAAAAAACGAGTGTCCTACTATGAGGAAATATAGAATTTGAATTTCCGTCGCACCGCACACCGCATCGGATTTTGGCGCCAGTGTGTTATCCCCTTAAAACTTCAATGTTTATAACAAGAGCAAGTTTGTCAGTCAGAAAAAATATCTTTACAGTTACCAAGTTTAGAGATGAAAGCCGCGCGCAGAAACTAGTAAGCAATGTTGATCCAATCAAATCATCGCAAGTATGGTAGTTATCGATCGACAAAACTGACACTTATAATCGACAAAACTAATTTTCTCGACAAAAAAATGACAAGTTTGACATTTAGAATCGACAAAATGTCCTCTTGTAGTTTTGAATAAGACTCTTCAAATCGTCAACACTTTTCATTGTCGACGTTAAATGACAAATACAACATTAACACCAGCAAAACCGCGAATTGTTTTGTAAACTTTTAGAATCGACAAAACTGGTTTTCACCGATGAAAATGGCAAACGTGATATTTAAAATAGACAAAACTAGTTATGGTAGATAAAAATAGGGAACTTGCATGAATTTTTAATTGAGGAAATATATAGTGAGATTTACTTTAAGCTAATGTTTATTAAAAAACAATTTATTTTGACTAAAATATTTCAATTACAAATAACGTGAAACGAAACGTAATTTCATCCACCAATAAGCTCGCAGTGACGTCATTTCAAAAAGCAGTTGCTTTGCGAAAATAATTCATGCAAGTTCCCTATTGCCAATTGTGGCGTTTAAAATCGATTAAACTGATGTAGTCAACATCAAATTTGTCAATCGATAAAAACACACTTGCACTACAGATATGGATCGATAAATTAACATTACAATCCTAAAATACACCATTCTAAACTATAACACGATTATTTTTATTAAAAACTGAATGAATTTGGTCAACTTTTTCGAAAAAAAAAACTAATAAAACAACAAAACCTTTTTCACAAATCAACCTCTTTGTCAATTTCACTATAATAAATGCAACACGTTTTTTGACTAATTCACATTAAATTGCTTAACATTGCTCTTATACAAAGTAATAACTAATTTTAGGAATGGCAATTTTGTTTTGATGTTTTTTTTGTACTGGTTGATTTTTATTGTGTTCTGCTTAAGTAGCATTCGACGTAGCTTTTTTAGCCTGGCTTAATAGATCAGCCAAGTTAAGCCACTAATTTTAAAAAGTCAGAATTTGTCTCTTGACATTTGTCAAAACAAACTTGCCATAGCTAAGGGTGTGTTTAAACGAGCATTTTAATATTTTACTGTATCTTTATCTGTACTGTACAGTATCTATCACATGCCAACTATCGAGCAACATTATGCTCAACAATCGTGCATCGTATGTTCAAAATTTGACCTTTATTCCTTTAGTAGTAGAGTAGAGAATACATGCTCAGCCATTAAGCATTACATTCTCATTTTTACGACACATTTTAACTGGTGAGCATCACATGCTAACTATTAGGGTGTATCAAAGTAGAAAGCAGATTACCCGCGCTGGTCTGCAAAGCAAGCTGGTTTAACCAAGGACCACGCCTTATGCCTTGCACATAAAGTAACAAATGGCGTGGCAGTTTACTAGCGCCTATTGACGTAGGTCAGAACTCCTCGGCGCAAAGTATGAAGATTGCCTGCGCAGACCAGCGCCGATAAGCGCGGGTAAGCGAGCACGGGCAGCTCACTTGAATACGCCTAAGCACGAAATGTTTAACTGTTGATCACATGTCATATCGCTTTGAGCATGTGCTCAAAGCGATATGACATTTAATATCTCAGGATGACGAGTGAGATATTACATTTTATTTTTAGTACCTGGATGACCGAGCATTGCTCGGTTTTTTTTTAATAGTGTTTTTTGGAAAATAAACAATTGATTTTAGTCCAACCTCAAAGCAAACACTCATTGACTTCTCATTTTAACAACGCCATCTGCTGTTGTGTCGTTAAAGCAATTAGTTGCTCACAAAAAATAGTATTATTATTCGCCAATAGATGTCAGGAAGAGTCATATTTTTCAGTTGAGACTACTCAAACGCCTCCTTTTTGTTATGTTTCTTCCAAGTTTATGTTTAAGTTGATTATCGATAAAACACGAATAAAATGACATTTTCTAAAAATGATTCCTAGCTAGATCGATTTATCGCCCCCGAAACCCCCTATATACTAAATTGTATGAAAATCGTTGGAGCCGATTCCGAGATTCCAATTATATATATACAAGAATTGCTCATTTAAAGGTATAAGATACATTTCCGCGCTGGATTTTTTATACTCTGTGTGAAATGTTATGTGGACAAGCGTGACCCTTTACCATCAGGCGAGCGACTTGTTCGTTTCGATCGATGACGTGATGAGTGATGAGTCTAGACGATCGAGATGCTCCGCCATGAATCTTGATTTAAAACTAGTTTTTAATAGAGTAAAATTAGTTTTAAATCGAGATTCACGACTGAGCATCGTTTAAGAATGTGGTTCGTAATATCATAAAAAAAAGATTCATAATTACATGCTCAAATATTCAGCACTGTTGTTAATGTTAATTAAAGAAAAAAACTTAATTTGATATTTTTGTTACAGTGCAGTACAGTAATGTTGTCAATTGACAGCTCTATGTTTCAGTAAAAAGATTGCTCGTTTAAACACGCCATTACAATTATAACACATTCAGAAACGTTTCATAGGAAAATGTATGCCATAAACAGAGATTCAGATATTCGAATACATATTTACCTAAACTTGATGGGATGTTGGGATTTGAAAAGTGTGGAGAGCACTTCTTACATCGAAAAATCCCGCGTTTCCGGGATTTAATATTTAGTAGTAGGTTAGGATTTAGTAAGCCTTCTTTGGAAATCGGATTTGCCTCAAAAATGTTTTAGCTACAAAAAAACCGTGACAAAATTAGAAGCCGCTTCCATACTTTCCAAGCTTTTGGCAGGAAAGAGTGAACTTTAGGTAAATATGTATTCGAATATCCGTTGTCAAACTATTAAGTACTCTGTCAATATTTTGATAACGAGAAGTATCCCGTTAGTTCGTATAGGCCATAGGCTGACTGGCCAGTCCTGATGTCGGAGACATTTATAAATTAAAACAGTGCGTGGAGTCCCTCCGCGCAAGAAGTGAAACTTCTGTGTATCTTTCTTCCTGTCTCTCTCTTGCGTTGTAATATTGGACGCTACTCGTTGCTAACGCTCGCGCTGGCCTGTAATTACAGTATACTACGCGCATGCGTTCGAGTGCCTCGCATTCACTCTCGTTCTGTCTCTGTTCCTCCTCCCCAGGCGCGTTAAACGTTTAACGCAACCTTGTTGAAAGTCGCATTAGAAGTTTCACTTCAAAAAAATATCTAGACAAATTTAAACACACGCTGATTGGAAGAGTTGACAATAATGTGCACACAAGTGAAACGTGACTCTTTCAAGCTCGTCCAATCAGCAGCTGACGTTCCAGTGTTTGGAAGTAATTGCAACTTCTCTAGTCTAGGGAGCCAGTCCATATGGCGGTCAAACGCCAAAAAATTAAAAAAAAACATGCCAAAACGAGACAGAGCATATTATTATAGCTACACCTACTTATAAAACGTTTGTGAATAAGTAAATTATTATAATTTACAATATAAATACAACAAGAAAAAAAGTACTTTGGTTTGTCATTTGTGAGAATCTAAAATAGAGAAAAAATATTTAAGAAAAATATATTTTTTATGTAGCATCGATTCTGCTTTACAAACTGAACTAAATTTGACAGCTAACTGTTGCTGTCCCTTTCCCGCGTTTTGGAATAAAACGAGACAGATATATTTTAAAGCTCTCCAAGTTTAATCCAGTTGTACAGCAAAATTGACGTCTCAAACTAAAGTTACTAAGTACTAAATAAGTATATATAAAGCTCGTTAAGAGAGAATATTCTTATTTTTCTAAAAATATTAAAATTAAAAAAATAACAGTCTCGAAAAGTTTGGCTACATAATTATAATTGTGTCGATTCTATGTTTTAGTTGACAAAACTTAACTATAGTCCGATTGGATCGCTCACAGCTAAATTAGAACAAACTAAAAGAAAAAACTGCTTCGATCAGATTTACATAGATGTTAATTCTCAATACGAAAAATGGCACCTTGAAAACAAGGCTTAGATCAAATGTAAGCCTTATTTCGCTGTCAGTCGCTCTGTGATCGCGTCGGTGTCACGACGTCTAAATGTGCTAAAAACACGTTTAGTAAATATCATGAACGTTATTGCGTAAAGGCTTAGATTCAAATTAAGTTTCATGTATTTTATTATTTTTAATAGAACGTTGTGTTGATGCGGTGCCACCATAGAGGCCTGATTTTTAATGAGACTAGTAGTAGATGAGTACTAGGTTAGATTTCATGATCCAAATTTATTGGACACTCTACTGAAACTATGTAGAGTTTTGCACATTACGTACCCCGAGTTTATACAAAATGAATAGAGAGTTTAGAGGAGAGAACAAGCGGGCTTCAATTTAATAGAAACGGCGATGGACCCCATGGCATAAAAATGTGAGGAACTCTAGAAGTCAAATCTAGCCAAATCTAGCAAGCCAGTCAAGCCAGCCAGAGAAGTTATGGAAGATTTGCACAAGCAGCAGCTAATCTGCATCTGCAACTGATGAAAGTTCTGGTTGTCAACGAACAACCCGCACATTCTACCATCATGCAGGAACAACTACTTGCCTCTTCGCCGGCATGCTCTTTGTGCTTAGTGACACCCTGCCTCTAGCCATTTTTGGCCAGCCATGTTGAGTCTAACCCATAACATTTATATATAAGACTACTAGCTGTCACCCCGCGACTTCGTTCGCGTTTATTATTTAAATATAAATATATATATATATATATATATATATATATATATATATATATATATATATGTGTGAGCTATCCTATCTCTCAAGTTGGATCGAACTGCACATGGTATGCGAATTTTATTATAATCGGTTAAGTGGTTTAGGAGTTCATTGAGGACAAACATTGTGACACCAGATTTATATATATTAAGATTAGTGAGGACTACAATGTAAACAAACTACAGTAAAATAAAAATAAAAAATTAACTTTCTTCCACTGCACTGTACTGCAATCTCTACACCTTCCGTTAGCGTGGCTTCGACACGCACGCAGTGTGGTTGTTTACGGAGCGAGGAAATTGTGATCCAGCGCTGTTTTAATAGTTTGGTTAGACGACATAACGAATGTTTAAGCGCTGCAGCAAGTCCACGCGGACAGGACTTGCTGTCATCAAGTTGTGTAACGTTTTCTGTTTATAACAGCTTCTCTAGTACGTCGTAATTATATCTCAATGACAGCAACTGTCACCAATCATCAGATAGCAAACGGGCTAAAGTTTAGTTTCACTAAAACTTTTAGAATCGACAACCATTTTTTAAGAAAACTACTTTACTTAATTTCACTGATTTGGTACTAAGAAAATTAATTATTGCATTTTTTTAAAATTACAAATTACAATAAACATTATCTGAAATCTTCCCAATCGACACCATAGAATATATTTATTTCCTTATAGTTTAAAATAACAAGATCTTTCAAAAATGGAACTGGACGTGATTGGTCGAGAGCAGATCGTTCGATCTAGGTCTATCTTTCGCATTTTTTTTTTAATTATACTAGTACTCCGCCCCGAACTGTGACCTCGTGGCCCTCATAATGTAATTTTGTTGTTTTAAACTATAATTATTGCTCTAACTGTAGTTATTTAAATATTTTCCCCTAACGATTACACATTGGATGAGATACAAGATTTTTACCTTCTTTTTGGCGATTTTTTCTAACGTAACAGAAGATGTACCATAGCATAAGTTCTTTCGAGTAATTCGATCGTATTCGATAAAAAAAAATGTACAATTCCACACACGGTGACCCCAAACTAAGCAAAGCTTGTACTATGGCTGCCAGAGACTGATATACACAATACACACTTATGTATTTTTAAATACATACTTAAATAGATATTTAACGCCCAGACATAGAAAAAACACAAATGTTCATCACATAAATGTTTGCCCTAGGTGGGAATCAAACCCAAGTCCCCAAGCTCAGAAGGCAGGTTCACTACCAACTGAGCCACCAAGGCAAACAAGTGTCAAATTTTATTTTCGGACATTAATAAAAATTACGTTTTTCATACATTTTTCAGTCGATGGTAAAATTTGATAGCGCCTTTCAATCGGGCGCAAATGGAAACTTTGTTAATTCTTCACGCTCAAGCCGCTCGACAGATTTCGATGAAACTTGGAACGTATACAGCTTATGCCTTGGATTAAGACATAGGCACATTTTAAACCGCGAGTAGCATTAGCGGGCGCAACTAGTCACACTCATATTTTAAATGCGAAAGGTTGCATGGATGTATGAATGTATGTATGGATGTTTGTCACTCAATCATGCCAGAACGGCTGAACGGATCTGGATGAAATTTGGCACAGAGACATTGTGTGGAATTGCACATAAGTTTTAACCGCGAGTAAAATAGCGGGGCGCAGTTAGTTATCAATACATGACACTTCTGTTACGTTAAAAAAAAACATTTTTGTAGTAATTATGACGACACAGAGTAAACTTTTTTTTTAAATCTACTTTATAAATATTTGCATTTATCGTCTATCCCTAACATTTACTTAACTAAACAATATTTACATTTTAAATGAGTAATGTAGGTTTTTAAACAAAAAGGCAGTTTTTGTTTACCTTTGCTTGCAGTCTTTTTTAAAAATAAAAAAATAATTAAAAAAAAAAACTTTGGTAGGAAGAGAGATGCTACACAGTCAAGTTATTAATACTAGAAGCGTTTGTTCATTCAATTCATTCATTGATCTGAAGGCTCAATTTCCTTAGTCGATAGCTAGGTGGTCAGCCCGCATTCGTGGGAGTCCTAGCCTGCAGGTAACGACTAATAAAGTTCGTCATTTACAAGGAGCTGGTTTTGGGTTTAGTAATACTTACCGGTTAGTAAAAGAAGCAGAGGACGTCCAAAGAACAGATGGATTAAGGAAATAATACATACATACATATAATCACGCCTGTTTCCCATAGCGGTACGCAGAGACCACTTCTCTCCACTTGTTACGATCCTGGCATACATCTTTTGCTTCTTCTACTTCCATGAGTCTTTTCATACACGCTCGTCGGTTACAGGTACTAAAATAAAAGCAACGGACAGAGAGAGTTGGAGTAAACTGGAGGAGACCTATACATCAAAGCATCAAATAACATACATATTAATGTTTAAAAATCTACCAGCCTTAGAAATAAAGTTTTAAAACATGTGTAAACACATTGTGTAACACAAAAGCTGAAAAATAAAAATATTTTTGACTTAAACGTTGTGTACAGTTCGTGTACAGATGTAACAAAATCAAAGGAAAATAAACA
This sequence comes from Peribatodes rhomboidaria, assembly GCA_911728515.1. Classification (NCBI taxonomy): domain Eukaryota; kingdom Metazoa; phylum Arthropoda; class Insecta; order Lepidoptera; family Geometridae; genus Peribatodes; species Peribatodes rhomboidaria. The sequence goes on along the minus strand of OU452196.1, from coordinate 5,455,517 downwards.
TTCGTTAAACGGCCGGGTACCCTTGTTTAGCGGGTGTGTACGGGGTCAAGATGGCGGATTTCACTATAACAGCTGATCTACACTAGTAACTATGATAGAAACTGTGTCATGTATTTCTATTGAAATAAAAAAGTTTTTAGTTGGTATTGTGACATTAGACACATTGTAGTGTTGACATTGATTGTTCCGTTCAGAAATTTGTTGTTAGTCTCCCACTATAACCAAAAGAAAATGTTTTCCTCTAAAATAGTTTATTACGACGAATTTTGGACAAGAGATTCAAAAAACAACATAGTTTATTAATATTACTTTCCTAAAACGTAAATTGTACGTGCAATATTAAAAATTAAGGAGCTCTCATAAAAAATAATCACTAAAAAACTATTTGGACGAAAAAGTTTCTAAACGAATTTACCAAAAGTTGCCAGACGAAAAAGAAAAAAGTGTTATGCATGTGTGTAAATACCCAATGCCGATTCACACTTTATTGCTCAAACAATAGTTACACGTTTGTGTAGCGCTATTTACTGACTACTCAATGTCTAACTGAACATTGGTTTAGCAGATGTTTATGCATTTTTTTATTTCTAAGGCTGTACATGTTTTCCGTGTTTCTGTAAGTTCCTGTCCATCCAAAGATTACCTGGAAGAAATCGCTTTAGGCGACAAGGTCACCCTTGTACTGCCGAAAAATGTATTTTAGTTTTTAAGACTTTCATGTAGTTTTTGGTGTGCAATAAAGATATTGTATTGTAATTGAATGTTAAATAATTGTAACTATATAAATTCTAAGTAAAATTGTGATTTAGGGTTGTTGGAAATAAATGGGTTTAATAATAATAATATTAATAATTAAGGGTGTTATTCTCTTCATCAAAGTGAACAACTATTAGAACTAAGTTTTTAAAAATCTAAAAAAAAATAACCGAGTCTCCATACAAAATAACTAGTCACGTGATTAATATGTATGAAGAACTTAACTTATTTTTCTCGAATTTTACAAGCTAATGTTTTAAAAGTTGATCACTTTGCCGGGTACAACTATTGTTCTACCCGGCACTATTATCTTTCCTCTTCACCTCAAAAAGACCGTAATGGACACCTGCATACTGCCCACGCTCACATATGGCTGTCAAACTTCTCTCCATACAAAATAATTAGTCACGTAACCAATTTTGTATGAAGAATTTAAATTTTTTTTTCTCGAATTTTACAAGCTGATGTTCTTGTTGTACACTTTGCCGAGTAGAACAATACCCTTAAGTATTATTCTTATATAAGTACTAGCTGTCACTCCGCGACTTCGTTCGCGTTTTGAGCTATCCTATCTCTCAAGTTGGATCGAACTGCACATGGTGTGCGAATTTTATTATAATCGGTTAAGTGGTTTAGGAGTTCATTGAGGACAAACATTGTGACACGAGATTTATATATATTCAGCCTTAGAAATAAAGTTTTAAAACATGTGTACACACATTGTGTAACACAAAAGCTGAAAAATAAAAATATTTTTGACTTAACCGTTGTGTACAATTCGTGTACAGATGTAACAAAGTCAAAGGAAAATAAACATTCGTTACACGGCCGGGTACCCTTGTTTAGCGGGTGTGTACGGGGTCAAGATGGCGGATTTCACTATAACAGCTGATCTAGACTCAGTAACTATGATAGAAACTGTGTAATGTTTTTTTATTGTCAAATTAAAAACGTTTGTAGTTGGTATTGTGACATTAGACACATTGTAGTGTTGACATTGATTGTTCCGTTCAGAAATTTGTTGTTAGTCTCCCACTATAACCAAAAGAAAATGTTTTCCTCTAAAATAGTTTATATCGACGAATTTTGGACAAGAGATTCAAAAAACAACATAGTTTATTATCATTCCTTTCCTAAAACGTAAATTGTACGTGCAATATTAAAAATTAGGGAGCTTTCTTAAAAAATAATTACTAAAAAACTATTTGGACGAAAAAGTTTCTAAACGAATTTACCAAAAGTTGCCAGACGAAAAAGAAAAAAGTGTTAAGCATGTGTGTAAATACCCAATGCCGATTCACACTTTATTACTCAAACAATAGTTACACGTTTGTGTAGCGCTATTTACTGACTACTTCATGTCTAACTGAACATTGGTTTAACAGATGTTTATGCATTTTTTTATTTCTAAGGCTGTATAAGATTATTTTTATAATAATACTTTGCCTTTCCTCTTCACCTCAAAAAAACCGTCATGGACACCTACACACTACCTACGCTCACATACGGCTGTCAAACTTGGACATACAACCCTTAAGTATTACTACATCCAAAACCAGCTCCTTGAATTATACCTCGTTCGGTATACAGCAAGCGGGTATTGCCCGCAAGCGGCCTTGACCAATGGCATGCGAGAACAGAAAATCTCTCGCACGCCGCAGGCCCCACTGACCAATGAAAACGGCTCTCACATGCGAACATGATGGCCAAACATTGTAACAACTTTTAACAAAAAATATGCCTCTCAGTTTCTTGTCTGTTCTTTTGGGTAATGGCTCTTTTTCCAAACAAGGTTGTAGAGTCATTTTTATAACTTTGACGTTGATAAGTGTATCTTCAATACCCAATCGGATTAAGAATTATATAAATAAATACCGTTCTTTTATAATTGTACCAGGCGCTCCAGTAAGAGACACCCTCTTAGACTAAGCGTTTCAAGTCAACTTTTCATGTAAGAACTTCAGAGGTGTGGAACTCGTTGCCTGCGTCTGCCTTTCCACCTAAATACAATCCGGAGGTGTTTAAGAGTAAAGTGAATAGGTATCTCCTAGGCAAGCGTGTTACACCTTCGATCACGTCGACGCTTCCCATCAGGCGAGTCAGTGGTCAAACGCATGCCTTGTTGTAAAAAAATACATTTGATTTGTAATGCGGGTGCCCGCACTTCGAATGCGGGCCATAACGACTAATGAAATTGAGCCTTATTAAATAATAGAAAAGGATAAGGAAGCGCTCCTTTGTTTCATACGACATTCATTGCGTTTAACGCACTGCGATTGACGCGCGCTATTTTACCCCGGCTTGCTGGGTTAGTTAAATCGGTTGTCTGTAAAGTCGGTTTACGGACTATAGTTTAACGTGACAACGTCATAACAAAACATTGATGAAATCTTCTCCTCGGACGCATAGGCCAATCGAGTGGAAGAGAGATAGATGCGGCACAAGCCGATCGTGCCTTTCGCTCGCTTGTGTAGCGCTCTCGCTCTAGCAAGCGTTACGGGACGTTGAGCCATCCTTTTTCTTGCGTGCAGCCGGCGTTCATAGTTTTTGACGTTGTCACGTCAAAAACTATCTAACTGATGCTGAAAACGACATCAACATCCATTACGTGTTAGCGGATATACAGAGATATTATTCTCGCAGCGTGAGACATGGACATAACTCTATCTCTCTCTAGCGCTGTATATGGCAGCGTAAGTCATGTTTTCGTCTCTCTCTAGCGTTGGCGTAAATCACAACGTAAGAAATATTTCTATCTGCCTCTAGCGTCGCTCAAATTAGAACGTAAGACATATCTTTATCTCTCTCTAGCGAAGTAGACGAGACGAACAGAATGCTCTTACCGGAAACGTCTTCCGCAGCGAATGACGTATAAAACAAAAGAACCAAAAGAAAAAAGAAACAGAAAAATAGAGGAAGTAAAGAAGAGGTTTTTAAACAAGCATAGCAAAAAGAAGATACAAGATGTTTGGCCATCCTGTACGAAATGACTATACAGGGTGTTTCTTTAAACGACGGTCATATTCTAGGTTATCATTGTACTCGTCATTATGACCAACTTTTATTATGGAACCAATACTTTTATCCAATCTTTAGACATGTCCAACTAATAAAAACCGTCATAGAGGAAAAAAAAGGAAAGAGAGGTCGAGGAAGACAGAAAGCAATTCCAGAACAAACGAAAGAGAGGGCAGATCTTTTCACTGGCCAGAATACAAGCCAATAATAAAAAAATTAAAAAGTTTCGACTAGCTCAATAGATGGCGCTGATACAAATCAATTAAGGTGGGAAGAACGGGTTAAATCTCTTTTGGATAGTATATTAATGACCAGTAGCGGATTCAGAAAGCCCCCTCCCCCCCCCCCCGTTAAGGGCCTGAAGACCCCAAAAGCAACAAAGTCACCAAAGGTCCAAAAAAGTTGTGTGCTTTTTTAACATGGCATGGCATATCGTCACGCCTTTTCCCTCGAAAGGGTTTGACAGAGGTGTATTACAAGTTACAACACCCACACTTCACACAATTGTGACAGGGGGCAAGCCATATTACGTACATATGTTCACAAATGAAATAAACTGGTGCATGCCATCAGCTGGGATCAACTCCGCACTCTCTATCTTGTTCACTATGCAAACAAACCTCAACTATGTCACGCCCTAAACCATAATCCTGAATCCGCCACTGGCAATAACGATACAATTGTTCAGGTAATTTTTAACGGATATTAACCTTTCAAATAGAGCTTTAAACGCTCCACAATAAAGCTCATTTTCGCAAATGAGTACAGAAATCTTTAAGATTCTCAACAACATATCTACATGCAACCAAGATGTAGCCTTATCACAACGCTCATGTTTCAACAAACGGCATCAACATGTTTCCAATACACTATCATAATACACAGTATTTTAAACACATAGTCACAGTGAAACATAGTGAACAGCTTTTAAAACATACTGTCACAGTGAAATATAGTGAACGTTTGTTCAAATACCATAGTCACAGTGAAACATAGTGAACAGCTTTCAAAACTTAATGTCACAGTGAAATATAGTAAACGTTTGTTGAAATAGAAGTACACTGTCAAAAGTGATTAGTTTATCAAATATGCTGTTACAGTGAAACAGTACTTACAGAAATACACTGTCACATGTGATCCGTTTTTAAACGTACTTTCAAAGTGACACAGTAAACAGTTTTGGAACACACTATCACAGTGGAATATAGTGAAACTGTTCACAACAAAATCGTAACAACAATTGAACAGTGAACAGCATTTCACATATACAGATCAGTGAAACAGTGAACAGCTTCTCAAGCATACAGCTAGAGCGCCTAGTCTCTCAAATTTTTCACTATGTTTACTGTTAGTTAGTTATACACTCTCGCCGAGATATCGAGCAAGAATGTACGTATCTGTTCGCGCTTCAGTATCATGCAGACGAGCCAAAGAGACTCGCAGCGAGAGTGTACAGCCAGAGTTATAGTGAAACAGTACACTTTCTCTCACATACACTACCATAGTGAAAAGAACACTAAAATAGATTAATAGTGAAATTTTCCTCTAAACATACTATCACGTCGAACATTTTATTAAATACACTGTCATAGTGAAAAGTACACTATAATGTATAGTAAACATTTTTTCAAATAGCAAATAGTACATTAAAGTGAAACGCAGTGAAGATCGTTTTCATAAAAGCACTGTTACAGTGAAACGTAGTGAAAATTTCCTCAAATACACTGTCATGGTGAAACACAGTGAAATTTGTTTTAACAAAAAGCATATCACAGTGAAACATAGTAAAAGTTTAGCCAAATATACTGTCGTAGTGAAAAATACACCATTATGAAACACAGTGAAATTAGTTTCACAAAAAACACTGTCACTGTGAAACGAGTGAACATTTTCTCAAATAAATACACTTTTACAGTGGATAGTTCTTACCACCTCGAAATAAGGTCCAATTCTGCGCCTGCGTTTAATTAGATGTGTTCTCTTTTCGGGCGGTGAACGAGACGATGGAACGGATTCCTTTGACAGATGTCTGTAAAAAATAGAAAAAAAGTTAGTTAATTTAGATAAAGGCCGAGTAGCTAGCCTCAGTGTCAGGGTTTTTATTCCACCTGAAGGCCAGTTACATCCTACTAATGTAATAAACGCGAAAGTTTGTAAGAATGGATGGATGGATGGATGGATGTTTCTTTCACGCCAGAACGGAGGAACAGATCTGGATGAAATTTGGCACAGAGATAGATTATAGTCTAGAATAGCACATAGGATACTTTTTAACCAAGGGTGAAAACGCGGGGCGTAGCTAGTAAATAAATGAATATTCGGGACACTTGCACACAGTGTCGTCTGACCCCAAACTAAGCAAAGCTTGTACTTTGGCTGCCAGAAACTGATATACATTACATACATATATATTTTTAAATACATACTTAGATAGATAATAACACCCAGACATAGAACAAACACAAATGTTCACCACATAAAAGTTTACCCTAGGTGGGAATCTAACTCACGCCCCCAAGCTCAGAAGACAGTCTCACTACCAACTAAGCCACCGAGGCAGTCAAAACATAAATGAAAAAAAAAGATAAATGAATGACCTTTTTGTATAGGGTTGGCCTCATTGCCAAAGTTGGTCACAATGATGAGTACAATATCCTAGAATATGTCAGTCGTTAGAAGTATATAAGGTGTATCTTACCTTATATACTTTTTCCTGTATAAGTAGTATAGGTAACATTAAAAGAAAAACAAAAAAACTCGGCTGCAAAATATTGTACCCTATGTCACTTCCACGATCAAGACGATTCAAATGACACCTCACATGTCGAAATACATCAAGCTGTTTAGACTGTAGGACGTGCTAAAACAACCTTATACATACATACACATACACTAGAAAATCATAGCCCTCCATCTTAAGGTTGCCTGGAAGAGATCGCTTTTAGTAATAAGGCCGTCACTTGTTACACTATAGAATAAGTTTAATTTTAATTATCCTCTTGTTGTTTTGTGTTTCGTGGCGTTAACAATGAATAGTTTTTTACCTATCTTTCATTTTGCGCAGTCGGGTAAAAGACAAAATACCTTTTTCTTGGAGCCGTTGAGATAGTCCTTGTACATTTCTGAGCGTAGATAGCGCGAGTAGCTGTCAGACTTCATGAGGTGATACACGTGCGCCTGCAAACATACATATTATCACACTACTAGCTGTCATACCGTTAAGAGTCCGGCGATCTAACTAATTTCGACCTAGGCGACCTAGACTAACTTCGCATTGGCTTAAGGTATTCTATCACCACTTCGTCTGGAAGGAGAAGACGAGCAAAGAGAGCGAGTAATGATACTGACGAGCCTCTAAACTTACCTACAGAGTGACAAAGTGCAATTTCAATTTTTTTATGACTTTTGCACTACTGTAATCATTCTTAAGTAACTAAGAATTTCCCTTGTATTATTGATTCATTTAACAGCTAATGATGTAGACAACCTCCCTATGAAATGGAATTTTTGATTTGCTTTGTCTACCTATTGACCCCTTAAAAATGCGGATATTTTTCATAGCTCTATTTTAGCTTGAGAACGTTTTAAAAAAAAAACCAAGAACATAGCGGCGAAGATATTGTTAATTTAATTGCACATGTTGTACAATTACATTGTTTCTTGCCTGTTCTTCTGAGTAGAGGCTTTTTGTCCGAACTAGGCGGTCGAGTCTATATAAATAACTTTGACGTTCATAAGTGTATCTTTGATACCTAAATTGAATAAAAACATTTTGACTTTGACTTTGACTTGACTTTGACATGCTAAATTTCATCATAATCTGACAAACGGTTTTAAAGAAATTTGAATAGCGCGTTTGTATGGAAATTTCAGAACGTCGCGGCCCTCTTAAAAATCTGACTTCCCGTCATTCGAATTGAATTTTGTGAACATTTTCTAGACTTATGTTGATATTTGAAAAGCCCCTGTTATTAACAATTATTCGAAAACCGAAAATCGAAAATTATTCGATTTCCGATCCGATTCCAAAAGTTTTAAACGCAATTCAAATTAATTCAAATCTCAGTCGTGTGCATAAGTTTTTAAACGTGATACATTTATCCGATCGGATTTATACTCGTTTCTCTATTCCAACATTTTTTAAACTAGACTCGAGATTCGGACAATTTGAGTTTAAAAATTTAAATAAATAAAAAAAGTATTTATTGCCTAAAATTAAAAAAACAAATTACAAAAAGTGCTGGGTACACACACATCAAGCCAACGAACGCCAACGCACGGGCAGCGTCCCGTTTCGTTTCAATAAAATAAAACGAGACGCAGCACATCGCCGGCCCTCGCCGGCCTTGCTCTGTACGCAGCATAAGAAGAACAGCATATATTTTTTAGTTAGGCAATTGGGATATTCTCAGCTATGTACTGAGCAAGCTAAAGACTACGCAGAGCTGGCTAATTTGTGGAATCTGATCGGAAACGTTTCCATATGATTGTGAGTAGCACCGTAGAGGAAGATACGCAAGCATTTTTGCCGAAGCTGCAGCGGTGACGCTTCGCTCACACTTCACGCACGTTCAAAAACTTTTCGACCGATGTTGCTCATATTTCAACTTGAAAATTAAATTTGCATGAACTACTTGCTAGCAAAATTACATGAAGATATCAACGATACTCAGATCCAAGACTATTGGGTACAAACTGATTAGTTTTTCACTATTTTGTGTTTATCAAATGTATTTTTTTAAGAAATAAATTAATAAAAAATTAAGTTAATGATCGGACAAACAAATGCCGAGATGTCCCAGTAGACTGAGACCTCGCTGCGCTCAGTCATTTAGTGTGTAATGTTATTAGAGTGTATTTACCTGCGCCTGATCGAAGCAATATCTGTCCGCAGTTCCCGATTCCACTTTCTGGCGGGTCAACTCCCTGCAAAACAAAAACAACAGTGACAACAAGTAACACTATTAAAAGAACAAGTAACATTATTAAAAGAACAAGTAACATTACTAAAAGAAAAAGTAACACTATTAAAAGAACAAGTAACACTATTAAAAGAACAAGTAACACTATTAAAAGAACAAGTAACATTATTAAAAGAACAAGTAACATTACTAAAATAAAAAGTAACACTATTAAAAGAACAAGTAACATTATTAAAAGAACAAGTAACACTATTAAAAGAACAAGTAATACTATTAAAAGAACAAGTAACATTATTAAAAGAACAAGTAACATTATTAAAAGAACAAGTAACATTACTAAAAGAACAAGTAACACTATTAAAAGAACAAGTAACATTATTAAAAGAAAAACGAAAAAGCCCGGCTGCAAATGTAGTACCCTATGTCACTTCCACTATCAAGACGATTCAAATGACACCTCACATGTCGAAATACATCAAGCTGTTTAGACTGTAGGGCGTGCCAAAGAAACTTCATACATACATACCCACATACATACATACATACATACTTCTTGCGCAGTCGGGTAAACAAAATAAGCAACAGACAACACTGTCAGACCTAAAATGGATGACCGCAGGTGGCATTTACAACTGAGCGCTACCGTGGCTCGGAAGACACATTAAATTGTAGGCCCAAACACAAAATGATTGTTCTATGACAAAATCGTCAAGCCATGGCAGAGGCCTTCGGGCGGCTTAGAAACTCTGACATCAGGGCTAGCCTCTCGGCCTAAAAGAACTTACAAATTATATAAAAATCAAAGCTTGTAAAACCGACTTCCCGTCAGGCCATCATCCATGGAAACAGCTGTTTGATTTTTGTTGATATCTTAAAAACTGCTTGACCGGTTTCGACAAAATTTACATGGAACAGCCTCTAAAGTGTGATTTACCAAACAAAACAAGAATCATTAAAATCGATTCGCAATTGACGGAGTGATCGCGTAACATACATACAAAAAACACAGTCGAATTGAGAGTCAGTTAAAAATAGTTCATTTTTCGCGCCATCAAACTTATATTTCTCGTTTTATCTTACTTACTTCAATGAGTCACTCACGCACTCTCTCCTTCTCATTTTAGTTTTAAGCGGTATTATTTTTTTGGATTATTATTTCTGGTATGAAAAATCAAAAGCATATCTATTATGCATAATTTACTTATTCGTTCTGCCATATTTCACTCTCTAACTCTCCCATAGTTGACCCCCTACCTCTCCTACATTCATACACTCTCTGCCTCACCTGCTGGGCGCGACAAAGTCGACCGCTATGAAGCCAGATTCGCTTTACAAATCTTCTGTAAAAACGAAGAGACGTATTCAGAATCAACGCTCACTCGTGAATCTTTAAAACCGTTTTTTTGTATGGTAAACCAGTTTTAAACCGAAAGAGTCGTTTTGGCATGCAGGCCTAAGTTTCCCAGATTTCTCCTTCATTTACCAGTATTTTACCTCCGCACTCCATATTTAATTCCCCAACTCTCCCAAGTCTCACTCCCTACCTCTACCACATTTCACTCTCTCACTCCCTCACTCTCCACCTCACCTGCTGGCCGCATCAACGTTGACAGGCATGACAGCGTCCGAAGCAAGGAACTCCTTCCAAATCTCCTTGGCGCGAGCTGACACGCGCCTGATGGGGAGCGCTTTCAACTCTTGCACCGCTAGCCAGAACCTGTAGAAAATATAATTTTTCATTGTGTTATAATATACTCAGCCAGGTATAGTTTTCCGAGACAAAAATGGTCACGTGGGTGACACGCAATGACGTCAATGGATGCATGAGCAAGACCGGAATAAGTAAATACAACAAGTTCGAGCAAGATGACGAGTGAAGTAGTTGGGTGTCTACTCCCGATTATCCCGACCTATTTTACATAAAAAAAAAAAAAAAGATTCGCTAGACCTTGTTTTTCTGGTTATAAAAAATCGTATGTGTTAGATCGGATGATAGCGAAAATTTAGCTGATAGTCCATTTGGAGAAGGCTCGCCGCTCAAGCCAGTGGGAGCGGGTTCGAACTCAGCCGACGGCACGCACCAATTTGTTCATTGTGTGAACATATGTACGTGTTGCTACATGACTGGAGCCTGGTGTATGGCGATAGGCTCGCCCCTTGTCACATTTGGGACTGAATATCGTTCGGCGAAGTATGGGTGATGTACCCCTGTCAACCCCTTCAGAGGGAAGGCGTGACGATACGTTATGTTACGTAAGATCGGATCAACTCAGATCGGCACGCACTTTGTTAACTGTGCGTATTTGATGTCATCTGCTACATAATTATGTAACTTGTCCCCGACATATCGCCCCCTGTCACATTCGGGACTGAATATACTCCAGCCAAGTGTGGGTGTTGCACCTCCGCCAGTCCCTTCGGTGACAAAGTCAAAGTCAAAGTCAAAATGTTTTTATTCAATTTAGGTATCAAAGATACACTTATGAACGTCAAAGTTATTTAAATAGACTCGACCGCCTTGTTCGGACAAAAAGCCTCTACTCAGAAGAACAGGCAAGAAACTGAGGGGCATTATTTTTTCAAATAATAAATAAATTACAGTCTCACAAATTTTGGCTTACAACTAGGTAATATCTATAAATACTAGTGGCTACTTGGCGGAAGTGGAAGGCTCCAGACATCTTTATCTTCTAAATAATTCTTAACCTTATAATATCCTCTTTTCATTAATGTAGTTTTTACATGTGATTTGAATTTTCCCTCGGTGAGCCCTGTTATATTTTTCGGGATTTTATTGTAAAAACGAACGCAGTTGCCTAAAAATGACTTTCTTGACTTAGTCAGTCTAAATCTCTGTACAGCTATCCTATCCTTATTTCTAGTGTTATAATTGTGATAGTCACTGTTCAATTTAAATTTATGTAGATTTTTGCGAACGTGCATAATATTTTCAAAGATATATAAAGAAGGTAATGTTAATATATTTATTTCTTTAAATAAATCTCTCAATGATTCACGGGGACCCATTCCGTAGACAGCGCGGACCGCTCGCTTTTGCAAAATAAAAATGGCCTCTACTTCAGCAGCTGATCCCCCCAGCAAAATGCCATATGACATACTCACTTGAGGTTCTCCCCACTGAACTCCTTGTTGAGGAAGCGAGCGAAATGTTCTTTCCCCGCCGGGTCTTGGAGCAGTTCACGGAGACTGAACGACCAGCGACGGACGCGACGCAACGGGAGAGGGTCCTTACTGTTGGTTATACAATAACATAAACTAAACACGTAACATTATTAACAGAACAAGTAACATTATTAAAAGAACAAGTAACATTATTAAAAGAATAAGAAACATAATTAAAAGAACAAGTAACATTATTAAAAGAACAAGTAACATTATTAAAAGATGTCGCGCAACGCGAAACGCCATATAAAAATGGGTAAGTACCAATATTTAAAGTAATGTCAATCTATTTCAGAGTGGCAACATTATGCCACTTGGTTTGACTAACTTATGTTAATGTTGGTACTTCTGTGCAGAAAAATGGCGGGTAAAAATGGTGCGGCGAAGCCGAGAGAAAAAGGAGCGGCAAAGCCGGCAGGTATAGAACACAGGGAGGCGATTACCTATGGGTTGGCGCGGAGACCGTTCGTGCCATGAGTCCAAGGTAAAACAGCCCGAGATGATTGGTAAGTGTTCTTAAATTGTATTAGTAGATCGTAATGAGCCATGCAATGTGGAAACTATAGGTTTCCACAACCGAATCCAATAAACGCTAGTACTATGTATATGAGAACGTTTTAAACGTGGAGCGTACAAATTGGAGGGTAATAGCCGAAGCTAACCCAGGGGTGTGATGTATAAGCACACCGGCAGCGATCGACTTGAGTGGGAGCTACTGTGGCAGGACTATGGGGATGGTGGAGGTCCTCGTGGGGGCAACGCCCCCACGTCCGGCTGGTGCCTAGGAAGGGGCTTAGCCCCATGGTAGGGTCTGGGAAACCAGACCCTTAAGGACAGAGAGGCACCAGGACACAGACTCTGTGTTCAGACCGGAGCTAGTCGATCGAGCCAGGATGGTTTGTGGTAAAGCCACCATTGCGTTAAGCTGTAGTGCTAGCGTAGGAAGCACGTGGCCTAGCCACCGATGCTAGGCACCTGCCGCGGTGCCTGTGTGGAAAGGATATGGTATAGCCATCTAGTTGTGTGTGTATGTGGCAAAGCCACCGTTAAGCGAAGCAGATAAAATATTTCTTTATTAACAATAACCCCCATAAATAGAAATAACATTTTGTTGCCCTAATTCTGTACATTCTACCTAGGCATATCATTGTATAGGTACGGAAGGGGCGACAAAAATGGTGGAGATGCTGGGATTTGTGATAGCTGTGTAAATTTTTAGTTAATTAGTTCATTCTTTTTAGGTGACATATGTAATAAATTGCTTTAAAGATTTCCGCAAACATGTGCAGCAATGTGGAAGCCTAGTCGTATCCAGCCATTATCCAGCAAAATTGTATTGTTATGTTGGCAGTTTAGTTTTCAGGAAGTTTCCCGCGTAATTTTAAGTTTGTCTATGGTTTTTTTTCACAAGCGTCGTTCGATGTGAAAAAATGGAGTTTGAAAGTTTTCTGCAGTAATTTTTAGCTAAAGTTCAAAAGTTGTGTTTTAAAAGTTTGTTAGAGTGCGAATTTTTACTTCGATTAGGAGTGTTTTTATCGATTTCAGCTCTGTGCAGCGGATTTGTACACTACCGAAGGTAAAATTGTTAACTAAAAGTTAGCGTCAGGTGCGGTACTGTAACAGTTTCATGGTTGCTTATTCGCAGTTTTATTGTTGTTACAGGTATCAAAAGTTATACCTATCGTGCTGCATGGTTAAAGGAATCTCCCGGCAGCAAAGCGCAAAACATATTCCTTTGAATTTGAAATCTCTGAAGTATCGAATAGCATTCTTACAAGAGTTTCAGGTATGTCTAGATTCTAATCAGCACTGTCGAAATTAAATGTTGACTTAGTGATAACATGGTATTTTCTTTCTTTCTCTTCAGTTTCGAAATAAAGAATGGAGGAAATACTTCGAAAAAGAGTCATCAGGAGGCAGGACCGACTAGAACAGTTCATCGCAGAAGTTAGAGTGGTATATGACTCCGGAGAAATGTCATACAATGTTGCATCGACTTCTATCTGCAATCTTAAAGAATTCATAAATAAACTAGAAGAAGAAGTCAAGTATTATGCTGAGAAATCCTTGGAACCACAGCTACTCATAACGGATGCAGCGATGAATGCACAATTAAGAGGTGAAGATTTGTTATCAAATCTTCAGACTTCAGTCAATGAAGCTAAAGTCAGTCAGTCATCAAATGACAGGAATGATATTTGTCAAGCTACCACAAAGCTCCCGAAGCTAGAACTCTCAAAATTCTCCGGTGATCGCCTGCGCTGGAGCGAATTCTGGGACCGATTTGAAACTAATATCCATCAAAAACAAATATGTGATGCTGACAAACTAGCATACTTATTGAGCTGTTTAGAGGGCTCTGCAATGGATGCAGTAGCCGGTTTGACCATTACTAATTCCAACTATAACATAGCAATTGAGGCTTTGACAAGACGTTTCGGCTTGAAGGATGGACTAATTGATGCACACTACTCTGCTCTCAACAAGCTTGCTAGAGCAGAATAAAATGTAGCCAGCTGTCGAACCACATTAGATGAAGTCGAGCGACATCTTCGAGTATTGGGAAAACTAGGTGAAGAATCAAATGGGAACCACTTTTGTGCAATTGTGCTATCTAAATTTCCTGAAAGAGTTGTACATGAATACCACCTAACAAGGCAAGACTCGGAGAATAACATGTCGACTATCAGAAAATGTCTACAAAGGATTATATCTGCTATGGAAAGTTCACAGGATTTTATACCCATAGTGCAAGCAGAGAATGGAACTACCACAGAAGCTTTTCACATAAGGACAGAAAATAGTCAGCAATCAAACTCAAAGCCTCAGCAAGTAAATCGTAAAAGGAAAAATACCGATCATAACGATGCTCCACCCAACAAGAGGGGTAAATTGCCATGTCTGTTCTGCAACCTCAGAAATCATAAAAGTGTGGATTGCAGGAAATTCAAAACCATTGAATCCCGGAAGGAGAAACTAAAGGGAAGATGCTTTAGATGCCTTCAGCGAAACCATAAAGTGGAAGAGTGCAGAAGAAAAATAAAATGCTTCCGCTGTGACGGTAATCATCTGCAGCTTCTATGTCCAAACACTAAGGACAGCAGTAGCAAAGATCCAAAAAGATCCTCACAGCAAAAAGAAAATTAAATGCAGACTCGTCTTGGACAGTGGCAGCCAACGGAGCTATATAACAGAAAAATACTACAAAAGTGGGACTGTCTGCTACAAATGATGATTTACTGCTTGTATATACATTTGGTGCATCAACACCGAAGGAAATGTCAAGTAGCTGTTAAGCATTTCAATGACACAGTACAGTACCAAAGTGGACGTTATGAGGTGAAATGGCCATGGATAGAAGTTCCACCTCAGATAATGAGCAATTTTGGACTATGTTTGGGAAGACTTAAGAGCTTGATCAAAAGATCAGGTATGGACACACTGGAAGAATATGATAGCATCCTTAAAGAGCAATTGGAATCTGGAGTCATTGAACAAGTGGAGCCACATGACAACAGTCATAAAATTCTGCACTATCTGCCTCACCACATGGTTAAACAAGCAGGAAAACGAGGTAGAATTGTTTATGATGCATCAGCTAAAACATCTGGACAGAAGAGTCTCAATGAATGTCTCTACAGTGGTCCATCTATGTTGGAAGACCTTACTGCACTTCTGCTGAAATTCAGGACGAAGAAAATCGGCATTGTAGCTGACGTTGAGAAGGCCTTCCTACAAGTTGGGCTTCAGCAAGAAGACCGTGACGTCACCAGATTCCTGTGGGTAAAGGATGTAACAAAGGAGGTATCAGGTGACAATCTGCTATACTTGAGATTTTGTAGAGTACCTTTTGGAATTGTATCTAGCCCTTTTCTACTGACAGCAACTATTAGGCACCATATGTCTCAACAAGATGAGGAGCTTCTAAAGACCATAGCTAATAGGTGCTATGTCGACAATTTGGTTACTTGTGCAAAATCAGTCGAAGAAGCAAAACAAATGTATGAAAAAACAAGAGAAACATTTGGCCAGTTATCAATGAACATCCGAGATTGGGTTTCTAATGATCCTGACTTCATGGCTCACATTCCCACAGAATATCAAGCAAAAGAAACTGATATAGTGAAGATTCTTGGCCTGTCCTGGAATGTGGGCAAGGATACATTAGAACTAAAGGTGAATGAAAATCATTTCAAACCATGCTCTCCAGTAGAAACAAAGAGAAGTGTGCTACGAACTCTAGCACGGATCTATGATCCATGTGGCTTTGTATGTCCACTGATCCTACCAATGAAGCTTTTGTTTCAAAAAATTTGTGAACAAAAATATAAATGGGATGCTAAGCTACCATCAAACCTGACTGATTTATTAGGAACTATTCTGGAAGATTTGAAGGCTGTAACAGAAGTAAAACTTCCCAGGTGTATTGGAGGTACATCAGATCCCGACACAAAGTATGAATTACACTGTTTCTCAGATGCCTCAAACAAATATGCATATGCCGCTGTTGTATACTTGAAGGTTACGGGTCCACAGGAAAGATCAGTATCCTTTGTCATGGCAAAGTCACATATTGCTCAAACAAAAGACAAAGATGAATTAAAAATTCCAAAGCTGGAATTATTGGGATTCCTGATAGCAAGCAGACTTCTGAGGTATGTGAAATCAAATATTGACTTACCAATAGAAAAGGCAGCATTATGGACTGATAGTCTAGTAGTTCTTGGATGGATGAACTCGAATAAACTGCTTCCACCCTTTGTGTCAAATAGGGTAGAAGAGATCAAGAGGAACCATCAACAAACTGCAATGTATTACATTAATACTAGGCATAACCCAGCGGACATTGCAACAAAACCTGACACATGGAAGCAGAACAAAGAGCTATGGCTCAATGGTCCTAAATTTCTGAAGTTGGATGAATCTTGTTGGCCAGAGGATAGATTCTATGATGCTCATAGAACTCTTTTTTCGTGTTGGGAGGCTCTGGACCAGAGTCCAGCCGAGGAAGCAATGGAAGTTGATGAGATGGACCAACTGGTTGGGCCAGAGGACCCGCCTGTCTCGGCGCAAGAGCAGGTGGAGGGGGAGAGTACAGAGTATCCATCAACTCAGGTAATTAAGAAAGTACAGCTGCAACACTTTGCTAAAGAAGTTAATGGAAAACGGACGCATCTTTCAAGAAATCTTGATTTGTTTTTAGATGTCGATGGAATACTGAGGTGTCGAGGTCGTATGGCGAATACTAACTGGAGCTATGACATGAAATACCCAATATTATTGCCCAAAGACAGTGAGTTAACCAATGAAATAATAATAATGGTTCATAGGGGTAATTATCATGTCGGAGCAGCACACACACTCAGTATTATAAGAGAAAGGTACTGGATACCTCAAGGTAAAGTTCAAGTACAAAAAGTGATCAGAGAATGCCCGCAATGTGTCAAGCATGGAGGTGGTCCTTACCAGCTGCCAGCCACACCGGCTCTGCCTTCAGAGAGAGTCAATTACAGTACACCATGGACATTTACAGGATTGGATTATTTTGGGCCAGTGTATGTTAACACAAGAAACGGAAAAGAGAAGAGGTGGGTAGCACTATTCACATGCCTAGCTGTCCGGTCTATACACTTGGAAGTTGTGAAAGATCTATCAGCGGAAGAGTGTCTCTTGGCCTTACGTCGATTCTCTGCGACGAGAAATACGCCAAAGCGAATATATTCTGATAATGCGAAATACTTCAAACTCACCTCGGAAGTTATGGAGAAGTCATACTGTGTTGAGAGAGGAATCCAGTGGAAATTCATTCCTCAGCTAGCTCCATGGCACGGCGGATTTTACGAACGTCTGGTGGCACTGGTAAAACATTGTCTCAAACGAACCTTAGAGAAGCACCTGTTGAACGGCAGTGAACTGCTGACAGTTATGAAGGAAGTCGAGGCAGTGGTCAACTCTAGACCATTAGCTAAGATAGGCACAGAGGTCGAGCATATCCTACGACCTGCCGACTTCTTAACCATAGGAAGATGTCTAGAGATACAGCCATTATCAGTACCCTCTGATAGCACCACTGTAAAAGTTGACTTGGTTCGAAGCTGGAAAAGAGGGCTCAAGATAATTGAAGAATTCAAGAATATGTTCATTGGACAGTATCTCTCTAACTTGAGAGAAAGGTTTCAACATACTCCGAAGCAACCTAGAGTTAGGTGTATGAAAAAGCCAGAGGTTGGTGACTTAGTGCAAATTAAGTCTGAAGTAAAGAACAGAAACAATTGGAAAGTCGGAAAAATAGTTGAGCTGATAAGGGGCGCTGATGAAGAATGTAGAGTCGCAAGGGTGAAAACGGGCGAGTCCATCCTAACGCGTTCTATTGGTCATCTCTATCCATTGGAAACGGATATAAGTAAAAATGAGCCCATTACAATGAATCCTGTGGGAAATTCAGACTTGGAAGTCATGGTGCAGTCTGATGAACAAGTAAATGCAACTTCATGTGAAGTACCGTCACATGAGGAGAGAACACCGAGCCCTGCAGTAGCCTTAACCGAACCGAGGCAGGGCGAAACGGCAAATGAGCTAGGTGAGGAACTCGCTATAAACTCCGAAAGCTCGGAGAAGGCGAGTGCAAGTGAAAGTGAAGTCGTACCTGATGATGCTCATCAGGAAGTAGAAGGGAGGAGTACACGGCAAGCAGCTGTTCGTGCCAGAGAAAAAATTCTGGAATGGACACGACATCTGCTTACTCTGCTTCACTAGACTTCTTTTGCTGTTGGGAATGTCGCGCAACGCGAAACGCCATATAAAAATGGGTAAGTACCAATATTTAAAGTAATGTCAATCTATTTCAGAGTGGCAACATTATGCCACTTGGTTTGACTAACTTATGTTAATGTTGGTACTTCTGTGCAGAAAAATGGCGGGTAAAAATGGTGCGGCGAAGCCGAGAGAAAAAGGAGCGGCAAAGCCGGCAGGTATAGAACACAGGGAGGCGATTACCTATGGGTTGGCGCGGAGACCGTTCGTGCCATGAGTCCAAGGTAAAACAGCCCGAGATGATTGGTAAGTGTTCTTAAATTGTATTAGTAGATCGTAATGAGCCATGCAATGTGGAAACTATAGGTTTCCACAACCGAATCCAATAAACGCTAGTACTATGTATATGAGAACGTTTTAAACGTGGAGCGTACAAATTGGAGGGTAATAGCCGAAGCTAACCCAGGGGTGTGATGTATAAGCACACCGGCAGCGATCGACTTGAGTGGGAGCTACTGTGGCAGGACTATGGGGATGGTGGAGGTCCTCGTGGGGGCAACGCCCCCACGTCCGGCTGGTGCCTAGGAAGGGGCTTAGCCCCATGGTAGGGTCTGGGAAACCAGACCCTTAAGGACAGAGAGGCACCAGGACACAGACTCTGTGTTCAGACCGGAGCTAGTCGATCGAGCCAGGATGGTTTGTGGTAAAGCCACCATTGCGTTAAGCTGTAGTGCTAGCGTAGGAAGCACGTGGCCTAGCCACCGATGCTAGGCACCTGCCGCGGTGCCTGTGTGGAAAGGATATGGTATAGCCATCTAGTTGTGTGTGTATGTGGCAAAGCCACCGTTAAGCGAAGCAGATAAAATATTTCTTTATTAACAATAACCCCCATAAATAGAAATAACATTTTGTTGCCCTAATTCTGTACATTCTACCTAGGCATATCATTGTATAGGTACGGAAGGGGCGACAAAAGAACAAGTAACATTATTAGAAGAACAAGTAACATTATTAGAAGAACAAGTAACATTATCAAAGACAAGCAACATACAAAAAACCGACTGCAAAATGTCGTACCCCATGTCAATTCCACTATCAAGACGATTCAAATGGCACCTCACATGACGAAATAGGCAAGCTGTTTTGGCTGTAGGGCGTGCCAAAGAAACCTCATACATACATATATACAGTCGAAAAACATAACCCTCCTTCTTGCGCAGTTGGGTAAAAATCATCCGAGCGTCGTTATACGTACCTAGTAATCATTAATACAGCGTATTCTACCTTTATGAATATCCTACTTATATATATAATATTACTAGCTGCGCTCCGCGGTTTCACACGCGGTTAAAAAGTATCCTATCTCTCAAGTTGGATCGAACTGCACATGGTGTGCGAATTTTATTATAATCGGTTAAGTGGTTTAGGAGTTCATTGAGGACAAACATTGTGACACGAGATTTATAAATATTAAGATAAACGCGAAAGTTTGTAAGAATGGATGGATGGATGGATGTTTGTTACTCTTTCACGCCAGAACGGCTGAACAGATCTGGGTGAAATTTGGCACAGAGATAAATTATAGTCTAGAATTGCACATGGGATACTTTTAAAACCTCGGGTGAAACCGCGGGGCGCAGTTAGTCAAAAATAATCACTAACCTCTGCTTCTCCATATCCCAGAGTTCAGTAGTGTCGTTGATCCAAGGGTTGGGCCACTCTGGAGGCGTTAGGAAGGCGTCGTATTCCGCGTACTGTTCGCAGTACGAGATGAACCTGCGACCAGAGAGTGGAGAGTGAGGTGGAGAGTGAGAGAGATGAGGAATGAAGAGTATGAGGTAGAGAGTGAGGCGCGTGGTGAGATAGGGATTAATCCTACTTCCTACTAATATTTTAACGCGAAATTGGTAAGAATGGATGGATAAAGACGTTATTGTGACGAAATGTTTGTTCCAATATGTCTAAGAATCTTGTTTCGCTCGGTCAGTGTAACTTACATATCAGCCACTTTGCTGACCCTCACGTTCCTCCTCTCCATCCTGTTCCTCAGCATGGCAAGCTGCCGCCGCGCCGCTTCGATCTGCTGCTCCACGGCCGGGGGCAAGCTGGGCTCGGGGACGGGGGCGGGAGCGGGGGCGTCGCCTGGGGACAGAAGTTTTAGGACAACACTACGAGGGCGGCAGAAGTTTCTCTTGAAAATTCCAGTAAAGTTAACAACAAGTAACACTATTAAAATAAAAAACAAACAAGTAACACTATTAAAAGAAAGACAAACAATAAGTAACACTATTAATAGAAAAACAAACAAGTAACATTGTTAAAAGAAAAACAAAAACCCGGCTGCAAAATGTTGTACCCTACGTCACTTCCACTATCAAGACGATTCAAATGACACCTCACATGTCGAAATATATCAAGCTGTTTAGGCTGTACACTCGAAAAACGTAACACTCCTTGGAAAGAACACCTAACAAAAGAAACTGGTTGTTAAGACGAATATAACGATACTTCAACTGTCGAAATCCATCCAGCTGTTTTGGAGCTACGAGGTAATTAAGAAATTTACAAACAAACATACAACCCAGGATTCAAACCCAGCTACCCAACCCAACCAATTTGATAATTGTGTGAACATAATTATGTGCATATTGTATGTCATCTGCTACATGACTGGAGCCCGGTGTATGGCGACAGGCTCGCCCCCTTTCACATTTGGGACTGATTATCGTCCGGCGAAGTGTAGGTGTTGTATTACACCTCTGCCATCGCATCGGGGGAAAGGCGTGACGATCTGTTATGTTGCATCACTACATATGTCGCGACGTGTCGCGAGCGCCATCTAACGGTAAGTATACTTATATTAAAATACTGGCAACTTGAGGGAGAAAGAAAGTTACACAAAAAATGAAAGGGAAAAAATGTTCTAGCTCGATAGGATTAATTCGGTGTTTAAATTAGTGAACGGTGTGTGTGGCCGGGATCCTCGTTTGTGATTAAAAGAGATGGTTGTGAGAGACTGTAGATTATGTAAATATTTCTGGATAAGGTAATTTGGAGGTCGGATGAGTCGACAAATGCGCATGTGTTAAAGGTACAGTTGTAACCGTAGGGAACTGGTGAGTCGACCTTATAACTTGATAATAACAAATGATTGTGTGTGAACCAAAACAGTGGGTTGATCGCGACCATTATCAACTTGAATTGGGTCCATGAGTTGGCAAATAGAAAGTAGTAGTATGTTGCATTCGTGGGGCGCGCGTTCCGAGAGGCAGCCAGGCGCCGTCCTGCGCTGCACTAGCTCTCATAGTGGTGTGCAGACATCACACGGTCAAGGGGAAGACCTTAGACCGAGTTTGGGAGAAGGTCAATGCTACGGAAGTAGGGACCTTCTCGCCTAGGAATCGCGGCCTCTTTTGGAGGTGTCGGGCAGGCTATAAGGGGTGTGAGGAGGCCTGTCGGGGGGAAACCTCCAATGATTCTGGGTCCTCTGTGAGGATAAACCGAATGCAACGGCCGGGAGATAGTCGGGAAGACAGACTATTTCGTGCCGGTCGGGTGATCGGGCAGGGTGTCCCTGCTGGTTTCCTATCTCAGGCGTTGGCCCTTCTGGTATCGCTTGGGTGTCATGGTGCGATTCCTACCGTGTTGGTTACACTCAATATCACTTAGATAAGTAGTAGAGTTGTTGTTCTCCATGTAACCATGTACATAACCTATCGAGTTAATCTTTCTAGCCTTGGTGACGTCCTAGTATTCAATTACGATTAATCCCTATATTATAAGAGGCGTCGCCACAACATAGTATAAAACAAAGTCGCTTTCTCTGTCCCTATGTCCCTTTGTATGCTTAAATCTTTAAAACTACGCAACGGATTTTAGCAATATCAATATTAATTATCAATTTTGTTCCGGTTACATTGCAAACGCAGGCTGAACCCTACGAGATTTATCAAAATAATGTACTAATTATTTGTACACATTGAAAAGGTCTACAGAAAACTCCGCGATGGTGTATGTCTATCTCTTATGGATATCTCACAATAACATTGTTTTGTTTACACCCGTGCGAAGCCAGAGCGGGCCGCTATGTTTTTATATACAACGTTCACAGTTTTTCTGTAGTGTATTTAGTATCAGCATTGCTCCCGTGCGAAGCCGGGGCGGTCGCTCGTACAAGATACGAGCAAAAACAAAACCCTTCTTTTAAAGTTAAAATAATATATTGAAATTTCCCGTAAACTAGCGAGTGAAACCGCGGGCCGCGCTTACCATTCTCTTTGACTGCTTCTGCGTTCTTCTTAATCTCCTCCTCACTCTCTTGCGCGTTTGTGATGGTCACTATTGGATTATTCTGTAACAAATATTCTTAATAAGATTTCAAAATACATACTTAATAGAAAAATCTACATTTACTAACAATATGTCCTTTTCTGTATCTCTGACAAAGTGTATGCAAAATTTCATAACGATAGATAAACACTTTATTGAAGATCGATCGGTTGAGTAGTTAAGGCGTGAAAGCGTAACAAACAGACCAACAAACTCTTTCGCATTAATAATATTAGTTAAGATTAGGATAGAAGTAATTATATGATTCCATAGACATTGGTAAGAACACTGTAAAAACAAATACCTAGATAGAACAAACACAAATGTTCATCACATGAATGTTTGTTCTAGGTGGAAATCGAACCCACGCCCCCAAGCTCAGAAGGCAGGTTCACTACCAACTGAGCCACAGAGACAGCCAAGTTCGGGCCAAACATCGATATGCATGTACCTACTACGTACTAGATTTCATCATCCGAACATTGACGTTTGTCGACTGTACTGCACTGCAATCCGTACACCTTGCATTAGTGTGACTTCGACACGCATGCAGTGTGGTTGTGTACGGAGCGAGAAAACTGCGATCTAGCGCTGCAGCAAACCTGCAGTCAATCCCCGAGAGCCAGCTCCGCTGTTATCAAGTTGCATAACGTTTTCTGTTTGGAACAGCTTCTCTAGTACGTAGTATTTACCATAATAATAATAATAATTTATTTCAGACCATGTCCATATTTAAAATTCGTTTACACACAAATTAAATATATTCAAAATGAAAAATAAAGTTTAAAAAAAAGTTATTTGGGTTCGGTACATGTCAATCTTAGATTAAATATATATATCTTTAAATAGGTACAACTAATCATATCATACTAATATTATAAACGCGAAAGTTTGTAAGAATGGAATGATGGATGTTTGTTACTCTTTCACGCCAGAACGGCTGAACAGATCTGGATGAAATTTGGCACAGAGATAGGTTATAGTCCAGAATAGCATATAGGACTTTTTAACTGCGGGTGAAACCGCGGGGCGCAGCTTGTATTATCATATGTTATCAATAAATAGTTTAGATAAACAACTAGTTTTATTTTCCTCATATTCGAAATGAAAAGTACAGTGTTTAACACGTAACAAGTACAGTGTTTAACACGGGTAAAGGAATCAATTCCTACTCTGACTATAGCCGGTCTAATAACGTCTAGATACCTCGGGAAGTGATTCTTTCGACCCTCGGCTAACAATCTACTATTTACCTTCAAATTGTGCTGCAGTATCAACTCCTGGCATTGTTTCAGTCGCCTAGCTTTGAGAGTGTTGATTCGAGACAGTTTCCGGGGGTCTATCTCCGTCGTGTTCACGCAGCCCGGCTGGAGAGAATTTGATAAAACTTTGGTAAGATAACAGTGAGGGATTTAGACATTTCCTAGTAAATAAATAAATAAATCCGAGACACTTCCACACACGGTCGCCTGACCCCAAACTAAGCAAAGCTTGTACTATGGCTGCCAGAGACTGATATACATACTTAGATATTTTTAACAACATACTTAAATACATATTATCACCCAGCCATAGAACAAACACAAATGTTCACCACATAAATGTTTGTCCTAGGTGGGAATCGAACCTACGCCCCCAAGCGCAGAAGGCAGGTTCACTACCAACTGAGCGACCGAGGCAGTCAACTTATTTATATTATTATTATTTATGTCAACTTATTTATAACTTAGTTATTTGGGACTGAATATCGTCCGGCGAAGTGTGGGTGTTGTATTACACCTCTGCCAGCCCCCTCGGGGGAAAGGCGTGACGACATGTATGTATGTTTAGGGTCTAGGTTCTGAGAATTTTAGTACTGTAAGTCCAATGTCAGTAATATTTATTGTGTACCATTGGTCTGTGAACATCCCAGAACGCGCGCTCTTGGCTGTCCAGAACTTTTCTCTCCAGCTTATCCCGCTTCTTGTCGACCTGAAAGAAAGAAATACGTATTACAAACTTATTAGTAGAAAATGTATTAGTTTAAAGATTTTCTACGTAGTTTTTGGTGTACAATAAATTTATATTGTATTGTATAATAATACAAACATCACTTATTTGACAACAAAAATTTACATAAATGTGTATATTGGTTCCGGAATACAATACAACACAATACATCTTTTGTTGCTCACCATAAATACAAAGTAAAACAAACAAAGAAAATATTGATATAAAATATCATTCGGCAGCACAAGGGCGGCCTTATCGCCTAAAGCGATTTCTTCTAGACCCGAATCAGAATCCAGAGGGTTATGAACAAGACTTGCATGTAAATCCACTTGTATGTTACTAATTGTACGCTTGCGTAGTGATGCCTACGTTTGCGCTGTATAATATGTAGTTTACGCTTACGTAGCACAATCTACGCTTGCGTAGTATAGTCTACGCTTGCATAATACAGCCTACACTTACGCTGTACAGTCTACGCTTGCGTTGCACATTAACTTATAATACTACAAATAAATAAATATTAGAGACAAATTTGCACACACGGTCGTCTGACCCCAAACTAAGCAAAGCTTATATGGGTGCCAGATATTGATATACATACATATTTATTTTAAATACTTATTTAAATAGATATTAACACCCATACATAGAACAAACACAATTGTTCACCACATGAATGTTTATCGTAGGTGGGAATCGAACCCACGCCAAATGTATGTTAGTTTTAAGATTTTCCATGTAGTTTTTGGTGTACATATATATTTACAAACAAATCACTTATTTGAACACAAAAATGTACATAAATGGGTATATTGGTTCCGGAATACGGAGGCTTATGAGCTACATTTGAATGGAACTCCACTTGTTTATTACTCATTGTACGCTTGCTTAGCTGTCAACGCTTACGCTGTACAGTCTATGCTTGCGTAGCACAGTCTACGCTGGCGTAACACAGCCTACGCTGGCGCAGCACAGTCTACGCTTGCGTAGTACAGCACGAGTTACCTTGCTTTGCGCCTCGGCCTGCATGAATATGAACTCCCACTTGCGGCTGAACATCTTCTGCAGCCGCGCGAGAGACTCCGCCTCGTAGTCAGCCAGCTCTAGACGAGCCTTGTTCTGCATTGTACGCTTGCAGAGGTATACGGCTGGAAAAAGGTGTATAAACTGTAGTTTTTATTTCAAGTCAATGTCAAAATGTGTTTTTACTGAACGAAGCAAGGAGGATTATGTTTGGCGAGTGTGTGTATGTGGGTATGTATGTATGAGGTTACTTTAGCCCGCCCTACAGCCTAAAAAGCTTGATGGTTTCGACATGTGAGGTGTCATTTGAATCGTCTTGATAGTGGAAGTGACGTAGGGTGCAACATTTTGCAGCCGGGTTTTTCTGTTTTTCTTTTAATAATGTGTCAAAGATACACTTATGAACGTCAAAATTATAAAGATGACTTTACCGCCTTGAAAGAGCCACTACCCAGCAGAACAGGCAAGAAACTGAGGGGCATATTTTTTCCCCAAAAAAAGGACTTATAAATAAATAATAATAAATTTGGGGCACTTCCACACACGGGCGCCTGACCCCAAACTAAGCAAAGCTTGTTCTATGGGTGCCAGAGACTGATATACATACTTAGATACTTTTAAATACATATTTAAATAGATATTAACACCCACACATAGAACAAACACAAATGTTCATCACATAAACGTTTGCCCTAGGTGGGAATCGAACCCACGCCCCCAAGCTCAGAAGGCAGGTTCACTACCAACTGAGCCACCGAGGCAGTCAACTTTACTTTAGGTCCATTATTTTTAATACACAGATAGCCAAACTCTTTTTGAACATGTATGTATTAAAAATAATAGACCTAAAGTATTTTTGACTGCCTCGGTGGCTCAGTTGGTAGTGAACCTGCCTTCTGAGCTTTTATAGGTAGGTATGGCTGTATGGTTATCAGTGCGTATTTGAAACTTACCATAGTCGGTATTTTCTGGCTCCCACTGATTTGAAGGCCAAAAGTATGGAGTTTGGAATCTGTAATGAATATAGGAATAAAATTAAGTTCCATTAGTGTTTAAGATCCTATCCTATCCTACTAATATTATAAACGCGAAAGTTTGTAAGAATGGATGGTTGGATGGATGGATGTTTGTTACTCTTTCACGCCAGAATGGCTGAACAGATCTGGATGAAATTTGGTACAAAGATAGATTATAGTCTAGAATAGCTAACTTTTTAACCGCGGGCGCAGATTGTTATTAATAATATTTAAAAAAAACTATAGTCTAATTAATAAATAATCATAATAGGTATTAATTACATTAAAAACGAAGTCTATAATGATTTTAACACCGACTTTTTCCATTGTACTCTGTCTTTAATAAACATTTCTCCAGAGTAGTATGCTTGCCTCATCAAATAATTCTTAATGCTATTTTTAAATTTGCTACCAACCAATACCCGCACCTCACCTGTAGTAAGTATTATCGTTCCTAACAGTGAGCTGGTGGTCGTCAATAGGGAACAGGTATCCGTGAGCTGCAAGCAAGTGAGCCGTGTGAGCCGCCTCCCAAGGCTCCTCGAAGCGGAAGTGACGCGTCAGCCACGCTATGAGGTCACATCCGGTGAACACCTGCAACAGAAAAAGTACTATGCAGTTTTTGGCGAGAAGCGAAAAGGTGCTGTAGTAATTTTGTGTTTTTTTCTAAAGCTTGTGATTCTTCGAGTGTTTAAGAGCCCGGGGACCACTTTAGACTAACTTCGCATTGGCTTAAGGTATTCTATAGCGATTTCGTCTAGAAGAAGAAGACGAGCGAAGAGAGCGAGTAATGATACTGACGAGCCTCTAAACTTACCTACAGAGTGACAAAGTGCAATTTCAATTTTTTTTATGACTTTTGCACTTCTGTAATCATTCTTAAATAACTAAGAATTTTCCTTGTATTATGGATTCATTTAAATATGTAATGGAATTTATGATTTGCTTTGTCTACCTATTGAATAAATCAGTCAAAAGTGAACCCTTAAAAATGCGGATATTTTTCATACCTCTGTTTTAGCTTGAGAACGTTTTTAAAAAAAACCAAGAACATAAAGGCGGACATATTGTTAATTTAATTGTAGGTACATGCAAAATTTCATCGTAATCTGACAAATGGTTTTCAAGAAATTTGAGTAGCGCGTTTGTATGGAAATTTCAGAGCGTCGCAGCCCTTTAAGTGTAATAATGGTGGATTATGGATATTATACCGGCCGTATTTTTCAATCGATTTTCTTAAAAAATCGTGAGTAGGTTTAGTGTAGTTATCAAAAATCAGCTCGTAAAATTTCAAGCAAATCGGTTGAGAAATACGACCTGCAGAGGAAAACTGACGGACACCACCAAGCCATGCCGTGAAAAAACCTAGTCGTGTTTCGGGATGTAGTCCGGTGCAACCGTTCCGAAGACGGGTCTGAGCAGTAGCGCACTTGTAGCGCCTCACTCAACTGCCGTTTTTGTACTTCTTCACTCTACGAAACTTCAAGGCTAGAGTGAATAAGTACCTTATAGGTCGTCGTGCTCCATCTTAGACCACAACGTCGCTTATCATCAGGCGAGTTGGTGGTCAAACGCCGACCTATTACATGTTCTACATAAAATATTCTACACACACCCTGGCCGGACGGAGATACGATAGCGTTTTCGTGATATCTTCAGCTCACAGTGTAATAGCCATAAGCCACTAGTGTAATCAAACTTACAGATGGGATTTTGGTCATGAAACTCTTCACCGTCCTGACCGGCACTCCAACATTCTCATCCTGCATCCTGTCTATTATAGCTTCCATCTGAAATTGAGAAAGTATATATGTTTATTTGGTATGACTGCCTCGGTGGCTCAGTTTTAGAGAGCCTTCTAAGCTTGGGGGCGTGGGTTCAATTCCCACCTGCTAGGGCAAACATTCACGTGATGAACATTTGTGTTTGTTCTGTCCGAGTGTTAATATCTATTTATGTATGTATTTAAAAATATATATGTACGAGCTGCGCCCCGCGGTTTCACTCGCGGTTAAAAAGTATCCTATGTGCTATTCTAGACTATAATCTATCTCTGTGCCAAATTTCATCCAGATCTGTTCAGCCGTTCTGGCGTGAAAAGTCAGTAAAGTCTAAAAATTGTTAACATCGTAACAATTTTTAGACTTTTGTTTAAATTAGATTTCGGTAAAAAAATTATGGGACCACCTCTAAAATCCATCATCATCCATCCATCCATCCATCCATCCATCCATCCATCCATCCATCCATCCATCCATCCATCCATCCATCCATCCATCCATCCATCCATCCATCCATCCATCCATCACACATACGAGTACATTCAAACTTTCACGTTTATAATATTGGTAGGATATATTATATATTGATATACACATTCTCAGCAACGGAGTTGTTCATACATGGAATAGGTTGCCTGAGGATGTGGTCACTGCTAAATCCATCAACGCATTTAAAAAACGGCTTGATGGCTGGTTGCACCAAAAGCAAATGTCTCTGACGGACATTTGAATGTGGATAAAACAATATTTGTGCGACCATTTAGTGAATTTGAACAATTTTAATTCAACACAGTGTGATGTAGGCACATCAGCCCTAGGCTGCTCGCCTATCCTATCCTACTAATATTATAAACGCGAAAGTTTGTA
Organism: Peribatodes rhomboidaria; assembly: GCA_911728515.1. NCBI lineage: Eukaryota > Metazoa > Arthropoda > Insecta > Lepidoptera > Geometridae > Peribatodes > Peribatodes rhomboidaria. The sequence goes on along the minus strand of OU452196.1, from coordinate 5,425,877 downwards.
TGTATGGATGAATAGATGGATGTTTGTTACTCTTTCACGCTAAACAGATCTGGATGAAATTTGGCACAGAGCTAGATTATAGTCTAGAATAGCACATAGGATACTTTTTAACTGCAGGTGAAACCGTATGGCGTAGTTAGTTATATATATAAATATAGGTACCTTCTTATAAATGAGATAGTTGGGAGACTCCTCCGCAGAAGGTATAGTAGACATCAGAGCCTGGACGTTGGCGGGCAGGTTGGAGATTGCTTGCTCCTTTTGGTCTCGCTCTTTCTCTTTGTCCTTGTCTTCTTTCACGCATTTCGAGTTGTCTCTGAAATTTATTTTTTACATTAAATTTGAGTAAACTGCTAAATGCATGTTATTATTATCATCATTTTTTTTTTTTATTACATAATAGGCTTGCGTTTGGCCGCCAACATGCCTGATGATAAGCAGTGATGCGGCCTACGATATAGCACACTTGCCTAGAAGAAACCGATTCACTCGAGACTTGAAGACACCCAGATTATAAGTGTCAGGGAACACACTCTGGCAGAGTATTCCACACTCTAGCGGTCCGTATGAGAAATGAGGAACCAAAGCGTTTCATGTGTGTTGTAGGTATGTCAACCATAAAACGATGCCGCTTTTTCGTACTCTTGGTTGTTTTATAGAAGAACGGGCTAAGGAGAATAAGGTCATGCAAACCAGATGCATACTCCCCGAAATGTATCCGATAAAAAACCGATAGACTAGCAACCTTGCGCCGATGATCCAAACTTTGAAGTTTGGCCTGGACAAGGGAGTCGTTGCCAATGAGCTTCTTCGCAGGTTTCTCGATGTTTCATCATCATCATCAGCCCGTAATCGCCCACTGCTGAGCATAGGCCTCTCTTCTCGTACGCCACTTATGTCCAGGTTCGACCAGCAACATTATTATGCACTTGATGAACTTATAATTTTCTAGACTATAATTATTTCTACTGTAAATCAAATTATTATTTAAGAGCGTTTAACCGGCGTTATTGCTATCTCGCTTGCACAATTCAAATAAATAGTGGCTGGGTTGGCAATTGAAAAATGTTGTCTGATAACTATTTAGTTTATAATATAACGGTTTTTTAAACTAATTTTAGTTTTCATACCTTTTTCTTAGACAGAGAAAAAGATCATCAATTTTTTGTTGTTTTTAACGTTCGATCTCTCCGTCCAATTGATAGGTATAGAAACTAAAATTAGTTTAAAATAACCGTTATATTATAAACTAAATAGTTATCAGACAAAATTTTTCAAATGCCAACTCAGCCATTATTTATTTTCAAAAACGTTGAATTGTGCGAGAGAGACAGCAATAACGCTGGTTAAACGCTCTTAAACAGGTACGGGTTTTCAAATAATGTTAAAGCAGAAAAAAAGGGATTGTTCCTCTTGTCCCCAACTTTTTGCACCCTTACACTATTGAAAAATGGGAACCAGAGGATGTTCAAGCCATTCTTGACCATGCAGACTAAGTGCGGGTTGGTGGTTGTCACATGTCTTTCAAATTATTGATTCTAGTCACAATTTTTCTTCATAGATTTTAGAGGGGGTTAACCTTTTTATCTAAAAAAACCAATTTCATCATTACACTTAGTTTAGGTGTAATGTTATGAGTAAGTATGTAAACTATTTCTGAAGAGACGGTATTCAAAACCACCTTAATGTAAATGTAAACAACTAATACTTCTAATAATCCAAACCATGTACAATATGTAGGTAATTCCAGTATCAATCTAATGGACACCAAGATCAATACTACAGAAAGACACCCAAGAAAAACACTACTAGGTCCGTCCTCTTCCGTGCTCCAGCGAGAAGTCCCGGTTGGACGGGGCGGGTGACTCAGGCGCTACTCCTTCATTCCTTATGCTACATTCATTCATTCATCCGCTACATTCCTTTGACAGTTCGCTCGCAAAACGTCACACAGCAGCCCATAGACTGCATTCTTTTGTATGTGTTGCTAACACGGCCCTCCTGCGCCGTGCATGCCCTCAGGCACGCTTCTTACATTGGTTCCAACTCTGCACATGAATTACGTATCTGTCAACACACACATGATTTTAAAGGCTGTTAAAATCTTTAAGCTCGGCCTATCATGACTCATGATGTCCTAAATAGATAGAACTTCAGTAGCAACCTTTTCATCATTTGATTCCTTTAGACTTGGGAATTTCTACCACTTTGTAACTAGTTATCTCATTCAATAACTTCATTATCAATCATAACACCGAAAGAAAGGTCTATTAGGTTTCTCAATAGTTCTGCAATGTATCTTTTTTTTTTATAATAGTACTGACCATCTAAACCAAAGCTGATATATATTTAGGCTTAGAAATTCCCTGTACGACTGCTATTTTAGCTCACTCCCTTAATCCGAAGTAGTGCCTGGTCCAGATCATTCCTTTAGTCTTAGGAAGTCACTGCTTCAGCTCACTACCACTATTCTGGCGAGTGCCTATAGCAACCTTTTAGGTCATTTATCAGCTACTAATTCACTTACTGTTCAGCTATCTTAGCTCACTCCCTTAATCCGAAGTAGTGCCTGGTCCAGATCATTCCTTTAGTCTTAGGAAGTCACTGCTTCAACTCACTACTTCTATTCTGGCGAGTGCCTATAGCCGTCTTTCAGGTTATCTACATACATATAGTCACGCCTGTTTCCCATAGGGGTAGGCAGATACCACTTCTCTCCACTTGCTACGATTCTGGCATACATCTTTCGCTTCTTCTACTTCCATGAGTCTTTTCATACACGCTCGTCGTTTCATCTAGTACTGCTAATCTAATGAAGTTAGTTGCCAGACATACCTAATAACATTACACGATTTGCTAAAAATAATTCCGGTATCTTTTGTTTTGATACCTTTATCGATGTATTTCTATTTCTTTTATGGCGCGAGAAAACTACATCTCACTTCTGATGTAAACTATTTCTGAAGAGACGGTATTCAAAACCACCTTAATGTAAATGTAAACAACTAATACTTCTAATAATCCAAACCATGTACAATATGTAGGTAATTCCAGTATCAATCTAATGGACACCAAGATCAATACTACAGAAAGACACCCAAGAAAAACACTACTAGGTCCGTCCTCTTCCGTGCTCCAGCGAGAAGTCCCGGTTGGACGGGGCGGGTGACTCAGGCGCTACTCCTTCATTCCTTATGCTACATTCATTCATTCATCCGCTACATTCCTTTGACAGTTCGCTCGCAAAACGTCACACAGCAGCCCATAGACTGCATTCTTTTGTATGTGTTGCTAACAAGTACTCATAGTTTTCTTTAATTTGTTGTAAAGTCATTAGTTTGGGCAATATTTACATTTTTTATATTTTTTTATGTATTTATTTAAAATAGGGAACCAACAGAACCAGATGTTTCTGCAGTTGTTTCCAACCCACTTTTCATTAATTGGGGGACAAGAGGAAGTTTTATTTCTCTTGGCCCCAGTGAAGGCGAAAAGTGGGGGACAAGAGGAATAACCCGAAAAAGTCAAATTATATTTAATAATCTAAATAAAAATATGAAACATTAAAAGTCATCACAAACGATGAAGACTCTTTAATATTGTACCTCCAGATAAAATATTAAATTAGGTTCAGCTATTCTATACATGAAGATGTGATAATAAACAAAAACCATCTCATCTCTACAACATTTTCTTTGAAATCCATTTTTATTGGCATGTAAAATCTGCCTGCGCTAAATAGGGAGGGAAAAAGAACCTGCTTTCACTCAGTATCTCAAGATGAGGGCACATACATTACTTTGTAGTGTGTTGCTTCATTCACATGTATGTCTGGCGCAATTGTCAAATATGATCTAAGAATCTAAGATACAACACTTTTTATAACATCTTTATAGTATGTGACAGCCTTTAAATCACAATCTAAAAAAATCACTACCAATAAGCCAAATACCCAAAATGTGGGTTGCATTGAGATAATCTGTAATAATTAATATGACAGGTTCAGTTGTGTCCATACAAATATTTATATCAGTAATTAATGCATAAAAGTAGGGGGAAATGTAGCTAAGGCAATGTTTGTTGTGTTAATAAACTGTCTTTAGGTTATTGTCTCCTAGTGAGACCACTGCGACCCCACAGATTGTAGAGTTGTACAGTTCTAGCGTAGCAGAGGGATTGAGGCACCAACAGCTTTGAGTAGGTTTTTTAAATTGAGTAAGTATACAAAATTACAAACCTGGAAGGCCCTTGCTGACAAGCCCTCTGAGCCACCTTCTCTGTTGAGTTCATCGTAACCATTTTTTGACTGTCGCTTTCGAAGACACCGCAAAAGAAATTTATTTGAAAATTCATCACATTGATCACACCATTTTTCTTGTGATTTTTTAGCACACACTGCAATAAGTAGTATGTAGGTGGAGGTTAGATGGATAATGTAGTAGTTAATTTAGTCACAATATCACAAAATATTCAGATATAAACGAGAAATTTGAGTGTTCTATAGAAGGTTTATTTATTTTTTGCAGACAACAGGACGAAGTAATGAATGAATATGAGTTCGAAATTATTTACACTTAATATTCACATTGGCACCGTGCAAGGGCAAACCCAGCAAGTTATTAGTGTTTTACACTAATTTCACTGTTTATTTACACAATAGTCCATAGAATTTGAGATAAATTCCCGTTAAAAATAGGCACTAAACTAGGTGTTGTCTTCGGTAGATTTTTACGCCTCAAACGTTACGAACTAGCCGTAAGAAGTCTCCAACATAGTCATATTGTAAATAATCATCTTGTTTATCTTATGAAAATCAATTTAGATGCACAAAAACACAATTTCTATTATCATTTCGTAAATCGCTCGAAATGTCACAAAACGACGGCCATTTGAGTTTTTGGAAACCTTTTTAGAATGAGATAGAATATCTAAAACCCGTGTGTTAAAAAGAGAAGAAAATTCAATTGATCTATAAACCGGCCGAATCCGAATACGTACCAACGGGGAATGATTTCTATTAATTCGCTGTCAATATAAATTAGCCATTGATAGCAATACGTATTTCACACAGATGGCGCATGTGTTCTAAAGTTTATTGAACGCTTTCATGGAGCTATTTTTAGAACAACCTTTTTTTGGTTCACTTTGTAATCTAAATAAATAAAATAACTGAATTTATTTAATACCGTTAAAGAAAATATAATAGCTAATTATAAATTTAAAGTTCTAAAATTTTTGTAATAGTTTTCATACCGTTAAAGTTGCATATTTTTTACAATAGATGGCAGTACTTGTTAGTGATTTCGTGACTCGTTTTTGGGGTAAGTACCTAGAATCAAAATCACGTACTTATCTGCATTTTTTTTATTGTAAGTTTCAAATGGACACAGTTTTAGGATGTATTATCTATTTATAACATTTAATAAAAGCTCGCAAAGTTTAATAAAATAATTCGAATATAAAACAATTCAAACAATCTCTGGCCTTGGAATACCTGAACAGGATTCCTACCTACCTACTTGGGTGGATTCAGTTGGGTATGTACGTATTTACTTACATTTTCAATTTTCAATAAAAATTAACAAGTTTTTTGCGGTCCTCTTTGTGGAATTATAAACCCTACTCCTAGTATATTATTATGGTTTGCGAAGAGTCGGTGTTTTATGGCGCTCCTGACGGGTCATACTTTTACTAGTTATAATAGTGGCCGGCATCTTTGGCAATATTAAGTAAATTATGGCCCGTCTAGAAGTGCCCTTAGTTTGTTGCATCTTCACGCTTTAACGGATGGACGGCCTTAGATTAAATTTTTGTATATTTTTGTATAATTCATAGCACGATTTTTCACCCACACGCGATTAACTTAACCCGCTTCAAGCCAAAAAAATTTAGAGAAGTTTTTTTAAGATGATACTTTTTGTGATTTTATTTCCAAAATGAGAACTATTTTCAAAATTGTTCTGAATTTAAATTTTAGTTGGTTGTTTCTTGTAGTAGCTGTATTTTTTTGCATCAGAAAATCATAATTCTTCAAAAACTAGGCGTAAAAAAACTTGTTTTCAGTGGTTTCGTGTAATACCGGGCATTAAGCTTCGGGTAAACCCCTGCAAGGCACAGCTAGTAAGGTATCATCAGGTCTCTTTAGAAAAGTTTCTAAGTGTGTTTGTTTGTTATTTCTTCACGTTCAAACGGATGGACAGTTTTTGTTAAAATTTGGTATAGAGGTAGCATACCTATACTCATAATTAGCACGTAGGTTTTTCTATCCACGGATAGAACCACGTGGCGCACATAATTTTTTTTTTAAAGTTACTGCTATGAATTTTAGGCTTCAATATTTTTTTATTAATACTGTCATATAAGTAACAAGTGTTCGTGACCACGCTTATCGCTTATTTATATAACCGACTTCATAAAAAGAGGAGGTTCTATTTGTAAATATATTGTTTTTTCAAATTTTCATTGCAAAAGACAATAAACGGATTTTGTACATTCTTTTATAATCTCAAAGGACGTTCAAAAACTTTCACGTTGATCCAGTTTTTACCCGACTGCGAAAGTTGAGGGTTATTTTTTTCGAGTGTGTGTATGTATGTAAGTATGTATATATATACGTATGTATGAATGTATGTATGAGGTTTCTTTGGCACGCCCTACAGCCGATATAGCTTGATGTATCTCGACGTGTGAGGTGTCATTTGAATCGTCTTTTTAATGGAAGTGACAGGTACAATTTATATCTCACAGCCGAGTTTTTCGTTTTCTGTTAATAATGTTATCTGTTATTAAAATCCAGTTGGGATTAAAATCCAGAAAGTTAAAATCTAGGTTTTTTTAATTTTGTAACCATTCTAAATACCTACTATTTTTTTATATTATATGGGTGTAACATTTGTGAGTTTTTATGTTAGTTTGTGTATCGGAGGTAATCTCTGAAACTATCGTACCAATTACAAAAGTTATTTCATGGCTAGATAGCTAGGTACATTATCCCTGAGTGCCTATGAAACGTGAGCGAAGCCGCGGGCAGAAGTGCTATTCACATAAAATAATGAAATCAAATACTTATCTATTATCTGTTTTCTCTTCGAATGCCAACACTTGAAACTCTGATGTAGTTATTGCATTGTTTTATATCAGCGCGCCTCATAATCTAAAGAGGTATTTAGTGTTTTAATGAACGCCATAAGTGAGTAGGTATTCTTATTATATGTTCTGTGATAATGAAATCACTCGAAAGTCTTGAAATAGTTTCTTAATCCTGAAAAGTAGGTTAACACTTAACACTTAGATAGTGAAAATATCTACACGATTGTTTGAAAACCAATATTTATTATTTGTTTAACGATGCATTCAATAAAAACGTTATACTGCTGAATAACGATTTTCTTTTGTTTTTAAGTGACAAAATGTTTGTTAGATGAGTAGGTACACAAGGCAGTCATTTCGAAAACGTAAAGGTTACTAGCTGCGACCCGCAGTTTCACCCTCGGTTAAAAAGTATCCTATGTGCTATTCTAGGCTATAATCTATCTCGGCGCCTAATTTCATCCAGATCCGTTCAGTCGTTCTGGCGTGAAAGAGTAACAAACATCCATCCATCCATTCTTACAAACTTTCACGTTTATAATATTAGTAGGAAAAGTAGGAAATACTTTATGGGCGTAGTTAGTCCTTGATTTTATTGCCTTCTTTCTTTGCCTTCCCTTTTCATAACCAAACTACTTATGTACTAAATTACTAAAAACTACATTCTTAATAAACTACTTACTTAATAAATAAACTACTTAATTTAATAAAAAAAAAAACTAAATGGCATAATAACATAATCATCAGCAGTCCTTTATCTGTCAAATGCGTTTACACTCCTGTCAAAAGCATTCCTTTTTTCTCCAATCTCCCCAATTTCGCCAATCTCGTTCAAGTTTAACAGCAAAATTATAGCTTAACATTAGAACAGTCGATTTGAAAGCCTCCTTTAGACTCAGTTTAAAACAAGGAAAGGGTTGGCTGCCACCGACCTCGAAGCTCGAAAGTAAATGACCTTACCGACTAATGCAACTCGCTCGGTTGTTTTGTTGCATTCTTATTGGGCTTGTTTTGTGCATGCTTTATGGAGAGACCTTTGAGATCTGTCGTTTTATTTTATGCAAACTGTTAATACTACAGAGTGGGTACATTTTTAACTAGAACTAGGACGTCGCCTTGGAATGGAACCTCTTTACTTAATTTCTACGACAAGCATTTCACTGATTTGGCTCATCACGCTAATATTATACTGGCCTACACTCAATTTGGTGCCTAAGATTTTAGACCTGATTTTGTGAGCTGATACGAGAAAACTAGTCACATTTTTCATAGCAGCTCTTGTTCATGAGGAAGAAAGTATACAAGTGAATTACCGTGTCATTAATCGGTTTCCGTTGATTTTTCATTATATACTCACCGCATAATAATAACAAAACATAATTATCAGGAACGTTAATGCAACTTCTTGAATTACTTGCCATCATAAATTTATACGATTAATGTTATAAAAGTAGTTATAGCATGGACTAATTTTGAATAAAACCAAAAAAATATATTAAAATACGAATTGTGGGTACCAGAGCTGTCAGCTGACATCTAGTAGCAGCAATGTAGTTCATACTACCTACTTTACCGACTACAGATGCGAACAGAGCTACACCAAAACATTTTTTTTTGTATGCCAGTGTTTTAAATGCGAATGCTGATGGATGTTTGGATGTTTTTTACTTAATCACTCCCACACAGAATGGCTTAACGGATCTGGATAACATTTGGCACAGAGGTAGAAGTACATAGCATAACATAGCACACGGGATACTTTTTAACCGCATGCGAAATGGCGGGATGCAGCCAGTATTTAAATTAAAAACTGTTTTGAAATGAACTACTTTGTTGCAAAATTAATGAAGATTGAATCAACGGTACTATAGTTATCGTCAAATAACACACAAATGCCTCGAGGCTCGTATGCTAAAACGACGCTCAGTTATGAATTTTGATTTAAAGCTGTATATATGTATGGTAAAAATTTTACTCGACTTTAATTATGCATGAGCATCGTTTTAGCATGCGGGCCTTAGACCCTGCTTTGCTCCGTCAATAAAAACCCTGCCACCCGGTCGTCCCACTGCTAACATCTCAGTGGCCGTGGTATGACAGTTTGAAGTAACTTAATTTTTGAGTTACTGAAGTACTTTAAATTAAGTTACTTCAAACTATCAAACTAGGGGCCCTATTTGGAGATTTGAGATTTTCATCTCACCTTATTTCGTCCTTGTTGCTCTCGTTTGAAACGTCATAGGTGTGACAGTGACCAAGATGAAATCTTATCTCATCTCACGCGTAGGAATAGCCCCCCTGATCTGATCTCACGCGTCAAGAAAAAAGGGCCAGGGGCCCTATTCGGAGATTTGAAATTTTCATCTCACCTTTTTTTCTCCTTGTTGCTCTCGTTTGAAACGTCATAAGTGTGAGAGTGACCAAGATAAAATCTCATCTCATCTCACGCGCAGGAATAGCCCCCCTGACCTGTGATATTACGTCATTTATTCAAAGCAACTTTAAATTAACTTAGTTTTTTTCTTAGGCATCAAATTGAGTGTAGGCCACACTCAATTTGGTGCCTAAGATTTTAGACCTGATTTTGTGAGCTGATACGAGAAAACTAGTCACATTTTTCATAGCAGCTCTTGTTCATGAGGAAGAAAGTATACAAGTGAATTACCGTGTCATTAATCGGTTTCCGTTGATTTTTCATTATATACTCACCGCATAATAATAACAAAACATAATTATCAGGAACGTTAATGCAACTTCTTGAATTACTTGCCATCATAAATTTATACGATTTTAATGTTATAAAAGTAGTTATAGCATGGACTAATTTTGAATAAAACCAAAAAAATATATTAAAATACGAATTGTGGGTACCAGAGCTGTCAGCTGACATCTAGTAGCAGCAATGTAGTTCATACTACCTACTTTACCGACTACAGATGCGAACAGAGCTACACCAAAACATTTTTTTTTGTATGCCAGTGTTTTAAATGCGAATGCTGATGGATGTTTGGATGTTTTTTACTTAATCACTCCCACACAGAATGGCTTAACGGATCTGGATAACATTTGGCACAGAGGTAGAAGTACATAGCATAACATAGCACACGGGATACTTTTTAACCGCATGCGAAATGGCGGGATGCAGCCAGTATTTAAATTAAAAACTGTTTTGAAATGAACTACTTTGTTGCAAAATTAATGAAGATTGAATCAACGGTACTATAGTTATCGTCAAATAACACACAAATGCCTCGAGGCTCGTATGCTAAAACGACGCTCAGTTATGAATTTTGATTTAAAGCTGTATATATGTATGGTAAAAATTTTACTCGACTTTAATTATGCATGAGCATCGTTTTAGCATGCGGGCCTTAGACCCTGCTTTGCTCCGTCAATAAAAACCCTGCCACCCGGTCGTCCCACTGCTAACATCTCAGTGGCCGTGGTATGACAGTTTGAAGTAACTTAATTTTTGAGTTACTGAAGTACTTTAAATTAAGTTACTTCAAACTATCAAACTAGGGGCCCTATTTGGAGATTTGAGATTTTCATCTCACCTTATTTCGTCCTTGTTGCTCTCGTTTGAAACGTCATAGGTGTGACAGTGACCAAGATGAAATCTTATCTCATCTCACGCGTAGGAATAGCCCCCCTGATCTGATCTCACGCGTCAAGAAAAAAGGGCCAGGGGCCCTATTCGGAGATTTGAAATTTTCATCTCACCTTTTTTTCTCCTTGTTGCTCTCGTTTGAAACGTCATAAGTGTGAGAGTGACCAAGATAAAATCTCATCTCATCTCACGCGCAGGAATAGCCCCCCTGACCTGTGATATTACGTCATTTATTCAAAGCAACTTTAAATTAACTTAGTTTTTTTAACCAAGTTAATTAACTTTAAATTAAGCTTTGTGTGTATGACTTACTTTAAAATGTTACGATTTTTATGCTTAGAATGTGCGTAAGCTTAATCATACCAATAACTGTATAACCTCACAAAGAAGACGGAAATCTGAAATGTCAAAGCCAACATAACAGCCTTCGGAATAAAGAGTTGTCTGACAGGAATGCGATCTACCGGTACGAAAAAAAAACTCTAGAAATACTGTTGCTTTTGTCTTCCTGTCTTACCCAAACCAACCTTGGCGTAATAAAAATATTTTAAGTATTACGATTAAAAAAAAACAGCATTTTTACTTGTGCTGCGAGCACGGACATTTAAACTGACGTTTCCGACAAAATCGGTCATTTCCATACAAATTTCGAAAAAATCGATTTCAAATGTCTGTTTAAATGTCTATGCTCGTACCCCTGATTCGGTTTGTAGCCGTGACATAGATCTCATGTTGACTTTATATACTTATGACATGCGCCCTTTGCAAATTTTATTTAAGACTAGCTGCGCCCCGCGGTTAAAAAGTATCCTATGTGCTATTCTAGACTATAATCTATCTCTGTGCCCAATTTCATCCAGATCTGTTCAGCCGTTCTGGAGAGAAAGAGTAACAAACATCCATCCATTCATTCTTACAAACTTTCGCGTTTATAATATTAGTAGGAAGGATGTAGGTACCCCGTAAACGTTTAGAAATAGCGTCGGAATAATTACGATCGAGTTCCAAATGTAAAAGAAAGAAAAAGACAAAACACTGTATAACTATCCGAGACTTATACAACGTTTTTGATGAGGGGGTGGGTGAACATTTAGGTATAAGCTGAGATGTTCAGGATTCTAATTTAGTTTCTACTTAATGAAACAAAATCTTAATCACCGAGCCACGTTATTTTGATTAAAAAGATGCTAAAATTGATTAGATAAATTCTTAACTTCGTAGTAAATCTAATCAATTGATTTTAATGATAACAAATATCTAGTTAGCAGAAAACTGTAATTACTATTAGATTATGGAAAAGTTTCCGAAATATTCTACGTTAAGATTATTTTATCGCTAAGTTATTATTATTTTACTGTTTTACTTATTTACTTAATTTTTTATTTAAAAAAAAAAACAGATTTTCGATCTAAGCTATGACTCTTTATGTATTAAACATAAAGAGCCCTAGCTTTTAAAACCTTTTTAAACCCTAAACCGGATTTTACCAAAAAAATACAAAATTTAGTAAAAAAAATAAGTTAATAGTATTTCGAATTATTTAATTATTTGATCAATACTCTAAGGCCATAGGAAACCGGTTGTCAAAACTCAGATTCCTACGCTACTCTACTCTATTATTCAGAGCCTGTTCAAATTTTCGATCATGTATATTTCGATCATTCGAAGTATCATCTCATTCCTATAACTTTTCAAACGAGAGAGACAATGTCCAGAAAATATCTCACGCGTAAGAATAAGACCCAAAAAAAAAAACTTAACTTAACTTCTGCTATCATCACATTGTAAAACATACAAATATCTATTTGCACAAGTTTTTGCATTATTTTATCAATGCGGCTTAAAAAAGAAACAACGTTAATGAGGCGACCTTGACTGATCAACATCGTTGTGATAAAAACCAGCTATAATCTAAATATTCTATCTACACACGGTCCAGTTTTAAAACGACGCTTGTTATATTTTAGAAAATACACACAGAAGCTAGCTGATTTGTGTGGATTGTGCCGAGTTGTGTAAATTTTGAAGAAGGTTTTTTGTTAACAGGAATTAGGGAGCTGGAATAATTTACGAATTGGTGACCTTTGTCCTGGCCTTAAATGATCCCACCTCTACCAATCTTATATCTTTAAATGAGCAATTCTTGTATATATATATATATATATATAATTGGAATCTCGGAATCGGCTCCAACGATTTTCATACAGTTTAGTAAATTGGGGGTTTCGGGGGCGATAAATCGATCTAGCTAGGAATAATTTTTAGAAAATGTCATTTTATTCGTGTTTTATCGATAATCAACTTAAACATAAACTTGGAAGAAAAATAACAAAAAGGAGGCGTTTGAGTAGTCTCAACTGAAAAATATGACTCTTGCTGACATCTATTGGCGAATAATAATACTATTTTTGTGAGCAACTAATTGCTTTAACTACACAACAGCAGATGGCGTTGTTAAGTAACACGAAGTCAATGAGTGTTTGCTTTGAGGTTAGACTAAAATCAATTGTTAATTTTCCAAAAAAACACAATTAAAAAAAAAATACCGAGCAAAGCTCGGCCATCCAGGTACTTTTCCTTATTTGGCTAATTGTTCCAAAATAATATTGTGATTACAAATGTAATATTAGATTAGTTAACGTAAGGTTACGATGGGGCTGACATACTCGTAGACATGTAATCTAAAAGCCTCTAAAAAAATAGAAAAAATAAATTATCCTCACAGTGTGTAGATGATTTGAAAACATTTCTGTTCTACACAATTTCTTTTAGATTATTTCTAAATCATTTGTTTTAAACCAAATATTATTTTATGTTTACATATTTTTATAAAACATGCTTTTACACATCATTGAGATAATTTGTACCATTTTATTAAACTTTTTAAAAAAATTTATACTTTTTTAAAAGGGTTAGAAAAAGATGTTCAAGTATCTTGTAAGAAAAATTTAATTTTTGATTTATACCTAACCTTTTACGACAGGCTGCTCTAAAAAACACTTTCGCGCTTTTTAAATGTCAAAAGGCAATATGGCGCGCCGCTACAAATGTCAAGGTCAATCAACACAATCACTTCTGAATCTTCTTCACAACTGTGGAACGATTGTCGCATCAATGTTATGTGATAAAAAATTAAATAATTTTGTATTGTCGGTTTTCATTTTATTATCATAATTACTTAACTTCTACGATATTTGCTCGTGTGCTTATGCGGACTTTTCTACTTCCGCAACAATTCAAAAAAAGTTTTTAGCGGGCTTTTATCATGCAAGATAACTATGTAGTTACATAAAAATAGTTTTTGCAAGTATTGTCAATACATACGACAACCCTTGCTTGCGGGTTTTCAAAACTTAATTTTGTTTACTCAACAGTATCTTTTTGTAAAACACTCAAATAAAAATTAATAGTTACTTACCAATATTTTTTTCTTTTTTTTTCCTTTTTAGTAATTGGCACGTAGAAAACTAACATTCCACCAGCAGCCGCGTAGTTCAACGCACTCAGTAAACGCTGAGGCTGTTACATACCATTAGGGACTCTAAGCACGTCTTGCGCTGCAGATTGGTATGGAGTATGGAGTGAATGTACATACATGGTTCTGTGGAAAGGGTATGAAGCCGAAAGGAGCTTGTAGTACTCACCAGTACTTAGTTCGCCTTGAACCTTAGACCTCGCGACCATAGGGGTCTCGAGCCTTTGAATCAAAAAAAAATTGCGCGAACTACTTGCAGGCAATATTTCATAAAGGTAGGAATCCTTAGTTTATTTTCGAACAATCAAATGCCAGTTTATCCTAGTAGACTCTAAGAACTCGCTTCACTCGGTCAACGACTAAGAAACGGCAAAAAATTATACATACGAAAGTGAGATTTTTCAAAACCCGGCTGCAAAGTGTTGTACCCTATGTCACTTCCACTATCACTATTTGACACATGTCAAAATTCATCAAGTTGTCTACATATAGGGAGTGCCAAAGAAACCTCCTAAACATGCTTAAATACACTAGAAAAACATTCTCCTTATTGCGCAGTCTGGTGAACATTACGGATCCCGTGGGACCGCGGGGTGCAGATAACTTTTTTTTTTTACAAAGGTAGTGTGAAGTGTGATAGATCTTGCAATTCGCATTCATAATATTGCAAATGGCAGCTAGGTGCCGCATTGCGTCAATGTCTGACCTTCAGTCCTTTCACTTTTTGGCGCTAATAATTTGTTAGACGCTATTTTGAGAAACCAGAAGCGTTTAAACAATTTCAATTTTTAAATACTACTAGCTGTTGCCCGCAACTTCGTTCGCGTTTATTCAGAAAATAGTATCGATAAACCCTCCTTGCGATATGCTGTAACCATACAACAAATTATGAAAAATAATCCGTTACCAAAGAGATCAAAGTAAAACATTAAAAAAAAATGGCTGGTTATGAGCGGAGTTTTTAATATTAGTTGTCAGTTGTTATTTTAGTACCAACTACGCACTATCCTGTGATGTTATCAGACGCTTTTGGTAAGCGGCGCGTAATTTTTTTAATTTACTGAAGTTCTGCTTCCAGACGCTTAATTCCATACGGAACGCACCGGTACCCTGAACTATTGTCGGTTTTATTTGGCTCCATACATTTAAATAAAGCCCCCTGGGGAACTAGGTTAGGTAAATATGTATGGATGGAGCCAAGTGAAAACGAAATAACAACTCATACTAAATCTATCGTACCTATTATTGTAACCGTACCATGAGGGTTGGTAGTTACATAAACTTTTTTTTTGGCTCCATACATTTCCATAAAGCGCCCCTGACGGAAAAGTCAAGGAACTAAGTTAAATGAATGAGCTAACCGAAAACGAAAATAAGTTAAAAAATATATAGTAAGGGTTAGTAACTTGGTAGGTTCAGAGCACTGCCCTGGGGGGCTATTCCTGTGGCCCTATTCGGAGATTTGAGATTTTCATCTCACCTTTTTTCGTCCTTGTTGCTCTCGTTTGAAACGTCATAGGTGTGAGAGTGACCAAGATAAAATCTCACCTCATCTCACGCGCAGGAATAGCCCCCCTGCGCGTGAGATGAGATGAGATTTTGTCTTGGTCACTCACGTTTCAAACTAGAGCAACAAGGACGCAAAATGGTGAGATGAGAATCTCAAATCTCCGAATAGGGTCCCTGCTTCCTCGCGTGCGACGACGACTGTATGGCATACTTACCGCATAATATAAAATGCCGGACGTCGGCTATATCCCTCATTTATATATATACTCATACATACGTACTTCTAGCAAAATTTTAGACACAGATATAACCAAAAGTTTACTGTAGTAGGTAAGCACCTACTAGCTATTTTCATTGATCCTTCCACTAGAATTAAGCAGTATTGGTAATAAATGACTGCCTCGGTGGCTCAGTTGGTAGTGAACCTGCCTTCTGAGCTTGGGGGCGTGGGTTCGATTCCCACCTAGGACAAACATTTATGTGATGAACATTTGTGTTTGTTCTATGTCTGAGTGTTAATATGTATTTAAAAATATCTAAGTATGTATATCAGTCCCTGGCAGCCATAGTACAAGCTTTGCTTAGTTTGGGGTCAGGCGACCGTGTGTGGAAGTGTCCCGAATTTATTATTTATTTAAATAAATAAATAAATATAAACTTTGCTTTGTTTATTTTTTCAGTGGTAAGTATATAGAAAATCCATTACTTCGGAATTATTATCATCTAATAACCTCGTCATGCATCGGAGGGACTGGCTAATTGTAGCTCATGATAGAGATAAGACGTGGAAAGAGGTTAGTGAGGCCTTTGCCCAACATTGGGACAGCACAGGCTCATAATAAATAAATAAATAAAATAAAATATTTCCCGTAGAAGTATCGCACTAAACCAACATAGCACTCTTCTTTGCCATAGTCGGGTTAAAGTAAAAGGCAATTTACTCTTGTACATTTCTTGGTTAATTCTGTTGGACTGGCAATCTAGTATTTCTGACCAATAATAATTAAAATCATGTATGTTCAATAGGACTTTGTTTCCATGGTCATGAAATAATTTAAGAAAAAAATAGTGCATTAGTCAAAATTTGTCATTTTCCCCAAAGGTCTAAAAAGAAAGTTAGGTCTGTGATTGCACCATTGCACCACATAAGAATTAGTGCGGTAGAGTCGTCTACATTTTCCACATTCCACTCTGCCCCACCAACCACTAGCAGGCCAGTCTTGGTGGGGCAAACTTAAACTACCTCCACAACAATGCTTTGCCTCTACAGTTCAACGAATCCATTATGAACGAATGTGATACTTTCCATTCTTTCTCAAGGTCAAGGCTAGCTGATAATTAAAAGTCATTAGACGGTCTATGTCTGGTAGAAAACACAGGCTGACAAAGGCCGAGTCAATTCTACGCTTGTCGCTTTTTTATTACGAAACCTTTTTGCACGGAAGATATGAGCGAGGATTCCCAAAGTTGCTCACACTATTAGGTCGTAGCTCTGAGTCATGTCCAATCATGGATGTATTGTCCAATGAACAGTGTCAAAAAACCCTCATACATACATACCCACATACATACATACATACATAGATACATACTCTCGAAAAACATAACCCTCCTTCTGCGCAGTCGGGTAAAAATAATAAAAGTTAGGAAAAAAACAGATTTGTAAAACTTGATGCCGGGGCCTCACATTGCTTTAACTTTGAGTCCAACATTGACTTCATTTGAAATGATCAATATTGAACCTTCTACCGCGTGACACATTGTCTTCAATACCAACTTTACGTCCAAAACTGATACAATGGCCCTTCTTGGCCCCAAGAACTAGATTGGTAATATGGCCAATGTGTGGCCGCAGCATTACACATAACAATAACCCTCTTTTGCTTCGCCGTAATCGGGTAAAAAATGGATTGGGGCGGCACGCTCGCCCGTGTCACATTTGTAACTAAACTAGCTACGTCCTGCGGTTTCACCCGCGGTTAAAAAGTACCCTATGTGCTATTCTAGACTATAATCTATCTCTGTGCCAAATTACATCCAGATCTGTTCAGCCGTTCTGGCGTGAAAGAGTAACAAACATCCATCCATCCATACATACAAACTTTCGCGTTTATAATATTAGTAGGATATCGTCCGGCGAAGTGTGTGTAATTCACTTCTGTCAGCCAGCCCCTTCGAGGAACAGACGTGAACTCAGAACAGGAAAAGGACGTGATGATATGTTTCGATAATAATCAATTGAATTTCGTCAATACATCTCGCTTACAAGTATAGATTTTAGATTATTTATTTAGTAATATGGACTGTATTATTAATAAGTCTATTTATAAATCCACTCTATATATTTTTTTATAATACGGCTGTCTGTTGTTCCTTTATAAATAAAAAAAAAAAAAACCCCTACACGGATTTTCATCAAATACCTATAGCTAAGAACACTCTTAATTCACCTTTCAAACAAAACAAAAATCAAATCAAAATCGGTTTATCCGCGGGAGCTACGATTTTTTTATTTTTATTTTTTTTTATGTAGAATAGGTCGTCGTTTGACCACCAACTCGCCTGATGTTAAGCGACGTTGTGGTCTAAGATGAAGCACGACGACCTATAAGGTACTTATTCACTCTAGCCTTGAAGTTTTGTAGAGTGAAGAAGTACAAAGACGGCAGTTGAGTGAGGCGCTACAAGTACGCTACTGCTCAGACCCGTCTTCGGAACGGTTACACCGGACTTCATCCCGAAACACGACTAGGTCATTTCACGGTATGGCTTAGTCCGGTGGGTGGTAACTAGCCACGGCCGAAGCCTCCCACCAGAGTTTGCTACCCGGTTAGCACTACCCGGGGACCACGTGTAGGGAATCAGAATAGAGTACACTCCTACGGACGTGGGTAGCTCAGCCCCCAAAAGCCACGATGCCCCAAAAAGTACGATGCCACAGACAGACAGACATACACACACACACAGAGACACGTCAAACTTATAACACCCCGTCGGGAGTCGGGGGTTAAAAAGGCGTGACCTCAGAGTAGGGAAAGAGAACGTGACGATATAATTATTTATCTAATCAATTGGATTTCATCGATCCATTATATAATACAAGCTGCGCCCCGCGGTTTCACCCGCGGTTACAAAGTATCCTATGTGCTATTCTAGACTATAATCTATCTCTGTGCCAAATTTCATCCAGATCTGTTCAGCCGTTCTGGTGTGAAAGAGTAACAAACATCCATCCATCCATACATACAAACTTTCGCGTTTATAATATTAGTAGGATTTTAAAGTAAAAGTCAAAATGTTTTTATTCAATTTGGGTA
Organism: Peribatodes rhomboidaria; assembly: GCA_911728515.1. Lineage (NCBI taxonomy): Eukaryota > Metazoa > Arthropoda > Insecta > Lepidoptera > Geometridae > Peribatodes > Peribatodes rhomboidaria. Next base: position 5,406,877 of record OU452196.1, on the reverse strand, counting down.
TCAAAGATACACTTATGAACGTCAAAGTTTTTTAATAGACTCGACCGCCTTGTTCGGATAAAGAGCCACTACTCAGAAGAAAAGGCAAGAAACTGAGAGGCATTATTTTTTTCAAAACAATAAATAAATTACTGTCTTACAAATTTTTGCTTACAACTAGGTAGTATCTATGTACTAGTGGCTACTTGGCGGAAGTGGAAGGCTTCAGACATCTTTGTCTTTCAAATAATTGTTAACTTAATAATATCCTCTTTTCATTAATGTAGTTTTAACATGAGATTTGAATTTTCCTTTAGTGAGCCGTTATATTTTTCGGGATTTTATTAGGTACGAGTATATAATAACGAACGCAGTTGCCTAAAAATAACTTAAGTATTTGACAATACAGTAGCTTACTTACCTATTTTTAATCCTACTAACATTATAAACGCGAAAGTTTGTAAGAATGGATGGATGGATGGATGTTTGTTACTCTTTCACGCCAGAACGGCTGAACAGATCTGGATGAAATGTAGCACAGATAGGTTATAGTCTAGAATAGCACATAGGATACTTATTAACCGTGGTTGAAACCGCGGGTTAGTTCCGCAATGGTATGGTCCCGGTATGGCACCCTTGCAAAATACCTACCAAAAAGTCTCGCTATGGTACCCATCTTTTAGTTCTACGCCAAACAATAGACGGTACAATTTAGAAAAAAAGTGCACCCATAACTTTTTTAATCTCTACTGGACTTTGAGGAGTACTTGTAAATAAAAAGTCTGTTTGCAATATTAAATCAGTCTTGTATTCATTAAAAAATATTAATTACAAAAACAAACAGTCAACAACTGGAAAGAAATATTAATTGAAAATATGAACTTTATAAATAAAAATGAAAAAAAAAAATGAATTTCGGGTCGCCATGTTAACCAAATTTACCCATTTCGTATGGTTTTATTTTTGAGCGATAAAGGAGCGTATTCGATCCCAGCCGAAGGCACGCACCAATTTGTTCATTTGTAAACATTTCTATGCATATTTAATGTCTTCTGTTGATATATCTCTGGAGCACGGTGTATGGCAACAGGCTCGCCTCCTGGCATATTTGGAACTGAAAATGGTGTGGGTATTGTATTACATCTCTACCAGCTCCTTCAGGGGAAAGGTGTGACGATATGGTTATGTTATGCTAGTATGTTTAAAAATAAACATGTATATATGTTTATAATAATTTGTTTTTAAATATCCACACGGGGCGCAGTTCGTAATTAATAAATCAACCTTAGTGTTCCATTATTCTCAATATTGTGTCACAATCAGTTACGCGGTTTTCGTAACTCGTCGGTGGTTAAGAAACTGGCTACACCGGTTTATAACCACTTTACGTTTTATTGATCGCTAACTTCATGTTTTGTTTGACGTAAGTAAATAACTTTCCATGTCGTTAGGAACTGTATCCAGGGGTCGGACTGGCTATAATTATAGTCAACAAGGTATTTGCCAGCCGGCTCGGGCCCCCTCGAACTTGGCTTGCCGCAACCCAGACGGTAGGTAGGTTGGGGGCAACACCCCGTCTCGGGCCCTAGAGGGCTATTCCTGGGGGGCTATTCCTGAGCGTGCGATGAGATGGGATTTTATCTTGGTTACTCTCACACCTATGACATTTTAAACTAGAGCAACAAGGACGCAAAATGGTGAGATGAGAATCTCAAATCTCCGAATAGGGTCCCTGCTCGTGAGATGAGATGAGATTTTATCTTGGTCACTCTCACACCTATGACGTTTCAAACGAGAGCAACAAGGACGAAAAAAGATGAGATTAAAATCTCAAATCTCCGAATAGGGCCACTAGACTTGTGGAGAGCCACCCGGGCTCTAAGTCAAAGTCAAAGTCAAAATGTTTTTATTCAATTTAGGTATCAAAGATACACTTATGAACGTCAAAGTTATTTAAATAGACTCGACCGCCTTGTTCGGATAAAGAGCCTCTACTCAGAAGAACAGGCAAGAAACTGAGGGGCATTATTTTTTCAAATAATAAATAAATTACAGTCTCACAAATTTTGGCTTACAACTAGGTAATATCTATAAATACTAGTGGCTACTTGGCGGAAGTGGAAGGCTCCAGACATCTTTTCTCTTCTAAATAATTCTTAACATTTATAATACCCTCTTTTCATTAATGTAGTTTTTACATGTGATTTTACTCTTCCAGCTCAGTCCGACCCTGCTGTACCCTTAGCATATGGGTGCATAATGCCGACTGTAGCTGGACCATTATGGGTAGCGCTGGAAATGTTTGACTTTAAAGGTCGAGCCACACTTAAATAGAAATGTTGCCGGGCCATATAAAGCAGTAAAAAAATGGCCCTTCTAGGAGCCCTTAATCCTGTCGTAAAATACAGGGTTATCAGGAAAGGGTGTACTAAGCCGAAAGGGGGTCATTGTACTTGTCGTTATGAACAACTTTTACTATGGGGTCAACCCTTAAGTCACGAAAAAACCTGTTTTATACATTTAGTGACGATCAACTAAATATGTATTTATATGGAGGAACAGCTGATTGTCTTTTCGCGGGTTGTCTTTTGGGTTGGCTCCATAGTAAAATTTGTTCATAATGATGGGTACAATGATCCCCTTCTGGCGTATACACACTAACCCGATAACCCTGTATATAGTACGATTTAATACAACCCATTTGATAGAACAATGTGCGATAACAAAACATTATTAAAATAAAACCAAAAAACCCAGCTACAAAATATTGCACCCTATTTCACTTCCACTATCAAGACGATTCAAATGACACCTCACATGTCGAAATCAATCAAGCTGTTTAGGCTGTAGGGCGTGCTAAAGAAACCTCATACATACATATACACACAGTCGAAAAACATAAAAGAAAGAGGTTCGACGTTACTTACGACTGCATTCTTTTGATAGCGTCATATTACCGTGTATATTAATTAAGTAGGCAATTAGGTAAATAGGTACTTACTAATTATTAATTTTGTAATGATATACTTACCAACGAAAACATAATTGTTTTGGTTGAATAAAAGATGTAATTTAAAAATAATGACTAAAATTTATTTATGAACGTATAACGTAATATTACATGGAAATCTCTTGCTATAACTAAATTAAGTACAAGACTGTCGATTGTGTGTGTGTCAGGACTAAACTATGACCGAGTCGCGCTGAGAAAGATTCTGACAACAGCAATAACACTTAGGCCGTTCTCCCACTACTCCCAAGGGGCTTACTGCGATTTCTGGTAGTTTACGAAAACTTTTTTCGTTTTCGTTTGGCTCCATACATTTAACCTAGTTCCTTGTCGTTTCCGCCAGGGGCGCATTATTGTAATGTATGGAGCCAAACGAAAATTAAAAAAGTTTTCGTTAATTATCAAAACTCATGATTAGCCCGCGACGACGACGCGACGAGAGACGGTGAGCGGGACGAGGCAAATTTGTAATTTTTAATCCTCGACGCAAAACAGAGGAGTGTTATAAGTTTGACGTGTGTGTCTGTCTGTGACATCGTGACTCACAAACAGACAAACCGATTAGTTTAAAGGAGAGACTGATTGATAACATTTCGTCGTAACGTATCAGTTCGCCGTATCAAATGAACGAGTTAAACCGCTTGGCCTGAATACGTGAACCAGCCGGCGTTTTCGCGGATCTTTTGAAGCGCGTTCGCTGCCAGCCTCGAGTCAAGATCCTGACAGGCGTGCTTGCGGCGAGCGGCCCATTGAATTGATACGGCGAGCTGTTACGGCAAAATGATACGCGTACTCGATACGTTACGAGAATCGGCTTCAATTAGTCTGCGCCTTTTTTTAAAATGTTTTGAGAGTTATAATAGTAGAGTGCACAGAGGGGACAATGCAGTGTTTTACGTCGCGAGTGGCTTATTAAGCGTAACGAGGGACGGACTCATAGAGTTAACTCCTGAGCGCAGTGAGGGAGTTATGTAGAGTCCTGAGTGAAGCGAGCGGTTCAGGCCCCCTAAGACAAAGACAGTGCTTTTTCTTAGATTGTATACTTGGCAGTTGTCAGAATGTCTAAGCGCGGCTCGGTATAATCTTAAGAAAATCTACACAAAAAAATCAACACGGCTAAAAATAAAGCATTTTAAATTAAACTATTTACATGTAATCGTTATCAGAAAAGTAATTTCCTCAGAAGTAATTAGTTTTTTGATAACGGGGCGTTAAAGATTTAATTTGCCGATAGGTAGGTTTATTGTTTAATTGTTGTTGCAAATATTATTGCATGGAACAAGGTCGAAATTACGTTCACTTAAGCGAATACAGGTTTTCTTGCAGTGTGCTAGCACACTTTTGTTTTATGCAGCATTTGCTGCGGAAGACGCATGCGACAAACGCACTCCGTTAGTCGCGTCTACATTGGTACGGGCTCAATTTCATTGGTCGTTGGGGAACGCATGACATAGCCATAGACCCATTGTTGCCCACATGCAACTTTTTACTTATTTTTTTTTATTTGACGAAGCCCTGTACAGCTGAGTTAGAATTAGATTTATTATATATCTTTGTTAAAGTTTATAAATAATTATAATAGCCGTGATATACACGCGCAAGATTGTCGAAGTCGTTTTTTGAGGGAGACACTAGACTTTAATAATATTACCAAATGCTTGTGTAACTTATTGTGGTTACTTTTCGAAGAGTTCACTATAGGAGCATCCTTAATTTATTTTTTAATTAAAATTGTTAAGGAACTGTTACTTAATGACAATAAAAATAATTCTCTTCCGTTCTATTCTATTCTCTTCATTACTAGATGGAGACAGCGTGCGGCGTGTGAGAGATTTTCTGTTCTCGCATGCAATTCATGCATGTTGGTCAAGGCGACTTGCGGGCAATACCCACTTGCTCTATATCGACAGAGGTATCTATGACGAACTTTATTAGTCGTTACGCGCATCCGACGAGTCCCTGGAATGCGGGTTGAAGACCATTATCGACTAATGCAATTGAGCCATAAAGAGAGAAAGACAATTATGCCTTATTAAGGAATAAAATGGTGCGCGTAAATCGCAATACGTTGCAAGGAAAGGCGCATAAAAAAAGTGTGGGCTTGAACCGAAAAGAGTTCATTTTAAGGAAATTGACCTTTAAATTTAATACTAGTAGTACCTATTTAATTTTCTTGTAAGAATAAAGTTATATAACAAAACATTTTTATAAAATCAAATTAATACATTTATTATTGCATAGAGATGATCTCCCTTAGCAATAAACGTTGTAGCCTTGTAGTTATACAGTATTTTGTCTTTTTCGGGCGACTTCCAAAATGTACAAGAAAGAAAAAGACAAACAGTGTATAACTGATCCGAGGCAATACATCGGTTATGGGTAAGGGAGAATGTCGATAAAATGACATTGACATCAACTCTCAAGCATTCTGGAAAATAAACTGACAGCACTAAAATGGTTTGCGTCTCATTTTAATTCGATTTGTAAAAAAAGACGACTATAACTTTAGGGTCAACTGGGGCAAATGCGTCTGTAGGACAATTGCGTCTTTCGAGAATTACTGACAAACCCTTCACAAATTAGACAACTAACGCCATCTTGTACAGAGATTATTGCAACTAAAAAGACAATGGACAAATTGGTCCAAAAAAGTAAAACAAGTTTAAGATTATTTTTATGCACTAGAAAAAGTACTACTAAATATTTTTTTTTATCAGAAATATTAAGCAAAACCTCTATGCTGACGTCACGAATCACGATGACGTGACCTGCATGGTGGGAAACTTGCCAGACAAGCATCGAGAGGAGCACCACTCCATCTTCTTTTGTCGCGTGGTTGAGCGTGTCGAACATTATAATGTTTTTTAGATTTACAATACAATACAAAATATCTCCAAAACTGTGGGTTCGATTTCAGCAAGATTTATGCGAAAACCTATAAACCTTACCTACGAATTGTCTATAGTGTTAATCCTGCGGGCGTTTGGACCAACGTCCAGGTAATTTTGCCCATTGTCTTTTATAAAAATATAGGTGGTGCCTAATTTGTGAAGGGTTTGTCAGTAATTCCCGAAAGACGCAATTGCCCCAGTTGACCCTACAACTTTGGTTGTAGTCTTCTTTATGCATTTTGCCAATTTTTAACTAAACTAAACTTTAGTTAAAAAATGGTATAACAGAATCGATATTATAATTAAACTAACTTACTGTCCTTGTCTAATAGATTGTAAAGAAAATGATTTCGATTTGTTATCCTCCTATAAAATAAAAAAATATAAACTGTAATGAACATAGAAAAAGTTTAACCTAAATTGAATATACATATGGGACCTATGTTAAATTTAAAATTAAATTAATATATACACTTTGTTATATATAACTTTTTTATGAAGGCTAAACATTTTCTAGCATTTCAGCTGATTCCGAATATCAGTCTTTTATAATATCTAGTTATATTGCTATTTTTATTTTTCTTTACAATAAGGCGACTCCCACATTGCACCGCGCGCCGCGACGATGTGTATAGGACTGCGTTTTAGAACGTTGTACTTGTTTAGTGGCTATGTTAGTTTACACCATGTATTTTTATGCAACGGACATATTTTAGAATATCATAGTACTCACCATTATGACAAGCTTTTACTTTTAGGCTAACCCTAAAACCGAGAAAATAACAGCTGTTCCATACATTTTGTCGACCATCAATGAACTTTTTATACGGAACAGCTAGTTTTTTTTTAAATTTTAGGGTTGGTTCCATAGTAAATGTTGTTCTTAATGATGAGTACAATGACCCCCTTTTAGCTTAGTATAGCCTTTATAAACAAACACGGTACAAAACAATCACGACGACTGATGCGCGGGAAATGTTGCTTGTCCTACGCACCGTCGCGTCCCACGGAGCAGGGAGACGACCGCCTTAATGTACATATGAAACAATCTCTCTAAAACTTCGGAATAGGCCCCTCATTTTAGCTCAAATTTTGCAATTATATACAATTTTATTTACATTTAATTAATTTAAAATATTGGCATGTACAATAATACTTAATAGAAATGGGTAGACCATTTCATTAAAAAACATATTTTAACAGCTAAAAGTCCTCAAATAATTTCTAATGGTACAAAAAATTAAAAATTATATGTATATTTAACTTTTAAAATATTGTAACAAATTTAACATATTTTTGTAAATAAAACTTGTAAATATAAATTTCAATTTGATAATAAAAGTTTTATGATATATTTTTAACTAACAGATTTAACAAAATATGTCAAAATATGTTTAAAAAAATGTTTAGCTATGTTTAAACCGAAAAACAAGTTTAAAAACCTGTTAAAATATGTTCATAACCAAACTCAAGTTTCAGTGTTTACCGTTAACACCGTTTGTGGCAGTTTCCTGCATGCTCTTCAAATGGAATGGAGTAATAGTGAAGTCTTCCCCTTTCACCAAATCAGTCAGGTTTTCTCCCCCGTAAGACAGTAGCGGAGATATTTCTACATCAACATTATCCCCTATAATACCACCGGCCTCCATTATATATTTCCTGTGGAGCGTCAGCAAATCTTCCCGTGCCGTTGAAGGGCAATCCTTCTTCACAGAATCAGCATTTTTCAAAGCAGAAAACTCGACATCTCTGGCAACTTCCAAACAGATAAAGTTCTCAGCAAACTCAAATACATCAAATATAAACTTTTCCATTTTAATCCCGTTCGGTTCGGTCGGTTTCTGACGGATACCGTTAGCATCTACATATGGAATTTTCTTCTTTGCAACATGGAGTTTGAGTTTTGTTTCAAAGTTGCAGATTTTTGCAAGGAAATCAGCTGAGAAGTAGTGATTGCAAATGTTTCCAGCTGAAAAAGTTAGTTTGCCATCAGGATCTCTTCGTTCAGCTGCTTCATCTGTTAGTTCGGAATATTCAACTACCTTGTAATGACCGTTCACTCTGCATACAACACCGACAGCTTCACTCGGTGACGATTTTCGGACAACTTTAGCTGCACAATCTGCATCCTTACTCCTACAGTATCCTATGAAAACGGGATCCGCAACTTTGATCAAAATATTGTCAACGGAATGTGCATGCAAATGCTCAACTCCTCTTGAAGCAATGTCTTGCAATATTCCTTGAGTTTTTAGAGCCCTGTATAGGCCTCCGTTGCCATCTGGAGCAGTCGACAAATGGTGCTTGTCATCTAAAAATATTTTACCTTCAAAATCGAAGCAGGGCAGTCTTCCTTGGTCGAAGAATATGATATCGTCTTCGTTTAGGCCGAAGAATGAGTGCCGTTTGAAAAAGTCAGCAGTCGGTCCCTTAGTATGCTCAGAAGTCATGATGTACCAAGTGATTCTACCCTCTTGACCATACTTTTCAGCTGCCATCTGTTGCACTCTAATGATGCGTTCTGCTTGGATTTGGAATAGCGTTTTGTGGGACGGTAAGCCAACATCGTACATGCCTTTTGGGTGTCCAAATCCGAGTCTGGTCGCCTGTCCTCCAGCTAGCAGTAAAACACCTACTCTGCTTTCAGAAATTTCTTTTAAACCGATACTTTCATATTCCTCGATTTTTGCGTTGCTCAGTCCGGGCACAGATTCGTAATGGGTCTGCGGAATAGGTTTTAAATCATCATCTACTTTTTCTAGAATCACTTTGGACGCCTCAGTGGCCCGCTGGAATATTTCGGTCACTTCTTCCAAATCCAATTTTGCGATCTCTCCCGCCAATTGTTCGCGCTCTTTATCGTTTAGTTCCGGCCAGTACTTGATAAGGTGCTCTTGACCGTGAGCGCTGAGTCGCTCATACAATTTTTCGTACGACATTTCGAACACTTTATCACAGATTTATAGAGAACCGATCGCCGCGATTAGAAAGTGCACACTGGCTCGCGGTTCGCGCGCTGTTGTCAACATTTTACTGGTTCTCCCACCATCGTTGTGTGGAAAACACGTAGTCGCCGCCGCTGCAACCAACAACACTTGGTTTTTGACATTTTCGTAGACACTAGACATTTGTGTACATTTTGCAATGCTATTATGCTACAAACAAGTTTTTACTTTGCAGTTGAGACTGGCGCTAGTTTCTTCGTAATGTTGAAGTTTGTCCAGGAAGTTTGCTCCGCTTGTTTTAGTTTCGGATTCACGTCACCCGCAAATTGTGTTTGGCAGTGTTTTATTTACATTTTTACGATTCAATACAATGAGAAAAACTTTTTACTATTCATGTTTTTATATAATACTCCTGTGAAAGCAAATGTTTGCCATTTGTCTGATCGGGGATTATAAAATCTAAATAAATAATTTATTATTACAGAAAATAGAAATTCAGTTCAATTTTTTTTAAATTTCGCGCTTAACTGAATGACAGTGACAGTGATTATTTTTCACATCATTTCCAATTTGCATACCAAAGACAAATAAAAAAAAAAGTTTTGACTCAATTGATTGCCTGACGGGCTACGGGGTGTTTTATTTAAAAATAGTTCCGACCATAGCTAGTTGTTGTTCCACTACGACTTTGTCATTGTCAATACTTTTACACGCTTTTTGTCAAAAAATGACAAATGTCTTCGTTCGAGATGTGCTGTATTTACTGTTGATTTCGATTGAATTCATCTTAAAACTCGTATTTACTGCAACTAATTGTGTGTTGTTTACTCTCAAACTGTTAGTGCAACTAGTTATTGATGTAAACATGATAGAAACATCGAAGAAAAGGAAGAGAAACACAAATGAACAACCTAACCAAACTGTCGCGGTTCGTGGAGTTATAGACGCTAACTGGCAGAAATTACTTTCCAGCACTCTCTTAATGGACAAAAAAACCGAAAAATCTGCGCAAGAGGATAAGAAAGATGTCTTCACAGCCCCGTTTCGCCGGGCTAGGAAGAAAAAAGCAAAAGACGATGTTTCGAGCGCAGCTCAAAACGTCGAAACTTTGAACATAGCGCAGGAAAGTCATTCATCCACAGACGACGAACAAAACAAAAAAAACGCTAGAAATGATAAAAGAAATAAAATAACTAAGTTTCTAGCGATGGATTGCGAGATGGTTGGAGTAGGATACGATGGAAATGATCATATGCTTGCTAGAGTATCTGTTGTAAACAAATTCGGCGACTGTATCTACGATAAATTCGTAAAAGCGCGGGAAGAAGTCAAAGACTATAGAACTAGTGTCAGTGGAGTTAGAAAAGAGGATATGCTCAATGGTGAAGAGTTTGCTACGGTACAAAAGGAGGTTGCAGAGTTAATAAAAGGCAGAATATTGGTTGGGCATTCATTGAAGAATGATATGAATGTGCTGTTTTTATCACACCCGAAAAAAAACATTAGGGACACATCTAGATATAAGCCGTTTAGAAAAGTAAGCTATCCTTTTTACTAGAAAAATTTTGAAGATATACCACAGCCCCATCCAAGCCCTTACATAAATGTATTACAAATATAATCTGTATAAAGAGTTTGCCTCTTTGAAGTTTACTACTAATCCTGATGAAAAGTAAAAAAAAATAGGGAACTGTCAAAAACAAGTCAATTCAAATTTAAACAAATAACATTATTATAAGAAAAACAAAAAACCCAACTGCCAAATGTTGTACCCTATGTCACTTCCCCTATCAAGACGATTCAAATGACTCCTTCCATGTTGAAATTCATCAAGCTGTTTAAGCTGTAGGGTGTGCCAAAGAAACCTCATACAGACATAATTACCCACATACATACCTACATACATTCGAAAAACATAATTATCCTTCTTGTGCAGTTATGTAAAAACTAAACAAAATGTTGTACCGTATGTCCCTTCCACTATCAAGACGATGCAAATGACACCTCACTTGTCAAAATACATGAAGCTGTTTAGGCTGTAGGGTGTGCCAAAGAAACCTCATAAATAATACACTCTAAAAACATAACCTTCCTTCTTGCCAGCTGTGTTACAAAAACCTTTTAAAAAATGCTTATTCATCACTTTTCAGGTAACGAAAGGCAGCACACCATCTCTAAAACGTCTCGCCAAAGAAATTCTGGGCATTGAAATCCAGCACGGTGAGCACAGTTCAGTTGAGGACGCTCGAGCAGCAATGCAGCTGTACTGTACCGTAGCCAAGAAATGGGAGTCTGATCTGTCGGATAAGCGAGGATATAAGAAGATCAGCGATGACTGATAATAACTCTTTGTTTTTTTAAATTAACTTTTAAAGCCCAGAACCCACAGAAGTGGACATAACAGGAAAGCGGTCATGACCATGTTCGATCTAACTTAACAGATAGGATAGCTCACATATGTGAGCTATCCTATCCTATCCTATCTGTTAAGTTGGATCGAACTGCACACGGTGTGAAAATTTGATTGAAATTGGTTAAGTAGTTTAGGAGTCTATAGCGGTCAAACAACGTGACACGTAATTTATATATATTAAGATTAGGTAGGGATCGTAGGTTGAATTTTACCGGTGTCATACTTTTTTTTAATGCATAAAAATAATTAACCAAATGCTCCATGTGCTAACCCTGTGGGCAAACTTATAATTTTTGTATACTTTTTTGGACATTTTACCCGTTTTATTCTACTTCTAAAGTTCTAATAGTGTTAAAACTCTTATGAGTTACACATAAAGTTTCATTCCGATTTCGATTCGATTTTGTTGGAATTATGTCTATCATAATCCCCAAAGCAATGAACATTGTATAGCTTTGAAACCGTTATACAGTGTTTTGTCTTTTCCGATACAGTTCCAAAATTTATAGGAAAGAAAAAGACAAAAACTGTTTAACTGCGTTATTCAATGTTTATTGCTAAGGTAAGAGGGATATGTATTTCATTCTAGACTTGAGATCTCGAACTGGGGCCCTATTCAGAGATTTGAGATTTTCATCTCACCTTTTTTCATCCTTGTTCCTCTCGTTTAAAACGTGATAGGTGTGAGAGTGACCAAGAAAAAATCTCATCTCATCTCACGCGTAGGAATAGCCCCACTGGTATGTTACATGGTGTCATGGTACATCGCGAGTTTGCTAGCTAGCGCCCTCCCACCTCAGATCAATCGAGATGAAAAGATGGAATACTGCGTTATATCTCGCTGAAGCCACTGCGCTTTTAAACTTGTGTGCGTGGTAATGTTGCCATGAAAAACATTTACAATTGCATGAAAACTACTATTACCTAATTCCAAACTCTACATTAGCCATAACCATTCCAATATACAACCTTATTAGATTTAATATTCTAAAACTGCACATATTTGTAAGAGTTTAATGCTACGGATTTTTCAAAATTGACTTGTAAAAAAACTGCACAGTTTTTAAAAACAACCTTAAAATGTAGTCCTGGCCACATTTACAATGCACTATGGATATTTATTTACACGAAATTATACCATCAACCAATGCACATAATAGGCTCAATTCTGGCGTCACATCTTAAAATTCGTAAATTATATAAAAATTCTAAATTTAAGTGACAGAACTTAAAATCGCAATTCAGGGGGCAACAGAGCTAAAATATTGAACGGAATTATCCTATTTCTTGTTCACTTAATTTGAATTCACAGATAAAATAAACCTTCAAAAAAGAATGTAAAAGCGTCCCGTACACTGGCGTATTAGAACGATATTTTCATCGATTCATTCAAAAATTTTTTGTATCTGTAGCTTCGTCCATGCATCAAGTTGTTAGTGTTGCAGTTTTATGCCACTAACATAAATTCGTGGAATTATTTGACGGGTGTGTCATGTATTACTGAATAACCTACGCTTATTTAATACGCAAATTTTTGAAACACATGTTATCAAATAATTAGTGCTCTGTAATTATCCATTAATTACAGAGCACTAATTATTTGCTAACAAAATAAATCGTGATATTTCAAAAATCTCAAGTACTCTTGGTTTTTAGTACTGGCAATTCACTATGGAGTTTTACAAGTCTTTGTTTACAATTTCGGTATCAAGAGTTTTAAATTATTGTGCCCAAAAATAAAGCTAAACGATGATGTGCTGATGAAATTCTGAATTATTTTACGTTCGTGTGACTGTGCCTAAGTTTCTACAAAAACTACGCAAACGCTGTAAAGGTAAATAATAAACTAACCTAAAATCCGAAATACCCATTCGATTTTAGAAGTTCTGTCTATAATAGAAAGCTACACACTCACTGAGTGCTACAGGCTATGCAACGTGAGAGAAGTTGTGGGCAGATAGCTAGTCTAAAATATTGTATTTACAGAAAGTCAACTTGTAATACTTGGTAATGATAATTTAATTGTATCTTGCCTAGGCACTAAAATTTGGTTTTAATTTTCAGTGTTATGAGGAATGCTACCAGAAACACAACCAGCCTAAAAGCGTAAAATAAACAGACTTGAAAACTGTGAAGACGACTTTCCAGTCTGTTGTATCTATCACGAGTGGTGCAAGTACAGTGGGAACTGAAAAAGCTATGTTTGTGCAGATATGAGATAAATTGCTGATGATGCACCTGCAGCTCCTGGACTAAATGTGCTGAAGATTAAAGCCCTATTTGCTCTGGGTTTCCGTAAATAACAAGAGTTACTTCCTAGTAGCACTGGTACACCAGCCATTTGGCCTAGAAAGGGAAGTGACACACTGGCACGCAAGTGACATACTAGGAAGTAACAGCCAGAAAAGTCCCAGAGATCATTGTTTTATATGAAAAGTGTATGTTACTTTGCAAGATTTTTTAAACATGGGCCTGTGTTATATGTCATAATAAACAGTGCCTGCAATAAATTACATTTTAAAAAATAACCAGAGATCTGTAAATAATGAAATCCTACTGATTGTTTTTTTATTTACTCTTCTCTGGTATCTGCTTTTGTTCATTCCCAAGTTGTAAAATATGGAAATTGTAAAGTAATAAAAATTCAATAATAGTATTTCAAGTATGTACAGAAAAAGATGAAGGTTATTGATAGCAAACATTTAATTTAAGTACAATAATTTTTTATTATTTAAAATTGAATTTATAAACTGTAATTTGTATTATTTGTGTTGTCCTTTGAGCTTGTCGATATAATGTGAGTATCAGAGAGTGCTTGGGCTAGCACACAGGTTCTTCCATGAAACCTCTTGCCAGTACTTAATCAAATGACCTCGCATCTGAAAGTAAATTTATAATTACACTTGCAGCTCCCTACTAAGTTTCCATGTCAGGGATGCCATGGAATACATAAAGCCCTGGATAACGACACCTAGCCCTAGATCTAGATTTATTTAGATCCATCCTTTAAATAGCATCCTCACCGGGAACTGCTTTCAAGCTGTTTCATAGATACCTATTTAGAAACCAGTAGTGTCTACATGTCACTGCTGCTACCTTCAGTTCGCTACAGAATTATACTTTATGAAGACACCAATTAAGCTTCAGGGTTCAATGACTGGTAAACTGTTATGAGAGGGGTAAGTAGACAAGGGGCAAGTATAGTGTGAGCCTTGGCGAGTCTGTCACAGTATAAACTTCCTGACACAGCGTTCTGCTAAAACAGGCCAGCTGCGATGCACCCAGAGATCTTAATAACTCAAGTCACCTCAATTAATTATCCTGTAATTATGGAAGATAGAAAGCTTCCATACATGTAATACATATGAAATAACAATGGAATAATTACTAATATTAGTACCCGTATGATGTACCTTGTAAATTAAGCGCTTTCTTTTGATTTTGTTATGAAATTATGATCGATTTTGTGTTAATTTCTCTTAGGGTGGGTCTTGATGTGCATCCATCGCTATTGTTGCATGCATGTTCTATAATATAGGTACTTGCTGAGATTTTTAATGGGATGAGAGCTAAGTACACTTCTAGATTTTGACACTTTTTAATCCTTGTAACAGTGCGTACTTTGATCACATATCGTGCCGAACTGAAATGATTATGAGGCAAATTATGCATTTTATACAGTTTTCTGAATCGTTAACTTTGCAAAGGATTATTTAGTTTAAGTAAAATCAACAAAATCAGAGATTTTTTTCACTTTGAAATTTTAGTTTTTTTAACAGGATGCCAAAATGGTGCCCTCTAAAATTAACCTCAAATTCGATCTAAACAACATAAAATCATAAAGAATGTGGACGCAAGAATAGCAATTTCAGCTAAATTTTCTAAATTGAGTAATTTTACGAGATTTTGTTCATTCTTTTTAAAAATTTGAATTTGACATTTCTAAATTAGATAAAATGTTGCCCGCGGAATAGCATTTAGCTAATTTACGTTTTTTAGGATTTTTAGCAGATTTAAGTGGCTTAGGAAATTTAAGTGTGACGCCAGAATTGAGCCTAATGTCGAGGTAAGAATGACCAAGCGAGTAGCGTAGTTTTTTTGCGTCAATGTGTGCGTGTTATGTACATACACGACAGCGTAGTTTTTGGATGGTTTTTGGCTTCACCTAAATCATACGCCGTGCGCCATCTTATTCTCTAGGTTGATCTGAACCTCCCACTCACACAGTTATGTTTAGTACGGGTTGCAACCATTTTCCCGCAGCGTCTGCATCTGTGTGTTCTGACCTCAATACAGCTGAAGAAATTTGTAAAAAGCTAAACGAAATGTGTAAAATACTATTAAGCTGTACCCGAAGCATAACTTCAGTCGAATATTTAATACATATTTAATCTAAAAATGAATGAAAAATAAAACAGCGCCTCTATCGGATATAAATTGAAGCTATACTTTTCAGACCTAGGATATTATGCTGTGGCTTCACATTGGTTTTAACTTTTGGTACCAAGCTTGGCTTCAATTTGAATTGGCCAATATTGAACCTTATTACTGTGCGACATTGGCTTCAAAATCAACATTGACTCCAAAGTCTTGCGTGTCTTGCCCCAAAGACCTACAGTACCTGTATAGCAATATTGAACCTTATTGCTGTGCGACATTGGCTTCAAAATCAACATTGACTCCAAAGTCTTGCGTGTCTTGGCCCAAAGACCTACAGTATCTTTAAATATACATATAATACGTATAATATGCCTTTGGAAAGAGACTTCGGCTTCGTAGAGCGATGTCTCTTTCGTACGACAGTTTAGTTTAGTGTGCGACAGAGATAACGCTCTACGAAGGTGAAGTCTCTTGCCAGAGGTCGATGTGCAATATATTATGTATATCGCCAACTAGCTGTAGATTGGTGCAAGTATGACCAATGTGATGCCGCAAATTATTAAAAAGCTGTTAATTATTCTCAAGTTAATATTCGAATAAAACGTTTAGAAAAATGTAAATAGACAATTCGAATCTGATGTGCCTTGAATTACGGTCAAGGCACACGACAGACTTTGTGCGTGCGTTTACGAAAGTTCGTGTATAACCATACTAATATCATAGAATTTAAAGTAACTCTGTCTGTCTGTTTGTAGGCTTTTCACGGCTAAACGGCTGAACTGATCTTGATTAAATTTGATAATTAGTTACAGTATATCTCGAGTGAAGCGATGATAGCCAAGTTTAGCTTAGTGTGAACATATGTGCGTATTGTATGTCATCTGCTACATGACTGGAGCCCGGTGTATGGCGACAGGCTCGCCCCTGTCACATTTGGGACTGAATATCGTCCAGCGAAGTGTAGGTGTTGTATTACACCTCTGCCAGTTCCTTCGGGGAAAGGCTTGTTGATATGTATGTAATTTTTTCTACGTAATTAATTAATTAATTGATTTTTTTTCCCTATCTCCCTATTTCTATTTTTATCTCGACGGTCAGTTGTACTGTGCGCTGCAACCGGACCTTTAAAACCAAATTTTGGATTTACGATACACTTTCGTGCTCACAACCGTATCTAGCCAGGTTCGCCATTGACGGGTACGTCAAGGAGGACTTCAAACGTTTTTTCTACGTAGTTGCATTTTTCAATTACAAATTTCTGATTACGGCTAAAATGCTGATTGGAAAGCCCTAGTGTCAAAGCAGGGTACAAATGCCTCGAGGCTCGTATGCTAAAACGACGCTCAGTTATGAATTTCGATTTAAAGCTGTATATATGTATGGTAAAAATTTTACTCGACTTTAATTATGCATGAGCATCGTTTTAGCATGCGGGCCTTAGACCCTGCTTTGCTCCGTCAATAAAAACCCTGCCACCCGGTCGTCCCACTGCTAACATCTCAGTGGCCGTGGTATGACAGTTTGAAGTAACTTAATTTTTGAGTTACGTAGGTACTTTAAATTAAGTTACTTCAAACTATCAAACTAGGGGCCCTATTTGGAGATTTGAGATTTTCATCTCACTTTTTTTCATCCTTGTTGCTCTCGTTTGAAACGTCATAGGAGTGAAAGTGACCAATATAAAATCTCATCTCATCTCACGCGCAGGAATAGCCCCCCAGATCTTTTAAGCTGTTATTTAAAAATCTTACGAGTTGCATACGTTTTTAGGCTCAATTCACTTCGACAGGAAGTTTTAGTTCCTAAGAATCGTTCATAGTTTTTAAATTTTCTCTGCATTTTATAAATGTAAGGTTAGTGCTGCTCGTTGTGAATTGAGCTTTACAATAGGCTAAATAATTTTAGAGGATGTATTTTTTTACTACTTAATAAAAATCATTTCGTTAAAATTTGTCTTTTATTTTTGTGATATTACCTTCATTCAGCCGGGTAGTTCCACTTTGCCCTACCACCCCACTAAGTGTCGTTGGTGGGGCATAATCCGGATGGTGTAATGTCAATTTTGCAGGTGACTTTGCCCTACTAATGCATTTAGGTAGGAGGCACAGTATTACGCTAGTATATTATAGTCATATTGATTCTGTGTCACTAGGGCTGGAAATTTTAGATTAAGTAGCAAGAAATAAAAAATCGCAATGACAATCCGGGTTGATCCGGGTTGATCCGCAGTGACAGAACTGCTACGATTTTAAAATGGCTAGCCGTGAACTATCGACGTAATTGTTGGACGGGATAGTTAATTTTCCCTAGTATCAGTGATGGTACACTCTTAGGGCTCGTTCAGGGAGACGCGAGGTGTGCAGCGTCGCGTCGCGCAGGCAAAACAATCATGCTATAAGCAGCGGGTTCACGTGTGTTTTGTTTTTCGAACCGCGTGACGCAACAAAGCCGCGCCTTTTTTTTTATTATTTCGGCAAATATATATCGGCAATGTTATCTTTGAATGAGGTCTTATGTTACCTATTATGGTAAATAAACTGTTATGTACCTAGTATGACGAATTCTAAGAAGGCATGTAAATAGGGTTTCAAATAAAAAAAAAATTAAAACAAAGTTCTTTATTTACTCTTCTATTATATATTTGTTACACATAGGTATACTTACTATTGTATTTCACACCGCATAACATTTTGCTTTTTACAATAATTATTCTAGAAGCGAATTCAGTTAGTTACTTAATTAATTTTAACAATTTACAAAACACCAAAAAGTATTTTTGAAACATGACGTTTCAACTGCAATTAAAAAAAAAAAACTAAAAAAATGGTAAACCGCAATATCGTTCGAAGCCAAAAACTCCGAATGGGATAAGAAAATGCCAAAAACAAATGCAAAAAATGACAAAACTTTCGAGTAACTAACTCGAGAAAACCTGCCACCTAGCTGCCACTGGTCAAAAGTATTTAAAAAACTTGAAAATTACTGGTACAAACGGTGGGATGCAGCTGACCGCGCGTAGCGGAGGTCCCAGACTCTACCAAGACGAGTCAGCGTTTGTATGTATGAATATATATTTGTCCGACGAAAACCTAGCATTGATTTGTTTATCATGTCATGATGCAGACAAATAGTTAATTTTAATACAATTTTAAATATGAGCTAAATTAGTTGAGGCTTTGAACCCCTTGAGATAATATATAAGATAAGAGCTAAGATTGAGTTCGCGGTCTCACTTCAAGGCGAATACTGTACAGACGAATGTTTTGTAAATCGTTAAAAAAGTTTAAGCATTATTTTGACTAGTTCTCGTTAATTATTTATAACTCTTAATTATAACAGTTGCTACGCTTGTGCGAAATATGTTTGTCATTAAGTGATGGAAATAAAGCTCAAAATGCTTTGGCCACGAGCCTGGTACATATTTCATTTGGGTGCTTTCATTTCTCTCCACGATGTGTTTTTCTGGTAGGGAATAGTCGAATGTTGAAAAATGTAGGCAACTTTACTCCCACTCATTCTAAATAGGTTAATGTTGCAATGTAATGGAAATTATGTGAATAAAATAGTATAAACTTTACCCCACTAAACCATTTTGGTGGCAAATTGCACTCATATTAAGTCTTGGTTGATTTTGTGCTATTAAGACTGGAAACCTTCGTTTTTTAGGGTTTTTAGAATAAATGAAAAAATAATCTTCAGTTCTTGAGTAGTAATTTGCTTCATCAAACTGAAAGTAGGGCAGTCGCCTATAAAATACTCAACATTAGAATTAGCCCCACCAGGAAGGACACTTGGTAGGGTAAAGTACAAGTACCCTTAAATTGTACCTCCATTCGTTCGTTTACATACTATTAGTTAGGTTTGCGCTGACGAGTGCAATTTCATTATGTATTTTATTGGCCTTTATAAGCTAGACCATGGTATAATAATATACTCCGCCAGGTATAGCATTTCGGTCACGTGGGCAACACGTAGTGACGTCAATCGGTGCATAAGCAAGACCGAAATATGTCATTTGCAAATAGTTCGAAAGAGACAATGATAATGACGAGTGACGTCATTACGTGTTTGATCCCGGAATGCTGCTTGTTTTTTTAGATCATGAGCCAGACGTCGCGTATGGCGCGTCACCATCTCACTTACGCATCTCAACATTTTGGAAGGTATAAAATCACTGAGATAGTTACGAAAAATCGTAATCTTTTAATTTGCTGACAATAACATTACAAAGGTTTAGAAAAAAAAAATCGACCCAAACAGGATATAAAAAAAAAATATATGCTTTAGGTCGGCGTTTGACCACCAATTCGCCTGATGTTAAGCGATGTTGTGGTCTAAGATAGAGCACGACGACCTTTAAGGTACTTATTCAGTCTGGCCTTGAAATTTTGTAGAGTGAAGAAGTACAAAGACAGTTGAGTGAGGCGCTACAAGTGCGCTACTGCTCAGACCCGTCTTCGAAACGGTTACACCAGACCACATCCCGAAACACGACAACCTCATAAAAAAGGGCAAAAATGCACCGATCGCCGGCGAGTAAGCGACGAACTAGCGACTAGGTAGTTTCTCGCTCAAGAAACGTACAATAGTATATGGATCCCGTGTGAGTAAAAGAGACACATATATTAATAGTAGATCGCTAACTGTTCACACTGGCTAGCGAGAACGCGCTCGACTAGTTTGTAGCAATCCTCAGCGAGCGAGTCTCACCAAGTGTTCGAATAAAAAATTGTTTTTTGCTAAATAATTGTTGTGTTATTTTCAGCAACTTATTGTTATGTATTTTTATTTTGTTATGTACAAAATTCGATGTTAGTTATTAATTGTAAAATACATTATTGTGTCGTTTTTGTTTGAGACTTTAAGAACCAAACTAAAACTATTGCTGTCCTTGTCTAATGTACAGTAAAGAAAAAGATAGCAATATTTTTAGTCGTTCTGCTGAGTATACAATGATAAATTTAATTAAATAATTAATTTTACTCTTTTATTTATTTAATTCCATGGTTCGAAAAACTTTATGCTCTTTTTTCGTTAAAAATATTATAAAAATAATAATATGATATAATGAATACTGTAAAAGTCAGAAACATAAAAAAAGTATTCAAATACGTTTTGTAGACAAATCTGTGCAATAAAATGCTCTGTCTCTTTCTTGCTGATAAGAAATGACACGCGCAAAAAAGAGAAAAAGCGTATTTTAGATGGGAGAATTATTAGAGGTTTTTTAATAAGACTGAAGGAAATAATCTTTTCAACTCAATGTAAAAAAAAGAAAAAAATTCTAACATCTACTTCAAGGTTAAATTCTAACTTCAACAAGAAAATATTACTTAATAAATTTTGACCTAATGGGAAAAAGGTAAAAAACTAAATAAATTGAAAATACTGAAGTATAGCATGATAAAATATTTTAGAACCATTTCATTAAATAATATAATTAAACAGGTGGTCGATTCTGAGGTTATTTTAGTTGACAAAACTAATTTGGTACATAAACGTTCTTACTTTACGTCCTTCAAAAAACTTTAGGCCAAAGTTCACCAAAAATTAACCAGCCAAATAAATGTTTAACCAACTGTTTCCAACAACTACTCAATGAGTCAAAACGTCAAAGTCAACGTCAAAAAAGATGGTTAAATGAATGGTCGCCAGGCAAAATTTTTGTTAACATGCGTTGTAATAGCTAACTTTAAATATGACCAAGCCTTAAGGGTCATTAAATCTCTGGTTTACTAGAGTAGTGAGTAGAGTTGTCGTCACGCCTTTCCCCCGAAGGGGCTGGCAAAGATAAAATACAATACCCACACTTCGCCAGAGAAAATGAGTCCCAAATGTGACAGGGGCGAGCCTGTCGCCAGACACCGGGCTCCAGTCATGTAGCAGATGACATACAATACGCACATATATTCACACAATGAACAAATTGGTGCGTGCCGTCGGCTAGGTTTGAACCCGCTCCCTCTGGCTTGAGAGGTGGGCCTTCTCCGACTAGGCAATCATCGCTTCGCAACGTAAAAGTAACGTGAACAACCGTAAAATCTCTGGTAAACCTGAAATTTACGGCCGGTTAAGGTTTGGTTATTGTTACAGTTAGGTGGTGCAAATCAGCCTTAGTTAAGTCAACTAATAAAATGTTGATCACGCTTTTTAAATATTAATACAATTTTTTAACATTAATTTGTAAAAAAATATAGTAAATAAACATAACAAAGGTGACAATTTTAAAAGTTTTTGTTGACAACAACAACAAATGATTGTTACGAACAACAAATTATAAATTTAACAAGTCACAACTAAACTATCATAAATATATACAAGGATGTTGATGTGTATGAGTTGTGTATTTTCATATACGTCATTGCGAAGAAGATGGTAGTATGTATAACTAAAACTATTGCTGTCTTTTTCTAAGATATTACAATGAAAGAGACAGCGATATTTTTTAGTCAAATTCAACTAAAACTTTTAAAATTGACATTCATATTTTATGTAAATTTCACTTTCTTATGCATAAATCTACATAAATATTTTAAAAAGGTAACGTTGCTCCCCTTACCAATAAACGATGTATAGCCTCGGAATAGTCATATAGTGTTCTGTCTTGTATCTTTCTTTTAAATTGTAAACTCGATCAAATACGACAACCTTTTAAATAAACAAGTAACATTATTAAAAGAAAAACAAAAACCCGGCTGCAAAATGTTGTATCCTATGTCACTTCCACTATCAAGACGATTCAAATGACAAGTCACATGTCGAAATACATCAAGCTGTTTAGGCTGTAGGACGTGCCAAAGAAACCTCATACATAAATTCTTACATACTCGAAAAACACAACTCTCCTTCTTGCGCAGTCGGGCAAAAAAACAGCCGAATTGATAACCTTCTTTTTAAAGTCAGTTAAGACACGACATAACAATCCCGAAGTTATTCTACGTTATTAATGAGGTGGTGGTTTATGCATAAGAAAGTCTCTGTATAATATGTATATCTATGTTTAAGTACTCATTAAACTCATAATACGATTTAAAATACTAAGCTCGAAATTCACCAAATTTGAGGCGGTTAAATATTTAACCAACTGTTGTTGACAACAGACGGTTAAATATGTAATTGCCTGGTTAAATGTTGGCGAAATAGGCCTAAAACAGGAAAATACTGGAAAAATACTAATTGGTTTTTAAATGAACAATACTATATAAGACAATAAATTTTTTGATTTTTATGTTATATTTAAGATGGAGACTCAGCGCCTTCATTCATTTTTAATTCGCATTTCGTTTTCACATTTTTTTTTAAGAACTGTAATAATACTAAAAAATACAAATAAAATTAATATGAGAACAATATGTTGTTAACAAAAACAGCCAACGGTAGAGTGGATCTTGCCCTGCTGTGGCATATTGTTCTAAAGTAGCTGTACTAAATATATTTGTATTACAAATTTACGATTATAAAAAAAAGTAAAAAACCTAAAATAATAATACAGTAATACTTGCATACTTTTAATTTTCTTAATGTTTTACTCAAAACAAATTTGCAACGAAATTAGAATCTGAATCACCACCTTAAGTTAAAAAAATGCAACGTGATTATTAGATACGGTAGCATAAAAACTGTGACCAATAAAAAAAATTTGAAAAAAAAAGTTTTTTTTGTTGTTGTTTTTCCAACAACAATGTGCGTTTATGGAATCTTCCGTCTCTTTCTCAAGGAATATTTTATCTCTTTCTATTTAAGTGTTAGTATATTTAAACAACTTTAAAAAAAGTTAAACTTAGTACCTTCCTAATTAAATTTAAAATACAGCACATATTTTCGAAAAGAATCGTGCTTTCATTGGTATCAAAAGTTAACTACAAATTATAATTATTTACTGGTTTGACTTAATTTATATCATGTACTTACCTACTTGGTATTTTAGGGTTATAATCAAAACGTGCAATTCGCGAAACCCCAAATTAGCAAAACGTCCAAAAAGCAAACCATCTGACACTTGTTTATAGGTGTTAGCATAATTTGCGTTTATCGAATACGACGAATTTTGTAATTGAAAAGGATAATTGTGTCCTTGTTGTGTACAGAGAAAAATAACTTTTCATTCTTCAATAAAATTAAATTCAACGATTTAAACTGAAAACGACAAAAAAAAACGTTTTGATAATAACCCGTTTTCCTCCCATTTTTTTACAATTCGTCTGTGCTAAACTCTGAGTTTCTCCCGACAAAGGCCAAGCCAAATAAGGGTGTTTTCTGTGTGTGTGTTTTACGTGTTTTGGTGTGTGTGTGTGTGTGTGTTATATTATAACGTGTAGTAGTACTTTCGCGGCTGCCGGCCGACCTTAGTCATGTTAGTGCATAGTTCTTGATCTCTGAAACAGAAATAAGATAATTTTAATAATATAATAAGTAACATTATTAAAAGAAAAACAAAAATTCGGCAGCGAAATATTGTACCCTAAGCCACTTCTACTATCAAGACGATTCAAATGACACCTCACATGTCGAAATACATCAAGCTGTTTAGACTGTAGGCCGTGCCGAGGAAACCTCATTCATACATACACTCAAAACACATAACCTTCTTGCGCAGTCGGGTAAAAATGTGGACAGACAACATAGAAACCAAAGAATGTGGATTTGATTTTGTTGATTATTATATATCACGTTTACAGGTGAAAACTTGTAATTGGCCTTCTGTCTCTATCTTTCTTCTATTTATAATTTTGTACCTAGCTGTAAGTTTTCCTAAGACAATAAAATAAAATAAAATAAAATGAAATAAAATAAAATAAAATAAAATAAAATAAAATAAAATAAAATAAAATAAAATAAAATAAAATAAAATAAAATAAAATAAAATAAAATAAAATAAAATAAAATAAAATAAAATAAAATAAAATAAAATAAAATAAAATAAAATAAAATAAAATAAAATAAAATAAAATAAAATAAAATAAAGCTCACTCACCTCAAATCCCCCCATCCTCCGTTTCCCTTCGTCAGCTTCTTGTTCTGCTTGGCTCCTCCCGCGACAGCTGTCGTCGCCACTCGGTAAGGAAACATGTATTGTTTTGCGTTCTGAAGCAGTTTCTGTACTTTGCTGATGACTGTGGAGGCGTTGCAGTTGGATTTCTTGTGGTGGAAACCGCTGGGGAAGAGGAAATTAATATATGAGGACATTTTTGAAAGGATATCAGGTCAACATACGAGTATATATGTCATCTGCTACATGCCCGGTGTATGGCGATACGCTCGCCCACTGTCAAATTTGGTACTGAATATCGTCCGGCGAAGTGTGGGTGTGTATTACACCTCTGCCAGCCCCCTCGGGGGGCTTACTTTACTGTATACTCACCATTCTCCGACATGGAACACCCTAGGCCCCTTACAGAGCACAACTTTGAACTTCTCCCGTCCCGGCCTGTTCTGAGACAGACGGAGCAGCGAATAGTCCCAGTTGTAATCGTCGTACGCGCAGAATAAATGCTGCAAAATACACAAAATGAATGAAAAAACACGCACTATTTTTGTGCGTGGAGTCCCTCCGCGCGGAAGAATTGAAACTTCATAATGTGGAAATGAAAATAGGAAGGTGTGGAAATTGATTTTTAGTGAAATCATATTGTTTCTTATTTCTCGATGTGTATTCAAAATTTTTTTAGTCAAATAGTACATTACTGCCGCGGTCTATAATGACTACTTTGCTACTTCGCGCTGATGATTCGCTGGCCGACAGCGCAGCTCCAGACCGACACAGTTTTCCCGTCATCCATGTAAACAATTTTTAGAGTCTAGTTGATATTTTTACAACTGCTTGACCTATTTCGATAAAATTTATATGGGACCACCTCCAGAGTATGATCTACCAAACAAAAAAAAAAGAATCATTAAAATCGATTCAAAATTGGCGCTGAAATCGCGTAACATTTTTAGAAGAAAAAAAACATAGCCGTATTGGGGACCTCCTTCTTTTTGGAAGTCGGTTAAACATGAAAAGTACCTGTAGCTCCATAATGCTGTTCCAAACTGTTCTGTTGAAGGCGAACCCCATGTTATGTAAACTGGAATGCCATGGGGTAATCTCCACCTAAAACGGGAGACGTTGTTGTTATGGCAACATTTTACCCGAAAATTGGGGAGAATTCAACTTGCTACACTTATAAAGTAGTTTTAAATGATTGAAAGAAAGACAGTAGACATGCAGTAGGCTTATATAGTTCCGAAGGGAAAAAAATGTTATGAAAGGAGAATGGCTAAATTTCTATGGGCTCTGGTCCAAGAAAATGATAGCTGTTCCCAGGATTGAAATTATTGTTGATTGATATACTATATGATATACTTTGATATAACTATGATATACGATTTTTATACTGACTATGTAAGTTAAAGCTTATCAAATTCTTACCCATAGGGAGTTGTTGATAAATGAATTATGCAAAACTTCTTAGCTTAATATCAACTTTTTTGTACGACAGATTTTTTCGCTTCCATAGAAGAAAATGTTCCAGTTAAATCATTTATTCGAAAGTACCAAGTCGTAAGCCTGAGGGCGCACTTTTTTTTATAAGTTTCTTGGGCAAATTTGGCCATTCTCCTTTTTCAGAATTATTTTAAAGTGTTAAAAGAATATTTTAAACGTGCACATAAAACCGAAAAATACATTTTGCAGTTTTCTATATACAGCGACGAGCAAGATTACAGCAGATTACCACCTTTAGATACCGAAGGTTTTTAAAAGCAAGCCCAAACAGTCAAAATTTGTTCAAAATACAAATACAAAATATAAATCTTATTTCAATTGAATAAGATAAATAAATCATTGATAAATTCAAAATTCCAGTCCCAGCCGTTCGCCGGATTGCGCTGACCAAACAACTTTACAATGAAAATACATTTTTAGTTTAAAACTAAAGTTTTTGAAGTGAAACTTCTAATGCGAGTTTCAACAAGGTTGCGTTAAACGTTTAACGCTCCTGGAAAGGGGGAATAGAAAGAGACAGAGCGAGAGTGAATGCGAGGCACTCGAACGCATGCGCGTAGTATACTGTTACAGGCCAGCGCGAGCGTTAGCAACGAGTAGCGTCCGATATTACAACGCAAGAGGGAGAGAGAAAGAAAGATACACAGAAGTTTCACTTCTTCCCCGCGGAGGGACTCCACGCACTATTTTTCTTAATGTACTTTTTGGTTGCTTGCTAAGCGCGCGGTGTAACCTCGTCAACCAACAAGAACGCTTGACGCTAACCGCTTTTAAACTTTGCATTCGATCGGAACAAAGATCTTCTCAAGCGGTATCTACAGAGGTAACCTGTGGATCACGAGCATACAAAGTCATCCCACACATATTTTACTATAAACATATTATACAGGGTTATAAGGAAAGGGTGTACTTAGCCGAAAGGAGGTCTTTTTACTCATCATTACGAAGAACTTCGACTATGGGGTGAACTTAAAATGTTTAGGATAAATGAAGACTTTTTGTATGAAACAGACCAAGAATTGGGTACATAGTAAAGGTTGTTCATAATGATGAGTACAATGACCCCCTTCTGGCTTAGTACACCCTATACCGATAACCCTGTAGAAATAAAATGTTCTATACATTTTTTATCTACATCAGGCAAGACAATGTTATTACTTCTACGCTTTCTACAGATTTACAGTTATGTAGTGCGTGCCAAATTTTTTAGTCGCTCTGTGTAATATGATATATTTTTTTAAATTAGGCAGATTCATGATTTAATAATATACTTCGCCAGATATAGCGTTCTGAGTCAAAATTGGTCACGTAGGCAACACGCAGTGACGTTAATCGATGCTTAAGCAAGACCAAAACAAATCATTTACAAAGAGTTCGAGAGAGGCGATGACGTCATCAGGTGTTGGCTCCAACGCTATAACTTGTTTTCTTTGGATCATGGGCAGATTATGCCAGTTGCGAGGTTATTTTGAAATCTTTTCATCATGTCATAGTGTCATATTTAATTTTGTAGAGTTGGAAATAGTTAATGTCCATAGCCCTCTCTCTTTCCCGCTAAAATCTCCACGGTGGCGGTACTACGCTTACGCTAGGATGAAGTTTGACAGCTAAACAAGCGGATAAAATAAATAACCACAAATCCCTTCACTGATAAACGTTGTATAGCCCGGGAATCATTTTGTGTTTTGTCTTTTTCGATCAAGTTAAAAATTCTGTAAAGTCGATAAAGATGATAGTTTAACGTGGCAACGCCATAACAAAATATTGATGAAATCTTCTCCTCGGTCGCATAGGCCAATCGAGTGTAAGAGAGATAGATGCGGCGCAAGCGGATCGTGCCTTTTGCTCGCTTGTAGCGAACGGAACAGGACGCTTTTTCGTGCGTGCACCCGGCGTTTATCGTAAGACATTGTCACGTCAAAAGTTAAAAGAAAGAGAAAGACATAACACTGTATCACTATTCTAAAGTTATACATTGTTTATTAGAAAGAGTGGTAATGTTTTGTGACTCCCTTTGGCCCGCTGATAAACGCTACAATGCGTTCTATAACTACCATCAGAGCCGCTACATCGTTTGGCACGAACTAGAACATTTATTTAAGCATGCCTAGGCCATGCTAAAATGCTAAGCGAGAATATACATACGTGCTTTTTTTCGTTATTTTTTTTATAACTATTCTACAACAATAGTAACTATCTAGTTATCTGTGGTACATTTACTTTGCAAGTATGGGCCCATACCATAAGTCCTAGATATGTTGGGTTCGCTTCCAAGCAATTCTGTAACTTGTTATCGCTATAGCCAGGGCCGGATTTAGGGGAGGACAGGCGGGGCTACAGCCCCGGGGCCTCCACAAAAGAAGGCCCCCACAATAGAGATAAAAAAATACTTAAGAAGATTTTTACTTTACTACCTACTTGTACAAGTATGTATTAATTTGTTTCTTGCAATACATTTTTGACTGATTTTTTATTTTATTCGAGTAATAATTAGAGGCCTCCACTTTCCTGTTGCCCTAGGGCCTTCTCACCTCTAAATCCGGCCCTGGCAAAACGACACGTATTTACGCCCTTACTACGCCCATACCTGCAAATGCTGTAAGCTAAATCAAGCTCTAAGAAGACTACATACAGTTTAAATTACTACTACACAAACCAAAGTCTAATTTAGCAAGAAAACTGTCAAAACTGTTGACATTTCTCTTTTTATAAAAAAAAAAAAAAAATAACCTGCGCCCAGTACAGGATTTCATGCATCTGGAGAGATATTAAAATACAAATTAAACTACACAAATATTACAAGGTTATCAGGAAAGGATGTACTAAGCCGAAAGGGGCTCATTTTACTCATCTCCATGAACAACTTTTACTATGGAGCCGACTTTAATTTTTTTTATGGATCGCTTTGAGCGATAAGGCCGCCCATTAAAAACTTAGTTAAGCCTTATTTAAGTACTATTGTAATTATTTTATGTTTTTAATAAAGAGTTGTTGTTGTTGTTGTTATTTAAAATCGCTAAAAACAGCTGTTCCCTTCGATCAGGCTGTTCCTTATCAAAAGTTTGATTGGCAACCAAATGTATGGAATACAGGTGTTTTTTCATGACTTCCACTAAGCACAACTGCTTGGTACAACCAGACGTACACTCTCCTTAGTTCCAGGGCCTCTACCATGACGTCTAAATCTTATCTTATATCTTTAAATGAGCAATTCTTGTATATATATATATAATTGGAATCTCGGAATCGGCTCCAACGATTTTCATACAATTTAGTATATAGGGGGTTTCGGGGGCGATAAATCGATCTAGCTAGGAATCATTTTTAGAAAATGTCATTTTATTCGTGTTTTATCGATAATAATCAACTTAAACATAAACTTGGAAGAAAAATAACAAAAAGGAGGCGTTTGAGTAGTCTCAACTGAAAAATATGACTCTTTCTGACATCTATTGGCGAATAATAACACTATTTTTTGTAAGCAACTAATTGCTTTAACGACACAACAGCAGATGGCGTTGTTAAGTAACACGAAGTCAATGAGTGTTTGCTTTGAGGTTAGACTAAAATAATTAAATAATAACAATTAAAAAAAATACCGAGCAAAGCTCGGTCATCCAGGTACTGTCATAATGGTATCGTTTTGTTTTCGACGCTGCGCGACCATGAACCTTATTGCGCGGCGATACGTTACGTAACCTTCGTAAACAAAACGTAGAGAGGGAAATATGTTTCCCCAAAAACATAATCAAGAGATCTAGTTGGGCCTTCGGTAACTGCTATTCCCATAAGCATAGTTGTTTTTTCACGATCTTAGGTTTAGCTCGACACCCAGCACGATAAAATAATGCCCCTCAGTTTCTTGCCTGTTCTTCTGAGTAGAGGCTCTTTATCCGAACAAGGCGGTCGAGTCTATTTAAAAAAACTTTGACGTTCATAAGTGTATCTTTGATACCCAAATTGAATAAAAACATTTTAACTTTGACTTTGATATGCTAACGACGTGTCCTCAGCTATTTCGGCCACATTATAAGAAGCCATTCTCTATTCCTAGAATCCGAGATATTTTCTGGTCTTTGTCTTTCTTGTGTGACAAGTCTTAGGAGTGAAAGTGACCAGATCTCAGGACTGACGGAATTTGTAGAGGTAGGTATACTCCACTAGCAGAGCAGGAATAAGTTATGGGGCAACCTTGAGGTCGAGGAAAGACAGCTGTTCCATACATTTTGTCGACGATCCCTGAACTTTTTGTATGGAACAGCTGTTTTTTTCCTCGATGTCAAGGTTGTGCCGTACTTTATTCGTCCTCTGCTAGTGGAGTATAACTACCTCTACAAAATCCGCGGGAATACAAAACAACACGTTGTATATGACAACAAATAACATTCTACTTTGACTGCCTCAGTGGCTCAGTTGGTAGTGAACCTGCCTTCTGAGCTAGTGGGCTTGGGTTCGATTCCCAGCTAAGGCAAACATTTATGTGATGAACATTTGTATTTGTTCTATGTCTGGGTGTTAATTATCTATTTAAGTATGTTTTTAAAAATATATATGCACGTATATCAGTCTCTGGCCGCCATAGTACAAGCTTTGCTTAGTTTGGGGTCAGACGACCGTGTGTACAAGTGTCCCGAACATTATTACATTATTTTTACATCATTACATTACTCTATTATAGTATGTACATAAGGTTCAAATTGAAGTTGTTTTTACAAATAATAAAAGTTTTTGTACAGATTACTAATTTATAGAAGCAAGAAGCCATTACCTCTAAGTTAAAGTAGCATTGCAAGTAAATGCTAATAGCAATTGCTAAGTGATGCAAGCACGTTTTGTTGGATTTTCGACATTAAGGTGGTACGTTTCGCTCATAGCGAGAAATTTAAATTTTATACCGTCATTTGCTTTTCAAGCTAGTCCGGGTAACTATTGTACTTGATAATGGAATTAGCGGGTTTGTAGGCGTTTTAATTCACGTTATTTTACAGATATATTTGATGAGCGATGATAGCCTAGTTGGAGAAGGCCCGCCTCTCAAGCCAGAGGGATGAGTTTCGAACCCAGCCGACGGCACGCACCAATTTGTTCATTGTGTGAACATATGTGCGTATTGTATGTCATCTGCTAACTGGAGCCCGGTGTATGGCGACGCTATATGGCTACAGGTTGGCCCCCTGTTACATTTGGGACTGAATATAGTCTGGCGAAGCGTGGGTGTTGTATTACATCTTTGCCAGCCCCTTCATTTGATAAACATGCATTTGATTACTCATGTAATCTGGGCTCATCAGTTTATCGGTTAATTTGCTTATTTGACTATCTGGTGCTTTACTGTTCAATGTCTCTACAAAATATCGTAATGTAAATATAGTAAATGATCTACGATGGCCGCAAATTCCATTATTACTGAATCTAGCTCGCAAAACAAAAAAAAAAACCATTTGAAATTAAAAATTCGACCCATGAGCTAAACGTTCAGCCTTAAATTTAATTTCTAACAATAGAATTTTCTAAAAGACCAGTAAAAATAGCCGTTTTTGTTTTGGACACTTTGGGCCAAAAAAACGGTTTATCTATCACGGCCGATAAACTCTAAAAAGAGAGAAAAAAAAAACCGTTAATTAAATGGACCATAAATCGTAATCGGTAAATTTTACAAAAAAGTTTGCAGGATATAAAAGATGTAAAATTTTATTCTCTACAATAATGGTCTCAATAACTTTTGCCTTAAAATGCATAGTTTCCGAAATATCGGCCAAAAACTATTTTTCAAAATGGCGCTTGAAGCTCCTTCTGGATCTGTCACCATTTTGTGATTTTATGCTCATAAGCGACACTAAGCCTTATAAAAAAAATTGGATCGCAAATTTAGTGCGAGCTTAAATTCTACTTTTACTGGCCTATAAATAAAAAACTGTTGTCTATAATAAATCTAAAGTTAAAAAAAGTTTTCATTCATTTTGTTTTAAAAAACGTCCAAAAATCTAGCAAATGCGTACTAAAATCTATCAAAAACCATGTATACGTTATACTATACATTAAACCACATTCGCAAGAACCAGAACAAGCATCTATCTATATTACAAACAAGCATTATATATATTACAAGTCTAAACGAACATGCTCAACCATACCTAGCTTGTGTCGTCTTCTATTATTTCTGTTAGCAGGCAATTTATATACAAGAATCTCCGATCAGATATACATTATACATAGATGTTAGGTCTCAATACGCAAAATGGCTCCTTGAAAACAAGGCTTAGATCAAGTTTAATTCTTGTTTTGCTGTCAGCCGATCTATGATCGCGTCGGTGTCACATCAATTATGCGTAGATGTAAAGTCTCAATACGCAAAATGGTTCCTTGGAAACAAGGCTTAGATCAAGGGTAAGCCTTATTCCGCTGTCAGTCACTGTGATCGCGTCGGTGCCACATGCATTATACATGGATGTAAAGTCTCGTAAATGGCTCCTTGAAAACAAGGCTTAGCTCAAGTTTAAGCCTTGTTTCGCTGTCAGTCGCTCTGTGATCGCGTCGGTGTCACGACGCTAAATGTACTAAAAACACTTTAGCAAATATTATCAACGTTATTGCGGAATTATAAGGTTTAGATTCAAATAAAGTTATATGTAAGTATTTATTTATTTTATGTCATATGCGTATTGTATGTCATCTGCTACACGACTGGAGCCCGGTTCGCCCCCTGTCACATTTGGGACTGAATATCGTCCGGCGTAGTGTGGGAGTTATACACCTCTGCCAGCCCCCTCGGGAGAAAGGCGTGACGATTTATTATGTATTTATTTATTTTTTAATAGAATTTTGGTAAACAAATTATGTATAAGGATTTATCTAAAAATATAGGTGGCACTATAAAGGCCTGATTTTCAATGAGACACGACTTCTATGTATATCTGATCGAATACAAGAATCTATTTACAATGCAATTAGCTAAAGTAGAATAAACCACAGATTTAAAGGAAATCCCTGACAATTTTTTTTTAATGAAAAAATCGTCCATGTAAAGATTTTATTTGACATTGTTATAGGAAAGTATAAAGGAGAATGACCAAATTAGTATTTCTTTTATAACTTAATAGGCTTGCGTTTGGCCGCCAACACGCCTGATGATAAGCAGTGATGCGGCCTACGATGGAGCACGCTTGCCTAGAAGAAACCGATTCACTCGAGACTTGAACACACCCAGATTAAAAGTGTCAGGGAACACACATTCTGGCAGAGTATTCCACACAGAGTATTGTCCATGAATTTGGCTGTTGTCTCCAGGATTAGAACTATTATTGATTGACTTGTAGTGCCATATCGACTACGTGTGTTTAAGCTCATCAAAATCCAATCCATAGTTAGATGGTTATAGTAAAAAAGTCAATTATGTATTAATTTACTCGTAGCTGAATATGAACGTTTCTATGGGATACATGCTTTTGGTTCCTTAGAAAAAAATGCATTACTTGAATCACTCTTTCAAACGTACCAAGTGGCCTAGCATACACAAGGCTCCAACGGTATGTGGACTCTTTTTATCGAGACAGACGTATGTTTACACATAGCCTTGTCACGTTCTCGCACGACAAAAGGCACCAAAAGAATTGTCGCGTGCGTATGCTATTAGGGCACGCACTTTGCTTCCTTTTCTTACATTTTTTTGGACCATTTCGGTCATTCTCCTTTAAAATTACAGGCTCAATTGTAAAGAATTTAGTTGACAGACTTTTACTTAATAAAGCATAGCTGCCTTTGTTATTTGTGCCTATTAGGGCGCTCCTAGACACGTCATAGTTTTACTGCAATACTAGCCCGGCAATATTGCGACAATATTGACTGCCTCGGTGGCTCAGTTGGTGGTGAACCTGCCTTATGAGCTTGGGGGCGTGGGTTCGATTCCCACCTAGGGCAAACATTTATGTGATGAACATTTGTGTTTGTTCTATGTCAGGGTGTTAATATCTATTTAAGTATGTATTTAAAAATATCTAAGTATGTATATCAGTCTCTGGCAGCCACAGTACAAGCTTTGCTTAGTTTGGGGTCAGGCGACCGTGTGTGGAAGTGTCCCGAATTTATTTATTTATATTTTGAGTGTGGCCCGGCCATAGTCATACATTTCTAGCATGGCTACAGTCGGCAATATTGCCAGTATTTTTGACAACTAACCCCCTCTACCTGTATAATCTATAACCTTAAATCACAATAATTAAGATAATATCAAATCATTGTCCCGGAGTTCGTGGACCGTTATTTAAAAAAAAAATGCCAGTATTGCCGCGCCAGTAACCAACAAAGGTTGCCTGGAAGAAATCGCTTTTAAGCGATAAGGCCGCCTGATATTTTATTTTTAATATTATCTTTATGTTAGTTTTACTTTGTATTTTTGGTGTGCAATAAAGATGTATTGTATTGCAGTGTAAATATGGCCACATACAAAGACGCCCACACAATCATATGGTGAAGCTTGCCCTAGATTTGCCGGTGACGAAACGTACGCGTGGAAGACCACCCGCCACAAAATGGCAGACAACGATCCAAAAGGACCTAAAAGATGCTCAGCTGAACACAAACGAAGCACAAGATCGTGCTAAATGGAAGATGAGGACAAGGAAGGCCGACCCCAAATGATGGGACAAGGTCCAGACAGAAGAAGAAGAAGAAGCAGTGTAAATATGGTCCGTCTAGTAGCGCCCTTAGACAAGAACATCAATAATTTTAAATTAATTAAGTCTTGAGAATTGAGTTAATTTCTCTCTAAATCTATGATTACATACACCACCAGCAATCTTGACCATGAATTTTGATAGTTCACGAAAACTTGTTTCATTTCCGTTTGGCTCCATACATTTAATCTAGTTTTTTAATGTTTTCACCAGAGGCTCTTTATTGAAATGTATGGAGCCAAACGAAAACAAAAAAGTTCACATAACGATCAAACTCATGGTAATGGCCTGGCCTACTAAACAATTGTTTTTAAATTGTTAATGAATTGTCTGTTTTTGACAATTTTGTGTTAAAAGTGTCAATTTAAGGCTGTTCGTTTACAATCAAAAAACAATTGGTTGCCTGTAAAGTCTGTTTACGGACGATAGTTTAACGTGACAACGTCATAACAAAACATTGGTGAAATGATTGCACACTTTTAAGAATAAATTGTTCGTGTGGCACTCTCGCTCCGATCGTAACGTTACAACGTGCGTAACGGGACAATAAGCGCAACGGGACAATTACCCATTCTTTTTCGTGCGTGCAGCCGGAGTTCATCGATTTATTAGACGTTGTCACGTCAAAATAACTGGTTAGTATAAATTAGGGATGGGATTGTTCGTAAATTAACCTTCTGCGTATTCGAGTAGAGGTTAGGGTAGACTTGGAAGTTCCAAGCTTGTGTTTCGTGCATTCGACGACGTCGCTCCTCATTGGCTGCCTTGACTTGCTGTATGTAGTTCAGTGTCAGCTGCTTCTTGCGCTGTTTGGAATCATGGGCGATAGCGAGTTGCGATTATTCGATTTTGTTTGCGATTTATTCGAATAACTTTAGGCAAATTAAAATTTGATTTTGCTTTTAAGGGGTCACTTGTAGATTGAAATTGTTGTTAATTTTAGTAGCTACTTGCAGAAGCTCGGATTGTCTGTACAAGGCGCTGGTTTTATGTTTTAATTTAACTCCGTATCTTCAGCAAGTGGGCCTTATGAGAATCGCAATTATTCGAATTCGAAATTAGTGATAAAATACAAATTACAACATTTTGCAGTCGGGTTTTTTTGTTTTTTTTTTTATTAATGTTACTTGTTAGACCGATTAAGAAGCCGACAGAACTATCGGCCGATAGAAAGTCTGCTGTTTGCGGGCACTCTTAAGTCTGAGCAGCTAAAGGTTTTAAAATTATTCGAATAAAATAATCGATTTTCTTCGCTACCGCCTACCATTAATAGTATTAACTAACACGAGTTTTTCTAACAACTACGTCACATCGCCAACCTTAAGAAATTTTTCGAAAAGTATTTTTAGTAATTTTGGTAAATAAATTTCACAAAGTTGACGTAAAGCCCAGACCACGCTATTGGCGCGACGCCCGATACGCCGTTTCTATTGGTCAAAAAGCCATTTACGACCAATAGTAACACTTTCGCGGACGTTGGCAATGGCCTGGTACGGACTTAACATTTAAAAGCGCGCACATAGAAAGCTTTGCTAATTTGTGAACTAGAGATTTGTGATCGAAAGAATCGAATAAATTGTTCGATTATCAACTTGTTTCAGTTTTTATTTTTATTTTATTGTACAGGGAAAACAGATGGCTGCTAATTTTACACAGTAGATAGACGATAGGTATTAACACATAAGTCAGAGAAGTTTTCACTTATAAACACCTAAATAGTTGCAAGTAAAAAAACTCTCTAAAAATACATACTTAATTAAATACCTCATACAAAGACTAATATTTACAAAATTACTTTTTATTATTAACTGGTTTATTTGCCAATTTGTTTTTTATAAAACCATATTTCTCTTTTGTTGAATCAAAGAACTGCTAAGAAATTAAATTGTTAAAAGTAATTTGCCTCGTCAAAAATAAGTCGGACTTTGCTGATTATTTTTAAAAATAATATCTTCTCTACATACTTTACTCGTATTATAAAACGTCTGAAGTCTAAAGTTTAAAGTCTAAAAGTCTAAAGTTTTTCTGTCTGTATATTCGTTAACTCCTAAACTATGCAACAGATTTTGATACGGTTTTTACAATCAGTTAGATATTTTTTCAAGGAAGAATTAGTTGAATATAAACATTAACCTTTAAAGTAGTTAATATTCGAGTTGCGTGTCATAATTTGCAAAATAATCGAACAATTAAATTGAATTCCTATTCAATCACTCATCTCTGTGCCAAATCGAATTATGTGCTAAGCCATATTTTTGCTATGTGGGTACTTTTAAATATTGATACAGCAAATAAATTAATATTTTTTTAAACAATAATTACTATTATTTTTTTGCTTTTAAAAATATCTACTTTTTTTACAACTTATTTGTGAGCGAAATGAGCGAAAGCGAGATCGGTTTCGGTTATTTCGCTCACGCTGTGACATATTGCTTAAGAAGTCACACAAGTTATCGGGCACACAATCTCACACTTTCGCTCGCGCTATTTCTTTTTTATTCATTTTTGCTCATTCCGCTTGGTTAATCACTGAAAACTCATTTTGAGCAAAACCTTCACATACAGCACTTAGCATTTGGCAATGTTAACATCAACATAGCCATAACTTGTCACACTAGAACATGTTTTTTATCTTTTATTAATTTTCGCTCTCTTTTTTCGTGCCTTTGCACATTTTTTTTATCTGGCATACTTTTTTTCATTGAATCAATTTTTAGCTTTCGTTTACTTTTTACGCTTTCGTTTACTTTTCCACTTTCGCTCAATCCGTTCAACTTAGTCGTATAGAATTAGTCTAATGGAAATTTGGGCTCAAACCTTCTATCTTTTACCTAATTTCAATAACTTTTTGGCTTCCACTCACTTCTTTCGCTTCGGCTCACTTTTTCCAGCTTTCGCTCACTTTTTTCAACTTTCGCTCACTTCTTTCGCTTTCGCTCACCTTTTTCAGCTTTCGCTCACTTTTTTCAGATTTTTCTCACTTTTTTTTTTTTTCAACTTTCGCTCATTTTTTTTCAACTTTCGCTCACTTTTTTCCGCTTTCGCTCATTCCGCTCACCTTGTCACTGTTGAGGTGGTACTGGTAAGTCTTGAGATACGTCCCGAGGCACAGTATCTCACACTGGGGACAGCTCTTGTCCGCAGTAGACCGTAGCATGTTTAACATGTAAATAAAGTCTTCTGAGACGTAGTGGTCTTCTTCTAAAAATAGCACCGTGCCTGAAACAGATGAGAAGAGGTGTGAGAGGGAGAGAAGATCTCAGAGTCCACGTGCAAGAAAGAGACACTTTTCTCTCTTTCTTGTCTTGAGAGTATGGTAGGTCAAATTGGCATATCTTATATCTTTAAATGAGCAATTCTTGTATATATATATATATATAGAATTGGAATCTCGGAATCGGCTCCAACGATTTTCATACAATTTAGTATATAGGGGGTTTCGGGGGCGATAAATCGATCTAGCTAGGAATCATTTTTAGAAAATGTCATTTTATTCGTGTTTTATCGATAATCAACTCAAACATAAACTTGGAAGAAAAATAACAAAAAGGAGGCGTTTGAGTAGTCTCAACTGAAAAATATGACTCTTCCTGACATCTATTGGCGAATAATAATACTATTTTTTGTGAGCAGCTAATTAATTGCTTTAACGACACAACAGCAGATGGCGTTGTTAAGTAACACGAAGTCATTGATTCGTACTTAAATATAATTTCCAAAAAACACAATTAAAAAAAAAATACCGAGCAAAGCTCGGTCATCCAGGTACTGTTTGACTGACAATGAGTGCCGTTTATCTGACTTTAATGCAATTTTGTATGCAAGTAGTTTACGCAAATACAAATTCGAATTTGAGTAAAATCTGTCAGAATTTCGAAAACAAAACGGTCGCGTTACGCGAACTACTAGCTTACCAAAAAATTGTTTAATCGGTTCCGTTTTAGTAACACCAGAGTGTCGTAACGGCCGAGTGGCCGGCCCTGGTGTTACGAAACTTACCAGTATGACTAGTGGTACTCTGCAGCTGGTTGAATATCCGATTCGCCTTCCACCACCAGTGGTGTTTCGTTTGCGTGTACTTTGCCTCTCTGTAGTGTCCGTGTAAGTCTGGGTGCAAGGCGTTTGTGCATTTGAGCTTCTCTGCCCTGTGAATAGAGGTTGGATTTGCTTAGCAATATGCGAAGGTGAGTTGGGTGAGGTGAGATGGAAGACATCAATCTGAAGAGGGCCGCGACGCTCTGAAATGTCCATACAAACGCGCTACTTAAATTTCTTGAAAACCATTTGTCAGATTATGATGAAATTTAGCATGTACTATTAAATTAACAATATCTCCGCCCCTATGTTCATGGTTTTTTTTAAAAACGTTCTCAAGCGAAAATAGAGCTATGAAAAATATCCACATTTTAAGGGGTCACTTTTGACTGATTTATTCAATAAGTAGACAAAGCAAATCAAAAATTCCATTACATAGGGAGGTTGTCTACATCATTAGCTGTTAAATGAATCCATAATACAAGGGAAATTCTTAGTTATTTAAGAATGATTACAGTAGTGCGAAAGTCATAAAAAAAAATTGAAATTACACTTTGTCACTCTGTAGGTAACTTTAGAGGCTCGTCAGTATCATTACTCGCTCTCTTCGCTCGTCTTCTTCTTCTAGACGAAATGGCTATAGAATACCTTAAGCCAATGCGAAGTTAGTCTAGGTCGCATAGGTCGAAGTTAGTGAGGTCGCCGGACTCTTAAAAAAAATGCTTTAGTTTGTCCGAATTCTGTCTCGATCTCTGCCCGGATCTTTGTCTTCCTCTGTAGAGGAATCGCATCTGAAACTTCGACATAGACGCTTCGCTCGCCAACGCTTGCTCGGTCTACTATGACCTATTCTGCTAGTGGCTTTTAAAGTTGAAGGCCTCGCGCAAACGTAAAAACGATCATATTTCCGCCATTTAGAAAAAAAAAACAAAAAATGAATACTTTTTTTTGATTTACGGAACCTGCTCACCAAATTTCATGAGAATCGGTTGAGAAATGGGACCTGGAGAGAAGGACAGCCGGACAGGCGAAAGCATATTTGCCGACACTAAGGCAAAAACATTTAACTCGTTCGGTTAATCACTAC
Organism: Peribatodes rhomboidaria; assembly: GCA_911728515.1. Taxonomy (NCBI): domain Eukaryota; kingdom Metazoa; phylum Arthropoda; class Insecta; order Lepidoptera; family Geometridae; genus Peribatodes; species Peribatodes rhomboidaria. The sequence continues at coordinate 5,366,979 of OU452196.1, read as the reverse complement.
TGATTAAATAATTACTACGGAACCTTTAAAACGAACTTACTGATCCCGCTTCGCATCCCTGGGGCAGTCATTGGGGTCCATCCCAGGAAACTCGTTTGGATGCGTTTGAATAGAGAACGGGTAGAAAATTTGCATCACCTGAAATTTTAATATTAGATTGTTTAGGGAAGGGAAAACCGTAAAAATAATTCAAAAATGATTTATTATTTCGTTTTTGATCCCCGACGCAAAACCGACGGAGTGAAGTTTGACGTGTATCCACTCAAAAACACAACCCTCCTTTTCGCGCAGTCGGGTAACAAAATCGGTTCTACCGTTCGGGAGCTACGATGCCCACAGACAGACACACACTATCACAGACACGTCAAACTTACGACAGCCAATCGTTTTTTTGCGCGCGGAGGTTACAAAAATACAATGTTAGTCTCAAAGGTATTCGATAATTTACATATTTTTCTTCTTTTTTTATTTCTACAGGAACAACAGGCAGCCGTATTATCACTACATAGTATAAAACAAAGTCGCTTTCTCTGTCCTCTCTAGCACCTGTCTCTCTCACCTGTTTCTCTGTCTCCCTCTGTGTTCTCTGTAGCATACAAAGGGACATAGCCCTTTGTATGCTAAAATCTTTAAAACTACGCAACGGATTTTGATGGGGTTTTTTTAATAGATAGAGTGATTCAAGAGGAAGGTTTATTTGTATAATGACACCCATTAAATAGTGGAGAAATACTATTATTTTTGAGGTTTCTAATGTGATATCGTTAATTATCATTTTTTTTCCGCTTACATTGCAAACGCAGGCTAAATCCTACGAGATTTATCAAAATAATGTACTAATTATTTGTACACATTGAAAAGGTCTACAGAAAACTCCGCGATGGTATACGTCTATCTCTTATGGATATCCCACAATAACATTTTTTTTTGTTATTTAATTTTTTTGTCATTTAGTTTTTCTGTAGTGTATTTAGTAGGTATCAGCATTGCACCCGTGCGAAGCCGGGGCGGGTCGCTAGTAAAAAATATATCGAGTTGATACACAAATAGACTTATTAATCAACTGTATACAAAGGAAAGAACTTTGCCCGAATTAAAACAACAGTGGCGCACTCTCAAAATGGATGTCAAGAAGAGCTATTCAAGTTTTAAAAAGACACTTAAGCACTTAACAGGAATAGGTGAACCACCACCAAGTCTGGAGCAAAATACTATAGATATTTTAGAAACGTTGCCTTTGGAATTTGAGTAAGGTGTCAATGAATTTGACTCCGATAATTATACTTAAGTGAGCACTGTCATCATTATGATAGCTACATTAGTATGTAGCTATCTATATGACTTAAAGTTGTACCTACCTGTACCTGCATTTATTAAATTGACACCAACAATATTTTATTACTGGAAATGCTAGTTACTAAAGCCTAGTTTACACAGTGCGAGCTGCTGACCAGACAGTAGACAGCTACTTGGCTTGTCTACTCGTACGCCAATAGCTCGGCTCGCCTTTGCTGTCTACACGACAGTAGTAGCTGCTGTCCAGTCTTGCGAGTACCGCGATGTCGAGTGAACGTGGCAAAATAAAAAAAACTGACGACTGTCTCGCTCGCACTGGCGGGGTACTGCCGAACGCGTCTAAACGATGCGAGCGACGGCCGAGCTGCTGTCTTGTACGAGTTGCTGTCAGGCGAGTATGCGAGTGAAAACAAAAAATCTTGAAGCAACTCGGATGCTAGCTACTGTCCAACTCGCACGTGCGAATTACTCGTAAGTGACGTCCAAACAGTGCGAGTCACTGCAGTGCAGCTACTCGGCAGGCTGACTCGTACGCCAGCTCGCACTGTGTAAACTAGGCTTAATATTTATTTACCTTAGTAAAGTCAATCGACCGGACCAGAGAGTTGATCTCCTCATCGTAGTAGTCGTGTGAGAAGACCAGCAGAGTCTTGTCTATGTCGCGCGCCTGCGCCAACGACACTATCAGATGGCGGAGGTATGTCAGTCTTGTGTGAACCTGCGGAGAGAGAGGTGTGAACACTAAAATGAATTTAGAATAACATCCATATTGCCACGCCTTTCTCCCGAGGGAGCTGGCAGGGGTGTAATACAACACCCACACTTCGTCGGACGATATTCAGTCCCAAATGTGAAAACGGCGAGCCTGTCGCCATACACCGGGCTCCAGTCATGTGGCAGATGACATACAATACGCACATATGTTCACACAATGAACAAAATGGTGCGTGCCGTCCGCTGGGTTCGAACCCGCTCTCTCTGGCTTGAGCGGCAGGCCTTCTCCAACTAGGCTATCATCGCTTATCATCGTTAGTTTAAAATAACTGTAAGGTAATTAACCACAAAGTTATCAGAAAGCATTTTTCAATTGAAATTTTTTTCGTCGATAAAACGGTGGGGTGTTATAAGTTTGACGTGTGTTTGTGTGTGTGTGTGTGTGTGTGTGTGTGTGTGTGTGTGTGTGTGTGTGTGTGTGTGTCTGTGTCTGTCTGTGGCATCGTAGCTTCCGAACGGATGAACCGATTTTTTTACTAACTTAATAGGCTTGCGTTTGGCCGCCAACATGCCTGATGATAAGCAGTGACGCGGCCTACGATGGAGCACGCTTGCCTAGAAGAAACCGATTCACTCGAGACTTGAAGATACCCAGATTATAAGTGTCAGGGAACACACACTCTGGCAGTGGTTTGAAGTGAAACTTCTAATGCGATTTCCAACAAGGTTGCGTTAAACGTTTAACGCTCCTGGGGAGGGGCAATAGATGGAGGCAGAGTGAGAGTGAATGCATGAAAGATACACAGAAGTTTCACTTCTTCCGAGTGGAGGGACTCCACGTACTATTTCTGTTTTTCTTTGTTTTAATGGTGAATTAGTCGGGAGAGTTCCAAGCTATGTTTGATGTAAATCGGTGTCGGAGTAATTTATACTTGTTTATTGTTAAAAATGCTGCATTGTGTGAGCGAGAAAGCAATAACGCCCGTTAAGCGCTCTAATGCAAATGAATGGATCGTATTGATGGGTTTTTTAGTATTCGTTTTCGCAAAGTTTTTGCAAAAATATGTATTTTCTACAAATATATTTTTCTAATTCTTTTATAGTGAAAAGGGCCTTATAAAAAATCTATATGGGTATAAAATAAACTATAGTATGTGGGTATAAAAAGCCCCGTAATTCCCTTTACGCAAATTCAACCTCAAAATAAAAAGGTGTAAAAAAAAAACTTAAATCCGTTCAATAATTGCGTCAAAATATACAAAAAAATTAAACGTCACTTTTGTCACTGTCACTTTTACATTCTCGGTGATGACTAAGGTCAAACTTCACCGTTTAACGCGTCGATTACAAGTAAAACGAACCGTTTGACAACTATTCAATAAATTAAAAGTCAACAAACGGACGGCTAAATAAATAATTATCACATAAAATTTTGGTGACAATTGACTTTGAAACAGGTATAATACATGAACTGTAGAGACGTCATCATCATCATAGATTTAACTACTAATGTACGGATAACATACGAATGGCTAGGCGGTATGGCCATATTGGCTCCAGCCTGCCCTACGGTGCAAAAAAAAAATTGTAAAGCCTAATATGTGTAATTTTTGTTTATTATTTTGTCAATGAAAAACACTTATTCAAAAACGATTCATTTATAAGTTATTTACTACTTACTAAATTGCCTTAATTATACTTAATTTTTAAAATGAGTGACGGTGACATTATTGCGGTTTGTCCCTTCTTGCCATTATTTGTAATACTAGTATGCTGTATGTAGTAGCCCCTAAAAATCTGGGTATGCCCATGGTATAATAATATACTCCGCCAGGTATGGCAATCCGGTCACGTGGGCAACACGTAGTAACGTCAATCGATGCATAATAATCGATTGACTGCCTTGGTGGCTCAGTTGGTAGTGAACCTGCCTTCTGAGCTTGGGGGCGTGGGTTCGATTCCCACTTAGGGCAAGCATTTATGTGATGAAAATTTGTGTTTGCTTTATGTCTGGGTGTTAATATGTATTTAAAAATATCTAAGTATGTATATCAGTCTCTGGCAGCCATGGTACAAGGTTTGCTTAGTTTGGGGTCAGGCGACGTGTGTGGAAGTGCCCCGAATTTATTATTTTTATTATTTGTTATTATAAAGAAAGACCGAGTTAAGGAATTTACAAATCAAAGTCAAAGTCAAAGTCAAAATGTTTTTATTCAATTTAGGTATCAAAGATACACTTATGAACGTCTAAGTTATTTAAATAGACTCGACCGCCTTGTTCGGACAAAGAGCCTCTACTCAGAAGAACAGGCAAGAAACTGAGGGGCATTATTTTTTCAAATAATAAATAAATTACTGTCTCACAAATTTTGGCTTACAACTAGGTAATATCTATAAATACTAGTGGCTACTTGACGGAAGTGGAAGGCTCCAGACATCTTTATCTTCTAAATAATTCTTAACCTTATAATACCCTCTTTTCATTAATGTAGTTTTTACATGTGATTTGAATTTTCCCTCAGTGAGCCGTGTTAAATAAAATAAAAAAAATAGTTCGAAAGAGACGGATGACGACTGACGTCATTATGTGTTTGCTCCCGGAATGCTGGACCCCTGCCGCCACGCTAAGCTTCAATCCTCATATATCGTTTAACTAATCAGTGGATTTAACTCAACAGCTTATGCAAAAGCAGTCCGAAGATGTTGTGAAGCTCAAAAAGCCGACACCGATTGCCTACCCTCACAGAAAGGCATCCGTAGTCACTCCCCCTCGGCCCATCATCTATGTCACCCCTGATAAAACCACTTGCGCTGATTGCACGTGCTTCCCCAAAGAAGATCCTTATACAAAACCAAAGTGGGTATACACATCACACATGTCTACACGGCAGACCCCATCGCCGTCACCACGTCGACGGTGGGGTCAGCCAACTCGACAGCTCCTTGCATCAGAAGTATTTGGTATCGGTGGCTATAACCACATGTTTACCATGCTTGACAAACATCTTAGCTCAAGCAATGGGGTAGGCTGAAAACCAGCTCTGCGTGGACCTAGTCTACGCAGAACAGTGCTGAGCCCACTTCAATTGCCAAAACAATTTTATCATTATACTCAGTTTGGGTATAATGATATAAGTACTTATAGTTTTCTTTAATGTGTTATTACGAGTAAGTCATAGGTTTTAAATAGGCAATAAATACATTTTTTATTTATTTATTTATTAGCTGCGCCCCGCGGTTTCATCCGCGGTTAAAAAGTATCCTATGTGCTATTCTATTATAGTATCTCTGTGCCAAATTTCATCCAGATCTGTTCAGCTGTTCTGGCGTGAAAGAGTAACAAACATCCATCCATTCTTACAAACTTTCGCGTTCATAATATTAATAGGATGTCAACCCGGCAGACCCCATCGCCGTCACCACGTCGGCGATGGGGTCGGCCGATCCGACAGCTACTTGCAACAGGAATTTCTCAGTTTTTGGTGCCGGTGCCGGTTACTAAAGGTACACGATCATACCGACCTCGCCGGCAAGGTCGATGACGTGATCTGTGAGAGGATCGGTTAGTTTCTCTCTAAATAATCATTCAGTTTGATCAAATAGGGCCCAAGAGCAAACCCCTGTTGCCAGGGCAAGTTGACTTCCGCATCCCGGCGACAGCCCAAGCCCATAGCTTTTTAAGTAATCTTAAGGCCCTGGGCCATCTGCGCTTGCCTAAAGCCACGATACGCTGTAGAGGCCTCAGTGGCCAAGCCAGTCATAAAAAAACCGAGCCAGCGTTAGCGAGGGTAACGACTCTACTTCAGCTCCGGGGAAAATGCTTTCATACTGCATCAACTGTTCGGCGGACATCTATCTGGCTGTTCTCCTCTACAGGTTTCACAACCGATTCTCATGAAATTTTTTGAGCAGGTTCGATGATTTTTTTGTCGGTTTATTTTTGGACTTTTTTCAAAATGGCAGATATATGGAAGTTATGGGCTCGCGAGATCAGATTTAGATTATTTAATGCCAACCGTACAGGGACCCTATTCGGAGATTTGAGATTTTCATCTCACCTTTTTTCGTCCTTGTTGCTCTCGTTCATAAACGTCATAGGTGTGTGAGTGACCAAGATAAAATCTCATCTCATCTCACGCGTAGGAATAGCCCCCCCAGTACACATCATGTTTCAAAACACAATATTGTATTAGGTACAATAGTGCAATGTTAGTTCAAGTTATTATTTACTAGCTGTTTTGCCCGCAGCTTCGCTCGCGTTTTATAGCTTAGTACCTGGATGGCCGAGCTTTGCTCGGTATTTTTTTTTTATTTTTTAATTGTGTTTTTTGGAAAATAAACAATTGATTTTAGTCTAACCTCAAAGCAAAGACTCATTGACTTCGTGTTACTTAACAACGCCATCTGCTGTTGTGTCGTTAAAGCAATTAGTTGCTCACAAAAAATAGTAGTATTATTATTCGCCAATAGATGTCAGGAAGAGTCATATTTTTCAGTTGAGATTGATTATCGATAAAACACGAATAAAATGATATTTTCTAAAAATGATTCCTAGCTAGATCGATTTATCGCCCCCGAAACCCCCTATATACTAATTTGTATGAAAATCGTTGGAGCCGATTCCGAGATTCCAATTATATATATATATATATATATATACAAGAATTGCTCATTTAAAGATATAAAGATATCACTCAGGAATAATGCAGCGTTCTAATGGTGAAAGACTTTATGAAATCGGACAAGTAGTTTTTGAGTTTACTCGTTACGTACAAACAAAAATCCAAAAGATTGGTTGTTTGTAGAGTCGGTTTACGGACGATAGTTTAACGTGACAACGTCATAACAAAGCATTGATGAAATCTTCTCCTTGGACGCATAGGCCAATCGAGTGGAAGAGAGATAGATGCGGCGCAAGCCGAACGCTCAAGCCGATCGTGCCTTTCGATCGCTCGTGTAGCGCTCTCGCTCTGATCGTAACGGGACAATGAGTCATCCATTTTCGTGTGTGCAGCCGCCGACGTTCATCGATTCATTAGACATTGTCACGTCAAAAATACAAATCTTTTCCCTTTAAAACCTTAGTGTAGATTAAGAATCATGGTCTTCAGCTCACAGATAAAAATAAGATAGAAGGTAAAAATAGCTTGTAAGAAACCCTTTTTATAGCGGTCCCACTACATCAAATTGCCATAATTCCAGGTGGTTACTGCCATGTCAAAAGACCCCCCGGTTGCTGTACGAACTGGCTGCCGACGTGATAGACAAGCTGCCGTTCCCGGCTGCGTTCGACTGGACGGAGGAGGACGTCGCCGATTGGATGGAACATGAAGTGGGATTGCCTGAGTATAGGGTATTGTAGTATATATATACTTCTACAAGGTGCTGGTTTGGGGTGTAGTAATACTTAAGGGTTGCGCTACCCGTCAAAGTCAACAAACTTTTAGAACACAAAAATCAAGTCTTCACGCAATAAATTATATTTATAATAAAAAGCAAGCGATGATAGCCTAGTTGGAGAAGGCCTGCCTCTCAAGCCAGAGGGAGCGGGTTCAAACCCAGCCGACGGCATGCACCAATTTGTTCATCGTGTGAACATATGTGCGTATTGTATGTGATCTGCTACATGATTGGAGCCCGGTGTATGGCGACAGGCTCGCCCCTGTCACATTTGGAACTGAATATCGTCCGGCGAAGTGTGGGTGTTGTATTACACCTCTGCCGGCCCCCTTGTGGGAAAGGCGTGACGATATGTATGTATGTATGTTTATGTATTATTTTATCAGACCCACGTGTTTCTTGTGTTCCCAGGAGTGTATACTGGATAACCACATTGACGGCATGAGGTTGCTGATGCTAGAAGATCCATCTATGTTACCGTCTCTTAACATTCACTACTTTTACCATATTAAGGTAAAAAGTCATTTTTGACACAAGCCCTTCTTTTTTTGACTGCGCAAGAAGGAGGGCTATGTTTGTCGAGTGTATTTATGTATGAGGTTACTTTGGCATGCCCTACAGCCTGATGTATTTCGAAATGTACGACGTATGACGAATGATGTAAATAGTACCGCTGCAGAGGAAGACAAACGTCAGTCGCGAGGTCTATAGCTCACAAAGCCACTAAAAATAATTATAAAAAACTATTTCAGATGTTAGAGGAACCCTATGCCAAGAGACACACTGAACTGGAAGACGTTTCGTAAAACTTAAGAGGGCCGCGTTCTCTGAAATTTCCATACAAACGCGCTTCTCAAATTTCTTGAAAACCATTTGCTAGATTATGATGAAATTTAGCATGTACAATTAAATTAACAATATCTCCGACCCGTATTCTTGCTTTTTTTAAAAAAACGTTCTCAAGCGAAAATAGAGCTATGAAAAATTTCCGCATTTGCAAGGGGTAATTTTTGACTGATTTATTCAATGGATAGACAAAGCAAATCAAAAATCTCTTTACATAGGGAGGTTGTCTACATGATTTTAAATGAATCCATAATACAAGGGACATTCTTAGTTATTTAAGAATGATTAGAGAAGTGCAAAAGTCATTAAAAAAAACCACTTTGGCACTCTGTAGATAACTTTAAAGGCTCGTCAGTATCTTTACTTGCTCTCTTCACTCGTCATCTTCTTCAAGACGAAATGGCTATGGAAAACCTTAAGCCAATGGAAAGTTAGTGTAAAGTGGTCGCCGGACTCTTAACGGTTTCTCTAGAAATTTAAGGTTGAGGATTAAAGGCTTATTGATTGTTTGTTTTCAGATGATAACAGCTAAAGTCCGCGAAGTATACTCCACGGATTTCGTCCGGTTTCTTAGGAGTATAGGCCTCCCGCTGCGGAGGCCGCTGGTCCACGCCACCTGGTTCAAATCGCGTACTGGACCGTCTTGGGGTATTAGGAAGAATTGGACTAGGTATTTAAAAAAAATATCTAACTTCAAAAAAGTGAGAAGTTTTTTTACCTGACTGCGCGAGAAGGAGGGTTATGTTTTTCAAATGTTTGTATGTATGAGGTTTCTTTGGCACGCCCTACAGCCTAAACAGCTTGATGTATTTCGACATGAGAGGTGTCATTTGAATCGTCTTGATAGTAGAAGTGACATAGGGTACAACATTTTGCAGCCGGGTTTTTTTTTTCTTTTAGTGGGTATTGTTTGTTAGTAAAAAGCGTATGATATTATTTTACAGATGTGGGATACTTCGCTGGATGAAAATAATAATGCCAGAGCCAGTTCATTTGGACCACTGGGAGTTGGTGTGGTAAGTATCAAAAAACGCAAGCTGCGAGCGTTAGAGAGCGAAGCGTCTCTGCTGCAGCTTCGAAAAAAATGCTTTCTTATGTCTGGATCTCTGTCAAAGTCAAAGTCAAAATGTTCTTATTCAATTTGGGTATCAAAAATACACAATTACACACACATGAACGTCAAAGTCTTTTTAAATAGACTCGACTGCCTTGTTCGGATAAAGAGCATCTACTCTGAAGAACAGGCAAGAAACTGAGGGGCATTTTTTTTAAATAATAATAACAATAAAGTCATTTATTGCAGGTATAAAAACCCAGTACCTGGATGGCCGAGCTTTGCTCGGTATTTTTTTTTATTTTTTAATTGTGTTTTTTGGATAATAAACAATTGATTTTAGTCTAACCTCAAAGCAAACACTCATTGACTTCGTGTTACTTAACAACGCCATCTGCTGTTGTGTCGTTAAAGCAATTAGTTGCCCACAAAAAATAGTAGTATTATTATTCGCCAATAGATGTCAGGAAGAGTCATATTTTTCAGTTGAGATTGATTATCGATAAAACACGAATAAAATGATATTTTCTAAAAATGATTCCTAGCTAGATCGATTTATCGCCCCCGAAACCCCCTATATCGCTGGAGCCGATTCCGAGATTCCAATTATATATATATATATACAAGAATTGCTCATTTAAAGGTATAAGATAGGCAAAAAATTGAATAAGCTTAAAATTATATTAAATTTAAGTTTAAAAGAGAAAAATTAACTCTTAAAATAGTTACACCTGTAAAAGGGTTGCAACCACGTCCGTAAACATATCGCCATACACTATATGTTGTCACTTTTTGTTCTTGTCCATGTGGACAGATATCCAATGCCTGAACATGGGACTCCGTATATCGTCATTAAAGAAAGAAGTCGTTAAAGAATAAATAAATTACTGTCTCACAAATTTTCGCTTATAGTTCTAGCTAATAGTGGCTACTTGGCGGAAGTGGAAGGCTCCAGACATCTTTGTCTTCTAAATAATTCTGAACCTTACAAATACCCTCTTTTCTCTATCTTTCTCTACAGGTTGCATTCCTCGATCGATTGTCGTGAAATTTTGTGAGTGGGTTCGATAATTATACCTATAGCATTTTTGTCTCAGATGAAGCAGAGACGCTTCGCTTGTTCACGCTCGTAAGCGTCTATACTTCAGCTTTGACAAAACTAATTTCGTATTTCCAGCGTCAGTCCGGCTCTCTTCCTTCACAGATCGCACTTCTCAACCGATTCTCTCAGGAGTATTGTAAGCATGTTCAAAACTTTAAAGTCACAAGACTGCTCACAAAATGCCAGGAGAATCGGTGAGAAATGCAACCTGTAGAAGAGAACAGCTGGACAAGAGCTATCTTCTTGGAAATGCAACCTGTAGAAGAGAATAGCTGGACAACAGCTGTCCTCTTGAAAATGCAACCTGTGGAAGAGGACAGCTGGATAACAGCTGTCCTCTTGAAAATGCAACCTGTGGAAGAAGACAGCTGGACAACAGCTGTCCTCTTGAAAATGCGACCTGTAGAAGAGAACAGCTGGACAACAGCTGTCCTCTTGAAAATGCAACCTGTAGAAGAGAACAGCTGTCCTCTTGAAAATGCAACCTGGAGAAGAGAACAGCTAGACAACAGCTGTCCTCTTAAAAATGCAACCTGGAGAAGAGAACAGCTGGACAACAGCTGTCCTCTTGAAAATGCAACCTGTAGAAGAGAACAGCTGGACAACAGCTGTCCTCTTGAAAATGCAACCTGGAGAAGAGAACAGCTAGACAACAGCTGTCCTCTTGAAAATGCAACCTGGAGAAGAGAACAGCTGGACAACAGCTGTCCTCTTGAAAATGCAACCTGTAGAAGAGGACAGCTGGACAATAGCTGTTCTCTTCTACGGGTTGCATTTCTCACCGATTGTGACCGATGTGACATTTTCTGAGCAGTCATGCGACTTTAAAGTCTTGACGCACACCGCGAGGTCTTCAGCTCACATGTAACACTAGTATTAAAATAGATAGCCGGTATGTAACACGGAGAATTTGACAATTTGACATTTACATTTTTTATAATTTATTTATTTTAGGTATCAAAAACCTGATTTCCCGTCAGTCAAGATCGCTCGCGTGCCGAATATGCCTCACAAGTCCGATTTGCCAGAAGAATGTAAAGAATTTAAATCTCTTATTACCATGGTAAGGACTAAGGACGTATTTGCAAGCTATCTTGCAATAGAAAGGGTTATTGATGAGTTTTCGCGTATTAACGTGAAAACTCATCGAGACAGTAGTCATTAGTCAGTACAGTCAGTAGTAGAGTCAGTACAGTACAGTTAGTAGTAAGTTAGTCAGTACAGTTAGTAGTAGAGTCAGTAGAGTCAGTACAGTAGTAGTCATTCAATCTGACTAGCGATTTGCGAGCGATTTCGCGGCGTGATCGCCGCGAGTTCTAATTCATAGCGTCTAATAAATAGCGGGCTTTAAAGTTGCTTTTTGTCTGTGATTCCAGGTCCCGCGCAAGTTTATACTGATAACCGATATACCAAGAGATCAGCAGTTTATCTGGCTTAAGCCAACGATCTACTCTCCGCTCAGGATATCTGAGGACGGCGATAAGAAGAAGCCTTTGAAGTTTCTTATCAAGGAGGTATTTTATTTTTTACTTTATTTTTTTTTATAAATTGGGGAGACTTCCACACACGTTTTCCTGACCCCAAACTAAGCAAAGCTTGTACTATGGCTGCCATGCAGACTGACATACATACTTAGATGTTTTTAAATACATACATAAATACATATTAACACCCAGACATAGAACAAACACAAATGTTCATCACATGAATGTCTATCCTAGGTGGGAATCGAACCCACGCCCCCAAGCTCAAACGGCAGGTTTACTACCACCTGAGCCACCGAGGCAGTCCTGGGACCCTATTCGGAGATTTGAGATTTTCATCTCACTTTTTTCGTCCTTGTTGCTCTCGTTTGAAACGTTATAGGTGTGAGAGTGACCAAGATAAAATCTCATCTCATCTCACGCGCAGGAATAGCCCCCCTGAAGCCGTATAACGTAGGAATTCTGTTCAATAACAGTAACATTTAAATATTTATTATAGGAATATGCCATTGTTCTCTGTAGTGCAAGTTTTTGATTTATTGACCGCGTTCAGTAAAGATTTCTAGACAATTGCATTCGCTTCCAAGCGATTCAATTTCTACGAGTTGACAATAAGATCACGTGAAATTTTATTGCTCGTAATTTGACCAATTAGCAGGCAGCGTTCGAACATTAGCGACTGCAAATATCCTACTAATATTGTAAACGCGAAAGTTTGTAAGAATGGATGGATGGATGGATGTTTGTAACTCTTTCACGCCAGAACGGTTGAACAGATCTGGATGAAATTTGACACAAAGATAGAGTGTAGTCTAGAATAGTACATAGGATACTTTTTAACCGCGGGTGAAACCGCGGGGCGCAGCTTGTAGACTGTATATATGTATGTATGTATGTGTGAGGTTCCTTTGGCACGCCCTATAGCCTAAACAGCTTGATGCATTTCAACATTTGAGGTGTCATTTGAATCGTCTCGATAGTGGAAATCAAGGTTAAAGTCAATCAAAATGTTTTTATTCCATTTGGGTATCAAAGATACGCTTATGAACGTCAAAGTTTTATAATAGACTCGACCGCCTTGTTCGGAAAAAGAGCCTCTACTCAGAAGAACAGGCAAGAAATTGAGGGGCATTATTTTTTTTAAACAAATAAATAAATTACAGTCTCATAAATGTTTGCTTAATACTAGGTACTAGTTTGCTACTTGGCGGAAGTGGAAGGCTCCAGACATCTTTGTCTTCTAAATAATTGTTAACTTTATAATATCCTCTTTTCATTAATGTAGCTTTTACATGTGATTTGAATTTTCCTTCAGTGATCCCTGTTATGTTTTTCGGGATTTTATGATAAAAACGAACGCAGTTGCCTAAAAATGACTTATTTGACTTAGTCAGTCTAAATCTCGGTACAGCTATCCTATTACAGTGACATAGGGTACAACATTTTGCAGCCGGGTTTCTGTTTTTCTTTTAATAATGTTACTTGTTACCAGACCTACTCGCTGTAAATAAACTTTGACTTTGTTCAGGACTCAAGACTCCTGCCACAGAAGGTCGTGACGGAAGGTCTGACTGGAGACGCTCTGATCCTGGCGAGACGGAAGATGCCGAAGACGAAGTTTATGGTGATGAAGTTCGAAAGACCTAAACGGTAATTATGGTCAACTGGTGCAAATGCGTCTGTAGGGCAATTGCGTCCTTCGAGAATTACTGACAAACCTTTCACAAATTATGTAGTATCTTCATTACCAATTTACTAAATAAATTTAGCACTTACCTATACCCATTCGCACACTTTCTGCCTTACGTAAATTTATTACACCACCCATATAAACACACACACATACATGAGTATTTGTGTGTGTGTGTATGTGAGTGATCACACACATACTCATACAAACATAAACACGTCCCACGTTCCGAAGACGGGTCTGAGCAGTAGCGCACTTGTAGCGCCTCACTCAACTGCCGTCTTTGTACTTCTTCACTCTACAAAACTTCAAGGCTAGAGTGAATAAGTACCTTATAGGTCGTCGTGCTCCATCTTAGACCACAACGTCGCTTAACATCAGGCGAGTTGGTGGTCAAACGTCGACCTATACAAAAACGTATTCTTTTGTATAAACACAAAAGTACTTAGTCCTCTTCAATCACCATTTTGGAATCGGCTACAGTGTCCCGCAACACAGACTGGCGGGGCCTATTGCTACACTTGTACTAGCTGCGCCCCGCGGTTTTACCCGCGGTTAAAAAGTATCCTATTTGCTATTCTAGACTACAATCTATCTCTGTGCCAAATTTCATCCAGATCTGTTCAGCCGTTCTGGCGTGAAAGAGTAACAAACATCCATCCATCCATTCTTACAAACTTTCGCGTTTACAATATTAGGATGTAGGACTACTAGTCCTACTTAGTGGTATTGTGTGATGATGTTAACATATTTTATTCTTTTTCTTTTTTTGTAATTAAGCAAATAACGCCATCTTGTACAGATTATTGCAACTAAAGATAAAAAAAATATTGATGGCGCCTAATTTGTGAAGGGTTTGTCAGTAATTCCCGAAAGACGCAATTGCCCCACGACGCATTTGCCCCAGTTGAGCCCACCAATAACCAGCGGCTCTTGAGCTCTAGAGCTAGAGACTTCGAGGCCGGTGTCTGTCCCCCTCTACAGGTTGCATTTCTCAACCGACTGTCGTGGAATTTCGTAAGCAGGTTCGATATATTTATAGATTTTTTTTCCGTCAGATTTTGGTATTTTTTTCAAAATTGCGGAGATATGATTCTGAATTTGTCCTCCGCCATTTTAAAAGAATTAAAAAAACTGACTCAACAAAAAAAACCTACATAAATAAATAAATTCGGGACACTTCCACACACGGTCGCCTGACACCAAACTAAGCAAAGCTTGTACTATGGCTGCCAGAGACTGATATACATACTTAAATATTTTTAAATACATACTTAAATAGATATTAACACCCAGACATAGAACAACCTACACAATTCAACCTAAGTACATACATAGTTATCTAAACCTACACAATTTCAAGAGAATTGGTTAAAAAAATGTTACCTGTAGAGGAAGATAGATCCGGACAGAATTCGGACATACGAAAGCATTTTTGTCGAAGCTGTAGCAGAGACGCTTCGCTAGCTGACGCTCGCTCGGTCGATTTATAAGGGGAGGGCTTAGAACCTTTGTGGCTTATCTACCCGTCGCCATCTTTGTTTTTTACCCGAGTGAGGAGAGAAAGGAGGGTAATCTTTTTCGAGTTTATGTATATTGTAAAGCGATGATAGCTTAGCCGGAGAAGGCCTACCTTTCAAGCCAGAGGGAGCGGGTTCGGACCCAGCCGACCGCACGCACCAATTTGTTCATTGTGCTGAACATATGTGCATGCTATATCATCTGCTACATGACTGGAGCCCGGTGTATGGCGACAGACTCGCCCCCTGTCACATTTGGGATTGAATATCGTCCGGCGAAGTGTGGGTGTTGTACACCTCTACCAGCCCCCTCGGCGAAATGGCGTGACGGTATGTATATATGTATGTATATTGTATGTACTCGTATGAATGTAAGTATATATGTGGGTATGTACTAGTATGTGACATAATATTGTATTGAATTTAATTGTTTTCAAAGATTGACATTGTACCATGACATGATATTTTATGACCATTTAAATTTAATTTTCCACATACTATTTCCTAAATTTGCACGCTCCGTAGGGGTTGAATATAGTGAGACTCTTATAATTTATGACCAACTATCCTGTATGTACCTATATTTCTGCAAATAAATGATTTTGAATTTTGAATTTTGAATATGTATGAGGTTTCTTTGGCACGCCCTACAGTCTAAACAGCTTGATGTATTGATTTACAAATGCTTAAGCTCGTGAAAACATGCCGAGAAATGCGTAAACAGAAAATCTCTCGAACACCGAATGTGAGTCCCATCAAGTAATGAGAACGGTTTTCGCATACGGGCTCTATCAACTAATGAAACCAGTAACATTATTGAAAAATATAACAGGGCTCACTGAAGGAAAGGTCAAATCACATGTACATTAATAAAAAGAGGGTATTATAAGGTTGAGAATTATTTAGAACACAAAGATGTCTGCAGCCTTCCACTTTCGCCAAGTAGCCACTAGTATGTATAGATATTACCTAGTTGTAAGCAAAAATTTGTATGACTGTAATTTATTTATTCTTAAAAAAATAATGCATCTCAGTTTCTTGCCTGTTCTTCTGAGTAGAGGCTCTTTATCCGAACAAGGCGGTCGAGTCTATTTAAAAAAAAAAACTTTGACGTTCATAAGGGTATCTTTGATATCCAAATTGAATTAAAACATTTTGACTTTGACTTTGAAAGAAAGCCAGAAAAAAACTCGGCTGCAAAATTTGGTACCCTCTTCCACTATCAAGACGATTCAAATGACTCCTCACATGTCGAAATACATCAAGCTGTTAAGGCTGTAGGGCGTGCCAAAGAAACCTTATACATATATACCCACATCCAAACTTACTTACTTACTAATAGACTCGAAAAACATAACCCTCCTTTTTGCGCAGTCGGGTAAAAAGGAACCCTTTTGTGAGGCTACGATGTCTTTCTATCTGTATGCCAATCATTTTAAAATTGTTAACGAATTGACACTTTTTGTACTAAAACAAACAAATTGTCAAAAATAGACAATTCTTTGACAAAAAAAAATAAAATAATGGTTGACAGAATCAAGATCCAGCTTGTAAAATTTGAACCTTACCTGTATAGCGATAATGATGGTGTCATTCTGCACCGGGCCTAGCAAACATCCAACCATCCATCCATTCTTACAAACTTTCGCGTTTATAATATTAGTAGGATTGTTAAGAAATTTACACTTTTTGTACTACACAAGAGTCAAAAGTCAATTCTTTGACAATTTAAAAGTTTGGTTGACAGAATCAAGATCCAGCTTGTCAAATTTGAACCTTACCTGTATAGCGATAATGATGGTGTCATTCTGCACCGGACCGAAGATGTCTTCGTTGTAGATCGTCTGCGCCTCGTTGTATCGCTCGATCGCTCGTCGGATCTCTGAGATGTTCTTGGGGCCGGTGCGTTCAGTTGCATTCGCTAAAAAAGATAGAAAATAATTTTAAAGCAACCTTTAAACTCAATTGACAATACCACCAAACAATCCTCACAGTTACACGCACACACACACACTCACAAACAAACACACACATTTGCACACATGCCTTAACTCACACACATCACTGCTGACAACATTTACACAAGTACTCAATACGACATAATTATAAAACTTGCTATAATTTTTCGAAATCCTACTAATATTATAAACGCGAAAGCTTGTAAGAATGGATGGATGGATGGATGGATGTTTGTTACTCTTTCACGCCAGAACGGCTGAACAGATCTGGATGAAATTTGGCACAGAGATAGATTATAGTCTAGAATAGCACATAGGATACTTTTTATCCGCGGGTGAAACCGCGGGGCGCAGCTAGTAAATCTTAATGTGTGAAAACCACGTCAGTTTTCATCATTAAAAAGAAAATTTTAGGTTTTCGGAAAAAGCACTTTTCTTATCATATCATTTTCATTTTAGCCGTCTGCGCAAGAAGAAGGGTTATGTTTTTTACCTAACTACGCAAGAGGTTTTCGAGTGTATGTATGTGGGTATGTTTGTATGAGGTTTCTTTGGCACGCCCTACAGCCTAAACAGCTTGATGTATTTCGACATGTGAGGTGTCATTTGAATCGTCTTGATAGTGGAAAAAACATTTTGCAGTCGGGTTTTCTGTTTTTCTTTTAATCATGTCGATAGTGGAAGTGACATAGGGCACTACATTTTGCAGCCGGCTTTTTGGTTTGTTTTTTAAAAATGTTACTTGTGCAACGATAACTTGAGTTTCAGTGACCCGATTTTCATGAACTTCTGCAGGAAAGTAGTTCATACAAATATATATTTTTTGTTCAATTATAAGCTGAATCGATTGAGGGGTTGTGGAGATATGGACGACGTCTCTGTTCGAGGCGACCTACGAATAATAATGTAATTTATTTATATTTATTTAATTTACAAACATAACATAACATGTCGTCACGGTGTTCAAGACCCACACTTCGCCGGACGATATTCAGTCCCAAATGTGACAGGGGGCGAGCATGTCCCCATACACAGGGCTTCAGTCATGTAGTAGATGACATACAGTACGCAAATATGTTTACACAATGAACAAATTGGTACGTGCCGTCGGCTGGGTTTGAACCCACTCCCTCTGGCTTCAGAGGCGGGCCATCTCCTACTAAGCTATCATCGTCTTCAGGTTATTTAATTTACTAATAATCAATTAATTATACATAAAATTTGACTTACCCGAAACATTCTTTGGATGCACAGTCAGATACTTGTGCAGCTCCGGAGGAACCAAAGCCAATACTTGCTCCGAAGTATCGTTCGCGTTCATCAGCTCTTCTAAAACGTACAAAAACAAAAGTTACAACAAATACTCAAACCATTGCAGTTAGTTCCGATTTGGGATAACAGATGGCGCTGTTCGATATTGTTGAAATGCGTGTACACGTTTATTATAACGTTTACGTGCATTTGATATGGAGTCTTGGTTTAAGTAAGTTAATAAGTGATCTTAGTCGGTAAATAAAGTAAAATTAAGAGATAAATCTATTTAAGCGACATCTGTTAATCAATATCCGAAACTAAATGACGAAATTCCCCATATTTAGCACATGGAAACACGAAAAGGTGTATTTTTGAACGGACACATTTAGATAGACATAGTTTGGGTATAATATGAATAAATAGTTATATGATTTCGAGTAAAAACTATAGTACCTGGATGGCCGAGCTTTGCTCGGTATTTTTTTTTATTTTTTAATTGTGTTTTTTGGATAATAAACAATTGATTTTAGTCTAACCTCAAAGCAAACACTCATTGACTTCGTGTTACTTAACAACGCCATCTGCTGTTGTGTCGTTAAAGCAATTAGTTGCTCACAAAAAATAGTAGTATTATTATTCGCCAATAGATGTCAGGAAGAGTCATATTTTTCAGTTGAGATTGATTATCGATAAAACACGAATAAAATGATATTTTCTAAAAATTATTCCTAGCTAGATCGATTTATCGCCCCCGAAACCCCCTATATACTAATTTGTATGAAAATCGTTGGAGCCGATTCCGAGATTCCAATTATATATATATATATATGACGGCGCGAGATATCATTGGATAAAGAAAATCAGTTTGAGAGTTGTTAATCGATAGTTTTAATCTGTGGTTTATGACGATTAATCGATTTGTTTATGGTAATTTAGAGCGGTTAACACCGAATGGAGTTGCGTTTGGGATTTCGGGCGAACGTCATGTCTGTCAGTCAGTGGTTGACAGGACTGGGCTGAAAGCGGTCGCACGCAATGGTCATTCGTAAACCCATTACTCTAAATCGCCAACTATCTTTGTGATCATTCACTAAATAAGTAGTCTAAGTGACTGTATAATTAAAATAGTGAAAAGCCTTCAATGCTGTCCCCAAGTTTCAACGTTCCTGAAGTTTGACGCCCACCATAGATACCCGTGATGACAAGTTCATGGCTCAGAAATTGGACACGACACCGCGGCCTACTAGATTTTCCCCGTCACCAGAAGTGGAAGGTCACAGCGCGGCGGCCTTTCCTATGTTTCTCCGACATCAGTGGGATCAGATGCGACGGCGTGGCTCCTCTTCCCTACATTTCCCCGATATCATCAGTGGGATGTGAAGGCTCGGCTTCCTATTACCTACACTACCCCGACATCAGAACTGGGATGAGAGATACTTCGGCTTCCTTTCCCTGATTTCTCCGACATATATATATACAAGAATTGCTCATTTAAAGGTATAAGATTTGATACAGGGTTAGTTTACAGGGAAGGAGTGTACAAAGCCGAAAGGAGTACATATTATTATCAACATTTTTTCTATGGATGAACTGTGAAATTGCAAGAAAACTAGTACTTTTCTATACATTTCGTCAAGTGTGATTATTGTTCTATGAAACAGCTGTTTCGCGATTTTTGAGTTGGTCGTTTAGTAAAAATTGTTTAGAATTATGACCTCCTTCCGAGTTAGTATACCTTTTCCATGTAGTCTTGGGCAGGTTACGTATTCACGAGCCAATCATGTTATTCTATTTGTGTTCATACATTGTTGAATAGAAATACAATAAAAATTCTGTAAAATGTTTTTCACAATTATTTACAACTAACGATATGTACATGTACAATTAATACACAAGCAAATTATATCTTATATCTTTAAATGAGCAATTCTTGTATATATATAATTAGAATCTCGGAATCGGCTTCAACGATTTTCATACAATTTAGTATATAGGGGGTTTCGGGGGCGATAAATCGATCTAGCTAGGAATCATTTTTAGAAAATGTCATTTTATTCGTTAAACTTGGAAGAAAAATAAAACTTGGAAGAAAAATAACAAAAAGGAGGCGTTTGAGTAGTCTCAACTGAAAAATATGACTATTCCTGACATCTATTGGCGAATAATAATACTATTTTTTGTGAGCAACTAATTGCTTTAACGACACAACAGCAGATGGCGTTGTTAAGTAACACAAAGTCAATGAGTGTTTGCTTTGAGGTTAGACTAAAATCAATTGATAATTTTCCAAAAAACACAATTTAAAAAAAAAATACCGAGCAAAGCTCGGCCATCCAGGTACTAATTATGATTTTACATATTTATCAGAAATGTATTTGATTTAATTTTTGTAATTATGTATTTAATTTGTTTTTTTTTGTTTCAGCCACCACAAGAAGACTTAAGGCCGCGTTTCTGGGCAGAGCTCTATGTTTCGCACATTTTTTTTGGCTACAGATATTGAAAATTTTAATTTAATTACAAGTTCATACAAGAAACGTTGGTAATGTTATTTTTATACCACCTGCTCGACAATGACCAATTCCATATCACATAGTCTCAACGTAAATCAAGGCATTGCCTTCCTAGGGAAATAAAGTTGTATGGAAATCCAAAGAGAGTTTTTGAGAAAAGAGGTTAAAATTTAATTAAAGGATTTATGATAAGTAGAGTATTCACCTCCGGGATCAAGCAGTGTCTTTGTCAAAACTTTAAAATAGATTAAAATTATAGCAATCTTTACAATTCAGTACAAATCTGAAACTTTTGACAGTTCTTCAGACCTGGGCCTATATCGTGACATCTTATTGCGATGATTTGTAGGTCCAACCACCGACACTGCACGACTTTAAACCTTACTACATGGCGATACGATTCGCAGTCGCGCAGCGGCTGAACCCAACAATGATCGCAATAAGGGCCCCTTAAAGAGACCTGAAGGGACTTGCGTTCTGCCGGCAGAAACAAAATTTGATAACCTTTCATTGGTAGTTACCAAATCGGAATTTTGAGAATAAATATTTTTTATTAAAAAAAAAACATTCTTTATAAAACTTATTTACAAATACATAAATGAAATTACATACATATTACAGATAACCCTCTTTTTGCCGTAACCGGGTATAATGACGTCACAGACACAAAAACACAGTAACCCATCTTTACCGTAACCGGGCACAATGACGTCACGGACACATATCGGACAAAAAAAAATCCCAACAAATTAAAAAAAATAACCTTCATAAGTCACATTCTCCACTATTGTATTAGTATCTGTAAAATGGGAAACTAAAATAAAATATGGCTTTGGGCTAAAATGGTTACTTAACAAAGTTTTATTCATAGTTGTATTCCAATATTTTTTTTACATAAAAGGAAAGATAAAAAAAATTTCGACATTATTTTTGTACAACAAATAATCTTATTAAGTCATCAAATAAAAAATAACTATTCCATGTTAGGAACAAATAAAAAAATAACCAGTGGCGCCATCTTTTATCAAATAAAGTCAACTAAAATTTAAAAGCAAACATCACATTAAAAAGGACACATTGAACGAAATTAATAGAAAGAAAGAAAGAAACCTTCGATTGTGACTACACGGTTAGAACGTAAGACTGAATATCCGGGGTTATCATCTGAAAATGTGAGCTGAAGCTTAAAAACTATTATAAATTAATTTATTATACATAGTTTAAGCTATTAGTAGAAAGGTTATAGATATCTACAGGGTTATCAGGAAAGTGTGTACTTATCCGAAAGGGAGTCATTGTTCTAATCATAATGAACAACTTTTACATGGATATGGACCCAAACTTGAAATTTCGAAAAAATAACAGCAAACTCAAAAGCTAATTGATAGTCGACAATATGTGTGCGATAGCTGTTTTTTTCACGATTTCAGAGTTGGTTTTATGGTCCAAGTTGTTCATAATGACCCCCTTTCGGCTTAGTACACTCTTTCCTGATAGCCCAGTATATTAACTTACCAAAACATGCTTACCATAAGTAAATAATAATGAGACAATGAACCGTTTTTACTTTTAACAGCCTATATTATTCCATTCAGTTTCTCACATGCAAACTAAATGGCGTGGAAATATTTAAACAAAATCTGTCAAACTTAACAAAATATATCTGTAAAATTGTACATATATTGCTTACAGATATTTTACGGATCTTCCACCTCCTCGAGCGTTGAAGTGAAACTTCTAATGCGACTTCCAACAAGGTTGCGTTAAACGCTTAACGCTCCTGGGGAGGGGGAATAGAAAGAGACAGAGCGAAATTGAATGCGAGGCACGAACGCATGCGCGTATTATACCTGTTACAGGCCAGCGCGAGCGTGAGCAACGAGTAGCGTCCGATATTACAACGCAAGAGGGAGAGAGAAAGAAAGATCCATAGAAGTTTCACTTCTTCCGCGCGGAAGGACTCCACGCACTATTTTTGATATCAAAACCCACCTTCTCGATACATTCCTCCGCTCGACGCGGATAGCATGATCTGCAGCCATAGGCAGAAGAGGCAGAGTATGACGATGACCCGTGCCAAAGAACCATATCGGATACGCGGCATCGTTCAGACAGATGGCGTTGAAATCATTTTTGGCACGTAGTTCACGCGCGGCACGGCAGGTGGCGCTGTTCCATGTTTTTGGTTATATCGGTTTCATGGTGCGTGTGGTGGCTGTGATTGGCTGGAACAAGAAAAAAACGTTGTTAGGTTTCAAAGAAGCTGTTTATGAAGCTGTTTTTTTTTTTTAATTTTGTTAAGTCGCCGTTCGCTGTATCTGTGATGCCCCAGGTGTTATACAGTGATCTTCCTATGACATTTAAAGGGTTTGTCTACAAGAGTCTAGGTATCCATCGGCGATGACGATTGCTTACCATCAGGCGGCCCGTTAGCTTGTTAGCCAACTATGGCTTAAAAAATAGCTTGGGATCTGTGGTGTGGCTTCGGCTTTAGAAATTAACGCACTTGTGCTAGGTTGAATGACATTGCGCATAGACCTGTTGAAATCAGCAAGTCTTTTTACGAGTGGGGGCCTAGTTTTAGGGTGAGTTTTAGATACCAGCGGACAGTGCCGCGGAAAGCGACGACACGATAGGGCGCTGAAAAAAAAACTTACATCCAAATACTAAACTAATACTAGTGGCCCTGGGCCTCACGGCCAACGTCTGTCCTCATCTACATTTCTGTCTGTCGCATTTCTCGACCGGTTCTCGGGAAATTTCTAGAGCACGTTTGATAATTACATAGTCTGTTTTTGGAAATTCTTCTAAATGGCGGAGATTTATATTTTTTTGACATGAATCCGCCAATATATAAGGGATGGCAGCCTAGTTGGTAGAAGGTCCGCCACTCAAGCCAGAGGGAGCGGGTTCGAACCCAGCCGACGGCACGCACCAATTTGTTCATTGTGTGACGCACATACGAGTATGTGCGTATTGTATGTCATCTGCTACATGATTGGAGCCCGGTGTTTTGGCAGTCGGACAATAAAATTTTCCAAGCGGTAAAAACGAAACACATCACATTTTATTAAAGAAAACAAAAAAGCCAGCTGCAAAATGTTGTACCTATCCTATGTCACTACCACTATCAAGACGATTCAAATGACACCTAACATGTCAAAATACATCAAGCTGTTTAGGCTGTAACGCGTGCCAAAGAAACCTCATTCATACATACACTTAATACGATAAATACAACCCGCGTCAGATGAGATGAAATTTTATCTTGGTCACTTTCACACCTATGACGTTTCAATCGAGGACACAAGGACGAAAAAAAAGGCGAGATGAAAATCTCAAATCTCCGAATAGGGCCACTGTGTCTCTTCAAGGCAAGAGTGAGACGGCACCTCATGGGCAAGCGTGCTCCATCTTAGACCGCATCGTCACTTTCCATCAGGTGTGTTGTGGTCAAACGTGGGCCCATTCAATCATAAAAAAAAACACTCGAAAAACATAACCCTCCTAGCGCAGTCGGGTAAAAATCCGCTGTCAGCTCGCTGCCCGCTACGCTCGGTTCCAACACGCGGCCTCAAACTATAAATACCAGACTCTTAGTAACGGTACAGCTGATACATTTTATGTGTTTTATAAACATTGAATACTAAAACTTAACGTTACTTTTTGTGGTTGCTATTTTTTGTTTGGCTAAGATGCAAGAAAAATATGTCATCGGTCAATGACTGGAGTTTGGAAACCGCAGGATTTGAACTAGCGAAGCGAGATCTCAAAGTCACCAGTTGCACTAAATATAGGAATTGCTTAAGTCTTTGCTCAACTAGTTAAGGGTTCCGCGACACCGCGAATTTTCCATACAAATATAAGGATCTAACCATAAAATCTCCGCCCCTTTTTTTTTAAATCCTCAAGTAAAAATAGAGCTATAAAAAATATCCGCATTTTAAGAAGTCACTTTTGACTGATTTGGTTGATAAATAGACAAAGCAAATTATTTTTTTTTTACACTGGGAGGTTGTTTAAATCGTTTGCTTTTAAATTAATCCTACTTAATATTATAAACGCGAAAGTTTGTATGTATGGATGGATGGATGGATGGATGTATGTTTGTTACTCTTTCACGCCAGAACGGCTGAACAGATCTGGATGAAATTTGGCACAGAGATAGAATACAGTCTAGAATAGCACACAGGATACTTTTTAACCGCGGGTGAAACCGCGGGGCGCAGCTAGTACATAATACAAGGATTTGACTGCCTCGGTGGCTCAGTTGGTAGTCAACCTGCCTTTTGAGCTTGGGGGCGTGGGTTCGATTCCCATCTAGAGCAGACATTTATGTGATGAACATTTGTGTTTGTTCTATGTCTGGGTGTTAATATCTATTTAAGTATGCATTTAAACGTATATATGTATGTTTATCAGTCTCTGGCAGCCATAGTACAAGCTTTGCTTAGTTTGGGGTCAGGCGACCGTGTGTGGAAGTGTCCCAAATATTTATTATTAAATGTCTAGTTAACTAAGAATAATTAGAGGTGCAAAAGTCAAGAAAATGATTAAAATTGCACTTTGTCACTCTGTAGATAACTTCAGATGCTCGTCAGTCTCTTTACTTGCTCTCTTCGCCCGCCTTCTTCTTCATTTTTTTTTTAATGTAGAATAGGTCGGCGTTTGACCACCAACTCGTAACTCTAGACAAATGGCAATAGAAAACCTTGAGCCAATGGTAAAGTCAAAATCAAAGTATTTTTTGCGCATTATGGTGTTGTCGTGTCAAGGCTCACTATCTTTCAAAACAATAGCCGTTTTGAAAGATAGTAAGATACTCGTATGTATGTCACAAAAGTCGCACTATGTATTTATTTATATATTAGTGACATTTATTTTTAAACATTTTTAAAGTATTTATATTATATTTATTTCGTCTACTTATTAGTATTTATTTTGTGTATTTTTATTATTTTTATCTTATTATTTTTTACGTCTTGTAAAATTATGTATTAGATTATTACTATTGTATTAGTATTAGAATTTTCAAGGCCTCAACTCATATAAATGTTCCTGTCCATTCAGGTTGCCTGGAAGAGATCGCTTTGAGCGATAAGGCCGCCCATTAAAAACTTAGTTAAGCCTTATTTAAGTACTATTATAATATTTTATGTTTTTAAAAAGAGTTGTTGTTGTTGTTGTTGTTACATAAGTGCACAAGATCTTAAAAGTTAAAATATATGTGTCTCATAATGGACCCTATTAGGGTATTGCAGTGTCATGTGGAGTGGGCCGGCTTACTCTTTAATAATTAAGCTTTTATCTTTGAGATACGAGTATTCTTCTAATTTACAATAGCATTTTTGAATTTATAAACATTTTAATTTATTTTCGAAATAGTTTTCTTTAAAGTAGTCGGTTTCATTAAAGTAGTCGGTTTCATTAAAGTAGTAAGTTAGTCTAAAGTGGCCGCCGGACCCTTAAATCCACTCCTTACTAGCTCCTACCCACATGTTTTAAACGAACTTTTTGTCAATTCTTAGGAAAATGTTAACTTTATATGACATTATTATTTATATGAATATAGTAACATTATTATAAGAACAGCAAAAAAAAACCTGGCTGCAAAATGTTGTACCCTATGTCACTTCCACTATCGAGACGATTCAAACGACACCTCACATGTCGAAATACATCAAACTGTTTAGGCTGTAGGGCGTGCCAAAGAAACCTCATACATACTTACAAACACACCCACATCCACAAACTTATAACACCCCGCCGTTTTTGCGTTGGGAGTTAATAACAAACAACATAACCGTATCGAATCAAAAGCAATTAACTTCGCTGATCCATTAAGACTGAGAGTTCTCGGTGCCTTGACCTCGACGACACCCGGACAATGTTCATAAGGAAACGTGTCGAGCGTGAGTGATGCCTTATTATATGCAAGTGATTTATGCAACGACTTAGGCACTTGTCATACCGCCGGCGAATAGAATAGGAATTGTGTATAGGAATTAGTCCCAACGACCACTAAAAAAGCCACCAGCCAGTCCTTTTTTTTAACTTACTACACTGTAACCCCTTCCGTAAAAACCGTCCTTCTTGCGCAGTCGGGTAAAAACTGTTACAAGTCTTGAAACAGACAAACACATGAGTGAAGCCGAATAAAACTGTTAAAACGATTGATTTATATGTTATAGGTATGTTATATTATATACTCGTAAGTTGTTTTTCCAGTTCGTAATTTTCTACCTATTACTCTGCAATGACTCCTAAGTACTTAGTAAATAACAACCAATTTTCCGGTCTAATTGAACAAAACGATTCATAATTGGTAATGCTTTCCTGTGCGCAGTCACTAGGTAAAGTAAGCTAATAAAATAGTAGGTACAACGAAGAGGGAAGCCAGAAGCGGATCCAGGAGGGGGGGATAACGCTGAGTTTCTCCAGTTTGCACTGAGGCGTAGCTCGCTGTGGAAGTAACGTTTCGCACTCATATCTCGCAACTAGGTTTCCCTGTACCCTGATGTCATGGAACACACAAAAACATGGACTACTAACAAGTAAACATGTTAAATTATTGAAAGAAAAATGAAAAACCCGACTGTAAAATGCTGTACCCTTTGTATGTACTGTCAAGACGATTCAATTGACACCTCACATGTCGAAATCCATGAAGCTGTTTAGGCTGTAGGGCGTGCTAAAGAAAGCTCATACATACATACCCACATGTATATTATTATGGTTATAGCTTATGTATGTATATATTTATACGCTCGAAAAACATAACCCTCCTTCTTGCGCAGTCGGGTAAAAAATCAAGCATGCGGAAAGTTATTTTCTTTTAAAAACTGTAGAAGTTTGGAACTGGCTGCCTGCGTCTATTTTTCCACACAAGTACAATCCAGGGGGTGTTCAAGAGAAAATTGAATTGGTAAATCCTACGCAAGCGTGTTACACCTTCGATCACGTCGACGCCTCCCATCAGGCGGGTCAGTTATCGACGCATGCTTAGTCCGTTGTAAGACAAGAAACATTATTAAAATAAAAACCCGGCTGCATAACGTTGTACCCAATGTCACTTTTACTATCAAGACGTTTTAAATGACACCTCACATGTCGAAATCCATCAAGCTCTTTAGGCTGTAGAGCGTGCCAAAGAAACCTCATACATACATACTTACATACATTACATACACTCGAAAAAGTGAGATAATAACAAGTAAGCTGGCGTTTGATTTTTCGAATATCTAGCCAGGGGGGACTGCCCCACTGACCCCCTTAGTACGCCCCAGACTGACGCTTTTCTGAACATACTGACTATGTAATGTGGTAATGACTGCTAATGACACAGAATAAATAGTAATGAGTGACACAGTAATGGTGGAATCATGTGTTCAGAACTTCCGGTTTCATGTTTCAGGAGCACCAATTGGAGTAATTTACTGAGCGAAGCGAGAACCTCAGAGTGTTAAGAGGGCTGTGACGCTCTGAAATGTCCACACAAACGCGCTTCTCAAATTTCTTGAAAATAATTTGTCAGATTATGCTGAAACTAGCTGCGCCTCGCGGTTTCACCCGCGGTTAAAAAGTATCCTATGTGCTATTCTAGACTATAATCTATCTCTGTACCAAATTTCATCCAGATCTGTTCAACCGTTCTGGCGTGAAAGAGTAACAAACATCTATCCATCCATCCATTCTTACAAACTTTCGCGTTTATAATATTAGTAGGAAGTAGGATTCAGCATGTCCAATTAAATTAACAATATCTCCGGCCCCTATGTTCTTGGTTTTTCTTAAAAACGTTCTCAAGCTATGAAAAATATCCGCATTTATAAGGGGTCACTTTTGACTGATTTATTCAATAGGTAGACAAAGCAAATCAAAAATTCCTTTACATAGGGAGGTTGTCTACATCATTAGCTGTTAAATGAATCCATAGTACAAGGGAAATTCTTAGTTACTTAAGAATGATTACAGAAGTGCAAAAGTCACAAACAAAAAATTAAATTGCAGTTTGTCACTCTGTAGGTAACTTTAGAGGTTCGTCAGTATCATTACTCGCTCTCTTCGCTCGTCTTATTCTTCTAGACGAAATGGCTGTAGAATACCTTAAGCCAATGCGAAGTTAGTCTAAAGTGGTCGCCGGACTCTTAAAGATTGGTTCTAGCGAATATTTCGCTAGGAGTAGTGCAATTCTTTTCTTTAATGTTAATAGCCGTGAGTGCAATGGTGATAAGACCTCACTTTGATAGCTGATTGAATTAGGCGTTACTTTGCGGAAGTTCATCTTTAAAATTGTTACTTTAAAGATGAACTTTTTTTTTTTTTAAATATAGAATAGGTAGGCGTTTGACCACCAACTCGCCTGATGTTAAGTGACGTTGTGTCAATTTGTATGAAGTCTTTAGTATTTTTTCCGAATTACGCAAACTAAGTTTCTAAAAGTTGTTCACTTTGACGGGGAGACGACCCTTAAGTGTTACTACACCCAAAACCAACACCCTGTATAAGCCTTCTTCCGTGAAAACTTATCTATCTGATGGTGAAAGCCGTATCAAAATCCGTTGCGCGTTTTAGGAGTTTTTTTTTATGTGCAATAGGTCGGCGTTTGACCACCAACTCGCCTGATGTTAGGCGACGTTGTGGTCTAAGATGGAGCACGACGACCTATAAGGTACTTATTCACTCTAGCCTTGAAGTTTTGCAGAGTGAAGAAGTACAAAGACGGCAGTTGAGTGAGGCGCTACAAGTGCGCTACTGCTCAGACCCGTCTTCGGAACGGTTACACCGGACTACATCCCGAAACACGACTAGGCCATTATTTGAACTAATATCTAGTGTTATTTCGCTTTAACGTCGCATTACATCAAGGAATATAATTTTTTTATTCTATTCTTAATTTAGATTTTTTTAAATTAATTTAATAAAATTTAGTAAAAAACTTTACACAACTGATTTTTGAATCTAATTTAAACTTTACTAGCTGCGACCCGTGGGTTCACCCACGGTCCCACAGGAACCGTTGATTTTTCCGGGATAAAAAGTACCCTATGTTTAAACGTTACTAGCTGCGACCCGTGGGTTCACCCACGGTCCCACAGGAACCGTTGATTTTTCCGGGATAAAAAGTACCCTATGTCCTTTTCTGTACCCTAAACAACATGACTGTATGAAAAATTTTAAGACGATCGGTTGAATAGTTCAGACGTGAAAGCGTTACAAAGAAACAAAGAAAATGAACAAAGACTCACTTTTTCATATTATATGTAGTACTTACCTTTGATTTTAGTCTAACCTCAAAGCAAACACTCATTGACTTCGTGTTACTTAACAACGCCATCTGCTGTTGTGTCGTTAAAGCAATTAGTTGCTCACAAAAAATAGTATTATTATTCGCCAATAGATGTCAGGAAGAGTCAACGCCTCCTTTTTGTTATTTTTCTTCCAAGTTTATGTTAAGTTGATTATCGATAAAACACGAATAAAATGACATCATCTAAAAAGGATTCCTAGCTAGATCGATTTATCGCCCCCGAAACCCCCTATATACTAAATTGTATGAAAATCGTTGGAGCCGATTCAACAATATATACAAGAATACAAGAAATATTACAATACAATATATACAAGATATACAAGAATTGCTCATTTAAAGATTTAAGATACAATTTGATATTTCAACTAACGAACTTGGCAGACCTAATTTAATGAAATCTACTAAAAAACTTTAAGCAATTTGATATAAGAGTATGAAGCTAATTCAATAAGGAATTTAACAGAAATAATGTCATGAAATTTACAACAAAGCTTTTTTGGTACAAAGATTTACTAATGTTTTATGTAGCTATGTATGTTTAAATTAATTTCAAATATTTTTAACTTGTTTTTGTTGTATAAATAGAATTAATAGTGTTTATTTTTAAAATTTAGTAGTAGATATTATAGTAGCTTTGTATTTTAATTTTTAGGTTCACTGCTTCAGGAATTGTACAAACTGTAATTAGTTTATAGTTATTAGTCCATAGTCTAGATTATAGTATAATTCTGTTAGTGAACTAAATAAAAAAAAAAAAAAAAAAAAAAAAAAAAAAATTACCAAAAAATTAAAACAATTATACAGTAAAAAAGCAATAAAAAGCCCTATTCTTCGAGCACTTCGTCGACACGTGTTTCGCCTCTACACGAGGCATCCTCAGGACGTGTTGGCTCTCCGAGCGCGTGGCCGAGATATTTCTCGGCCACGCGCTCGTAATCAAATTATATAAAGTTTTTTAGTAGATTTCATTAAATTAGGACTTTCATTAGTTGAAATATGAAATTGTATAACGTTTAAATTAGATTCAAATATCAATTTGTGTAA
This sequence comes from Peribatodes rhomboidaria, assembly GCA_911728515.1. Classification (NCBI taxonomy): domain Eukaryota; kingdom Metazoa; phylum Arthropoda; class Insecta; order Lepidoptera; family Geometridae; genus Peribatodes; species Peribatodes rhomboidaria. The sequence goes on along the minus strand of OU452196.1, from coordinate 5,335,791 downwards.
GTTTTCTACTAAATTTCATTAAAATTATAAAAATATATAAATTAAGAATAGAATAAAAAAATTCATATTCCTTGATGTACATGTAAAAACTATATTAATGAAAAGACGGTATTATAAGGTTAATAATTATTTAGAAGACAAAGATGTCTGGAGACTTCCACTTCCGCCAAGTAACTAGTACGTGCAGATATTACCTAGTTGTAAGCCAAAATTTGTGAGACTGTAATTTATTTATTATTTGAAAAAATAATGCTTCTCAGTTTCTTGTCTGTTCTTCTGAGTAGAGGATTTTTATCCGAACAAGGCGGTCGAGTCTATTTAAATAACTTTGACGTTCATAAGTGTATCTTTGATACCTAAATTGAATAAAAACATTTTGACTTTTGACTTTGACTTTTTGTACTTAATGCGACGTTAAAGCGGAAATACACCAGATATTAGTTCAAGCAACAATTTAGACCTCACTTCAGTAAATAAGTTGTTCTTGGGGTACCATTGCTGTCCGTCATGTCTCAGTCAAGAGTACATTAGCAGGCATGTTGTCGGTGCATAATGAGTGTATTGTCAGCATGAGCAATGCATAGCTAGCACTGAGTAGGAAATCAGGCAGAGAAACAGCTCAAACTTCTAATAGGCTTACCACTTAACTGCTCCGGCCAGGCTTGCATACGGAACACGGCGCGTGTGGTTGGTATAACTGTTCACCGCGCCAACCTTACGACTTGCCTACACCGTTTCGATACGAGGTAACGAAGATATTTATTGGCTCAAAATTACTTAAGTATACTTACATTAGTTTAAGAACTTAGTTTTTTTTTGAGCAGTGTAATTTTTTGTTACTTAAATAGTTTTTATTTTTTGAGGGTACAAATGAGACTGATCGGTCTAAATTTAGCATTAAAATCTGTGAGTGTAAATCACCCATATTTTCAACCCTTAGAGTAATTTTTTTTACAAATATATATGAGACTGTTGTCGGCTATTTTTTTAAAAGTTGATTTACGCCGGAAGTGCACAAACAATTTATAAGTTGCCGTTTTGTTTGGTATAGGAGGCGCTGGTGTAGCGCCATCGCCCGACCACTACCATAGACGGGAAGTCTGGGAGGCGGTGGTTGGTTTGGGGATGGTGCTAGACTAGCGACTCTCACTTGATTTTGAAAAAATTGGACGAGTAAGACGTCATAAATATCATTTAATGTGAGTTGGAAAATAAGTATTTAGATAATTAAATTTGTACTTTGTACTAACGAGTTTTATGTTTTATGGTTAGATCTTTATAAGACCAACTTCGATATATACCCTATCCAATAAGACAAAAAAAATCAAAATCGGACTACTCTGTAACAAGTTTTGTGGTCATACATTACAATCAGTGAGTGGACAAACAATCATCCGTTGTTTTCCTACCCTTAGGGTTGGAATTTTTCTTTATATGGCACCACCCTCGGTGTATACCTTTTCAAATAAAAAAAGAATTAATATTACTATTCTGTAAAAAGTTATGTGTGATCAGAAGACCAAAATATATACAGTGTTACAAAAACTCTGTTGTATCCGCACGGTGTGCATCCAGTATCGACTGGAGGATGCAATTATGCTAGTTTAAATTAAACATTGTCTGTAAAAAAAAGCGAGGAAGCGATGGCAGCCTAGTTGGGAGAAGGCCCGCCTCTCAAGCCAGAGAGTGGGTTCGAACCCAGCCTACGGCACGCACCAATTTGTTCATTGTGTGAACATCTATGCGTATTGAATGCGACCCGGTATATGGCGACAGGCTCGCCCACAGTCACATTTGGGACTGAATATCGTCTGGCGAAGTGTGGGTGTTGTATTACACGTCTGCCAGCCCCCTCGGGGGAAAGGCGTGGCGATATGTTATGTTATGACATGTTATATATTAATTTATGTATTAATATGTACCTAAAGGTATATGTGTAGATATGTTTTATTATATTATAGTACCTGGAAGGCCGAGCTTTGCTCGGTATTTTTTTTATTTTTTAATTGTGTTTTTTGGATAATAAACAATTGATTTAGTCTAACCTCAAAGCAAACACTCATTGACTTCGTGTTACTTAACAACGCCATCTGCTGTTGTGTCGTTAAAGCAATTACTCGTAGTTGCTCACAAAAAATTGTATTATTGTTCGCCAATAGATGTCAGGAAGAGTCATATTTTTCAGTTGAGATTGATTATCGATAAAACACGAATAAAATTACATTTTCTAAAAATGATTCCTAGCTAGATCGATTTATCGCCCCCGAAAACCCCTATATACTAAATTGTATGAAAATCGTTGGAGCCGATTCCGAGATTCCAATTATATATATGTATATATACATATATACAAGAATTGCTCATTTAAAGATATAAGATTTTATTTGTTTACTATTGTATTTATGTATGCCACCGACCGTTTATCATATTTCGTTCTGTCCTGTCCATCCAAAGGTTGCCTGGAAGAAATCGCTTTAGGCGATAAGGCCGCCCTTGTACTGCCGAATGATATTTTATTGTTTAATTTTTTCTATAAGTTTGTTTTACTTTGTATTTTTGGTGTGCAATAAAGATGTATTGTATTGTATGTGAAAAAAAATAACACATATCGTCGTCCACTCCGTCACACATACAGGCCACTTCGGAAGTTACTGCTCTGCAGTTTTATCTACTCAGTGCCGAGGCCGATGGACGACAGCTCGCGTTACAGCGATGATAATTTATATGCTTAAATATATCTATTACTGTGCACTTTTTGTAATGCGGGCGAATGATAACGCGGGGCAATGGTCACATGGCTTCAGTGGCCCTACTCGGAGATATTACATTTCCATTTCACCTTATTTCGTCCTTGTTGCTCTCGTTCCAAACGTCATAGGTGTGAGAGCGACCAAGGGGGCTATTCCTGCGCGTGAGATGAGATGAGATTTTATCTTGGTCACTCTCACACCTATGACGTTTGAAACGAAAGCAACAAGGACGAAAAAAGGTGAGATGAGAATTTCAAATCTCCGAATAGGGTCCCAAGATAAAATCTCATCTCATCTCACGTGCAGGAGTGGCCCAGCTTGGTTTAACGTTGGATCCATGCTTGGCTTCAATTTGAAGGTCTGTTCCCACTTGAAGGACTGGACTTTTTTGTCCAAGTAGTTGCATTACTTTACGATTTTGATTAATGTAACTAACTGGACCATTTTGTCCAATCCTACTAATTAATATTGTAAACGCGAAAGTTTGTAAGAATGGATGGATGGATGGATGTTTGTTACTCTTTCACGCCAGAACGGCCGAACAGATCTGGATGAAATTTGGCACGGAGATGGATTATAGTCTAGAGTAGCACATTGGACACTTTTTAACCGCGGGTGAAACCGCGGGGCGCAGCTAGTTAGTTATATTGCGAAATGGCTAATATTGAACCTTATTACTGCGTGACAAATTTGCGTTGTGTTATCTTTTTTTTTTACCCGACTGCGCATGAAAGAGGGCTGTGTATTTCGAGTGTGTGTTTGTATGTGGGTTTGTATGTATGTATGAGGTTTCTTTGGCACACCCTACAGCCATTACAGCTCGCTGGATTTCGACATGTGAGGTGTCATTTGAATCGTCTTAACAGCGAAAGTGATATAGGGCATAACATATTAATCGGGTTTTTTGTTTTTTACTCGACTGCGCAAGACAATAGACAAATATTAATTTGTCCAAGAAGGAGGGTTATATTTTTAGTGTATGTATGTTTGTGGGTATGTTTGGAATGTGGATGTGTGTATGTTTAAAGTTTCTTTGGTACGCCCAACAGCCTAAACAACTTGCTGTATTTCGACATATGAGGTGTCATTTGAATCGTCTTGATAGTGGAAGGGCACAAGATTTTGTAGCCAGGTTTTTTTTACCCGACTGCGCAAAAAGAAGGATTATGTTTATCGAGTGTAGGTATGTAAATGGGTAAGTATTTATGCATGTATGAGGTTAATCACGAGGACCTAGTAGATACTTATTCACTCTGGCCTTGAAGATACCTAGGTTGTTGTTAGTCGGAAAAACAGATGGTGGCAAACGATTCAGTCCCTAGCGATCTAGCGATAAACAGAACTGAAACCCGGTGTAAGGCGATAGGCTCGCCCTTTGTCACATTTGTGAGTGAGTAGCTTCCAGTGTGAGAGTTGTACACCTCTGCCAGCCCCTTCAGGGGAAAGGCGTTAGGGTATTTTGAGTTATGACACAATGGCTTCAATATCAACTTTATGTTCAAAGACACACATTGGTGTCTTGGCCCAAAGACCCAGTTTTGTGAAAATATGAGCATTGTGTGGCCTAGGCATAAGGGGTCAAATTGTTTGTCACATTGTAATATTATAAATTACTAGCGGCCCGCCCCGGCTTCGCACGGGTATAAACAAAAAAATGTTATTGTGGGATATCCATAAGAGATAGACATATACCATCGCGGAGTTTTCTGTAGACCTTTTCAATGTGTACAAATAATTAGTACATTATTTTGATAAATCTCGTAGGGTTCAGCCTGCGTTTGCAATGTAAGCGGATTTTTTTTTACAAATAACGACATCACATTATAAACCTCAAAAATAACAGTATTTCTCCACTATTTAATGGATGTTATTTTACATACAAACCTTCCTCTTGAATCACTCTATCTATTTAAAAACACCGCATCAAAATCCGTTGCGTAGTTTCAAAGATTTAAGCATACAAAGGGACATAGGGGCAGAGAAAGCGACTTTGTTTTATACTATGCAGTGATAGTGATGCCAAAGTTTGTTTGTTTTATACTATGCAGTGATAGTGATGCCAAAGTTTGTTTGTTTTGAGTTTGCTACTTCTTGACGCTCAAACGGCCAAACGGATTTGTGTGAAATTTGGTATGGAGGTAGCTTATACCTTCAATTAAGACATTGACTACTTCTTGTCGCGAAAATCAGAACAATTCCGGTTGGACATTTGTGGGAGTTTGTTTGTTTGCTTGTAACGCTTTCACGCCCTAACTACTTAGTCGATCATCGTGAAATTTTGCATACACGTTGTCTGGGATACAGAGAAGGACATAGGGTACTTTTTATCCCGAAAAAATTAACAGTTCCTGTGGGACCGCGGGTGAAATCGCGGGGTGCAGCTACTTTACTATAATATCTACTACTTAGTTAGTATTTTTGTTATTCAAATCAGCGACAATTGTTCTTAAGCTTTGAATTGGCATTGCACAGAGTACATAGACTTGAAGGTCGACGTCAGTGAACATTAACAAAGATGTTACGTTGTCTGACCATGGATGTCTTTTTCTAAACAACGACGCGGAGGTTTAAGAGGGCCGCGACGCTATGAAATTTCCATACAAACGCGCTACTCAAATTTCTTGAAAACCATTTGTCAGATTATGATGAAATTTAGCATGTACGAGTACAATTAAATTAACTATATCTCCGCCCCTATTTTCTAGTTTTTTTTTTAAAAACTTTCTCAAGCTAAAATAGAGGTATGGAAAATATCCGCATTTTGAAGGGGTCACTTTTGACTGATTTATTCAATAGATAGACAAAGCAAATCATAAATTCCATTACATCGGGAGGTTGTCTACATAATTAGCTGTTAAATGAATCCATAATACAAGGGAAATTCTTAGTTACTTAAGAATGATTACAGAAGTGCACAAGTCATAAAAAAAAATGAAATTGCACTTTGTCACTCTGTAGGTAACTTTAGAGGCTCGTCAGTATCATTACTCGCTCTCTTCGCTCGTCTTCTTCTTCTAGACGAAATTGCTATAGAATACCTTAAGCCAATGCGAAGTTAGTCTAGGTCGCCTAGGTCGAAGCTAGTTAGGTCGCCGGACTCTTAAGACGCGATGTTACCACGATTTTCCGTCCGCTCACACGTTCATTTAAACCGCTACTTTTAGAGTTGAAAATCGTATATCATATTTGACCATTTTGTAAAATGAGATCGGTGCTTAGAGTAACATTGTCTTGCCGTTTTTATTGGTATTTTTTTTTCCATTTTTTGACCAAGACTGATAAGATTTCTTTGGCACACCCCACAGCCTAAACATCTTGATGTATTTCGACATGTGAGGTGTCATTTGCATCGTCTTGATAGTGAAAGTGATATAGGGTACAACATTGTGCAGCCGGAATTTTGTTTTCCTTTTAATAATGTTACTTGTTGATGTTTTTTTTTTTATCATACCCACTGGTTAGCTTTACAATAGTCGTGTTAAATGCATTAACTCTATAATACCTCTTTGCTCTACATTAACTGCAAATAACGGAAATGTCGTGATCCAAGCATGTAGATAAGTGATAACAGGGCTCTTATCAATGCTATCAGTTTCTAATGGATAAACCAACCTTGAGATTACAGTATTGCTTAACTAGAATTAAATTCTGATGTCATTTCAAATAGTTTTGTTATGCGACAAGCAAGTAGGTGGCGTTATGGTAACCATCATGCTAGCCCATGAAGGCTATCATACACGATGAGGTTGCACTGAACAGGCAAACCTGCAGACCTAAAAAAATCGTCATTTCAAAAACAAATCCAAAAACTGACTCAACAAAAAAAATGTGTACAATTATCTGACCTACTCAAAAAGGTTAAGAAATACGACCTTTAGAGTAAAACAAAAACTGGACAGAATTTGGACATACAAAAACATTTTTGTTGCAAAGTTTCACATATTGAATGTCGCATTTTGAAGCATAGACTTGTCGCTTGCTAACACTTGCTAGAGATATAGGTTTATAGATGTAGACAGGTATATTTAAATATATTCCTATAATAATAAGCTTTATAATCCTAACTAATGACATAAATGAGTAAGTGAGTTTGTTCATTTGTTTGCAACACTCTCACGTCTCAACCACTCAACCAATCGTCTTGAAATTTTGCTAACATGTTGTCTGGGGTACAGAAAAAGACAGAGGGTACTTTTTATCCCGAAAAAAAAAGACGGTTCCTGTGGGACCGCGGGTGAAAACCACGGGGCGCAGCTAGTTAAGAGGGCCGCGACGCTCTGAAATTTCCATACAAACGCGCTTCTCAAATTTCTTGAAAACCATTTGTCAGATTATGATGAAATTTAGCATGTACAATTAAATGAACTATATCTCCACCCCTATGTTCTTGGTTTTTTAAAAAACGTTCTCAAGAGAAAATAGAGCTATGAAAAATATCCGCATTTTTAAGGGGTCACTTTTGACTGATTTATGCAATAGGTAGACAAAGCAAATCAAAAATCCCTTTACATAGGGAGGTTGTCTACATCATTAGCTGTTAAATAAATCCATAATACAAGGGAAATTATTAGTTATTTAAGAATGATTACAGAAGTGCAAAAGTCATACAAAAAATTGAAATTGCACTTTGTCACTCTGTAGGTAACTTTAAAGGCTCATCAGTATCTTTACTAGCTCCCTTCGCTCGTCATGTTCTTCTAGACAAAATGGTGATGGAAAACCTTGAGCCAATGCGAAGTTAGTCTAAAGTGGTCGCTGGACTCTTAACCATATATGTTTGCCTAGTCGAATTATTTGTGTTAGGTAGTACCTAATTACAAAAGAGACAAAAGTGGATATAGGCAGGCCACATGATCAGGGGAAAGGATCAATGGTACCTAAGTTATGGAAAGAGAAAAAGAGGCAGACCACAGATGAAGTGGGATGACGAAATAAGACAAGTTGAGGGAATAACAACAGGCAAGCAAAATTGGAACAAAACAACAATTTACGAATAATAAAGAAATATTGTCATGTCCGAATGAAGGCTATAATAATAATAAGTACCTAAACATATATCTATTTTATATATAAGTAGCATGCTGTTGTAATAAATTAATTATGTTTTGGTGTGGCTGTATAATTAAGAATTTTTAATTAGCTGTTTTGCTCTTATCAGCAACTAGTACATTAATTGATTTAGATAAGAAATTACTCATTATTTTTTACTAGCTGCGTTTTGCTGATTCACACGGAGAGTGTTGCTTTTTGTGGGATAAAGAGTAACCTGTCATATTGCAGGGTAATCCTAATATTAACGTATTTTGTAAAAGCGAAAGTGAGTTTGTTTGTTTGTTGTACTTTCACGCTCTAACTACTTAACTAAGTATGTATATCAGTCTCTGGCAGCCATAGTACAAGCTTTGCTTAGTTTGGGGTCAGGCAACTGTGTGTGGAATTGTCCCGAATTTATTTATTTATTTTAAACCAATCATCATGAAATTTTGAATACATATTATCAAGGATAGAGGAAAGGACATAGTGTACCAAGGATATAACTATAATTCCAGAAAAATAAATGGCTGCTGTGAGACCGTGGGTATAACCACGGGACACTGCTAGCAATATTTATTCTAAGTAAACATTTCCTTTAAACCTATGAATCAATGTCAGTGTGAAATAATTACTTACCCCCTTTTTTTTGTTTAAGTGTATGTTTCATCAATGCTAACATAGATCCTGGATTAAAAGCTTAACATACATAATAAAGATTTAACGATTAACATATTTTATGTAGATGGTAGGTAGGTAGGTAGGTATAAATTTCGAGTTTTTTGTAAAACTTTTTTAAAGTTTAATTTTCAAAATCAGATGTAGGTCAATTAGGTATGAATGAAAGTTGATGTATCTACTTAAGTACTAGTAAATTATAAGTATATAAACAAATTTAATACTAAATTCCCAAATGCGAATATACCGTGCGTAACATCGTAATTTTAATTTTAGTATAAGAACATTATTTTTTTGTAATTATTGTTTGGAATAAGACATGTGTAAAAAATGCAATCCAGAAACCCTTAAAATTACTATATCACATTGTATTAAAAAAACAAGCATAGCTAAAAGATTTACTTACCGAATTAATTATGGAACATCAGTTGCCCATTGACCCAGTGTCGCAAGTCTCGCCAACTGGTTTATTACATAAAACGAGCACTCTTCAGCATGCAACTTGAAATCACGGCACTTAACAGTACTTAAATTTACTGTATATAGTCAACAAAACAACAACAAACAAAATAAATATATCAGATGTTTTCAACAACACAAGATCGTAATTTTGAAGGTGATTCGATTTATTGATCTTTCGGCTAAAACATTCCAATAGAATTATACAGTTTTTTAAACGCTAAAGAGCTCGGAAACTATTATATGTGGCCGTTAATATTCAGAAATTCTATTTAAAGCCGTGCACTCAGTCACATGATGTTAATTGGACGAATAAACAAGTAAATTGAATAAAATACTGACCGAATACTGACTGAGTGAGATTTAATTTCTCAACCTACTTGCGGTCTTACTTGAGTGAGTGGTGTGGTGACTAGTGGTGCCGCCAACGTCGTGGTCTGAAAACTTTATTTTGACAGCTTTGACATTGACAACTGAAAGTTCCGGTGCTGCCATGACAATTTAAAAATAAAATGTTTAGAGCGCTCCTGTGATAGTCAGTTAACTCGAGCCAAAAGTCAAATACTTTGATATCGCAGTACTATTTTACTATCAACTATTTTAGATTATAGTTTTTTTTGTGTTTTTTTTGCTTTTTTTGTTGGCGGGAACTGAATAGATGGTTTAGTTATTCTGTATTATTTTGGAAAACTTGTGATTCTTCGAGTGTCAAAATATATTTTACGTGCATTATTGATCTTTATCGGTTCTCGACCTAAAGTTTCAGTAAAGTATGCACGGCTTTACTAAAATGGGAAAAGGAGAGAGATATATCTCATCTATCATCACCCTCTCCTCCATCGTCTTCATCATAGGCTTAACGACTAAAGTAAGAAAAACATACGGATGACTAAGCAGTATGGCCATGTTGGCTCTAACGTGCCCTTTGGGGTAAAAGAAAAGTTTTTGTCAGCTGGCTGTCAGACGCAGACAGTCGTCAGATCGTTAGATTTGTTTGTCAGTTGTCACTTGCTACTGGATTGGTTGATTGTCATCGCGAATATTTTCTTTTTTGATAGATTTCTTTTGGAATTTGTGTCCATTTCAATCTCTAAATACCTTCACGCAAGTCTATGAAAAGTAAAATTAAATAGAATATTTGATTCAAACGAAAATGGCGACGCCAGCGGACGTGCGTTCTCTGTTCGAAGCTCGTTTGAAGGAAGCGACTTCCAACCCAACGGAACTGTTTCACCCTTTGGACCTTGAGCGGCCCAAGGACGAGAAATACTTGAAGAGGTTACTTCAACACAACGAAAAAGATGCTAAGGAGGCGGCGGATATGCTCTGGGACATCCTCACGTGGCGCAAAAACGTCGGGGCTAGCGATATCACTGAATCGACCATTCGTATGGACTACGTCAAACAAGGTATGTTTTTCCCTCGAGGCCGCGACGTAGACGGCTGCCTGATGCTGATTCTAAAGTCAAAAATGCACGTGAAAGGCCAGAAAGACTATGACGAGCTAAAAAAGATAATGATCTACTGGTTTGATAGGCTTGAGAGAGAAGAAGGTGGCAATCAGATCACTATGTTTTTCGATATGGACGGCGCTGGGCTAAGCAACATGGATATGGAGCTAATTAAGTACTTGATCACACTTTTCAAGCATTATTACCCTAATTTTCTTAACTACATAGTAATTTTTAACATGCCATGGGTGCTAAGTGCGGCATTCAAAGTTGTGAAGACACTGTTGCCAGCCAAAGCTATAGAGCGAATGAAGTTTGTCAATAAGGATGGTAAAGACAGTATTAAAACCATTGTACCTCTTGACCAAGCTTTAAAGAGCTGGGGTGGGACTGATGACTATGAGTTTGAGTTTATTCCGGAAAATAAGAATCAATCTGAACCCGCTCCGAAGAAAGTTACTTTTGCCGAACAAGGAGATAGCCAGCATTCACCAGGAGAAATGCTCCGTATAAGCCCGAATGACACTATCATATTTAAAGTCGAAAATGAGGAACTATCCGGTCAATTTGTCTTAACCAACATGGATGAAAGCACAATCTCCTTCAAAATCAGGACAACGTCCCCTGAAAAGTTCAGAGTGAGACCCAGCTCTGGAACTCTGGCTCCAGGAGCTACACAGACAGTTCTGATCGTAGTCCAAGCCGGATTCCACATACGTACAGTCACGAAGGACAGATTCTTAGTAATGTCTGTACAAATACCTAAAGCAGACTTGACACCAAAAGAGCTTGCAGATGTATGGTCAAACTCCACCGGTAGCAAAGTTGATGAATACCGCCTAAAATGCTACTTCCCAGATAAAGAGGAAGCTAAAAATGGCAAAATCGTCGAAAAGATTCAAGACAAGCCGGAGAACATATCAAATGCTTTGGTGAATCTTCAGAATAACTACAATAGCTTACATAGTCAAGTACAGAAGCTTAAGATATTCCAGTTTCTTACGCTCCTCATGACTGGTGTTGCCGTATTATTAGGTTATCTCATTTATAAGAATACGAGTGAGGAGGGTCGTTATTGTGAGCGAATGTAGCCTTTAAACCTTGTGGTTTTAGAAACCACATTGGACATAGACGTTGTCATATGCTCGTATCTCTTTGTGATGTTGTGCATAAATATTATTATGTATTTTGTATATTGTGAACTAGAATGTAAAGTTAAAAAAATGCATCGTATTGTAAATTAACCTATGCTTCTAAAGATTTTATTAATGATAACATTCTGAAGTTTAAAAACCTGCTTTTCTGACTGTTTGGGGCATTTTTACCAAGTTGCATTTTTTAAATTTACTGTGCAGTTTTTATTATGTCTCTTTAAGATGTGTTGTGTATTGATAGGTTGTACTATACTTCTTGAATGTGTACTGTAAATCTTTAGAATGTAATAACCTGTAGATAGTAGTAGTGCACTGTAAATTTTGGGTTATTTTTTTGGGGTCCATTATGCATTTCTTACTCGTAGGTGTACTGGTACCATGCATTTCCAAGCTGTACTATGCATTTCTGAGCTGTATTATGCATGTTTGAGATATATTATGCATATTTGAGCTGTGTGATGCATGTTTGAGCCGTATTATGCATGTTAGAGCTGTACTATGCACATCTAAGCTGCTTTTTATGTTCAACTGCACAACATAAATTCAGTACTGCTTAGGGACATATTTATAAATTATGTATTTTCTATAAATAGGGTAAAATATGTAGTAGTAATAATACAAAGTAGACACTGCAGAATTTATTTATTTTGTACAGGAAAAACAACAGTGTAATATTTGTAACATAAAAATTAAATATTATAATTATGTAGCAGTATAGCAACTATTGCATTATCAAGTGTATCAATACCAAAAGTAATTAATAGAAATTTAAAAACGAATATTTTTAAGCAATTTCTAGGCCCAATTCTAAAGGTTGACTTCTCTAAACTTCTTAAATATATTGGTGTTTAAAAAAAAATTACCTTATGTTGACAGTGAAAAACACTTTTTCTGGTTTGACGATAGTTAGAGCCATTTTTACCGTTTAAGCGTGGATTAATATTTAATTGGAAGTGAAACAATCCACCGTAAGTATAGTTTAGTCAACTGACTCCTTCAGAATTGGATCTAGTAAAAGATCAAAATTTTAAAAATTTTACTTAATAATGTTTTTAACTTTCGATTTTAATTAGGGCGCTCCTTAATATTTTGAGTGTGGCCCGGCCATATCATCATACATTTCTAGCATGGCTAACCGGGCTACACTCGGCAATATTGTCAGTATTTCTGTAAAAATACGGCCTCTCTAACAGCGCCCATAGACTAGAAATGTCTTAAAAAATGATTACAAAATTTTAGCTAGAAGCAAAATGTGCATTTGTGAGGATGGCAAAAGACTTTTTTAAATCATTCCGGTTTATCCTACTGTTAAAAAAGGAGGGCGATGTTTTCTTATTAGGAGATTGTTATGTTAAAGGTCCTGCTTACAGTGGCTGGTAATGTTTATTTTTTTCCCTATGATAGTCGGATGGGAAAATCGTGACATATATTCCCAGTCAAAGTTAATTTCATATCAGTTGTTGCCTGTGAATCTACTAAATAGTACTACTGGTAGTGTCATGTGAAATTATGTTTGCTCTTGATTTTATTAGTCTCAATAACGTAATACACAAAATAATGGTAGTGATTCTGATGTAAACTCACTAAATGAAATTTAGTGCTATTGCTATCTTTTACTAATAGAAACATAAGAAAGAGATAGCTAGAATTTTAGTGATGATCTATCAAATAAGTCTGAACTTAGTTTCGTACAAGTTTAGTCCAATTTCACTTGTCACAACCCGAGTTGGGTAGTGAGCAGGTGCCGACTAAAAACAAGTCGTAAGTGTAGTGCTACTTGGTGGTTTAAATCCGGAGAAATAGTTTGATAGCACTGAAGTTCATGCTGTCTCTATCTTGTGTTTCTATTAGTAAAAGATGGCAGTTGTGAAGCCACAGAAGAAATTACAATTGCTACTGGTTTGCATGAGGCATCAATGCCTATTTCATTCACGACACCACAACAGCTTGACTGCTTTTGCAGGCAAGCTGTTGTGGTGTCGTGCACATCGTCGTTGTGCACGTTGCCATCAACGCCACTGGAGCAAGTATGCCAGCGCCTCAGAGCCTCACTTTTTTTTAATATGTTGAATAGGTCGACGTTTGACCACCAACTCGCCTGATGTTAAGCGACGTTGTGGTCTAAGATGGAGCACGACGACCTATAAGGTACTTATTCACTCCAGCCTTGAAGTTTTGTAGAGTGAAGAAGTACAAAGACTGCAGTTGAGTGAGGCGCTACAAGTGCGCTACTGCTTAGACCCGTCTTCGGCCACTCCAGTATTTCAAGGAGTTGGGTTGGCTCGGGTAGGTGCTGGCAGGGGGAAATGCACAAAACACCCCTAGCGGAATGTCTTGCAGAATTATCGCCCCCATTTCGAATAAGAATAATCGTTTGCCACCATCAGTTTTTTTGACTAACTACAACCTAGGTATCTTCAAGGCCAGAGTGAAGTACCTACCTACTAGGTCTTCGTGCTTCATCTGAGGCCACAATGTCGCTCCACATCAGGCGAGTTGGTGGTCAAATGTTGACCAGTTCTTTAAAAAAAAAAAAATAAGAAAAAATAAGCACCTAGTTTCGTTAAGCGAGTTGAAAACAGAATCGAGGCCACTGCATTTAATTGGTAGTATCACAGAAAAACTAAATAGCACCTGTTACTACTAGTAGCACTAAGTGGTAGTACTACAGGCAATTAATTTGAAAAGTCAATAATTATGTAGTTTTTTTTTATCATGGAGTATTTTTTCTTATTATAATTCATTTATTTCTTACTTAGTTTAAAGCTGTGTTTCTTTATTTCTAAATCCCACTTCTGGACTGATGAAAATGGGGAAAACTTTGCCCAGCAGTGGAGCTAATTGTTGTGTAAAAATGTTGGAAAAGTACATACAAATATTAAAAATATATTTTAGTCAATATAACATCTCGTTAAATGTAAAAAAAAAATGAAAAAAAATATTTTTGGTATGCCCTATAGCACTTCAAGGTAGTACTCACACTGATCTGCGCTAAACCACGGTGCAAATGTTTACCGTAGTACAGGTCAGTGCCTAAATCAGTATAAAGAATGTTTCCTTAAACGACGGACATTTTCTAGGATATCATTGTACTCGTCTTTAAGACCAACTTTTACTATGGAGCCAACCCTAAAATCGCGAAAATAAAAACAACTTTTCCTTGTAAAAAGTTCATTGATCTTGACAAAATGTATGGAACAGCTGATTTTGTCTTGCGATTTCAGTGTTGGTTGCGTGTTGGTTGCTTGCGATTTTAGCCGACTGCAAGATAGAGTTATGTTTTTAGAGTGTATGTATGTATGTAAGAGGTTTTTTTGGCACGCCGTACAGCTTAGACTGCTTGATGTATTTCGACATGTGAGGTGTCATTTGAATCGTCTTGATAGATGAAGTGACATAGGGTACAACATTTTGCAGCCGGGTTTTTGTTTTTCTTTTAATAATGTTACTTGATAATAAGTTGTTCTTAATGTACAATGAAGTCCTAGAATACGTCCGTCGTTTAAATATACACATACCCTCATAGCAATAAACTTTGTATAGCTTCGGAATAGCTATCCAGCATTTGGTCTTTTTCGTCAAGTTCAAAATTTGTTTTGAAAGAAAAAGAAAACACTTTATAACTATTTCCAAGCTATACAACGTTTATTGCTAAAAGGGCTATTGGCTAAAGGCTATTGCTTGCGTATAAAGACGCGGTATAACACCCTGACGAAGTCAAGAAATGTGGCTCGTCCCGCGCCGCGGAGCAGTGTGAGAACCGCCTTAATTTTTATTCACCAAAAGATTTAGAGAGAGTTTTTATTTCAAGTATGTCGCAACGACTTTAATTTATCTTAGATTAGTTTCGTATATATCCAAATAGATAAAATTATAATTAAGAATAAGGCTCGCCTCAGACAGTACAGAAAAATCCTAGCGCACTTATTGACCTCATTTAAAAATGAACCATATCACCGTAGCTTAAATCACAAAATCGCATAATAACAAGGTGACGCTAACTTCTCTTGAATGTATGTACTACGATTTTGTGTTTTAGTCTATGACAACGGAAAAATTTTCGCTTATTTTTTGATGCAATTGAAAAATGAACCATATCCCCATGGTTTAAAGCACAAAATCGCATAATAACACGGTGACGCTAACTTTTCTTGATATTATACGATTTTGCATATTTTAGGCTAAGGTGATATGGTTCATTTTTCAATGTCAAAAGTGCGCGCGATTTTGTTCGTTCTGTCTAAGCCGAGCCTAAAGATATGAAACTAAATTATTATTGAGTCATAAGGATAATTGCGTAGAGATTTTAACTATAGTGATGGGTTTGGCCTACATTTTATCAGTATGTTTTTAAAATAGATAATTGTAATTTCGGTGTTATCAGAGGTGATTTCAAAAGACATTAGATTAATAAAGACATCGTTTCTATTAAACTTACTTTAGGAAAAGAGGCGGTTGTGTAACAAATTTTTTTAAGGCTGAACCTTTCGCTTATGGCGCGAAAATTAAATTTCAGTTTTTTCGTTTGTTTTTTGGAGCTAGACCGGGTATCTAACTTCAGTAATAATTAATTTTGCAGCCATCTTAGATCATCCTACTAATATTATAAACGCGAAAGTTTGTAAGAATTGGATGTTTGTTACTCTTTCACGCAAGAACGGCTGAACAGATCTGGATGAAATTTGGCACTGAGATAGATTATAGTCTAGAATAGCAAATAGGATACTTTTTAACCGCGGGTGAAAGCGCTGGGCGCAGCTAGTTGACTATATTTACCTTACGATATTTTGTAAAGATACTAACAGTAATGCAACAGATCCGATAAATTGACGAGTCTAGCTTTCATGAGTAATTAGTTGTATATTTATCAAATATATCTGTAAAATAACGAGGATAATAGCCTAAAGATTTCTCCGCAAATTCTATTATATGATAATAGTCTTAAAAACCCGCAATCTCTATTATATCACGTGCAATGGTTACTCGGTCTAGCTCAAAAACTAAGCAAACAGTTTAAAATTTCAAATTTCGCGCCATGAGCAAGACGTACCTTAAGGTCCAAAAGTTGGCCCTAGAATGCTAAAGTAAATGGAAGTAAGGTGCTGGCCAGACAGAAAAGATGTAGGACGAGAGACTGACGCAGCGGAGACGTAACACCTTCATACAAAACGAGTGGCGTCGCGTCCGCGCCCCGTCTACTCTGTGTGTCTTACGCGCGTCGCTTCTAAATATTTTGTATGAAAAAACATAGAACAAGTAAAAACTAAATTAAAAAATTGGTTGTCTGTAAAGTCGGTTTACTGACGATAGTTGAACGTGACAACGTGCTCACTCAAGTAGGAGAGAGACGGATGTCGAACGCTGCCGAACGCAAAGGCCGATTGTGCTTCTTTGTCGCTCGTGCCGCGCTCTCGCTTGCACTTCAAGCCTTACATGGAACGCCTCAGAGCGAGGTAACGCCGCATGAGTCATGTTTTTTCGTGCGTGCAGCCGGCTCTATCGAATTATAAGACGTTGTCACGTCAAAAACTAAGCAAACAGTTAATTTCAAATTTCGCGCCATGAGTAAGACATATCACCTTAAGGTCCAAAAGTTGGCCCTAGCATTCTAAAGTAAATGGAAGTAAGGCGCTGGCCAGACAGAAAAGATGTAGGACGAGAGACTGACGCAGCGGAGACGTAACACCTTCATACAAAACGAGTGGCGTTGCGTCCGCGCCCCGTCTACTCTGTGTGTCTTACGCGCGTCGCTTCTAAATATTTTGTATGAAAAAACATAGAACAAGTAAAAACTAAATTAAAAAATTGGTTGTCTGTAAAGTCGGTTTACTGACGATAGTTTAACGTGACAACGTGCTCACTCAAGTAGGAGAGAGACGGATGTCGAACGCTGCCGAACGCAAAGGCCGATTGTGCTTCTTTGTCGCTCGTGCCGCGCTCTCGCTTGCACTTCAAGCCTTACATGGAACGCCTCAGAGCGAGGTAACGCCGCACGAGTCATGTTTTTTCGTGCGTGCAGCCAGCTCTATCGAATTATAAGACGTTGTCACGTCAAAAAACTCCCGTCAAGCTAAGAACACTCCCCACTTATTCACCTTTCAAAAAAAAAGACAAAATCAAAATCGTTTTTGCGACGGTAGTTAAAAACGAGAGCTTCGCGTCTGCACCCCGTGTTCTTTCGCGTGTTTACGTCGCGTCTCTTCAATTTTTGTACGAAAGTACATTGAAGAGACGCCGTGTCTGCCTCTCGTCCTCGTCTTACGTCTTTTCTGTCTGGCTTGCCGCTAACCGGCATTTTAACGTGTTTTATTGTTTATTATGATTATAACGAATATTGTACCTGTAGATTGTAAAACCACTGAAATGTTACGAAGCACAACTACTTTATAGAGATTGTGGGTTAAAACTACAGATTGTTTTAGATTGCGCTATCGTAAATACTTAAGATTTACTGCGAAAATAATGTTCAAGCTACTCCAACAAGTTTTTATCGACTATTTTAAAGCCTTTTTGGGTCTATTTTTCAACCGCTTAAGTTGCTTTACATCAGGCTAAGAGATCCAAAAAAAAAAACAATGTAGCGTTCAGAGAGTTGACACTCAACTACTGGGGCTATTCCTGCGCGTTAGATGAGATGAGATTTTATCTTGGTCACTCTCACTCCTATGACGTTTCAAACGAGAGCAACAAGGACGAAAAAAAGTGAGATGAAAATATCAAATCTCCGAATAGGGTCCTACGTCACTCGTCATCGTCTCGAACTTGTAAATTACTTATTCGGGTCTTGCTCGTGATCCAAAAAAAATAGGGTCTAACATTGATCAAACACGTACGTCATCGTCATTGGTCTCTTTCGAACTTGTTGTGAATGACTTATTTCGGTCTTGCTTAGGCATCGATTGACGTCACTAGGTGTCGCTGAATGCTATACCTAGCGGAGTATATTGTTATATCATGATCTATGTAAAAAAATCAACGAAACCAAGTGATTCTGCAGACGCAAATCTGTAATTTTAACTCTGACATTTCAATTATTATGTAAGGCGATTTCCTACTGCTCCGCGGCTCGCGATGTTTTGTAGGACGAGTCAAATCTTCCGCGCGTCAGTCGTTGTATGTAGCGGCGTTTATGGGCTGTTTCTTTAAATGATAGACAATATTCTAGAATGTCATTGTTTCATCATTACGCCAACTTTTACTATGGAGCCAACCCTAAAATCGAGACAAAAAGTCAGCTGTTTCAAAAAGTTTATTGATCGTCGACAGCTTTGTTTTTTTAACCGACTTCAAAAAGGAGGAGGTTCAATTCGACCGTATATAAAATATGTTTTTTTAAATGTTTGTTAGCGGATAACTTCGTCGTTTATGAACCGATTTTGATGTTTCGTTTTTTGTTTGGTAGATCATACTTTATAGGTGGTCCCGTACACATTTTACCGAAATCGGTCAAGCAGTTTTTAAAATATCAATAAAATTTTAAAACTTGTTTACATGGGTGACGAATTACAGGAAGTCGGTTATTTACTAAGCTTTGCTTTAATAATATACATTATTGAATTAAATTATTAATTTGTTTTGCCTCATAGTAAAAGTCGGTCATAATGATGAGTACAATGTTATCCTAGAATATGTTCATCATTCATTTATCGTTAAACGTTAAACCCTATAATAATACTGACATAACAGTAGCACAGTAAACGCGTGACCGTCGCCGGACGCGGAGCAGTGTAAAAACCGCTTTAGGGTAAGTTTTATTTATTTTTATTTCCTAAATGAGGGTAGTTTTTATAGCGCTTTAGTAACCAAATGAAAATGTTATTGGTGGGTTGTTGTAATTGGGACGTGTAACTAACTAAAGAAAATGAGAAATTATACATAACTTTCATCACAAAAAATTGTTTTAATTTATTACAAACCTTTAATATTATTTTATATGTTACCAGCTGCGCCCTGCGGTTTCAACCGCGATTAAAAAGTATCCTATGTGCTATTCTAGACTATTATCTATCTCTGTGCCAAATTTCATCCAGATCTGTTCAGCCGTTCTGGCGTGAAAGAGTAACAAACATCTTTGGCAATGGGTTAGGTTTTTGCCAATAAAAACACACGGAGGGTTTGTTGGACACAGCGTTGTACTTTCAGACACAAATACACGTTAATTTAGTGTTAATTATAGTTATTTAACATTTATTGTGTCAGCGTTACATTGCTTGAGCCGATGGTCGTGAAACAAGTGTGGGCGGAAGTCTGCTTCGCCCCAAGCGCCCACAGATGGCGCTTGGCGCGGCAAAATTCACCTTTCCGGTTTCACTTGACATTGACATTACTAAAACTATAAAATGTGGTGCGTTTAGACGCCACACATCCATCCATCCATACATACAAACTTTCGCGTTTATAATATTTGTAGGATATGCCTACCCATTTTACCCGACTGCGTAAGAAGGAGGGTTATATTTGTCGAGTAGGTATATGTATGTATGGGGTTTTTTTTAGCAGGTCCTACAGTCTAAACAGCTTGATGTATTTTGACATGTGAGGTGTCATTTGAATCGTCTTGATAGTGGAAGTGACACAGGGTACAACATTTTGCAGCCGGGTTTTTTGTTTTTCCTTTAATACTTGTTTATACTCCTTGCAAAAAAATACAGGTAGACAGGAAAAAGTTACCAAAATCAGTTTAACCAGAGTATAGTTTATCATTCTGATTTTTAATTTAAAAAAAACACACAAAAAGTATAAAAAAACTGTTTGAGCGTACCTAGTTCTCTCAATTTCTAGATATTAGATACAACCATTTTTTTTATTATTATTTAATAGGCAGGTTAGTTCTCTAAAGTTACGTACCTACCTTATGTGTTCTAACCGAGTAACGTATTACGTCTGTTTACGGACGATAGTTTAACGTGACAACAAAACATTGATGAAATCTTCTCCTCGGACGCACAGGCCGATAAAGTGGAAGAGAGATGTGTTCTTGTTACAATTATTACCTACCAATAAAAATGGCAGCCTAGTTGGGAGAAGGCCCGCCTCTCAAGCCAGAGGAAGCGGGTTCGAACCCAGCCGACGGCACGCACCAATTTGTTCATTGTGTGAACATATGTGCGTATTGTATGTCATCTGCTACATGACTGGAGCCCGGTGTATGGCGACAGGTTCGCCCCCTGTCACATTTGGGACTGAATATCGTCCGGCGAAATGTGGGTGTTGTATTACACCTCTGCCAGCCCCCTCGGGGGACGGCGTGACGATATGTCTGTTATGTTTTATGAAAAATGGCAAGAAAATGTCATTCTACCCGCAGATCTCATTTTACCATCAAACATGATTTACGATTTTCAACTCTAAATGAAGCAACTTAAATAAACGCGTGTGTGGTTGGACAAAAAGTGATATGATCGCTCGTTAGGTAAAAAATTGGTTGTCTGTGAAGTCTGTTTACGGACGATAGTTTAACGTGACAACGTCATAACAAAACATTGATGAAATCTTCTCCTCGGACGCATAGGCCGATCGAGTGGAAGAGAGATAGATGCGGCGCAAGCCGAACGCTCAAGCCGGTTGTGCCTTTCGCTCGCTCGTGTAGCGCTCTCGCTCCGATCGTAACGGGACAATGAGTCATCTTTTTTTGGTGCGTGCAGCCGGCGTTCATGGATTTATTAGGCGTTGTCACGTCAAAAAAAAACAATGATTTCTTACTTTCTATTTATTAACAAATACAAGTGACGTAACCATACTGCCTACTTTCCCTCCAAACTTGAACTGCGGGGTTGGTATCACACATTTGACTTTCATTCTACCTTCAAACTGAGTTGTGAGCTCCTCTTTTGTCCAATTGCAAGAGGTTATTATGTACAGACCTGAAACAAGAAACATTATTAAAAGAAAAACAAAAATCCAGCTGCAAAATGTTGTACCCTATCACTTTACTATTAAAACGATTCAAATGACACCTCACATGTCAAAATACATCAAGATGTTTAGGCTGTGGAGCGTGCCAAAGTAACCTCATACATACATACATACACTCGAAAAACATAACCCTTCTTCTTACGCAGTCGGGTAAAAATACAGCTAATATTAAAAAAAAAACTAAAATCAGTTTAACTGGAGTTTAAGACGGATAAAAAAAATGTTTTGATGAATTTGAATATTTCTAAAATCTTGAATCCAAATTTGAGACAGACTCAAATCGTCTTTATGTGTTCCATGGCAACACACGAGGAAAATGAGACGCGAAGCTCACTCAATCATGTGGGCTACTCTTACAAGGTGGGTATTCCATCAATCACGGTTAAGCCTAGAGGGATTTTGTGACCGCTCCAGAGGAAATTTTAGAAGGGCGCTTTAGAGAAAAGCCCACGTTGCAACGTCCAAACATAGGTATGGTATCGGGAGCTCTGCAACTGAGGCGAGCTGAGGGGAGGCCGAGCGGAAGAGTGTCGGTATTACGGTGCGCCGCTCTCCCTACCTTCCGCAGCTTTAGAGGGGATGCCAATGCAAGACTGCGGCAACAAACACAAATGTTCATCACATGAATGTTTGTCCTGGTTGGGAGTCAAACCCACGCCCCCTAGCTCAGAAGGCAGGTTCACTACCGACTGAGCCAACGAGGCAGTCATCAAAAATGTATGTGTTCAAATAAGTAGGATTTTAGACCTCACCATCATCATCCATCATTTGTGACACTTGCTCAATGTACTTTTCCCGATGATTTTTGGGGTTCTCCGGGTTCAGGCTGATCGCGTCATAAGTTCCTTTGTCGTGGACGACGCCGAATTTTCCGAGCGTAGCTACGTCGTCTTGTGTTATGTCGAATACCTGGAAATTTTATAGAAAAAAAAGGTAAAATAAGACTCTTGGCCACTTGCAAGTCCTTGATCAAAAATCTCTTTACATAGGGAGGTTGTCCACATCATTAGCTGTTAAATGAATTCATAATACAAGGGAAACTCTATGCCGTGAAATGACCTAGTCGTGTTTCGGGATGTAGTCCGGTGTAACCGTTCCGAAGACGGGTCTGAGCAGTGGCGCACTTGTAGCGCCTCACTCAACTGCCGTCTTTGTACTTCTTCACTCTAGTAAACTTCAAGGCTAGAGTGAATAAGTACCTTCTAGGTCGTCGTGCTCCATCTTAGACCACAACGTCGCTTAACATCAGGCGAGTTGGTGGTCAAACGCCGACCTATTATACATAAAAAAATAAAAAAAATATTTAAGAATGATAACAGAAGTGCAAAAGTCGTAAAAAAAATTGAAATTGTACTTTGTCACTCTGTAGGTAACTTTAGAGGCTTGTCAGTATCATTACATTGGGTCGCGCGCCCCATTTCTATTGAAGAACTAGTCCAATCTGGCTAGCAACAACGACAGACTCATGATTGTAAATTAACATTGGAAAATACATATATTCCCAACGGGCGTGTTTTACTCTGGTCCTTCGCTGTCTACCTCAAGGAATAGAACAAGAGGGACACTAGGGTGTTTTATCAAAATGGGGTGTTTTTGTTCTTCCAAAAAATTAGTTCTTTTTTGGGATAAATTGAGATTGTTACCCTGTGTAGACTTTTGTTGACCAGTGTAGTAGTAGGAGTCATGGATTATTCATATGTTACTATATTCTTAGTTGCTCACAACTTTACAAAACAAAGTTTACTTTGTATCATTTTTTACCTTGTAATTTATCTCTGGAAACTCTTTCTCAGAGACTTTTTTGGCCAATGTGACAGCTTCTTCGCAGTAATCAATACCATGTAGGTTGCTGAAGCCTTCTCGAGCTAGTTCCCTTAATGTGTAGCCGTTACCACAACCTGGAAAATGTACAGGATTTATTGTGATGTCGCGCTGATAAAAAAATTTACTTTTATAATGAGTACTTGGTAGTCTTATGTCATTCGTTTTCGTTGGTTGATGAGATGTAAGTGACATATGCCTGTACATCAAAAGAAAAAGGCGCAAATTTTAAAGGCAGGGCGTAAGGTAAGGATGCGGACAAGTAAAATTTATTTATTATAAAATAAAATTATTTTACATTAGATTAGGGTTACATATGATTTAAAAAAAAGACAAAAATACGCTTGGATGTAATACACATGCTTGAGTATTTGTGTAGCGAGCCTCAAACTCGGCTGGGCCTGTCTCTTGGGGCCCATATTCTAGCGTTACCAAATACATTTGGTTCAGGCATCATGCTGCTTCAAAACTTGTACATATAAAATGTGTAGCGAAAATTTGCATATGCATTGTATTCAACCAATTCTTATTCAAGATAGGAGCGGTAAGTTCTGCATTTTTGCTGATTATACGGAATGGAATACACGACGCCGGCTAGGTACATTAGTCGTCACTCTCTGGGCACATTAGGTGCAGGCTAGGTACGCGTTAGGTTTACGTTAGATATACGTTAATATAAATAATATACTGATAATTACGAAGTTATCTCACGTCCGCCCTTAGCTGGCCGAGAGCAGTAAAGTTGGCTTCTAACTTTTTGAGGTTATGAAATATTTTAAGGAATACTTTTAATACATTTAACTTTTAGCGACTGTATACATACCTACATCTACTATAGCCGTTTCATTGCCTTTTCCGCACTCGCAAATCCACTCAATAACTCTGTAAGCGCTGTCTTCGCCGAACCAAACATCACCAGGGTCACCATTCTCTTCGAAGTTCGCGATTTCTTTGATATACGCCTTTTGCCAGTAAGATTGGGTGCCCAGTTCAGAAGGGTCTAGCTCTGTGTCTTCCATTATAGAATGGAATTAACTGAAAAGTATTATGACTTGTTTTAATTCTATCAAACAAACTTAATGTTTTTGTTTTGCTATGTCAGCAGGCAAACTGTCAGTTGTCACTTTCCTCTAATGTCAAAAAGCTTTGACGTTGACATTTTTTCGATCGCGCCACCTAATCAAAAATCAATATTCGCGTTGTGGGCTAGCCTGGAGTTTTTGGCGGGAACAGAAAAGAGGTCGTCATTCTGTATTATTTCTAATACTTGTGGTTCTGCACGTGCTAAAGTGTATTGTTAATTAAAACACCTTTACCGGTTCAATAACGTGCACGAGTGTGTGCAAATGATACAAAGATTGGGAAATACTAAATACTTCTTTTCGTGTTCTCTACAAAATTCGACGAATTCGAGTTTCAGTAAAGTATCCATGGCTTTACTGATATGGTAAAGGGGATCCATCATAGATTTAACGAACAAAGTACGCAAAATATACGATGTCTAGGCCGTTTGGCCATGTTGGCTCTGCTTACCTACGGTCAAAACCAAAAAAAAGAGGCTAGGCCATGGCTAACATTTACAACATTCTGATTTTTCTTGTGTATGAATTAACGCACATGGTTAGAAACTTAGAAATGATCGAACCTTTCAAGGGATGCAAGCAAAGAAAATCATTATTCATAATACATATTATTTTGTTTTAATACTTAAAATTAAACTAACACTTGCAAATTATTATCATTATCACAAAGGAATCATTATCTTACACCAAACAAATAATAACCGAAGTCCCAAATACAATCACATCATATCACAATAATGTGATAATACATACAGATATAAATACGGATATACCACCAAAAGATAAATAAAAATGTAAAAAGCATTCACCCTGGATGTTAGGAACACTATTTTGACAAGCTGGCAATGAACTACAGGCTTTATATTAATTTTCTTCAATTGAAGATTACAGTCTTGATTCCACATAGTCAGGCTGAAAAAAAAACCATATTTTTTAGGTAAAGGTACCATTCACATTCTGCATGTATGTACATGCAGGATGACAGGCAAGATAGACGCGATGCAGGATGCAATAAGATTCACCATCATGCATGACCTGCAGGATGTACGTGCAGGATGGTGAATGGTTACCTTTAGGGGTTGGCAAAACAGCATAGGGCCTAGGATGCGGACGAGACATGGACTGAGTGGAGACATGTCTCCTTAAACAAAACGAAAAGCATAGCATCCACAACCCGCCTGCGCCTGGTCTTCTCTGTCTAAACATTTTGTATGAAAGTACATTAATGGCACCATGTCACGTCTTACTTCCTTTGTCTGTGTTACCCCTTAGGCATGAAAAGTACCAAAATACTAGTAAAGTGCTAATTTCTTATATTTAGTTTGGTAAAGTTAGCACAAGATATGCTTACTATTTATTTTAGTATTGTTTCTTAGTAGAATGAACATCAAAAAAACAACGGTAAAAA
Source organism: Peribatodes rhomboidaria (assembly GCA_911728515.1). Classification (NCBI taxonomy): domain Eukaryota; kingdom Metazoa; phylum Arthropoda; class Insecta; order Lepidoptera; family Geometridae; genus Peribatodes; species Peribatodes rhomboidaria. Next base: position 5,310,042 of record OU452196.1, on the reverse strand, counting down.
GGGACAAAGCACAGGTACTTATTTAATTAACTTCATGGTAAAAAGTTTGATCTAATGACACCATGATTTACCTATGAGCTGTACATAATATTGTTTTTTAACCTACTAGCTGCACCCCGAGGTTTAACCCTTGATCCTAAGAGAACTGTTTATTTTTTCAGGATAATAGGTACCCTTGTCCTTTTCTGTACCCCTGACTATGTGAATGCAAAATTTCACGCCGATCGGCGTGAAAACACAAACTCACTTGTGCAATTTCAACATTAGTAAGGATTACGATTAGAATGTATGAAACCCAAAAAAAGAGTATGTTTGATACTTACAGATACAAACCAATATGAGTCTTTCAGGAATACCAATTTACTAATAAATCCCATCTCCGACTCAGGAGCTATAGTATGCAGATGGAGATGCTTCACACTTCGGAATGGAGGCCAATGGTAGCCGAACCGAACATCAGTCAATGAGAGATTGTTACTAGATAATACTTCTTTGGCTTTAGACAGCATTTTAGCCACTGAAAAAAATATTTGAGTCACAAATGGAGGTTTGTTTTAATTCAATGAAATTTTAGAACACAAATTTTTCAATTTCTTGGACCTAATTTCATCACATAAAATGACAAGAATTTAATCATAACTAATGGAAAATGAGCTAAAAACAATGATAACGTCTCACCTAACTCCTTATCAGCTGAAGTCAAGCATCGTGCGTCTTCTATATGCCTCTTCGGAATGGTTAATGTATGAAAACGGGATGCAGGTTTGATATCTCGAAAAATACAGATATCGTCGTCTTCAAAAAGTATTTCTGTATTATCTAATTTGTTAACTATGTTGCAGAATATGCAGGCTGATCTTTCGGGTACAACGGCACTCATTTTTTAAGAACTTCGTGTAGATATCAATATTTTCGTTTGACTACCATCTGCCGATTTGTTGCAGAAAATATTTTTTTGACTTTTTCTGTTTTAGGAAGGCCGATGTAAGTTACCGATAATGTACGTACAGCATGATATTGTACGTTACAATTTTGAAAGCTGGGTAATATAAACTAGTGTACCTCCATGGGTGCGCCCTATGTATGAGTGTGTGTGTATGCCATACTGACTGAATTTCTAGCCGTACAACATTGAGTCTTACAATATCATAATGGTACTGGGACCCTATTCGGAGATTTGAGATTCTCATCTCACCTTTTTTCGTCCTTGTTGCTCTAGTTTGAAACGTCATAGGTGTGAGAGTGACCAAGATAAAATCTCATCTCATCTCACGCGCAGGAATAGCCCCCCTGACCACAGATCATCAATATATATTATACAGCACGATAATGCCACGGCCTCACATTGGTTTCCACTTTGGTTTCAAGCTTGGCTTCACATTGCCTGACACATTGGCTTAAATATCAACTTTGTGTCCAATGACTGGTAGGTACCTACACATATCGGTGTCTTGGCCCCAGGACTAGATCGGTGCAAATATGACTAATTTGTGGCCACTGCTAAAGAAGACGTGGTACGTGAAATAACGTAAAACGCACCCAATATTGGATAAAAGGAAAACAGCCATATAATAAGAAAAACACCGTGCGTGTATTTATTACTGGCTGTGCTTTCTGTCTTTGCTGTACAACGCCACCGTCATCGTCAGTGTCATCAGTGACAACTAACAAAACATTTTTTTTCTTTTGGTCGGACGATGCAAGAGCCATTTTGCCAGTTGCAAATGGAGGCTTTTATTCAATTTTTATTAAAATATTTTTTTAATTATTACCGACTCCAAAAAGGAGGAGGTTCTCAATTGGGTTGCTTTTTCCTAATGTTTGTTACCGCATGACTCCGTTAATTATCAGCTGCTTTTGAAAGTCGGTAGCGGGAAGTCAGCTTTTTTTATTTTAGAAGACTATTAGTTATAAACATCTGTTACCCAATTATTAGCAGTCACGAGCAAATTAAAATCATCGGCTCGCCCCCTGTCACATTTGGGACTGAATATCGTTCGGCGTAGTGTGAGTGTTGTATTACACCTCTGCCAGCCCCCTCGGGGAAAGGCGTGACGATATGTTATGTAGCATACCAAGTCCATCAAGTGTTCAGCTATAAACATTTATTAAATTGTGGGTAGGTACTTACTTAATACCGGATTTGCAGTCTTGGCTGCCCTAGGCCGTTTGTGGTACCAGTCGCCCTTTTCTGAGCTCCTAGCAATACTTAGGGTCAACTGGGGCAAATGCGTTAGAGGGGCAATCGCGTCTATCGAGAATTACTGACAAACCCTTCACAAATTAAGCAACTAACGCCATCTTGTACAGATTATTCATAGAAAAGAGATGTAGGTGGCGCCTAATTTGTGAAGGATTTCTCCGTCATTCTCGTAAGACGCAATTGCCCTACAGACGGATTTGCCCCAGTTGACCCTACCATATCACACACGTCCTGCCAGAGGCCCTATTCGGAGATTTGAGATTTTCATCTCACCTTTTTTCGTTCTTGTTGCTCTCGTTTAGGACGTCATAGGGATGAGAGTGACCAAGATAAAATCTCATCTCATCTCACACGTAGGAATAGCCCCCCAGAGGCTACTCAATTCGCAACGTCTAGCACTCCCGTCCCTTCTCGATTGACTGATTAAGGATCCTGCGAGCACTCTAGACTAACTTTGCATTGGCTAGAAGTTTTCCATTGCCATTTCGACTAGAAGGAGGCGACGAGCAAAGAGAGCAAGTAAAGATACTGATTAACCTCTAAAGTTATCTACAGAATGGCAATTTGCATTTTAATCATTTTTATGACTTTCGCACTTATCTAATCATTCTTGAATAACTAGAATTTTCTCTTGTATTATAGATTAACTAGCTGCGCCCCGCGGTTTTACCCGCGGTCAAAAAGTATCCTATGTGCTATTCTAGACTACAATCTATCTCTGTACCAAATTTCGTCCAGATCTGTTCAGCTGTTATAACGTGAAAGAGTAACAAACATCCATCCATACATACAAACAAACTTTCGCGGTGATAATATTAGTAGGATTAACTAGCTGCGCCCCGCGGTTTCACCTGCGATTAAAAAATATCCTATGTGCTATTCTAGACTATAATCTATCTCTGTGGCAAATTTCATCCAGACCTGTTAAGCCGTTCTGGCGTGAAAGAGTAACAAACATCCATCCATCCATTCTTACAAACTTTCGCGTTTATAATATTAGTAGGATTTAAAAGCTAATGATGTAGACAACGTTCATATGGAAAGGTATTTTTGATTTGCTTTGTTTATCTGTTTTATAAATCAGTCAAAAGCCACAACTTATAAATGCAAATATTTTCAATAACTCTATTTTCTCTTTATTACGTTTTCTTTTAAAGCAAGAACATAGAGTTTATTTAATTGTACATGCCAAATTTCATTACAATCTGACGAAATTTTCCAAGAAATTCGACAAGCGCGTTTGTATGGAGAATTCAAAACTTCGCGGGACCTTTACAATTATGATCAAATATAGTAGTGTTTAGTGTCATTTACTTACTTACAAGTTCGTACGGAGCCCCGGTATGCAAGTTCGACTCGAACTAGACCGTTTATTTAGTCATTTTTGGCCGCCCCTAAAAAGTCTGGCTGCCCTAGCCGGACCTAGGGCAGCCATAGCATAAATAAGGTCCAATAGGTCCGGGCCTATTGGACCTTATTTATGCTATTGCTACATTGGCAGGTCTTTTTTTTTAATTGGTTCATAAAACGGGCCGTTAATAGAAAGAAAGAAAGAAACCATTTATTTCACCGCACAAAACACTACAACAACAACAAACAAAATACACAATAAAACATTAGCAGACAAAAAATAATAACTTCTACATATACTTACATTATGACATAAACAAATATTTAGATGATTAAGTTTCAGTTGTCGCTGTTGTGTCCAGTGCGACAAAAAAGGTTAGGTTAGGTTCATTCCTGTCCAAAAGTGTACGAGTATACTAATTCAGCGATAATTCGGGCCATCGCAGCAAGTGTACCCGGTTACTTCGTCACTCGGCGATGTATTGCCCACGTTAACTCCACAGAGAGGCCACGAGTTGACCGCTCATGTAGAGATGAGCATCACTGATAGCCCACAGACTTCCAATAAAGTACTATGTAGGCAGTGTATTTGAAGTCTGTGCAATCCTACTTCACTACATAGTATAAAACAAAGTCGCTTTCTCTGTCCTTATGTCCCTTTGTTTGCTTAAATCTTTAAAACTACGCAACGGATTTTGATGCGGTTTTTTTAATAGATAGAGTGATTCAATAGGAAGGTTTATGTGTATAATAACATCCATTAAATAGTGGATAAATACTTAATACTAATATTTTTGAGGTTTATAATGTGATGTCGTTATTTGTAAAAAAAAATCCGCTTACATTGCAAACGCAGGCTGAACCCTACGAGATTTATCAAAATAATGTACTAATTATTGGTACACATTGAAAAGGTCTACAGAAAACTCCGCGATGGTATATGTCTACTCGTATCTCTGGATATCCCACAATAACATTTTTTTGTTTATACCCGTGCGAAGCCAGAGCGGGCCGTTATGTTTTTATATAGGTACAACGTTCACAGTTTTTTTGTAGTGTATTTAGTATCAGCATTGCACCCGTGCGAAGCCGGGGTGGGTCGCTAGTAATATTATAAACGCGAAAGTTTGTAAGAATCGATGGATGGATGGATGTTTGTTACTCTTTCACGCCAGAACGGCTGAACAGATCTAGATGAAATTTGGCACAAAGATAGATTATAGTCTAGAATAGCACATAGTATACTTTTTAACCGCGGGTGAAACCGCGAAGCGCAGCTAGTAATCGATAACGTTGATTTTAGCGCGACAACGCGACACGAATTATCGCGCGCTAATGCAGCATTAGGCATTAGGGGAAATCTATACTTAAGAGGGCCGCGACGTACTGAAATTTCCATACAAACCCACTACTGAAATTTCTTGAAAACCGTTTGTCAGATTATGATGAAATTTAACATCTACAATTAAATTAACAATATCTTCGCCCCTATGTTCTTGGTTTTTTTTAAAAACGTTCTCAAGCGAAAATAGAGCTATGAAAAATATCCGCATTTTAAGGGGTCACTTTTGACTGATTTTTTCAATAGGTAGACAAAGCAAATCAAAAATTCCATTACATAGGGAGGTTGTCTACATATTTAGCTGTTAAATGAATCCATAATACAAGGTAGTTTCTTGGTTATTTAAGAACGATTACAGAAGGGCAAAAGTCATAAAAAAAATTAAATTGCACTTTGTCATTCTGTTGGTAACTTTAGAGGCTCGTCAGTATTATTACTTGCTCTCTTCGCTCGTCTTCTTCTTCTAGACGAAATGGCGATAGAATACCTTAAGCCAATGCAAAGTTAGTCTAGGTCGCCTAGGTCGAAATTAGTTAGGTCGCCGGACTCTTAAGTAATAGTTGTAGATGTATATAAATAGCTATTTATGTCGATCGATCGTGTTCAACATCAAAGGTGTGAAGTAAACAGAGTTTAGTAGCTCAATAAAACAAATTAGTTTCAGAAATTTTGGTAAGGGTGACCATGAGTTTGTTTTTTTTATAAATAATTAAAAAACAGCGGTGCGAAATAATGTTATTTGTGCCATAAACTTACCGAAATTATTTTTGATCCAGCTCACGTACGTAAGCAATAATGATAACAGAAATTAAAAAGTTGGAGAGTACTCTGGTAGGGTAACCACTCATTGACCTAAAAAAATCACTTGGCTTAGAGCGGCCGAGCCTGTCACTGATGAAGTAGAATACTTACTACCTAACAAATACCCCCCCACATACATACATACATACACTCGTTCTAAACATAACCCTCTTTCTTGCGCAGTCGGGTAAAAATTTACCTGGGGTGAGAGCATGGGCATTTATACTGACGTATCAAATTGACTAAATCGATAAACTTGCATGGAAATTACCGATTCAGTCGATTCCAAAACGTCGGTTTAAAAGTCGGTTTTGGCGTTCCTGCCACATCGTTTATACACAGTACGAAAGTCTATCTAAACATGTATGTAGGTACCTACCCATAGCCCTCCTTCTTGCACGCAGTCGGGTGAGAAATAAGTCCCAGCAAAACGTAACGCATGGTACCGTAGCGGGCACACGCCACATGGCCCGCGCCTGGTTTTCTTCAGCGGAAGCGGCTGAACAGAATTAGACAATACTACCTGCGTCGGAAACAGTGATGGAGTAATGCTGGGTACAGACTAAGCCAAAGAATGCCAAAAAATACGCTGCATCCCGTTTCGTTTTAATAGAATAAAGAGAGACGCAGCATATCGTTGGCCTTGGATTGCTTTGGTCTTGGTAAAGGGGGAAAAGTATTAAAGTACTTGTATGGGCAGATGGCTCAATTATTTCCCCCTGCGCGCTGGGCGCTTTAATTTTTAGCCCCTGACGTAAAATTTTACTAGTATTTTAGTTTTTAAGATTTTCATGTAGTTTTTGGTGTGCAATAAAGTAATATTGTATTCTATTGTATTGTAAAACAGAAGGGCGTTATAAGTTTAAGGCCCGGTATTACACAAAATTAACGAAAACGATTTTGTTTTCGCGCCTAGTTTGATTTGAAGAGTTGCGATGATCAGGTGTAAAAAAATACAGCTGGTAGAAAAAACAACTAAATCTCAAATTATATACCACCAAACGCATGCTTATACCATTGTTATTGCAAATAAAAATATCTTTATCTTTATCAGTTTAACCGAAGTAGAATTTTGAAAATTATTTTCATTGTGGAAAAATAATCACAAAAAGTATCGTCGTAGAAAAAATGTCTGCGCGTTGTTCTCTAAATAATATATTATAGGTACTTACTAGATTGAGTGAAGAATATGTGATTTCAGTAATGAATAAATAAATACATTTTCAGCCATTTCAACACATTTTGTTTCGTCCATTAAATAGCCAGATTAGTTCTCTAAAGTTTGACCGCGTAACTTAATACCGCTAAAAACAGCAAAAAAGGCAAAAACAGTAAAAAAGGTTTACTTTTTTTGCCGTTTTTAGTGGTTTTTGGAGCCGATCTCATTTTTCCATCAATTATGAAATACGATTTTCAACTCTAAATGAAGCAACTTAAGTGTGGGTATGCGGTGTGTAGGTAGAAAATCGTCTACTGACTGAGCCTTTAACGTTCGTAAGAGAAATCTCTAAAAGTTTCATTTCTCATGCTCTAAAAGAGGTCCATTTTATCACCAAGAATTCGATTTAAAGTTGTACTTCTCTAAAGACGCCAAGACAAAAGTTGAGTAGGGCTATTCCTATATACGCGTGAGATGAGATGAGATTTAATTGTGGTCACTCTTATACCTATGACGTTTTAAACGAGAGCAACAAGGACGAAAAAAGGTGAGATGAAAATCTCAAATCTCCCAATAGGGCCACAGGTGGTTACCTAGATACCTATAAATACCTCTAATACTTTCCGTATATAGTATTACTCTATGTCTAATACTCTACCAAACTACACTGTATGAGTGAGTATTTATTGAATATTAAATTGAATAATAAAGAGAAGTGAATCACAAAATAGTCACAGCAAAAAGTGCTGATTAAAGAGTTTAAATGCATCAAGTATGTAGCTACCACTTTGATTTTGAAATTTTAAGATAATCGCGCTAAAGCCGAAGCCAAAAAAAAAAACCAGATTAAAAATATCTTTGGCGCGTAAATATTTTTTTACCATAGTTCTTTAATAGTTTTTGACGTCACTACGTGTGTCTGAGCTATACTCGGCGGAGTATATTATTATACCTACCTTGGTATTGTGTAACACCACACCATGTTTAAAATGTACCTATTTAAAAGAAAACAGTCCTAGGTGAGTGAAACCCTTCCTTATTAATTTCTTCTATCACATGGCGCAGGACAGGATGTGCATGGTTGCACGCGCCACGCTTGTAATCACTCCTTGAAAAAGGTTACCGATTGTGATTAAAAATAGCATCAGAATATTAGACTCGATAAAACCTGAGTTTTTTCCGTGCAAATAATTAGTATAAGATGCGAGAAATAAGCAAAACATTAAATAAAATGCAATGAAGTTATATTCATAACATTATATTTTAGACTTTATTTTTGGCATAATCTTTGGCAATGTGAATTATATATCACTATACAATTAAAATTAAAACTCAACTTAGTATCTACATTCTCTTATTTATAAACATTTAGGTAATACTCGTAACTTTAATATAGCTAAAAATTATGTTGATGATTGCTAAAAAAAACTGTTTCGATTTCATCTGTTAGGGCATTCTTGGACGGGCAATATATTCATTGCAATACTGGCCCGATAATATTCTGAGTGTGACTTGGCAATCATTTTTAAATGTTGCCGGGCCATTTACCGACCGAGCGAGCGTCAGCGAGCGAAACGTGTATGCTACAACAGCTTTAACAAAAAATGCTACCGTATGTCTGAGTTCTGCCGGGCCAAAATTGCAGCAAAAATCCGCACCATATACTATAACGTTACGCCTTTCCCCCGAAGGGGCTGGCAGAGGTGTATCAACACTCAGACTTTGCCACACGATATTCAGTCCCAAATGTGACAGGGGGGCCAGCCTGTCGCAGCAGAAATATGGCCCTTTAGGTAATTTACTACTTAATTTACTTATATTTAGGTAACATAGCTACTTGTATTTATAGATATTACCTAGTTGTAAGCCAAAATTTGTGAGACAGTAATTTATTTATTCTTTGAAAAAATAATGCCCCTCAGTTTCTTGCCTGCTCTTCTGAGTAGAGGCTCTTTATCCGAACAAGGCGGTCGAGTCTATTAAAAAAAGCTTTGACGTTCATAAGTGTATCTTTGATACCTAAATTGAATATAAACATTTTGACATTGACTTTGATAGAAATTACACGATGTACATAATATCTCCTTTATTATACATACCTACTTGAATCTAAACTTAAATAGTTACTTACATTTAAAATACAACATCATGTAAATACTATTTACTAGTAAAAAACCTATATTTTATTATTTAAAATCTTGAGATAAATTTTATAGTGAGAAACAAATTCGTAATATAATGAGGTACATTACATACAGCTTTATAATAAAGTAATTGATTTATTCCTACTTAGGTACCTACTTAATATTAAACACCCAATGCAACTGTGAGCTAAAACGTCTTAACCATCTTTAGCCGTCCGGTTAAAGAAACGTCTTCTTTGTACAGGCCGATTCAAACTTAATGACGACTGTGAAGTTAGGCGCGAAACGCTGCGCAGTAGCGAACACAGAGGTATGCGTGCGACAGAGAGGCAAGACGCCGCAGTCTCGCTTGCGGCACACTTCACAACCGTCTATAAGTTTGAATCAGTCTATTTTTATATATGTCGAAGTAAAGGTGTCCGCTAAAACCCGCGCGGGGGCGTCCGCTTGCGTGTCTAAATGAAAAAAATATACATAACCAAATTCAGAACTACCTTCTTTTGTTATTTTCCCATAATATTCCATACATTACTTACAACGTCAGCTGCGCTGCCCTACGCTTGGGCTAAACGCGCGACACACGACGGAAAATGGTCTTGGCGTGGACTCTTCCGCACGTATTTTAGTACACCCCATCGATTATACATATTGTACTTTGTGACTACTAGATTTCATATTCTAAACATCAATAGATAGTTAGTCGATATATCACCTACTTACTCGTACTAAGCGGTTCCCCTCTGCCTTCTTAATACGCACGGCTAGGGACTGGAATCGTTTGTCACCATCTGTTTTTCCGACTAACTACAACCAAGGTATCTTCAAGGCCAGAGTGAATAAGTACCTACTAGGTCTTCGTGCTTCATCTTAGGCCACAATGTCTCTTTACATCAGGCGAGTTGGTGGTCAAATGTTGACCTATTATAAAAGTAAAATAAAAAATCACTTCCACTGCACTGCAATCCTTACACCGTACATTAGTGTGGCTTCAGCACGTACGCCGTCTGGTTGTGTACAGAGCGAGGAAACTGCGATCTAGCGCTGCAAGTTTGAATAGTTTGGTTGGACGACAAAACGAATGTTTTAGCGCTGCATCAAACTTGTAGTCAGTCCACGCGGGCAGGCCCCGCTGTCATCAAGTCGCGTAACGTTTTTCGTTTTGAACAGCTTCCCTAGTACGTAGTACTTAGATTTTAATAACGGACGCACTAATTCTCTACAGCAACGTGCTGCATGCGGTCCTTCTTTTTCTACAATGCTTTTTTTTAATCTAATAGGACATAGGTAGCTAATGGTGAACGATCACCGTTGCCTATGGATAATTGTAATACCGGGGGCATCACAGATACGTTGCCGACCTTTAAGGACTCTATTGACAGCCCTTTTGAGGAACCCCATGCTGTTGTTACTCGGAAATATTCCAGGAGGGTTAATTCCACAGATTGCAGGAGATAAAGATCGCTTAATCGATCGGTGGAAGAGCTTTCAGGCGGTGGCGGCTCGCGCGATGATAAAACCGCGATGCAGGCATCAGTTCGAACAATTTTCCAGAACACTCTTTATAGTTACAATACATAGATAGGTAGGATCAACTGGGGAAAATGCGTCTGTGGGTCAATTGCGTCTTTCGAGAATTACTGACAAGCCCTTCACAAATTAGGCGCCACCCACATCTTTTTTCTAACTTTAGTTGCAATAGTCTGTACAAGATGGCGTTAGTTGCCTAATTTGTGAAGTTTGTCAGTAATTCTCGAAAGACGCAATTGCCCCACAGACAGATTTGACCCAGTTGACCTTATATTAAGCTTTAAGTCTGTAAGTTCTGTTCACTCTTCAGTTCTAGAGCCCATACGTGCTGCGGCCAGCCAGTTCGACCCTTCCCTCGTTTGTCTGCTGAGGATTGCTGCAACAAAGATTTACAAATGTAAGTATTCTATCTACATTTTTGATTTCGTTTTTTTTTTCGTAATAAACAACCAAGAGCACAACCTTCTTTTCTTTTTTAAAACAAAATCGATTTCTGCGTCTGTCTGTTCCCCGCTAACTTCTCCTTTATGAGAATCTTTTGAAAATTTGATGCGGTTTTTCCATCAGATAAATAATAATAAAAAAAGAAAGAAGATTTTTTTTTGGTAATAAAGGTGTTTAATAAAGGTGTAGTGCGAAGCCGCGACGAGTCGCTAGTTTATTGTAACAACAACAAAAACACAATACTTACTAGTTATACAACAGTTTAAAATCCTAATACAACTCACTATACAGGATTATAGGTAACTCACAAAGGGTTCATTGCACTCATCAATATGAACAACTTTTACTATGAAGCCAATACTGAAATCGCTAAAAAAACAGCAAACATGTTCTATACAAAAAGTTCATTGACCTGAGACATTATGTACGGAACAGCTGATTATGTTTCGCGATTTCAGAGTTTACTTTAAAAGTTGTTCATATTGATGAGTACAACGAAGAGAGCAAGTAATGATACTGACGAGCCTCTAAAGTTATCTATAGAGTAACAAAGTGCAATTTAATTTTTTTTTATGACTATTGCACTTCTGTAATCATTCTTAAATACCTAAGAATTTCCCTTGTCTAGCTTTTAAATGAGTCCACTTGTCTAGCTTTTAAATGAGTCCATTATGGACTCATTTAAAAGCTAACGATGTAGACAACCTCTCTATGTAAAGGAATATTTGATTTGCTTTGTCTATCTATTAAATAATTCAGTCAAAAGTAACTCCTTACAAATGCAGATTTTTTCATAGCTCTATTTTCTCATGAGGACGTTTTTTGAAAAAACCAAGAAAGTAGGCGCGGAGATATAGTTCATTTAATTGTACATGCTAAATTTCATTATAATCTGACAAATATTTTCCAAGTAATTTGACAAGCGCGTTTGTAAAGTGAATAGGTATCTCCTAGGCAAGCGTGTTACACCTTGGATCACGGCAACGCTTCCCATCAGGCGAGTCAGTGGTCAAACGCATGCCTAGTTTACTATTAAAAAAATAAAAAAAGTATGGAAATTTCAGAGCGTCGCGGGACTTTTGGTGAGTTACCTAAAACCCTGTATTTTTAACGACACGTGCAACAAATTACAAGACAGAAACTAAATACTATCGACTGGGGAACCGTAACAGATAATGGAGAGATTTGTGTGGCTGTACTTAAAAAACTCAAGTGGCAACAGACACTCATTGAGTTCCTTTTTTTGGAAGAAACGGGAGCTGTTTTTTTGCGACCTGCTTTGTTGTTATCTAATCGACCGAGCGCTAGCGAGGTAAGCGCCTATTATTATTTTTAAATTCATTTATTTCAAATTACAAAGATTCAATTTAAAATAAAATAAAACAGTCATTCACTATACATTTATATAAATACATATTTTGGGGGCTGAGCTACCCACGTCCGTAGGAGTGTACTCTCTTCAGATTCCCTACACGTGGTCCCCGGGTAGTGCTAACCGGGTAGCAAACTCTGGTGTGAGGCTTCGACCGTGGCTAGTTACCACCCACCGGACCAAGCCATGCCGTGAAATGACCTAGTCGTGTTTCGGGATGTAGTCCGGTGTAACCGTTCCGAAGACGGGTCTGAGCAGTAGCGCACTTGTAGCGCCTCACTCAACTGCCGTCTTTGTACTTCTTGACTCTACACTTCAAGGCTAGAGTGAATAAGTACCTTATAGGTCGTCGTGCTCCATCTTAGACCACAACGTCGCTTAACATCAGGCGAATTGGTGGTCAAACGCCGACCCATTCTACATAAAAAAAAGCTTCAGCTTCGGCAAAAATGATTTTGTGTGACCGGCGTCTGTCCGGCTGTTTTCCTCTACGGGTCGTATTTATCTCGCTGCGTCCTTGTCTTACATCTGGGGCCGCATTCGGAGATTTGAGATTTCCATCTCATCTATTTTCGTCTTTGTTGCTCTCGTTTGAAACGTCATAGGTGTGACAGTGACCAAGATAAAATATCATCTCATCTCACGCGCAGGAATAGCCCCACTAGCCTGTAAAATTTAGGCATGCCTCTCCACCAGAGGATGACCTATGTCAGGGTGTGTAGCGAAAGAAAAAATCATTGATATTTAAATAAGTACCTTCTAGAGAGATTAGTTACGTTTGAGTTGAGTCGGTTACACCTTTTTTTTTACAACAGACTAGGCATGCGTTTGACCACTGACTCGCCTGATAGGAAGCGTCGACGTGATCGAAGGTGTAGCACGCTTGCCTAGGAGATTCCTATTCACTTTACTCTTGAACACCCCCGGATTGTATTTAGATGGAAAGACAGACGCAGGCAACGAGTTCCACACCTCTGCAGTTCTTACAAGAAAAGTTGACTTGAAACGCTTAGTGCGTTTTGGCGGAATTTTCACCATAAGAGGGTTTCTCTTACTGGTGCGCCTGTATACTGTGTACTCCGATTATAGTTTCAACCGCATTCGGCGACCTTAATCAAGGAGAAAGCGCGCGCGGCTGCGTCTCGCTTTGCACTGCATTGATTAGTCCAAAGTGACCCCTAACAAACGCGGATATTTTTCATAGATCTATTTCCAACCAAAGAGAAGGCCATTTAATTGTTCATGCTAAATTTCATTTCAATCTGACGAACAGTTCCCAAGAAATTCGTCAAATTGAAAGTTCAGAGCTTCGGGGAACCCCTAAAAAGCTTGTAATAATTAACCTAAAGGCAAGGTGTATCCAAAACTATTTTAAGATTGAACGGCCGAGGTAAACACAAACAAGGGAAGCTGTAAAGTTAATGATAAACAGACAGACACGTGCTGTTTTTATTATATATAATTATGGGGTAAACATCCAGGGAGCTGTGAGCTGCAGGAAGTCTGGGTTTGGGCGATGCTAAAACTCAGTTAAATAGTCTAGAATTGACCAAAAAATTATGTAAGTAAAATTTATTGAATCTGCTCACAAAATTTCACAAGAATCTGTTGAAAAATGCGACTTGCATAGGTATTCACAATCCTTCGGAAACGTTTCCGTTCGGATTCCAAGAAAATTAAACTCAAATTATTCGTATCTCAGTCCGCATTCATAAGTTTTTACCCGACTACGACTGCGCAAGAACTGAAGAATAATACTGTTTTTCGAGTGTCTGTATGTATCTATGTGTGTATGTATGAGGTTTCTTTTGGCCCTACAGCCTAAACAGCTTGATGGATTTTGACATGTGAGGTGTCATTTGAATCGTCTTGATCTCAGAATAATAACTAAAGCAATAGAAGGAGGGTTAAAAAAAAAAAGAGCTCGGTAACTAGCTCTGCCACTACTCTATCTTATGGCACGAAAACGGTTGAAGAAAAGAGATAAATGATATACTCTTTGTTTAATTTTTTTGGAATTTCACAAAATGAACTGTCATTTGGTTATATTGGTTCTAATTCAACCCGCCCAAATTTGATAGTACTTTGCTCTAATGTCTGACAGTTTGTTCATTAGACTACTTAACTTATTCGCGTGCTCATTGTTTACGCGTTTGTCGTAATCTTCTATGGTTTTGCAATGATTTAATATTATTTTTACTGTTAGACTGCATGAAATATTTGTATAATTCCAAATAGTGAGTGTGCGGACGCAGTGGAGCAATGTCTTGTGTGGTTGTAGGCTGCACGTCCCATCTAACACGATCATAAAATAGTCAAGAAATATTGACCTAAAATCGTTTAGTTTTTGGACAATTTATTGTTGAATGTGAGCCGATAAACAAACATAAATACGTAACAAATGTTGCTGAATCACTTTGTAGCAGAAACCAGGCGTTATATCTATTCCAATAGAAGTTTTTAGCGAATATTCGGAAACAGTTTTAGGTTACCTTGATCATACATAGTGACGTAAATATTATTGTCGATACATGGTCGAAACTTTGATTTTACAGATTTCTTGAAGACGATGTGAAAAAAAAGAATAGATAAATTGAATTCGTGACGAAATTTGACTCCAAAAATGCAGAGTCAATGCAGAGTGCCATAAGACAAAACAGGCCAAATATATTGAGTTTAGTTGTTTTATAACCCTCCTTCTATTGCTTTAGTTATTATTCTGTGGTCTTGATAGTGGAAGTGACATAGGGTACAACATTTTCCAGCCGGGTGTTTTTGTTTTTCTTCTAATAATGTTACTTGTGACGGTCTTTATTTTCTGTGATACGTTTTCTTTTGGTGGGATTTACACTCGATTCCCTATCCCAAAATTTATGAAAGTAGACTGAGATTCGAACAATTTGAGTTTGATATTTGTAAGATCCGATCGGAAACGTTTCCGAATGTTTGATAATATGGGTGCTGTAGAGAAGAACAGCCGGAAATTCGCCGGCCAACCGGACATACTAAAGCATTTTTGCCCTGGGCAAGTCGTTAGCGCTTTCAACCGATTCTGTTTCTAGCTCAGATCAACCTAGAGGTAAAGATGGAACACTGCGTTATATCTCGCTGAAGCCACTTCTTTTTAAACTTGTGGGCGTGGTTATGCTGCCATGAAAAACATTTACAATTGCACGAAAACTAATATTAATTCCCAAATTCTACGTTAGCCATTTCTGTTCCAATATACGAGTACAACCTTAGTAGATTTAATATTCTAAAACTGCACATATTTGTAAGAGTTCATTGTTACGGCTTTTTCAAAATAGACTTGTAAAAAAACTGCACAGTTTTTAAAAGGAACTTCAAAATGTAGTCCAGGCCACACTTTTATAATGCACTTTGTATATTGAACTACACGAAATAATACCTTAAACCAATGCACATATTGCACATAATTTGGAGGTAAGAATGACCAAGCGAGTAGCGTAGTTTTTTTGCGTCAATGTGTCAGTGTTGTGTACAATTCTGTACATATACGACAGTAGTTTTTAGATGGTTTTTGGCTTCACCTAAATCATACGCCGTGCGCCATCTTATCCTCTAGGTTGATCTGAGGTTTTTAGCTGCTGATGCTCGTAACGAGTTGAAAATATGATCACGTGCCATTTTTAACCGACGAAAAACGGGAGGTTTTCAAGTCGAAGGGTGTGTAATATGAATATGTTTTTTAAAGCTCGAATCTCGTCCTATCAGCAGCTGTCGTTCGAGCGTTAAAGATAAGACTAGAAACAGAATCGCCTGGAAGCGATCGCAAATTGTCTAAGGCCCCCGAAACGACGCTTCGCGCTCGCTTGCTGAATAAACCCCCAAACACCTTACATTCTCCAGCCGCAGTATATTTATTTGCAGTTTTATAAATTAACTTTTATATCTGCCAGATACGGGCCATGTGGCTTATCTAATTATACTGCCATGACGTAAGCCATGAGAGAGCGGCGGACTTATTTCATACGCCCACTTTTATAGGTGGTCAGATGAACAGCTTTCAATAATATTTAAATTTGCTTGAAGAAACGATTTATTCCATCCAAAGGTTGTCTGGAAGAGATCGCTCTTAAGCGATAAGACCGCCCATTGCGCCTATACTTTTGAATGTTTAGTTTAGATTTATTTTGTATTTGGTGTCAATAAAGAGTTTTTGTATTGTTTTCCTTATTAATTGAATTATTTAATACAAGCTGCGCCCTGCGGTTTCACCCGCTGTCCCACGGGAACGGTTAATTTTTTCAGGATAAAAAGTCCCCATGTCCTTTTCTGTACTTCAGACAACGTGTATGCAAAATTTCAAGACGATCGGTTGAGTAGTTGAGACGTGAAAGCGTTACAACCAAACTAGTAAACAAACTCACTGTCGCATTATAATATTAGTAAGGATTTTACCAACTGCGCCCCGTGGTTTCACCCGTGGTCCCTTGGGAACCGGTATGTTTATCATCTATGTATTTTTCTGTACACCTGACAACGTGTTTGCAATTGATGATGATTCAATTTTTCATGATGATCGGGCTTGAAAGAGGCGAAGCGTCTCTGCTTTAGCTTTGACAAAAATGCTTTCGTATTTCCGATATCTGTTCGGATCTCCGTCCGGATCTCTCTCCAGTGGCCCTATTCGAAGATTTTAGATTTTCATCTCAGCGTTTTTCGTCCTTGTTGCTCTCGTTTGAAATATCTTAGGTGTGAGAGTGACCAAGATAAAATCTCATCTCACGCGTAGGAAAAGCCCTCCTGGGGCCCTATTCGGAGATTTGAGATTTTCATCTCACCGTTTTTCGTCCTTGTTGCTCTCGTTTGAAATGTCATAGGTGTGAAAGTGACCAAGACAAAATCTCATCTCATCTCACGCGTAGGAATAGCCCCACAGATCTCTGTCCAGTGGCCCTATACGGAGATTTTAGATTTTCATCTCCCTTTTTTCGTCCTTGTTGCTCTCGTTTGAAACATCATAGGTGTGAGAGTGACCAAGATAAAATCTCATCTCACGCGTAGGAAAAGCCCTCCAGATCTCTATCCGGATCTTTGTCTTCCTCTACAGTTCGCATTTGTGAACTGATTCTCTTGAAATGTTGTGAGCAGGTTCGATAATTATATTGTTTTTTGTTGAGGCAGTTTTTGGAAATTTTTAAAATGGTGGCTATGTGATTTTTTTTACGTGACAACGTTTTACAATTCGATAGAGCCGGCTACACGCACGAAAAAATGCGGCGTTACCTCGCTCTGAGGCGTTCCATGTAAGGCTTGAAGTGCAAGCGAGAGCGCAGAACGGGCGACAAAGAAGCACAATCGGCCTTTGCGTTCGGCAGCGTTCGACATCCGTCTCTCTCCTACTTGAGTGAGCACGTTGTCACGTTCAACTATCGTCAGTAAACCGACTTTACAGACAACCAATTTTTTTAAATCATTTTTCCATTTGAAAAATAATGCTACCTGTAGAAGAGACAGATGTCGGTCGCAAGGTCTACAGCTTAGAGCCACTAGTATGAATGACCGTAAAGTGGGCGGATTTTGTTTAGACCAAGTTTTATTCGTCAGCTTATGACTTGGACCAACCACTCTGCGTTAGCAGACGCCTTTTAACATGATTACGGGAGATGAAACATTTTTATTGAAAACCGTAATGTTGTATCCGAGCGAGGGCGCGGAACAAGTAGTGGTACGCCTCGAAATGACACCTCGCGACCCCTGTCTCTCTACCGCTTTTTAAAGAAGGAAGTGCTCAATTCGACTGCATGTTTTTTTTTGTATGTAGATTTGTTAAAGCGATTTCTCGGTCAATCAAAAAAAAAAATCTAAATGTATCGTTACGCCTTTCCGCCGAAGGTGCTGGCAGAAATGTATTGCAACACCCACACTTCGCAGACGATGTTCAGTCCTAAATGGACCTGTCGCCTGTGGTAAACAGCCTCTCGCTAAATGGCTTTTAAATTGTGTTAATGTACTTAATTATTATTATCCACGCTAGTTAAGATGAAATAATTATTAAGTTAAAATTTTGTATCCTTTGCTTGTACGTGTGTAAAAAAAATTAATGTATAAAACAAAGCTTAAAAAACCAACTTCCCGTCATCCATACAAATATTTTTTGACTTTTGTTGATAATTTAAAAACTTCTTGACCAATTTCGATAAAATTTAAACGGACAAACCTCCAGCAGCAAAATGTTGGGGCAGCAAAATGTTGTACCCTGTGTCACTTCCACTATCAAGACGATTCAAATGACACCTCACATGTCGAAATACATCAAACTGTTTAGGCTGTAGGCCGTGCCAAAGAAACCTCATAAGTACATACTTACGTCTCATACATACATACATACATTTATACATATA
Organism: Peribatodes rhomboidaria; assembly: GCA_911728515.1. Taxonomy (NCBI): domain Eukaryota; kingdom Metazoa; phylum Arthropoda; class Insecta; order Lepidoptera; family Geometridae; genus Peribatodes; species Peribatodes rhomboidaria. The sequence goes on along the minus strand of OU452196.1, from coordinate 5,291,332 downwards.
TATTTACATACATACACTCGAAAAACATAACCCTCCTTCTTGCGCAGTCGGGTAATGTGAGCAGCATTACAATTCTATTTAAGATCATTCCTTTTTTCGTCAGCTGAAAATTAAATCTGACTCAAACGCCACTCGTTCGAAACGAAATCTCAAGTGCATTTCACTCGGGAACAGTGTAATCTCGGAGCGCACATCAAAGTAACGTATCTCTGGCTACATGTGGCAGATAGTTGCACTTGACGGCGCCGGCGCAGGGCTGCTGTTGACCGAGAGCAGCGAAGGCTCAGTAAGCTTAGTACGAGTTTTGATACTTTGCGTACGATATAGTTCGTTTTTTTTTTGTTAGCTCCCCCATTTAGGGGAGTTTAGCGTCGCACGTCTTGTGCATTTAATATAGTGTCAATTAGTATTAGCCAGTGTCAATGAATTTAGTATTTTACAGATGATGGAGTGATGATGAAAAGGCGATCATGACGATGACTCAGATAAACCTAGAGGAAAAGATGGAACACTGCGTTATATCTCGCTGAAGCCACTTCTTTTTCAATGTGTGTGCGTCGTCATGTTGCCATGAAAAACATTTAAAATTGCACGAAAACTAATATTAAATCCTAAACTCTACGTTAGCCATTTCCGTTCCAATATACAACTTTAGTAGATTTAATATTTTAAAACTGCACATGTTTGTACCTAACAGTTTAATGTTACGGCTTTTTCAAAATGTACTTGTTAAAAACTGCACAGTTTTTAAAAAGAACCTCAAAATGTAGCCCTGGCCACACTTTTATTAAGCACTATGCATATTTATGTACACGAAATTATACCATAAATCAATGCAGATAATGTCGAAGTAATAATGACCAAGCGAGTAGCGTAGTTTTTTTGCGTCAATGTGTGAGTGTTGTACCTATACGACAGTAGCGTAGTTTTTCAATGGTTTTTGGCTTCACTTTGATCATACGCCGTGCGCCATCTTATTCTCTAGGTTGATCTGAGGACGATGATGAATCCCTCCCCTTACCCCATTTCGGTAAAGTGATGGATATTTTACTGAAACTTTTTCATACATCAAATGTCATTTTGACATTTGTATTTTTTGTATGTTTAGCGAACTACAGTTTCAATTTTATTTGTTTAAGTCCCGACGCAAAAACAACTGGTTTACTTTTTGCGTCGAATACTCGTAAAAAAAATTGTAAAAGAAATTACTCGAATTGTTTGCTTTGCGTCTGTACAAGAAGGAGGGTTATGTTTTTCGAGTGTATGTATGTATGAGGTTTCTTAGGCACGCCCTCTACAGCCTAAACAGCGTGATGTATTTCGACATGTGAGGTGTCATTTGAATCGTCTTGATAGTGGAAGTACACATTATGCGGGCGGGTCATTTGATTTCATTTAATAATTTTTCTTGTATTATTATTGTTGTTTTGAAATCTGCTTTTTCTTTCTTAACGTAACATAACATATCGTCACGCTTTTCCCCCGAGGGGGCAGATTTTTAACTCGAATTTTAGAAATTTTAAATTTTTAACTTAATTGAAGCGGCTTAAGTAAACGTGTGTGTGTGGATGTTATCATCCACACACACACGTTTACTTAACTTCCACACGTTTACTTAACGTTTACGTTTGGCTTAAGGCACCGTCATAGCAGGATATAAATCCTGCTATGACGGTGCCTTAACCGAAACTCGTGAAATTTTGAATATGAATAGACAATAGACAAGACAATAGACAATAATAATAAATAAATAATATAAATAAATTCGGGACATTGTCACACACGGTCGCCTGACCCCAAACTAAGCAAAGCTTGTATTGTGGCTGCCAGAAACTGATATACATACTTAGATATTTTTAAATACAAATAATAATAGACAATGGACTGCCTCGGTGGCTCAGTTGGTAGTGAACCTGTCTTCTGAGCTTGGGGGCGTGGGTTCGATTCCCACCTAGGGCAAACATTTATGCGATGAACATTTCTTTGTTCTATGTCTGGGTGTTAATATCTATTTAAGTATGGATTTAAAAATATCTAAGTATGTATATCAGTCTTTGGCAGCCATAGTTCAAGCTTTGCTTAGTTTTGGGTCAGGCGACCGTGTGTGGAAGTGTCCCGAATTTATTTATTATTTTATTTGTGGGAAAAAACACACAGAATGCAGACAAAAACTTATCTAAAAAAAGTTAACTATAGGTAAATAAAAAATTAACTATACATATTTACGTAAACAGTACCTGGCTGTCGTGATGCCTCCGCCGCGGCGGCGCGTGGTGAAGGTCGGCGCGGAACCCGCCCGCCGGCTCTCCGTCGCTCTCCAAAACTTTCAGCAGATACGATATGTACGACGTCGCAAGCCGCAGCGTTTTAATCTGGCAGAAAAGATCACAACCAGAATCAGAATCACAATTACCATCAGGATCAGAAAAATAAATAGAATCAGAACTAGCTTCTGTTTTTGTTAGCGCAATGGCAATGGTCGTTGTGTCCCCCTCGCTCTGTTAACTTCGAAAAGTTTATAGTTCTGTGGGTGTTTGAAATGAAAAGGCGGTGGTTCAGTTATTGAGTCCTAAAATGTTCCACAACTTTACACGGTGAGTCCGGCGACCTAACTAACTTCGACCTAGGCGACCTAGACTAACTTCGCATTGGCTTAAGGTATTCTATAGCCATTTCGTCTAGAAGAAGAAGACGAGCGAAGAGAGCGAGTAATGCCACAGACGAGCCTCTAAACTTGACTACAGAGTGACAAAGTGGAATTTCAATTTTTTTAAAACTTTTGCACTACTGTAGTCATTCTTAAGTAACTAAGAATTTTCCTTGTATTATGGATTCATTTAACAGCTAATGATGTAGACAACCTCCCTATGTAATGGAATTTATGATTTGCTTTGTCTATCTATTGAATAAATCAGTCAAAAGTGACCCCTTAAAAATGCGGATATTTTTCATACCTCTATTTTCGGTTGAAAACGTTTTTAAAAAAAACCAAGAACATAGGGGCGGAGATATTGTTAATTTAATTGTACATGCTAAATTCCATCATAATCTGACAAATGGTTTTCAAGAAATTTGAGTAGCGCATTTGTATGGAAATTTCAGAGCGTCGCGGCTCTCTTAAAACACTTTTACACAGGTTTACATAACTTGAATTAAAAAATTATAGGACCCTAGTTTGGGGTCTCGACTAGCCTGGGTTAGAGTTCCGGCTTTTGACTTAGCTCCGGCGATGGGTAAGAGGTGACTGAGGGGCTTGAAGGAAAAATGGTATTTATATCACCTTCAAAGACAACAGCTGATTAACCAGCTTAATCTGGAATAATAATGGGTTTGAGGAAAGAAGGTGGTCGAAGCATCGAGGAATTTTAATGCGAAATGGATACGGCGGATATAACCTGACTTTACGTGTCTGGTACAGGATCGGAATAAGGGAGAGAGGTCGAATCAATGCGGAAAAATGGGGTGATAATATGAAGGGATATAACAGCTCGCTCCTGTGACGAGAGTAGTTGCGTGAGCAGGACAAGTGATGACCATTGTATACAAGGTTTTGGGTGTAGTACTGTAGTAATACTTAAGGCCCCGTATCACACGAAATTATTATACAGGGTTATAGGTAACTCACCAAAAACCTCTTAAGGGTTCATTGTATTCATCAATACGAACAACTTTTACTATGAAGCCAATCCTGTAATCGCGAAAAAAACAGCTGTTCCATACAAAAAGTTCAATCACCTGAGACAAAATGTTTGGAACAGCTGATTTCGATTTCGGAGTTCGTCCCAAAGTAAAAGTTGTTCATGTTGATGAGTACCATTAACCCTTAAGAGGTTTTTGGTTAGGTACCTATAACGCTGTATATTAATTTATACTTATAGATATAAATATTAGGTCCTTACGTATGAAATTGGCGTTTTGTACGGGAGGAATAAAAAGTCGATTTTTTTTGTAAAATATATTTAATTAATCAAAGTATGCACTGTTGTTATCTATGCACTTTTCCCATCTTATGGGTAGTTCATTGATCCCTTTACTATAAAAACCATGGGGGCGAGAATCAATAAACTCTTTGAAGGCGGTTTGGACTGCTGCATCGGAGTGGAATTTTTTTCCTTGTAAGAAGTTGTCCAAATTCCGGAAGAAATGGTAATCTGTTGGAGCAAGGTCCGGGGAGTACGGTGAATGTTGCAGACATTCCAATTGTAGCTCAGCTAACTTAGTGGTTGTTTGTTGTGCAGTGTGTGGTCTTGCGTTGTCGTGAAGCAGCAGTGGCCTAGAGCGATTGACCAATCTCGGTTGTTTAACAGCTAGTTCTTCCTTCATGGTTTGCAGTTGCTGACAATAGATATCTGCCGTAATCGTTTGGCCAGATTTAAGAAAGCTGTAGTGAACGACACCGGCGCTAGTCCACCAAACACTTAGAAGTAACTTTTTCTGAGTCAATTTTCGTTTAGGGCAGGTTTTGGCTGGGTCTCCAGGGTTCAGCCATTGCGATGAGCGCTTTCGATTATCGTACAATATCCACTTTTCATCACAAGTAATGATTCGATTTAAAATCCCTTCATTATTGTGTCGGTTGAGCAAAGTAACACAGCAGGCGACCCGTGTTTGCAAGTTCGATTCACTCAATTCATGAGGTACCCATCGTTCGAGTTTTTTTACTTTCCCGATTTGCTTCAAGTGGATTAATACAGTTTTGTCACTTACCCCGAAGCCTGCTGCTATCTCTGAAGTGCTTTGTGATGGATCCGCTTCCACAATAGCCTTTAATTCTTCGTTTTTCACTTTGATCTCCGGCCGTCCACGGGGTTGGTTCTTAAGGTCGAAATTTCCAAAACGAAAACGTTGAAACCAAAAACGTACCGTGCTGTCTTTAGCGACACCAGCGCCGTACACATAATCAATTCTTCAAGCTGTTTCTGCAGCACTGGTGCCACGGTAGAACTCGTACTCGTAAATATACCGATATTTCATGTTTTCCATTACGCGGTAATAAGCGACGCCAGAAAAAATGAATGACTGTATTCCAAAGAAAAAAAAACCAGCTAAATGAATTTATTAATTTGAATTTCGAATTCTTAACCAAAGAGGAGATATTTCAAATCAAATTGATCAGTACGACAAAACGCTAATTTCATACGTAAGGACCTAATATATGTAGATTTTGTACTTTAGGTTTATTTGTTCACTATTGTATTTACTCGTATGTATGCCACCGACCGTTTGTCATATTTCGTTCTGTCCTGTCCATCCAAAGGTTGCCTGGGAGAAATCGCTTTAGGCGATAAGGCCGCCCTTGTACTGCCGAATGATATTTTATTTTAATATTTTCTTTGTTTGTTTCACTTTGTGTTTTTGGTGTGACACGATTTTATGAAAAGCTAAAATCGTTCATATCCGACTCCTATACCAGAGCAATTCCGACTTTGCTCGCTAACGCTTGCTCGGTCGAATATTAATACCTATTATTCGTCATTCATTAAAAATATTGTTTGGGTCAAAATAGTGTTACCTAATCCTATTGTATTTTTACCACAGATCAACCTAGAGAATAAGATGGCGCACGGCGTATGATTTAGGTGAAGCCAAAAACCATTCAAAACTACGCTACTGTCATATAGGTTCACAACACTCACACATTGACGCAAAAAACTACGCTACTCGCTTGGTCATTCTTACCTCGACATTGTGTACATTGGTTTATGGTATAATTTCGTGTACTTCAAAATACAAAGTGCATTATAAAAGTGTGGCCTGGACTACATTTTGAGGTTCTTTTTAAATACTGTGCAGTTTTTTTACAAGTCAATTTTGAAAAAGCCGTAACATGAAACTCTTACAAATATGTGCAGTTTTAGAATATTAAATCTACTAAGGTTGTAAATTGGAAAGGAAATGGCTAACGTAGAGTTTGGGAATAAATATTAGTTTTCGTGCAATTTTAAATGTTTTTCGTGGCAACATTACCACGCACACACATGAAAAAGAAGTGTCTTCAGCGAGATTTATCGCAGTGTTCCATCTTTTCCTCTAGATTGATCTGAGATTTTTACCTATCTTTTATACAGGCCTGTGCTTCTTAACCGGGGAATGCGTGTGGTGATTTAGCATTACCTACTCGTCTTAAAAAATTGGATTTGGTATGGTTAAAAAACAATTAACGAAAACTTAAATTATTAATTGATTAAAACCAACTATAAAGTAATTAGTTAATTACAATATTTTTTAGTGTTTTTAGCAAAATAAATGAATTCCTAACCTTAGTCATCTTAGTGTCTGGCAGGACATGAGGAATGCACTGCCTGAGAGTAGAAAACGCAGTGTTGATGTTCTGCGTTCTCTTTCGCACCATCTGGCGGGCGTGTAAGCGAGAGTGAGATAGGTATATAACATTTAACATAACATTTTAATTTAACGATGTCTAAAACAAATTTGTAGAGTATATTTTAGAATGTATTGAGTAATGCATAAATAACTAGTATTTTGTATGAAAGAGCGGGCCGCACGCGGCTCGCGGAGCAGTGTGACTTAAGATAACTATGGAAAGCGCCATCTAGTTTTTTTTCCTTTGAACTAAAACACATAGCTAGATGGTAATTTTTTAACAACATAGTTAAGTGCATAAGTAACAGTTTTCGCTACGCTAAAATATTTTAGCATTAAAAGCCTACTAAATACGAATAAAATATTTGTTTTCTGATATGACAGCAATTATGCTTTGTGGTTTGTAAATAATAGATTCATAGTTTTAGACGTTTACAAGTTAAAATCAGAGCCACACCTAAAGGGCGTTTGTGCACTAAAAGTAAAAAGTCGGACGGTAAAATTACGTGTAGTGCACAAGCTAGTATATAAATTCATGGCGTGCCAAATCGGACCGTAAAAAATCGGACTGCCGGACAGTAAAATTACTTGTAGTTCACAAACGCCCATAGTCTTAGCTACAGGCATTCACGTCTGTTCGTCGACGTAACAGTCAGTTGGTTAGTGCCAACGTCAGAGGTATGATCTCACCGCTCAGGGCTCAGTCAACTCCCTAAAGTCAGTTACCAAAACCTTAGTCACAGTTAGAGACAAAGCCAGAAGCCTGGTCAGATTCATAAAGACATAATCACTTCAGACATTCAGAAATATAGTCACAGACATAGTCAGAAACTTAATCTGCATAGAGACACATGACAGTTAGAGATAGATGCATAGTCAGAAGTTCTTTTTTAAATGCATAGTCAAATACATAGCGACATTGCCAGTTAGAAGCATAGTCAGAAACAGTCAGAAATATAGTCACGAAACACAGATACATGGTCAGAAAAATAGTCAGAGATAATCTGGTTTAGTCATGGCCAAGTCCTCACCTTGCTGAGTTTAGTGTCCGGTGGCACATTAGGAATGCAGTCCCGTAAGTCTGAGAAGGCAGTGTTGATGCTCTGCGTGCGTCGTCGCTCTTTCTTGTTCGCTGTCGTGCGACGTTTTACGACACGCACGAACGACGGCGCGGCACGCTCGTAGCGCAGTGGGAGAGATTGCATGTCGCAATCTACGCCTGTGGGCGACAAAACAACTTACAAACTTACTTACAGCTTACCTGAGTGCTTAGTGTGAGTTGCTCAAAGTAAATCGAATAACTTTACTATAGCGTAAACGAGTTTACGTCACACGGATCGACAATCGAAAACGAGCGAGTGTGAGTGCCAATCGAGCTTGTCACTCGATTCGCGTAAATTCACCGTGAAAAAATAAATTTTTCATGTCAATGTTGGCAGTAAACAAAAAACTCGCACTCACGATTGCGGTTTCTCATTACTCCCACTAGGTGGCGCTTTTTAATTTTCATACAAATTGGAGTTACTTTTACGCGATCGAAAAGTAAGAAAAACTCACACTAAGCACTCTTTAGAGATTGCTGTTAGCGATAAGGCCGTTGATTCTTACCTCCATTGTTTGGCACGAACCCGTGGTGGACGGTGTGATGGTAGGTGTCATACGGTTCGTTCCCGGATATCTGCATTTCGTCGTAGCCTATGCAAAGAAAAAAACATTTACGAAAAAAGTTTATAAATCTTTATAGCCCTATACAAGTTGCAATCGCTTTCAAGATATTATATTTCTAGTACCTGGATGGCCGAGCTTTGCTCGGTATTTTATTTTATTTTTTAATTGTGTTTTTTGGATAATAAACAATTGATTTTAGTCTAACCTCAAAGCAAACACTCATTGACTTCGTGTTACTTAACAACGCCATCTGCTGTTGTGTCGTTAAAGCAATTAGTTGCTCACAAAAAATAGTAGTATTATTATTCGCCAATAGATGTCAGGAAGAGTCATATTTTTCAGTTGAGATTGATTATCGATAAAACACGAATAAAATGATATTTTCTAAAAATGATTCCTAGCTAGATCGATTTATCGCCCCCGAAACCCCCTATATACTAAATTGTATGAAAATCGTTGGAGCCGATTCCGAGATTCCAATTATATATATATATATATATATACAAGAATTGCTCATTTAAAGATATAAGATAACAGCTAAAGCTCGAACGTAAGCTGCTGATTGGACGAGATGACAATAAAACAGGTGACATTTATATAGCTCGTGTTTCGGCCTATCAGCAGCTGACGTTGACTTTGTGATTCAGGACATTTGGGACATTTTTTGCACACGGTCTTGTACTTTGGCTGGCAGCGTTCTTCGGCCTTGTTCGGAAAAAGGGCCGCTTAAATATAGAAAGGCGAACTGAAGGCAAGCAGCAAATAATTTTTCCAAATTTTTTTGTGCAGTAATTATTTATTCTATACTTTTTATAATTGTTACTATTTTTTATAAATTGATATGGTATAGCTTTATGTTACAGCCTTTTACTTTGGGTTTTATGTACGTTTTTCTACTATTTATGTTTGTATCTAGTTTATTTCCATTTTTGTTATTTCGATATTCATGTAACACTTTCTTTCAATTTATTTTTCTTACTTTATTAGTGAAAACTTTCTAGGCTTGTTTGTTTTATTTCCTTGTGTTTTGTTTGTTTTATTTAGTTCATTGTTAACAGCTGTTTGTTTTCCTATCAATAAATAAATAAATAATAAAAAAATAAATAAGTAAATCACAAATATAATTCGTACGATTTTTTTTAAATGCCCCTCAGTTTCTTGCCTGTTCTTCTGCAGGGCTATTCATAATCATTCGGAAACGTTTCCGATCGGATTCCAGAAATTTCTAACTCAAATTGTCCGAAAATCCGATCGGAAGAATTAATCACGTTCAAAATCTTATGAATTTATAGGTATACTGAGATTCGTTCGAATAATATAAGTTTAAATTTTTTTAATCCGAACGGAAACGTTTTGGAGTGGTTGTGAATAGCCCTGCAAAAGAACAGGCAAGAAACTGAGAGGCATTTAAAAAAATCTTATAAATTATAAATGTGATATTTTCAAAAGCTACGAGTACGTCCTAACTGAGCAAAGTATGAGACATTTAAAAAAAATAGTGCCTGGAGTCCGCGTGGAAGAAGTGAAACTTCGTAATGTGGAAATGAAAATAGGAAGGGGAAATTGATTTTTAGTAAAATCATATTGTTTCGTATTTCTCGCTCTGTCTCTTTCTATTCTCTCTCCCCAGGAGCGTCGAACGTTACGCAACGGTGCTTTCATACCCCCTCTATGGTAGCGTTAAACGTTTAACGCAACCTTGTTGGAAGTCGCATTAGAAGTTTCACTTCAAAACTACAGTCGGGTTTTAGATTTTTATATCAGCTCCACTTGGTATACTTACCATAGCTCCTTCCTATGTAGTGCGTGGTGTCGTGATACAAGTCCTGGGGATCGAACTCTGGACCCTCCCCGTTGGCAGCCGGCCAGTACACGCCCCCGTCCATTGGGCTACCTGGCAAGGAACACGAAATTTTATATTATCACTGGCTGCATCCCGCGGTCCCACTGTAACTGTTTTTTTTTCGGGATAAAAAAGTACCCTGTCCTGGCCTTTTTTAATGAATTTTCTATATAAGCGATGACAGCCTAGTCGGAGAAGGCCTGCCTCTCAAGCCAGAGGGAGCGGGTTCGATCCCAGCTGACGGCACGCACCAATCTGTTCATTGTGTGAACATATGTGCGTATTGTATGTCATCTGCTACATGACTAGAGCCCGGTGTATGGCGACAGGCTCGCCCCCTGTCACATTTGGGACTGAATATCGTCCGGCGAAGTGTGGGTGTTGTATTACACCTCTGCCAGCCCCCTCGGGGGGAAGGCGTGATGATATGTTGTCACGTCAAGAAATTAACGGTTCCTATGAGCCCGCGCGTAAAACCGCGGGGCGGGGTATATCCTACTAATATGATAAACGCGAAAGTTTGTATGTATGTATGGATGGATGGATAAATAAATAATAAATAAATAAATAAATTCGGGACACTTCCACACACGGTCGCCTGACCCCAAACTAAGTCAAGCTTGCACTATGGCTGCCAGAGACTGATATACATACTTACTCGTAGATATGATTAAATACATACTTAAATACATATTAACATCCAGACATAGAACAAACACAAATGTTCATCACATAAATGTTTGCCATAGGTGGGAATCGAACCCACGCCACCAAGCTCAGAAGGCAGGTTCATTACCACCTGAGCCACCGATGCAGTCAATGTCAGTCAATGGATGGATGTTTGTTACCCTTTCACATGGGGTTGAAACCGCGGGGCGCAGCTAGTATTACTATATTTCTCCAATCACTGGTCTATATTATCTTCGTTAGTTACCTTGGTGCGATGGCTGGCAGTAGAACGGTGGCTCGTATCTGTCAAAGCCTTCATCTGAGGGCGACATGCTGCCGTAGCTGGACATCTGCGACAAGATAAAATAAAATAAATAGTGAAACAAGTAACATTATTAAAATACTCTACTCAAAACAGTGCTGAGCCTACTCCAATTGCCAAAACAATTTTTTTACTTATATACTTAGTTTAGGTGTAATGATATAAGTACTTTTCTTTAATGTGTTATTAACTCATAGGTTTTGGCAATAAATACATTTTTTTTCGGTACTTTTTTTTTACGGACTGCATCGGTGGCTCAGTTGGTAGTGAACCTGCCTTCTGAGCTTGGGGGCGTGGGTTCGATTCCCACCTAGGGCAAACATTTATGCGATGAACATTTGTGTTTGTTGTATGTCTGGGTGTTAATATGTATTTAAGTATGTATTTAAAAATATATAAGGATGTATATCAGTCTCTGGCAGCCATAGTACAAGCTTTGCTTAGTTTGGGGTCAGGCGACCTTGTTTGGAAGTGTCCCGAATTTATTTATTTATTTTATTATTATTTTAAATAAAAATGAAAACGTGGCTGCAAAACGTTGTACCTTATGTCACTTCCACTATCAAGACGATTCAAATGACACCTCACATGTCGAAATACATCAAGCTGTTTAGACTGTAGGGCGTGCCAACGAAACCTCATACATACATACATACACTCGAAAAACATAACCCTCCTTCTTTCGCAATCGGATAAAAATCCGACTTTTATTCGTCATCCATGTAAACAATTTTTAGGCTTTTGTTGATATGTTTAAAACGGCTTGACCGATTTCGATAAAATTTCTAAGGAACTACTCCTACAGTATGATCTACCAAACAAAAAAGAATAATTAAAATCGATTCCAGTTGACGGAGTAATTGCGTAACATAAATTTTAAAAAAAAAACCTACACTTCAATTGTGAACCTCCTCTTTTTTGGATGTCAACAAACAAACAAGAAATAAAGAAACACACAAACTTACTTTCGCATTTTTAATATTAGTTAGGATAAGGTTTCTAACTGAAAGCAAACAGTCAATAAGCTCTAAATTTGCTTAGTTAGGACGAAGCTTAATTACAGGAAATTCAGATTTCGAATGAATACTAATAACACCGGCCAAGTGTGAGTCGGACTCGCGCACGAAGGGTTCCGTACCAACCTAACTAGTCCTAACTATAGTTTTTTAAACGCTAAAGTGAGTTAGTAAGTTTGTATACTACTATATGTTGTCGCTTTCACGCCCTAACTACTCAACCGATTATCATAAAAATTTGCATACACGTTGTCTGGGGTACAGAAAAAGATATAGGGTACTTTTTATCCCGGAAAATATAAGGGTGAAACCACGGGGCACAGCTAATCCTACTAATATTATAAACGCGAAAGTTTGCAAGAATGGATGGATGGATGTTTGTTACTCTTTCACGTCAGAACAGCTGAACAGATTTGGATGAAATGTGGCACAGAGATAGATTATAGTCTAGGATAGTACATAGAATACTTTTTAACCGCGGGTGCAACCGCGGGGCGCAGCTAGTTATCTATAAAAACCGCAAAAAAATCTGTTGAATAGGAGCCCCCTGAAGTATTTATTTTATTCTGTTTTTAGTACATATTTGTTGTTATAGCGGCAACAGAAATACTTCATCTATGAAAATTTCAACTAACTATCACGGTCTATGAGATACAGCCTGGCGACAGACGGACAGACTGACGGATTGACAGCGGATTCTTAGTAAAACGGGGCCCCTTTTAACCCCAAAAGGTTACGGATCCCTAAAAAGGATAAAATTAAAGTTGTGCCACATTTTGTCTATAACAATGTAAACAATCTAATAAAATAAATATTAAGGTCTATTCAGAATTCATATTAATCCAAAAAATAAATTACTATTCTACTAATATTATAAACGCGAAAGTTTGTAAAAATGGATGGATGGATGGATGTTTGTTACTCTTTCACGCCAGAATGGCTGAACAGATCTGGATGAAATTTGGCACAGAGATAGATTATATAGTCTAGTATAGAACATAGGATACTTTTTAACCGCGGGTGAAACTGAGGGGCGCAGCTTACTTGTGTTTGTTTTTTCTCATCACAAACTTATTTGACTTCTAGCAAATTTATTAATTACTAGCGGTTTTGCCCGCGGCTTCGCTCATAGCCTATGTCAATCAAGAACAATGTAGCTTTTTAATTATTAAAGAATTAATGAAATCGGACCGGCAGTTTTTGAATTAATTCTTTACAAACATACTTACATACAAATCTTTCCTATTTATAATATTAGTATAGAAGTACCTACCTACTTTTTTTTTGAAGTAAGTAATTATAAATAAATTTATTGTACTCTGGGCACGATAACATGCTGTTACAAAATCTCCATTATGAATAGACCTTTATCTAAGTCCCAAATGTGCTCCACACGTGTCGCTCCGCTCACAGATTTTTGTGTTATGATAATTATGATATACTTTTGACACTATCAGATGTTCTGATTAAACTAGTAGCTCGCCTCGTACTGTGACCGAGCGACCCCCATATCTCAACAACATCGTGATCGATTTGGCTAACATACAAGCTTAATAGAAAAAAAAATCCTACAAACCGACTTCCCATCCTAGAATTCGTCATCCATGTACTAAATTCTTAGATTTTTGCCTATATTTTTTAAAACTGCTCAATCGAACACTGTGATCGATTTGGCTTACATAAGCTTAATAGAAAAAAAAATTGGTTGCCTGTAAAGTCGGTATACGGGCGAAAGTTTTACGTGACAACGACAGGGACGCGTGCCTTTCACTTTTTATGTCTGTCTCTCTCGCTCTTAGGCGGGCTAACCATGCCCGAGTAGAAGGGACGCGTGCCTCTCACTCGCTCTCATTGTGAGCGCATAACGTGAGCGGAGCGTAACGCAGTTTCTTGAAGTGTCACCCGGCAAGACGTTGTCACGTCAAAAAATTCCTAAAAACCGACTTCCCATCCTAGAATTCGTCATCCATGTACTCAATTTTTAAACTATTGTTGATATTTTAAAAACTGCTCAACCTATTTCGATAAAATGTGTATAATATATGTAGGACGACTTCAAAAATATGCTCTAACTATTAAACAAAAAAAAGTTTAGTCCATCGAGAAACGTGCGAAGAAGCTCATTGGCAACGACTCCCTTGTCCAGACCAAACTTCAAAGTTTGGATCATCGGCGCAAGGTTGCTAGTCTATCGGTTTTTTATCGGATACATTTCGGGGAGTGTGCATCTGGTTTGCATGACCTTATTCTCCCTAGCCCGTTCTTCTATAAAACATCCAACAGTACAAAAAAGCGGCATCGTTTTATGGTTGACATACCTACAACACGCACGAAACGGTTTGGTTCCTCATTTCTCGTACGGACCGCTAGAGTGTGGAATACTCTGCCAGACTGTGTGTTCCCTGACACTTATAATCTGGGTGTGTTCAAGTCTCGAGTGAATCGTTTTCTAGGCAAGCGTGCTCCATCGTAGGCCGCATCACTGCTTATCATCAGGCATGTTGGCGGCCAAACGCAAGTCTATTACGTATGTAATTAAAAAAAAAAGTCCCAATTGACGAAGTAATCGCGTAACATTACATACAAAAAAACATTTAGTCGAACTGAGAAGTACTGAAGTAAGAAGAACTAAGAACTGAGAAGTAAGTCACGGTCCCCGGAGTCCGTGGCGTGTAATTTTTTGAAAATTAAAAAACAAAATTAAAATAAGAATTGCAATGAAGTGAGCTATTTACCCGACTGCGCAAGAAGGAGGGTTGTGTTTTTCAAGTGTATGTTTGTATGAGGTTTCTTTGGCACGCCCTACAGCCTAAACAGCTTGATGTATTTCGACATGTGAGATGTCATTTGAATCGTCTTGATAGCGGAAGTGACATAGGGTACAACATTTTGCAGCCGGGTTTTTTGTTTTTCTTTTAATAATGTTACTTGTTACTGCAATACTAGCCAGGCCATTGGCCCCTTAGGGTCAAAATAAGTTTTAGAAAGTTAGGATAATTGTTAGGAAGTTAGGATTAGGATGTAAACCGCTTATTGGGTCTTGACTGATTTTCCGTATCTTGTTGTCGGTTGATTGCTCATTGTTTTGAAAATTTGCAGGAAAGTAGGTTCGTGCAAATACATGAAACAAAATATTATAAGCTACTAGCTGTCACCCCGCGACTTCGTTCGCGTTTATTATTTATATATAAATATATATATGTGAGCTATCCTATCTGTTAAGTTAGATCGAACTGCACACGGTGTGCAAATTTGATTGAAATCGGTTAAGTAGTTTAGGAGTCTATAGCGGACAAACAACGTGACACGTAATTTATATATATATACTAGCTGTCACCCCGCGACTTCGTTATATATACTTACTTTTTTTTTTTTTTTTTTTTTTTTATGGAGAATAGGTCGGCGTTTGACCACCAACTCGCCTGATGTTAAGTGACGTTGTGGTCTAAGATGGAGCACGACGACCTAGAAGGTACTTATTCACTCTAGCCTTGAAGTCTTGTAGAGTGAAGAAGTATAAAGACGGCAGTTGAGTGAGGCGCTACAAGTGCGCTACTGCTCAGACCCGTCTTCGGAACGGTTACACCGGACTACATCCCGAAACACGACTAGGTCATTTCACGGCATGGCTTGGTCCGGTGGGTGGTAACTAGCCACGGCCGAAGCCTCCCACCAGAGTTTGCTACCCGGTTAGCACTACCCGGGGACCACGTGTAGGGAATCAGTAGAGTGCACTCCTACGGACGTGGGTAGCTCAGCCCCTACATACACATATATTTAAACTATCCTATCTCTCAAGTTGGATCGAACTGCACATGGTGTACGAATTTTATTATAATCGGTTAAGTGGTTTAGGAGTTCATTGAGGACAAACATTGTGACACGAGATTTATATATATTAAGATTAAGATAATACTTACCTCGTTAATAAAACGTTAATAGAATCACTAATATAAGAGCATCACTATTTTGTTTTTTTTTTGACACTTTCTCAGCGCACATTATTCACATTGTTTTATAACTTTCGTGTACTTCGTCATTTTAATTAAAAAAATATATTGACTGTGGTAGAACTAAATTAATTATTATTTTCACTTTTTAGGATATAAATTAAAAAAAAATATCCAATGAGTACTTTTCAGCATATAATTTCAAACAATCACTTCATTTTTTCATCTCACGTAAGTGAATTACGTCTACGTAGTATTTAATAAATTTACTTAAAAAAAAAAGAAGAAATAGTAAAGCTTTAACGATACTTATTTTGACAGTTTTGACAGCTGTCAGAATGACGCGTGCGGCGTGCGTGCCAACCAAATGCAACTGAGATATCTGATGTTTTTACACGAGTGGCGTTTCTTAGTACGCCTGGGGCGTGGCATGGGAGGCGCCTGGATGAACAGGGTGGGTTTTATTAGGGGCGGTGACTGTCTAAAGGTGGCCATTCACGATCATGCTATCCACGCTGGTTTTGATTGTGAGTGTGGAACCTGCATGACGTAAAACTCTGGATTTCCAGCAGGGCTATTCTAATTGGTCGGAAGGCAGCTTCCGCTCGGAAACTGTCTTCAGATCAATTCGAATCGTTTAATCGCAATTCACAACTGTCCAGTCGGAAATATTTGATACTAGCTGCGCCCCGCGGTTTCACCCGCGGTTAAAAAGTACCCTATGTGCTATTCTAGACTATAATCTATCTCTGTGCCAAATTTCATCCAGATCTGTTAAGCCGTTCTGGCGTGAAAGAGTAACAAACATCAATCCATCCATCCATCCATCCATTTTTACAAACTTTCGCGTTTATAATATTAGTAGGATTTCAATCGGAACAACAGCTGATCTTTAACGGAAATCCTTCCGACAGATATTTGCTGTCGGAACCCTTTCCGTAGTTATTTTAATAGTAATTCAAGGATAATTTCTACAAAGCAAAACGTAAGTTACGCACGAGTTTTATCCTTATTCTCATTAAAATGGCTTAGACCTTAGTGTGTTGTAATTTGGTATTTTCATTCGGAGTTCACTTTCGGTCTATAAAATAGAAAATTCGATTGAATTGCTTTAACGTTTTCAAAGTTTCGATACCATCAATAGCGATCGATATCGATAGGGTTACCTATTTTCACTTGTAGTGTGAACAATAAAGAGTTTATCTATCTATCCATCTATTTTCAAGTTCAACTACCTGTCAATCAATAAAAATAGTGCGTGGAGTCCCTCCGCGCGGAAGAAGTGAAACGTCTGTGTATCTTTCTTTCTCTCTCTCTCTTGCGTTGTAATATTGGACGCTACTCGTTGCTAACGCTCGCGCTGGCCTGTAACAGGTATACTACGCATGAGTTCGAGTGCCTCGCATTCTCTCTCTCTCTCACGCATGAGTTCGAGTGCCTCTCTCTCTCTCGCTCTCGCTCTGTCTCTTTCTATTCCCTCTCCCCAGGAGCGTTGAACGTTTAACGCAACCTTGTTGGAAGTCGGATTAGAAGTTTTACTTCAATAATCAACTAACTATGGAAGACAATGTTTGTGTTGTCTACAAAACTTTTCGTGTTCTCTACAAAACTCGGCTTAGACTCAACTTACTCGAGTTTTGAGTAAAGTATTGTAACTTTACTGAAATGGGAAAAAGGGAGGAGGGATTCATCTCATCCATCATCAATCTCTCCTTTATTAAGTCCGTAAACCGACTTTACAGAAAAGGAACAAACTGCCCGTCGCTACTAGACATGCTCCCTCACTTGCTATTTTTAAAGACGCCGTAAAAAAACTGTATTTATCAAAATTGCCTTGATTGTTTTATTAATCAGTGTTTTATGTATGTAATAATTATATGTATATAGTGATATATGTATGTAATAATTAGTATATTTTATTAACTATAGGTATTTTAAGTACTAGAATGTACCTATTATATTAGTATGATGTACTTTTATGTAAATAGTTTATGTAGGTGTATAGGTATAATACTCGATGTTTTGTTGTTTCTTTGTATCAATCTTATGTTTATTTTAGTTATTTTTGCACACCCTGTCCCATACTCATTTTTTTTGTCGTATCCTCTCCATCCTAAGGTTGCCTGGAAGAGATCCAAACCCTTGCCAAGGGCCCTTGCCCTGGGCAGAAGAGTCAGGGGCGCGTAAATCAAAATGTCACATCTACATAAACTACACGTACACAATGTGTACGCCAATAAAAGTATATGTCATATACTTTTATTGGCGGGGGAAGGCGTGCTAAGTCGCCACCTGCCCCGTTTCAAAGAAATCCTAGGTCCGGGCCTGCTTCTCCATTTAGGGAGTTACTTCGTTACTTTTCTATAAAGACGGTGAAATTTAATAAATAATAACATGAAAATGCTTCTGAACACATTATAACACGGTTTTAAAGTCATCAATACATCATTTTTTATCAAAAATACTTTCTATGCTTTTTTTATCTAGTATAATAGTGTCGCTGCTCAAGACAGCTGCCGTGCCTTATCATACTCCTTATCTGCCTGTCTGTCAACATCCTCCTATAAAGATCAGATGACACCTAGACACGGCGAATTTACGGTAGTTTCATCACTACCATCGTCATTCTCAGATCAACCTAGAGGAAAAATGGAACACTGCGTTATATCTCGCTAAAGCCACTTCTTTATTTACTGCCTCGGTGGCTCAGTTGGTAATGAACCTGCCTTCTGAGCTTGGGGGCGTGGGTTCGATTCCCACCTAGGGCAAACATTTATGTGATGAACATTTGTGTTTGTTCTGTGTCTGGGTGTTGATATGTATTTAAGTATGTATTTAAAAATATCTAAGTATGTATATCAGTCTCTGGCAGCGATAGTACAAGCTTTGCTTAGTTTGGGGTCAGGCGACCGTGTGTGGAAGTGTCCAGAATTTATTTATTTATTATTTCTTTATAAAACTTATGTGCGTGGTAATGTTGCCATGAACATCATTTACAATTGCACGAAAACTTATAATAATTCCCAACTCTACGTTAGCAATTTCCGTTGCAATCTACAACCTTAGTAGATTTAATATTCCAAAACTGCACATAAGATATGTAAGAGCATAATGTTACGGCTTTTTCGAAATTGACTTGTAAAAATACTGCTCAGTTTTTAAAAAGAACCTCAAAATGTAGTTGGCCACACTTTTATAATGCACTATGTTTACATTTATGTATACGAAATTATACCATAAACCAATGCGCATAATGATGGGTAAGAATGACCAAGCGAGTAGCATAGTTTTTTTGCGTCAATGTGTGCGTGTTGTGTACATATACGACAGTAGTGTAGTTTTTGGCCATTTTACTCTCTAGGTTGATCTGGTCTCTAGGTCGTCATTATAGTCTTTTCTGTCCCACTGCAGGGACACCGACCTACGTCCCTACGTACCTAGGGATCGTCGAGGTGATTCAGCCTTTATTCAGCACGCTGGCTTAGTGCGGGTTGGTGGATGTCGCATGTGTTAGCAACATATGCAAAAACATGCAGTCTATGCTCTATTGTGTGACGTTTTCCGAGCGAACTGTCAAAGGAATGTCAGTGGGGTAGCGCCTGAGTCGCCCGCCCCGCTCAACCGGCACTTTTCGCTAAAGCACGGAAGAGGACGGATCTCGTATTGTTTTTCTTTGCCGTCTTTATGTCGTATTGATCTTGGTGTCCATTCGATTCATAGTAAAATTACCCACATATTGTACATGGTTTGGATTATTAGAAGTTTTAGTTGTTTAAATTTACATTAAGGCTGTTTTAAATACCCTCCCTTCAGAAATAGCTTCCACATGTTTAAGAATTATTCATTCTAGGACAGGTCGGTTTCCTCGAGACGTTTGTCTTGAGGTTATGATTCCGAACTCAGCTGCACGCAGCAGTACTGCTGCGTGCTGCTAAAAAAATAACGTAAAAATACCGCGCAAAAAATATAAATGACTAGCTGCGCCTTGCGGTTTCACCCGCGGTTGAAAAGTATCCTATGTGTTATTCTAGACTATAATCTATCTCTGTGCCAAATTTCATCCAGATCTGTTCAGCCGTTCTGGCGTGAAAGAGTAACAAACATCCATCCATCCATCCATCCATCCATCCATCCATCCATCCATACATACAAACTTTCGCGTTTATAATATTAGTAGGATTTTCAAATACCTAGTAAACAAATATTTTTTCACTAACCGATGTGTTTTTATTTTGTTTGCGTAAGGAAACTGATCACTAGGTCCTATTTGGTATTAATATTAGTACCTGGATGATCGAGCTTTGCTCGGTATTTTTTTTTTTAATTGTGTTTTTTGGAAAATAAGCAATTGATTTTAGTCTAACCTCAAAGCAAACACTCATTGACTTCGTGTTACTTACCAACGCCATCTGCTGTTGTGTCGTTAAAGCAATTAGTTGCTCACAAAAAATAGTATTATTATTCGCCAATAGAT
Organism: Peribatodes rhomboidaria; assembly: GCA_911728515.1. Lineage (NCBI taxonomy): Eukaryota > Metazoa > Arthropoda > Insecta > Lepidoptera > Geometridae > Peribatodes > Peribatodes rhomboidaria. The sequence goes on along the minus strand of OU452196.1, from coordinate 5,271,066 downwards.
GTCAGGAAGAGTCATAGTTTTCAGTTGAGATTACTCAAACGCCTCCTTTTTGTTATTTTTCTTCCAAGTTTATGTTTAAGTTGATTATTATCGATAAAACACGAATAAAATGACATTTTCTAAAAATGATTCCTAGCTAGATCGATTTATCGCCCCCGAAACCCCCATATACTAAATTGTATGAAAATCAGTATGAGAATCAGACCTTCTATAACAATACAAAATCAATAAGCCGATGTTCCACCTTTTTCTGCTAAAGTTGTGTTAATTTTAGACTGTTCGACCAAGCTAATTTTAGCTGTTGTTTCATGGAGCCACTGTCGTATCTTTGCACAGAACTGGGAGGTGTCAGCTGAACATAATCAGTTTCTCTACTTCGCCACCTGCGAAAATAAATTGGTCACAATAATTATAATAAGAATTTGTGCGTAATAGTTATATTTACCTAATTAATAATTCAACGTGAAATTGTTAGAGTAGCTATACCATTATTATTTATTTAACCTTAATTATTATTATTTTTCTTTAGCACACACCACCGTCCATGCTTAATCATAATGTTTTTATTCCATCCAAAGGTTGTCTGGAAGAGATCGCTCTTAAGCGATAAGACCGCCCACTGCGCCTTTATTTTTGAGTGTTTAGTTTAGATTTATTTGTATTTGGTGTCAATAAAGAGTTTTTGTATTGTATTGTATTGTACCATTAATGAAGCTTTGATCCGATTTTAAAACTTATTGGCGGAACAAGCGCGAAGCGTCTCCGTTTCAGCTTGGGCAAAATACTTTCGTATGTCCGGATAACCGGCGGATTTCTGGCTGTTCATCTACACGTCGCATTTTTCAACCGGTTCTCGTGAACTTTTGTCAAAGATCTAGAGATATATCCGGACAGAGATCCGGACAGAATTCGAACATACGAAAGCATTCGCAAAAATCTATATAAATTTAAATTGAACTGTGACTATCACAATTATAACACTAGAAATAAGGATAGGATAGCTGTACCGACATTTAGACTAAGTCAAATAAGTCATTTTTAGGCAACTGCGTTCGTTTTTACAATAAAATCCCGAAAAATATAACAGGGCTCACCGAGGGAAAATTCAAAATCACATGTAAAAACTACATTAATGAAACGAGGATATTATAAGGTTAAGAATTATTTAGAAGATAAAGATGTCTGGAGCCTTCCACTTCCGTCAAGTAGCCACTAGTATTTATAGATATTACCTAGTTGTAAGCCAAAATTTGTGAGACTAATTTATTTATTAATAAAAAAAATGCCCCTCAGTTTCTTGCCTGTTCTTCTGAGTAGAGGCTCTTTATCCGAACAAGGCAGTCGAGTCTATTTAAAAAAAAAAAACTTTGACGTTCATAAGTGTATCTTTGATACATAATTAAATAAATAAATAAATAAATTCGGGACACTTCCACACACGGTCGCCTGACCCCAAACTAAGCAAAGCTTGTACTATGGCTGCCAGGGACTGATATACATACTTAGATATTTTTAAATACATACTTAAATAGATATTAACACCCAGACATAGAACAAACACAAATGTTCATCACATGAATGTTTAGGTGCCCTAGGTGGGAATCGAACCCACGCCTCCAAGCCCAGAAGGCAGGTTCACTACTAACTGAGCCACCGAGGCAGAATTGAATAAAAACATTTTGACTTTGACTTTGAAACATCATGAAATTTTGCATACACGTTGTCTGGGGTACAGAAAGGCACTTGTCATCCCGAAAACATTAACGGTTCTTGTTCCGCGGGTGAAACCGCGGGGCGCAACTTCTTTTAAATAAACCACCAGTTTCCAATATTTGCGCACTGAAATTTATGGCTGTATTTAATTTAATGTGTAGCAGCTGAGCAAATTAGAATGAAATTCACGTGACTAAGTAAATTTGCTACAAGATGTATATTTCTGCTTTTGTTGAAGTTGAATATAAAATGCCCAAATTCAGAATTTTTGGTTTACAACAGGAGACTTCTGCCGAGGATCAACATGAAGGCGGCATTCTTCATATTACTTGGCTTTGTAAGTTTTACATTTTTAATTGTTTTTTATGGATGTAGTGATAAAGATTAAGAGTCCGGCGACCTAACTAATTTCGACCTAGGCGACCTAGACTAACTTCGCATTGGCTTAAGGTATTCTATAGCCATTTCGTCTAGAAGAAGAAGAGGAGTGAAGAGAGCGAGTAATGATACCTGACGAGCCTCTAAACTTACCTACAGAGTGACAAAGTGCAATTTCAATTTTTTTATGTCTTTTGCACTACCATAATCAGTCTTAAGTAACTAAGAATTTCCCTTGTATTATTGATTCATTTAACAGCAAATGATGTAGACAACCTCCCTATGTAATGGAATTTTTGATTTGCTTTGTCTACCTATTGAATAAATCAGTCAAAAGTGACCCCTTAAAATGCGGATATTTTTCATAGCTCTATTTTCGCTTGAGAATGTTTTAAAAAAAAACCAAGAACATAGGGGCGAAGATATTGTTAATTTAATTGTAGGTACATACTAAATTTCATCATAATCTGACAAACGGTTTTCAAGAAATTTCAGTAGTGCGTTTGTATGGAAATTTCACTACGTCGCGGCCCTCTTAAGAATCTCTTTCTTAATCTTAAGAATCTCTTTCTTAATCTTTAACACGCTTGGACGCTTTGATCACTTTAAGAGAATGAATGAAAGCAGATTGACGAAAAAGGTTTACAAGGCGAGTGAGGATGGTCAAGGCGGTCAGAACAACCTAGGCGTCTAGAGTCAAGACGACCTTGGTTCAAACCCAGCCAACACGCACCAATTTATTCATTGTCTGAGCATCTTCAGTGTGTGCGTCTTGTACGTCATCTGCTACATGACTAGAGCCCGGTGTATGGCGACAGGCTCACCCCCTGCACATTTGGGACTGAATATCGTCCAGCGAAGTGTGAGTGTTGTACACATCTGCCGCCTCTTCAGGGGAAAGGCGTGACGATATGTTACGTTATGGTATGTAATAAGCCGTACATTTTTTTTCTGAATTTTGTACATCTAACTTCTGTATTATAATTTGTATATTTCTTTTCAGTTGGCCGTTGCGTGCGTCGCTGGTATGTAATTTGACTCTTGTGATGACTCTTATAGGAAACCCAGTGTTTGTATAATAAATACAAATATCTTTATTCTTTTACAAATATCTTTATTAGCCAACCATTTGCACAATATACAGGCACTGTGGACCCCACACTTGGAAAAACCAGTATCCTGGGCGTCCACTTGAACGACACATTAAATTAAAGGCAGACTAAATGAATTTTTGAGAAATAATCTAAATGTTACACATGTTACAATACTATGTTAAAAAACCAGATTGGGCAGACTGTATGAGTGACTATTTATTTATTTACAAACAGGGTGATTTTATGTGTGTAATTGTGTATTTGTGTGTGTGTGTGTGTGTGTGTGTGTGTGTGTGTGTGTGTGAAGTGCGTTATGTTGGGTAGAGTAGGTAAGGAGAGAAAAGGAAAGGGGAATGGGAATAGGTATTTGTAGGTAATAAATAAGTGGGACGCAAAACAATAGGTTACTTGTGGTTAAATAAGAGTTGTTCAGTTTTGTCGTAAGATGTGTCGTAATGTAGCTACTATAGCTGTTACCCGCGGCTATTTGACTGCCCCGGTGGCTCAGTTGGTAGTGAACCTGCCTTCTGAGCTTTGGGGGCGTGGGTTCGATTCCCACCTAGGGCAAACATTCATGTGATGAACGTATTCGTGTTTGTTCTATGTCTGGGTGTTAATATCTATTTAAGTATGTATTTAAATATCTAAGTATGTTTATCAGTCTCTGGCAGCCATAGTACAAGCTTTCATGGGCGTACCCAGCTTCTGGCGTAGGAGGGGGCAAGTCAGATTTTTTAGGTCGGATCGTCCGCGGCTGTTTTGTCATACACACTACACAACACACCTACATGAGTCATTAGATGTATGTAGTGTAGTGTGTAGGGCAAACACCCGCAAATGATCCTGTTTTATAGGTAGTTTAATAAATAAAATTTTACAATCCTGTCACAGTAGTACATTTTACTATATTCTTAAGTGAATCATTAACCTAATTTGTCATTAAAATTTGGTGCAAGTTCCCTATTGCATCGTGCATTTTGTCAGTGTCGGTTTATTTAAAAGTTAGAGCATAACTCGTTTACACTTTAATTAGTAATTAGGGGAGTTCATACATGTTCTGCGAGATTTTCAAGGGGGGGCAGCTGCCCTCCCCTGCCCCCCCCTGGGTACGCCCATGCAAGCTTTGCTTAGTTTGGGGTCAGGCGATCGTGTGTGGAAGTGTCCCAAATTTATTTCCTTCCTTATTTAATAAATAAATAAGGAAATAAATTTTACACATAAATAAATAATAAATGTATAGCCGGTGCCGACCACCTAAATCTCCGAGGGCTTTGACGAAGTTGGATTGATGCTTATGTCGCAGCCAACTAGCTTAATTTTCCGTTCAATTAACAGCCTAGCCTTTTTAATATACGGCGCCGTTCAACTAGCTTCCTCATGATATCAAGCCATTTTAATCAATCGGCTAGAAAAATGACTTTTATCGACAACGTTTACTATTTAGTATAGAGTTGTTTAAAATTAACCACGAAGGCCAAGGCGGGAGATCTGCTTCGCTTCGCTCCCGCCTTAGCCTTCTAACCTAACCAATCAAAGTTGGATTTGCTCTGGTAGAGGAGTCGGGCAGCAGGGGTTTTAGAATATTTCAGAATTGCGGTTCGTATCGCGCATTTTGCGAATTTTATTTGCATAAAAATTAATTTCTTCTGTTCAAAATAGTATTTTCAACATATAATTATCATATTTTATGAATTGCATGAGCATCAGCCAGCCAGTTTATTAAAATGTTGTATTAGACGCTACGGCTGAATATCATTCAGGAAGCTAGTTGAACAGCGCCATCTAGTAAAATGGCTTAGCTGTTAATTGAACAGCTGATTAAGTAAGTTGTTTTTTTTTTATGTAGAATAGGTCGGCGTTTGACCACCAACTCGCCTGATGTTAAGCGACGTTGTGGTCTAAGATGGAGCACGACGACCTATTATGTACTTATTCACTCTAGTCTTGAAGTTTTGTAGAGTGTAGAAGTACAAAACTTGCAAATGACTGCTGCGCGACCGCAAATCGTATCGTCGCGCAATAAGGTTCATGGTCGCGCAGAGTCGTTGGCTGAACCAACAAATTTACGCAATGATATCTCACGGTACAGGCTTTGGGGCCCCAGTTCTTGCCGTGCGAGAGGTTTTTTGGTCACTCTCACTCCTAGGACGTCTGAAATGAGAGAGACAACGACAAAAATATTTAGACTTGTAAGAATAGCCTTTTAGGAGATGTCGCCTGACTTATCATTGCCATTTTTGAGGCTCGGGTGCCGTTTATCCCGTTTTTTATAAGTTCATTAAATGCATATAAAAGCCGATTCCTCTTTAGCTCAGATTTTTTTCTTCAATCAGTCACATACTTACTTGTTATTTTGTTTGCATCGACAGGGGCCGGTCCAGGGCTTGGAGCAGGTGAGTAGTAAAAGTGTGAAAGTACTTGGTACCTATTTAATTGATCATGGCGCGTACTTGTCCTTATCGAGTTAAGAGTCCGGCGACCACTTTTAGACTAACTTCTCATTGGCTTGAGGTACTCTATAGCCATTTCGTCTAGAAAAAGAAGACGAGCGAAGAGAGCAAGTAATGATACAGACGAGCCTCTAAAGTTACCTACAGAGTGACAAAGTGTAATTTCAATTTTTTTTTTTGACTTTTGCACTTCTGTATTCATTTTTAAATAACTAAGAATTTCCCTTGTATTATGGATTCATTTAACAGCTAATAATTTAGACAACCTCCCTATGTAATGGAATGTTTGATTTGCTTTGTCTACCTATTGAATAAATCAGTCAAAATTGACCCTTTAAAATGCGTATATTTTTCATAGCTCTATTTTAGTTTGAGAACGTTTTTAAAAAAAACCAAGGACATAGGGGCAGAGATATTGTTAATTTAATTGTACATGCTAAATTTCATCATAATCTGACAAACGGTTTTCAAGAAATTTGAGTAGCGCGTTTGCATGGAAATTTCAGAGCGTCGCGGCCCTCTTAAAGTGCCTATTCATAATACAATTTGCAATTGACTTCAATTATAATTAATATTCAATTTGGTAATTAATTTGTTGATTCAACTTGGGTTGATGTGACAAATTGCATGGTGAGGAGGCAAGTTCTGTCTACCTGCAACGTGTTGAATGTTGATTAAAAATCATATCTCCAAAATATTGAAAAAATCCTAAAACTGGACAATTGATGAAATTGAGTTTAATTATCGAACCTGCCCACAAAATTTCACGAGAATCGGTTGAGAAATGCGACCAGAACATCCTCTGTTCTTGTCGCATTTCTCAACTGATTCTCGTCGAACTGAACTGACGTCGGCTGCGAGATATCCAGCTCACGGAACCACTGATAGTACTGGATCTAGTGTTAGTAGACTCTAGGTTCTTGAACGTGTGAACAGCACACAAATATCGCATTATGATATGGAAAAAATCGACCGACCGATAAGTGAGTGGGATGTCAATGATCAGTTTCGACAAAAATGATTTTGCACGTCCAAATTTTGTCCGAACCTCTGTCTTCGTCTGGAATCGCAGTTCTTAACCAATTGTTTTGGGAGCTTTATGAGGGCTCTCCTCCGAGGGCTTTGACGATGCTGGATTGGTATGTGTGTCACAGCCAACTAGCTTAATTCGCCGTTCAATTAATAGCCAACCTTTTTTACTTTAGCTTCCTCATGATATTCAGCCATTCAATCAATCGGCTAGGAAAAATGACTTGGATCGACGACGTTGACTACTTGCCTAGCCCAGACATTTAAGTACAGTGAGTTCCTTGAATTGTGAAAAATAAGGATAGTGTATATATGCAAAATATTATGCATATATAGTGTATATATGCAAAAATAGGGATAGCGGTTCATGTCACGTATTTTCGGATCTTTTTCATATGTTTTTTTCAATAACTTGCGCTTGATGGGCTTGCGTTTGGCTGCCAACATTCCTGATGATAAGCAGTGATGCAGTGAAATAATACGAAACACACTTCTTCGGTCAAAAATTGTATTTTTGTCATAAAATCACCCTACTGTAGGAATTGAGTAAGCATCAGCCAGCCAGTTTTTAATATGTTGTAATAGACGCTATGGCTGAATATCATTCAGGAAGCTAAATGGTTAGGCTGGTAATTGAACGGTCGATTCAGCAAATTGGCTGCGACGTGTATCATATTTGACATCGTGTATCATAACTGGCCTTCAGTATTCTGATTTTACATAGCAGTTTTCGAGGCTCGAGTACCGTTTTTCCCGTTTCTTATGAGTTTAATTTATTTAATGCGTATAAAAGCTGATTCCTCTTTAGCTCAGATTTTTTTCTTTAATCAGTCATATACTTACTTGTTGTTTTGATTACATCGACAGGAGCCGGTGCAGGGTATGGAGCGGGTGAGTAGTATAAGTTGAAAGTGCTTGGTATTTATTTAAGTGATCATGGCGCGTACTTGTGCCTATGGAGTTAAAGTGCCTATATACTCACGATGTAATCTAGTATTCAATTTGTTGATTAAACTTGGGTTCAATTGACAAGTTGCATGGTGAGGAAGCAATTTTGAGTGTACTTTCAAGATGTTAAATGCTGAAAAAAATCAACGTTCCACCTTTTTTGAAAAAAATGTAAGACGAATCTAAGAGAAAAAGCTAGACGGTGTCTAGTCTAGGTCTAGTAAAATGACTAGGCTGACAAATGTCAGCCTAGTCAGCCTAGTCTCGAAAATTGATTTGTCAAATATGACAAATCAATTTTCGAGACTCGGGTGCCGTAATCAGTCACATACTTACATGTTTTTATGTTTGCTTCGACAGGGGTCCGTGTAGGGTATGGAGCGGGTGAGTAGTACAAGTGGAAGTTGCTTGGTGCTTATTATAATAATAATATAATAATAATCATTTATTTGCTTATTAAATAGTTTTACAATTTCATGAGATTTCCTGTCTCCCAAACTAGAGTGATCCTGTGCTATGGGAGACAGTTTGTTCTTCAGTAGGATACCCATCCTATCAATCAATGTACCCACATTAGGGACAACTAATTGCCAGTGTTTGAACAAGGACAGTGTAAGGTAATAAATAGGTTAAAAAAGGGAATACCGTGGTAGGGGTGGAGGTTTTGAAGAATATGCACCAAAAACACAATTTAGGGTGAGAATCAGACTAGTAAATTTTCTGTTTCGTTATACTCGTAATTAAGAGTTTGCAACCATGACATTAGTTTCCTTTAAATTCTCCTAAATTGATCATGGCGCGTGCTTGTGCCTATCGAGTTAAAGTGCCTACTCACGATGCAATCCCGTATTCAATTTGTTGATTCAACTTGGTTTCTTAAGCCTGGCCTTCAGTATTCGGGAAAAAGTAAGTCGAGGGATTCAGAATATTTGTATATGCTTAATTGAGAATCAGCCAGTTGTTGCAAAATGTGTCTCAAACTCGTTTGAACATTTCTTTTCTAACGAGTTAAGCGTTTTGGTGGCGTCAACAAGTATACTCGTTGATGCCACCAAAACGTCAACGTTAACAAGTATACTCGTTGACGCCACCAAAACGTCAACGTCAACGAGTATACTCGTTGACGCCACCAAAACGCTTAACTCGTCTTCAGATGTAGCAGATGCTTTTCTAAAAGAACACATCTCGCGGGACATACCAGATATTCGGTCCAGATACACTTTCACCTCTGAAATTAATAAAACTTTCAAAAGCTTAAAAGTTATATCTAGTGAAGATCCATGGAGATTATCAGTAAAAGTTATGGTCTAGAAACTATTGCACCACACCTCATGGACATATTTAACCTGTGCATTGACAGAGGCACATTTCCCGATTCAATGAAACATAGAAATAATACCCCATCTTCTAATCGGGGAGTAAGTCAGATCACTCGAATTACAGAGCCGTGTCTGTGCTTCCAGCTTTGAGAAAAATACTTGAAACACACTTCTTCGACCAAAAATTGTATTTTTGTCATAAAATCCCCTTATTGCGTGAGCATTAGCCAGCCATCTGTAATAGACATGTTGTAATAGACGCTACAGCGAAACATTCAGGAAGCTATATAGCTAGTTGAATAACTAGCTAGTTGAACAGCGCCTAGTGTCTAGTTAAATAGCTAGGCTGTTAATTTAACGGCTGATTAAGCAAGTTGGCTGCGACATGTACAGCTCGTATTTGACATAAAAGTCAAAAGACCTGGCCTTCAGTATTTTGTTTTGCAATGTATGCCATTTTCGAGGCACGAGAGCCGTTTTTCCCGTTTTCTATTAGTTCAATGCATACAAAATCCTTTTCTTCAGTCAATCACGTACTTACTTTTTATTTTGTTTGCTTCGACAGGGGCCGGTGCAGGATATGGAGCGGGTGAGTAGTATAAGTTGAAAGTGCTTGGTACTTATTATTTGATCATGGCGCGTACTTGTGCCTATCGAGTTATAGTGCCTACTCACGATGCAATTTATTGAATTTTTTTATTCAACTTGGTTCACTTCACTAATTGCATGGTGAGAAGGCAAGTTAAGTCTACCTTCAACATTTTGAATGTTGAATCTCCACCATTTTGGAAAAAATCAAAAACTGACTACAAAAAAAGACTGTAAAATTATCGAACCTGTCTACAACATTTCATGAGAATCGTTTGAACAATGTGACCTGTTGAGGAAGACAGACGTCTCCATTTCATAGAGCTACTAAAAGTACTGGATCCAGAGTAATCGAGTGTTGACCTTTGATTTTGCACGTGTGAACAGCACTCTGCAAAATCTGGGTGTCTTCAAGTCTCGAGTGAATCGGTTTCTTGTAGGCAAGCGTGCTCCATCGTAGGCCGCATCACTGCTTATCATCAGGCATGTTGGCGGCCAAACGCAAGCCTATTAAGTAAAAAAAACATAAAGGTCACATTTTGACATGGAAATAATCTACCGAGCGAGCGTTGGCGAGTGAAGCGTCTCTGCTTCAGCTTTGACAAAAATGCTTTCGTATGTCCGAATCCTGTTGTAAAAAGTTTTTATTTTATACTAGCTGCACCCTGCGGTTTCACCCGCGGTTAAAGATAGATAGATAGATAGATAAACTCTTTATTGTTCACACCACAGATAACAAAACAACAAGAGAAAAATAATGATAAACTTATTAAATAGTGTAACAACTGGCGGCTTTATCGCTTGTGCTTTGTGCTATTCTAGACTATAATCTATCTCTGTGCCAAATTTCATCCAGATCTGTTCAGCCGTTCTGGCGTGAAAGAGTAACAAACATCCATCCATCGATCCATCCATTCTTACAAACTTTTGCGCTTATAATATTAGTAGGATTTTTTTTGTGGATATTAAAGAGACTGACCGGTCTAAACTTAGCATTTAAATCAGTGAGTGTAAATCACCCCTATTTTCCCATCCTTAGGGTAAGTTTTTTTTTTAAGTTAAAAAGTCATTCAAAGTCAAGTTATGTCCTTTAGTAATTTCCTTTCCCTTAATAACGTGTGTGCAAACTTTAATGATGGCTGGCTGGGTCACAAAGTGTAACAAAGCCTATAATATAATTTTCACACCACCTGCTCGACAATGACCAATTACATTTATCACGTAGACTCAATGTAAAGCAGGCATTGCCTCCCTAGGGAGATAATGTTGTATGAAACTCCCGAGGGAGTTTTCGAGCAAAGAGGTTAAATTGAATAAAAACTCAGCAAAGGGAGTAGTTATACGAAAACCGAACTGGCCACCACAAAAAAGAGAAAAGCATGCAATTTTAAAATAAAATTAACGCTGTTTTTTTTATCAGAATGTCATTTTATTTGTCAAAACCATATTGCGCGGCGATAAGATTGGCGGGCGCACAGCATCGACAGAAATTGAGCATTGCCATCCAGCGTGGCAACGCTGCTAGCATTCTAGGCATCTTTCTTTCAGCCAACGGCCTTTTAGATTAAAATATGATTGGATTGTACATGCAAATATTAATATTATATAAATAATTTTTCCATTTTGTATTGTTTGCAGGGGTATCAGCGGCATCAGTGGTACAAGCGGCATCGTTAGCGTTAAATGTTGCTGGTAAGTGACTACAAACAGTGGATAAATCTATTGCTTACTAATAAAATAACTTTTTTATCTTTGTGTACCGTATGAAATACATCGTAATTGCGCTACATAATTATCTAATGGACATGGAAGAAAGAGACTAGGTTACGCGACACAGGTACGCCTAGTGCGAAATCTAGGGTACTCTAGTTATATTTTTTTCCTTATACTTTTACTCTGGTGAAAGAGGAGGCTTCGGCCGTGGCTAGTTACCACCCACCGGACCAAGCCATGCCGTGAAATGACCTAGTCGTGTGTCAAGATGTAGTCCGGTGTAACCGTTCCGAAGACGGGTCTGAGCAGTACCGCACTTGTAGCGCCTCACTCAACTGCTGTCTTTGTACTTCTTCACTCTACAAAACTTCAAGGCTAGAGTGAATAAGTATCTTATAGGTCGTCGTGCTCCATCTTAGACCACAACGTCGCTTAACATCAGGCGAGTTGGTGGTCAAACGTCGACCTATTTTACATAAAAAAAAAATTAAATCTCTATAATTAGATATACTTACATCATACTTGCACTATGCATGTTAAATTAATAGAAAATAGTCTAAGTGGAGGTTGATACTTACTTGATCACGGTGCTTACTACCTACAAGTAGAGCGAAAAAGTCTTGATCATCAAGATCGGTAAAATAATTAACACGAACTTTAATAACACGATTTCTCGGAATTCTTCGTGGAAAAGAACGTTCTAATTCTTCTAATTGATCTTCAATTGATTCAAACAAATTTAATTATAACAAAACAAAAGGGAAATATCCCTTCTAGTTCAGAGTACCTTAGTGTTGAAAGGAAGCAGGTGACATTTTTTGGAAAAAGATAGGTAGCTATCAGATTTGTATGGAATTTTTTAATCGAAAATACTACGGTCATTTGTTATATAAAGAAGAAAGCGTTATACTATATCATACATTAAGAAATTCACAAACCAATTAAGACTTAAATATTTTAAACCAGCTGTTTTGCCCATGGTTTCCCTCACGTTTTTTAACCTGTGTCACTCAGGAATGATATACGCTTCAATTTTTGCATGTTTACAATCTATTAAAACTAAAAAGAATATAGTAGTGCAGATGTAGATGAAAATATTTTTAGTGTTTTTTTCGTAGATTAGTTTTTTGGGAACTAATCTTGTTGTACTTCGGGAATAATTCTCCATATGACCGTCCTCTTCATTATCTCGAAATAATATCCGTGCGTAAGTGTACCCCCTAATTTCACAGCAGTGTTTTTTAATATTTTAAAAGAAAGCGTTCTTAAATTTGCTTTTATTAAGGAAGGCCGTATCATTACATAATATTAACCTATTTTCACAGGTGGTGTTGGAGGAGGTGTTTTAAATAACATTAACGGTAAGTTTTAACTTGTACTTTATTTTGTCACTTCCCTCTGGTATCACTTAAAAGTCAATAGAAGTTTGCGTTTAATGTATATTTGTTTATACAGCATGTTACTAAAACCTGGGTGTTTGGTAGAGGGTCCAACAAACCAAATAATCTATCCTAATCTATCTATCCCAGTCGATATTGGATGCGCACCTCGAACATGTAACAGGGTTTTCGTAAAAGCCTGTTTTTTGAGGAATTAGCATATATACAGACGGAGAGTCAGTCACACGCGGAAAGTGACTTTCACCCAACTGCGCAAGAAGGAGGGTTATGTTTTTCGAGTGTGTATGTGTGTGGGTATGTACTCGTATGTATGCACGTATGGACGTTCGCCCGCCATCCCTGACGCAACCCCATTCGGTGTTAACCGCACTAAATTACCACAAACAAATCGATTAATCGTCAAAAACAACAGAATAATACTATCGATTAAAAACTCTCAAAGTGATCTCAAACTGATCAAGTCTCTGGCAGCGATAGTACAAGCTTTGCTTAGTTTGGGGTCAGGCGACCGAGTGTGACAATGTCCCAAATTTATTTATGTTATTTGCTAATTGTTATTGTTGCGCCCTGCGATTTAACCGAGGATCCCACGTTGACTGGTAATTTGTCGGGATAAAAGCTATCCTATGTCCTTTCTTGTAAAAAATTATATGTAAAATTTCACGACAATCGATAGAGTTAGACAAAGCGTCCAATTCAGTAAAATAAAAAAATAAATAAAAAATTAATTAAATTGTGGTTATCTTATTTTTTTTTATTATATCAACCGGATCAAGACAACCGGATCGACACGGAAACAACTCGCAAGCTATGATCGAAAACTTTTATAAACTTTGATTTAATTTAATTTTGGTTATCTTTTATTTTAAAATTATTTGAATTATTATTTGCCCACTTTTAACACATTCATGTTTATAAAAAAAAAAAAAAAACTTAAACTTAACCTACTTTTCAAGACAACCGGATCGACACGAAAACAATTTTATAATCGATCGAACACTTTTATAATCTTTAGACTCTGAGACTTTCGCTTCGCCGGCAGATGCTGTTAGCTATGGTGCTGCTCGTACTAATGGCGCTGGTACTTATAGTGCTGGTGACTATGGAACTGGTGCTTATGGAACTGGTAAGTACTCCAAGCGAAGGTTGATACACTTCCACATCCACTTCCGCTAAGTAGCCACTAGTACATTACCTAGTAATACCAATAGTACAGTACTAGCTATTGTTACCTAGGTATAAGCAAACATTTCAAAACATTAACAACACATCTGAGACAGTAAATTATTCATTAAAAAAAAATGCCGCTCAGTTTCTTGCCTGTTCTTCCGAGTAGAGGCTCTTTTCGAACAAGGCGGTCGAGTCTATTAAACAATGTTGACGTTCATAAGTGTATCTTTGGTATGTACCCAATTGAATAAAAATATTTTGACTTTGACTTTGATGCTAACTTGATCTCGGTGCTCACTCGTGCCTCCTAATAGTTCGCAATGAACTGCAACAGTATTTTAATTAATATTGATTTGTACATCATTTTGTGAATAAATACGTAATAGGTAGTGCGTTAGTTCCAGTAAGTTTTAGTGCAAATCTTAGACTATTATTTTATCAGGTGGTTACGGTAATTTGTTCTAAATAGAAAAAGTCAAAAATATTAGACAATTTTCAAACTAATCCAAAAACTTAAATTATTTATTATTTAGTATTATTTTTCATGGGGTAGTTTGGGAAACAATCTAAATAATAAGATACAACCAGATCCAGATCTGTTCAGCCGTTCTGGCGTGAAAGAGTAACAAACATCCATCCATCCATCCATCCATTTTTACAAACTTTCGCGTTAAAATATTAGTAGGATAAGCCGTTACCAAAGAGACCAGAGTCCAACATTAAAAAAAATACAGGTTGGTTTTGAGCAGAGTATTCATGTTTTTGTCAGTTGTTATTTTAGTACCAACTACGTAATATTCTGTGATGTTGTTTGACGCATTTGGTAAGCGGCGCGTTTTTTTTATTAATTTACAGAATTTCATGACAAAAAGATTTATTTATTCAGAAAAAAGTATCCTAAAACCTTCCTTGTGACGTATCGCGTAATTTGCGTATTTATTTTTGTCATAATCAATTCAAAACACATTTCTTCGGTCAAAATAGTATTTTTGTTTTACAATCACCCTTTTTCATTTTTTGCATGAGCACCAGCCAGCCAGTTGATTAAATGCTGAACGATTGAATATCATTCAGGAAGCTAGTTGAACAGCGCCATGTATTAAAATGGCTAGGCTGTTAATTGAACGGCTGATTAAGAAAGTTGACTGCTACATGTACATCTATCTTATTTGCCAAAAAAGTCCAGAAGCCTGGCCTCCAATGTTCTCTGCATTGTCATTCACCCCAACCGCGCATATTCCTGCTGAGCGACCGCAAATCGTATCACCGCATAACAAGGTTCATGGTCACGCAGTGTCGAGGGCTAAACCTAAAACTTTTCGCAGTGAGATGTCACGGTACGGGCCCAGGTATTTTGACGTGCGAGTTTATTTGGTCACTCTCACTACTATGACGTTTGAAAGGACAGAGACAACGACAAAAAAAATTGTCGTTGCTTTTGTTCAAATTACAATTTATACGAAAAGCTATCCAGAAGACGTCGCCAGATTTTACATTGCCGTTTTTGAGGCACGGGAGCCGTTTTCCCGATTTTCATGAGTTCAATGCATACAAAAGCTAAGTGTCTATAGCTTTGAGACTTTTCTTCAGTCAGTCACATACTTACTTGTTGTTTTGTTTGCATCGACAGGCTTCGTTGCAGGATATGGACAAGGTGAGTAGTACAATTGGAAGTTGGTTGGTATTTATTTATCATGGCGCGTACATGTGTCTATCGAGTTAAAGTACTGACAATGCAATTTCGTATTTAATTTGTTGATTTAACTTGGGTTGGTTCGATTAATTGCGTGGTAAAGAGGCAAGTTGACGCCTACCTTCAACATGTTTAAATAAAATCAATACATTTATTGGTGCTGCCTCAAAATTGAAAAAATGGACAGACGTCGGCCGCGAGGTCTCCAGCTCACAGAGTCACTATAATGTTGGACCCAATGTAATCGAATGTTTCCCATGCTTCTTGCGTTCCTTACGTGTTGCAACGGTCGAAATAAGTTCGTAATTCATTCATGCAGTTAGCAAATGAACCAAAGTTAACAAAAAAAGACCTTGATAATGTTTTTCAATAATTGATAAAAAGGGTTACGATTTCTTGTGAGTATTAGTTTCTTACTTTACATAACATTTTCGACTTTGCTTCTGCAGCTTAGTAGATAATGCACCGAGGGGACAAGACATTGCTTTGTATCAGAGGTGAATAGGTACTCTACTTTTCACACCTTCTGCGAGGCAAGAAAAGGAACTGAGAAAAATTATACATCAAACACCGTTTTTTAGAGTTTTGTATGGAAACCAAAAAGGCGTCGTGACTTTCTAGGTCAAAGGATCTCCATTATTTTCTAAAACTTGTGATTTTTCGACTATAAAATGTGCAATAATGTTGGATTATTACTTTTATCAGTTCATTAACGTACATGAGCGTGGGTACATTTTAACTGAGAAATACGTAATCTACTAGATACTTGCAAATAAATGCACACCTCATGCGGCGCCAAAAATGAGAAGAAAAAAAGCAGCGTTTTTTTGTTTAAAAATTTCATGCATGTGCGTTCTTTTTTTTGTGGTGGCCAGTTCAATTTTCGAATAAATCGTCCCTTTGCTGAGTTTTTACTCAATTTCAGCCTCTGTGCTCCAAAACTCCCATGGGAGTTTCATGCAACACTATCTCCAATGGAAGGGGATGCCTTGCATTACGTTGAGTCTACGTGATATATAAATAGTCATAGTCGAGAAGATTTCACAAAATTTCAGAAGAAATTCACAAACCAATAAAGACTTAAATATTTTAAACCAGCTGTTTTGCCTGTGGTTTCCCTCGCGTTTTTAAACCTGTGCCACTCAGGAATTATATAGGCTTCAATTTTTGAATTTTTTAAATCTAGTAAAATTAAAAAAGAATATAGGTAGTATTAGTGTAGATGTAGATAAAAATATTTTTAGTGTTTTTTTCGTGGATTCGTTTTTTGGGAACTAATCTTGGAATACTTCGGGAATAATTCTCCATATGACCGTCCTCTTCATTATCTCAAAATAATATCCGGGCGTAAGTGTACCCCCTAATTTCACAGCAGTGTTTTTTAATATTTTAAAAGAAAGCGTTCTTAAATTTGATTTTTTTAAGGAAAGCCGTATCATTACATAATGTTAACCTATTTTCACAGGTGGTGTTGGTGGAGGTGTTTTAAATAACATTAACGGTAAGTTTTAATTTGTACTTTATTTTGTCACTTTCCGCTGGTATCACTTAAAAGTCAATAGAAGTTTGCGTTTAATGTATATTTGTTTAAACAGCATGTTACAAAAACCCTGTTATACCGCGTTATAACCAAATCCAAATTCTTCATTAAACACGCTTATGTGGTTTGTCGGACCCTCTACCAAACACTAGGTATAGTTGAAAGGCATGTACACATATTAAAAAGTATTCATGTAAAAATACCATAAAAAAACGTTAAAAATAGCAAGAGCTATGACCGGTTTTAGAACGCAGGAAGAAAAGGAAATTTTACACAAATGTTAACAAGTCTGAATCATACGTTGGCGGCTTTTATTCTAAGAAAGCAGCAGCACGATGCGAATAGTTAGCAAATAAAACCAACGCAATTAGTGGCTGCGTTTGCGCATTTAGGAGGCGGAGCTAGAAAGCTAGAGCTAAAGCTAGGAGATAGAACTCGGAGTAAGTGTAATTTTTTTTAGTCAATATGGGCAGGTTAAGGGAGCTCCCATACAACAGACACGTAAATTTTGCCGTTTTTGTAAATAAAGGTGCGGAAGCCTTCGTGCGCAAGTCCGACACACACCTGGCTGGTTTTAATAGAATGATGGTAAACATACATTATACAAATAGATATAAGCCGATGCAGTGCCACTATAAAGGCCAGAATTCTAATAATTCACGACATCTATGTATATCTGATTGATGCCGTCGACCGATTGTGCTCATATAAAATAAATTATATAAAGTACTGATAATAAATTATATACTGCTCGCACCTTTGGGATGGATCGGCCAAGTTGCAGCTCGAGGCGTTGGAGTCCATCGAGAAACGTGCGAAGAAGCTCATTGGCAACGACTCCCTTGTCTAGACTGAACTACAAAGTTTTGATCATCGGCGCAAGGCTGCTAGTCTATCGGTTTTTATCGGATACATTTTGGGGAGTGTGCATCTGCTTTGCATGAACTTATTCTCCATGGCCCGTTCTTGTATAAAACAAGCAAGAGTTACAAAAAAGCGGTATCGTTTTATGGTCGACATACCAACAACACGAACGAAACGCTTTGGTGCCTCATTTCTCATACGGACCGCTAGAGTGTGGAATACTATGCCAGAGTGTGTTCCCTGACACTTTTAATCTGGGTGTCTTCAAGTCTCGAGTGAATCGGTTTCTTCTAGGCAAGCGTGCTCCATCGTAGGCCGCATCACTGCTTATCATCAGGCATGTTGGCGGCCAAACGCAAGCCTATTAAGTAATAAAAAAAGAAACACAAAGGTCGCATTTGACATAGAAATAATTGACCGAGCGAGCGAAACGTCTTTGCTTCAGCTTTGACGAAAAGGCTTTCGTATGTCCAAATCCTGTTGTAAGAAGTTTTAATTCTATTATTTTTTATGGGTAGACAACAGACTGACCGGTCTAAACTCAGCATTAAAATCTGTGAGTGTATAATTATCACCCCTATTCTCCCTCCCTTAGGGTAAGTTTTTTTCACATGAGACCACCCTCAGGGTATATACCCTTTCCAATAAAAAAAGAATTATCAAAATCTGACTACTCTGTAAAAAGTTATGCGTGATTACACATAAAAAATAGATAAAAAATTTAAATGCGTCGACTTCTAAACTTCCTCGGTTTCGTCGGTTAAAAAGGTACCTTTATGTCTTTTACTGTGCCCTTAATAACGTGTGTAAAACTTTAATGATGACTGGCTGGGTAACTGGGTAACAAAGCGTAACAAAGCCTATAATATAATTTTCACACCACCTGCTCGACAATGACCAATTACATATCACGTAGACTCAACTTAAAGCAAGACATTGCCTCCCTAGGGAGATAATGTTGTATGAAACTCCCGAGGAAGCTTTCGAGCAAAGAGGTTAAAATTCAATCAAAACTCAGACAAGTTATTTGAAAACTTAACTGTCCACCACCAAAAAGAGAACGCAAATGCTTGCAACTTTAAAATAAAATAAACGCTGTTTTTTATCTCCTAGTTTTTAGCGCTACACGTAGTGTGCATCTGCCAGTGTCTAGTAAATTACGAATTTCTTAGTTCGTCTTATTCTAGTAATGATAACCAAGTGATTGCAACGATCATCGCCTTTTTGGTTTTCAGTCAAAACTCTAAAATAAAAAAACGGTGTTTGATGTAAAACATATTTTCTCAGTTCCATTTTATTGTCTCGCAGATGTGAGAAGTAGAGTATTCACCTCTGGGATAAAGCAGTGTCTCGTTTTGGGCGGCTTGAATCCCTCGCTTCACTCAGGACTCTACATAACTCCCTCGCTTATATTGTAACTACCTCACTGCGCTCGAGAGTTAAGCGCAACGACTACTCTAGAGTCCGTCGTTACGCTCAGGGTTCAATAAGCCGCTCGAAACGTAAAAGACTGCTTAACTCCCTAGGCGAGTAATCTACTACGAGTATTATTAGGAAACGGAGATTTTATAAATTTTTTTTTTTTACATCTTTATGACTTGTGATACTATCTCTTTTCTCGTGATACTTTCTCTTTCCTCGGTTAAATAATTACTGGATTGTTGTTAAATTCAATTATTACTTATTATTGCTCTATCTCTATACAGGGACCTGGCTAAATGATTGGTGGAGGCGTCAGGTGTTCAGAATGCTGGCATTTATGTCGACCAGAAATTGAGCAATGAATTTGCAGAAATTCAGCGTGGCAATGCTACTAGCATTTTGGGCACCTTTCTCTGCCAACGACCTTTTAAATCTTAATTAATAATATATATAAATCTCGTGTCACAATGTTTGTCCTCAATGAACTCCTAAACCACTTAACCGATTATAATAAAATTCGCACACCATGTGCAGTTCGATCCAACTTGAGAGATAGGATAGCTCAAAACGCGAACGAAGTCGCGGGGTGACAGCTAGTTAAAATATAATTGCATGATGAATGTGCGTAGGACGAGGGTTCTGAAACCACAAAATAAATGGAAAATAAAATATTTAGACAGGACCCACCGTAGCTTGTGATTGAAATGAAAAGATCAGAGAGCTTACTATGATATCTTATTGCGATGATGGTTACGTTTTGTTTTCGACGCTGTGCGACCATGAACCTTATTGCGCGGCGATAGGATTGATGGTCGCACAGCATCGACAGAAATTGAGCATTGCCTTCCAGCGTGGCAACGCTGCTAGCATTCTAGGCATCTTTCCCTCAGCCAACGGCCTTTTAAATTAAAATATGATTGGATTGTAACATGCAAATATTAATATTATATAAATAATCTTTCCATTTTGTATTGTTTGCAGGGGTATCAGCGGCATCAGTGGCACAAGCGGCATCGTTAGCGTCAAAAGTTGCTGGTAAGTGACTACAAACAGTGGATAAATCAATTGCTTACTAATAAAATTACTTGTTTATCTTTGTGTACCGTATGAGTTACAACGTAGTTGTGCTACATAATTATATAATGGACATGGAAGAAAGAGACTAGGTTACGCGACACAGGTACGCCTAGTGCGAAATCTAGGGTACTCTAGTTATATTTTTTTCCTTATACTTTTACTCTGGTGAAAGAGGAGGCTTCGGCCGTGGCTAGTTACCACCCACCGGACCAAGCCATGCCGTGAAATGACCTAGTCGTGTTTCAAGATGTAGTCCGGTGTAACCGTTCCGAAGACGGGTCTGAGCAGTACCGCACTTGTAGCGCCTCACTCAACTGCCGTCTTTGTACTTCTTCACTCTACAAAACTTCAAGGCTAGAGTGAATAAGTATCTTATAGGTCGTTGAGTTCCATCTTAGACCACAACGTCGCTTAACATCAGGCGAGTTGGTGGTCAAACGCCGACATATTCAACATAAAAAAAAAATTAAATCTCTATAATTAGATACACTTACATCATAATTGCACTATGCATGTTAAATTAATAGAAAATAGTCGAAGTGGAGGTTGATACTTACTAGATCACGGTGCTTACTACCTACAAGTAGAGCGAAAAAGTCTTGATCATCAAGATCGGTAAAATAATTACCACGAACTTTAAAAACACGATTTCTCGTAATTCCGTGGAAGAGAACGTTCTAATTCTACTAATTGATCTTCAATTAATTCAAACAAATTTAATTATAACAAAACAAAAGGGAAATATCCCTTCTAGTTCAGAGTACCTTAGTGTTGAAAGGAAGCAGGTGACATTTTTTGGAAAAAGATAGGTAACTATCAGATTTGTATGGAATTTTTTAATCGAAAATACTACGGTCATTTGTTATATAAGAAAGAAAGCGTTATACACAAAGCGAAATTCACAAACCAATAAAGACTTAAATATTTTAAACCAGCTGTTTTGCCCGTGGTTTCCCTCACGGTTTTTAACCTGTGTCACTCAGGAATGATATAGGCTTCAATTTTGAATTTTTTAAATCGAGTAAAATTAAAAAAGTATATAGTATTAGTGTAGATGTAGATTTTTTTCGTGGATTCGTTTTTTGGGAACTAATCTTGGAGTACTTCGGGAATAATTCTCCATATGACCGTCCTCTTCATTATCTCAAAATAATATCCGTGCGTAAGTGTACCCCCTAATTTCACAGCAGTGTTTTTTAATATTTTAAAAGAAAGCGTTCTTAAATTTGATTTTATTAAGGAAATAAGCAAGGCCGTATTTTTATATTAACTTAGTACCTACATAATATTAACCTATTTTCACAGGTGGTGTTGGAGGAGGTGTTTTAAATAACATTAACGGTAAGTTTTAACTTGTACTTTATTTTGTCACTTCCCGCTGGTATCACTTAAAAGTCAATAGAAGTTTGCGTTTAATGTATATTTGTTTATACAGCATGTTACTAAAACCCTGTTATACTGGGTGTTTGGTAGAGGGTCCAACAAACCAAATAATCTATCCTAATCTATCTATCCCAGTCGATATTGGATGCGCACCTCGAACATGTAACAGGGTTTTCGTAAAAGCCTGTTTTTTGAGGAATTAGCATATAATTATACAGACGGAGAGTCAGTCACACGCGGAAAGTGACTTTCACCCAACTGCGCAAGAAGGAGGGTTATGTTTTTCGAGTGTGTATGTGTGTGGGTATGTACTCGTATGTATGCACGTATGGACGTTCGCCCGCCATCCCTGACGCAACCCCATTCGGTGTTAACCGCACTAAATTACCACAAACAAATCGATTAATCGTCAAAAACAACAGAATAATACTATCGATTAACAACTCTCAAAGTGATCTCAAACTGATCAAGTCTCTGGCAGCGATAGTACAAGCTTTGCTTAGTTTGGGGTCAGGCGACCGAGTGTGAACCAATGTCCCACATTTATTTATGTTATTTGTTAATTGTTATTGTTGCGCCTTACGATTTAACCGAGGATCCCACGTTGACTGGTAATTTGTCGGGATAAAAGCTATCCTATGTCCTTTTTTGTAATAAAGTATTTATGCAAAATTTCACGACAATCGACAGAGTTAGTTAAAGTGTAACAAAGCGTACAATTCAGTAAAATAAAAAAAAATGTTTATTTATTTAAATTGTGGTTATCTTATTTTTTTTTATCATATCAATCGGATCAAGACAACCGGATCGACTCGGAAACAACTCGCAAGCTATGATCAAAAACTTTTATAAACTTTGATTTAATTTAATTTTGGTTATCTTTTATTTTAAAATTATTTGCCAACTTTTAAACATTTATGTTTATAAAAAAAGACTTAAAGAAAACTTAAACTTAACCTACTTTTCAAGACAACCGGATCGACACGAAAACAATTTTATAATCGATCGAACACTTTTATAATCTTTAGACTCTGAGACTTTCGCTTCGCCGGCAGATGCTGTTAGCTATGGTGCTGCTCGTACTAATGGCGCTGGTACTTATAGTGCTGGTGACTATGGAACTGGTGCTTATGGAACTGGTAAGTAGTCCAAGCGAAGGTTGATACACCCACTACCACTTCCGCCAAGTAGCCACTAGTACATTGCCTAGTAATACCAATAGTATACAGTACTAGCATATTGTTACCTAGGTATAAGCAAACATTTGTGAGACAGTAAATTAATCATAAAAAAATAAATGCCGCTCAGTTTCTTGCCTGTTCTTCCGAGTAGAGGCTCTTTTTCTAAGCAAGGCGGTCGAGTCTATTAAACAATTTGACGTTCATAAGTGTATCTTTGGTATGTACCCAATTGAAAAAAATATTTGACTTTGACTTTGATGCTAACTTGATCTCGGTGCTCACTCGTGCCTCTGCTACATGTACATCTATCTTATTTGCCAATAAAGTCCAGAAGCCTGGCCTCCAATGTTCTCTGCATTGTCATTCACCCCAACCGCGCATATTCCTGCTGAGCGACCGCAAATCGTATCACCGCAAGGTTCATGGTCACGTAGCGTCGATGGCCAAACATAAAACTTTTCGCAGTGAGATGTCACGGTACGGGCCCAGGTATTTTGACGTGCGAGTTTATTTGGTCACTCACTACTATGACGTTTGAAAGGACAGAGACAACGACAAAAAAATTTGTCGTTGCTTTTGTTCAAATTACAATTTATACGAAAAGCTATCCAGAAGACGTCGCCAGATTTTACATTGCCGTTTTTGAGGCACGGGAGCCGTTTTCCCGATTTTCATGAGTTCAATGCATACAAAAGCTAAGTGTCTATAGCTTTGAGACTTTTCTTCAGTCAGTCACATACTTACTTGTTGTTTTGTTTGCATCGACAGGCTTCGTTGCAGGATATGGACAAGGTGAGTAGTACAATTGGAAGTTGGTTGGTATTTATTTATCATGGCGCGTACATGTGTCTATCGAGTTAAAGTACTGACAATGCAATTTCGTATTTAATTTGTTGATTTAACTTGGGTTGGTTCGATTAATTGCATGGTAAAGAGGCAAGTTGACGCCTACCTTCAACATGTTTAAATAAAATCAATACATTTATTGGTGCTGCCTCAAAATTGAAAAAATGGACAGACGTCGGCCGCGAGGTCTCCAGCTCACAGAGTCACTATAATGTTGGACCCAATGTAATCGAATGTTTCCCATGCTTCTTGCGTTCCTTACGTGTTGCAACGGTCGAAATAAGTTCGTAATTCATTCATGCAGTTAGCAAATGAACCAAAGTTAACAAAAAAAGACCTTGATAATGTTTTTCAATAATTGATAAAAAGGGTTACGATTTCTTGTGAGTATTAGTTTCTTACTTTACATAACATTTTCGACTTTGCTTCTGCAGCTTAGTAGATAATGCACCGAGGGGACAAGACATTGCTTTGTATCAGAGGTGAATAGGTACTCTACTTTTCACACCTTCTGCGAGGCAAGAAAAGGAACTGAGAAAAATTATACATCAAACACCGTTTTTTAGAGTTTTGTATGGAAACCAAAAAGGCGTCGTGACTTTCTAGGTCAAAGGATCTCCATTATTTTCTAAAACTTGTGATTTTTCGACTATAAAATGTGCAATAATGTTGGATTATTACTTTTATCAGTTCATTAACGTACATGAGCGTGGGTACATTTTAACTGAGAAATACGTAATCTACTAGATACTTGCAAATAAATGCACACCTCATGCGGCGCCAAAAATGAGAAGAAAAAAAGCAGCGTTTTTTTGTTTAAAAATTTCATGCATGTGCGTTCTTTTTTTTGTGGTGGCCAGTTCAATTTTCGAATAAATCGTCCCTTTGCTGAGTTTTTACTCAATTTCAGCCTCTGTGCTCCAAAACTCCCTTGGGAGTTTCATGCAACACTATCTCCAATGGAAGGGGATGCCATGCATTACGTTGAGTCTACGTGATATATAAATAGTCATAGTCGAGAAGATAGTGTGAAATAAAAAATTACTACGACCGCCACTGGTGGTCGTTTTGGTGGTGGACGTTGGGAGTACCCACTAAAAACCCAAGGGTGTTCCACCTCGGCGCAAAATTTCGGGGCAACGGGTACGCTTCCGGACTCCTCCGCAGCCCCGACAGCGCCAGCCCCTTCGGGCACCACCTCGAGCTTGCGCTCTGTCCCTCTCGATGACGATGTGTCGAACACCAGACACATCGTCATCATCCACCTCCTCGGGGACCAATTTTGCCCGTGGGCACCAACCAGCACCCGTGCCTAGGCGCCCAAGGTCCCCATGCGACGGGTCAGATGAGTGGCCCCGCCGCCTGCCACTTCGGCCGCAGAGGATAGGAAGAGCGGCAACGACACACCGACATGCCTCTTCCTCTGCGGCCCCACCGCGTCCGCCATCAAAACGGTGGCAACCCCGTTTGGGCCGCGGAAGGTAGGGAAAGTGGCAACGACACACCAACAGTCCTCTCCCGCCGCGGCCCCCAGCCTTCGGTTGCAGTGTCGCACACGCGACACTGCACCCCGCCTCAGTTGTGGATCTGCCCATACAGACCCACACCCTACTTAGGCCGCTTCCATGTGGGCTTTGGGCTAAAAGCCCCAGGAAGCGGCCCCACCTCGGATTCCTCTTGGCTTCACCGTGGTTGCCGAAGCCACGGCTACTGAGCCCCCCCGCCACGACAAGGCGGGAACCCGCGGGGGAGCGCCCGCCATCCCTTTTTTTTTTTTTTTTTTTTTTTCACCTTGGGAAAATCCTTTATGGATACCACCAACAGCCCCGGGTGTGGGCACAGAGTGGTTATGTGGGAATCCCGCCACTGACGGCCTACCCACTAAAAACCCAAGGGTGTTCCACCTCGGCGCAAAATGTCGGGGCAACGGGTACGCTTTCGGACTCCTCCGCAGCCCCGACAGCGCCAGCCCCTTCGAGCACCTCCTCGAGCTTGCGCTCTCTCCCTCTCGATGACGATGTGCCGAACACCAGACACATCGTCATCATCCACCACCTCGGGGATCAATTTGCCCGTGGGCGCTAGACAGCACCCATGTCTAGGTGCCCATGATCCCCATGCGACGGGTCAGATGAGTGGCCCCGCCGCCTGCCACTTCGGCCGCAGAGGATAGGGAGAGCGGCAACGATACACCGACACGCCTCTTCCTCTGCGGCCCCACCGCGTCCGCCATCGAACGGTAGCGACCCCGTTTGGGCCGCGGAAGGTAGGGAAAGTGGCAACGACACACCAACAGTCCTCTCCCGCCGCGGCCCCCAGCCTTCGGCTGCAGCCTCGCCTATGCGGCACTGCACCCCGCCTCAGTTGTGGGTCTGCAGACAAGTCATACAGACCCACACCCTACTTTGGGCCGCTTCCAAATGGGCTTTGGCGCCCGCCATCCCTGACGCAACCCCATTCGGTGTTAACCGCACTAAATTACCACAAACAAATCGATTAATCGTCAAAAACAACAGAATAATACTATCGATTAAAAACTCTCAAAGTGATCTCAAACTGATCAAGTCTCTGGCAGCGATAGTACAAGCTTTGCTTAGTTTGGGGTCAGGCGACCGAGTGTGACAATGTCCCACATTTATTTATGTTATTTGTTAATTGTTATTGTTGCGCCTTACGATTTAACCGAGGATCCCACGTTGACTGGTAATTTGTCGGGATAAAAGCTATCCTATGTCCTTTTTTGTAATAAAGTATTTATGCAAAATTTCACGACAATCGACAGAGTTAGTTAAAGTGTAACAAAGCGTACAATTCAGTAAAATAAAAAAAAATGTTTATTTATTTAAATTGTGGTTATCTTATTTTTTTTTATCATAGCAATCGGATCAAGACAACCGGATCGACTCGGAAACAACTCGCAAGCTATGATCAAAAACTTTTATAAACTTTGATTTAATTTAATTTTGATTATCTTTTATTTTAAAATTATTTGCCAACTTTTAAACATTTATGTTTATAAAAAAAGACTTAAAGAAAACTTAAACTTAACCTACTTTTCAAGACAACCGGATCGACACGAAAACAATTTTATAATCGATCGAACACTTTTATAATCTTTAGACTCTGAGACTTTCGCTTCGCCGGCAGATGCTGTTAGCTATGGTGCTGCTCGTACTAATGGCGCTGGTACTTATAGTGCTGGTGACTATGGAACTGGTGCTTATGGAACTGGTAAGTAGTCCAAGCGAAGGTTGATACACCCACTACCACTTCCGCCAAGTAGCCACTAGTACATTGCCTAGTAATACCAATAGTATACAGTACTAGCATATTGTTACCTAGGTATAAGCAAACATTTGTGAGACAGTAAATTAATCATAAAAAAATAAATGCCGCTCAGTTTCTTGCCTGTTCTTCCGAGTAGAGGCTCTTTTTCTAAGCAAGGCGGTCGAGTCTATTAAACAATTTGACGTTCATAAGTGTATCTTTGGTATGTACCCAATTGAAAAAAATATTTGACTTTGACTTTGATGCTAACTTGATCTCGGTGCTCACTCGTGCCTCCTAATAGTTCGCAATGAACTGCAACAGTATTTTAATTAATATTGATTTGTACATCATTTTGTGAATTAATACGTAATAGGTAGTGCGTTAGTTCCAGTAAGCTTTAGTGCAAATCTTAGACTATTATTTTTTCAGGTGGTTACGGTAATTTGTTCTAAATAGAAAAAGTCAAAAATATTAGACAATTTTCAAACTAATCCAAAAACTTAAATTATTTATTATTAAATAACTTGACCGTAACTGGAAGCTATATATATGAGAGAGTGCATTTCCGTTTCCGTCGAAAGTACCAGCGTTTTCGTACTTTTAATGCCTTCTAACCGGAAGTCCTAGGTGGCGCCACCTCTGCATTCGCGCTTTGTGAAAATATCGCGCGCCATTTTTTATCATTGGCGTTTTAAGTTTCGTCGAAGTAACATCGCCGCAGCCCTAGCAGCTTGCGTCGTGTTGCATAATTAGTTAATACAAAGTGATAATTTGTTAATAATTATGTGGTAAAATACTGAAATGTAGTTATTTTCCTAAAATAACTCGGTGTTAAGTATACATTTTACGCAGTAAGTACCTACCCACATTATATTTCATTTCTTCATTTCATTTGTTCAAAATGAGTGAGTAGAATTTGTTTTAACGGTTTTACCGTTCGATTAATTTGATATTTAAATTTTTTTGTGTGCCTAAATGTTTTTAACCATATGTGGCTTACAATATGGGGGTCAAACGATGCCTCATACCAGTGTTTTGTCATTATTGAAGTGTTTTTAGGTAATATTTAAGATTATTCATCATATCGTCACGCTTTTCCCCCGAGGGGGCTGGCAGACGTGTTATCCAACACCCACATCGCCGGACGATATTCGGTCCCAAATGAGCCTGTCACCATATACCGGGCTCCAGTCATGTAGCAGATGACATACAATACGCACATATGTTCACACAACGAACAAATTGGTGCGTGCCGTCGGCTGGGTTCGACCCCGCTCCCTCTGGCTTGAGAGGCAGGCCTTCTCCAACTAGGCTGTCATCGCCTTTAAGATTATCACCAGTTTTTAACATAGTTTTGCTTCCAGAAACGTATAAATGTTTGCCGCCCAAACGCCCAAGCTACAGAGCACGGGCCGTGGCGGTGGTTCAGTGAAAGGTGCGTAACAGCGTGCTTTTACGATTCTACTAATTCATCGGTATTGGTTGACGTGCTGGCCGATAATTGAAGAAAGTTGGTGAGTGAAAAAATCCTTTTTATAAAAATAATGGTTTTCAAATGTTGCAACAGTGTATCAATTGCTTAACTACGAGTCATACAAACGACTCGACCATATCTAGCGATCTATCAGTTCGTTCACTTTATAGCTTTAGTTACTATAAATTTTTGATACATCATGGCAAATTATTTGAACACATGTATTTTAGAGGCTAGGTAATGCCTATTATTTTGGACGTAAGAAATAATCATAATCTAGGTATCACAGACCTAGGAACAAACAATAGTGGGGGAGAAAATATCTTACGTCACCTAGCCGTATGCTGAAAACTTTTCATTAAATAAATGCATATAAAGGCTTCCTTAACCTTTTTTTTTTTGTAATTATTTCTATTTTAATTTTGTTTTGTGGATATATTACTCAAAATGTCACTTGATCTTTTGACATTGCGTTTAAGTTTAGAGGAACAAGTATTTCATTTTGAATTTATTCCTTTTTACTATATTGTTATGCAAACAATCAGTTCAACGTGCATTCGCATGGTTATAATAGGGAGATACAGGAGTACCGTTTTTGTACCTCCTTACATTGAATTATGCAATCAATACAAAATACTCTGAAATGCTTGAAACGATACGCCCTCGCAGGGTGAATCTCTTTACAAATATCATATTACATTGCCTTAAGCAATCAATACATCATACATCATTGTATGCTTGTAATAAACCACCCTCGCAGGGTAGGTAATCTTTTGCAAAAGCCACCCTCGCAGGGAGGCTACCTATTTGCAATTGAATCATTGCTTTAAGCAATCAATACATCATACATCATTGTATGCTTGTAATAAACCACCCTCGCAGGGTAGGTAATCTTTGCAAAAGCCACCCTCGCAGGGAGGCTACCTATTTGCAATTGAATCAAAGCGATCCATACATACACTATTCTTTAGTACGCTTGTAACGATACGCCCTCGCAGGGTGAATCTCTTGACAGATATTACATTGCTATAAGCGTTTAACAGAACGTATTTTAATATTTTTTATGGTTATAATAAACCACCATTGCAGGTGAGTACCTTTTTTGCAAATATCATATTTCATAGTATTAAGCAGTTAATACAACAGACAATGTATGCTTGTAATAAATAAAGCAAAACTCTATAGTTGTGCAAATGTATTTGCAAAATATCAATTTCATGATAAACATAGTACAAACTTGTTTGGTTGTAACAAACCATCTTCACCCGATGAGCATCTCTTTGAAAAATACAATATTTCATTGTATCAAGTAAGTATCGTAGGCTTATTACAAACCATCCTAACAGGGTGATTTTTTGATCTTAATAATGTTGTACGTTCATAACAAAACCTAGTTTTATGCTGGATCAAATATTTCAAACGTATTTTATTGTTGTTGTAATGCCTAATCTGTCTTTTATTCTTCATGAAACTATAGCTTGCTTGTAATAAACTACCTTTTCAAGGTAAAATAAAAATATACCTTTGCAAAAACTACCCTCGCGGGAATGTCTTATAAGAATAAAATTGTAATGAAACAGGTTCCAAATCAATAAATTAACAGACCGTGAAAATATTCTATGTTACAGCTAGACAGTCTTAAACGTAGTTTTTACTACTACTGCTGAATGCAGATTCAATCTTTTAAGTTTTTAGAAACTGATAAATTAAACGCTCGAAGCGAGGCTTCAGGCCAGTTTGTTGCAGTCTGATCAAGAAGTTTTCGATATGAACTTATTATGTTCCCTGTGTAACGTTAATTTAATTAGAAGTAAGTCACCACCTCGAGGTGGGTTGCATAGTATTGAATCAACTGCAAAGTGAAACATGTTCTTTCAAAATTTCGAAGTGAGTCTTACCCCTTACTTGATTATTTATTGAACAAAAGTGCTCGATGAGCACAATAACCTTAAGAGTTCGTGCAGTATTTCCTGCGACTCCAATCACAACGGAGATACCTGCTATTTGGTTTAAAACGATGTCTTATCTTGACGATTCTTGCAATTTAGGTCGTTTTTAAAACGACATTATGTTACGGATAATGTGACGAGAACGAATGTTGTACTAATTATGTTTAAATTTCATTTTCTCATTTAACTCGAGGCAAAGTAAGGTCACACGCGTGTCCCCTTTTTCATATGAATATAAGTACATAATTATATGTATACTTATATATTTATTTATTTTTTAATTACTTAAATAATTTTGTTTGGAACAGCATCGTAATACCTGAATGTGTGGCCTATTGTCTGTCATACTCAGTGCGCTATCGCATTGACACTAGCAACCTCTCGTTCACAATGAACGATTTGAATTACACAATTATAATTTAAAATATGAAATTAGTTAAATATTTTTACGACTCTGAGAGAAAAAATAGTAGGGCGTGGGTGCTTATATCAATTATTTTTCGCACGACTGTGACTTAATCATTAGAAAATTGTATGTTTCAAATTGCCATAAAAGCTACCTACCGCTATAAGATATAATGTGTTTGCAGTAAGTTAAGATAGTAGCTCGCAACTACCATCGCCCATTCCTTTTAATTACCTACCTTCTTCCAAAGGTGTTTCTTATCTTATCTTACAATGTAAAGACTTGCACTGCGAACTGTGACGTGTAACTGTTAGTTATAAATAAATCCTGATTACTGGCTTATCGTAAGTTGCTTAACTAAACTACCAACAATTTTCTTAGGGCAATAGGTATCGGAGCCGAAATCCTTCCTATATTGCATTTGATAACGGTAATTATATAATAAACGAAATAGTGTTATTAAAGTGATAGATTATTTATGAGACTACGCTCATGATAAAATTACGTTATCTTTGAAAGTCTAGCGTGATTTTCATGTTTTACATATATTTTACAAAATCATCACAAACACTGATGATTAATGCATTGACTTGGAAACTCACCTATCAAAAATTCAGTACATGCCTATTGAAGTTAAGAGATGTGAAAGTAAACCTAATTTTCGCTATAAACATTAATATTGGCATAAGCTGCCTAAAACTTGATGTAATTGATTTTTAGTATATTATTTAATATTAGCTGTCTCCCACGTGTAACTGATTTGTCAAGTCAGTAAAGTTTTTAGAATTATAAATATTCTTGGTTTTCGTTAAATTTACTGAACTGTTGAAATACATATATTGAACTGGCTTTACGGATTCATCTTTTACTCACATGATTTACGATTGTTGTTGTTGCCATTTTAAAACAATTGCCGATTACCAGAGTCGGTCTGGTTGAAAAATATTTCTATCGATCTGGACATTAACCTGTCACTTAAATTGTCACACCACTTAGTTATGGTTGACTATTTAAACACTATCTACAGAAAAAATGGTATCACTGCTTGTCCAAGAAGTTGTTTGTTGGTCACCTGCGATAGTAGACTACAAAATCTTTTGGATCAACGACCTGTTGTTGATTTTTAAAACAATTTTAACCACCAACATATTATGTATGGTTCTGTATACAAACTTAATGCAAAGGGAAAGTATGACATAAATAATTATTTATACATTGCCTGAACGTGTCAGACATTCTATGGAACGTATTCCCAAAGTATTCTATACAATACGGCATTATACAGATGCTGGTGACATACATTTTACAGATGGAAAATGTACTATTTAATGGTAATATACGTAATTGTTTCAGACCAATAGAGAGAAAACATAATGCCTTGTTTCCGGTTTCATTATTATTATGTAAACCCTTTTATTTAAGTTGTTTTTCCAACAACATTTTTGAAGATTTGAAATAATTTTTAATATTATTTACAGCTCATATTGGCGTTTCTTTTAACAATAAGTTTTAATAGCCCTACTATAGGTGGCACCACCAGGCAATACCAAACAGGCTCTCATATATATAGCTTCCAGTTACGGTCAAGTTATTTAATAGCAGCGTTTTACCTGAAATAAAACGCATATTAAAATACTTACCTAACTGGAAGCTATCACTTTAATTTCTGCCTGGTGGAAATTCGGAAAATTAAGCCAATGATAAAAAATGGCGCGCGATATTTTCACAAAGCGCGAATGCAGAGGTGGCGCCACCTAGGACTTCCGGTTAGAAGGCATTAAAAGTACGAAAACGCTGGTACTTTCGACGGAAACGGAAATGCACTCTCTCATATATATAGCTTCCAGTTAGGTAAGTATTTTAATATGCGTTTTATTTCAGGTAAAACGCTGCTATTTTTATTTTTCATGGGGTAGTTTGGGAAACAATCTAAATAATAAGATACAACCAGATCCAGATCTGTTCAGCCGTTCTGGCGTGAAAGAGTAACAAACATCCATCCATCCATCCATCCATTTTTACAAACTTTCGCGTTAAAATATTAGTAGGATAAGCCGTTACCAAAGAGACCAGAGTCCAACATTAAAAAAAATACAGGTTGGTTTTGAGCAGAGTATTCATGTTTTTGTCAGTTGTTATTTTAGTACCAACTACGTAATATTCTGTGATGTTGTTTGACGCATTTGGTAAGCGGCGCGTTTTTTTTATTAATTTACAGAATTTCATGACAAAAAGATTTATTTATTCAGAAAAAAGTATCCTAAAACCTTCCTTGTGACGTATCGCGTAATTTGCGTATTTTATTTTTGTCATAATCAATTCAAAACACATTTCTTCGGTCAAAATAGTATTTTTGTTTTACAATCACCCTTTTTCATTTTTTGCATGAGCACCAGCCAGCCAGTTGATTAAATGCTGAACGATTGAATATCATTCAGGAAGCTAGTTGAACAGCGCCATGTATTAAAATGGCTAGGCTGTTAATTGAACGGCTGATTAAGAAAGTTGACTGCTACATGTACATCTATCTTATTTGCCAATAAAGTCCAGAAGCCTGGCCTCCAATGTTCTCTGCATTGTCATTCACCCCAACCGCGCATATTCCTGCTGAGCGACCGCAAATCGTATCACCGCAAGGTTCATGGTCACGTAGCGTCGATGGCCAAACATAAAACTTTTCGCAGTGAGATGTCACGGTACGGGCCCAGGTATTTTGACGTGCGAGTTTATTTGGTCACTCACTACTATGACGTTTGAAAGGACAGAGACAACGACAAAAAAATTTGTCGTTGCTTTTGTTCAAATTACAATTTATACGAAAAGCTATCCAGAAGACGTCGCCAGATTTTACATTGCCGTTTTTGAGGCACGGGAGCCGTTTTCCCGATTTTCATGAGTTCAATGCATACAAAAGCTAAGTGTCTATAGCTTTGAGACTTTTCTTCAGTCAGTCACATACTTACTTGTTGTTTTGTTTGCTAAAAATTACTACGACCGCCACTGGTGGTCGTTTTGGTGGTGGACGTTGGGAGTAAGCCACATAGACACGTCAAGTTAAATAATTGCTGTCTTGTTTGCAGATTCATCGTCATCAGCAGCTGCGGCAAGGGGTTCTAGTAAGTAATATAAGTGGCGGTTGATACTTATTTGATCACGGTGCTTACTCGTGCCCACTAGTAGGTCACAAGGAACTGCAACAATCATTAAAAAAAAATTCTGTACATAAATTTGTACAAAAATTCCGGAGGTACTTAACAATATCTATACTTGGTTTTAAACTTACACTACATGGTAGTACGTTAGTTCTATTAAGTTGTAATGCAATTCTTAGAATATTATTTTTCATGTGGTTACTTATTTTTTTTTATTCATATTTGGGTAACGAACACATGAATCCAATAATAGGTCACCGCAAACAAATAATTAATATACATTGAATACTAACATTAAATTAATCTAGTTTTACATAATACGGAATTTTCAATTTATTGAAAAAATTAAATAAATTGATAAATACACTGGATTACTAACAAATAAGTATGTAATATAATAAATAAACTTAATAAATAAAATGCTTACATAGAAAAATTATAAGATAAAATAAGGTAAAAAATCTGATCAAAATCGGCTTAGCCGGCGCAACGCTCGTACAGAATAAGCCCAAACCACGCGCATATCAACGGTGTTAATAGTGAAACTCACTCACTCACTCGACACATGCCTATTTAGTGTGCATTACTACTATAGGGATGTTAAGAAGTGGGTTAACCGGACATGTTTAGAGGGAAAATTTAGTATCAACAAACTGAGAAGTTCTGAACTATCAATTTCATTTGAAGTTAGTTTGAAGAAGAAAGGTAATATCGGCTATTTCCCTTCTAGTGTTGTGAGAAATCAGGTGATTTATTTTTTGCAAAGAGGAAGGTAAATTTTTGTATTTTGAAACCTTTTAAATTAAAATAGAAAGTAAATTTAAAACGTAGAAATTGTGTTTTATAAGTTTATTCGTTACAAACATACAAAAATACAAATCTTTACCGTTAATGGTATTGGTGTAGATGTAAGTCTGTATGTAGATTTAGATTTAAGGTGTAAATTTGGGAAATAATCTATTAGTACTTCGAGAATAATTCAAAATATGACCGTCCTCCTCGTTATCTCCAAATAATGTCTGTGCGTAAGTGTACCCCCTCAAATCACCGCAGTATTTATTTAATATTTCAAAGGAACGCGTTCTTAGATTTGATTTTATTAGGGAAATAAACAAGGCCGTATTGTTACATAATATTAATAATTATATTTCCACAGGTGGTGATGGAGGAGGTGGTTATTATAACAATAACGGTAAATTTTAACTTGTACTTTATCTTGTCACTTTAAAGTCTATAAAAGTTTGTTCGTAATGTATATTTGTTTATACAGCATGTTACAAAACCTGTTATATCGGGTGTTTGGTAGAGGGTCCAACAAATCAAATAGGCGTGTTCGGGGGCGTGTTAGACAAGCGATAGCTTAGCATTAGCACGCCGCCTCTGCATTCTTAGAGAGACAGTGAAACAAGAACTAACAACAATGGTGTTACACCTGCTCGTCATACTTGGTCCCTTGATTCACGTAGAATACAATATTCCTAGAGTTGTTACTTACAATCTTAGTTACCCTAACAAGCTGTAAAGTATTTCATCAATTTAGTGTGTCGTTGTAATAAGTGATAAATAGAGAAGTTATTAAACGCATATTTTCTCCAGAATGGCTGGTGGCTTTTATAGATCATTGTAAAAGTCGAACTTTGAGGTAACATTTTTTTTCACTCTATGAGGTCTAAATCAATTAGCTAGCTCTGATTTGTAGCTAATTTTCCTTTGCGTATCAGAGACAGAACTCAAGTAAATGTATCCGGTCTAAAAAGGATTTTACAAATGTTATGGTGGTACCTATTTAATGTACAATTTCGGTGAAATCCGGAAAAATCACCAGAAAAACTTAAAAGAAATTGGGGGTCGGGGATTTTTTTGGCAAATGGGCCCCCGGACACGCCTATGTGATTTGCGAGGGGCTGAGGATATATGTGAGGTCTCCCTGCGAGGCGAAAAATATCGAGTTAAGTAAAAATACCGAGAGCGCAGTACAGACAACAGTACATTCTATTCTTCCCGCAGGAGGAATTCAACAAGGACTAGGATATGGAGGTAAGTTGGAGAACTCATTAAACCAATCTGAAATTCTTTGACTTAATTTGGCATTTGAAGAGGTAATAGTCAAAGTTGTAGTAAAAGTAGGTGGTTCTTTTTTTGTGCCTATGATAGATCTTAACATACCAATTCACGTCTGGTCAATAGGACGAGGCGCTAACTAACGGCGAGCTTGAGAAACTAGCCTCCATCACCCGCAGTTTTTTGTTAGCGCTGCATGAACTACAAGAATGAGAAATTACCTAAAAATTATCAAAAATAAGGGATAGCTGAAGCCACGTCTTTTGAGTGTTATTTCGGTGTAGTACTCGTGCACTGTTGTGTGAGATCTCACGAGCTGGCCACGCATGCGGCTATTTAGCCGGTGCTGACAATATAAACTTGCGAGGGCTTTGACGAAGCTAGATTGGTATGTATGTCGCAGTCAACTAGCCTAATTCAACGTTCAATTATTTATCAACCTAGACTTTATAGTAAACGCCGCCACTCAACTAGCTTCCTCAAGATATTCAGCCATTCAATCGATCGACTAACAAAATTACTTGGATCGCCGACGTTGACTACTTGCCTAGCCCAGTCATTGAAGTAGAGTGGTTTAGGTCGTTATAAAACAATAACTATGAAGGCTAATGCGGGAGCTTTCCATCACTTCGCTCCCGCTTTAGCCTTCTAACTTTCTCAATCCAAGTTGGATTTGCTCTGATAGAGGAGTCGGGCAGGAGAAATTATTAGTTATTTTTACATCATGTCAATCAATATTGCGGTTCGTTTTACGTATTTTCTGATTTCATTTCTATCAAAAATACGTGATATATAAATAGTAATAGTCGAGAAGATAGTGTGAAAAAAAAAATGACTACGACCGCCACTGGTGGTCGTTTTGGTGGTGGACGTTGGGAGTAAGCCACATAGACACGTCAAGTTAAATAATTGCTGTCTTGTTTGCAGACTCAACGTCAGCAGCTGCAGCTGCAGCGGCAAGTGGTTCTAGTAAGTAATATAAGTGGCGGTTGATACTTACTTGATCACGGTGCTTACTCGTGCCCACTAGTACGTCACAAGGAATTGCAACAATAATTAAAAATTGATTATGTACATAAATTTGTACAAATACCGGAGGTACTTAACAATATACTTAGTTTTAAACTTACTCTACATAGGTAGTGCGTTAGTTCTAAGTTGTAATGCAATTCTTAGAATATTATTTTTCATGTGGTTACTTATTTATTTTTATTTGGGTAACAAACAGCTTATAGGTACTTAAATGAATAAACTAAAAACAAATACATGAAGACAATAAAAGGTCAGCGCAATTAGAAAATTAATAAAAATTTAATACAAAATTATGTGAAACTACTTAGGTACAAAGTACAGAATTTGTCATTTATTGAACAAACAAAACAAACTGTTTAATACATTGGATTATCAACAAATATATAAAATATACATAATAAAGACTTTCATAGAAAAATTAAAAGAGAAAATTAGCAAAAAAAATATCTGGTCAAAATCCACGTAGCTGATACAACGCTCGTACAGAATAAGTTTAAACCCACGCGCCTGTCAACGGTGTTGAAAGTGAAACTCACTCGATTCAGGGAAGAATTATGCCTATTTAGTGTGCATTGTAGGGATGTTAAGAAGTGGGTTAACCGGACATGTTTAGAAGGAAAATTTAGTTTCAACAAACTGAGAAGTTCTGAACTATCAATTTCATTTAAAGTTAGTTTAAAGAAGAAAGGTAATATCGGCTATTTCCCTTCTAGTGTTGAGAAGAATCAGGTGATTTATTTTTTGCAAAGAGAAAGGTAAATTTTTGTATTTTGAAACCTTTTAAATTAAAATAGAAAGTAAATTTAAAACGTAGTAAATGTGTTTTATATGTAAAATTCGTTACAAACATACAAAAATACAAATCTTTTCCGTTTTTGGTATTGGTGTAGATGTAAGTCTGTATGTAGATTTAGATTTAAGATGTAAGTTTGGGAAATAATCTATTAGTACTTCGAGAATAATTCAAAATATGACCGTCCTCTTCGTTATCTCCAAATAATATCTGTGCGTAAGTGTACCCCCTCAAATCACCGCAGTATTTACTTATTTATTATTTCAAAGGAAAGCATTGTTAGATTTGATTTTATTAGGGAAATAAACAAGGCCGTATTGTTACATAATATTTATATATTTCCACAGATGGTGATGGAGGAGATGGTTATTATAACAATAACGGTAAATTTTAACTTGTACTTTATCTTGTCACTTTCCGCTGGTGTCACTTTAAAATCAATAGAAGTTTGTTCGTAATGTATATTTGTTAACACAGCATGATACAAAACCTGTTATATCGGGTGTTTGGTAGAGGGTCCAACAAATAGCATTAGCACGCCGCCTCTGCATTCTTAGAGAGACAGTGAAACAAGAACTAACAACAATGGTGTTATACCTGCTCGTCGTACTTGGTCCATTGATTCACGTAGATGTCACTTTTTTATTCCTATAGTCTGTTGTTACTTAAGTACAATCTTATTTACCTCAACAAGCTGGTAAGTATTTTACAAATTTAGTATGTCGTTGTAATAAGTGATAAATAGAGAAGTTATTAAACGCATATTTTCTCCAGAATGGCTAGTGGCTTCTATAGATCATTGTAAAAGTCGAACTTTGAGGTAAAATTTTTTTTCACTCTATGAGGTCTAAATCAATTAGCTAGCTCTGATTTGTAGCTAATTTTCCTTTGCGTATCAGAGATAGAACTCAAGTAAATGTATCCGGTCTAAAAAGGATTTTACAAATGTTATGGTGGTACCTATTTAATGTACAATTTCTGTGAAATCCGGAAAAATCACCAGAAAAACTTAAAAGAAATTGGGGGTCGGGGATTTTTTGGCAAATGGGCCCCGGACATGCCTATGTGGTTTGACGAGGGGCTGAGGATATATGTGAGGTCTCCCTGCGAGGCGAAAAATATCGAGTTAAGTAAAAATACCGAAAGCACAGTACAGACAACAGTACATATTTATCCTTCCCGCAGGAGGAATTCAACGAGGACTAGGATATGGAGGTAAGTTGGAGAACTCATTAGACCAAATCTGAAATTCTTTGACTTAATTTGGCATTTGAAGTGGTCATATTAATAGTTGTAGTAAAAGTAGGTGGTTCTTTTTTTGTGCCTATGTTAGATCTTAACATACCAATTCACGTCTGGACAATCGGACGAGTCGCTAACTAACGGCGAGCTTGAGAAACTAGTCTCCATCACCCGCAGTTCTTTGTTAACGCTGCATGAACTACGAGAACGAGAATCTAAAAATTATCAAAAAATAAGGGTTTTTTGAGTGTTATTTCGCGTCGGTGTAGTACCCGTGCTCTGTTGTGTGAGATCTCACGAGCTGGCCACGCATGCGGCTATTTAGCCGGTGCTGACAATATAAACTTGCGAGGGCTTTGACGAAGCTAGATTGGTACGTATGTCGCAGTCAACTAGCCTTATTCAACGTTAAATTATCAGCCTAGACTTTTTACTTAACGGCGCCACTCAACTATTCTCCTCCTCAAGATATCCTCAGCCATTCAATCGATCGACTAGGCAAAATTACTGGGATCGTCGAGGTTGACTACTTGCCTAGCCCAGTCATTTAAGTAGGGGTGGTTTAGGTCATTTTAACAAAATAACTACGGAGGCTGATGCGGGAGCTTTCCATCACTTCGCTCCCGCTTTAGCCTTCTAACCTTCTCAATCCAAGTTGCATTTGCTCTGATAGAG
The DNA here is from genome assembly GCA_911728515.1 of Peribatodes rhomboidaria. NCBI lineage: Eukaryota > Metazoa > Arthropoda > Insecta > Lepidoptera > Geometridae > Peribatodes > Peribatodes rhomboidaria. Next base: position 5,231,204 of record OU452196.1, on the reverse strand, counting down.
GAGTCGGGCAGGAGGAATCTAAAGCTTATTAAATTTTGGATTAGACGCTACGGCTGAATATCATTTAGGAAGCTAGTTGAACAGCGCCATCTATAATGGCTAGGCTGTTAATTAAACCGCAAATCGTATCACCGCATGACAAGGTTTATGGTCACGCAGCGTCGACGGCTTAACATAAAACTTATCGCTGTGAGATGTCACGGTGCGAGCCCAGACACTTTGACGTGCGACAAACGACAGAGACAAGGACAAAAAAAATATTATTTGCACGAAAACCTGTACAGGAGACGTCGCCAGGCTTTACATTGCCATTTTTGAGGCACGAGAGTCGTTTTCCCGATTTTCAGAAATGCCGTTCAATGCATACAAAAACTGAGTGTCTCTAACTCTGAGACTTTACTTCAGTTAGTCACATACTTACTTGTTTTTATGTTTGCTTCGACAGGGGCCGGTGCAGGGTATGGAGCGGGTGAGTAGTATAAGTTGAATAAGTTGAAAATGCTTGGTACTTTTTATTTGATCATGGCGCGTACTTGTGCCTATCGAGTTAAAGTGCAATTTTTTGAATTTTTTGATTCAACTTGGTTTATTTGACAAATTGCATGGTGAGGAGGCAAGTTGAGTTTACTTTCAACATGTTGAATGTTGAATTTCCACCATTTTGGTAAAAATCCAAAAACTGACTACAAAAGAAGACTGTAAAATAATCGAACCTGTCTACAACATTTCATGAAAAACCTTTTGAACAATGTGACCTGTGTTAGCAACACATACAAAAGAATGCAGCCTATGCAGTGGTCTCTGCATTGTCATTCACCCCAACCACGCATATTACTGCTGAGCGACCGCAAATCATACCACCGCATAACAAAGTTCATGGTCACGCAACGTCGGCAGCTAAAAATAAAACTTTTCACGGGTTTGTCTTCAAAACTGCACACTTCAAAACTGTCACGGTACGGGCCCAGGTATTTTGACTTGCGAGTTAATTTGGTACAATGACTATGAAACCTGATTTGGTCACTCTAACTCCTATTACGTTTGAAACGACAGAGACAACGACAAAAAAATATACAATTTGTACGAAAAGCTAGCCAGAAGACGTCGTCAGATTTTACATTGCCATTTTTGAGGCACGGGTGCCGTTTTTCCAATTTTCATGAGTTCAATGCATACCAAAGCCAAGTGTCTCTAACTTTGAGACATTCCTTCAGTCAGTCACATACAATACAATACAATACAATACAATACATCTTTATTGCACACCAAAAATACAAAGTAAAACAAACAAAGAAAAAATTAAACAATAAAATATCATTCGGCAGTACAAGGGCGGCCTTATCGCCTAAAGCGATTTCTTCCAGGCAACCTTTGGATGGACAGGACAGAACGAAATATGACAAACGGTCGGTGGCATACATAAATACAATAGTAAACAAATAAAATATAGTAAAACATATCTACACATATACCTTTAGATACATATAATACATAAATTAATGTATAGTTTGTAAATATATATATATATGTACGTACCAATTAACAAAGAGACTTGATACTTACTTGTTGTTTTGTTTGCATCGACAGGGTATGGTGCAGGATATGGACAACGTGAGTAGTACACTTGCAAGTTGCTAGGTACTTATTTAGTTTATCATGGCGCGTACATGTGCCTATCGAGTTAAAGTACTGACGATGCAATTTCATATTTAATTTGTTAATTTAACTTGGGTTGGTTTGATAAATTGCACGGTAAAGAGGCAAGTTGACTCCTACCTTCAACACGTTGAATATTGGATTAAAAATAATATTTTCGTACATTTATTGATTCTGCCTGAAAATTTAATTCATGCAGGTAGCAAATGAACCAAAGTTAACAAAAGAAGACCTTGATAATGTTATTCAATAATTGACAAAAAGATTACGATTTCTTGTGAGTATTAGTTTCTTACTTTACATAACAGTACCTGGATGACCGAGCTTAGCTCGGTATTTTTTTTAAATTGTGTTTTTTGGAAATTATATTTAAGTACGAATTACTAATAAAATGATGAAATCTGAATAATATTTTTCGATCTTACCGATAGAATAATAAAAAAATATGAACTGGTTATTTAAAGAAAAAAATCATGAGTTATAAGCGTTTTTTTCCAAGATCGTTTAAGCAAACACTCATTGACTTCGTGTTACTTAACAATGCCATCTGCTGTTGTGTCGTTAAAGCAATTAGTTGCTCACAAAAAATAGTATTATTATTCGCCAATAGATGTCAGGAAGAGTCATATTTTTCAGTTGAGACTACTCAAACGCCTCCTTTTTGTTATTTTTCTTCCAAGTTTATGTTTAAGTTGATTATCGATAAAACACGAATAAAATGACATTTTCTAAATATTATTCCTAGCTAGATCGATTTATCGCCCCCGAAACCCCCTATATACTAAATTGTATGAAAATCGTTGGAGCCGATTCCGAGATTCCAATTATATATATATATATATATATATATACAAGAATTGCTCATTTAAAGATATAAGATAAGATAAGATATCGACTTTGCTTCTGCAGCTTAGTAGATTAGGTATGAACCGAGGGGACAAGACATAGGTACTCTACTTTTCACACCTTCTGCGAGGCAAGAATAGGAACTGAGAAAAATAAATTATACATCAAACACCGTTTATTAGAGTTTTGTATGGAAACAAAAAAGGCGTCGTGACTTTCTAGGTCAAAGGGTCTCCATTATTTTCTAAAACTTGTGATACTTCGAGTGTAAAATGTGCAATAATGTCGGATTATTAACTTTTATCAGTTCATTAACGTACACGATTGTGGGCAAATGGTACAAACATTTCGAAACGCGTTTTCGTGTTTCTTACAAAATCTCATGGGATAGGGAAGCAATTGGGAAGCAATGCCTTCCCTTACGTTGAGTCTACGCGATATGTAGTCATAGTCGAAAAGGTAGTGTGAAAAAAATGACCACAACCATCACTAGTGGTCGTTTTGGTGGTGGACGTTTGGAGTAAGCCACATAGACACGTCAAGTTAAATATCTAATTGCTGTCTTGTTCACAGAATCATCGTCATCGTCAGCAGCTTCCGCGTCAAGTAGTAAGTAATATAAGTGGGCAGCGTTAATAATGTCCGTGCGTAAGTGTACCCCTTAATATCACAGCAGTGTTTTTTTAATATTTCGAAAGAAAGCGTTCTTAGATTTGAGTCTATTAGGGAAATAATAAAGGCCATATTATAATATAATATTAACCAATTTCCACAGGTGGTGGTGGAGGAGGTGGTTTTAATAATAATAACGGTAAGTTTTGACTTGCACTTTATATTGTCAATTTCAGCTGGTGTCACTTTAAAGTTAATAGAAGTTTAGTGTGTAAAGTGTATCTGTTGATACAGCATGTTACAAAAGCTGTAATATCGGGTGTTTGGTAGAGGGTCTAACAAACCAAATAGGCGTATTCGGGGGCGTGTTAGACAAACGATAGCTTAGCATTAGCACGCCACCTCTGCATTCTTAGAGAGACAGTGAAACAATAACTAACAACAATGGTGTTATACCTGCTCGTCGTACTTGGTCCCTTGATTCACGTAACTTACAATTTTTTTTATTCCTATAGTTGTTACTTGCAATCTTAGTTACCTCAACAAGCTGTTAAGTATTAGTTAGAAGTTATTAAACGCATATTTTCTCCAGAATGGCTAATAGTTTTTATAGATTACTAGCTTCTGCCCGCGGCTTCGCCCGCGTGGCTTACAGAAAATGTAAAACGTTTTTAACTTCAGTAATAAATATTAGGTCCTTACGTATGAAATTGGCGTTTTGTACGGGAGGAATAAAAAGTCGATTTTTTTTTGTAAAATATATTTAATTAATCAAAGTATGCACCGTTGTTATCTATGCACTTTTGCCATCTTATGGGTAGTTCATTGATCCCTTTACTATAAAAACCATGGGGGCGAGAATCAATAAATTCTTTGAAGGCGGTTTGGACTGCTGCATCGGAGTGGAATTTTTTTCCTTGTAAGAAGTTGTCCAAATTCCGGAAGAAATGGTAATCTGTTGGAGCAAGGTCCGGGGAGCACGGTGGATGTCGCAGACATTCCAATTGTAGCTCAGCTAACTTAGTGGTTGTTTGTTGTGCAGTGTGTGGTCTTGCGTTGTCGTGAAGCAGCAGTGGCCTAGAGCGATTGACCAATCTCGGTTGTTTAACAGCTAGTTCTTCCTTCATGGTTTGCAGTTGCTGACAATAGATATCTGCCGTAATCGTTTGGCCAGATTTAAGAAAGCTGTAGTGAACGACACCGGCGCTAGTCCACCAAACACTTACAAGTAACTTTTTCTGAGTCAATTTTCGTTTAGGGCAGGATTTGGCTGGGTCTCCAGGGTTCAGCCATTGCGATGAGCGCTTTCGATTATCGTACAATATCCACTTTTCATCACAAGTAATGATTCGATTTAAAATCCCTTCATTATTGTGTCGGTTGAGCAAAGTAACACAGCAGGCGACCCGTGTTTGCAAGTTCGATTCACTCAATTCATGAGGTACCCATCGTTCGAGTTTTTTTACTTTCCCGATTTGCTTCAAGTGGATTAATACAGTTTTGTCACTTACCCCGAAGCCTGCTGCTATCTCTGAAGTGCTTTGTGATGGATCCGCTTCCACAATAGCCTTTAATTCTTCGTTTTTCACTTTGATCTCCGGCCGTCCACGGGGTTGGTTCTTAAGGTCGAAATTTCCAGAACGAAAACGTTGAAACCAAAAACGTACCATGCTATCTTTAGCGACACCAGCGCCGTACACATCATTAATTCTTCGAGCTGTTTCTGCAGCACTGGTGCCACGGTAGAACTCGTACTCGTAAATATACCGATATTTCATGTTTTCCATTGCGCGGTAATAAGCGACGCCAAAGAAAAAATAATGAGGAAAATAACAAATGAATGACTGTATTCCAAAGAAAAAAAAAACCAGCTAAATGAATTTATTAATTTGAATTTCGAATTCTTAACCAAAGAGGAGATATTTCAGATCAAATTGATCAGTACGACAAAACAATATTATAAGCGGTCACACTCGCTCTCAATTGAATACACAAACTGACAATATCCCAAGCAGAGCAATATGGACGAAGTTCTTTAGTTAACTAAACTATCTCTGGAATGAGAAAAGTAGGAGTAGTAGTATTGTATCAACAGAACTTAAAGCGTGTGTGAAAAGATAAAATTAGAAGACAACCGAAAGTAGATAATTGACAATTAATAATGTTTACAACGAAAACCTATTTTTTTTCTTTTTTAGAAAAACCAGGCTGCTCCATGACCTTACTCTGCAGCAGGCCACGTATAACTAACCGTGTGAAAAGCATTTTAGTCAATTATGAGTTTGGCTTGAGATTTATTTATGGTCATGGCAAAGGAGACTTTGAGGGGAAACTGCACTCTTTTTAACTCGAAGGGGTAGTTCGGTGGTGTTAGAGATATTAGAGGAATCCTCAGCATAAACACAGACTCATTCAGAAACTACACCAGTCAGTGTGCTGGCAGACCTTTAGTTAAGACCTTCGAAGCAAAGACAACCCGTAGTAGGTTTTGTCTTCCTAATACTAAAGCAGCTTTTTCTATTGACTTCGTCTATTTTTGCTAAATACTGCTTCTAAGATCAGACAGACATAATTATAAATTTCATCTCCTAGCTCATCTACCTGATCTTTATTGACAGAAAATCTCTTCACTTGCCGTTTACAATCTTCTGAGAGGCTTGGACTTAGTTCTTGTATTTTTCCCTTACTGATTAAGTAGGTTTGAAATTTGATAGAATGTCAGCAATATAGTTCACACATTTTACACGGAGATTCATATGGAAAAAGCAATGATAGCTTCGTATTTAATGTCATCTGATACATGACTGGAGCCCGGTGTATGGCGATAGGCTCGCTACTTATTACATTTTGGACTGAATATCGTCCGGCGAAGTGAGGGTGTTGTAATACACCTCTTAGGGTAAAGGCGTGACGTTTTACCTACTATAAGTAGCTACTACCGTTATCTAGATCTGTGCCAAATTCCAAGTTGCTGGCTATTACAGTTTCCAAGATAATCAGCTCACAGACATACAGACAGACAGACATTGGAGTTTCATGATAAAGTTCCTTTCACCATATTAGTACAGAACCCTAAGAATGATAACAGCGTTGTTTATGGTGGGTTAATAACTTTCTCAACAAAGTTTTCGGAGTAAAAAGAAGCCTTATTAGACTCTGTCGGTGGATGATGATGATGATGATTTTGGAAAAACTGTGATACACGTGTCTCATAATTTTAATTGAAGAGTATTTGTACCAATTTTTGAGTCAATCGACCCAGAGAATAAAAAGTTTCAAAGAATTTGAACCCCCCATTTCCCCCCCTTAGGGGTAGTATTTCGAAAAACCCTTTCTTAGTGGATGCCTACACTGTACAAAGAACATATCCTCCAAATTTCATGTTTCTAGGACCAGCGGTTTAGGGTGTGCGTTGATATATCAGTCAGTCAGTCAGTCAGTCAGGACTTCGAAATTTTATATATATAGATTGTAAAAGTCGAACTTTGAGGTAAAATTGTTTTCACTCTATGAGGTCTAAATCAGTTAGCTAGCTCCGATTTGTATCTAATTTTGCTTTGCGTATCAGAGACAGAACTCAAGCAAATACATCCGGTCTAAAAAAGGTTTTAGAAATGTTATGGTGGTAAAAAGGTACAATTTCGGTGAAAACCGGAAAATTCACTAGAAAAACTTAAAAGGGTTGCGACGCTCTGATATTTCCATACAAACGCGCTACTCAAATTTCTTGAAAACAATTTGTCAAATTTTAATGAAATTTAGCATGCTTGTGCAATTAAATTAACAATATCTCCGCACCTACATACTCGTATGTTCTTGTTTTTTTAAAAAAACGTTCTCAAGCGAAAATAGAGCAATGAAAAATATCCGCATTTTTGAGAGGTCACTTTTGACTGATTTATTCAATAGGTAGACAAAGCAAATCAAAAATTCCAATACATAGGGAGGTTGTCTACATCACTAGCTAATAAATGAATCCATAATGCAAGGGAAATTCTTAGTTATTTATAATGATTACAGAAGTGCAAAAGTCATTTTTTTTAAAATTTAAATTGTACTTTGTCACTCTTTAAGTAACTTTAGAGGCTCGTCAGTATCATTAGTCGTTCTCTTCACTCGTCTTCTTCTTCTAGACGAAATGGCTATAGAATACCTTAAGCCAATGCGAAGTTAGTCAAAGGTGGTCGACGGACTCTTAATAGAAATTGGGGGGTCAGAGATTTTTTGGCCAACTTGTATTCTCCAAATGGGCCTCCGAACACACCTATGTGGTTTGCCGGACCCTCTACCAAACTCTAGGTATAATTGAAGGGCATGCGCACACTTTTATAAGTTTTCATCAAAAATACCAAAAGAAAAAAACTTTAACAATGGCAAGAGTTATGACCAGTTTAAGAACGCAAGAAGAAAAAGGAAATTTTGCAAAAATGTTTACGAATCTGAATCATATGTTAGCGGCTTTTATTCTAAGAAAGTAGCTGCACGATGCGAATAGTTTGTAAAAAAACCAACGCGATTACTGGTTGCGTTCGTGCATTTAGGAAGGCGGAGCGCGATGTGAGTGTAATTTTTTTAATAATATCGGCAGGTTAAGGGTTTTCGTAAATAATACGGAATCCTTCGTGCGCAAGTCCGACACACACCTGGCTGGTTTTAATAGAATGTTGGTGAACACACATTATACAAATAGGTATAAGCCGATGCAGTGCCACTATAGAGGCCAGATTTTTAATAATTCACGACATCTATGTAGATCCGATTGAAGCCGTCGACCGATTGTGCTCATATTGAAATAAAACCGATAAAATGTATTAATCCAACATTATTGCACTATAATTTTAGAAAACAATCTAAATAAGTACCTACAAAGTAACGACGCTTCCTTTTTGGTTTCCACCATAGCTCTAAAAAATGGTGTTTTTTACATTTTTATTGGCTCGCAGGTGTGAAAAGTAGACTATTCACCTCTGGGATAAAGCAGTGCCTTCGTCTTGGGCGGCTTGAACCCCTCGCTTCACTCAGGACTTTACATAACTCCCTCCCGGGCGTTATATAATTACTCCCCTGCTGCGGTCGGGAGTTAACTCTAGAGTCCCTCGTTACGCTCAGGGTTCAATAAGCCGCGATAATATCACGCTAGCGATGTAGTTGGCAGAGAGACTGGTTCACGATTAAATACTCGTACTTTATAATGGCGCTTGCATTTTTACTGATGAATCGCTGCTAATTGCAACAATAATCTAATATTGTTTATCGACTGAGCTAGCTTTAGCAAGCGAAGCGTCTATGCTTCAGGTTCAACGTTCAGGTTTTAACGTTCATAAGTGTATCTTTGATACCTAAATTGAATAAAAACATTTTGACTTTGACTTTGACTTTGACTTTGACAACAAAAATGATTTCGTATATCTAGATCACTTTTTCTTCCTGTACAACTCTCATTTCTCAGACAATTCTCTTGAATTCTGTAGCGATGATAACCTAGTTGGGAGAAGGCCCGCTTCTCAAGCCAGAGGCAATGGGTTCGAACCCAGCCGACGGCACGCACTAATTTGTTCATTGTGTAAACATATGTGCGTATTTGTATGTCATCTGCTACATGACTGGAGCCCGGTGTATAGCGACAGGCTCGCCCCTTGTCATATTTGGGATTGAGTATCATCCGGAGAAGTGTGGGTGTTGTATTACACCTCTGCCAGCCCCCTCGGAGGAAAAACTTGACGATATGTTATCTCTTGAAATTTTGACAGAGATATAAAGTTTGTTTTAAGATCAATTGAGTGTCTGTATTTTTACAAACTAAATTACAGAAAATTGAGTTTCCCGCTGTGATATAGTTCCTTTGTCCATTTGTTTTTGACTCTGAGACATTACTTCAGTCAGTCACATACTTACTTGTTGTTTTGTTTGCATCGACAGGGTATGGTGCAGGATATGGACAAGGTGAGTAGTACACTTGCAAGTTGCTAGGTACTTATTTAGTTTATTATGGCGCGTACTTGAGATCGTGCACTTTTTAATACAACATGTATTAAAAATTTATAAACCCCCGACACCTATGTTACACACCTAATGTTGGTTTTTAACCCCAGACGCAAAAACGACGAGGTGTTATAAGTTTGACGTGTCTGTGTGTGCGTGTGTGTGTGTGTATGTGTGTGTGTGTGTTATCGTAGCTCTCGAACGGATGAACTGATTTTGATTTTGTTTTTGTTTGAAAGGTGAATTAGTCGGGAGTGTTCTTGGCTATTTGGTGAAGATCGGTGTCGTGGGTTTTTTAAGTTTTAATTTTATATCCTTTAAAATATCCTTTAAACTAGGGATTGGTTGTAAAAGCAGTTTTTAAAACAAACTTCCGCAAAGTAAAACTTGTATCGATCAAAAGTTTCGTTGTTAATTTTTTACAGCGTCATCTTCATCGTCAACTGCAGCGTCATCTAGCGGGAAAGGTTCTGAAATTGTCATAGGTAAGTACCTTGTTCAAGTGGAGGTTGATATTAACTTACTTGACCACATGGGTGTACTTACTGTGAGGCAAGGGCATCAGCCCCACCCTGGACCCTAACTCGTCCCACAAAATGTAGGTTTGTCAAGGAAAAAGAAAAATGGTTGTCAAGTCAAAAAACAAAACAGTGGCAGAAAATCGGCTTGTTGGCTTTTGCATCATGAGTGTGCAGTTTACAAAAAAAAATGCCAAATCTGTATCATTCGTTGGCGGCGTTTATTTTTAAAAAGTAGCGACACGACGCGAATAGTTTACAAAGAAAACCGACGCGATTTGGCTGCGTTCACACTTTTAGAAGGGTGGAGCGCAGTGTGTGTCCAAAATGTTTATAGTCAATATTAAATTTAAACTAGCATAATTGCATCCTCCAGTGATAATAAAGGCGCACCTCGCGAATATAACAGTGTTTTTGTAACACCCTGTAAAAGCCGAATGATTAGCCTCCCAGAATTTCTTGACTGCGCGAAGGCTTCTGATACATGGCTTGACGTAAGACCCGGTATTACACGAAATCAACGAAAACAAGTATTTTGTTCGCACCACAGTTGATATGAAGAATTGTTATTATCGGGTGCAAAAAAATACAGCTGTTATAAAAAACTACCAAAACCTGTTTAATCGAAGTAGAATTTCGAAAATCATTTTCATTTTGGAAAAGAATAATCACAATAAACGTATCTTTTTATAAAAACTATCGGAACGTAGTTCTCTAAATTTTCAGCGATTACATCACATTTTATTTTTCGATTATGAAATAGCCAGAGTAGTTCTCTATTATAATAATTTTGTGTTCTTGTTACGATAAATACTGGCATAAACTGCAAAAAAATGTATTTCTAGGCGCCGATATTATTTAACCATCAAATATGAAATATGAATTTCAACTCTAAATGAAGCGGCTTTTACGTAAACGTATGTGTGGGTAGATAATCGTGGAATAACCGAGCTCAATCTAGGCTTACTATATACATCTATCATTTTAGAAATTGCATTGTCATTCACCCCATCCTTGCAAACGTACGAAAAGCCTGATGTCGCCATTTTTGAGGCACGGGAGCCGTTTTCCCGTGTTCTATTTATATATTAGCCAATTTGTCTCCAACTGTGAGACTTTTCTTCAGGCAGTCAGCGGTGAGTAGTACGAGGGGAAGTTTCTTAGTGCTTATTTAAATGATCATGGCGCGTACTTGCGATCCTACACTTTTTAATATAACAAGTATTAAAAATGTATAAACCCCCGACAACTATTTTCATCGAACATAGCTAAGATAGTCCCGACTCATTCACCTTTCAAAAAAAAAAGAAAATCGAAATTGGTTCATCCACTCGGGAGCTACGCTGCCACAAATAGACACACACACACACAAATACGGCTTACTCCTAATGACCATAAAGAAACGGCCACCAGTAATGGTCGTCGGAACAATATTTAAATTTTTGGCTAACTGTCGCCAGTGAGGCTCGTTCGGACATCAAAAAAATAATACCAAGACCACCACTGGGGGACTATTTCTGCGCGTGAGATGAGATGAGATTTTATCTTGGTCACTCTCACACCTATGACGTTTCAAATGAGAGCAACAAGGATGAAAAAAGGTGCGATGAAAATCTCAAATCTCCGGATAGGGCCTCTGGTGGTCGTTGTGGTGGTGGACGTTGGGAGTAAGCCACATAGTCACGTCAAGGTTTATTTTACATCTTTAAGACTCGTGATACTCTCTCTTTGGGCGGTTAAATAATTGCTGTCTTGTTTGTAGATTCATCGTCAGCAGCTGCAGCTGCAGCGTCAAGTGGTTCTAGTAAGTAATATAAGTGGCGGTTGACACTTACTTGATCACGGTGCTTAATCATGGCCACTAGTAGGTCACAAGGAACTGCAACAATAATTTAAAATTGATTTTGTACATCAATTATTATTTTTGTACGAAAATACTGGAGGTACTTAACAATATAGGTACTTAGTTTTAAACTTACACTACATAGGTAGTGCGTTAGTTCTACTAAGTTGGAATGCAATTAATAAAATATTATTTTTTAATAGGTAACTAATAACGTAACGTAGTAACGTAACGGGTAACGAACAGGTTATACTTTTATGAATATGAACCCAATAATAGGTCACCGCAAACAGAAAACTAATATACATTGAATACAAACAAATAATAAATCTAGTTTTACACAATACAGAATTTGTAATTTTTAGAAAAAATTAAATAAATTGATAAATACACTGGATTACTAACAAATACATATGCAAAACATTAAATTTACATAATAAATAAAATACTTTCATAGAAAAATTGTAAGATAAATTAGCTTAAATCTGATCAAAATCTGCTTAGCCGACGCAACGCTCGCACATAATCAGCCCAAACCACGCGCCTATCAACGGTGTTAATAGTGAAACTCACTCGACACATGCCTATTTAGTGTGCATTACTGGTATAGGGATGTTAAGAAGTGGGTTAACCGGACATGATTAGAGAGAAAATTTAGTTTCAACAAGCTGAGAAGTTCGGAACTTTTAATTTCATATCGGCTATTCCCTTCTAGTGTTGCGAGGAATCAGTTGATTTATTTTTTGCAAAGAGAAAGGTAAATTTTTGATTTTTGAAATCTTGTAAAATTAAAATAGATAGTAAATTTAAAACGTAGTAAATGTGTTTTATTTGTTAATTCGTTACAAACATCATACAAAAATACAAATCTTTTCCATTTTTTATAGTACAGTACCTGGATGTCCGAGCTTTGCTCGGTATTTTTTTTTATTGTGTTTTTTGGAAAATAAACAATTGATTTTAGTCTAACCTCAAAGCAAACACTCATTGACTTCGTGTTACTTAACAACGCCATCTGCTGTTGTGTCGTTAAAGCAATTAGTTGCTCACAAAAAATAGTATTATTATTCGCCAATAGATGTCAGGAAGAGTCATATTTTTGTTATTTTTCTTCCAAGTTTATGTTTAAGTTGATTATCGATAAAACACGAATAAAATGACATTTTCTAAAAATGATTCCTAGCTAGATCGATTTATCGCCCCCGAAACCCCCTATATACTAAATTGTATGAAAATCGTTGGAGCCGATTCCGAGATTCCAATTATATATATATATATATATATATATATACAAGAATTGCTCATCTAAAGATATAAGATAAGATATTAGTGTACGAGTACCTAGATGTAAATATGTAGATGTAGATTTAAGGTGTGAGTTTGTGAAATAATCTTTGAGTAGGTACTTCGAGAACAATTCAAAAGAAAGCGTTCTTAGATTTGATTTTATTAAGAAAATAAACATGGCCGTATTATTGCATTATAGTAACATATTTTTACAGGTGGTGGTGGAGGAGGTGGTTATTATAACAATAACGTTAAGTTTTAACTTGTACTTTATCTTGTCAAATTCCGCTGGTATCGCTTAAAAGTCAATAGAAGTTTGTGTGTAATATATATTTATTTATACAGCATGTTACAAAAACTCTGTTATATCGGGTGTTTGGTAGAGGGTCCAACAAACCAAATAGGCGTGTTTGGGGACGTGTTAGACAAACGGTAGCTTAGCATTAGCACGCCGCCCCTGCATTTTTAGAGAGACAGTGAAACAAAAACTGTATGGTAATATACTGGTAATGGTGTTATACCTGCTCATCGTACTTGGTCCCTTGATTCACGTAGATTACACATTTTTTTTTTCCTAGAGTTGTTACTTGCAATCTTAGTTACCTCAACAATCTGTTAAGTATTTCATCAATTTACTTAGTGTGTCGTTGTAATAAGTGATAAATAGATAAGTTATCAAACGCATATTTTCTTCAGAATGGCTAATGGTTTTTATAGATCATTGTAAAAGTCGAACTTTAAGGTAAAATTGTTTTCACTCTATGAGGTCTAAATCAGTTAGCTAGCTCCGATGTGTATCTAATTTTTCTTTGCGTATCAGAGACAGAACTCAAGTAAATACATCCGATCATGAAATGGTTTTACAAATGTAATGGTGGCAAAAAGGTACAATTTCGGTGAAAACCGGAAAAATCACTAGAAAATCTTAAAAGAAATTGGTGGTCAGGGATTTTTTTTGGCAAATGGGCCCCCGGACACGCCTATGTGGTTTGACGAGGGGCTGAGGATACATGTGAGGTCTCCCTGCGAGGCGAAAAATATCGAGTTAAGTAAAAATACCGAGAGCACAGTAAAGACATTCTGTTCTTCCCGCAGGAGGAATTCAACAAGGACTAGGATATGGAGGTAAGTTGGAGAACTCATAAAACCAATCTGAAATTCTTTGACTTAATTTGGCATTTGAAGAGGTAATAGTCAAAGTTGTAGTAAAAGTAGGTGATTCTTTTTTTGTGCCTATGATAGAGCTTAACATACCAATTCACGTCTGGACAATAGGACGAGGCGCTAACTAACCTCGAGCTTGAGAAACTAGCTTCCATCACCCGCAGTTCTTTGTTAGCGCTGCATGAACTACAAGAACGAGAATTTACCTAAAAATTATCAAATATAAGGGATAGCTGAAGGCACGTCTTTTGAGTGTTATTTCGGTGTAGTACCCGTGCACTGTTCTGTGAGATCTCACGAGCTGGCCACGCATGCGGCTATTTAGCCGATGCCGACAACAAAAGCTTCCGAGGGCTTTGACGAAGCTAGATTGGTACGTATTTCGCAGTCAACTAGCCTAATTCAACGTCCAATTATCAGCCTAGACTTTTTACTAAACGGCGCCACTCAACTAGCTTCCTCAAGATATTCAGCCATTCAATCGATCGACTACGCAAAATGACTTGTATCGAAGACGTTGACTACTTGCCTAGCCCAGTCCTTTAAGTAGGATGGTTATGTCGTTATAAAAAAAATAGGTAACTATTAAGGCTAATGCGGGAGCGAACCTTCAAAGTTATTTTTTCTAACCTTGCCAATTAAAGTTAGATTTGCTCTGATAGAGGGGTCAGGCAAGTCGAGAAGTATAAAATTATTTTTACATCATTTCTAGCAATATTGCGGTTCGTTTCACGTATTTTCTGATTTCATTTCTATCAAAATTATTTCAAAAGACATTTCTTCGGTCAAAACGAGACGATTGTATGAATTGCATGAGCATCAGCCAGCCAGTTTATTAAAAGTTGTGTTAAACGCTAGGCTGTATATCATTCAGGAAGCTAGTAGAACAGCGCCATCTATTAAAATGCCGGATAATTGAACAGTTGATTAAGCAAGTTGGCTGTGACGTGTACATCTATCATATTTGACATAAAAAACCCAACATATCAAATGTGACAAACTGTCCCGAATTTGACAGGGCGACAGGCTCGTCTGCAAAATATCGTCTCGCGAAGTGTGGGTGTTGTATTACACCTTTGCCAGCCCCCTCGTGGAAAGGCATGACGATATGTAAAAAACACAAAAGCCTGGCCTCTAGTGTTGTCTGCATAGTCATTCACCCCAACCTTGCAAATTACTGCTGTGCGACCGCAAATCGTATCGCCGCGCAATAAGGTTCATAAATATAGTCGCGCAGCGTCGGCGGCTGAACCTAAAACTTATCGCAGTGAGATGTTACGGCACGGGCCCAGGTATTTTGACGTGCAAGTTTATTTGATCACTTTTACTCCTATGACGTTTGAAACGACAGAGACAACGACAAAAAAACATCAATTTGTGCGAAAAGGCGTCGCCAGATTTTACATTGCCATTTCTGAGGCACAAGAGTCGTTTTCCCATATTTTATGAGTTTGATGGATACAAAAACTGATTTGTCTCTAAGACTTAGACTTTTGTTGTAGTCTGTAACATATTTATTTGTTGTTTTGTTTGCAGCGCCAGGGTCCGTTCCAGGGTATGGAGCGGGTGAGTAGTACAAATGGAAATTGCTAGGTTCTTATTGAGTTGATCATGGCGCGTACTTGTGCCTATCGAGTTAAAGTGCGTACTCACGATGTAATTTCGTATTCAGTTTGCTGACTCGGCTTAGGTCGATTTGACAAATTGTATGATGAGAAGGCAAGTTGCCGCCTCTCTTCAACTAGTTGAATGTTTGAAAAAGAAAATATCTCCACATTATTGAAACATTTCCAAAAACTGACTGGCCAAAGAAATTTTGTTAAATTATGTAACCTACCCTAAAAGTTTTACGAAATCAGTGTGGAAATGCGACATTTAGAGGAGCTCAGGCGTCGGCCGTGAGATCTCCAGCTCACGGAACCACTGGTAGGAATGGATCCAGTGTAATCGAATGATTCCCATGGTTATGCGTTCCTTACGTATTGCAACGGCCGAAATGAGTTCGTAATTCATTCATGCAATTAGCAAATGAGCCAAAGTTAGCAAAGTAGGACTTTGTTTTTCAAAAAATTACAATAATATTACGGTTTCTTGAAGGTTTTAATTTCTTACTTAATATGACATTTTCGAAATTGCTTCTGTGGCCTTTTTTCGAACGTTCCTCTACATAGTAGTAGATTATGCAGCGAGGGAAAAAAGACACTGCTTTCTCCCAGAGGTGAATACTCTACTATTCACACCTTCCGCGAGGCATTGAAAAGGATCTGAAAGTATGTTACACCAATTACAGTTTACTTTTTAATTTCGTGGAGCTGATGCTTTCTTTATTTTTCTTGGTGGCCAGTTCATTTTTCTAATATTTTTTTCTTACAGTGCCCGCATGCTGAGTTTTCATGCAATGTTAACTCTATTCGAAAACTCCCATGGGATTTTCATATAATTTTATGTCTCTAGGGAGGCAATGCCTTGCTTAACGTTGAGACTACGTGGTATGTAACTAGTCATTGTCGGGCAGGTGGTTCAACAATTATATTTCGGTGCCCAGCTGAGTCGATTATGTTGAATGTTTCAAAAGAAACAGAACGTATTTGGTTTAATTATGGAAGGAAACAAGGTTGTAGGTATCATTATTTAATATTATCCTATATTCACAGGTGGCGCAGGAGGATATTATGATAATAATGGTAAATTGAAACTTGTACTTTATGTTTGAAATGATAATTGCACTTGGTTATGTTCGTTTCAAACAAAATCTTACTGTCAATTTATTAGAGATTTGGATAATTATTAAATATACACAACGCTCACATAATCTTGAAAAGTGATCGGTTATCGTTAAATTAACTAAATTAATTTATCAGTCAAATATTACTGGCTAAAATAATTTTGTTAAAATTGAATTTAGCTACCCGGTCTAGCTAAAACAAAACTGTTTCTGTTTAGAGAAGTTATTGTCGGACAAATTCATTTTAAACACGCAATCGTAGGCGATCTGTCTTCTTAGTCTCTGAGACCTTTACGTTGCACCGTTAAATACTGGTCGTTTTGTTTGCAGGGCAATGGGTGCCGGACGGTAAGTGACTGACTTCACGCTAGCGATGTAGTTCGCAGAGAGACTGGTTCACGATTAGATACATGTACTTTATAATGGCGCTTGCATTTTTACTGATGGTTCGCTGCTAATTGCAACAATAATCTGATATTGTTTATCGACTGAGCTAGCTTTAGCAAGCGAAGCGTCTATGCTTTAGGTTCAACAAAAAATTGGTTGTCTGTAAAGTCGGTTTACTGACGATAGTTGAACGTGCTCACTCAAGTAGGAGAGAGACGGATGTCGAACGCTGCCGAACGCTGCCGAACGCAAAGGCCGATTGTGCTTCTTTGTCGCTCGTTCCGCGCTCTCGCTTGCACTTCAAGCCTTACATGGAACGCCTCAGAGCGAGGTAACGCTGCATTTTTTCGTGCGTGCAGCCGGCTCTATCGAATTATAAGACGTTGTCACTTTAAAATGATTGCGTATATCTAGATCACTTTTTCTTCCTATACAAGTCTGATTTCTCAGACAATTCTCTTGAATTCTGTAGCGATGATAACCTAGTTGGGAGAAGGCCCGCTTCTCAAGCCAGAGGCAATGGGTTCGAACCCAGCCGACGGCACGCACTAATTTGTTCATTGTGTAAACATATGTGCGTTTTTTTTATGTCATCTGCTACATGACTGGAGCCCGGTGTATAGCGACAGGCTCGCCCCTTGTCATATTTGGGATTGAGTATCATCCGGAGAAGTGTGGGTGTTGTATTACACCTCTGCCAGCCCCCTCGAAGGAAAAACTGGACGATATGTTATGTTATGTTCTCTTGAAATTTTGACAGAGATATAAAGTTTGTTTTAAGATCAATTGAGTGTCTGTATTTTTACAAACTAAATTACAGAAGATTGAGTTTCCCGCTGTGATATAGTTCCTTTGTCCATTTCTTTTGACTCTGAGACATTACTTCAGTCAGTCACATACTTACTTGTTGTTTTGTTTGCATCGACAGGGTATGGTGCAGGATATGGACAAGGTGAGTAGTACAATTGGAAGTTGCTAGGTACTTATTTAGTTTATTATGGCGCGTACTTGAGATCGTACTCTTTTTAATACAACAAGTATAAAAAATGTATAAGCCCCCGACACCTATTTTCATTGAACATAACTAAGGTAGTCCCGACTAATTCACCTTTCAAATAATATAAAAAAAGAAAATCGAAGTCGGTTCGTCTATTCGGGAGCTACGCTGCCACAAATAAGACACACACACACACAAAGACGGCTTACTCCTAATGACCATAAAAAAAACGGCCACCAGTAATGGTCGTCGGAACAATATTTAAATTTTTGGCTAACTGTCGCCAGTGAGACTCGTTCGGACATCAAAAAAATAATAACACCACCACTGGGGGGCTATTCCTGCGCGTGAAATGAGATGAGATTTTATCTTAGTCACTCTCATACCTATGACGTTTCAAATGAGAGCAACAAGGATGAAAAAAGGTGCGATGAAAATCTCAAATCTCCGAATAGGGCCTCTGGTGGTCGTTTTGGTGGTGGACGTTGGGAGTAAGCCACATAGACACGTCAAGGTTTATTTTATATCTTTAAGACTCGTGATACTCTCTATTTGGGCGGTTAAATAATTGCTGTCTTGTTTGTAGATTCATCGTCAGCAGCTGCAGCTGCAGCGTCAAGTGGCTCTAGTAAGTAATATAAGTGGCGGTTGACACTTACTTGATCACGGTGCTTACTCGTGCCCACTAGTAGGTCACAAGGAACTGCAGCAATAATTTAAAATTGATTTTTGTTCATAATTTTCGTACGAAAATACCGGAGGTACTTAACAATATACTTAGTTATAAACTTACACTACATACGAGTAGGTAGTAGAAAGACAACGTAAATTTGATATCATTATGGAAATAAAATACATGATACATACTTACATTGTAGTCACGCCTTCTTCCCTTAGAGGTGTATAAGCAGAGACTACTTCCGTCCACTTGCTACGATCCGGGCACACATCTTTCGCTTCTTCTACTTCTACATCACCATACATGTGTTATTATATAAAATTACCAGAGGGCCAGGAGGAACTGTACCCTGCAATGTATTGCAGGGTACAGTTCCTTCTGTAGGCTCTAGCGAGACCTAGTACAGGGTACAACGACTCATATGGTACCCATATTAACACACTTCTAAGAAAAGATAATAATGGTACCAACACCTCTGTACAGATATCAAATAAATATTTTAATTATTATTATTATAATTTAATTGTAATTATCTCATTTTTACAGGTGGTCCAGGAGATTATTATGGTGACGATAGGTTTTACCCTGTACTTTTTTTTTGCTCTCCTATTCTTCCAGGGGAATTTGGCGTCGCACGTCTTGTGCGTTTGCTAGTGTCAAGTTAATATAGTATTTTACAGATGATGGAGTGATGATGATAACGATGATGAGTCCCTTTCCCTTTCCAATTTCAGTACAGTGATAGATACTTTACTGAAACTTTAAGTGAGATTTTGTAGAGAACACGAGAGTCACGTTTCACAATGTTTGTATCATTTGCCCACACTCGTGCACGTTAACGAACTGACAAAGATTGATAATCAACTTTAACTAACAATTAACACTCGAAGATTTAGAAAATAATACAAAATTACGACAACATCTTTTCGATTCTTATACACATACAATACATGCGTATGTACATACGAGTACGTCATTGAGTGAAGAATATTAAATTAGATTCAACTAATTTAAACGTTCAAACTAATTTATTTGAAGTTTTCTAGTAAGTGTCATTAAATTAATGCCAAAAAATTCCTAAATTAAGAATATAATAGAAAATTCATGTTTCTTGATGTACTTAATGCGACGTTAAAGCGGAATTACACTAGATAATAGTTCAAGTAACAATTTTGAAGATGAACTTCCGCAAAGTAACGCCTGATTCAATCAACTATAATTAAGTGCGTTTTTAATGTCATGACTGGAGCCCGGTGTATGGCGACAGGCTCGCCCCTGTCACATTTGGGACTGAATATCGTCCGGCAAAATGTAGATGCTTGTACAAGCTCTTGGTGGTCCAAGGGTTTGCAGCTGACCTTGAGTTAACATAGTATTAGACTGACATTTCTAACATTCTAACTCTGAGTTAATTAACTCTATTGTATTCTGAAGGATTGTCTCTGACTCTGAGACTTTCCTTCAGTCAGTCACATACTTACTTGTTGTTTTGTTTGCATCGACAGGGTATGGTGCAGGATATGGACAAGGTGAGTAGTACACTTGCAAGTTGCTAGGTACTTATTTAGTTTATTATGGCGCGTACTTGAGATCGTACTCTTTTTAATACAACAAGTATAAAAAATGTATAAGCCCCCGACACCTATTTTCATTGAACATAACTAAGGTAGTCCCGACTAATTCACCTTTCAAATAATATAAAAAAAGAAAATCGAAGTCGGTTCGTCTATTCGGGAGCTACGCTGCCACAAATAAGACACACACACACACAAAGACGGCTTACTCCTAATGACCATAAAAAAACGGCCACCAGTAATGGTCGTTGGAACAATATTTAAATTTTTGGCTAACTGTCGCCAGTGAGGCTCGTTCGGACATCAAAAAAATAATACCAAGACCACCACTGGGGGGCTATTTCTGCGCGTGAAATGAGATGAGATTATATCTTAGTCACTCTCACACCTATGACGTTTCAAATGAGAGCAACAAGGATGAAGAAAGGTGAGATGAAAATCTCAAATCTCCGAATAGGGCCTCTGGTGGTCGTTGTGGTGGTGGACGTTGGGAGTAAGCCACATAGACACGTCAAGGTTTATTTTATATATTTAAGACTCGTGATACTCTCTCTTTGGGCGGTTAAATAATTGCTGTCTTGTTTGTAGATTCATCGTCAGCAGCTGCAGCTGCAGCGTCAAGTAGTGCTAGTAAGTAATATAAGTGGCGGTTGACACTTACTTGATCACGGTGTTAACTCATGCCTACTCGTTGGTCACAAAGAACTGCTACAATAATTTAAAATTGATTTTTGTTCATAAATTGCTACGAAAATACCGGAGGTACTTAACAATATACTTAGTTATAAACTTACTATGTAGAGTAAGTTTAACTAACTCAGTAAGTTTAGTTAGTAGAACTAACGCACTACCTATGTAGAGGTAGTGCGTTAGTTCTACTAAGTTGTAATGCAATTCTTAGAATATTATTTTTTCATGTGGTTATTTATTTATTTATTCATATTTGGGTAACGAACAGCTTATACTTATATGAATGAACTAAAAATAAACACATGAACCCAATAATAGGTCACCGCAAATAGAAAATTGTTATACGTTTCGCGGTGGAAGTGTCAGATGAACGTATCTACATTTACTCAATTTTACAGGAGAGCAAAAATACTGCGAAAATTCGGCGCTTTAAACTTTACCAGCTTTTTAATACCGATAAATATAATTATGTGAGGAAAAAAATTTTTTTTTCTGTATAGAGCTTTGAAAAAGTTAGAAATTATTTATTTATTTAGGTATGCTTACATAGACGTAATATATGTTTTTTTAAATTCGGTTGACATACGTTAGTGTTGCCCTTAATTATTTCCACGCTTATGTTGTTATCTAACAAAAATGTTTGTGCCAATGAAACGTAAATAGATAAACGTTGTTCTGGCTCTTTAAACTAAGCATCTAAACAAAATTTTGTAACGCCCGAAACAACGTATAAGCTTTTACGTTGTTATGGTCGTTCGTATAATATCGCCAAACAAACTATATTCTACAAATACAAATATTGTTTTTACAAATACGTTCCTATAGCTCTAACGAGGTAGGAAGATAATTGGAACTAATTAAACAGTACTCATAATACGTTTTTCGTGGTGGCGTAATAAAAGCAGCAACAGAACACATTTATTCGACTCCATTGTCGTTCAAAGACTACACACAATATATCTACACCTACATCTACGTCGACGCTGCGACGTCGGAAAAAGCTGCCTTGCGTTGTGTCGTCGCACCGCTCGTGTGGCACTCATTGCGTACACCCATACACCCAAACTTTCACATTTTTAAACCTAGTGTAATTATATAGTATATTAGCATAAAAACGACAAATGCACATAAAAACTAAAATAATAAATAACACACTCAAACAAAGGTACGTAAAAAGGCGCGAGGTTTATGAGGGCTGAGCTACCCACGTCCGTAAGAGTGTACTCTATTCTGATTCCCTACACGTGGTCCCCGGGTAGTGCTAACCGGGTAGCAAACTCTGGTGGAAGGCTTCGGCCGTGGCTAGTTACCATCCACCGGACCAAGCCATGCCGTGGAATGGCCTAGTCGTGTTTCGGGATGTAGTCCGGTGTAACCGTTCCGAAGACGGGTCTGAGCAGTAGCGCACTTGTAGCGCCTCACTCAACTGCCGTCTTTGTACTTCTTCATTCTACAAAACTTCAAGGCTAGAGTGAATAAGTACCTTACAGGTCGTCATGCTCCATCTTAGACCACAACATCACTTAACATCAGGCGAGATGGTGGTCAAACGCCGACATAAAAAAAAAAGAGATCCCTGGAGGAGCAAGGCCCCAGGAGGGTTATTCTTGACACGTGCGATGAGAAATGGTCACTTTCACACCAGAAAATATCTCGCATTCTTGGAATATGTAGAACTCTAGGCGGTTGTCCGCTTACCACCAGGGGCAACCCAACAAAGGTGGCCTAAAACATAGTTGATTGAATCAGGCGTTACTTTGCGGAAGTTCATCTTCAAACTTGTTACTTGGACAATATCTAGTGTAATTCCGCTTTAACGTCGCATTAAGTACATCAAGGAATATGAATTTTTTATTCAATTTTTAAATTTGAAATTTTTTGAAAAATTAATTTAATGAAATTTACTAGAAAAATTATACTAATTGATATTTGAATCTAATTTTAAACGTTATACAATGTGATATTTAAACTAACGAATTTAAACAAACCTGAAAAAAATAATAAAAATAATAACGAATAAAAACACGCACAAGCTTCACCACACTTTTCCTCTATGTTTACCAACAATGGTTATAAACTGGCTCTCTTCAAGACGAGAGTGAGACGGCACCTCATGGGCAAGCGTGCTCCATCTTAGACCACATCGTCACTTTCCATCAGGTGTGTTGAGATCAAACGTTGGGCCAACGTTTGACCTCAATCATTAATAAAATAACATATCGTCACGCCTTTCCCCCGAGGGGGCTGGCAGAGGTGTAATACAACACCCACACTTCGCCGGACGATATTCAGTCCCAAATGTGACAGGGGGCGAGCCTGTCGCCATTCACCGGGCTCCAGTCATGTAGCAGATGACATACAATACGCACATAATTATGTTCACACTATGAACAAATTGGTGCGTGCCGTCGGCTGGGTTCGAACCCGCTCCCTCTGGCTTGAGAGGCGTACCTTCTCCCAACTAGGCTGCCATCGCCTTTTTCTTCGAATCTTCGAATAAGATACAAGTAATATTAAGAAGCATGAAAGTAAATTGAATGCTGTAGAAATGAGAAGTTTGCGAAGTATGGCTGGAGTGACTCTGATGTATAAAATGAAAAACAGTGTTGATAGAAAACGTTGTGGGGTGAAAGATGATGTAGTGTTAAGGATTGAGAAAGGAATGCTTAGATGGTTTGGACACATTGAGAGAATGGATGAAAGGAGATTGACGAAACAAATCTACAAGGCGAGTGTGAACGGCCAAGTTGGTAAGGGTCGACCTAGGCGAACGTATCTTGACCAAGCCGAAGACGTTTTAAAGAAAGGCCAGGTCAGGAGTACCCGTAACCGACGAGCGTGTATGAAAAGACTCATGGAAGTAGATGACGCGAAAGATTTATGCCAAGATCGTAGCAAGTGGAGAGAAGTGCTCTCTGCCTACCCCTATGGGAAACGGGCGTGACTAATGTATGTAAATTATGTAGTATTACTAGCTTCTGCCCGCGGCTTCGCCCGCGTGGCATACAGAAAATGTATGACGTTTTTAACTTCAGAAATAAATATTATAAGCGGTCACACTCGCTCTCAATTGAATACACAAACTGACAATATCCCAAGCAGAGCAATTTGGACGAAGTTCTTTAGTTCACTAAACTATCTCTGGAATGAGAAAAGTAGGAGTAGTAGTAGTAGTATGGTATCAACAGAACTTAGAGCGTGTGTGAAAAGATAAAATTAGTAGACAACCGAAAGTAGATAATTGACAATTAATAATGTTTACAACGAAAACCTATTTATTTTTTATTTTTTAGAAAAACCAGGCTGCTCCTTGAGCTTACTCTGTAGCAGGCCACGTATAACTCCGTGGCACGCAGGAATAACTGAACATCGCAAAAACATCAATTTTTCAGGGCAGCCATTTTAAAGTTTGACATTTTATGTTTAGTCGGTAAGTTAGTTAAACGATGATGTCAAAGTTATTTTGAGGGTTACTTGAGGCCCTCTTTCGTATGGTTTCAAGAATTTAACGAAACAACTTATAGTTTACATAATAATAGACTTGTCAAACAGCTGAAATGCCTTGAATAAGTTGATAACTCGACTTGTAGACCAAGTTTTGGCTTCTAAGGACATTTATCCAGTTATTCACCATCTGAGTACGGATCATTTTTATCGGTTACCTTAGTTATTTCAATGGAAAAAGCATTATTTCTCATTAGTAAACCAATGACAACTTCAAACAGATATAGTTTGTCAAGTAATTATTACTACTTTACAAGATATATCTTACTTTTCAGCATATAATGCAAAATGTAAAAAAAGTCTTAGTATTTAAAATATATTTTTTTTAGAATTATACGCTCATTTACATAATCTAAAAACTATTTTCACTAACTTATTAAAATTATTTTTTAAACATATGGGAAAAACACAATGAAAACGCATTTGTATCTAATTAAAATGAATTATTTAGAGTATACACTAAATTAACACATAGGCTAGACTTATTATCCCGAGAAATCAACAGTTGGCAATCGTTGAGTTCTACAAATAAGAAAATATTAATCAAACACACTACAAGACATAAATACCTACTTATAAAGGTCTTATTTAAAAAGCTTTTCTAATTATTATTTTAAACGACTTCAAAAAAACTTTTTAAAAAATCTTTGAAAATTTTCGTAATCTTAAGTGGCTGTAAAAAATCTGTAAAAATGTCTGATGACACACATGCTTAATACATGTTTTGTTAGATTGCTTACACATTACTTCGATCAATAATAATACTAATAAATAATAATAAAACCCTTTATTCAGACCAACTTAGTATCTATTTACAAAGTATGAAGAACTAAAAACTATGAGTGTGGATTTACAAGTATATTTTGGTAGTTAAACTAATCTTAATCTATTCTAATACTTAATAATTTTTTGTAGGTCTGTTTGCCAATCGGCAAAGATCTCCTCCAACCTTTTTCATTCCTGTCTATCTTGGGCCACTCTATTCCAAGTTACTCCTGCTACCTGTCTAATGTCATCATCCCACCTTTTCTGTGGTCTGCCCCTTTTCCTTTTCCTAGGGCACCATCGTGTCACAATTTTGCTTCATTTCTCTTGGCCTCTTATCATATGCCCTGCCCATTGCCATTTGAGTCTTCTGATTTTACATTAAAACAGGTATTACGCAGGTGTTGAAAAGTTTTTTCTTTACTATAATGTGAAGAGTTTTATCTTCCATGGCTTCTCTCAGACTCCAGTATCTCTTTCAGCCATTTGTTATTCTTCTGTCAATTTCTTTGTGTATAGGGACCTCTTGTGTTATTAGCTGTCTCAGGTAGATATATTCATCAGTGTAATCAATTTGGTTATTTCCTAGATGTATGGTGGTTTTCTTCCCATTTGTCCTTACCTTTGTTTTCTTTGGGTTCAACTTTAAACCTTTCTTCTCACTTTCATCCGCTAGTTCAAGTATCATTTGCTATATGTTTTTAGGTGTTTCAGCAAATAACATTATATAAATATCATCTGCGAACCTCGATTGTGGTAGGGAGACTCGGTCGACAGTGATTCCGAGGTTTTCCCAGTTAAGTCTCCTAAAGATTGTTTCGACAACCGCTGAGAATAGTTTTGGAGGTAGAGGGTCTCCATGTCTGACACCCTTTCCTACTCTAAATGGTTTACCTTTCTTTTCTAGTTGGATTCTCGCGGTGCTATGACTATTATTTTAATTAAATAAAGTGAAAAAAAAAGGAACTTCTTATTCTGATTGGCCATCATTGGTGTTTTTCCCCAAAAACCTTAAAACACAGATTTAAAAAATTGTCAGACTTCGTCTTAGACAACCATGGCTCTAAAGGGTCTAAATGATCTATGCTAGCGTCTCTTTACGGCTTTGCACCCCGCTATCAATCAACCCTGTATTGATTTGAATCTTTTGTGTAAGTATGCATGTAGGTAGGTACATAGTACACCAATGATAGTAATAGTCACCAATAATATACAGCATTATAATATACTTTTTTATATTTACTTCACGTTGTTGCATGGCATGTTTGTTGGCGTTTAGGCTCCAGTAGGTACATAAAAAATATCCAGCTCGGGTAGATAACAACTTGATATCTTGCTATTGCAGATGAAAACTAAATCACCACGGCAAAGGTAAAAGTGAACATGTGATAATGTCACTTTTTAATCAAACATATTTGGCTTGCCATAACTTGACATCTCGATTTGTCAATGGAGGCAGAAACAGGCTATGTGTATAAGTCGAGATATCCAGTATTTTGGATGTGAGTGTAAGTTGATAAATCAAGATGACAATTATTCATACACAAACTTATGCTTGACATCTCAATTTGTCAAGTTAAAATTAATTTTTGCAGAAAAGGCTTAGGTGTATAAGTCGAGATCTTCAATATTTTGAACATGTGTTGATGTTGATAATTCAAGATGTCAATATTAGTAAGCAAACACACACTTGATAAGTCGTTTTATCAAGTAAAACACCATAAAATGCAAGGGTGTCGAGATGTACAAAACGCGATTGCTCTAAAACTATTGTATATTTCGGGCTGATTTTTTTATACATAGTAAAGCGCATACGAAGGAAGCGTTTAAGCCAATAAAAAAAAAATCATGCAAGTCGAGTTGTTCAGTTATTCCTACGTGCCACGGAACTAACCGTGTGAAAAGCATTTTAGTCAATTATGAGTTTGGCTTGAGATTTATTTATGGTCATGGCAAAGCCGACTTTGAGGGGAAACTGCACTCTTTTTAACTCGAAAGGGTAGTTCGGTGGTGTTAGAGATATTAGAGGAATCCTCAGCATAAACACAGACTCATTCGGAAACTACACCAGTCAATGTGCTGGCAGAACTTTAGTTAAGACCTTCGAAGCAAAGACAACCCGTAGTAGGTTTTGTCTTCCTAATACTAAAGCAGCTTCTTCTATTGACTTCGTCTATTTTTGCTAAATACTGCTTCTAAGATCAGACAGACATAATTATAAATTTCATCTCCTAGCTCATCTACCTGATATTTATTGACAGAAAATCTTTTCACTTGCCGTTTGTAATCTTCTGACAGGCTTGGACTTAATTCTTGTATTTTCCCTTACTGATTAAGTAGGTTTGAAATTTGATAGAATGTCAGCAATATAGTTCACACATTTTACACGGAGATTCATATGGAAAAAGCAATGATAGCTTCGTATTTAATGTCATCTGCTACATGACTGGAGCCCGGTGTACGTATGGCGATAGGCTCGCTACTTATTACATTTTGGACTGAATATCGTCCGGCGAAGTGAGAGTGTTGTAATACACCTCTTAGGGTAAAGGCGTGACGTTTTACCTACTATACGTAGCAACTACCGTTATCTAGATATGTGCCAAATTCCAAGTTGCTGGCTATTACAGTTTCCAAGATAATCAGCTCACAGACATACATACAGACAGACATCGGAGTTTCATGATAAGGTTCCTTTCACCATTTTAGTACGGAACCCTAAGAATGATAACAGCGTCGTTTGTAGTGGGTTAATAACTTTCTGAACAGTTTTCGGAGTAAAAAAAGCCCTATTAGACTCTGTCGGTGGATGTAGATGATGATGATTTTGGAAAAACTGTGATACACGTGTCTCATAATTTTATTTGAAGAGTATTTGTACCAATTTTTGAGTCAATCGACCCAGAGAATAAAATGTTTCATAGAAATTTGAACCCCCCATTTCCCCCCCTTAGGGGTAGTATTTCGAAAAACCCTTTCTTAGTGGATGCCTACACTGTACAAAGAACACACCCTCCAAATTTCATGTTTCTAGGACCAGCGGTTTAGGCTGTGCGTTGATATATCAGTCAGTCAGTCAGTCAGTCAGGACTTTGAATTTTATATATATAGATTAAAAGAAAACAAAATCTCGGCTGCAAAATGTTGTACCCTATGTTGTATCCACTATCAAGACGATTCAAATGACACCTCACATGTCGAAATACACAAAGTTGTTTAGGCTGTAAGGCGTGCCAAAGAAACCTCATACAAATATACTATACGTACCCACATACATACATACATACACTCGAAAAGCATAACCCTCTTTCTTGAGCAGTCGGTTAATAAAAAATGTTTACAGAGTGATATAAATAATGATATATTAATATGAAAATTCCTATGTGTCTTCAGGATCGAGTGAAGGTATAAAGAATAACAACTATGGACCTAGCTCCGACGACACTGACATTGACACTGGTGAGAATATTTACTTATAATTTATAGAAAGCAAGTACATTATTAAAAGAAAAACGTAAAACCCGGCTGCAAAAATGTGTACCCTATGTCACTTCCACTATCAAGACGATTCAAATGACACCTCACATGTCGAAATACATCAAGCTGTTTAGGCTGTAAGGCGTGCCAAATAAACCTTATACATACCAACATACATACATAAACTTGCAAACATAGTCCACCATTTTGCGCAGTCGGGTAATAAAAAACGCATATTCTTTACAGAGTGATTTAAATAATGATTATGTATATATTAATATGCAAATTCCTGTATCTTCAGGATCGAGTAAAGGCATTAAGAATAACAACTATGGACCTAGCTCCGATGACACTGACATTGACACAGGAGAGAATATTTACTTATAATTTATAGAAAGCAAGTACATTATTAAAAGAAAAACGTAAAACCCGGCTGCAAAAATGTG
The DNA here is from genome assembly GCA_911728515.1 of Peribatodes rhomboidaria. Lineage (NCBI taxonomy): Eukaryota > Metazoa > Arthropoda > Insecta > Lepidoptera > Geometridae > Peribatodes > Peribatodes rhomboidaria. The sequence continues at coordinate 5,202,052 of OU452196.1, read as the reverse complement.
TACCCTATGTCACTTCCACTATCAAGACGATTCAAATGACACCTCACATGTCGAAATACATCAAGCTGTTTAGGCTGTAAGGCGTGCCAAATAAACCTTATACATACCAACATACATACCAACATACATACATACACTTGCAAACATAGCCCACCTTTTTGCGCAGTCGGGTAATAAAAAACGCATATTCTTTACAGAGTGATTTAAATAATGATTATATATATATTAATATGCAAATTCCTGTGTCTTCAGGATCGAGTAAAGGCATTAAGAATAACAACTATGGACCTAGCTCCGACGACACTGACATTGACACAGGTGAGAATATTTACTTTTAATTTATAGTAAGCAAGTACATTATTAAAAGAAAAACGAAAAACCCCGCTTGCAAAATGTTGTACCCTAAGTCACTTTCACTATCAAGACGATTCAAATGACACCTCACATGTGAAAATCTATGAAGCTGTTTAGGCTGTAGAGCGTGCTAAAGAAACCTCATACATACATACATATAACCCTCATTTTTGCGCAGTCGGTTGAAAATTTCAATAAGATTAGTTTCCTTCCAAGAAATGTTTTTTGTTAAATGCGACCTGTAGGGGTGGAGGGGGGGGGGTTGGAGGGGGGGGGGGGGGACAGACGCCGGATGCGAGGTCTCCAGCTCGCAGAGCTACTGGTATGATACATATGTGTATGCACTAGTATGATATATAAATAATATTAAATAATAAATTTGGGACACTTGCACACACGGTCGCCTGACCCCAAACTAAGCAAAGCTTGTACTATGGCTGCCAGAGACGTATATACATACTTAGATATTTTTAAATACATACTTAAATAGATAATCAACACCCAGACATAGACCAAACACAAATGTTCATCACATGAATGTTTGCCCTAGGTGGGAATCGAACCCACGCCCCCTAGCTCAGAAGGCAGGTTCACTACCGACTGAGCCACCGAGGCAGTCGATATGATAGTCAAATCAAATCAAATATTTTTTACATTGACACAAACAATTAGTACAACATATGAAGTGGAAGTGACATAGGGTGCAATATTTTGCAGGATTTTCGGTTTTCTTTTTACAATGCTACTTGTTTAGATCGTGGGAATAGCGAACATTAAGCAAGTTGCAATCGCATCCAAGCCAATATGATTCTATACTTTATTCAACGAAACGAGCTAGTAGGGAAATCTAGCGCTGAACGTCATTGGTTGGCGATAAGGAACTTAAGGCGCGTACACGCTGCGATCAAATGTCAGTCCGATTCTGTCTCTTGAGCGGTGCGGACGTATTGTTTAGTGCTTATTTCAGTGTGTTCGTAATGTGTATGATTTTACGTTGACCCGGCTTGTTTACTGGGCTGATTCCTACTTACCTGTTGACTTGGCGTGTGTTTGGACTGATTCTTGCTTATAACAAAGGCTTAAGAAAATATTTATAGTCTAATTTATTTAAATCCTAGCACATTCGTTTTATACACAACATTACAGCATGAAAATATAATAATAATTTTTTGCTTTCAATTACAAATTATGTTAAAGTAAGTATTATTTTTAGACGATAGGATTAGTGAGCGATTAGGGTTAGCAATATAAACGCAGCCTAACATTTTCATGAGTTAGTCACGCCCATTGACCAATCCTGACAATTTAAGTCAGTGCTGCATCCTTATCACTTTCATACGATTGTGCAAGGGAGAGGGCGCCATATTAGGTCGTGTCGTTGAATGAAGTATAGAATCGCTAAAGCTCGAACCTAAGCTTCTGATTGGACGATATACGAGCTTTAAAAATGTCACGTGATCTTATTGTCAACTCGTCCAATCAGCGGCTAGCGCACGGTAACAATTCTAGAATCAGAATCGTCTGGAAGCGATTGCAACTTGTCTAGGGGCCAGACACTGTTGTTGTATCTTAATGATGTAATGTGATGCATATTAACTAGGCCCAAGTAGGGCAATTGCGTCTTTCGAGAATTACTGACAAGCCCTTCACATATTAGGCAACTAACGCCATCTAGTACAGAATATTGTAACTCTAAATAGAAAAAAGATGTAGGTATCACCTTATTTGTTAAGGGTTTGTCAGTAATTCTCGAAAGACGCAATTGCCTCACAGATGCATTTGCCCCTGTTGACCCTTTATTAATCTCAGGCAGCCTTAATATTACGAGCTTTGCTTAGTTTGGAGTCAGACGAACGTATAAGCAAAATGTCCCGAATATATTTTAATATTGATTTGTTAATTATAAATATAATGTTATTAATATTTAAGTGTGTTTGTCATAGGTTGTCAACAAAACGGCTCGAACAAGATAATAAATTCGCAGCTGGATGAGTTGCTGCAACAGCTCAATGACTTGTTAACCAGCCAGAATTGCGTTTGTACCGGACCCGCTTCTGTCGCAGAACTGAACCGAACGAAACCTAGACAAAACTACCAACGCCGAACTGGTGGTAGCAAACGAAGACGCAGAAGTCGTAGGGTAGACAAAAAAAGCCGTCGCCTAATTAAAAATGATCCCAAGTCTAATAAATGGCAAGTTCCGTATCGACAGTAGGACTTAAGTAATATAACCAACTAAGGAAACGTACTCGTACTACGTGACCCATTTTTTTTGTTTTTTCAACCCCTCCCTCCCCTCGGTGACCGCTCGTAGTATGTGCCAAGACCCCCCCCCCCCCCTTTAGTTTTCACGTAGCAATTCATAATTATGATTTTTAACAATTTCACAGGCAAAAATTGAAAAAAAAAATATTTGGCTCATACTCGTCTTTATTGCATAACACTGCATGTATACTTAAATTACTAGTGAATTATATATCCGTGGCACGTAGGAATAACTGAACAACTCGACTTGCATGATTTTTTTTTTATTGGCTTAAACGCTTCCTTCGTATGCGCTTTACTATGTATAAAAAAATCAGCCCGAAATATACAATAGTTTTAGAGCAATCGCGTTTTGTACATCTCGACACCCTTGCATTTTATGGTGTTTTACTTGATAAAACGACTTATCAAGTGTGTGTTTGCTTACTAATATTGACATCTTGAATTATCAACATCAACACATGTTCAAAATATTGAAGATCTCGACTTATACACCTAAGCCTTTTCTGCAAAAATTAATTTTAACTTGACAAATTGAGATGTCAAGCATAAGTTTGTGTATGAATAATTGTCATCTTGATTTATCAACTTACACTCACATCCAAAATACTGGATATCTCGACTTATACACATAGCCTGTTTCTGCCTCCATTGACAAATCGAGATGTCAAGTTATGGCAAGCCAAATATGTTTGTTTAAAAAGTGACATTATCACATGTTCACTTTTACCTTTTTAGTTTTCATCTGCAATAGCAAGATATCAAGTTGTTATCTACCCGAGCTGGATATTTTTTATGTACCTACTGGAGCCTAAACGCCAACAAACATGCCATGCAACAACGTGAAGTAAATATAAAAAGTATATTATAATGCTGTATATTATTGGTGACTATTACTATCATTGGTGTACTATGTACCTACCTACATGCATACTTACACAAAAGATTCAAATCAATACAGGGTTGATTGATAGCGGGGTGCAAAGCCGTAAAGAGACGCTAGCATAGATCATTTAGAGCCATGGTTGTCTAAGACGAAGTCTGACAATTTTTTAAATCTGTGTTTTAAGGTTTTTGGGGAAAAACACCAATGATGGCCAATCAGAATAAGAAGTTCCTTTTTTTTTCACTTTATTTAATTAAAATAATAGTCATAGCACCGCGAGAATCCAACTAGAAAAGAAAGGTAAACCATTTAGAGTAGGAAAGGGTGTCAGACATGGAGACCCTCTACCTCCAAAACTATTCTCAGCGGTTGTCGAAACAATCTTTAGGAGACTTAACTGGGAAAACCTCGGAATCACTGTCGACCGAGTCTCCCTACCACAATCGAGGTTCGCAGATGATATATAAATAATGTTATTTGCTGAAACACCTAAAAACATATAGCAAATGATACTTGAACTAGCGGATGAAAGTGAGAAGAAAGGTTTAAAGTTGAACCCAAAGAAAACAAAGGTAAGGACAAATGGGAAGAAAACCACCATACATCTAGGAAATAACCAAATTGATTACACTGATGAATATATCTACCTGAGACAGCTAATAACACAAGAGGTCCCTATACGCAAAGAAGTTGACAGAAGAATAACAAATGGCTGAAAGAGATACTGGAGTCTGAGAGAAGCCATGGAAGATAAAACTCTTCACATTAATGTAAAGAAAAAACTTTTCAACACCTGCGTAATACCTGTTTTAATGTAAAATCAGAAGACTCAAATGGCAATGGGCAGGGCATATGATAAGAGGCCAAGAGAAATGAAGCAAAATTGTGACACGATGGTGCCCTAGGAAAAGGAAAAGGGGCAGACCACAGAAAAGGTGGGATGATGACATTAGACAGGTAGCAGGAGTAACTTGGAATAGAGTGGCCCAAGATAGACAGGAATGAAAAAGGTTGGAGGAGATCTTTGCCGATTGGCAAACAGACCTACAAAAAATTATTAAGTATTAGAATAGATTAAGATTAGTTTAACTACCAAAATATACTTGTAAATCCACACTCATAGTTTTTAGTTCTTCATACTTTGTAAATAGATACTAAGTTGGTCTGAATAAAGGGTTTTATTATTATTTATTAGTATTATTATTGATCGAAGTAATGTGTAAGCAATCTAACAAAACATGTATTAAGCATGTGTGTCATCAGACATTTTTACAGATTTTTTACAGCCACTTAAGATTACGAAAATTTTCAAAGATTTTTTAAAAAGGTTTTTTGAAGTCGTTTAAAATAATAATTAGAAAAGCTTTTTAAATAAGACCTTTATAAGTAGGTATTTATGTCTTGTAGTGTGTTTGATTAATATTTTCTTATTTGTAGAACTCAACGATTGCCAACTGTTGATTTCTCGGGATAATAAGTCTAGCCTATGTGTTAATTTAGTGTATACTCTAAATAATTCATTTTAATTAGAAACAAATGCGTTTTCATTGTGTTTTTCCCATATGTTTAAAAAATAATTTTAATAAGTTAGTGAAAATAGTTTTTAGATTATGTAAATGAGCGTATAATTCTAAAAAAAATATATTTTAAATACTAAGACTTTTTTTACATTTTGCATTATATGCTGAAAAGTAAGATATATCTTGTAAAGTAGTAATAATTACTTGACAAACTATATCTGTTTGAAGTTGTCATTGGTTTACTAATGAGAAATAATGCTTTTTCCATTGAAATAACTAAGGTAACCGATAAAAATGATCCGTACTCAGATGGTGAATAACTGGATAAATGTCCTTAGAAGCCAAAACTTGGTCTACAAGTCGAGTTATCAACTTATTCAAGGCATTTCAGCTGTTTGACAAGTCTATTATTATGTAAACTATAAGTTGTTTCGTTAAATTCTTGAAACCATACGAAAGAGGGCCTCAAGTAACCCTCAAAATAACTTTGACATCATCGTTTAACTAACTTACCGACTAAACAGAAAATGTCAAACTTTAAAATGGCTGCCCTGAAAAATTGATGTTTTTGCGATGTTCAGTTATTCCTGCGTGCCACGGATATTACCTATAGAAAAGAACAAAATACCAAAATTCGTTTATTTTTTTTTTATTGCTTGCATTGACAAGGAATCCTTGTAACATTTAATAAAAGCTTTGTACAGCCGATCGTACAACGACATTTTTGTGCCAGCACGAACTCTTGTCGACTTGCTTGACAACTTCACTGAAATACAAACTCTATGACAAACAGTATCTGTTTTCAATCAGCTGACGTCTCGGCATATGTGCGTCAGCGCCATCAACTGTGAGTTTAAAACGCGCTAAACACTGCGCGCTATATTCTAATATAGGTTGAAAAAATACGAGATTTCTCTAAATAAAATCGACTACGTGACAAAAACCTGAGCCACCCCCCCACTCCTGTGACTGACCGTAGTATTTTAAAGACTTCGCTCCCCCCCCTATGCGGGTCACGTAGTATGGGTACGTTCCCTTAGGGTCTTCGTGGTCCATCTTAGGCTGCAACGTCGCTTTCCATCAGGCGAGTTGACGGCTAAACGTCGACCTTATTCTTCATAAAAAGGTTTTAATTTTGTTCAAATATAACCTTTTTTTTTCATTTTGAAAAGCAAGCTTTTGAATTTTTTGTTGCGATCTTATCATCAGATCATGGTACTATTATATTGCATCACCGAACTTACATAAGTACATAGACGTAATATGTTTTTATACTCAGATCAATCTAGAGGAAAAGATGGAACACTGCGTTATATCTCGCTGAAGCCACTTCTTTTTAAACGTGTGCGCGTGGTAATGTTGCCATGATAAACATTTACAATTGCACGGAAACTAAGATTGATTCCCAAACTCTACGTTAGCCATTTCCGTTCCAATATACAACCTTAGGAGATTTAATATTTTAAAGCAGCACATATTTGTAAGAGTTTAATGTTACGGCTTTTACAAAATTGACTTGTAGAAAAACTGCACAGTTTTTAAAAAGAACCACAAAATGTAGTCCTGGCCACACTTTTATAATGCACTATGTATATTTTTAAGTACACGAAATTATACCATAAGCCAATGTTCATAATGTCGAGGTAAGAATAGCGAGTAGCGTAGTTTTTTTGCGTCAATGTGTGAACAACACTCACACATTGACGCAAAAAACAACGCTACTCGACTTATACGACAGTAGCGTAGTTTTTGGATGGTTTTTGGCTTCACCTAAATCATACGCCGTGCGCCATCTTATTCTCTAGGTTGATCTGAGTTTTCATACTGGACTTGACATCTCTGACTGGCATAGTAGTACACCGCAGGGATGCTGGCCAGCATCTTCTCATTCACATATAGTTAGGCACTCGAAAAGACTACAAGGACCATGATCCAAAAAACAAGGTTTAGCAATCCGGGAGCAAACACGTAATGACGTCACTCGTCATTCGTCGTCGTCGTCATCTAAAACATCTCTAATGAGAAAACGTATTGTGTGTATGGGACCGGTGATATTTAATAAACTGCCGAAACCTATAAGAATTTTAAAATGTGATCCATTTAAAGCAAAATTAAGAAAAATTCTGATTGAAAGAAGCTATTACAATATTAATGACTTTCTAAATGACATGACAATATGATTTATTTATATTTTATGTTATTGACATTTTCTTTTTTATTTATTGACATATATTTTTGTAACATTGTGACATTGTGAATTATTATTATTTAATTTTATTAATTATGATGACATTCAAGTAACTAAAAATTTTATATAAATGTAACAGTAAAGTTGCCATCTCCATAATTTTGCACGCCTCTTCAGGCATAACATTGCAGGACATAATAATCTCAAATTGTATACCACCAAACCCATGCTATACCATTGTTATTGCAAATAAAAATATCTTTATCTTTATCTTTATCTTTATCTTTGTCATCGTCAAATTCGTCGTTGTATTGTAAAGACTTTACTTCGGTCTTGCTTAAGCATCGCTTGACGTCACTACGTGTTGCCCACGTGACCGGAGTGCTATACGAGTGACGTCATAGTACGTGTTTGCTCCTAGAATGTTGCACCTTGTTTTATTGGGTCATGAGTATGACAAATTGACATGTTTTACGAATTTTAAAACGAACTTGTTCACATGCAAACATTGTAAGTTCAATAAAAGCTTGTAAAAAGATAATTTAAACCTTATATCTGATCGAAGATTAAAACAACAAATAAACAAAAGCTTGTAAACGATATTGGAAATCGTAAGGTATTAATATTTATCTAAACTCTGTCCAGCAGCTTGATTACGTTATCTCGTATCAATCGCAATCACATTCTGCTCGCACGGCACGTGCAGATCCCTGTGTCGAGTGTGACGTAACAGTGTTACTTTGCTCTATTGCTATAAACTTTGTTAATATGGCATATTACATGGATGGCATATTAGGCCATCGCGTGCAACTCAAAGTCATCAGATCAAACGCCACGTTTATTTTAAGTAGACACCGTAGTTAAAATGTCGCGAGCGAAATAATCACGCGATTGCGTTTGCGATTGACAACATAATCAAACTGCTAATTCAAAACTAACTTGTACAAACTTAACTACCTTACTTGATGTGGTAACTTACACAAGCAGAATATCCAACATGAATACAAGAGTTATAGAATATTTCAACCACATGCAATACTTAAGAGATATTATTATATTTCTTCGCTTAAAAATAAACGACCTCGTATGAAAATAAAGTTCTATATTCTACAGTAGTATTTTGTAGTATAAATATTTACTATCTACTAGCAATATACTAGTAATATTTTTTGTAACTAGTATATATTTATCTAATTTCATATAAAATATTGTAGGTGTTTTTTGTACGAGTATACCGTAGGTAGAAACTTTACAATCTGAATACCTATGTTATTATTAATAATTTGGACAGAAAATAAATATGTAAGTGGAATTATAATTATGGTGTTTTATTTACTACCTTATTGAGCAATATAGGTATTGTAGGTAGCTAAATAGTTTGCTAAAAGTGAAACTATTGTCAAACACCCCTGGGGGGTACCCCATGGTCATGGTAAAAACATCTTAGTGACATGCACAGACTTCCAGTACAGTAGCCTATTCTACTGTATTGCATGGTAAACTGTGACGTGTAACTATAGGAGTTATCAATAAATTCTGATTTCTGATTAGCTATGTCCACACTGTGCCTTTTTTTGTTCATTAAGGGCATGCGTCATAGCGCAGTCAACAGAGCACGTGAGGCATGCCCCTAACGCATGCGCGATGACAGTTGAAAGAGAAGCGCGCGCTGTGATACACGTTTTCCCGCGTTGAGTGGATTTCTATGCCACAAAGCGTTCAACAACAAGATGGCGGACGAAGAAAAAGATAATACATTGAAGTTTATTGAAGACTATTGAAGTTTCCCACAACTTTGGGATCCTAATAATAAATCACGTTACTTCGATTACTATAATAACGTCGTATCCAAAACTTTCTCTTCCTTTGGCGCTTTCAATAGTTGAATGCGTAAACGAACGCAACGTCAATATGGTCATTTAGTTCAGTCGTAGTTTCTGTCAGCTTTAGGAAACATGTGTGATGGGAATATTTTACTTGGTGGAATAAGTGCGGCTTTCTTGGCCATAAGAAATTCCAGAAAAAAGAGAACCAAGAGAAAGTTTCGGATACGAGGTTATTATAGTAATCGAAGTAACTAAAGTAGTGGTTTATTATTAGGATCCCAAAGATGTGGGAAACTTCTATAGTCTTCAATAAACTTCAATGTATTATCTTTTTCTTCGTCCGCCATCTTGTTGTTGAACGCTTTGTGGCATAGAAATCCACTCAACGCGGGAAAACGTGTATCACAGCGCGCGCTTCGCTTTCAACTGTCATCGCTGTTGACTGCGCTATGACGCATGCCCTTAATGAACAAAAAAAGGCACAGTGTGGACATAGCTTATTAACAAGGCAAGTCGTCGAATGCACGAGCGTGGCCGATCAAAGGGCTCAGATCCTTCAATCCCCATCGTCGTTCCCGGAGGCTTGTAGCGGCCTGAAAAGGTTGCTAACCTTCTGGGAACACCTGGGTTGGTTGGAGTGAGGGTAAGAGGGAAAAAGGAAAGTACACGCACAATGGCCTATTTTGGCCTATTTGGGCCATTGTGCGTGTACTTTCCTTTTTCCCAGTGGCTAAGTGCGGATAATGCCCCGTTAAACAAACAAACAAACAAACAAGGCAAGTCGTGTAAGGCGACAAGGCCAACCTATAAAAGTCCTTTTAATAGTCATAACGCCAGCATGTAAGACGTCCACTGCTGGACGGCTGCCTCCCTCAATGATCTCCACAACGACCGGTCCTGCGCTGCCCGCATCCAGCGGCAACCCGCGACTCACACCAGATCGTCAGCCTACCTTGCGGGAGGCCTTCCCACGCTGCGTCTTCCGGTTCGTGGTTGCCAGCCTACGAAAGAAGTTTATAGTGACTCTACAAAAGAAGTGTCGTTGGGTACAGAAGTTACTCGTAGGTTGGGTGCAACTGCATGATCCGGCACTGCACCCAACTGCACATACACTGCACATGCACACTCCCTGAAATGTATCCGATAAAAAAACCGACAGACTTGCAACCTTGCGCCGATAATCCAAACTTTGAAGTTTAGTCTAGATAAGCTTCTTCGCACGTTTCTCGATGGACTCCAACGCCTTGAGCTGATACTTGGCCGATTCATCCCAAAGGTGCGAACAGTACTCCATGCACGACCAAACCTGTGCCTTTTATAATGACAGCAACTGTTCCGGAGTGAAGTACGGTCGCACCTTCGAGAGGATACCCAGCTTTTTTGCAGCTAATTGAGCCTTAGACTCAATATAGGAGCCGAAGTTGAGGGTGGAAGTGGAAGTGGAAACTCCGAAGAGTTTCCACCTACTTCCACCCAAGGTTCGCTCAAGGTTGTTATTAATCGGGGTGGATACACCCGTTCAAACTAGTTGCCTCGTATGACCTCATAAGAACTGTATATTTTGCTTTGGTGCAGTCTATTTTGTCCTACTGTATCAGATCAGTGGAGTATCTACCTCCAGTTTGGGGAGGTAGATACTCCACTGATCTGATCTGGAAGTTGCCCAACGAGCCGTTTTCAAAGTTATGACTTCTAAGCCAATCAGGCATCCGACGAATTGGCTCTACGAAGAGTGCTCAGTGCTGACAGTCCGACAGCTCTATATTCAGCAAGTGATCCTTCGCAAGCACTCTCAACTTACGTACGACCCCAGCCATCTAAATAGACGCAGAGGGTAAAATGTTTGCGACAATATAACCCATAGGCTTGCCTTTCCGGTCGACAGTTTGAGGTAACTAGCAGTCTGCTGTACAACAGAGCTAATAAATCTTTGAACTTATACCCTTACCTTATACGGACTGTAGGCGAACGCTGGTGCGAGTTGGCCAAAAAAGTTGTCGTATGAAGAGACTGAAGCTTTGCTTAAAACATTGGAACAGCAAAACTACGCACTGTGCCAGAATTGGCTGTAAAATGTACGTGCTCCGTTTATAACGTGCTTTCGCTTACATCCTCTTACAAACAACGCTCACACACATTTCTTGCAAACTGACATCATAGTAAATCTTAATATATATAAATCTCGTGTCACAATGTTTGTCCTCAATGAACTCCTAAACCACTTAACCGATTATAATAAAATTCGCACACCATGTGCAGTTCGATCCAACTTGAGAGATAGGATAGTTTAAATATATATATATAAAAATAATAAACGCGAACGAAGTCGCGGGGTGACAGCTAGTATATATATAAATTGATAGCTAGTTAAAATAAGCTAAATGCACCTAGACTGAATACTGGACAATTTTATGTTATAAGTACCTAGTATAAATCCAATTTTTGACTGAATGTGACATGTTCTTAAAGTTTTTAAAATGTGATGTAATAATGTAAAATACAGTGATAGCACGATGGCAGGCTTACACCAAAATACAGGTGTTAATACACCCTAATTGGGTGGTCATGGCTGCACATGCATATTATTGTAATTTTTCTATGTTATTAAATGAAATGATTTTAATTTTATAAGCGCCTACCTCGCAGGACCTGGTGTAGCCTTACATCAAATATCACTGGGAAAGGCTTCAGGAAACCCTCCCTGTCCAGCCCAGCCCAGGCCGCCAGCCAGCCAGCCAGCCTCCCAGGCTGCTTCAATAAGAGATATTATTAGCCGGGCTGCCTCATTAGGAGAAGGAAGGTTCCTTCTCCTTGCTGAGATTACTTTAGCGCCCGGCGTCCCCTCGGTCTCTGAGTCAGAGCCTAAGCATCTCGTCACGTATAGCGAAGAAAATGGCCGCTCTCGACGACAATCCTTTCTGTCCGCGGTCTCCGCAACGCTGGACCCATAGATGTGGGCAAAAAAAATTAGGACCACTATTTTAATTCTCGTTGTTTTGAGAGCGTAAACTCTCATGAGGTTTGTCGTCCATCCCGTAATATAGAGAACTAGCTGCGCCCCGCGGTTGCACCCGCGGTTAAAAAGTATCCTATGTGTTATTCTAGACTATAATCTATCTCTGTGCCAAATTTCATCCAGATCTGTTCAGCCGTTCTGGCGTGAAAGAGTAACAAACATCCATACATCCATTCTTACAAACTTTCGCGTTTATAATATTAGTAGGATAGGATAGGATTAGTAGGATAGTAGGATAGTTTACCAAGGAAGGACGAAATTTTCCGACCGAAGCCGAAGTGCCTGGTTGAGGACTCTTTTTCACTATTGGCCATGTTTCTATAGGGGTTTTATCATTTTTTAAGGGTTATCCTTAGATTTCTTGTGGTAGTCTAACCGCTTAAATGAAGCTCCGTGTTCGCAGTCCAACACTTTCCCCCAGCTTCCACCAAACCTTGAGAATACTCGTCAAGACTGCCACCACAGAACACCAAGTTCATGTCTTCTATAAATAGAAGACATGGGCACGTAGCTGACACTTACTTACACTTACTTACACGTACTTTTATGTACTTGCTTAAAAGCAAGTAAATAAAAGACTCAAACAAAGCAGACTGTCGTAGCAGCTACATGCACACACGCACATACAGTCTAGCCTGTGACGCCTAATCTCCTCCCCGCCAAGTGGGCTCAAGGAAAAACCTTGACGACTCAGCCGCCCTGACTGACGCTTAGAACTATTTCAAACGTACTCAGCTGAACCGAGGGGCTCGGTTCAACTGCCTTCTACGCACCATCCTCAGTTGAAGGGAGTGCTGAGAAGGCACCACCACACGTCCGGGCAAACTGGCCTCTGGACCATCTCTTACGCGTGCTCCAGATAAAAATCTGGAACACGAGGAGGAGGCGCCACCCCGAGTTCGCGACTGTTATGAGCTCATCCGGGGGGAAAAACCTGAGACACTAATTTAACCCACGTCAACTCACATTTGCATTATTATAATACGTGTACGTACGATACATACCAACTATCAACTAAACGATTGTCCGTTGTATGTATGTAAGTATGTGTACAGTTCACAGTAAAGTTTTACACGGGACATGCAATAAACGTGAAATTCTACAAAAATGTTAATTTATTTTGAATTACGTGATCCTGTCAGGTGGCACTGGTTTTTAAGTTTCACCTTGCTGCACTGGCTTCTAAATTTAACGTTAACTATGCTCGTTTTTTGAACATTTTGCTTACAAATCAGAATTATAGAAGCGCACCGCGCATTTTGTCGCTGTCCTAAGTAGAACTGTGTAGATACTCGTACTCACGCTTCACCCGCACCGCGTTCCTCCCGCGTTGCCTGTATGTGTTACATGTTACGTTTTTCTGTGAATGTTCATTTGAAGTTTTCTTGTATACATACTTATACGTTCGAATAAAAAAGGAAACTGCAAGACTTTTAAAAACTTTTCATACCTAGATAAAAAATATTCATAGACGCAGACACACACACAGACACACACACACACATTCTTATTACATGTACATTGTATATATATTATTTTGAATAAGTATTATTATAATTTCAAACTCACATTTTCAATTTTCGTGTTAGTTTAGTTTTATTATCGTTTTTCCTAAATAATGTAGATAATTTATACTCGTATGAATAGCCGAATGCGTAAATATGTCTACTAACAAGCACGGAAATACATAGTATTTGGCAAACAGTATCACTGGGTGCCCAAAATACATGCGTCGCCTAGTTTGGGAGTGTTAAGTGTCATGTATTTGAATATTGTTAAAAAACAGACGTAGAATTCAACAGACACATTGACCGTTCATGTATGTGGCGGATACAAAGTTTAACGTACATAGAAGGTGTCGAAAATGGATTGACTCGACTCGCTCACTTGCTAAAGTAGTCCATTAAGAGTCTGGCGACCTAACTAACTTCGCATTGGCTTAAGGTATTCTATAGCCATTTTATCTAGAAGAAAACGAGCGAAGAGAGCTAGTAATGATACTGACGAGCCTCTAAACTTACCTACAGAGTGACAAAGTGCAATTTCAATTTTTTTATGACTTTTGCACTTCTGTAATCATTCTTAAGTAACTAAGGATTTCCCTTGTATTATGAATTCATTTCATAGCTAATGATGTAGACAACCTCCCTATGTAATGTAATTTATGATTTGCTTTGTCTATCTATTGAATAAATCAGTCAAAAGTGACCCCTTAAAAATGCGGATATTTTTCATACCTCTATTTTCGCTTGAAGTTTAAAAAAAAAACCAAGAACATAGGGGCGGAGATATTGTTAATTTAATTGTACATGCTAAATTTCATCATAATCTGACAAATGGTTTGAAAAAAATTTGAGTAGCGCGTTTGTATGGAAATTTCAGAGCGTCGCGGCCCTCCGTTGGCCAGCACACATTTAGTTACTTAATAACTGGCCACTCTACTAAACTACTAGCCAAGTGTGAACTAGGCTTAAGTGTCGGTAGGTAGGTAAAATAAAACTCATTTATAAATGCAAGTTTTCTGTTATTATTTATAATATCTAAAAAAAAAACATACTTTGACCTGTGCTTTGTTAAAAACTTTGGTTTTGAAAAACTCTAAAATTACATGCATTTAGATAAAATTAGGGGAGACTGGGTGCGATTGAAACAGTTGTAACAATGTCAATAACTGGTACGCTATACCAGACTTAGGGTTATAGTACGATCTAAGTACATAAATGTCTTTCACATGTTTTATATTAATTACACGGTCTTAACACAAATCATATTAGTAACGCTACCGATTTTCGGTAACCGATACATAACGCGTGAAAGGGGAACGCTCTCGAAGCCAAAAGGTCGTTATTATACTACGTATACAATATACATTAATTATTAATTTTAAACTTTTAGACTTTTGAAAACCAGCAATGTATTGCGAACATATCAGAAGTCAGTGTAGCCGCGCGCGGTGTGCTGACCTCTAGCGGCTTAGTAATTTGCATTTGGTTGCGGGTTAAAGGGAAACCTGATCTTTTTTGTATTAGTTGCCATAACGAGCTCCTTATAGCTTATATAGCTTTTGTCGGTAAATAACCTCCAAGTTTGAAAAGAAAAAAAACTATTTTTTAGCGATTTTTTACAGTAATCATCAGCACTACTCGTAATCCCAGTTTTCGAATAGTTTTTTTTGGAAAGCGTTCCCCTCACTCCCTTTACTTATAGTTAATAAAATACCCAAGTCTGGCGCAAACAAAACGTATCCTAGTTTCTAAGTTATTGTATGTACATGATATCAGTAAAAAAATATATATTTCTGTGGCTAAGTTAGTGAAATTGCCTGAGTTAAGATGTATTATTGTCGACAGCAAATTTAGTTACAACAACAGGACAAACAACAAACTGACACACAACGATCAACCAAGGTGATCTCTGAGAGTACCTAAGTATTATTACTTACGTAGGTACTAAAAAGCTGTTTGACTAGTACTTAACTAAGGCAATTTAAGGTGACACTACTTTATTAGATAAAAAATAAATAATGTATTTTTGATAAATTTGCCTCGTTCGATGTATTGAAAACAGTATTACAAAGTATCCAGAATAATTTTCATGTTGATAATTATAATGAGCGCTCAGAGATACGTAAACACGTACTTTTTCACATGGTTACGTTTTGCTAGGTGAAAACTATAAATGTCAACACGTAAATTATTCTGAATACTTGCAATACTGTTTCCAATGCATTGATAGAGGCAAATTTATCAAAAATACATTCAATAATTTAAAATTGAATAAAATAGTATCGCGAGCGAGCAAGGCAGCTGCCGCACCTTACCATAACACTTTATCTAAATTAGCCATAGAAATAGTAAAAAAAAGCTGATAAGACGTACACAAAATAACAAAAAAAAAAACAGAAATGTTACGCTTGCAAACGTAAAATTTCTGTTTTTTTTTTCTTCGGTCACAGATGACAATTCTTCTTTATTATTTATCGAAGTCGACGGGGTCTCGTGATTTTCAATGTTGCACCCTATTCTGTAAAAAGAAATAAGATGTAAGTAATGCTCTATGTACACGCTCGGCAAATTTAATCGCTGGTGCAAACCATACGGAAAGTATTTGCGCAGCGAAGCGAAAATCTCAGGCTTATGAAGGATAAATTGGCTTATTGAATGTTTTTCTTGCGTGTACAAGTGTTCGACAAGATTTGTAAGTCATTACCGCGTTATTGAATCATCAAGAAAATTTGTAAGCAATTGGTTAATAGGGGAATATGCATGTATTTTTGATTTTAAATCGAAAGCAGAAAATATTTAACGACGGAAAAATAGTTTAAAGTATTGAATAAACAAGTAACATTGTTAAAAGAAAAACAAAATGGGTATTCTTTGTCACTTCCACCATGGTATAATAATAAACTTCCCAAGGAATAGCAATCCGGTCACGTGGCCAACACGTAGCGCTAGCGACGTCAATCTATGAAACGACCGAAATATAATTTACTCAAAAATGCATGTAATGTAGTCATTATTTTGACAACCTTGTTTGAGCAAAGTCGACCTTGCCGTTCTGTTTCAAGGAGCGGCCGGCAAAGTTTTGCTGGTCGCTCTAACAGGCCAGCAAAACATTGCCGGCCGCTATTTTGACGTTTCAACTTTTTTAAAAACTAAATGCAAAAAGATTTTATTTAAAACACAGCTTCTACTTATAATATGGAATAAAATCTTTTTCTACCTATCTCTTTATATACGTTTGTATATAAAGAGATATAGAAAAAGATTTTATTCCATATTTAAAAACAAAAAAGTAACAAGAGCGCGGTTCAGCGAAAATTTTATTTTATTTAGCGACTTTTTTGCTAAACATGAGCTCTCAAAGCGAAAATTCTTCCGATTCAATGTGTTTAATACCGCCAGACATTACAGATGAAGCTAAATTTGTGGTTGAAAATTGAATACCGCGGAACTCAAAGGAAAAATAGTAATATGAAACCGGGAAAGTCGGTGTTGAATTTTAGTAACTGTACTTTTCATAATTGTCATTTTAATTAAATTTCTAGTTAATTAATATATATTTTATTTAAATTACTTGCTGGTTTTATTTAGATTAGGTACTTGCATTTTTGAGTAAAGCACTACAACGTACACTAAAGTACAAGCCTTGGCTCACTATGACTGCTTCGCTGGTCACGCTATGATTGCCTCGAGCTAGCCTACTCGTAGCTACGCTCTAGACCTTCCAGCTTGGCCATCGTGGCAGCCCTTGCTGTCCTCGCTGTAAAGGCGTAAACGCGTAAAGGCGTGTACGCTGTAAAGTTTATCTCAGATCGTCCATCAAGTGCCGCACGCTGATCGCGCTGTGTCGGTCTGGAGCTGCGCTACGCTGCGCTCTCGGCCATCATCAGCGCGACCAGCAAAGTAGTCATTATAGGCCGCGGCAGTAATGTACTATTACTTATAGTGCGAAAGAGACGATAACGAGTGACGTCATTACGTGTTTGCTCCCGGTATGCTAGACGTTGTTTTTTGGGTCATGACTTCTTCTACTATCACGACGATTCAAATGACACCTCACATGTCGAAATCCATCAAGTTGTTTAGGCAGTAGGCCATGTCAAAAAACATCATGCACACATTAACATCATACATACATACACACAAACAAACACACATACACTCGAAAAACAGCTCTTCTTGCGCAGTCCGGTATTAGCTATTTATGTTGAAAATAGTCAACTGAATTTGGCAATAAATTTGGCGGGCGTGTAGTGACGACTTCTAATCTAGGTATGTCATGCTGACAAAAAAACACGTGAGAGTTTTTGGCAAGAACCGAAAAGGTGTTGTTGTAATTTTGTTTCATTTTCTGTATCTTGTGTTTCTTCGAGTGTTAAAGTGAAATTAATGAGGCGGAAATGGGGAAAGGGGCGGGCTCTTTTCCTCATTTCAGATAAGTGATGGAAACTTTACTGAAACTTTAAGTGGATGTTTTGTAGAGTACACGAAAAATCACTTTTCGCAATGTTTGTATCATTTGCCCACACTCGTGCACCTTAACGAACCGTTAGAGGTAAAAAATCTGCCTTTATTACACTTAAACACTCAAAGAAACACAAGATATTGAAAATAATACAAAGTTACGACAAAAAACCAAATTCGTTTTCCACAGTTTGAACTTTAAAAAACTTTTTTGGAAAAAACTAAACCGCCGAAAAAACGGAAAAGCAAAAAATAATGGATTACTAGGTTCTTAAACCGAAGTAGGTAATTTTGAGTCGGAATCCTGTTAAAAAAAATAAACTAAATTAAACAAAAAATAAACAAACCAAAAAAAACAATTATTTTATTTGAACTAAGTATTCTTCGCAAAGTTAACGATACAGATAAGTGTATAAAATGCATAATTTGCCTCATAACCATTTCAATTTGGTACGATTTGTGACCAAAGTACGCACTGTTCTAAGGATTTCAGTGTCAAAATCTAGAAGTGCACATTACTGTCATCGCATGAAAAATCTCAGCAAGTAGATACCTATAATATAGAACATGCAACTTAACCCAAGACAAATTCAAATTTATTTATTAAAAAAGACCTAAATAGGATTAACTAAATCAACTAGTACTGAACTAAAGGTTGACAGTGAGTTCCAAACTAAGCTCTAGGCCAGTATCTTGGGCTCGGTGCGAACTTACCAGGAGACACTTTTAGGGAGACAGAATGTACCGTTAAACTTAGGACACGTTTAAAATAACAACAAATTGAAACAGAAACCATAAGAATAAATATAATGTATGAGTGGACAACATGAATATCAGCGTGTGTGTGTGTGTGTGTATTCGAGCGTCAAGGACTAGTGCTCGTTCAAAAACAGGCGAACCTCATTATATGTACAAAGGAGTGAGAAAGCAGGACTATGTTTCGCCAGTAGAGATCGAACGCGAAATTAACAAAATCAAGCTTAATTTCGTATCAAAATCAAAAGAGTGAGCTATATTTCCAAGGTACATCATACAGGTACTAATATTTGTAATTATTCCATTGTTATTTTGCATGTATTATTATTTGTTTGTAGGTAAAAATGTTTCTTAGCCGTTTTATGGAAAAGCTCGATATAAAACCAAAATTTACTCGCAATAATTGATCAATATTTTGTAGCATTTAATTTTCTGAATGCAAACTTACAACACGTGTTTCTTGAAAGTTAGCGTATTTAATAAGCGCATGTTATTCACTAACCCACGACACATCCATCAAACAATTCTACAAATTTAAGTAAGTAAGTGGTTTAAAACTTGCAACTCTAACAACTTGATTGATGAACGAAGATACAGATAAAACCATTCATGTGAATGAATCGATAAAAATATCATTCTATTAAACCAATTCACGATGACCCTTTTACATTCTTTTTTGAAGGTTTATTTTACCTGTGAAGTCAACTTAAATTAAATAATACAGTTTTCTTCCATACTTAATAAAATGTAATTTGAGTTGTCTTTCTCCGAGAAATTATCGAGAAAAGAGCCGCAGAAGCTATATTGAAAATGATAAGTAACTATTGTAACATCCGATTTTTTTATGATTTTTGCAATTTCTTAATATTAGACATACATTTCCTGAATATAAAGTGGTTTATCCGAAAACTAATAAAAGAGCTGTAGTTATTTTATAGCTGTGTTTGAATAACACAAAAACATGTGATTTTACAACCCAATGAATCAAACGTATGTACTATTCATGTACGAGTAAAGGACCAAATAGGTTTCAAAATCCCGGTGCGTGAGACCGGCGCGCGGCGTAAGTCAAGCTGACGTCACAAGTGGCGGGTTAAACATAGATTTTTAGTAAAATCTAACCTAATTTTTTTTTTTAATTCAAGCCTCCCACATACTACATACTAACATATTTTTAAGTAGAAAAAATAGTGCGTGGAGTCCCTCCTCGCGGAAGAAGTGAAACTTCTGTGTATCTTTCTTACTACGCACATGCGTTCGATTGCCTCGCATTCACTCTCGCTCTGTCTCTTTCTATTTCCCTCCCCAGGAGCGATAAACGTTTAACGCAACCTTGGAAGTTGCATTAGAAGTTTCGCTTCACAAATCGAATTGGTCAAAGGCACCTTCACCTGTCCTATAAATTTGATAGTTTTCGGGTAGATTCGTGACGTTTATAAGGGTTAAAATGGTTTAAATGAAAGTGTTGTTGTAGTCCATGCGGCGTTCACGAAGAACTTCGGATGATGGCGGCAGTTTCTCAAGCTTGCCGTTAGTTGGCGCCACGTCCAATGTCCAGACGTGAATTGGTTTGTTATGATCTAACATGGACACAAATAAGAACTAACTACTACTATTACAACTATTACCGTCACTACTTACTGTGTAGAATTTCAAATTGGTCTATTATGTTCTCCAACTCACCTCCATTTTCACATTTATCTTCATGGCCGTGCCCCTGCAGGAATAATAAAAAATAATTAAAAAAAAAAAAAAAAAATTCATTTATTTCAGATAACTTTAGATCCATACAATTATAAAAAAAAGCAAATTATTATTTAAAAAAAAAAAATTACTAAAAATGTCAGGAAATTTGAAGAATAATTATAATTTAAAATGTTTAAATTATTGGTGACTGTACTGTGCTCTCGGTATATTTACCTTACTTGATATGTTTTGCCTTGAACGGAGACCTCGCCTATCCTCAACCCCTCGGTACATTTAGCTCATGTACAAACTCAATAATTCTAGTGTAAAATTGTATTGATGGCCCATGGTTTGTGTTGCGTCGCAGCCACACTGAGAACCCGTGACAGAGAACCCCCACGTGCTCATTTTGGACTTGGACGTTGACAGCGGCCCACTTGAATCTGGAGTCAGTTTAGCGACTTTCACGTGGGCCACTTTAAGTCGTTGCGTGGGGGGAGTTCCTCTGCCGATTTGATTCTGAGCACAATCGGTTAAGGGCTTCGATGAGAAATACATACATGTCGTGTCTCATTAAAATTAGGCTACTATTTTGATTCCCTACACGTGGTCCCCGGGTAGTGCTAACCGGGTAGCAAACTCTGGTGGGAGGCTTCGGCCGTGGCTAGTTACCACCCACCGGACCAAGCCATGCCGTGAAATGACCTAGTCGTGTTTCGGGATGTAGTCCGGTGTAACCGTTCCGAAGACGGGTCTGAGCAGTAGCGCACTTGTAGCGCTTCACTCAACTGCCGTCTTTGTACTTCTTCACTCTAGTAAACTTCAAGGCTAGAGTAAATAAGTACCATAAAAGTCGTCGTGCTCCATCTTAGACCACAACGTCGCTTAACATCAGGCGAGTTGGTGGTCAAACGCCGACCTATTTGACATAAAAAAAAAAAAAAGGTCTCTATAGTGGTACTGCATTGGCACATGCTCGTACCTATTTGCTTACGTGTTTTCCAACATTCTACGTCTCATTCATGGCGCGAAATTTTTTTTTTGGTTTTGGAGCCAGACGTGTAACTATAGCACGTGATAATGGAATTTCCGGTAATTTTTACTATATTTATTGTTAATTTACAGATACATTTGACAAATATGCACCTGATTACTAATGTAAGGTTGGAGCGTCCAAGTACGAGTAATCGAGGCCTATAACCTTGTTTACTTCCTTAATATAACCAAAATTACGTTCTGTTTCTTTTAAAATATTCGGCATGAACTGACCCAGTTGGGTGCCGAAATAAAATTGTCTCACCACCTGCTCGACAATGACCATATCACGTAGTCTTAACGTAAAGCAAGACATGCCTCCTTGACGAGATTAAATTGTATGAAAATTCCGAATTCCGAATTCCGAAGCGAGTTTTCGAGTAAATACGTTAAAATTGCATGAAAACTCAGCATACGGCACTGTAAGAAGAATTTATTAGAAAATTGAACTGGCCACAAAGAAAAAAAAGAACGAAGCTGGACCATGAGCTCATATCACATGATAAAAAAAAATAATTCTAAATCGGTCCACTCTGTAAAAAGTTTTGCGTGGTCATACGTTACAATCAGTCATCCCCTGTTTTCCTACCCTTAGGGCTGTAATGTATATGGGACCCCTTGGAAGTATACGTTTTCGAATAAAAATAATCAAAATCGAATCACTCCCTAAAAAGTTATGCGTGATCATACATCAAAAAATATGTATAAAAGGGTCGACTGGTAAACCTCCTCCGTTCCGTCGGTTAAAAAAAACTAAACCGCCAGGAAAATTGAAAAGCATGAAATTATTAATTACTAAGTCCTTAAACAAGTGTAGGTTTATCTCAGTAATTTTGATATATCTGCGTAAATATCAACGAACAGCCGTAAATTCGTTTATTACTGAATTTCGCTACCCGGTACAACTCCAAGTATTCAAGTTTAAGTATTGCACTAAAACTTAGTAGAAGAATCGCATTACATATGATGATGAAATAATATCTATGCTGCAAATATAACTATGGTAATAAAATTTTTAAAAAAACTTACTATTTAAACTTGGATCATAGGAAAAGTCATCTGAAAAAAGAATATATGTAAGCTTTGCACTAAAACTTAGTAAAAGAAACGCACTTCCTATTAGGTACACTATTCCGGCACCACACACTGTTATCCAATCAATCTCTCCAGGTTTGCGAGCAAGAAAGTGCTCCAGCTGTAGGGTCGGTTCATACCGATCGAAAAATGCTTGAGCAATTTTTGACGCACTGACAAATAAACCTGCTCCAAAAGAAGATGAGAGTTGGTTGAGGAATGTGACCTGTAGTGGAGGACAGATGTTGGCCGTGAGGTCTCCAGCTCACAGAGCCCACATCATCTTAGACCACAATGTCGCTTAACATCAGGCGAGTTGGTGGTCAAACGTCGACCTATTCTAGATAAAAAAAAAAGCCCCCATATAGTATTATTTATTGGATCCAGTGTAGTCGTTTGTGTCCTAAGGTTCTTTCGTTCTTTACGTGTTGCAACGGTCGAAATGAGTTCATAGTTCATTCATGCAACTTGTACTTTGTTTTTGAAATGAAAAGTATTCTTGGGTATGTTCGTTTCAAATAAAATCTTACTGTGAATTTACTAGAAATTTGTAAAATTATTATGTCGGCGCAACGCTCACATAATCTTGAAAAGAAATAGATTATTTTTTTGTAGTTGTCTCTGTCGTTTCATACGTCACAGAAGTGAGAGTGTCTAAACTCACGCATCCAGAATACTTGGGCCGTTTATTTTGTTTGGGATAAAAAGTGCCCTATATCCTTTTTTTGTGTTCCAGACAACGTATGTGCAAAATTTCATGGTGATCGGATGATTAGTAAGGGCGTGAAAGCATTACCTACAAACAAACTCACTTTCGCGTTTAAAATATTAGTTTGGATAATTCATGTATCATGGAGCGTCCAAGTACGAGTAATCGTGAAACAGTCTCTGTGCGAACCACCTAGCTAGCTTGAAATCAGTCATTTACCAGTCGATACCTATTGCCCTGCAAACAATACGACAATTATTTTAAGGTCTCAGAGACCAAGAGGACAGATCGCCTTCGATTGTGTGTTTATAATAAAATTAATGTTTCTGACAAATACTTCTTTCAAAATAAACAGTTTTTTTTTAGTTAGAACGGGTAGCTAAATCAAAACAAAATTATTTCAGTCTGTTAAACGTAACTGTTAGATTCAAACTAATTAGTTTTCAAGATTACGTGAGCGTTGCGCCGACATATTTTTTTACATATTATCCTACTAATTTTATAAACGCGAAAGTTTTTATGTATGGATGGATGGATGGATGTTTGTTACTCTTTCACGCCAGAACGGCTGAACAGATCTGGATGAAATTTAGCACAGAGATAGATTATAGTCTAGAATAGCACATAGAATAGCATATAGGACTTTTTAACCGCGGGTGAAACCGCAGGGCGCAGCTAGTATTACTTATAAAATCACAGTAAGATTTTTTTGAAACGAACAAACCCAAGACTCATTTTAATTTTGAATATTACCTAAGTACAAGTCTTAACCTACTTTTAGGAACATAATATTCAATTTAAAATATAATAATATCAAATAATGTAACCTAAAACCTTGTTCACTTCCTTAATATAAACAAAATTACGTTATGTTTCTTTTGAAATATTCAGCATGAATCGACCCAGTTGGGAGCCGAAATAAAGTTTTCACACCACCTGCTCGACAATGGCCAATTACGTATTACGTAGTCTCAACGTAAAGCAAGACATTGCCTCCTTAGCGAGATTAAATTATATGAAAATCTCAAGGGAGTTTTCGAGTAAAGACGTTAAAATTGCATTGAAACTCCGCATACGACACTGTAAGAAGAATTTATTAGAAAATTCTACTGGCCACTAAGAAAAATAAAGAACGGAGCTGGACCTTGAGCACCATGAAATTAGAAAAAAAAGACGTTGTTTAGTGTAACATACTATATTTTCAGTTACTTTCTTTGGCCTCGCAGTAGGTGTGAAAAGTAGAGTATTCACCTGTGGGATAAGCCAGTGTCTATGTCCCTTCGGTGCATGATCGACACAAAGGCCGCAGAAGCGATGTCGAAAATGTTATTTATAGTAAGAAACGAATACTTAGAAGAATTCGTGTTCAATTTGTAAATTTTTGAAAAACATTATCGCAGTCCTTTTTTGTTACCTAATTTTGGCTCATTTGCCAACTTCATGAATACATTACGAACTCATTTCGACCGTTGCAACACGTGCAAGAACCAAGGGAAACATTCGAATACGTTGGATCAGGGGGCTTACCATGAACTTTTACAAAAACATCATTGCGCAGGAACGTTTTGTTACATTCCTTAATAAGTATTGTTTTGTACCCTACCACAAGCATTGAAAACAATAATGTTTTAAAACGTTATTACTCCTGCTAAAGTGATGTCAAAAGAATGTACGATACAAGTGCCTTTATACACTCTGTGGTACTTTTGCGTATTTTGGAGTGTGGTGTTGCCAGATGTACGATGTCAATCGTAATTATACGATTTTTGCCATGTAAAAATCGTACAATCGGGGTCGTACAATAGTACGACCGCATAGCGAAATCGTGCCTATAATATCCTATCGATACAGGGAAATTACACTTACGGTTTTTACAAGTTGCAAGTAAAAACACTATGATTTCTTATTAATTTCTTCCCTAAGAATTTTTATTTTCCTCACCCGCGTACAATCTCTCCTAAGAAACATCTGGCGACACTTGGTTGTATGAACAATGTCAGGTTTTGGCGGGAACCGAAAAGATGGTGTCGTGTTTTTGTATTATTTTCTAAAACTTGTGATTCTTCGAGTGTTAAATTGTAATAATGGTGGATTATTAACGTTTACCGGTTCGTCAACGTGCACGAGTGTGGGCAAATGATACAAACATCGCGAAACGCGATTTTTCGTGTTCTCTACAAAACTTCACTTAAAGTTTCAGTAAAGTATCCATAACTTTACTGGAATGGGAAAAGGGGAGGGATTCATCGTCTTCATCATCATCACCTCATCATCATCATCCCATCATCTGTTACTGAAGGAAAAAATATTACTAAGAATCCGACTGAAGGACGAGTATCCATGGTCATGAATAAATTAATAAAAAAAAAAAAAAATGAACAATGTCAAGGAGTTTTTGGCGGGAACCGAAAAGATGGTGTCGTGTTTTTGTATTATTTTCTAAAACTTGTGATTCTTCGAGTGTTAAATTGTAATAATGGTGGATTATTAACGTTTACCGGTTCGTCAACATGCACGAGTGTGGGCAAATGATACAAACATCGCGAAACGCGATTTTTCGTGTTCTCTACAAAACTTCACTTAAAGTTTCAGTAAAGTATCCATAACTTTACTGGAATGGGAAAAGGGGAGGGATTCATCGTCTTCATCATCATCACCTCATCATCATCATCCCATCATCTGTTACTGAAGGAAAAATTATTACTAAGAATCCGACTGAAGGACGAGTATCCATGGTCATGAAAAATTAATAAAAAATAAAAAATGAACAATGTCAAAAACGTTTTTTTTTTTTGTTTTGTCTCATAGGGCAGGCTAGAGGCAACATAGCCATACCACCATAGTCTTCCGTATGTTTGTCATAACATTTTTCATTAAATCTCTGATGAAGATGAGAAAAATATAAATGAGATAAATCTCGCTCCTCTTTCCCTCTTTCAGTAAAGGCGAGTTTTCGTTTTAGAAAATAATACAAAATCATGACACCATCTTTTCGGTTCCCCTCAAAACCGTAAATTAAATCTATCTATGATCATGAAGGTAAATTAAAATTCAATTGCTGTATCCAATTAAAGTTTGTAAAAATTATTTTGGTGATATCTAGAATTTAATGCTTACAATAATTTGTCACAGCGGCCGCAGAGTCTCAGTCTGAGACTTTTTAAAAACCCACAGTGAAATCGCTGCGGGCTTTAATAGGAGTCTGCAGGCGAAGGCTCACTCTAAGAAGAAGCAAGTGCATCAAAAGGAGCCAACAAAAAATCTGTGTGAAAATGGGTTGAAATTTATTCTGGAGCCCGTCCGAAGGCGTCCTTCGTAGTACGTAGCTTCTATTATCTGCTTCGAGAAACTCGAAAGTTTCTAAATCATCGACCATCTTGCTAAATATTACAAATAGAACCTCAGAAACACAGCAAAAACTCACTTATAAATAGAAAAAGTTACACGGAGAGCAACTTTTTAACAATCGTTGTAATTTGTATCATTCCTGCTATTTTGACAGCTCGGCAGGAATACTTTAGAGGTCGTGGTACGGTTTTTAGACAAATGTTCCGTGGATTGAATGAACGAAATCGAGTGACGTCATCATAACTGCTAAGCGATATCAAAACTTAACAGGAATACTTTTAGGGTGGTCATGGTACGAAATTACGAAGTAAGGCTTAATTAATGATGTTTTAAGAGGTTGTGGTACGCCCCCAGATACTACTAGCGGCTTTGTCAGCTGGGGACCTCGCGTCCGACGTCTGTCTTTCTCGACAGGTCGCATTCCTCAATCGATTCTTGTGAAATTTTATGAGCAGGTTCGATAATTATACAGATGTTTTTGTCCAATCAATTTTTGAATTTTTCAGAACAGTGAAGATAATTATGCGCGCGCGCGCACTCCTTGATAAAGACCACCGAATGCGGTTGAAACAATAGTCGGAATAATCGACAAAATCGTACGTGAGTAATTCCCGATTCATAAATCATAATGAGAGAAGATTTGTTTTTTTTTCAACATTCAATATCTTGTGACTTTAAATTGCCTCTTCACCATGCAATTGATCAAACAAACCCAAGTTGAATCAGCAAATTGAATGCGAAATTGCATCGTGAGTAGGCACTGTTACCCAAAAGGCACAAGTACGCGCCATGATTAGTCGAATAAGTTTCAAGCAACTTCTAATTGTACTACTCACCTCCTCCGTTTCCTGCACGAGGCCCTGTCGATGCAAACAAATCAACAAGTAAGTATGAGACTGACTAAAGAAAAGTTTCAGAGTTAAAGACAAATCGGTTTTTTGTATGCATTGAACTTATGATAAACGGGAAAGTCCGCACCCGTGCCTCGAGATGGTAATGTAAAAGTTCGTACAAATCAAGATATTTTTGTCCCTTTCCATCTCGTTTCAAACGTGTCTTTTTAAAAATAGGCCACTATAGTGGCACTGCATCGTCACATACCTATTGGTTTATGTGTGTTTACCAACATTCTATCAAAAAATATAAAATACTAGCTGTGTCCCGCGGTTTCACCCGTGGTCCCATAGGAACTGCAATTTTTTCAAGATAAAAGTACTCCATGTCCTTTTCTGTGACCCCTATATGTGTGTGCAAAACTCATGACGATTGAGTACCTGGGGCGTGAAAGTGCCACAAACAAATAAACAAACTCACTGTCGCATCATTTTCCTAACTGATATTATAAATGCGAAAGTGAGTTCGTCCGTTTGTTTGTTTGTTATTTTTTGTTTGTTTGTAACGCTTTCACGCCCTAACCAATCAACCGATCATCATGAAATTTTGCGTACACTTTATCTGAGATACAGAAAAGGACACAGGGTACTTTTTATCCCGAAAAAATAATAGGTTCCTGTGGGGCAGCTAGTTTACAATATTAGTTAGGATTATGTCGTATAACTTCATTTGCATCTAAAGCTCCGAATTCCGCATTAGCGTTAATATTTTACGTCTCACTCATGGCGCGAAATTTAATTTTTTTACAGCTTCTTTGTTTGTTTTGGAGCTGGACCTAGTAACTATAGCATGTGATAATGGAACTTGCGATTATTTTAGACAATTTTTCTTGTTTTCTACACATTTGACAAATATGCACCTGACTAGCTGCGCCCCGCGGTTTCACCCGCGGTCCCTCAGGAACCGTATATTTTGTCAGGATAAAAAGTGCTTTATGTGCTTTTCTGTAACCCAGACAAAGCGTGTGCAAAATTTCATGATGATCGGTTTAGTAGTTAAGGCGTGAAAGCGTTACAAACAAAGAAATAAACTCACTTTCGCAGTTACGATATTAGTTAGGATAACTTATGCAAGGGTGGAGCGTCCAGGTACGAGTAATTGTGAACCAGTCTCTGTGCGAACTACCAAGCTAGCATGAAGTCAGTCATTTACCAGTCGATACTAATTGCCTTGCAAACAATACGACCATTATTTAAAGGTCTCAGAGATCAAGAGTACACAGATCGCCTTAAATCGTTAATAATAAAATTCATGAGTCCGGCAATAACTTATTTCTACATAAACAGAATTTTTGTAAGAACGGGTAGCTAAATTCATAACAAAATAATTTCGACTTGTTAAACTAAATAGTGTTCAACTTTATCATTTATTATTTAATATTTTAGAACTCCCATACAGGCAGTTTTGTGTTCGGTTGAAGAAGTGGCTAGTTAATGAATGTTTTTATGAAACAGATGAAATAAAATTTTAACACCGCCTGCTCGACAATAACCAATTATATATCACGTAGTCTCAACATAAAGCAAGACATTGCCTCCTTAGCGAGATTAAATTATATGAAAATTCCAAGAGAGTTTTCGAGTAAAGACGTTAAAATTGCAAGAAAACTCAGCAATACTGTAAGAAGAATTTATTAAATAATTGATCTGGCCACTAGAAAAATAAAGAACGGAGCTGGACCATGAGCTCCACAAAATTAAAAAACTTGTTAAAAGACTTTGTTCAGTGTAACATATTTTCAGTTACTTTCTATGTCTTCGCAGTAGGTGTGAAAAGTAGAGTATTCACCTGTGGGATAAACCAGTGTCTATGTCCCTTCGGTGCATGATCGACACAAAGGCCGCAGAAGCGATGTCGAAAATGTTATGTAAAGTAAGAAACGAATACTTAGAAGAATTCGTGATCAATTTGTAAATTTTTGAAAAACATTATCGCAGTCGTTTTTTGTTACCTAATTTTGGCTCATTTGCCAACTTCATAAATACATTACGAACACATTTCGACCGTTGCAACACGTGCAAGAACCAAGGGAAACATGCGATTACGCTGGATCCGATACTACTAGCGGCTCTGTCAGCTGGAGACCTCGCGTCCGACGTCTGTCTTTCTATACAGGTCGCATTCCTCAACCGATTCTTGTGAAATTTTATGAGCAGGTACGATAATTATACAGATTTTGTTGTCCAGGCAATTTTTGGATATTTTTCATAACAGTGAAGATATGTTTTTTTCAACTTTCAACATCATGTGGCTTTAAATTGCCTCTTCACCATGCAATTGATCAAACAAACCCAAGTTGAATCAGCAAATTGAATGCGAAATTGCATCGTGAGTAGGCACTGTTACCCAAAAGGCACAAGTACGCGCCATGATTAGTCAAATAAATTTCAAGCAACTTCCAATTATTGTACTACTCACCTCCTCCGTTCCGTTTCCTCTACGAGGCCCTGTCGATGCAAACAAATCAACAAGTAAGTATGAGACTGACTAAAGAAAAGTTTCAGAGTTAAAGACAAATCGGTTTTTTGTATGCATTGAACTTATGATAAACGGGAAAGTCCGCACCCGTGCCTCGAGATGGTAATGTAAAAGTTCGTACAAATCAAGATATTTTTTGTCCCTTTCCATCTCGTTTCAAACGTGTCTTTTTAAAAATAGGCCACTATAGTGGCACTGCATCGTCACATACCTATTGGTTTATGTGTGTTTACCAACATTCTATCAAAAAATATAAAATACTATCTGTGTCCCGCGGTTTCACCCGTGGTCCCATAGGAACTGCAATTTTTTCAAGATAAAAGTACTCCATGTCCTTTTCTGTGACCCCTATATGTGTGTGCAAAACTCATGACGATTGAGTACCTGGGGCGTGAAAGTGCCACAAACAAATAAACAAACTCACTGTCGCATCATTTTCCTAACTGATATTATGAATGCGAAAGTGAGTTCGTCCGTTTGTTTGTTTGTTATTTTTTGTTTGTTTGTAACGCTTTCACGCCCTAACCAATCAACCGATCATCATGAAATTTTGCGTACACTTTATCTGAGATACAGAAAAGGACACAGGGTACTTTTTATCCCGAAAAAATAATAGGTTCCTGTGGGGCAGCTACTTTACAATATTAGTTAGGATTATGTCGTATAACTTCATTTGCATCTAAAGCTCCGAATTCCGCATTAGCGTTAATATTTTACGTCTCACTCATGGCGCGAAATTTAATTTTTTTTACAGCTTCTTTGTTTGTTTTGGAGCTGGACCTAGTAACTATAGCATGTGATAATGGAACTTGCGATTATTTTAGACAATTTTTCTTGTTTTCTACACATTTGACAAATATGCACCTGACTAGCTGCGCCCCGCGGTTTCACCCGCGGTCCCTCAGGAACCGTATATTTTGTCAGGATAAAAAGTGCTTTATGTGCTTTTCTGTAACCCAGACAAAGCGTGTGCAAAATTTCATGATGATCGGTTTAGTAGTTAAGGCGTGAAAGCGTTACAAACAAAGAAATAAACTCACTTTCGCAGTTACGATATTAGTTAGGATAACTTATGCAAGGGTGGAGCGTCCAGGTACGAGTAATTGTGAACCAGTCTCTGTGCGAACTACCAAGCTAGCATGAAGTCAGTCATTTACCAGTCGATACTAATTGCCTTGCAAACAATACGACCATTATTTAAAGGTCTCAGAGATCAAGAGTGCACAGATCGCCTTAAATCGTTAATAATAAAATTCATGAGTCCGGCAATAACTTATTTCTACATAAACAGAATTTTTGTAAGAACGGGTAGCTAAATTCATAACAAAATAATTTCGACTTGTTAAACTAAATAGTGTTCAACTTTATCATTCATTATTTAATATTTTAGAACTCCCATACAGGCAGTTTTGTGTTCGGTTGAAGAAGTGGCTAGTTAATGAATGTTTTTATGAAACAGATGAAATAAAATTTTAACACCGCCTGCTCGACAATAACCAATTATATATCACGTAGTCTCAACATAAAGCAAGACATTGCCTCCTTAGCGAGATTAAATTATATGAAAATTCCAAGAGAGTTTTCGAGTAAAGACGTTAAAATTGCAAGAAAACTCAGCAATACTGTAAGAAGAATTTATTAAATAATTGATCTGGCCACTAGAAAAATAAAGAACGGAGCTGGACCATGAGCTCCACAAAATTAAAAAACTTGTTAAAAGACTTTGTTCAGTGTAACATATTTTCAGTTACTTTCTATGTCTTCGCAGTAGGTGTGAAAAGTAGAGTATTCACCTGTGGGATAAACCAGTGTCTATGTCCCTTCGGTGCATGATCGACACAAAGGCCGCAGAAGCGATGTCGAAAATGTTATGTAAAGTAAGAAACGAATACTTAGAAGAATTCGTGATCAATTTGTAAATTTTTGAAAAAACATTATCGCAGTCGTTTTTTGTTACCTAATTTTGGCTCATTTGCCAACTTCATGAATACATTACGAACTCATTTCGACCGTTGCAACACGTGCAAGAACCAAGGGAAACATGCGATTACGCTGGATCCGATACTACTAGCGGCTCTGTCAGCTGGAGACCTCGCGTCCGACGTCTGTCTTTCTATACAGGTCGCATTCGTCAACCGATTCTTGTGAAATTTTATGAGCAGGTACGATAACTATACAGATTTTGTTGTCCAGGCAATTTTTGGATATTTTTCATAACAGTGAAGATATGTTTTTTTCAACTTTCAACATCATGTGGCTTTAAATTGCCTCTTCACCATGCAATTGATCAAACAAACCCAAGTTGAATCAGCAAATTGAATGCGAAATTGCATCGTGAGTAGGCACTGTTACCCAAAAGGCACAAGTACGCGCCATGATTAGTCAAATAAATTTCAAGCAACTTCCAATTATTGTACTACTCACCTCCTCCGTTTCCTGTACGAGGCCCTGTCGATGCAAACAAATCAACAAGTAAGTATGAGACTGACTAAAGAAAAGTTTCAGAGTTAAAGACAAATCGGTTTTTTGTATGCATTGAACTTATGATAAACGGGAAAGTCCGCACCCGTGCCTCGAGATGGTAATGTAAAAGTTCGTACAAATCAAGATATTTTTTGTCCCTTTCCATCTCGTTTCAAACGTGTCTTTTTAAAAATAGGCCACTATAGTGGCACTGCATCGTCACATACCTATTGGTTTATGTGTGTTTACCAACATTCTATCAAAAAATATAAAATACTATCTGTGTCCCGCGGTTTCACCCGTGGTCCCATAGGAACTGCAATTTTTTCAAGATAAAAGTACTCCATGTCCTTTTCTGTGACCCCTATATGTGTGTGCAAAACTCATGACGATTGAGTACCTGGGGCGTGAAAGTGCCACAAACAAATAAACAAACTCACTGTCGCATCATTTTCCTAACTGATATTATAAATGCGAAAGTGAGTTCGTTCGTTTGTTTGTTTGTTATTTTTTTGTTTGTTTGTAACGCTTTCACGCCCTAACCAATCAACCGATCATCATGAAATTTTGCATACACTTTATCTGAGATACAGAAAAGGACACAGGGTACTTTTTATCCCGAAAAAATAATAGGTTCCTGTGGGGCAGCTAGTTTACAATATTAGTTAGGATTATGTCGTATAACTTCATTTGCATCTAAAGCTCCGCATTTCGCATTAGCGTTAATATAGTACGTCTCGCTCGTGGCGCGAAATTTAATTTTATTACAGCTTTTTTATTTGTTTTGGAGCTAGACCTAGTAACAATAGCATGTGATAATGGAACTTGCGATTATTTTAGACAATTTTTCTTGTTTTCTACATTTACATTTGACAAATATGCACCTGACTAGCTGCGCCCCGCGGTTTCACCCGCGGTCCCTCAGGAACCGTATATTTTGTCAGGATAAAAAGTGCTTTATGTCATTTTCTGTAACCCAGACAAAGCGTGTGCAAAATTTCATGATGATCGGTTCAGTAGTTAGGGCGTGAAAGCGTAACAAACAAAGAAATAAACTCACTTTCGCAGTTACGATATTAGTTAGGATAACTTATGCAAGGGTGGAGCGTCCAGGTACGAGTAATTGTGAACCAGTCTCTGTGCGAACTACCAAGCTAGCATGAAGTCAGTCATTTACCAGTCGATACTAATTGCCTTGCAAACAATACGACCATTATTTAAAGGTCTCAGAGATCAAGAGTACACAGATCGCCTTATATCGTTTATAATAAAATTCATGAGTCCGGCAATAACTTATTTCAACATAAGTAAACAGATTTTTTGTTAGAACGGGTAGTTCAAAAAAAAACTCAGCATACGGCACTGTAAGAAGAATTTAATTGATAATTAATTGAACTGGCCACTAAGAAAAATAAAGAACGGAGCTGGACCTTTATCTCCACGAAATTTAAAAAAAAAAGACGTTGTTTAGTGTAACATAATATATTTTCAGTTACTTTCTATGTCCTCGCAGTAGGTGTGAAAAGTAGAGTATTCACCTGTGGGATAAACCAGTGTCTATGTCCCTTCGGTGCATGATCGACACAAAGGCCGCAGAAGCGATGTCGAAAATGTCATGTAAAGTAAGAAACGAATACTTAGAAGAATTCGTGATCAATTTGTAAATTTTTGAAAAACATTATCGCAGTCCTTTTTTGTTAGGTACCTAATTTTGGCTCATTTGCCAACTTCATAAATACATTACGAACACATTTCGACCGTTGCAACACGTGCAAGAACCAAGATAAACATGCGATTGCGCTGAATCCGATACTACTAGCGGCGCTGTCAGCTGGAGACCTCGCGTCCGACGTCTGTCTTTCTATACAGGTCGCATTCCTCAACCGATTCTTGTGAAATTTTATGAGCAGGTACGATAATTATACAGATTTTGTTGTCCAGGCAATTTTTGGATATTTTTCATAACAGTGAAGATATGTTTTTTTCAACTTTCAACATCATGTGGCTTTAAATTGCCTCTTCACCATGCAATTGATCAAACAAACCCAAGTTGAATCAGCAAATTGAATGCGAAATTGCATCGTGAGTAGGCACTGTTACCCAAAAGGCACAAGTACGCGCCATGATTAGTCAAATAAATTTCAAGCAACTTCCAATTATTGTACTACTCACCTCCTCCGTTCCGTTTCCTGTACGAGGCCCTGTCGATGCAAACAAATCAACAAGTAAGTATGAGACTGACTAAAGAAAAGTTTCAGAGTTAAAGACAAATCGGTTTTTTGTATGCATTGAACTTATGATAAACGGGAAAGTCCGCACCCGTGCCTCGAGATGGTAATGTAAAAGTTCGTACAAATCAAGATATTTTTTGTCCCTTTCCATCTCGTTTCAAACGTGTCTTTTTAAAAATAGGCCACTATAGTGGCACTGCATCGTCACATACCTATTGGTTTATGTGTGTTTACCAACATTCTATCAAAAAATATAAAATACTAGCTGTGTCCCGCGGTTTCACCCGTGGTCCCATAGGAACTGCAATTTTTTCAAGATAAAAGTACTCCATGTCCTTTTCTGTGACCCCTATATGTGTGTGCAAAACTCATGACGATTGAGTACCTGGGGCGTGAAAGTGCCACAAACAAATAAACAAACTCACTGTCGCATCATTTTCCTAACTGATATTATAAATGCGAAAGTGAGTTCGTTCGTTTGTTTGTTTGTTATTTTTTTGTTTGTTTGTAACGCTTTCACGCCCTAACCAATCAACCGATCATCATGAAATTTTGCATACACTTTATCTGAGATACAGAAAAGGACACAGGGTACTTTTTATCCCGAAAAAATAATAGGTTCCTGTGGGGCAGCTAGTTTACAATATTAGTTAGGATTATGTCGTATAACTTCATTTGCATCTAAAGCTCCGCATTCCGCATTAGCGTTAATATAGTACGTCTCGCTCGTGGCGCGAAATTTAATTTTATTACAGCTTTTTTATTGGTTTTGGAGCTAGACCTAGTAACTATAGCATGTGATAATGGAACTTGCGATTATTTTAGACAATTTTTCTTGTTTTCTAATTTACATTTGACAAATATGCACCTGACTAGCTGCGCCCCGCGGTTTCACCCGCGGTCTCTCAGGAACCGTATATTTTGTCAGGATAAAAAGTGCTTTATGTCATTTTCTGTAACCCAGACAAAGCGTGTGCAAAATTTCATGATGATCGGTTTAGTAGTTAGGGCGTGAAAGCGTAACAAACAAAGAAATAAACTCACTTTCGCAGTTACGATATTAGTTAGGATAACTTATGCAAGGGTGGAGCGTCCAGGTACGACTAATTGTGAACCAGTCTCTGTGCGAACTACCAAGCTAGCATGAAGTCAGTCATTTACCAGTCGATACTAATTGCCTTGCAAACAATACGACCATTATTTAAAGGTCTCAGAGATCAAGAGTACACAGATCGCCTTATATCGTTTATAATAAAATTCATGAGTCCGGCAATAACTTATTTCAACATAAGTAAACAGATTTTTTGTTAGAACGGGTAGTTCAAAAAAAAACTCAGCATACGGCACTGTAAGAAGAATTTAATTGATAATTAATTGAACTGGCCACTAAGAAAAATAAAGAACGGAGCTAGACCTTTATCTCCACGAAATTTAAAAAAAAAAGACGTTGTTTAGTGTAACATAATATATTTTCAGTTACTTTCTATGTCCTCGCAGTAGGTGTGAAAAGTAGAGTATTCACCTGTGGGATAAACCAGTGTCTATGTCCCTTCGGTGCATGATCGACACAAAGGCCGCAGAAGCGATGTCGAAAATGTCATGTAAAGTAAGAAACGAATACTTAGAAGAATTCGTGATCAATTTGTAAATTTTTGAAAAACATTATCGCAGTCCTTTTTTGTTAGGTACCTAATTTTGGCTCATTTGCCAACTTCATAAATACATTACGAACACATTTCGACCGTTGCAACACGTGCAAGAACCAAGGTAAACATGCGATTGCGCTGGATCCGATATTACTAGCGGCTCTGTCAGCTGGAGACCTCGCGTCCGACGTCTGTCTTTCTATACAGGTCGCATTCCTCAACCGATTCTTGTGAAATTTTATGAGCAGGTACGATAATTATACAGATTTTGTTGTCCAGGCAATTTTTGGATATTTTTCATAACAGTGAAGATATGTTTTTTTCAACTTTCAACATCATGTGGCTTTAAATTGCCTCTTCACCATGCAATTGATCAAACAAACCCAAGTTGAATCAGCAAATTGAATGCGAAATTGCATCGTGAGTAGGCACTGTTACCCAAAAGGCACAAGTACGCGCCATGATTAGTCAAATAAATTTCAAGCAACTTCCAATTATTGTACTACTCACCTCCTCCGTTCCGTTTTCTGTACGAGGCCCTGTCGATGCAAACAAATCAACAAGTAAGTATGAGACTGACTAAAGAAAAGTTTCAGAGTTAAAGACAAATCGGTTTTTTGTATGCATTGAACTTATGATAAACGGGAAAGTCCGCACCCGTGCCTCGAGATGGTAATGTAAAAGTTCGTACAAATCAAGATATTTTTTGTCCCTTTCCATCTCGTTTCAAACGTGTCTTTTTAAAAATAGGCCACTATAGTGGCACTGCATCGTCACATACCTATTGGTTTATGTGTGTTTACCAACATTCTATCAAAAAATATAAAATACTAGCTGTGTCCCGCGGTTTCACCCGTGGTCCCATAGGAACTGCAATTTTTTCAAGATAAAAGTACTCCATGTCCTTTTCTGTGACCCCTATATGTGTGTGCAAAACTCATGACGATTGAGTACCTGGGGCGTGAAAGTGCCACAAACAAATAAACAAACTCACTGTCGCATCATTTTCCTAACTGATATTATAAATGCGAAAGTGAGTTCGTTCGTTTGTTTGTTTGTTATTTTTTTGTTTGTTTGTAACGCTTTCACGCCCTAACCAATCAACCGATCATCATGAAATTTTGCATACACTTTATCTGAGATACAGAAAAGGACACAGGGTACTTTTTATCCCGAAAAAATAATAGGTTCCTGTGGGGCAGCTAGTTTACAATATTAGTTAGGATTATGTCGTATAACTTCATTTGCATCTAAAGCTCCGCATTCCGCATTAGCGTTAATATAGTACGTCTCGCTCGTGGCGCGAAATTTAATTTTTTTACAGCTTCTTTGTTTGTTTTGGAGCTGGACCTAGTAACTATAGCATGTGATAATGGAACTTGCGATTATTTTAGACAATTTTTCTTGTTTTCTACACATTTGACAAATATGCACCTGACTAGCTGCGCCCCGCGGTTTCACCCGCGGTCCCTCAGGAACCGTATATTTTGTCAGGATAAAAAGTGCTTTATGTGCTTTTCTGTAACCCAGACAAAGCGTGTGCAAAATTTCATGATGATCGGTTTAGTAGTTAAGGCGTGAAAGCGTTACAAACAAAGAAATAAACTCACTTTCGCAGTTACGATATTAGTTAGGATAACTTATGCAAGGGTGGAGCGTCCAGGTACGAGTAATTGTGAACCAGTCTCTGTGCGAACTACCAAGCTAGCATGAAGTCAGTCATTTACCAGTCGATACTAATTGCCTTGCAAACAATACGACCATTATTTAAAGGTCTCAGAGATCAAGAGTACACAGATCGCCTTATATCGTTTATAATAAAATTCATGAGTCCGGCAATAACTTATTTCAACATAAGTAAACAGATTTTTTGTTAGAACGGGTAGTTCAAAAAAAAACTCAGCATACGGCACTGTAAGAAGAATTTAATTGATAATTAATTGAACTGGCCACTAAGAAAAATAAAGAACGGAGCTAGACCTTTATCTCCACGAAATTTAAAAAAAAAGACGTTGTTTAGTGTAACATAATATATTTTCAGTTACTTTCTATGTCCTCGCAGTAGGTGTGAAAAGTAGAGTATTCACCTGTGGGATAAACCAGTGTCTATGTCCCTTCGGTGCATGATCGACACAAAGGCCGCAGAAGCGATGTCGAAAATGTCATGTAAAGTAAGAAACGAATACTTAGAAGAATTCGTGATCAATTTGTAAATTTTTGAAAAACATTATCGCAGTCCTTTTTTGTTAGGTACCTAATTTTGGCTCATTTGCCAACTTCATAAATACATTACGAACACATTTCGACCGTTGCAACACGTGCAAGAACCAAGGTAAACATGCGATTGCGCTGGATCCGATACTACTAGCGGCTCTGTCAGCTGGAGACCTCGCGTCCGACGTCTGTCTTTCTATACAGGTCGCATTCCTCAACCGATTCTTGTGAAATTTTATGAGCAGGTACGATAATTATACAGATTTTGTTGTCCAGGCAATTTTTGGATATTTTTCATAACAGTGAAGATATGTTTTTTTCAACTTTCAACATCATGTGGCTTTAAATTGCCTCTTCACCATGCAATTGATCAAACAAACCCAAGTTGAATCAGCAAATTGAATGCGAAATTGCATCGTGAGTAGGCACTGTTACCCAAAAGGCACAAGTACGCGCCATGATTAGTCAAATAAATTTCAAGCAACTTCCAATTATTGTACTACTCACCTCCTCCGTTCCGTTTCCTCTACGAGGCCCTGTCGATGCAAACAAATCAACAAGTAAGTATGAGACTGACTAAAGAAAAGTTTCAGAGTTAAAGACAAATCGGTTTTTTGTATGCATTGAACTTATGATAAACGGGAAAGTCCGCACCCGTGCCTCGAGATGGTAATGTAAAAGTTCGTACAAATCAAGATATTTTTGTCCCTTTCCATCTCGTTTCAAACGTGTCTTTTTAAAAATAGGCCACTATAGTGGCACTGCATCGTCACATACCTATTGGTTTATGTGTGTTTACCAACATTCTATCAAAAAATATAAAATACTAGCTGTGTCCCGCGGTTTCACCCGTGGTCCCATAGGAACTGCAATTTTTTCAAGATAAAAGTACTCCATGTCCTTTTCTGTGACCCCTATATGTGTGTGCAAAACTCATGACGATTGAGTACCTGGGGCGTGAAAGTGCCACAAACAAATAAACAAACTCACTGTCGCATCATTTTCCTAACTGATATTATAAATGCGAAAGTGAGTTCGTTCGTTTGTTTGTTTGTTATTTTTTTGTTTGTTTGTAACGCTTTCACGCCCTAACCAATCAACCGATCATCATGAAATTTTGCATACACTTTATCTGAGATACAGAAAAGGACACAGGGTACTTTTTATCCCGAAAAAATAATAGGTTCCTGTGGGGCAGCTAGTTTACAATATTAGTTAGGATTATGTCGTATAACTTCATTTGCATCTAAAGCTCCGCATTTCGCATTAGCGTTAATATAGTACGTCTCGCTCGTGGCGCGAAATTTAATTTTATTACAGCTTTTTTATTTGTTTTGGAGCTAGACCTAGTAACAATAGCATGTGATAATGGAACTTGCGATTATTTTAGACAATTTTTCTTGTTTTCTACATTTACATTTGACAAATATGCACCTGACTAGCTGCGCCCCGCGGTTTCACCCGCGGTCCCTCAGGAACCGTATATTTTGTCAGGATAAAAAGTGCTTTATGTCATTTTCTGTAACCCAGACAAAGCGTGTGCAAAATTTCATGATGATCGGTTCAGTAGTTAGGGCGTGAAAGCGTAACAAACAAAGAAATAAACTCACTTTCGCAGTTACGATATTAGTTAGGATAACTTATGCAAGGGTGGAGCGTCCAGGTACGAGTAATTGTGAACCAGTCTCTGTGCGAACTACCAAGCTAGCATGAAGTCAGTCATTTACCAGTCGATACTAATTGCCTTGCAAACAATACGACCATTATTTAAAGGTCTCAGAGATCAAGAGTACACAGATCGCCTTATATCGTTTATAATAAAATTCATGAGTCCGGCAATAACTTATTTCAACATAAGTAAACAGATTTTTTGTTAGAACGGGTAGTTCAAAAAAAAACTCAGCATACGGCACTGTAAGAAGAATTTAATTGATAATTAATTGAACTGGCCACTAAGAAAAATAAAGAACGGAGCTGGACCTTTATCTCCACGAAATTTAAAAAAAAAAGACGTTGTTTAGTGTAACATAATATATTTTCAGTTACTTTCTATGTCCTCGCAGTAGGTGTGAAAAGTAGAGTATTCACCTGTCCTGTTCCCGAAAAAATAATAGGTTCCTGTGGGGCAGCTAGTTTACAATATTAGTTAGGATTATGTCGTCTAACTTCATTTGCATCTAAAGCTTACCATTCCGCATTAGCGTTAATATAGTTAGTACGTCTCGCTCATGGCGCGACATTTATTTTTTTACAGCTTTTTTGTTTGTTTTGGAGCTAGACCTAGTAACTATAGCATGTACATATGCACAGAAAATTCAGAGCGTCGCGGAACCTTTAATTAATTTTGTTTTTACAACTAAATTTCGAATGAGTTAAAAAATTAAAGTCAACATTACCATAATAATAGTCGTCTGGTTTTCTAGTATCCGGTATTCCTGCAAGAAGGACAATCACATGTATTGTATCACCGGTTATACTATACAATTTCGGCATAATTATGTATATTATGAACCAGCTCTTTTGACAGCGATTTTGCACGAGTTTCATAGCCTATGTCACTCAAGGATAATGTAGCTTTCTAATGGTAAACGAATTTTTTCACACCATCCACGTATGTAGTCTCAACGTAAAGCAA
The DNA here is from genome assembly GCA_911728515.1 of Peribatodes rhomboidaria. Classification (NCBI taxonomy): domain Eukaryota; kingdom Metazoa; phylum Arthropoda; class Insecta; order Lepidoptera; family Geometridae; genus Peribatodes; species Peribatodes rhomboidaria. The sequence goes on along the minus strand of OU452196.1, from coordinate 5,160,862 downwards.
AACATTGCCTCCCTAGGGAGATAATGTTGTATGAAACTCCCGAAGGAGTTTACGTGCAAAGTAAATAAAAACTCAGGAAAGGGATGAGTTATTCGAAAATCGAACTGGCCACCACAAAAAAAGAATGCAAATGCATGAAAAATTAAAACAAAATAAACGCAGTTTTTAATTCCTCATTTTTGGCGCCGCACGTCGTGTACATTTGCCAGTGTCTAATAAATTACGTATTTCTTTGTTGTAATGATAACCAAGTGATTGCAATGGTAATTGGCTTTTTGATTTCCAGCCAAAACTCTTAAATCAAAAACAGTGTTTGATGTAAAACATATTTATCAGTTCCTTTTTATTGCCTCGCAGAAGGTGTGAAAAGTAGAGTATTCACATCTGGGCTAGACCAAAGTCTTCGCCTTGGGCGGCTTGAACCCCTCTCTTCACTCAGGACTCTACTTAACTCCCTCGCTGCGCTCGGGAGTTAACTCTAGAGTCCCTCGTTACGCTCAGGGTTCAATAAGCCGCCCGTGACGTAAGACACTGCTTAACTCCCTCGGTGCATAATCTACTGTTCAAATCGAACTAGTACTTCGACTTTACTTGTTACAAACATACAAAAAGATTCCTCTTTAAAATATTGATTTTAATTGTAGATAGTGTAGAAGTGTAGATAATGTACGTAGTACATTATCTCATCGTTATATCATAGTACAAATTCCTTCATCTGAGCAAAACTGTTTCTTGAACCAATCTTTGAAGTTTCTTGAACCAAGTTTCTGGCTTCACCCTCAGATGAACGTAAAGAGTAAGATGGCGCACGCCGTATGATTTAGGTGAAGCTAAAAACCATCCAAAAACTACGCTACTGTCGTATATGTACACAACACGCACACATTGACGCAAAAAACTACGCTACTCGCTTGGTCATTCTTACCACGACCTTATGTGCATTGATTAATGGTCTACTTTCGTGTACATAAATATACAAAAGTGTGGCCAGGAATATATTTTGAAGTTCTGTTTAAAACTGTGCAGTATTTTTACAAATCAATTTTGAAAAAGCCGTAACATTAAACTCTTACAAATATGTGCAGTTTTAGAATATTAAATCTACTTAGGTTGTAAATTGTAACTCAAATGGCTAACGTAGAGTTTAGGAATTTATATTAAGTAAGTTTTCATGTAAATGTTTTTCATGGCAACATTACCACGCGTACACGTTTAAAAAGAAGTGGCTTCAGCGAGATTAACGCAGTGTTACATCTTTTCTTCTAGATTGATCTGAGGTTTCACCTAAATCGTACGCCGTGCGCCATCTTATTCTCAAGGTTGATCTGAGATAACAACAACCATAACTGGACGTTATTTGGAAAGGTACATACGTTTATACGTACAAAATGTTGTGGGTCCTAGTTGAGACCGTCGCTATGCTCGGTCAAAAACATACCTGTGACACATGCAACGGCCAACTGAAAAGAAACAAACAAATTAGAACACAGAAGCGGCGTCTAAAGCTAGTAACAACAGACTGTTTTTTTTTTTAAATAAATTTAATAATACAGTACCTGGATGTCCGAGCTTTGCTCGGTATTTTTTTTATTGTGTTTTTTTGGAAAATAAACAATTGATTTTAGTCTAACCTCAAAGCGAACACTCATTGACTTCGTGTTACTTAACAACGCCATCTGCTGTTGTGTCGTTAAAGCAATTAGTTGCTCACAAAAAATAGTATTATTATTCGCCAATAGATGTCAGGAAGAGTCATATTTTTGTTATTTTTCTTCCAAGTTTATGTTTAAGTTGATTATCGATTAAATACGAAATTGAATTACATAAAATGACATTTTCTAAAAATGATTCCTAGCTAGATCGATTTATCGCCCCCGAAACCCCCTATATACTAAATTGTATGAAAATTGTTGGAGCCGATTCCGAGATTCCAATTATATATATATATATATAAATACAAGAATTGCTCATTTAAAGATATAAGATAATACATTTGGGTACTTTACCCGCGGATACTGACTTGAGCTCTGTTTATTATTTGTAATTTGTTATTTTTGTTTAGTTTATTTTTTACTGCAATTATGTCTGGTAAATGATTAAACAAATTCTCATAATACATAATATTACAATATAATTAAAGTTAAATAATTGTCTTAAAACCTGTATTAGGTTTAACTAGACAACTAGTTCTCGAATAAAATACTTACACATAAAAAAATCTTATAAAATACAACAATAACAAATACCTACATTACACAAAAAAGGATGCGCCCATCGCACACAACTGCTGTCGCTAGAACACAAAAACCAGTTCTATGTAGTAACCTACTCGTCCAGCAGTCGCAGCGATGGCGCGCCGTGCCAACAAACATAGCGTGCTCCAGTAATACAGTATTACCCAAATCAATAACACCCAACGTGTTATAGATTTAGGTAACACTGCTTTAGTTTCCATTTAATATTTCTTTGTGTTAAAGTGGTGTTTAATGCAAGGGGAAGTTTACTAATTAAAAACGGAACTATAAACTTGTGTTGCCGCGAAAGCCAGCATAACCCCGATACGCTATTCCTAATTCTAAAAAAAGCTTATAATTATGATGGTTGGTGATGGTGGTGGTTGGTGGATGATGGAATGGTTGAGTATATTATAAAAAAATACGTTCATAAACGTGTGGCTGACTGTTTTATTTGATTATAATATGAATCTTTGTAATTTGAAACAAATTAATTTAGTTAATTAATAAGTATATCTTCGATACCCAATTTGATAAAAACATTTTGACATGACTTGACTATTTGAGGTCTCCGTTCGAGACCGGTTGCTTCCTTTGGATTATGGTAAAATAATATACTCCGACAGTTACAACATTCAGCTACACGCAGTGACGTCAATCGATGCTTAAGCAAGACCGAATAAGTCATTTGCAACAAGTTCGAAAGAGACGGATGACGATGACGTCATCAAGTGTTTGCTGAACCTTGTTTTTTTGGACTGTTTTGGATAACATTCGGAATGACTCCAGCATATTTCTACCCTGAAAAATACATAATAGACTATCGGTACGTCGAGGTGCTGAAGTGTTTGTATAAATACGCCGCCGTGTCAATTCTGATTTTGGATATTTACCAGAATGGCCGATATATGTATATTTTGCGTGAAAAATAGGATTTCACCAACATTTTGATAATAGTCCAAAAACTGACTCGAAAAAAAAACCATATATAGTTATCGATCCTCACAAAATTTTAAGAGAATCGGTTGAGAAATGCGACCTGTAGGGCAAGACTGGACAGACGCCGGACATACGAAAGCATTTTTGCCCAAGCTGAAGCATAGACGCTTCGCTAGCTAACGCTCGCTCGGGCGATTACATTCAACTGCTGAAATATCTTTACGTAAAAAAAATACTTAGTGAGATGTAGATGTAGTAACATTATTTTATTATAATGTAATTTTCTGTACTTATATGGACTTTGAATTATTGAATTGAATTGAATTATTGCAATGACATTATCTGATTCTTGTATTTTTGACATTTTTATTTTTATTGTTTATTTTTGTACTTACTGACATTCTGATTTCGTCCATTCTAGTTTATTAATTCACAATGTATTTCTATTATTCTGTTAATTACTAATGTGGTGCAATTTATAATGATAATAATGTGACTTTTATTCTGATTATTTAATTTAAACTTGTATGAGTCTAGGATACTTGATGAATAAATGATTTATTATTATTATTATAATGTAGACCGCCTTGACCACCACGGCTTATCGTGTCTAAAGAGTGCTGGGCGTATACCGCGGCACGCCAGCCTGAATGAATCATCCGCCGGGCTTTCGTCAGTGCCGGCGTCCCGTCGGTCTTAGAACCCAATGGACTGATGCGTGACGACGGCAAAAGACCCGACGGGACGACTCTTATGCCTTGGAAAGTGGGTCAGCCATTGGTATGGGATGCAACATGCGTAGACACAATGGCGCCGTCTCACCTTCCAGGAACATCGGTTCAGGCCGGCGCTGCCGCCGCTCAAGCCGAAAACCTCAAACGGCGCAAGTATGCACATCTTGACCGGGTGTAAATGTTAGCTCCGTTTGGGGTAGAGACGATGGGTCCGTGGGGGCCGGTCGCTTTGGGGCTTTTTCGTGTCTTGGCCAGGCGATTGGTGGAAGCATCGGGTGTCCAGAATGCTGGCTTTTACTTCGCACAGAAGCTGAGCATTTCCATTCAACGTGGCAATGCCGCCAGCATTCTGGGGACCTTTCCTTCCACTAATGGTCTTTTAATTTAATTTTTTTTTGAATTATTTAGTTATTTTAAGTTCAGAAAATAAAAGAAAACTTAAAGTATGAACTTTTTTAGTTCATACTTTTAATTTTCTGTTTTTATTTTAACTTGTGTACAAATAAATACATATCTTAGTGAAAAAAATATGTCAATTTCTTAGTGAGAAATGTTTGTATATTTCTTAGTTAGTATATTTTAAACTAAAATATTAAAAAGTAATTTAAAAAACTTACAAAGCCAAGTAGTATGAGAATTGCTGCCCTCATGTTGAACCTCGACGCTCCGGTCTGCTATCGTAAGTAAAACGAATAGCCACATTTTGACTTTTTATACAAAATCTTTACAAAAGAAATATCAATGTAACTTCTAGATATTTGAATTTCACGTTGGTTTGTTCAGTTGTAAGGTATTTAAATACAGCAATAAATTTTCAGGCCTACAAATATTTGTAAAATGATGACTAAGGATCAGTTCACAGTCGGCTCCGCGTGGTGTTCTAGAAATTTTTATTTTATCACAAAAATTGTTTATGTTACGAGTAGATAAGAACTACCAGTGCCCCGCGGTTTCACCCGCGGTCCCACAGGAACCTTTAATTTTTCAGGATAAAAGTCCCCATGTCTCTTTCTGTACCCCAGACAACGAGTATGCAAAATTTCATGCTTATCGGTTGATTAGATAGGGCGTGAAAGCGTCACAAACAAACAAACAAACTCACTTTCGCATTTATAATTAGTTAGTTAGGATTATCATGCGTTGTTTTAGTATCCAAGCGAATTAAAGAAATATTTAGCCTAGTCTAGCCATAAGTTCTGTTACAAATGAAAATGCATTTATTTTTTTATACAGTAATGTAATGTTAATAAAAATTATATGTACACATGTATTGAAGTCTTTACAAAAATATAACTATTATTTTATTCAAAATGACCACCTTTGGCCTTGATACAGGCCTTTAGTCGGTCTGGCCAAGAATCTATGGATTTACGGACTGTTTCCATGGGAAATTTAGCCACTGCTTGCTTCAAAGATTTCTTAAGTGACACTATGTCGGCGTGTAGTTTAGAGCAGGCCATGCCCTCTAAAACTGACCATAATTTGTAGTCCAGGGGGTTTAGATCTGGGCTAGAGGAGGGCCAGTCTTCAGCCCTTATAAAGTCCGGAACATTGGCTTCCAGCCAGGCTTGGGTAGTTCGCGCCTTGTGACCGGGTGCAGAGTCTTGTTGGAAACTCCACGGTAGATTTTTAAAACGTGTATTGCTAAGGGGTTTTACAACACCATCTAAGACGGTCTCTTGAAACATTTTGGCTGAAGTTTTCACCCCTTTTTTACAAAAATGAAGCTTTGTGACGCCGTGATAGGATACCCCCCATCAAACCATGACTGACGCAGGATGATGACCACGCTGTACCTTTCCAACCACTTCCGTAGCTTCTTTAGAGCTGTGAGCGTACACTTTGTCGTTTTGCTCGTTGTAGTGCTCTTCTATCGTGAAAATTTTTTGGTCGGTAAAAAGGATATTTCTGTAACTTTCACCTGCGTACCGGGATAGATGACGTTTTGATCTATCCACTCTCTTTAACTGCAGCGATTGATTAAGGGCATGTCCTGTATATCGGTGATAAGCACCAAGCTTCAGGTCTTGTTTTATTATACGCGATAGAGTCCTAGCGGGTATCTTCATTTCTCGCGATAAAATTTTTTGTTTCCTCATTGGGTTTTTTGGGAATTCTGGTTTTAACAGCATTAACAGCCTTAGTAGTTCTCATCGCACGCGGCCGCCCCGATCTTTTATGGTTTTCAACAAAGGAAGAGTCGGTATATCTGTCGATACTACGATATACAAACATACGGCTGATACCAAAATTTTGAAGAGTCTTGAAAATGACAAACGGTTCCATACCCACTTTGTGCAACGCAATCGCTGCAATCCTGTTGTCTTTGACACCCCATTCCATGTTGTAAATTTAATAATAATCACGAAAAATAAATTTGAAATGGCGGGAAATTGATTGTAGTTTTCAACATAATAAACGCATTCCAAATTTAAATGCAGAAAAAAAATTAAACGACGGAGTTAAAGCTAGACTAGTTATATAAGTACTTTAATCTAGTGTAACAGCTATGTTTCCATACGATTTTCGAAATCGCAGCAAATCTGTGCTGCCAGTCGTACTTCCTATCTTTAGAGATTATCGATTATAATTATATCCGACTGCGCAAGAAGGAGCGTTATGTTTTTCGAGTGTTTGTTTATGGGTATGTATGTATGTTTGCATGTCTAAGGTTTCTTTAGCACGACCTGCAGGTCGTGCTAACACATGCATAAACCGTAAGTGCATAAAATTTCTATAGACTAAATAAACTCCATACATACATACATATCGTCACGCCTTTCCCCTGAGGGGGCTGGCAGAGGTGTAATACAACACCCACACTTCGCCATATACCGGGTTCCAGTCGTGTAGCAAATGACATACATACAATACGCACACTCACACACAATATGTTCACACAGTGAACAAACTGGTGCGTGCCACCGGCTGGGTTCGAACCCGCTCCCTCTGGCTTGAGAGGCAGGCCTTCTTCAACTAGGCTATCATCGCTTCTTATACTTATTTTATCATTGTTTATGTAAACCATTTCTGAAGGGACGGTATTCAAAACCACCTTAATGTAAACAACTAATACTTATAATAATCCAAACCATGTACAATATGTGGGTAATTTCAGTATGAATAAAATGAACAATCAGATCAATACTACAGAAAGACGCCAAAGAAAAACAATACGAGATCCGTCCTCTTCCGTGCTCCAGCGCAAAGTGCCAGCTGAACGGGGCGGGCGACTCAGGCGCTACCCCACTGACATTCCTTTAACAGTTCGCTCGCAAAACGTCACACAGCAGAGCATAGACTGCATTTTTTTGTATGTTTTGCCAAAATTTATCCCAAATAAACTATAGTCGGAATAATCGACTCTATCGTATGTGAGTAGGTAATTCCCGTTTCAAAAAATCACAATGTGTGAAAATCTCGTCAGTTTACATAATAAAATTGTTCATTTTTTATCATAATGTTTGAAAACCACGTCAGTTTACATAATAAAACTGTTCATTTTTTATCATAATGTTTGAAAACCACGTCAGTTTACATAATAAAACTGTTCATTTTTTATCATAATGTTTGAAAACCACGTCAGTTTACATAATAAAATTGTTCATTTTTTATTATAATGTGTGAAAACCACGTCAGATTACCTAATAAAATTGTTCATTTTTTATTATAATGTGTGAAAACCACGTCAGATTACCTAATAAAATTGTTCATTTTTTATTATAATGTGTGAAAACCACGTCAGATTACCTAATAAAATTGTTCATTTTTTATTATAATGTGTGAAAACCACGTCAGATTACCTAATAAAATTGTTCATTTTTTATTATAATGTGTGAAAACCACGTCAGATTACCTAATAAAATTGTTCATTTTTTTATTATAATGTGTGAAAACCACGTCAGATTACCTAATAAAATTGTTCATTTTTCGTCCGAGCAGCGTAAGCGAGCGATGCGTCTATGCTTTAGCTTTGACAAAAATGCTTCATATAAAAAAAACTGTTTGGATCTCTGTCATAGTATTTCCTAACCGATTCTCATAAAATTTTGTGAGTAATATTATCAAGTCAGTTTTTTGATTTTTTTCAAAATGGCGGAGATAGGATATTTCCTTGAAATTATATCCTTTCACCCCGCGCTATTTAAAAGATCTCTTTTCTTATCTGCACTCCTCTCATCCCCATTCTCTTAGATCCAAAGATACGCTATCTCTTAAAACTCCTACTGCTCATTGTAAAACGTTTTATGGTAAGTCGTTTGCATTTCAGGCGGTTCAATTGTGGAACAAGCTGCCCGTCGCTACTAGACATGCTCCTCCCTCGCTTGCTACATATTTTAAGGATGCCGTAAAAAAATTGTATTTATCTAAATTGCCTTGTTGAATTGTTAGTGTTACTTTCTTTTAGTGATATTATATGTAACAATTAGTATATTTTATTATCTATAGGTATTTTAAGTATTAGAATGTATTATATTATTATGACATGTATGTTTATGTAAGTATAATTCAAATAGTTTAAGTAGGTGTATCAACACTCTTATTTTTGTTAATTTTTGCACACCCATGTCCCATACTCGTTCATAAGGATGGTTGCCTGGAAGAGATCGCTCTTAGTGATATGGCCGCCAGTTGTTACACTATAGTTTAAGATTTTTCTGTTCTTTTGTTTTTGTTATTTCTGGTGTGAACAATAAAGTGTCTATCTATCTATCTATCTATATCCTCAATTTTGAAAAATTAAAAAAAAATAAATCGTCAAAAAAACTTCTCGTGAAAAAATAAAATTGAAATCTAGTCAAAGCTTCGCCTCCAGTGTGAATACTACCTTTACAATTCTACGCCAATTAATTATTTCTAACCAATACTTAATATTTTCTTTATTATAGTGTGACCAATTTATTTGCACAAGTGGCGAAGTAGAGAAACTAATTATTTTCAGCTGTTATCTCCAAGTTTTGTGCAAGAATACGACAGTGGCGCCTTAAAATAACCTCTACTGATAAGTTAGTCAAACGACCAATAATTTACAAAATTCAAACAGATAAATACGGAACAGCGTGTTATTTATATTATATTGTTCCTAAATGTCTGTTTGTTCTTTTCGATGGCTATTAAAATATTTCGAATTATAAACCACTAAGTAAATAGTCTGGTTCATTGTATAGAATCAATGTAAACAAAATGTTACACGTGTAAAGACAAGTAGGTAACATCATTAAAAGAAAACTAGAAACCCGGCTGCAAATTCTTATACCATGAGTCACTTCCATTATCAAGACGATTCAAATGACACCTCACATGTCGAAATACATCAGGCTGTAGGGCGTGGCAAAGAAACCTCATACATACATACACTCGAAAGACATATCCCTCCTTCTTGCGCAGTCGGGTAAAAATAGCAAATAGGTTCGCCAATTTCATTATGGAAACTGACGTGGTTTTCACACATTATGATGTGCTATGCGAGACGCAGCCGCGCGCGCGCACTCGCCTTGTTAAAGAACGCCGAATGCGGTTGAAACTATTGCTAGCAACACATTAAAAAAATGCCGTCTATGCTCTGCTGTGTGACGTTTTCCGAGCGAACTGTCAAAGGAATGTCAGTGGAGTAGCGCCTGAGTCGCCCGCCCCGCTCAACCGGGACTTTTCGCTGGTGCACGGAAGAGGACGGGTCTCGTATTGTTTTTCTTTGGTGTATTTCTTTTCTGGACCTAATTTGCTTGCTAGGCGCTGACTCAAAACAACTTAGATTCCATTCGTTTAAAAAACTTAGTTATTAAGGTTAAATAAATTATTTTGTGCTTTAAACTTTTTTCGGTGGTTTTATTTATTTGTTAAAAAAAATATTCAAATTTTTTTTGTGGGTATAAAGAGACTGACGTGTCTACACTCAGCATTATAAATTATGTTATTGCAACCAAGTTATTGCAACGATAGATCACTCCCACACGCCCACACATCAAATGGAATTTTGTAGAGAACACGAAAAGTCGCGTTTCTTAAAGTTTGTACCATTTGCCCACATACGTGTTCGTTAAAGAAATAATAAAAGTTAATACATAATGTTGGATTATTAACTTTTGAGTGTAAAAGTCTTTACTTTTAAAAAGTGTAAAAGTCTTTTTTTGAGTGAATTGATTATTAACTTTTGAGTGTAAAAGTCTTTTACACTCACTAATCACTAGTTTTGGAAAATGATATAGGTATCTAAAAAGTCACGACGCCTTTTTTTTGGTTTGCAGTCAAAACTCTAAAAAACGGTGTTTGATGTTAATCATATTCTCTCAGATCCTTTTTAATGCCTCGTAGAAGATGTGATAAGTAGGGTATTCACCTCTGGGATAAAGGAGTGTCCGTCTTGGGCGGCTTGAACCCCTCGCTTCACTCAGGACTCTGCATAACTTCCTCGCTTCGCTCGAACGTAACATCATTATAATAATCCCTCGTTACGCTCAAGGTTGAATAAGCCGCCCATGACGTAAGACACTGCTTAACTTCCACGGTGCATAATCTACTATATCCAGTAACCAAGCTCTGAGCTTGGTTCTGAAGCACGCGGTAGAAGGTGCATTCCGAATGGTAGCCGGTATATGGTAATAGATTGCAGGCCCTAAAACATATACTCACCTCTCCGAATTGACGAGACGGTGTGACGGCGTCATCAGTTGGTCTTTCTTATTAGTACTACGCAAATTAAACCTGCTATGGGCGCTTCTACGTCGCAATATATCTAGGTTAGTATGGGTGAAGAGGGCTAACTGGTAAACAAGCTCACATGGTAGAGGCAATATCTAGAGTTCCCCAAACAGCTCCACGCATGAGACTTCGTCCTGGACCCCGAATAAGGCACCTATAGCTTGCTTCTGCATGACAAACGCTCTGTTAGGATCGGCAGCACGGCCCAACAGCTCGTACGTGATGTTACTGTGGACGGTCGCGAAGTTGCAGGAGCGCACAACGTCGCGTGTAGCGGTGTTGGCGAGCCGCCGGAGCGCGAAACACGAACGACTCAGCTTCTCACACAGTTCGTTTATATGCATTTCCCACGTTAACGCACCGTCGAAGTGGAAACCTAGCTGTTACGTACTGTGAACCAACACACTCCACACCATACCACACTCCAACGAGTGTGGTATTGCCTACTGCTACTGAATAAGTATTTGTCAAGTGGCCGTTGAGGTTGAAAGCAAGGATGTAACAGGTCTTATCTTTATTCAACACTGGCCCGATCGACCGGAACCACCCATCGAGCTCGTTCGTCGGTATTTTCTCAGCGCCTGCCTAATTTCTTGTTTACAACTGTTTACAATAGAGTTCTTCGAGTCTGTGACATCCGACATAGCACAGTCCGTGAGGCCAAGAGAGTTCTTGAGTGTTACTTGCGCTCACTTTCTTACGACAAAACTGAACAACTCTTAATTAGCCTCAAGTAAACTATTGTTTTGCGTCCCACTAATTTGTTACCTACAAATTCCCATTCCACTTTCCTTTTCTCTCCTTACCTACTCTACCCAACATAACGCACTTCACACACACACACACACACACACACACACTTACACACTTATAATCACCCTGTTTGTAAATAAACAAATAGTCGCTCATACAGTCACCCCAATCTGGTTTTTTAATATTGTATTGTAACATGTGTAACATTTAGATTATTTCTCAAAAATTCATTTAGTCTGCCTTTAATTTAATGTGTCGTTCAAGTGGACGCCCACGATACTGGTTTTTCCAAGTGTGGGGTCCACAGTGCTTGTATATGTATTGTGCAAATGGTTGGCTAATAAAGATATTTTTGTATTTGCATTCGTTCACCACCGTATTCAGTCTCGTCTCCAACTCAAAATGCGTCGGCGCGGTGATCACTGCGGTGACGTCGCCAGCGTACATGTAGATTTCCGCGACATGGACGGCGCCAGTTAGGTAGGGTTGAGGAGAAGACTGAACAAGGAGTTAGATAGGCAGGAGAGGAGCCCTGCGGCCTAAAACTCCCTCGAAAACTCCCTTGGGAGTTCCATTCAACATTATCTGCCTTGGGAGGCAAAGCCTCGCTTTACAATACAATACAAAAACTCTTTATTGACACCAAATACAAAATAAATCTAAACTAAACATTCAAAAATATAGGCGCAATGGGCGGTCTTATCGCTTAAGAGCGATCTCTTCCAGACAACCTTTGGATGGAATAAAAACATTATGAGGGATGGACGGTGGTGTGTGCTAAAGAAAAATAAATAAATAATGATAAATATGCAATGTACTTACAAATTTGAGAATTATAATAAACATACATACCTACTAATACCAACGAGTACATAAATAATTACTAAATATACAAATAAACTACCCAGTTATAAACATACGCAAGTACCTACATCAATAAATATACTAATATATACATTGAAATATGACAGATAGTAAAAAATAATCAAGTCTCCCTTTAATGAGCCAGTTTGGAAAGGTAGAATACTTTGACCTGCGTTTTAAAACTATGAAGTGATTGAGCACATCTAATGTTAACTGGGAGTGAATTCCATAGTCGCACGGCTTCAGTAGTGAAGGACGATGCGTAAAAGCCAGTACTATGGACCAGATTCATAAGCAGTCTGTTTTCTGACGACCTAAGAGAAAGGGAATGGGAGGAGTGCAAGTACTGGAAACGTTCTTTTAGATAATTGGGAGTGGCAGGGTTAAACAAAACAGTAAAGAGAAACGAAAGGATGCGGCTATCCCGACGCAGACGAATGGGAAGCCGTTTAAGCTTAGAGCGGTATTCAGAGACGTGATCAAATTTTCGGAGACCAAAGATAAATCGAATGCCGAAGTTCTGAAGACGCTCAAGCTTATTGAGCTGTTCCTCCGTGAGATCTAAGTAGCTGGCATCGGCATAATCAAGGATGGGATGCAGGAGTGATTGAACAAGCGCAACTTTGGTAGCAGTGGGTAAGAAGTTACGCAATCTTCTGAGAGAAAACGCAGAGGCAAACATTTTGCGACTCACAGCTTGCAGCTGCGGACCCCAGGATAAGCTACTGTCGATGATAGCGCCAAGGTTTTACGTTGAGTCTACGTGATGTGTAATTGGTCATTGTCGAGCAGGTGGTCTGAAAACCTGTTTATGATCTTGAATCTTACTTCCTACTAATATTATAAACGCGAAAGTTTGTAAGAATGGATGGATGGATGGATGGATGGATGGATGGATGTTTGATACTCTTTCACGCCAGAACGGCAGAACAGATCGGGATGAAATTTGGCACAGAGATAGATTATAGTCTAGAATAGCACATAGGATACTTTATAACCGCGGGTGAAACCGCAGGGCGCAGCTTGTTATTTTATTCCATGCTTGTTTTTGTTCCATGCACTTCAAAAAATCGAGAAAGATGTGTTACAATGCCATTATTACGTACGAACAGTTGTATGTAAAAGATGCCGGGTTGGGCGGCCCAACTTGGGCCCTCTTAAAATATATGGTTCTTTTTTTCATATCTAAAATTGACTTACCTAAAAATTACCATGTAAAATAGAATCATCGAAATAATATATGAAAGAAACGGTACGAGTCTAATTTATACTACACAGCACGTGGACAAGCACACAAGCAAACAGACACTACGCAGCTCCGTTGACAGTACTACGTATTACGTGTATCAATAACAAAGATAGAGTACACAGATAGAGTACGAGTATACTATTCTGATTGCCTACACGTGGTCCCCGGGTAGCAAACTCTGGTGGGAGGCTTCGGCCGTGGCTAGTTACCACCCACCGGACCAAGCCATGCCGTGAAATGACCTAGTCGTGTTTCGGGATGTTGTCCGGTGTAACCGTTCCGAAGACGGGTCTGAGCAGAGGCACTTGTAGCGCCTCACTCAACTGCCGTCTCTGTACTTCTTCACTCTACAAAACTTCAAGGCTAGAGTGAATAAGTACCTTATAGGTCGTCGTGCTCCATCTTAGACCAAAACGTCGCTTAACATCAGGCGAGTTGGTGGTCAAACGCCAACATACATAATACTACATAAAAAAAAAACTGAAGCGAGAACTAGACAACAATAATTATCACTTACTAGTTGCGCCCCGCGGTTTCACCCGCGGTTAATAAGTGCTATTCTAGACTATAATCTATCTCTGTGCCAAATTTCATCAGGATCTGTTCAGCCGTTCTGGCGTGAAAGAGTAACAAACATCCATCCATTAATCCATCCATTCTTACAAACTTTCGCGTTTATAATATTGGTAGGATGCGACTTGTTGCGTTTGTGTATGACTACGGTGAATTGTGTGCATGAACCTAATTTATGTGGTCCATGATTAGGTTTTCATACCGTCTCGGTACCCTTATAATTAATATTATGATCTAAGTGTAGAACACGTTTTTAAACCCATTTCCATAAACAAGGTGGTTCTATAAATGTTATCTAAGTGAACTAGGTGGTAAGTAGATACGTGTAGGTAGTATCTATCTACTACTTACTTCCCTGGGTCAAATAAAAAGGTACACTGACTGCAAATAGGTAATTATCTTTACCAGACTGCGCAAAAAGGAAGGTTATGTTTTTCGAGTGGGTATGTACCTATGATGGTATGAGGTTTATCCGGTACGCCCTACAGCCCAAACAGCTTCATGGATTTCGTAATGTGAGGTGTCATTTGAATAGTCTTGATAGTGGACGTGACATAGGGTACAACATTTTGCAGCCGGGTTTTTGTTTTTCTGTTAATGGTGTTACTTTTTCGCTTAATACTTAGTAAGTACTATTTTTTTTTATTTGAAGTCAGTTCAATTATTTTAGCTGAAAGTTTATAAAGCTGCTTGGAATAGCAAATAAAACACAGATTAAAATTGCACTTACATATTTATTTTCTGTCCAAATTAAAAACATAACTAAGGTATAGATGCAGATTGTTAAGCTCAGAAGAAATTTAAATTTATACATGAAAAGGTACCTACAAAATCATTGCTGTTAATTTGGTTAAATTTCTAACAGTTTCAAAATTACTAGTACATTACAAGTAAATTGCTAGTAGATTACAAGTGAATTGCTAGTAGATTACTAGTAAATTGCTTGTAGATTACTAGTAAATAATAAACATTTACTGTACCCTACAGAGCCCAGATTGTTCATAAGTAAAATATAAAACCATACTAAATTTAACTTACTTTTCATACTAATAACGTTATAAGAGGTCGTTTATTTAAAGAAAAATAATGTAGTAGAAATTTTCTGAATTTGTTTATGTTATTTTCAGTTTATTCAGTTTCTTGCCAGTTCTTCTGAGTAGTGGCTCTTTTTCGAACAAGGCGGTCGAGTCTATTGAAAAACTTTGACGTTCATTAGAGTATCTTTGATACCCAATGGAAAAAAGAACTTTTTAACTTTTACTTTGACTTTGACTTTAATATTCTACTTGTATAAATGCCTACGTTTGTTTTTAATTAGCAGCTTGATTTCGTTGTCAATCGCAAATACAATCGAGTGATGATTTCGCTCGCGTTATTCTTTTTTATTTATTTATTTAGAATAGGTCGGCGTTTGACCACCAACTCGCCTGATGTAAAGCGACGTTGTGGTCTAAGATGGAGCACGACGACCTATAAGGTACTTATTCACTCTAGCCTTGAACTTTGTAGAGTGAAGAAGTACAAAGACGGCAGTTGAGTGAGGCGCTACAAGTGCGCCACTGCTCAGACCCTATTTTAGATACGATGCTACTCGTGGCGTATGATCTGATAAGTTTTAGTTGCACGCGATGGCCTAATATGCCATCTATGTAATATGCCATATTATGTCAAAATGTATAGCAATAGAGCAAAGAAGAAATACAGTGACGTCACATTCGACACAGGAGGACTAATCTTACGGAGTGAGATTCAATCTCACCATTTCTCGTCCTTGTTGTTCTCGTTTGAATAGTCATAGTTGTGAGGGTGACCAAGATAAAATCTTATCTCATCTCACGCGTAGGAATAGCCTCCAGGGATCTGCATGTAGCGTGCAAGCAGGATGCGGTTGCGATTGATACGAGGTAACGTAATCAAGCTGCTGGACAGAGCTCAGAAAAAAAAATTAATGCCTTTTGTACGTTTTCCAATATCGTTTGCAAGCTTTTGTTGATTTTTGTTTTAGTAATTTCTTGTAAGCTTTTATTTAACTTGCAATGTTCGTATGTAGTTGCAATATGCAAGCCGTTTTTCAACAGTCGGTATCCGATTGCAAATTTGTCATACTTATGTAAATTCGGTGACGAAGCAATACAATGGTACCATCCAGCTGATCTGATGAATAGATTGTAACAACGTAATTCAAAAGCTTGTTTCTAAAAACTATTTTTGGATTAAAACCTTTTTTTTTGTACGAATAAGGTCGACGTTCGGTCATCAAGTCGTCTGGTTGTGACGTTGTGGCCTAAGATGGAGCACGAAGACCTAGGCTCTCAGTTGGTTAGCTTACTTAGTAAAGGGTAGAACTACGGAGCTGATGACGGTTAATGGGATTACGCTTGTTAACGGTATTGCCACTGGAATCTATACTAGTGAATATCTTAGAACCCGCGCTGCCTCCTTGGGTTCCTCCTGCGAGATTTCACAGCGGGTCCTGAGCAGGAGCAGTTCTGGCGGGCGACCTGTTTTTTGAAATTCTGGATCAGCTGCTCCAGCAGGGAAGATATTGACTGAGTCGAGCTCCCTTGTTGGTTATCTGTAACATGTGGAATTTGATAAACGACCGCTCGATTTTTTTTTAATCATAAATATTCAACTGGGACGTGTAACTATAGGAGTTATCAATAAATTCTGATTTCTGATTTCTTGTTTCTCGTTTTAATCAAAAAATCATAATTCATTAGTTCTAAACGCATCTACAGTAGCGGATTCAGGATTTTTGTTTCGGGAGAGGGGGATTGACTTAGCTGGAACTAAGGCTTAGTTTAAGAGGCTTTACTTGGCTGAGGGTAACCTTAATACAGGTTAACCTTGATAAAGGTTACCCTCAGCAAACACTTAAACACAAAAAACAGACATTTTAAACTATTGTGGAGTGCCAATTAGCGAAAGAGTGCCAAAGAACCTAGACTTTGCACGACACGCACCGTCCCGACTCGTGCGGTTAGGTAGTCTTTAGATTAACTTTTATGGATACCTATGCGTTCACTACATCAACTCAAGATCGCTTCGGCGCAAGATGTCAACGCGCGGACGGTGAGTGGCCCACTCGGTGACCAGTCGCCACCCGCGAGGGGTACGCGAAGACAAGTGACTATAGCTGACAGACTACTTGGAAATTCGTTGACCACGCGAGGTTTACTAGTTGACCACGCGGCGTTCATCCGTGGACCAGCAGCTGACCACCAGTCGTGGCGATCCCGAGTCGCTCCAATGACCTTTAAGTCTCTTCACAAACGTGCTCGCAGCTCGGGGTCTATGATCGCCGATTGTGAAGAGGAGTAAGCTTTGTATGTAGGGGGTAATCTCAGAAACTACTGATTTGATTTTTTAAATTCTTTCACCAATTGGAAGCTACCTAAATACACAATCGCTGAATGTCGTAGGACGTTAAACGCCAGCTAAGTCAGATGAGCTACAATAACATAGGCGAAAGTAAAATCTGAGTTTCCCTCTATTTTAATAAATAAAATAATCCTCTAACCCCAAACTAAGCAAAGCTTTTTTTGACTATTGCTTCGTACTGGCGTTTTGGCGGCTAACTGGATCTTAATAACGATTTAAAAACAAACGTTAACGTTCTTAACGTTAACGTTTGTTTTTAAACCCCGACGTAAAGACGGGTGTTACAAGTCTGTGTGTGCGTCTGTCTGTGGCATCGTAGCTCCTGAATGGTTGAGCCGATTTTGATAGTTTTTTGTTTGAAAATAATTAACCGGCAGTTGATAGCTATGTTTTATGAAAATCGGTGTCGTGGGTTTTATTAATTTTTACTTGCTGCTTACATTGCATAAACAATTCAGGATTTTTAATAATAAAAAAATACTGGGTGTGCAATTGTGAAATGTTCTCTATAACACTTTTTAGCTAATAATTTAACGGTTGTAATTTGTTATTACATCAAGAAGTAAAAATTGCCCCGTTACATTTTTTTGACGAAAAAAGCAATGAAAAGTGGATCTTTAGGGTCTTATTCTAAGAGTGAGTCGGAGCTGTTTGTAATTAGGGCTCTTACTGTTCCCTACTCTACTCATTACGCATTATAAAACAATGCCTCTGTAACTGTTTAAATACTTATATTAGTGGATTATGTACCGAGGGGACAAAGCAGTGTCTTACGTCGCGGGCGGCTTATTGAAGCCTGAGCGTAACGAGGGACTCTAGAGTTAACTCCCGAGTGGGGCGAGGGAGTTATGTAGAGTCTGAGTGAAGCGCCTGAATCTCAAGCCGCCCAAGACAAAGACACTGCTTTATCCCAGAGGTGAATATTCTACTAATACTTCTAATAATTCAAACAATATGTACAAAATGTGAGTAATTTCAGTGTGAATCAAATGGACACCAAGATACGACAGAAAGACACCAAAGAAACACAATACGAGATCCGTCCTCTTCCGTGCTCCAGCGAAAAAGTGCCGGTTGGCGGGGCGGACGACTCAGGAAAATAAAATAATGTTAAGCATGTGTGTAAGTACCTAATGCCGATTCAAACTTTATTGCTCAAACAATAGTTACTATTTATTATTTTGCCAAAATACAGTGCTGCATAGTGCTTAGACTAAGTACAAAGTACAAAGACCCTGTAAGGGCGCTGCAAAATAGGTTTAAGTAAATATTAGGTCCTTACGTATGAAATTGGCGTTTTGTACGGGAGGAATAAAAAGCCGATTTTTTTTTGTAAAATATATTTAATTAATCAAAGTATGCACCGTTGTTATCTATGCACTTTTGCCATCTTATGGGTAGTTCATTGACCCCTTTACTATAAAAACCATGGGGGCGAGAATCAATAAACTCTTTGAAGGCGGTTTGGACTACTGCATCGGAGTGGAATTTTTTTCCTTGTAAGAAGTTGTCCAAATTCCGGAAGAAATGGTAATCTGTTGGAGCAAGGTCCGGGGAGTACGGTGGATGTCGCAGACATTCCAATTGTAGCTCAGCTAACTTAGTGGTTGTTTGTTGTGCAGTGTGTGGTCTTGCGTTGTCGTGAAGCAGCAGTGGCCTAGAGCGATTGACCAATCTCGGTTGTTTAACAGCTAGTTCTTCCTTCATGATTTGCAGTTGCTGACAATAGATATCTGCCGTAATCGTTTGGCCAGATTTAAGAAAGCTGTAGTGAACGACACCGGCGCTAGTCCACCAAACACTTACAAGTAACTTTTTCTGAGTCAATTTTCGTTTAGGGCAGGATTGGCTGGGTCTCCAGGGTTCAGTCATTGCGATGAGCGCTTTCGATTATCGTACAATATCCACTTTTCATCACAAGTAATGATTAGATTTAAAATCCCTTCATTATTGTGTCGGTTGAGCAAAGTAACACAGCAGGCGACCCGTGTTTGCAAGTTCGATTCACTCAATTCACGAGGTACCCATCGTTCGAGTTTTCTTACTTTCCCGATTTGCTTCAAGTGGATTAATACAGTTTTGTCACTTACCCCGAAGCCTGCTGCTATCTCTGAAGTGCTTTGTGATGGATCCGCTTCCACAATAGCCTTTAATTCTTCGTTTTTCACTTTGATCTCCGGCCGTCCACGGGGTTGGTTCTTAAGGTCGAAATTTCCAGAACGAAAACGTTGAAACCAAAAACGTACCGTGCTGTCTTTAGCGACACCAGCGCCGTACACATCATTAATTCTTCGAGCTGTTTCTGCAGCACTGGTGCCACGGTAGAACTCGTACTCGTAAATATACCGATATTTCATGTTTTCCATTGCGCGGTAATAAGCGACGCCAAAGAAAAAATAATGAGGAAAATAACAAATGAATGACTGTATTCCAAAGAAAAAAAACCCAGCTAAATGAATTTATTAATTTGAATTTCGAATTCATAACCAAAGAGGAGATATTTCAGATCAAATTGATTAGTACGACAAAACGCTAATTTCATACGTAAGGACCAATATTAAAATCTTACAAATAGTATAACATCATTCTAACACAGTATTATACCTATCTTAATCAACACTTATCTAGTAAGTATATAACATTATTAAAAAAAAAATACAACGCATTCTTGTTTATTTTTGCATATTTATGCACATTTGAATAGCGCTATTTACTGGCTACTCAATGTCTAACTGAACATTAACCAATGTTCATATCGATGTATATGCATTTTTTTATTTCTAAAGCTGATATTGTATATTTACCTAATTGGTTTTTGCGTCCCTTTCCTCGTTTGGTCTTACGTGTTACTTTTGTCTTGGTCACAGTTTCTATAACAAACAAAAATCTTACATTAGTACACAGACAGACGTTATGTGATGTCATCACATCACATCACATAACGTCAATTTAAATTTCCGTGACGTGATGACGTTATGAGATGTGATGTGATGACATCATCACGTCATCACGTCACGGAAATTTAAATTAGATTTTTATGTTTTTTATGTAGAATAGGTCGGCGTTTGACCACCAACTCGCCTGATGTTAAGCGACGTTGTGGTCTAAGATGGAGCACGACGACCTATAAGGTACTTATTCACTCTAGCCTTGAAGATTTGTAGAGTGAAGAAGTACAAAGACGGCAGTTGAGTGAGGCGCTACAAGTGCGCTACTGCTCAGACCCGTCTTCGGAACGGTTACACCGGACTACATCCCGAAACACGATAAGTCATTTCACGGCATGGCTTGGTCCGGTGGGTGGTAACTAGCCACGGCCGAAGCCTCCCACCAGAGTTTGCTACCCGGTTAGCACTACCCGGGGACCACGTGTAGGGAATCAGAATAGAGTACACTCCTACGGACGTGGGTAGCTCAGCCCCCAAAAATGTTATCACATCATATCACATCACACACACACTATCACTCTGCATATTCTCGGCCAAGACTTGTCAGATGCATGGTATAATAATACACTCCGCCAGGTATAGCATTTCGGTCACGTGGGCAACACGTAGTGACGTCAATTGATGCACAAGCAAGACCGAATAAGTCATTTCCAAATAGTTCGAAAGAGACGGATGACGATGACGAGTGACGTCATTGCGTGTTTGCTCCCGTAATGCTAGACCTTGTTTTCTTACATCATGGTCAGATGCAAGTTTGTAACGATTTTATATTATACCTACTAGCTGCGCCCGCGGTTTCACCTGCGGTTAAAAAGTATCCTATGTGCTATTCTAGACTATAATCTTTCTCTGTGCCAAATTTCATCAAGATCTGTTCAGCCGTTCTGGCGTGAAAGAGTAACAAACATCCATCCATCCATCCATTCTTACAAACTTTCGCGTTTATAATATTAGTAGGATTTTCTGTTGTATCACGCACAATGCTGCAAAAAAAAAAATTACCTGGTCGATCGAAACTAGTTATGACACTCAATGAAGTGTCAAAAACGATTTCTAATTCTATTTCTCTCGTAATGCGACGAATCGGCTAAAATGGAGAAGCATTGCGAAAGCAGAAGCCACGGCCGTCGGGAAGACTGACGACAATGAAGACCCACCATGTACCACCATCTTAGTGACCACGACCACTCTGCCAAGAGTGCCCGATTCAGAAGAAGAAGATTTCTATTTGAAACGACCGCGAAAGCCAATTACAACCAATAGAAACATGGTTGCCCGTGACAATAGTTTGCTTAGCAAAAGTAGAATCAAATTGTTTCATACGGGCTATTGTCAAGTGAATAAAACACCCACGAGTAAAAGTTGCATACATGACGGGATTTTACTCAGCCCGGACGGAACGGAGCAATTTTTAAACATCGTTACAAACAAAAGTACAGTAGTACTTTTATACGCGACGGGATCTCGGACTAGACGAGGCCCGCGCCGGACGGAGCGTGAAAAAACATCGTCGTGGACGAAAAAAGTTAGAAATTTCGTAGATATGTCGAGTAGCTTGAAGACCTTTGAAGTGGCTTGACGGTATTCATCATTTTATTATGACTAATTACGTCGATGTGAACGACAGATTGATGTACCTATGTCGTTTTTTTTTTCTATACTAATATTATAAATAATTCTCATTTCTCACCTGACGTGTTGCCAGATTGGTAGTTTCCGCCTTGATTGCCATGTTGCCTTATTGTCGATCCTGAATAAACACAAAGACATTATCATATGATACATAATTATATCACTACCTATTTATAACTAGCTGCACCCCGCGGTTTCACCTGCGGTTAAAAAGTATCCTATGTGTTATTCTAGACTATAATCTATCTCTGTGCCAATTTTCATCCAGATCTGTTCAGCCGTTCTGGCGTGAAAGAGTAACAAACATCCATCCATCCATCCATCCACTCTTATAAACTTTCGCGTTTATAATATTAGTAGGAAGTAGGATGATATATATTTTAAGTATATTCATTGAGATATAAGTCCTAGTACTAGTCCTAGAGATGCTGTTCCAGACAAAAATGTCACGTAACTTGATGACAGCGGGCATTGACTGATGACAACAGGTTTGATGTAGCGGTCAAAGATTCGTTAAATTGTCCAACCAAAAGACACACGCTATTAGCACACGCAAACCAAACTAATAGCTTTTACCTGCGGGTGAAATCGTGGAGCGCAGGTAGTGCTATTATACCATGCAAGAGATACAATAGTCGTGTCTGTGTTGGCACCCTGCGTAGTCACTTTGACACCTATCCTCTATTTATTCTATAATAAACATAACTCACCTCCACTGGATGGATTTTGGTTAATTCTTCCGTTGTTCCCGCGACTTCCTCTTCCTGAAATAACACACAAATTATGAACAAGTGTTTAGTGGCACAGGATCTAAATGTGTCTGCAAAGTTCCATATTAATTGGTTAATTAAAAACAGTAGACATTAAATGAAAATGATAAACAAGCCTTTAAATTTGCATAATAGGAAAATATTTTCACATAATACGTGTAGGTGTTGTATTACACCTCTGCCAGCCCCCTCGAGGGAAAGGCGTGATGATATGTTAAGAAGTTTATGAAGCTACGTTTTAAAGTGATGATAGCCTGGTCGGTGAAGGCTTGCCTCTCAAGCCAGAGGGAGCGGGTTCGGACCTTGCCGAAGGCACGCACCAATTTGTTCATTGTGTGAACATTAATGTTCGCATTTAATTTTAATAACATCTGGTACATTACTGGAGTCCGGTGTATGGCGACAGGCTCGCCCCCTGTCACATTTGGGACTGAATTTATATTATTATCTCAATGAATATAACGGTTCAAAATATCCGTTCCCGAGTTTTCTCGTACCCTCCTCTGGGTAGGCAGATGAAAACTTACCAGATTGTTGTGGGGCACCACCATTGTACGTCGATTGGCTGCCGGCAGCCGCGAACGCAGATGATTCTGATTGAGAACTATCATCATCGGTCCCGGAATTGCTTGTAGCTCTCGCATTCGCGTTTGATCCTAGAAATATTTTATAATAAAATCATGTCAATACACATATTTACCATATTACACACAATAATAATTAATTTACAAAATTTTACATTTTCGATCTTAAAAAAACCAAATAACTCGTTTTAGGTTGAATCAAATGTCTGCCTTTTTGTAGCTCCCGAAAGGATGAACCTATTTGGATCTTGTTTTTGTTTTTTTCTATTTGAAAGGTGAATTAGTCGGGAGTGCTCTTAGCTATGTTTGATGAAAATCGGTGTCAGTGGTTTTTGAAGTTATACTTCTTTTGGCACGATAGAGAAAAATGATGAGAGTGAATTTTGACGATGCGCGCGCACACCGACACCTAAATTCTACATCGTGAAGTTAGTTCAGGTGGCATGAAAATTGATAACTATGTTCAAGTTGTATATTCTAGTATTTTTATATTTAGAACACGTGTTTCGTAAGAGTGCAATAATTAAACAGTGAATAAAAAAATATTATTTTGGTGTTTTTATTAAATCAATTTCATATACGACGGTGACAGTATTTACTAATAATTTATTATTTATTAGTATATCTATATAATATATTGAATATTAGTGATAAACTGATTTGAATAAACTGTTTT
Source organism: Peribatodes rhomboidaria (assembly GCA_911728515.1). Lineage (NCBI taxonomy): Eukaryota > Metazoa > Arthropoda > Insecta > Lepidoptera > Geometridae > Peribatodes > Peribatodes rhomboidaria. The sequence continues at coordinate 5,136,823 of OU452196.1, read as the reverse complement.
GAGTGCATTTATAGATTTGAGGTTAAGAAGTATAACTTCTAACGCATGTACATAAGTACACACACTCTTTTTTATTAATTTTGAGCACATTCACATCGTGACACCGACGCGATCACAGTGTCTGACAGTGAAACAAGGCTTACACTTCATCTGAGCCTTGTTTTCAAGGTGCTATTTTGCGTATTGAGACTTTACATATACATACATCTGGTCGAAGTCTTTAGGCTATAGCAACAGCTAGGCGACGCCGCGCTAATGCCTAAAATAGTGATAGTATATTATAGTTAGTCCGCGCTTACCAATTTAATATATATCTTAATATATATAAATCTCGTGTCACAATGGTTGTCCTCAATGAACTCCTAAACCACTTAACCGATTATAATAAAATTCGCACACCATGTGCAGTTCGATCCAACTTGAGAGATAGGATACTTTTTAACCACGTGTGAAACCGCGGAACGCAGCTAGTTTTTTCTATAATTAGCCATCTCTCCAACTTTTGCACGCCTCTTTAGGCATAACATGAAGCTCGTCTCTAATTGACTATAACAACAATATTATTTATTACTCGTGTTTAAAGCAAATAAATGTATCTTTATCTTTATGTTTATCTTATTTGAACGCTGGCATTTAAACTTTAATTTTGACATTTAATTTGTAGTATAGATTCATTTAAATTCAATTAGCCTTGACAATTTAATATATTTTTTTATAATTAGCCATCTCTCCAAAATTTGCACGCCTCTTCAGGCATAACAGGCTATAACTTATAACTAGGCTCGTCTATAATTCACTATGACAACAATATTATGTATTACTCGTGTTGAAAGCAAATAAATGTATCTTTATCTTTATCTTTACCACTCTAAACCTCATGACAAACTCGCGCACACATATACACAGATACTCACCACGATCACACTCGCACACACAAACACGTTATGCTTGCAAAGCTTCACCAAAATGGCTATTTCGATTGTCCGCTGCAGCATGGGCAATTTAACTACATAATGTTGGCTTGTACATGCATTTATATATTACATACTTAAATACTTTTGGTAGTTCTGTATATGCATTGTAGCATCTTGTTTGTTCTGTTTTAGCTGATTTTCTTATATTTCCTCTACTCCAATGTTACATGATACGAGTATATCGTAGGTATGATAATGTTATCAGCATTTATATTATATTATTTTTACCTTTCAGATTTCCCACTACTGAACTGTATAACATTTGCAAAGTAGCTTCTGTTAGAAAAATATTCGCATACCAATGTATACGAAGGTATCATAGAGGTACAGAGCCTACCGTCAGCAACAAAAGACGTGACAAATACCCAGTACCCGGATACAAGTCTGCTCTTTCATGGAGACACTATAACCATATGGCCCCTATCCTCTATAACTTGCTTAGGACACAATTTCAAATAAACAATTTACTTTCACACAAACTAAAAGCAACTATTTACGAATGGCTTCAACGGTATGATTACAAATCTTTAGAAGCCATACTAATGAAAGTGAACTAAAGTCAAGTCAACCATGGATTCATGTATGAATAACACACTCAATTAACCAAACTCACGTACACACATTTATCATACAATTTCATAGTCATTCAACACACGCTGCCACTACATGAACTCATAAATCTTCGCACACGTACAACCTTACTCACACCACACTTAAACTACACCCTAAATAACTGAACACATCAACAATTGTAAACATATATATATTTATGTATGTATCTACTATGTATTTCTCACACTGTAACGCACCTATTGAATCATAGAAATAGTACCTCAAAATTCTAATATGTACCTAGTTTTGGGAAGGCACTGGCTGCTGCAACACAGCTCACGCTACGGCAGCAGACAGGGTCCTAATGTAAAATTGTGTAAATGTATTGAAACAAATAAACATTTTTGTATTTTGTATTTGTATTTGTATTTATACTTTCTATCGTGAAGCAATGTAAAGTTTATGTGCTAAGGACTCAATATAGGAGCCGAAGTTGAGGGTGGAAGAAACTCCTAAGAGCTCAAGGTTGTTATTAATCGGGATGGACACACCTTGGAAAGTAGGAACCAGTTCGAAAAGCCTCCTTTAAAGTAAATTAAATTTGATTAAATGAAAATGATAAACAAGCCTTTAAATTTGGATAATATGAAAATATTTAGCTAGAAAGCATTGGTGTCCGTGGTACAGCTCTAGAATGGTTTAAATCATACCTCACTGGAAGGAAGCAAAAAGTCAAAGTCACTGATCAAACTAGTGATCTCATGGACACATCATTTGGTGTTCAACAGGGAAGCGTACTAGGTCCAACGCTCTTCCTAATTTATTTAAATGATTTCTGCAGCATTGATCTGTGTAATGCAAGACTGTTTGCATTTGCTGATGATACAGCTATTATCTTTGATGGTAATGACTGGGGGGACGTTTGTTCAAAGGCAAATGGTGGCCTCAGGAAAGTTACACACTGGCTAAAGCACAATCTCCTAACCTTGAATGCATACAAAACCAAAATTATCACATTTAGAGTTTCTATTAAGAGTGCCCCTAAAGAAAGAATCTGTATTAGACTTCACTCATGCTCAAACACAAATGAATGCTCATGTCCCACACTAGGTCAAGTTAAATACGTTAAGTACCTAGGCATTTACATAGATGAACTTCTCTCGTGGACGAAACAAATTCAAGCTCTAAGTGGACGACTCAGGAAGCTACTATTTGTCTTTAAAAACCTAAGGTCCGTAGCCAGTTTAAAAACAATAAATATGACGCACGAAGACCTAGTAAGTACTTATTCACTCTGGCCTTGAAGATACCTAGGTTGTAGTTAGTCGGAAAAACAGATGGTGGGAAATGATTCTAGTCGGTAGCCGTTCGTATCAAGAAGGTGGAGGCGAACCGCTTAGTACGAGTAGGTGGTGTATCGTATAAGTAGAGATGACACTTATGCGTTTTCCTACTTTTTCTGCTGTAAAAGGAGGAAGAGGGGATTAGGTCGTGCAATTCAAGCGCACACTCTACAAAATGCAGCCTGTAAAAGATTGTCAAACACGCTACTTTACGCCGGTGCTCAAGGCTCAGCAGTCTTGAGGAAACTAGTTTTTCGTCGCCGATTAGCCTCTTAGCTCGCCGCTCAACAGACTCCAGAGTCTCCAGCTGGTAATTAGCTGAACCGTCGAAAAGGTGACAGCAGTACTCCATACACGACCGGACCTGAACTTGATATAAGCTTAAAAGCTGTCCCGAACTCCAAGCTTTTTACCAGCCCGCTTGGCTTTAGACCCCAGGTATGCACCATAGTTGAGTGTAGGAGAGAGTGAGAGGCCCAGCAGTTCTAGCTAGTTCGACAACTCTACAGGCACGCCTTTTTAAGGTGGGAGGTGTCCGAAGTTGAGACTTTTTGGCAGAGAACAGACATGCTTGCGTTTTCATGGCGTTAAACTGAACTAAATTAGCATCGCCCCATCGAGACATCGAGAACATCGAGATTTATATATATTAAAATAAGATGTTATCATACGAACACTGACTTTCGTCGACTGCACTGTACTGCAGTCCGTACACCTGAAATTAGTGTGGCTTCCACACGCAAGCAACGTGGTTGTGAATGGAGCGAGAAAACTGGGTACGCCGCAAGCTGCTGTGGTGGACAATAGGCCGCCAGTGGCCGCCAATGCAAAAGTCCATTGGCCTCTACCGCAGGCCGCGTCTGTCTGGGAGACGCCTTAAGCGATCTCGTATTTCATGTTTATATAGTTTCGTTAGACGACATGTACCGAATGTTTTAGCGTTGCAGCGAACCTGCAGTCAGTCCACGGCAGCAGACCACGCTGATATCAAGTTGCTTGACGTTTCTTGTTTGGAACTGCTTCTCTAGCAGGTACGTAGTACTTTTATTATTATCTCATATATCTCAATGAATAAAACTGTTCAAAATATCCGTTCCCGAGTTTTCTCGTACCCTCCTCTGGGTAGGCAGATGAAAACTTACCAGATTGTTGTGAAGCACCGCCATTGTTCGTCGAGTCGCTGCCAGCAGCCGCGTACGCAGATGAGTCTGATTGATAACTATCATCATCGGTCCCGGAGTTGCTTGTAGCTCCCGCATACACGTTTGATCCTAGAAATATTTTATAATAAAATCATGGCAATACACATATTTACCATATTACAGACAATAATAATTAATTTACAAAATTCTACATTTTCGATCTTTAAAAAAACAAATACCTCGTTTTAGGTTGAATTAAATGTCTGCCTTTTTGTAGCTCTCGAAAGGATGAACCTAATTTGATTTTGTTTTTGTTTTTTTCTATTTGAAAGGTGAATTAGTCGGGACTGTTCTTAGCTATGTTTGAAGAAAATCGGTGTCAGTGGTTCTTTATTAATTTTGAGCACATTCACATCGTGACACCGACGCGATCATAGATCGACTGACAGCGAAACAAGGCTTACACTAATCTAAGCCTTGTTTTCAAGGTGCCATTTTATCTCTCTTCTACTCGATTGGCCGATGCGTCCGAGGAGAAGATTTCATCAATGTTTTGTTATGACGTTGTCACGTTAAACTATCGTCCGTAAACCGACTTTACAAACAATTTTTTTTCTCTATTTCAGTGTTGGCTCCATAGTAAAAGTTGGTCCTAATGATAAGTATGACAATGATATCTTAGAATATCTCTGTCGTGTACAGATACACGGTGTATATTTATAAAATCGTTGTGTGTATGTTTGGACACCAAAACTGATATAGCAATTTTGATTAAAATTTAAAGCAGGTTTTCAGGTACAGAATACAAAACTACGTTGGTACCTAAATACACACATCGAAACATCATGACCTACTTCCTTCCGTCAGACGTCCGAAGTCGGGCCATCGGTTGAAAACTTACCAGATTGTCCATTTTGATTGAAGCTAGAAGCAACAGCTTGCGCGGTTGACCCTTGAGAAGTGAAAAACGTGACATTAAAAAAATATCACAAATTATATTTTCACTTGGTTTGGTAATTGTATTTTCACATATATTATGTCGCTCTAAAATACGGTCATTGTAGCGTACCAGAGCGAAAATGAAACAGTATATTTCGTTCTAGGAGTTTTTTTTTTTTTCAGAAAATCGAACTAAAAGCGGCATTCTACCGAAGAGATTTCAATAGAATACGCGTACACTTACTTACACTTGATCTAAGCCTTGTTTTCAAGGTGCCATTTTATTTCTCTTCCACTCGATTGGCCTACGCGTCCGAGGAAAAGATTTCATCAATGTTTTGTTATGACGTTGTCACGTTAAACTATCGTCCGTAAACCGACTTTACAGACAAACAATTTTTTTTCTCTATTTCAGGGTTGGCTCCATAGTAAAAGTAGGTCCTAATGATAAGTATGACAATGATATCTTAGAATATGTCCGTCGTGTACAGATACACGGTGTATATTTATAAAATCGTTGTGTGTATGTTTGGACACCAAAACTGCTAGAGCAATTAAATAAAATACATAAATACATAAATTCGGGACACTTTCACACACGGTCGCCTGACACCAAATTAAGCAAAGCTTGTACTATGGCTGCCAGAGACTGTTATACATACTTAGATATTTTTAAATTCATACTTAAATAGATATTAACACCCAGACATAGAACAAACACAAATGTTCATCACATAAATGTTTGCCCTAGGTGGGAATCGAACCCACGCCCCCAAGCTCAGAAGGCAGGTTCACTATCAACTGAGCCACCGAGGCAGACAAAAAAAAAAAAATATTATTTTGATTAAAATTTAAAGCAGGTTTTAGGTACAGAATACCTAAATACACACGTCGAAACATCATGACCCTACTTCCTTCCGTCAGACGTCTAAAGGCGGGTCATCGGCTGAAAACTTACCAGATTGTCCATTTTGATTGAAGCTAGAAGCTACAGCTTGCGAGGTTGACCCTTGAGAAGTGAAAAACGTGACATTAAAAAAAATATCACAAATTGTATCTTCACTTGGTTTAGTAATTGTATTTTCACATATGTCGCTCTAAAATACGGTCATTGTAGCATACCAGAGCGAAGACGAAACAGCATATTTCGTTCCAGGAGTTTTTCTTTTTTCAGAAAATCGAATTAAAAGCGGCATTCTACCAAAGAGGTTTCAATAGAATACGCGTATGTCGTTGCAAAAACAGAAGATTTAGTAAAATACATTTGCACAAAATCTCGCGATCGTTAATCGCGATAAAAAAAATTCCTATATACAAAGTGGATTGGAGACCAGAATTTATTTTTAATATTGTATTGGATTATTTATTTATTTACTATTGTCCTACATAATGATAGAACGTGCTCACAAAATTTCAAGAGAATCGGTGGAGAAATGCGATCTGTAGGTAGACAGACGGACAAAAATCCGAACTTACGAAAGCATTTTTGCCGAAACTGAAGCTTTGGCACACTTGATCAAAAATTCCTTACCGCTGCCGCTGTAACCGTTGTCGTAACCGTTGTTGCCGTAACTACCGTCGTCGTAACCGTCACCGACACCGCCGCCGCTGAAACCGCCGCCGCTGTAACCGCCGCCGCTGTAACCGCCGCCGACACCGCCGCCGCTGTAACCGCCGCCGCTGTAACCGCCGCCGCTGTAACCGCCGCCGCTGTAACCGCCGCCGCTGTAACCGCCGCCGACACCGCCGCCGCTGTAACCGCCGCCGCTGTAACCGCCGCCGCTGTAACCGCCGCCGCTGTAACCGCCGCCGCTGTAACCGCCGCCGACACCGCCGCCGCTGTAACCGCCGCTGCTGTAACCGTCGCCGACACCGCCGCCGAAACTACCGTCGCCGTAATCACTGCCGCCGAAACTGCCGCCGCCCACTTGCTTACCCACCGAATTCACTCCTGTGTACCAATCGGCTTGTTGTGAATTATCTGATTTAAAAAAAACCAACGACGTTAAATAATAAGAATAATCATTTATTCTCAAGCAACTTACACTCCAATACTCGTACACATTAAAAATTCATTCACATTCTAAATTGCAAATTACATTAATAATGGTCCTGGGTAAAATTTAAATTTAAAAACATAACATATCGTCTCCTCCGAGGGGGCTGGCAGAGGTGTAATGCAACACCCACACTTCGCCGGACGACATTCAGTCTCAAATGTGACAGGGGGCAAGCCTGTCGCCACACACCGGGCTCCAGTCATGTAGCAGATGACATACAATACGCACATATGTTCACACAATGAACAAATTGGTAAGTGCCGTCAGCTGGGTTTGAACCCGCTCCCTCTGGCTTGAGGGGCGGGCCTTGTCCCAACTAGGCTGCCATCGCTTTTTCTGATTCTGATTTTAGAATAAATAAATCACAAAAAGTTTGTTCTTAAAAACTGTTTGAGCGTGGTTTTAACAACACATTTTTTTTTCTGTTATTAAATAGCCAAATTAGTTCTCTAAAGTTTAATCGAGTAACTTATTCTTATTTGTGTTCTTATTACGATTAATACCAATAGGCCAAGCGCCGCAGCAAAAAAAGTATGTTCATAATTCAATGTACCATGTTCAGGAGTGTCCCCGGAATGTAAATCTAAGTTGGCGCCGGGGTGGCGACCCTGCGTCAGCCGCCATCTTGAAAAACGCGTTTCATCAAATATCTCGCGAACCGCGCATCGTACGACAAAAATTGCAGAGATCATTATTGTAGATAATAATATTTCCCATCTTTTGTTCTTGAAACTATTTTTAATATGGTTTTTGTTAAATATTAAGTTAATAGTCAATGATAAATTAAAAATGGCGGCAACTGAATCGTAGAGCATAAAATTCCCTCTAAATTTCATTGGAAACTTTTTCCCGTAGCATTTATAGTTTAGGAGCTGCAGCTTGGCAAAACTTGCACCTCGTACATTTTATCAGGGGCAATATTGCTGTATATGAAAACCATTTGATAACGCATAAAATGGCATAAAGTGTTTAAAGAAATGTCAATACAGCTGTGTACCGAATCAATTGAAATTATAAATCGTGAGGAGAACAAGTAATACATCTATCGATCTTTATTGTTGCTTAAAACGGTATCATCATTTATTATTAATGTAGCAAAAACAATATTACTACTACTAAAATACTTCATGCTCTACAATTCTGTTGCCACTATTTTTAATTTATCATTGACCATTAACTAAATATTTAACAAAAACCATATTGAAAAAAGTTTGGAGCGCTATAATTAAAAACCTTTGCGTTATACAAAAAAAGTTTCAAAAAAAAAAAGGGAAATATGATTATCTACAATAATGATCTCTGCAATTTTTGTCGTACGATGCGCGGTTCGCGAGATATTCGATAAAACGCGTTTTTCAAGATGGCGGCTTACGCAGGGGTGCCACCCCGGCACCAACTTGGATTTACATTCCGGGGACACCCGTGCACATATTCCAAAAAAAAAAACCTGGTCCCGTACGTTGCAAAAAAAACCCCCGGCGCTTGGCCTACAATAAAAACAAGAAAATGTTATTCTAGGCGATCTCATTCTACCATCAAATATGAAATACGATTTTCAACTCTCAATGAAGCGGCTTAACTAAACGTGTACTGTAAGAAGAGCTTAATCGAAAATTGAACTGGCCAAAAAAAGAACGCAGCTGGTGCATGAGCTCCACGAAATTTAAAACAAAATGTTTGGTGTAACAAATTGTCATAGTTCCTTTTTTATTGCCACGCAGAAAGTGTGAAAAGTAGGGTATTTATCTCTGGGATAAAGCAGTGTCTTCGTCTTGAGCAGCTTGAACCCCTCGCTACACTGAGGACTCTGATTAACTCCCTCGCCGCGCTGGGGAGTTAACTCTAAGAGTCGTTACGCTCAGGCTTCAATAAACCACCCGCGACGTAAGACACTGCTTTGTCCTCTCGGTGCGTAATATACTATTCAATTCATCACACAAACATCATAGAATAGAAATAATATGAAATAGAAAGAATAGAATAGAATGGAATAGAGCCCACTTCCTACTTATAAAGCAGTTGCACTCCGACTTGGCTAGGACGCCAATACGTTAAAAAATAAGCGCTGATAACTTCTATAATAATACTAGTGGCTGGAGACCTCGGGGCCAACGTCTGTCCTCCACTACAGGTCGCATTCCTCAACCGATTCACGTGAAATTTCGTGGGCAATTAAAATACAGATTTTTATGTCCAATCAGTTTTGAAATTGCTTAAAAATGGCGTATCGCCGCAATTTGGAAAAAAATCCAAAATCTGATTCGACAAAAAAAACTATGTTTTTAACATTTTTAATTTATTTTACACTAACTGCGCCCTGCGGTTTTACGCGGTTAAAAAGTAGCCTATGTGTTAATCCAGGGAATAAGCTCCCTCCACAAAATCCGTCCATCCGTTTGAGCGTGAAGAAGTAACAAGCATACACACTTAAAAACTTTCGCCTTTATAATATTAGTGTGCTAAGTATCCATTTTCTTTGTAGTTCCATAATAACTGCTTGACCTTACCTCCTTGCAGTGACCCATCATCGGAGCCGGCCCATTTGTTTGCTGCAAAGAAAAAACAAACATATTTAATTACCAGAAAATTCGTCCATCCGTTTGAGCGTGAAGAAGTAACAAGCATACACACTATTCACATCTTTATCTAAAAAACTTCACGCCACGCCACGCGCTCGGAGAGTCAACACGTCCTGAAGATGCCTCGTGGAGAGGCGAAACACGTGTCGACGAAGTGCTCGAAGAATATTGATTTTTTATTTTATTTCTTATTGCTTTTTTGACGTGACAACGTCTTATAATTCGATAGAGCCGGCTGCACGCACGAAAAAACATGACGTCATGCGGCGTTACCTCGCTCTGAGGCGTTCCATGTAAGGCTTGAAGTGCAAGCGAGAGCGCGGAACGAGCGACAAAGAAGCACAATCGGCCTTTGCGTTCGGCAGCGTTCGACATCCGTTCGTTGACGTTGTCACGTTCAACTATCGTCAGTAAACCGACTTTACAGACAACCAATTTTTTTTTATTTTTTTTATTGTATAATTTTTTAATTGTATTAATTTTTCGATAACATATTGTTGTAAATTTCAAACCATTATTTCTGTTAAATTCCTGAATTAGCTTCAAATATCAAATTGTATATTTTTTTTTATTAGATTACATTAAAGTAGGTCTGTTAAATTCGTTAGTTGAAATATCAAATTGTATATCGTTCAAATTAGATTCAAATATCAATTTGTATGAAGTTTTCTAGTAAATGTCATTAAATTAATTTTATAAAATTTCTAAATTAAGAATAGAATAGAAAATTCAAATTCCTTGATGTACTTAATGCGACGTTAAGGCGGAATTACACTAGATATTAGTTCAAGTAACAATTTTTGACGTGACAACGTCTTATAATTCGATAGAGCCGGCTGCACGTACGAAAAAACATGACGTCATGCGTCGTTACCTCGCTCTGAGGCGTTCCATGTAAGGCTAGAAGTGCAAGCGAGAGCGCGGAACAAGCGACAAAGAAGCACAATCGGCCTTTGCGTTCGGGAGCGTTCGACATCCGTTCGTTGACGTTGTCACGTTCAACTATCGTCAGTAAACCGACTTTACAGACAACCTATTTTTTTTGAACTTGTTGTACATGATTCGGTTTTGCTTAAGCGTCGATTGAACGTGTTGCCCACGTGGCCATTTTTGACCCGAAATGCTATACCTGGCGGAGTATATTATACTCGCTTCTTCCCCATTGCTATAGACCATGGATCTACCGAGTTTAGCTATTGGCACGCAGATTGGAGATCGATCGAACGATATACGCAACAATCCAAGATTAATTTCAATCATAGATAGGAGATACATTATTAATTTCGGGCGCTCGAGGTCGAAATAACTTAAAAAACTGATTGTACCTTGTTGTTGGATTTGTTGTTGGACACTTTGCACTTGTTGACTTGCATCTGCTCCTGCAAAGAACAATCACATGTAATGCCGACCACACACTCTAGAACATTTTGCTGTTGCGACGATCGCTGCAATCATTGATGTCAAAATAGCTAAATCTACATTATAATCGCGATATAAATATTATATTTATATCTCTCATACTGTATTTTAGAAATGCTCCATTAGACCATAGCCTGACATCGTAAGAATGTTCCATCCAATTTAAATATCATAGCCAAAACCCAGCTGTCATTATTGGTTATTATCGCAAAAGCAGAGAAGTTATGAAAAATAGAAAGGAATCAATGTTAAATTGATAGAAATGTTTTATCACATAACATGAATGTACATAAACAATAAATACAGCAGCCATGTACTAAATGAAGAAATGGTTTAAATTTATGCTAAACCCCTGGTATTGAACAGTCCAAAGAATGAGTATCGGCGGCGGTTATTGCTGATTGTCGCTTTTGGGAGCTTCTAATTGAAGGCTGGACCACCAAAGATCCTCAGGTTATGGTACGTACCAAAATGGTGGCATTTCACTTTAAAAGTTGGATAAAACGTGACATTCTGCGCCGAGACAGATTGCCTCACGAGCCGCATGGGCATCGCGCCCTTCTAACGTTAAGGCTCATTTCAATACTTTAGAAGCAGAATTCCCGAAACTAAGTTTATTTTTTGGCCACCAACTCGCTTGTTGGTAAGCGACGATGTAGTCGAAGATGAAGCACGCAGTATAGAAGATACCTATTCACCATGACCTTGAACAGGCCTATATTATGAATCTCCAAGAACAAGGAAGCCAAAATTTACTCACTCCTAAGACATTTCAAACAAGAAAGAAGAAAACCAGAAAATATCTAAAATTCTACAATAGAGCCCCAGATCTGGTTGCCAGGTTTATACTTCAATGGTTGAGCATATTTGAACTTCGATGTTAGTCTAAGATCCCGATGTAAAACGACCTTCACCGAGATGTTTATTTGATGAAACGTATTTTATATTTAATTTATCAATAAATATACTGCATCCTCTTCTATGGGATGGGATGGTTGGTTGGGACCTCTCAGTCGCACACATTCACTCGCAGCAATATTTCACTTTTCAAAATTCGACAACCGGAATTCGGGAATGGTTTTTCGCAGGCAACCCTATACCATCGTGTTCATAATGAAATAAATAATCTTCATTTTCATTCAATTTTAATTCAATAATCAGACCGGTGCAAAATGCTAGTCTCGATTTACCTGTTTGTACCTGGCTACCCGAGAGGTGTGACCAGGAAAGAATAGGCAACCCAACGTTTGCATATTCTATGGGCTTCAGACTTTCGATTGGTATAGAATTTGTCCAATAATCAAACCGGTGAAATGTTAAAAAAAATTGTTTGTTAATTATATTTAATCAGTACCTGGATGACCGAGCTTTGCTCGGTATTTTTTTTATTGTGTTTTTTGGAAATTATACATATTTAAGTACGAATTACTAATAAAATGATGAAATATGAATAATATTTTTCAGTTGAGACTACTCAAACGCCTCCTTTTTGTTATTTTTCTTCCAAGTTTATGTTTAAGTTGATTATCGATAAAACACGAATAAAATGACATTTTCTAAAAATGATTCCTAGCTAGATCGATTTATCGCCCCCGAAACCCCCTATATACTAAATTGTATGAAAATCGTTGGAGCCGATTCCGAGATTCCAATTATATCTTAATATATATAAATCTCGTGTCACAATGTTTGTCCTCAATGAACTCCTAAACCACTTAACCGATTATAATAAAATTCGCACACCATGTGCAGTTCGATCCAACTTGAGAGATAGGATAGCTCAAAACGCGAACGAAGTCGCGGGGTGACAGCTAGTATATATATATATATACAAGAATTGCTCATTGAAAGATATAAGATAAGATATCATGGACTTAAATTTGTTAGACAACCCATATGCAATATATTGACAATAAATTTAATATAAAATACATTTCATCAATTAAGCATCTCGGTGAAGGTCGTTCTATATCGGGATCCTATACTATTTGTTTTTATCAATTAAATAAGTTATTTAAAAGATTTCTTTTAACCCTCTGCGACTGACGTGCGCTAGTTTTTACAATTCCACTGACGTGGTAGTCTACCAGACACCATTTTGACAGCCTATATCTTTTTTATTTTGAAGACGATGCTTATAGTATCAATTATTACCTAAATATTTAGGGTTTTTCTTGTATCTTTAAAGTAATAGAATATCAAAATAAAAGTGCACGTAGATTTAAATAATTTTTATTCATATTACTAGTATCAGCCTTCAAAATCAGATATCTATACTCTAAAGGGAAAAAAATAATCAACTTTGACTTTTTTTAATAAATGCTATACTTAAATCGTAGTTAACGCTTATACTAATCAGACTCCTTAAATTGAAAAACATTCATTGGTTCAATAAAAAATAATCACATCTTCAAAATCACAAATTTTTTTGGCAATCTTCACAAAGTGGCTTGGAGCATTGTAGGCAAATCGGCTTCAAACAATCACAGCAACGATATTTTGATACTCTTTTTATTTTTGGTGGACAGATTGAACACAACTTCCTTCCACTCGGTGGAACAGATCGAGCAGTTGGTTGTGGCGGGGGTAGATCCTTGCCTAGAACTCTGTTTATTGTCATTCTTAATTCTCTTGGTAATCTTTCGTTATATACGCGGGATTTCATGTGATCTAGCACCAATGCTCTCGCGATATTGATTATAAATGGGGCTCTTCTCATTTTATCATTAGAGTCTGCACACATTTGGTATAACACAAATGTGTTTACTCCGGCCATATCAAGTATCCTTTGAAAAATTGCCATGGGCCAGCGACGAGTTTTTCGGCTGCAAGAATATATCGAACACTTCTTATCGACTTCATCGACTCCTCCTTTGGTATGATTATAGTCTGTAATCATGACTGGTTTTCCTGTATCAAAATCTGTTTCTTGGTTATGATGAGAAGAGGATATCAGCAAGACAGCTTTGTTTTTTTTCGGAACATAAGACAATAAAGTAAAATCTTTTGTGAAACCATACAGGGAAGTCTCTACTTCCCTATCTTTGCTTGGCAAGAAGCATGGTGGTATCTCAGCTTTATTTTTCTTCAGCGTACCAAGGTAAGTCAATCCTCTTTTTTTCAATGCTTCCATAAGTGGGATGGAACTGAACCAATTGTCTGCCGTAATGTTGCGATTTGAGTTTTCGACGACTTTCGCAAGTCTCAAGACAGATTGAGTTGGTACTGCCATTTTTATTTCTTGTTCGGTCAGGCCTAAGCCATCAGAATTTTTACCGTGGTAAATGTAAGCGTTATAAATATAGTATGTGCGTGCATCAACCAACAGCATTATTTTAATGCCATATTTAGCTGGTTTCTGAGGCATGTAAATTATAAATTTACAACGTCCTCTAAAAGGCAATAACATTTCATCGATGCACAGATACGGACCAGGGATATACAAAGACTGGCTATTTGAGATGAACTTGTTGAATACATGTGATATTGCGGCCAGTGGGTCTTCTTTGAGACGGTCTTCCCTAGTTATACAGTCATCAAATCTGAGGCAGTTGAGCAAACAGGAAAAACGATATTTGGACATCACGCAGCGAAATATTTCATGGCCAGTACCATCAGTGGCAAATATTATGCGCAGATCGGAGTCATTACACTTGAATACCGACGAGTAGTAGAGAAGGCCTATAATCGCTTTCATTTCAGTAACATCTGTATCCAAAAGTTCCACCTTAGTACTTTGTTTGAACCGGGTTCGATATGTATTGAGTTTTTGATTTGTGTATGCCACTAAACCTTCCAACAATGAATTATCAATAAGCTTGGACCAAAGTTCAAAATAGCCTTCAAAATTCTGAGCATTTTGGCGGCCTGGCAATTTAATAATATTGTGAGCTGCAATTCGTGATGTTCTGGGGCACTCTTGTTTATTCCAAATGAACCCATTTTTACCTTTATGGTATTCAGACCGGTCTGGAACAAGTTGCACTTCTGCACATGGTTCTTCTTGATCTTCTGCCTCAACTGATATTTCATCATCTTCGATGTGCTGAACTTCTGGTATAAAATCCGGGTCATCGCCAACATCGTCTACATCGCTGAACTCATGCTCGCTTTCCTCTTCTAACCACTTTAAAATTTGCTCGTCGTGACTTCTAAAAACTCCAGACGATGATCTTTTAGAGCTACATGCCTCTTGGTTATAACTTGAGTGAGCCATCTGAAACACAAACAACAAACTAAACTAAAATAAACATTGTTACTGATATGTTGTTTAGGAAACACTATGAATGTATAACAATTAAACTGACGTGGTTGTTTAGTAGACACATACCTTAACGCTGACGTGGTTGACTCGTAGACACTCTTCCTCGGTACACGATGCGTGGGCGTGCTGTGACAGCACCCGGCTCACTAATGCACGTATGAAACCGCGACAGGAAGGTACTGTGAGTGCGGGGTTCCCCTTTTGAAAAATACCGATGCTGTAGATGTTTTTCGATTACGCGGTGTCTGTCATACTACCACGTCAGCTCCAGAAGGTTAAATAACCTATGACGAATGCTTCTAATCCGTTCACCTATTAATGCACTATTATTTTCAAGGCAGTAAATAAAGTCAAAAGGTATTACAAAATATTGCTCAGGCTTACCCAATGTTTCAGTTACCACAAATTGAGTAGTACCTGCACAAAAATTAAGAAATGTTATCAATTGTTTATTATTTATTAGATGGGAAAGGGAAGGTGGAACTTTGGAACACACGACGCGGCGGTTGGTTAGCTAGTCAGCCTTTGTGCTTACGTATAATTATATTGAGAGCCTTGAACAGGCGTTATTGCTTTCTTGATAGCACTAGAAGGAGGGTTATCTTTTTCGAGTGTACGTTTTTAAGTATATTGTATGTGTGTATGTATGTATTTATGTATGTCTGAGGTCTTTTTGGCACGCTCTACAGCCTAAACAGCTTGATGTATTTCGACATGTGAGGTGTCATTTGAATCGTCTTGATAGTGGAAGTGACATAGGGTACAACATTTTGCAGCCGGGTTTTTTGTTTTTCTTTTAAGAGTCCGGCGACCACTTTAGACTAACTTTGCATTGGCTTAAGGTTTTCTATAGCTATTTCGTCTAGAAGAAGAAGACGAGCGAAGAGAGTAAGGAATGATACTGACGAGCCTCTAAAGTTACCTACAGAGTGACAAAGTGCAATTTTAATTTTTTTTATGACTTTTGTACTTCTGTAATCATTCTTAAATACCTAAATATTTCCCTTTCACTATGAATTTATTTAAAAGCTAACAATATAAACAACCTCTTTATGTAAAGGGATTTTTGATTTGCTTTGTCTATCTATTGAATAAATCAGTCAAAATTGACCCGTTACAAATGCGGATATTTTACAAAGCTCTATTTTCTCTTGAGGACGTTTTTTAAAAAAAACCAAGAACATAGGGGCGGAGATATAGTTCATTTAATTGTACATGCTAAATTTCATCATAACCTGACTAATGGTTCCAAGAAATTTGACAAGCGCGTTTGTATTGAAATTTCAGAGCGTCGCGGGACCCTTAATACAAGTAAGTTTAGCTATGTGAGCTGGAGATCTCGCGGCTGGCGTCTGTCCTCCTCTACAGGTCGCATTCCTCAAACGATTCTCGTAAAATTTTGAGAGCCGCTTCGATCATTACACAGAATTGTTTAATACAGATATGAAAATATCTGAAAATATTTAAAAAATATTATATCGCCGCATATTTGAAAAAAAAAACAAAAACTGACTTGACAAAAAAGTCTAGATAATTATTGAACCTACTCTCAAAAATTCAAGAGAATCGGGCAAGAAATGAGACGTATAGAGCGAGAAAAATGAAGCGGCTTAAGTAAACGTGTGTGTGGGTGGTCTGACCGCGTCTTAACTTTTGGTCCTCAAAATCAGCAGCGGTTCCGCAAACATCCCACTTTTATCGTGCACAGAAACTTTAGTAAAAAAAATTGGTTCTCTGTAAAGTCAGTTTACGGACAATAGTTTATCGTGACAACGTCATAACAAAACATTGATGAAATCTTCTCCTCGGGCGCAGGCCAATCGAGTGGAAAAGAGAACGCTCAAGCCGATCGTGCCTCTCGCTCGTGTAGCGCTCTCGCTCTAGCGAGCGTAACGGGACAATGAGTCATCCTTTCTCGTATGTGCAGCCGACGTTTATCGATTTATTAGACGCTGTCACGTCAAGATGGCGGCAGATGAATAGGAATATGCCACAAAGGTTCTGCATCCCTATTCTCAATCATTCGGAAACGTTTCCGATCGGAATCAAGGAAGTTTAGACTCGAATTCCTTGTTCAACTTTCATAAGTTTTGGAATAGGAAATCGAGTATAAATCCGATCGAAAGTGTGAATCACGTTTTAAAAACTTATGAATGCGTACTAAGATTGGAGAATTTAAGTTTTCATTTTTTGGAATCCGAACGGAAATGTTTCCGAATGATAATGCGAGTGCAGCATAGGTATTCACAATAATTCAGAATCGTTTCCGATCGGATCTCACAAATTTAAGTGTCCGCAGACGCTCTGAATTTTCCATACAAACGCGCTTGTAAAATTTCTTGGAAACCATTTGTCAGATTATGATGAAATTTGGCATGTACAATTAAATTAATTATATCTACGCCCCTATGTATATAAGTACTCGAGATCAAATAGCTATGAAAAATAACGGCATTTGAAAGGGGTCACTTTTGACAGATTTATTTAATAGATAGACAAAGCAAATCGAAAATCGTTTTGTATAGGGAGATTGCATACATAATTAGCTTTTAAATAAATGCATAAAAACCAAGGAATTTTTTAGTTCTTTCCGAATTATTTTACAGGAGTGCAAAAGTCATAAAAAATTAATGAAATTGCACTTTGCCACTCTGTAGATAACTTTACAGGCTCGTTAGTATCTTTACTTGGTATCTTCGCTCGTCATCTTCATCTAGACGAAATGGCAATAGAAAACCTTAAGCCAATGCGAAGTTAATCTAAAGCGGTCGCCGGACTCTTAAACTCAAGTTGTTCGAATCTCAGTCTACTTTAGTAAATTTTGGAACATGGAATCGAGTATTAGTCCGATAGGAAGAATGAATCACGTTTAAAAACCTATGATCCGAATAATTTGAGCTTAAAATTTTTGGAATCCTAACGGAAACGTTGCCGAATGATTGAATGATGTGAATCCATATGCAGAAGCCCGTAGGTACCAAATTGCCGCGAACGCCAATGAAAGTCTTTATTTTTTAATGGGGTTTTGACCACTAGAAACGGCGTTTTGCGATTTCCCGCGCTGGTACCGGCATAAACTATTTCGAAACTGACATGAACAGAATCAAAATTTCTTTACGCCCTATTTCGAAACAAATTATTTGTACTTTTAAAATAGCTTAGCTTAATTTTATCTAAGAAATGTTCAGAATATGTACAAGTAAATATGTAATATTGTGTAATATGTACGATATATAAATGTGTTCAAATATGTGTAGTTTTTATAAGCTTGCGCTTGAATTTTTGTTCATTAAACTTTACATTTAAACTTTACATTGCTCACTTAGCGTGAGCAATTATTAAAAAAACAACTCCTATTCGCCAAGGCTTACCTTCTGCGAATGCCTTCGGATCTCCGCTCGTTAATCCTTAAAAAAAATACAAATAACACTGTTGTAATAACACTGGCCAGTATTATATTGTTTGTAAAGGGCTTTCGAGACGGTCAAATGGTTTTCTTCAAACCTTACGTGCTTGATGTCGGTCTGAATAAAGGTCCATCAAGCGGCACTGCTTAGTTTGTTTCTGTGCGTCTCCGTATTCAAACTTGTGAATTGTGATGTGAGAATGATACAGATAACGCTAGAAGCTGACGCATCAGATGATTAAAATAACTTAATTTCCTGTTCCTCCGACTTAATTGATGTTTCCCGTACGCAACCACAAGCTACAAAAACCGCAAAACTGGGCCGTGATTGTTAACGATCCAATACAACAAACATATGAAATTGCATTAAATAAACTTCAAACCCATATATTTAATGATTTACCAACATCTCAAATCAACCGTGTAAGCAATCAAAATTGTTCGACTTAAACAAAAATCTACGTGTCTCAAGCTGCTGGCTCAAGCCGTTTGACCGTCTCGGGGGCCTTTTTTTCGGGGTAGTTAATAATTTGTTGTTTTTTTAACACTCAAATCAATATCAAACTCTTTCGTCTTTATTCGTCTTTATTCAATTGGGTATCGAAGATACACGTATGATCGTCAAAGTTACAAAATGGCTCTACCAGCTTGTTTGGAATAAGACCAAACAAGACAAACAATAGAAAAACAGGCAAGAAGACGAGGGGCAAATTTTTAGTCTTATTGCTTATCAGTTTCATAGTCTTCTGATTTAAGTTCCTCTTCTTCTTCTTCCTATCCTTATTCCAGTCAGGTGGGGTCGGTGCAGTATCTGCCTTCAAGTTATTACTAATATAATAATAATAGTTTATTTAATCGATATATAAGTACTACGTTTACTAGATTACATCATCTGAATATTGACTTTCTTTCACTGCACTGCACTGCAAGCCTTACACCTTACATTAGTGTGGCTTTGACACGCACGCAGTGTGGTTGTGTACAGAGCGAGAGAACTGCGATCTAGCGCTGCATGTCTTAATAGTTTGGTTGGACGACAAAACTAATGTTTTAGCGCTGCAACAAAGCTGCAGTCACTCCACGCGGGCAAGCTCCGCTGTCATCAAGTTGCGTAACGTTTTTTGTTTGGAACAGATTCTCTAGTACGTAATACTTATATCTCAATGACTAATCATTAAAATGTTCACTCAGACTTACCATCTGTGGCTGTGTCTAAACCTGATCCTGCTAGAAAGGTGCGAAAAATCACAATCGGTTAATTTGCTGAGTAATAACATTGCATAGGTTTTAGAAAAAATAAAAAATAAGTGCCCTTGGACGAGTGGCACTTTGGCTAGGAGTCGTAATTTTATAGGCCGTTTAAGGGTAAAGCGTTGACGGAGGGGTGGATGGAGGGGTGGGACTAAACTCACTACGTAGGGAGAGGTTTCTCGACAAATATCATGTGATTTTTTGAAGTGAAACTTCTAATGCGACCTACAACAAAGTTGCGTTAAACGTTTAACGCTCCTGGGGATGGGGAATAGAAAGAGACAGAGCGAGAGTGATTGCGAGGCACTCGAACGCATGCGCGTAGTATACTGTTATAGGCCAGCGCGAGCGTTAGCAACGAGAAGCGTTCAATATTCCAACGCAAGAAGGAGAGAGAAAGAAAGATACACAGAAGTTTCACTTCTTCCACGCGGTGGGACTCCTAACCATTTTTTTTAATTCACAAGGATTTGTCACGGAACATAATTGCATGGAACTGCAACAAACACAAAACTACAAGTTTAACGCCGTGGCATGGACAGTGGGGCGGTCCCATTATTTTCTAATGTTTTTTGTAAGCTCAAATTCTTACGCAGACCGCCAAGTGAGTCCGGGGAGTCCGGGACATCGGGTACAGGAACTAAAAAAAAGAGAAACACCTCGATTATGCCTCAGCCTCTCAGAATACAACACAATACAATATATCTTTATTGCACACCAAAAACTACATGAAAATCTTAAAAACTAAAATACATTTTTCGGCAGTACAAGGGCGACCTTATCGCCTAAAGCGATTTCTTCCAGGTAACCTTTGGATGGACAGGAACTTACAGAAATACGAAAAGAATACAGAAAAAGAACCTTTTTGTATTCTGAGCATAGCCCAATTAATATTTTATATATCGATTTTGATTTTTACACTGTGATTCTGTTGCACACATCATCATAAAGAAATTAATAAGTTTAATGTTTCCGACTGAAGTAAATTGAATCCATGGTCATGAAATCATTAGGTATAAAAAAGAGAATAAGTAGAGAAAAGTTGAAGTCGTCATTCTAGAAACCATACCTGCAATACATGTTGCGGCCAGCTAAAACAAAAGAAAAAATGTTAGATAAAGAAAAAGAACACTAAAACCGTGGTATATTAATATACTCCGCCAGGTATAGCATTGAGCAACACGTAGTGACGTCAATCGATGCTTGAACATGACCGAAATAAGTCATTTACAACAAGTTCGAAAGAGACGGATGACTATGACGTCAGTACGTGTTTGCTGAATGCTAGAGCCTCAGATCAACCTAGAAGATAAGATGGCGCACGGCGTATGATTTAAGTGAAGCCAAAAACCATCAAAAAAATACGCTACTGTCATATATGTACACAACACTCACACATTGACGCAAAAAACTACGCTACTCGCTTGTTCATTCTTACCTCGACATTTTATGCATTGGTTTAAGGTATAATTTCGTGTACTTATATATACATAGTGCATTATAAAAGTGTGGCCAGGACTACATTTTGAGGTTCTTTTTAAAAACTGTGCAGTTTTTTACAAGTCAATTTTGAAAAAGCCATAACATTTAACTCTTACAGTATGTGCAGTTTTAGAATATTTAATCTACTAAGGTTGTATATTGGAACGGAAATGGCTAACGTAGAGTTTGGGAATTAACATTAGTTTTCGTGCAATTGTAAATGTTTTTCATGGCAACATTACCACGCGCACACATTTAAAAAGAAGTGGTTTCAGCGAGATATAACGCAGTGTTCCATCTTTTCCTCTAGGTTGATCGGAGGCTAGAGCTTGTTTTGTTGGATCCAGTTGAGCCAGACACCTCGCGATCGGCGCCTGTTCTCCTCGACAGGTTGCATTCCTCAACCGATTCTCATAAAATTTTGTAAGCAAGCTTGTTAAATACACATATTCTTTGAAGACAGAGAATTACATACTCGTACATAGAGACACACGAAAGCATTTTTGTCGAAGCTCAGGCAAAGTGGCTTCAATAGTTTAATTAATTGACCGATCGAAGCGAGATCTCAGAGTTTTTAAGTACTGGGACAAGTTGGCATACTGAAGTGATACTTCTAATGCAACTTCCAACAAGGTTGCGTTAAACGTTTCACGCTCCTGGGGAGGGGAATAGAAAGAGACAGAGCGAGCGAGTTTTAACTTATGTAAGTATATTTTATATTAGTAGTGTAAATTACAATGACCGATAGAAAAATGTATGTATATATACGTGGCGTACTTATGCATATTATGACGATTACAACTTTTACAACTTTTTGTAAAGATAAACTTTTTGTAAAGATAAACTTTTTGGGGAAAGATGAGGAACTTTCAAATTTTATTTTTAATGATATTTTAAACAATCTTACCGATTTTCAGCTTGATGGGAATTTAGGTAACTTCGAATGTCTAAATTGACCGGACTAAAATGTCACGAAGAATTGCTAGGTATTCTATTCAGCTCACAGTCTCAAGTTTTTTTTTTTTAATTCTTTTTTAATTTTTTTCAAAGGAAGAGAGCATAGAATCCTGCAGTCAGGTTATAGTTTAACGTCAAAAAAGTTTTTGAAGGGTTTTAAAAAACAATTATACATACATTTGTTTAAATTTCATCTAAATTAGCTCGATTGTACTTAATATAGCATCGTCACTGAACTGACATACCTAAGTATGACATAGTAAGTATTTCATCCTTATCCTTACGAATTATAAAATGGAAAGTAACTATGTCTGTCTGTCTGTTTGTAGGGTTTTCACGGCTAAACGGCTGAACGTTTCTTAATGAAATTTGATAAATAGTTGCAGTTTGTCACAAAGGAGGTTTTTGGATACTTTTTCTCAATAAATAAATCTTTTTGACATGAAATTCTGTAATTTAATAAAAAATAACGCGTCGCTTACCAAACTTGCGTCAGACAACATCACAAAATAGTACATCGTTGGTACCAAAATAACAACTGACAGCTAAAATTAAAACTCCGCTCAAAATCAGCCAGTTTTTTTTTTTAATTTTGGACTTTGATCTTTTTGGTAACAGTTTATTATTCATAATTTGATAACTACTAGCAGTATTTCACGATGAGGGTTTATAGATACTATTTTCTGAATTAATGCGAAAGAAGTTGCGGGCAACAGCTAGTAAGTATATTTAAATATAATTTATATTTAACATTTAATTTGATAATTTAAAATTATATTGACATACTCAATTAATTTGCACACCTCCCCCGTTAGCAATAAACGTGTTGAAAAATTTCAATATTTAATAACCATCCTCCTCTCTTTTAAGTTGCTGTGCCCGACGGGGTCCGTTGAACTATGTACCTAATGAAATATTGTGTTTTGAAACATCATGTGTACTGTACGGCTTATGGCAATAAATAATTCGAATCTGAATCTATACCCTCTGCATAGTTCCACAGTCTTTTGTCTTTTTCGATTGAGTTCAAAAATTTGAAAGAAAGACAAAACACTGAATAGCTATTCCGAGGCTATGCAACGTTAATTGCTAAGAGGGCTATATAGCAGTAGAAGTTACCTAATGTAATAGTTATAGGCTGTCCAAACCTAAATTAAGATCATTGTTAACCAACAAAGAGCAATAAAGAAATTGAATAGAATTGACAAACATCTCAAGGGTTCCGCGACGCTCTGAATTGTCCATACAAACGCACTTGTCAAATTTCTTGGAACCTATTTGTCAGATTATGATGAAATTTGGCTTGTACAATTACTAGCCATGGGTAACTCAACAGATTTGCTTGAGCCATGACTCCGGTTCAGGTCAGCCACTTGAACCGGAACCGTGAACCGGCTCACAGGTCAGCTCAAAAACCACTCCTTTCTACGTAATATGCGTCCTGACTCAAGTGAGTCATCTAGTGAGTAACGAAGTAAACTTCGAACTCAGCTCAGTTTGGCTCACACACATGCTTTGGTTACCGTTCAAATAATGTTTTCCCGCGATGCGAGTCGGTGAGACGTATATCTCTTTCTCTCTTTTCCCCGATATAGGTTTGTCTCGTTCTCGTATACGTTGGTCAAAAATCGACTGTTCCTACGTACAGTATCGAAACAAAAAACTGCATATTTACAGGAGAGCAATTTAATATCAAAAGACTTAATTAAAAGTTAAAATATGTGGTAAGTATCAATTTTAGTACATTCAAACCATGATAAAAATTTATGTTTTTTTTTTAGAACTACTATAGTATTCGTTTTCCTAAAATTATATTTAATATTCATATAGGTAGGTAATTGGTACAATGAAAAAGTCATGATTTTGAAAAGAGGAATTGTTTTTTTTAGCATTCAATTTAAATAACTGTGATTAAATATCTACCTACTACCTAGTTGTTGGTTTAATTTAATTTCTAAATTTTGACTTGTAACTAAACTTACGTACACACTCTAGTAGGTATATATTAATAGATATAAGCTTGTATTTCCAACTTTAATTTTATGAGAACATTAATTTAATAAAATCTAACATTACATTTTAATACTAAGTACGTCAATAGTTTATTTTAGCATTCCGCTATCACTGCGCGTGCAGGCATAGCTTTTCTTAAGAATTTGTCTCCTTCTCTTTCTGTGGTATAGCTTTGTTTCGTCCATGCTCACACTACAATACATTTCGTATTCGGACATGGAACACATCGCGTCAAATCGGCTCTCTTCGTTCTCGCGTTCGTTTTGATGAATGGCAAAATCGTTTGAGTCGTTCGACTTGAGCCGCCTGTTTCAGAGTTGAGCCGCGGCTCAAGCGAGCCAAACCAAGTGATCTGAATTTTTGAACCGGTTCCGGTTCGAGTTACCCACGACTAACAATTACTCATAATAATTAACATCAGGCGAGTTGGTGGTCAAACGCCGACCTATTCTACATAAAAAAAAAAAAGAATAAACTACTCGTACATCTCCGCCCCTATGTTCTTGGTTATTTTTAAAACCGCTCTAAAGAGAAAATAGAGCTATGAAAAATATCCGCATTTGTATGGGGTCACTTTTGACTGATTTCATTAATTAGATAGACAAAGCAAATCAAAAATCACTTTAGATAGAAAGGTTGTCTACGAGTATATCATTAGCTTTTAAATTAATCCAAAATACAAGGGAAATATTTAGTTATTTAAGAATGATTAGAGAAATGTAAAAGTCATAAAAAAATATTGAAATTGCACTTTGTCTCTCTGTAGATAACTTTAGAGGCTCTTCAGTATCATTACTTGCTTTCTTCACTCGTCGTCTTCTTCTAGTCGAAATGGCAATAGAAAACCTTTAGCCAATGCGAATTTAGTCCAAAGTGGTCGCCGGACCCTTTTTTTTTTGTAGAATAGGTCGGCGTTTGACCACCAACTCGCCTGATGTTGAGCGACGTTGTGGTCTAAGATGGAGCACGATGACCTAGTAGGTACTTATTCAGCCTAGCCTTGAAGTTTTGTAGAGTGAAGAAGTACAAAGACAGTTGAGTGAGGCGCTACAAGTGCGCTACTGCTCAGACCCGTCTTCGGAACGGTTACACCGGACTACATCCCGAAACACGACTAAGTCATTTCACGGCATGGCTTGGTCCGGTGGGCACTGCCGAAGCCGTGGTTAATACAGAGATAATAACCAGGGAATACCTTAATAGGATACCAGCAAGTGCTTGAAATATGGTTTGTAAATGTTGAAACGGACAACTCCCATACAAACATTGCAAGTAGAGATTGCAATCCCGCACCATTTTCAATCCCGCGGGATTGAGCGTGTCAAGAGCATGAGGGTTTTTAAAAAATAAAATTAACTTCGTTCGTTAATTATTTTCCATTATTGCTACTTTTTTATTTATTTTTTTAAAAAACGACTTTTATCAATAAAAATAAAAAATTTGGTAGTATTTTGTACCTACTCTTGTGAACAGAAAATTTCAATTCCAACTTTTTCTGAAGAAATTGACAGCCTTTTCTATCACCAAGGAGTGCCATTCTTGAGATTTTGAAGTCGTAGATGATCTTAAAAATATTTTGAGAAATGGGTAAAAAAAAAATTGACTTCAAATTGACAAAGTAGAAAAAAATAATACAATTTTTTTACAAAAATATTAATAAAATAATAATTTTTCGCTTTTTACCACCGTTCCCTTATTCTAAAGTTGGTTTATTTATTTTTTGAAGAATTTTTTAGAAATTTTATTAATAAAATATTTAGTTTTATTTTTATAATATTTTTTTTATTAATATAATATGTAGTTACACTAAATAAAAAATATACAGGAAGTTACACCAAACAAATAATACTAATAAAAAAATAAAATATTTGAATATCTAAAGTAAGTATGACTTCTCATACAAAAAAAGAATCATCAAAATCAATTCATAATAATTAGTGGAGTAATAACGAAAAAACAATACAACGAATTAAGGAACCCCCTCTTTTCAGAAAGTCGGTTAAAATAACATTAATGGTGTTATTTCTCAGAGTACCTACTTCAGAACTTCATAATAATTATGTAGACAGCGGTCAAAAAGATTTCTGCAGTGAAAAATACAAAACAAACGACGAAACGGAAAAGTCGCGACACGTAAAGCGCTGTTAAATGAATTGAAGGCAGAAAAAGAAAAGATATGCGCCATTTTATGTATGGCTTGCTGATCCGAACCCACAAACTGTTATAGGATCCCTACAAAATGATGCTGGACTCCGCTGGATTGCGTGGCCCCTCAGTTTCTTGCCTGTTCTTCTGAGGTGAGGCTCCCTTTCCGAACAAGGCGGTCGAGTCATTGTTAATAATAATTTATTGTTGTTAACCGTAACTTCAACCGTCCCAATTAAGGCCCTAGAGCAAGCCCCTTCTGGGCTCCCAGGGCAATACGACGCCCCTCCCTCGGCGACAGACCAAGCCGAGGCCGTACCTCAGAGGTAACCTTGCGCACGTCGCCCATTGACTTAAGCATTTTGAGGCCCTGCGCCTTTTGCGCTTGCCCAATGCCCGGTACGCTGTCGAGACCTCAGTGGCCAACAGCATATAGTCATCCATAGAAAAAAAAGCTGGATACAGCTGGGATCCCACTTTACGGGATTGCAAATAGTAAAATTAAATCTTCGAATACAAAAAAAAATACAGCTACATACATTTAATGTAATAAAAAAGAATACTTACAAAGCCAAGTAGTATAGCGACTGCTAGCTTCATGGTGATCTCCGTTGTCTTTCGCCTACCGAAGTAAAGCAACAAGAAAATTTCTAGCTTTTTATACCAATCCACACAATAGCATACCTATATATTATTAAACCACCTCATGTTTGCTCAGCTGGTTCAGTCTGCAAAATTTTAATTAAATAAAGCACTAAATTTTAAGAACGGCAAATACTTTAATGATTAATTTCGACTGCGTGCGTAGTTATTTGTTTATCTATAAGCGTTGGGCACACGTAAGTGAGACAAGTAACATTATTAAAAGAAAAATAAAAAAAACCGGCTGCAAAATGTTGTACCCTATGTAATGTCCCTTCCACTATCAAGACGAATCAAATGAGACCTCACATGTCGAAATACATCAAGCTGTTCAGGCTGTAGGGCGTGCCAAAAAATACCTCTTTGGGGGCTGAGCTACCCACGTCCGTAGGAGTGTATTCTATTCTGATTCCCTACACGTGGTCCCCAGGTAGTGCTAACCGGGTAGCAAACTCTGGTGGGAGGCTTCGGCCGTGGCTAGTTACCACCCACCGGACCAAGCCATGCCGTGAAATGACCTAGTCGTGTTTCGGGATGTAGTCCGGTGTAACCGTTCCGAAGACGGGTCTGAGCAGTAGCGCACTTGTAGCGCCTCACTCAACTGCCGTCTTTGTACTTCTTCACTCTAGTAAACTTCAAGGCTAGAGTGAATAAGTACCTTATAGGTCGCCGTGCTCCATCTTAGACCACAACGTCGCTTAACATCAGGCGAGTTGGTGGTCAAACGCCGACCTATTCTACATTAAAAAAAAAAAAAAAAAACCTCATACATACATACTTACGTACATAGATACACTCGAAAAACAAAACGCTCTTTCTTGCGCAGTCGGGTTAAGATGGCTACGGTCTGAACACGCTTTACGAATTGCGTACTAACGCTTTTCCCAGACTGACGTGGCAATACGCGGTAGCGTAGCGATGTTGTGCAGACAGAGATGCAGTTATAGGGAAATCAGGCCAAAAAAAACAGCCAATGTAAGCCGCAGTGCTGGATTTCCCCTAAGGGCTGGTAGGCCCAAGCCTAGAGCAGCCAGACTTTAGCAGCGACCAGATATGACAAAATAAACTGTAATTTGGAATCAGACTTTTACTCGGGGGGTTCCGTACGTACTTAAACGAACAAATGTAATTTTATGGATCGATCAGTTACCCAGAAGGGAGAGGGGGGTGCTGGACGCTGCGAATAGAATAGCCTACCAGCAGGACATCTAGAAATCCACCACGAAGGTAGTGCTGGGAGCCGAAAATAGGGTGGCCAAGACTACCAATAAGCCTGGTAAGCTACTAGCGAACGGCTATTAGCAACTACTCGTTGGTCGAGTCCAAGCTTCAGAGCTTGATACCGGAGTGAAGTGGCCAGTCTGTCGGTATTCTACAGAATACCTTACGGTGAGTGTGCACAACAGCTGCACGACCTGATCCAGCCATCACCGTTCTTCTACAATTGCACCGGGCGCACCAATCAGAGACACTCTCATGGTGGAAATTCCGTCTTAGCGCACTAAGCGTTTCAAATCCACTTTTCTTGTAAGAACTGCAGAGGTGTGGAACTCGTTGCCTGCGTCCATTTTTCACCTAAATACAATCCAGGGATGTTCAAGTACAAGTCAATAGGTATCTAGGCAAGCGTGTTACACCTTCGATCACGTCGTTGCTTCCCATCAGGCGAGTCAGTGCTCAAACGCATGCCTAGTGTATATGTACTTATAATTATCATCATAAAAAAAAACTTTTCTTTCAAAATTGATAAGTTTTATATTTATTTAAGTTCAAAGTCAAAGTCAAAGTCAAAATGTTTTTATTCAATTTAGGTATCAAAGATACACTTATGAACGTCAAAGTTATTTAAATAGACTCGACCGCCTTGTTCGGACAAAAAGCCTCTACTCAGAAGAACAGGCAAGAAACTGAGGGGCATTATTTTTTCAAATATTAGGTCCTTACGTATGAAATTAGCGTTTTGTCGTACTGATCAATTTGATCTGAAATATCTCCTCTTTGGTTAAGAATTCGAAATTCAAATGAATAAATTCATTTAGCTGGTTTTTTTTTCTTTGGAATACAGTCATTCATTTGTTATTTTCCTCATTATTTTTTCTTTGGCGTCGCTTATTACCGCGCAATGGAAAACATGAAATATCGGTATATTTACGAGTACGAGTTCTACCGTGGCACCAGTGCTGCAGAAACAGCTCGAAGAATTAATGATGTGTACGGCGCTGGTGTCGCTAAAGACAGCATGGTACGTTTTTGGTTTCAACGTTTTCGTTCTGGAAATTTCGACCTTAAGAACCAACCCCGTGGACGGCCGGAGATCAAAGTGAAAAACGAAGAATTAAAGGCTATTTGTGGAAGCGGATCCATCACAAAGCACTTCAGAGATAGCAGCAGGCTTCGGGGTAAGTGACAAAACTGTATTAATCCACTTGAAGCAAATCGGGAAAGTAAAAAAACTCGAACGATGGGTACCTCATGAATTGAGTGAATCGAACTTGCAAACACGGGTCGCCTGCTGTGTTACTTTGCTCAACCGACACAATAATGAAGGGATTTTAAATCGAATCATTACTTGTGATGAAAAGTGGATATTGTACGATAATCGAAAGCGCTCATCGCAATGGCTGAACCCTGGAGACCCAGCCAAATCCTGCCCTAAACGAAAATTGACTCAGAAAAAGTTACTTGTAAGTGTTTGGTGGACTAGCGCCGGTGTCGTTCACTACAGTACTACTACTACTTCTTAAATCTGGCCAAACGATTACGGCAGATATCTATTGTCAGCAACTGCAAACCATGAAGGAAGAACTAGCTGTTAAACAACCGAGATTGGTCAATCGCTCTAGGCCACTGCTGCTTCACGACAACGCAAGACCACACACTGCACAACAAACAACCACTAAGTTAGCTGAGCTACAATTGGAATGTCTGCGACATCCACCGTACTCCCCGGACCTTGCTCCAACAGATTACCATTTCTTCCGGAATTTGGACAACTTCTTACAAGGAAAAAAATTCCACTCCGATGCAGCAGTCCAAACCGCCTTCAAAGAGTTTATTAATTCTCGCCCCCATGGTTTTTATAGTAAAGGGATCAATGAACTACCCATAAGATGGCAAAAGTGCATAGATATCAACGGTGCATACTTTGATTAATTAAATATATTTAAAAAAAAAAACGACTTTTTATTCCTCCCGTACAAAACGCCAATTTCATACGTAAGGATAATAATAAATAAATTACAGTCTCACAAATTTTGGCTTACAACTAGGTAATATCTTTATTTAGTGTTAGTTTTTGTTGTTAGTTAGTTTTTAGTTAGTTTTTAGTTTAGTAGTTTATTTAGTGATTGTTTTATTATTTTGTATCCATATAAAATGTAAATCCGTAATTAGCTGTAAGTTTATTTACTGTATTATTGAGACTGTGTGGATTTTGTGCAAATAAATAAATAAAAAAACCTCAGTCTACTTTTATAAATTTTCATCCAGTCGTGGTCATCTGATCGGAAGAATGAATTACGTTTAAAAACGTTTAAATACGTACTGAGTTTGGAATAATTTAAGTTTCATTTTTTTGGAATCCGATCGGACACGATACCGAATGATTGTTAATTAAAGCGGCATCGTTTTATGGTTGACATACCTACAACATGCACGAAACGCTTTGGTTCCTCATTTCTCATACGGACCGCTAGAGTGTGGAATACTCTGCCAGAGTGTGTGTTCCCTGACACTTATAATCTGGGTGTGTTCAAGTCTCGGTGGGTGTGTCAATCGGTTTCTTCTAGGCAAGCGTGCTCCATCGTAGGCCGCATCACTGCTTATCAACAGGCATTTTGGCGGCCAAACGCAAGCCTATTATGTAATAAAAAAAAAAAAAGAATACCTATGCTGGAAATTGTCAGCTCGCTGCGATCACAGCACGAGCCCCTCGCGGTAGGCGAGCAATGTAGGTACACACTGGCACTGGTACTGTTACACGTTGTAACAGTTGCTCGTTACTAAATAAGAAAATAAAAAAAATCGGGATACTTCCACACACGGTCGCCTGACCCCAAACTAAGCAAAGCTTGTACCATGGTTGCCAGAGACTGATATACTTATATACTTAGATATTTTTAAATATATATTAACACCCAGACATAAAACAAACACAAATATTCATCGCATAAATGTTTGCCCTAGGTGGGAATCGAACCCACGCCCCCAAACTCAGAAGGCAGGTTCACTACCAACTGAGTCACCGAGGCAGTCAAACTGTAACTGTAACTTACTGTCCAAAAACCGTGTGTACCTACTTTGAACAGTAAGTTACAGTAACGTGCAACTGTTACAAGTTGTAACAAGTGCACGTTACGCTTTTCTATTACGTTTATCTATCTATCTATCTAGATACCTCTTAAAATGTATGAAACTAGTAGTTACATAATACTTAACTCACAGTGTAGCCTATGCCTTACGTACTGTCACAGAATTTCTTAAATTAATAATTACTTTTATGAGATGGCCTAATTATTTGTGGAGGTGACCAAGTGGAGGAACTAAAGTGTCCAACTGGAAAGTGGCAGCTTTGCTCAGAAAGTACGATAGTGGCGACACTCAGCTCTACATATGAGTTTGTCGAACGGAAATATTTTAAAGTTTCAGCTGGAACGTGAAATATTGCTATTGGTTTTAAATTATTTTCCAAAATGGTATTTGTCGAGTACATAAGAGGAATATTAATTTTATTTTTAAATATTTGTAATGTATGTGCGTAAGTAGGTACATCTGGTAGCTACCTATTGAAATGGAAAACGTGACTTTTTGCGTTCTTTTTTTCTGTCTGAGAATTTTGGCTTCGCGCGTCTTGTGCATTTTTCGACCGAGCGAGCGTTAACGTGCGAAGCGTCTATTTTTCACCTTCGACAAAAGTGCTTTCGTATGTCCAAATTCTGTCTGCATTTCTGCCCGGATCTTTGTCTTCTTTTAGAAGTTCCATTTCCTTATCGATTCTCTTGAAATTTTGTTAGTAGGTATTTATAGTAATTAGATTTTTATCGAGTACGAGTAAGTTAGTCTAAAGTGGTCTTCAGACCCTTAACAACGGGACTCAAGTTATTGTCAAACAAATAATTCCAGTCCAAATTTAAATCCCAATGGACGCTGAGATATCTCTCTGATATAGGGAATCAATGGGCTCGGTAGGTGACCATACTAAATTGATTTGACAGACCTTTTTTGGGCTTCTCCAACGCCATCTATTAAAATGACACGATATATTTTTTTTAATGAAAACGCCTTATTAAGACGGATTTCAGAAATAACAAAAACTGAAAAAAAATGCAATTAATTGAGAATCTCTCACATTTTTCTGTTTTGAAGTCGTTTTAAAATTATAAACACAATGAATGAAATAATCTTAACAAGTAACATTATTAAAAAAAAACCTGACTGCAAATACATAATAGCCTGACACCCCGTATATACCTAATGAATAAAATGTTGTACCCTATGTCACTTCCACTATTAAAACTATTCAAATGACTTCTCACATTTTCATTCACAAAAACATCAAGCTGTTTAGGCCTTTGGGTGTGCCAAACAACCTACCCACAATATATACTCACAATGCAAACTTACTCACATACATACATACATACATACATACATACATACATACATACATACATACATACATACATACATACATACATACATACATACACTTGCAAAACACATCCGTCCTTCTTGCGCAGTCACGTAAAAACAAAATAAGACTGTATAAAAGAAATTGACTATTAACCCTAACATAACCTTAACAGCAATCTGGATCAATCTCTTTATTTACCTGGCTGCGCAATAAGGAGGGTTATGTTTTTCGAGTGCATGTTTGTATATATTTATGTATGAGGTTTCTTTGGCCCTACAGCCTGAACAGCTTGATGGATTTCGACAAATTGTGATCATTTAATT
This sequence comes from Peribatodes rhomboidaria, assembly GCA_911728515.1. Taxonomy (NCBI): domain Eukaryota; kingdom Metazoa; phylum Arthropoda; class Insecta; order Lepidoptera; family Geometridae; genus Peribatodes; species Peribatodes rhomboidaria. The sequence goes on along the minus strand of OU452196.1, from coordinate 5,103,700 downwards.
TGAATCGTCTTGATAGCGGAAGTGACGTAAGCTACGGTATTTTTCAGCCGGATTCTTTGTTTTATTTCATAACTAGCTGCGCCCCGCGGTTTCCTATGTGCTATTATAGACTATAATCTATCTCTGTGCCAAATTTCATCCAGATCTGTTCAGCTGTTCTGGCGTGAAAGAGTAACAAACATCCATCCATCCAATCTCACAAACTTTCGCGTTTATGATATTAGTAGGATAGGACTAGCTGCGCCCCGCGGTTTCACTCGCGGTCCTACGGGAACCGTAAACATTTTCGGGATAAAAACTACCCTTTTCTGTTACTCAGACAACGTGTATGCAAATTTTCATTAAGGTTGGTTGAGTAGTAAGGGCGTGAAAGCATTACAAACAAACAAACAAACAAACAAACTCGACTCCACTGTCTCGGTGTCGGTAGTGAACCTGCCTTCTAAGCGTGGGTTCGTTGGTTCGATTCCCACCTAGGACAAACATTCATGTGATGAACATTAGTGTTTGTTCTATGTCTGGGTGTTAAAATGTATTTAAATATGTATTTAAAAAATATCTAAGTATGTACCTAGTCTAGCCATAAGTTCTGTTACAAATGAAAATGCATTTATTTTTTTAAACAGTAATGTAATGTTATTAAAAGTTATAAGTCTTAACAAAAATATAACCATTATTTTATTCAAAATTACCACCTTTGGCCTTCATACAGGCCTTTAGTCGGTCTGACTAAGAATCTAAGGATTTACGGACGGTTTCCATGGGAAATTTAGCCACTGCTTGCTTTAAAGATTTCTTAAGTGACTCTATGTCGGCGTGTCGTTTACTCGTAGAGCAGGCCATGTCCTCTAAAACTGACCATAATTTGTAGTCCAGGGGGTTTAGATCTGGGCTAGAGGAGGGCCAGTCTTCAGCCCTTATAAATTCCGGAACATTGGCTTCCAGCCAGGCTTGGGTACTTGGGTAGTTCGCGCCTTGTGACTAGGTGCAGAGTCTTGTTGGAAACTCCACGGTAGATTTACAACACCATCTAAGACGGTCTCTTGATACACTTTGGCTGAAGTTTTCACCCCTTTTTTACAAATATGAAGCTTTGTGACGACGTGATAGGATACCCTCCACCAAACCATGACTGACGCAGGATGATGACCACGCTGTACCTTTCCGACAACTTCCGTAGCTTCTTTAGAGCTGAGAGCGTACACTTTGTCGTTTTGCTTGTTGAAGTGCTCTTCTATCGTGAAAATTTTTTCGTCGGTAAAAATAATATTTCTGTGACTTTCACCTGCGTAACGGGATAGAAGACGTTTTGATCTATCCACTCTCTTTAACTGCAGCGATTGATTAATATCGGCGATATGCACCAAGCTTCAGGTCTTGTTTTATTATACGCGACAGAGTCCTAGCGGGTATCTCTCATTCTCGCGAATGAAATCACAGTTCTAGCGGCTATCAATCATTTCTCGCGATAAGATTTTTTGTTTCCTCATTGGGTTTCGGCGAATTCTGGCTTTAACAGCATTAACAGCCTTAAGTAGTTCTCATCGCACGCGGCCGCCCTTATCTTCTATGGTCTTCAACAGAGGAAGTGTCGGTATATCTGTCGATACTACGATATACGAACATACGGCTGATACCAAGATTTTGAAGAGTCTTGAAAATGACTGACGGTTCCATACCCACTTTGTGCATTGCAATCACTGCAATCCTGTTTTCTTTAACACCCCATTCCATGTTGTAAATTTAATAATAATCTCGAAAAATATATGTGAAATGGCGGGAAATTGATTGTAGTTTTCGACATAATAAACGCATTCCAAATTTAAATGCAGAAAAAATAAATAAACGAAGGAGTTTGTATTGTAACAATATTTATGGCCTGACTAGTTATATAAATATTCTGCCGCAATATAATATCTAATGCCATGGCAGCCTAGTGTGAGAAGGCCCGCCTCTCAAGCCAGAGGGAGCGGGTAAAGTCGGTTTAAGGACGACGTTTAACGTGACAACGTCATAACAAAACATTGATGAAATCTTCTCCTCGGATGCATAGGCCAATCGAGTGGAAGAGAGAGAGATGCGGCGAAAGCCGAACGCTTAAGCCGATCATGCCTTTCGTTCGCTCGTGTAGCGTTCTCGCTCCGATGGACCGAGCGTAACGGGACTTACGCATCCTTAGTTATCCTTTTTCGTGCGTCCAGCTGGCATTTATCGATTTATTAGACGTTAACACGTCAAAAAAAGATGGCTGCCATACTCAGATCAACCTAGAGAAAAGATGGAACACTGCGTTATATCTCGCTGAAGCCACTTTTCGTCAATGTGTGTGCGTGGTAATGAAAAACCATTTACAATTGCACGAAAACTAATATTAATTCACAAACTCTACGTTAGCCATTTCCGTCCCAATATATCTACAACCTTAGGAGATTTAATATTTTAAAACTGCACATATTTGTAAGAGTTTAATGTTACGGCTTTTTCAAAATTGACTTGTAAGAAAATGCACAGTTTTTAAAAAGAACCTCAAAATGTAGTCCTGGCCACACTTTTATAATGCACTATGTATATATAAGTACACGCAATTATACCATAAACCAATGTAAGTACATAAGGTCGAGATAAGAATGACCCAGCGAGTAGCGTAGTTTTTTTTCGTCAGTGTGTGAGTTTTGTGTACACGACATTAGCGTAGTTTTTTGATGGTTTTTGGCTTCGTTCAGATCATACGCCGTGCGCCATCTCATTCTCTAGGTTGATCTGAGCTGCCATTCAAAATAACTATGCCTACAGCATTTTTGCTGAAACTGAAACGGATTGCTGATTTTTATTTTATTTTTTATTTTTGTTTTTATTTTTATTTTTATTGGTGTAAAAATACCAAAACTACCGAAACACGAGACAGTTGGCTTTAAAGGTTGCTTCAAATACACTGCTTCAAAAATTTGGGACAACATCCCACCGCCAATGAGAAATAAATTGAGTGCGAATCTATTTAAAATCAAATTAAGGCGATATTAGTTCCAAATCTCACGATTCGGCTTCATTTCTTTTACCCAGTACACTATGAAAACTTGTTACAAATCGATAAAGAATATTTTATTCTGAATTATAATGATATTTTTAGGTCTGTATTGGGTACAAAACACGATTGAGTAAAGTTGGCTCGATAGAAAAAAATCGTGAAGTTTCCTAAAATTATAAATTTTTTTGCTTGTCTAGCGACGTTCAAACACTGCTCAGTCGGTTATGGTGAAATATAATTATTTTGATGAACAAATTTTTATTCGCTTAACATTGAAACACTTGAAGGATATAAAAAAAAGTATATTCAAAAACGTTCTGTAGAAACCTTAAACCTTTTTTAAGCAACCTTTAAAACGATCTACTCTGATACACGGTCTAACATGTCGACACACCCTCGTGCACAATAACTTATACACACACACACACACACACACACACACACACACACACATGCACCGGTTTAAATTCATGTCCAAGCGCACAATGAGTACATTTGCAGTTATACCACACCTCAAATGCGGTTTATACTTACTGTATATGTAAATAAATTATTAGATATGTAGCTTTCTGTACTCGTAGGTATACAATTTATTTCAAATATTATCAAAGTAAGATATCTAAGTTGCCTACTATTTTATTCTTTCTCTGTGTTTGTTAAATCCATACTCACTAGCTATACTCGACTAACATCTCAGTTCGAGCATTGGGATACTCTGAAAACCAGCTCTGCGTAGGCTGGCCAGCCTCCGCAGTCCATTGCTGAGAGTATCCCGATTTCCAAACTAAAATTGTTGCTTGTTATTTATTTTTGTTTGGTAATTTGTCTTTATTGATTATTTTAGTTTTGGCAATAAAAACCTTTTAATTTTATTTATTTATTAAAATATATAACGCCTACAGTTATGTTTCAACAATGCATATCTAATGTGTTTGCCACACTTACAACCTTAGTGACACGAAAAACAAAATGCCCACTTGAACTGAATTTAAGAAATGCCCAAGTCCATGCTTAAAGCCCGGTATTACACAAAATCAACAAAAACAAGTATTTTGTTTGCACCTAGTTTGATATGAAGATAATTGTGATGATTGGGTGCAAAAAATACAGCTGGTAGAAAAAACAACCAAAATCAGTTTCACCAAAGTAGAATTTAGAAAATCTCATCGCTTCTGGTGTTCATCATCACTTTTTAAAGCTACGCTAGACGTCAAGCTACAGTTCCGTCGAGGAGGGTGCCTTTTTTTATGTAGAGTAGGTCGGCGTTTGACCACCAACTCGCCTGATGTTAAGCGACGTTGTGGTCTAAGATGGAGCACGACGACCTATAAGGTCTTCACTCTATTCTAGTTTTGTAGAGTGAAGAAGTACAAAGACGGCAGTTGAGTGAGGCGCTACAAGTGCGCCACTGCTCAGACCCGTCTTCGGAACGGTTACACCGGACTACATCCCGAAACACGACTAGGTCATTTCACGGCATGGCTTGGTCCGGTGGGTGGTAACTAGCCACGGCCGAAGCCTCCCACCAGAGTTTGCTACCCGGTTAGCACTACCCGGGGACCACGTGTAGGGAATCAGAATAGAGTACACTCCTACGGACGTTGGTAGCTCAGCCCCCAGCTTAAGAGCCCGCCGGCGCGAACCAGGCTGGCACTCGCACCCTCCAACACCCCTGGAGGACGTGACCCCCCAGCGCTTAGCAGCGGTAAAGAGATCAAACCTCGAAGCCGCTACCTCACCTCCCCCAAAGGGAGGAGAAAGGACCTGGTGTATGTCTAAAGCTTTAATCGGCAACATAAGATAGGTTAAATCATTGCTAAGTTCAAAAGTCGTAGTATACAATGCTGTTTAATTCATTACAGTTTTTTAACTAACCCACGGGAACTTTTTAATTTACCAAAAGTATCCTATATGTTGATCAGAGATTTAAGCTACCAAAATACAAAATTTCATTTAAATCGGTCCAGTCGTTTCGGAGAGTAGCCCGTACAAACAGCGAAACAAAACAATTGAAAAAATCTGAATTAGTTCTATTTCACTTCTTACATCCCCCTGACTCGAATTTTAGCTTTTTTTTTTTCATTGTACAGAAATTCGACCTCTACACTTTAATTAAATGTATAGATTTTAGTTTTTTTTATGTATGATCACGCATAACTTTGTATGACGGTCCTAAAGCAAAAAAAGCGGCATCGTTGTATGGTCGACATTCCAACAACACGCACAAAACGCTTTGATTCTTCTTTCCTTATACGGACTGCCAGAGTGTGTGTTCCCTGACACTTATATAATCTGGGCTTCTTCAAGTCTCGAGTGAATTGGTTTCTTCTAGGCAAGCGTGCTCCATCGTAGGCCGCATCACTGCTTATCATCAGGCATGTTGGCGGCCAAACGCAAGCCTATATTAAGTTAAACTTCAAGGCTAGAGTTAATAAGTACCATATAGGTCGTCGTGCTCCATCTTAGACCACGAACATTCGTGGTCGTCGAAATTAACATCAGGCGAGTTGGTGGTCAACCGCCGACGTATTCTAAAAAAAAAACAGCGTACACGCTGAGCTCGCTTACGCTAGCTTGGTCGACTAAACAAACACAGGAGAGAATAGCATGGAGAGTTCTCGAATACGAATTTTCGACGCTCGCGGTCGAGAAGCTTTTTTTTTGTATAATTTACTCTTAAGAGTCCGGCGACCTAACTTATTTCGACCTAGGCGACATAGACTAACTTCGCATTGGCTTAAGGTATTCTATAGCCATTTCGTCTAGAAGAAGAAGACAAGCGAAGAGAGCGAGTAATGATACTGACGAGCCTCTAAACTTACCTGCAGAGTGACAAAGTGCAATTTCATTTTTTTTTATGACTTTTGCACTTCTGTAATCATTCTTAAGTAGGTAACTAAGAATTTCCCTTGTATTATTGATTCATTTAACAGCTAATGATGTAGGGAGGTTCCTTATGTAATGGAATTTTTGATTTGCTTTATCTACCTATTGAATAAATCAGTCAAAAGTGACCCCTTAAAATGTGGATATTTTTCATAGCTCTATTTTCGCTAGAGAACGTTTTAAAAAAAAACCAAGAACATAGGGGCGAAGATATTGTTAATTTAATTGTACATGCTAAATTTCATCATATTCTGACAAACGGTTTTCAAGAAATTTGAGTTCCATTTGTATGGAAATTTCAGAACGTCGCGGCCCTCTTAATGCTCGAATCTGAACGAATCAGACTATATTTAAATTAAGACCTTTGTACACACTTCTGCAATAAATTATTCTTATTCTTATTCGCAAATGCTCGCTCGTCACAGAGCTTTAGATATATTCTGTCTCTACAATTATGTAGAGACAACCGAGCGAGCTTTAGCGAGCAAAGCGTCTATGCTTCAGCTTCGACAAAAATACTTTCTTAAAGCCGAATTCTGACTGGATTTTTGTCTAGATTTCTGTTCCGATCTCTGTCCGGATCTCTGTCGCATCTCTGTCTACAAGTCGCATTTCATAACCGGTTCTCTTAAAATTTTGTGTGGAAGTTCAATAGTTATTTTTCTTTTGTGAAGTTAGTTTCCGGTTCTCTTGAAATTTTGTGAGGAAGTTCAATAGTTTTGTGATAGTTTTTTTTTTTTGAAGTTAGCTTTTGGATTTTTTTCAAAATCATATCTAAGTTCCCAAAAACTGACTTGAAAAAAAAAATCTGTATAATTATCGAACTTGCTCACAAAGTTTCATGAGAATCGGTTGAGGAATGAGACCTTCAAAGAAGACAGACGTCGTGAGGTCTACAGCTCACAGAGCCGCGTAATAAAAGAAAGTCGCATTCCGCGTCTGTCTCTCTTTTTACCCGACTGCCCAAGAAGGAGGGTTATGTTTTTCGAGTGTTTGTATGTATGTATGAGGTTTCGTTGGCACGCCCTACAGCCTAAACAGCTTGATGTATTTTAACATCAAAGGTGTCATTTGAATCGTCTTGATAGTGGAAATGACGTAGGGTAACAATACATATTCTTTATTGATAAGTACACCCGCCATAGACCTAGCCATAGACCTAAGTTCTTCTACCCAGGCTGGTATCGTACACAGCATCGGAAATTTACCCCGATGCACCGCGCCATGCGTGACCTCAACGCGTTCATTTGTATGTATCCGGACAGTGACTATTTTAGCGATAAGTGGCTTAGCATAGTAAATTTAATGTTGACATTTTGCGAATCTTATTTAAAATTTTATTTGACATTTTGTAATTATATTAATTAAGTTTTGACATTTCTACTAATAATTTTAGATTATGTGTATTATAGTATGTGAAATCTGACTCTAATTCTGAAATTTTGATATGTACTTATAATTGCTTAAATGCGTTCATAATAATAAATAAATAAATATTTTGCAGCCGGGTTTTTGTTTTTCTTTCAATAATGTTACTTATTGTCTGTATATCTAACTCCTAAACTATGCCACGGATTTTGATGCGGCTTTCACCATAGTTAGATGATTTTTCACGGAAGGTTGACAAGTACCATACAAAACCGGAGCGAGTCGCTAAATATAAATAAAACACTCAATCAAGATGCAAGATCCAAAACCATTTATTTATCAGGAAACCGTTGAAAGAGAAGCTAAACAGCGGGTGCTCCCTTATCGTAAGTGGATAATTCATTTTTAGACGAAGCCTTCACTGAATTCTGAGCTTTAACTGAAGACAACACCTGTATAAGCCGGTCTAAATTACTCTGAAAGCTTTTCAACGCTTCTTTAGTTACTTTTTTATCTATCGTTACTTTATTTCCATAAGATTTTATGTTGTTTGAAAAATTTGCGCCTGGGTTCTGAAATCCGGCGTTCAGTGCCGTGATGTTTAGGAATTCTTTTAGGCTATCTTGTAGGTTGTCAAAGCCTTCGACTTTGATGGATTTCGAGAGGGTAGCCAGCATCTTGTTCATATACTTTGTTGAGGCTTCCTTCATGGTCTCATATGTGGCGGTAATGATTCCGTCGTTGAGTAATTTGTCCTTGAAGCCTGGAATTGATAAACATTCTCGTTAATCTTATACCTTTAAATGAGCAATTCTTGTATATACATATATATATAATTGGAATCTCGGAATCGGCTCCAACGATTTTCATACAAATTAGTATATAGGGGGTTTCGGGGGCGATAAATCGATCTAGCTAGGAATCATTTTTAGAAAATATCATTTTATTCGTGTTTTATCGATAATCAATCTCAACTGAAAAATATGACTCTTCCTGACATCTATTGGCGAATAATAATACTACTATTTTTTGTGAGCAACTAATTGCTTTAACGACACAACAGCAGATGGCGTTGTTAAGTAACACGAAGTCAATGAGTGTTTGCTTTGAGGTTAGACTAAAATCAATTGTTTATTATCCAAAAAACACAATTAAAAAATAAAAAAAAATACCGAGCAAAGCTCGGCCATCCAGGTACTATGGATGTAATGATGGGCAAGACAGAAGCTTCGTCTGTATTCCCGACTAACTACAACCTGGATATCTTCAAGGCTAGATTGAATAAGTACCTTATAGGTCGTCGTGCTCCATCTTAGACCACAACGTCGCTTAACATCAGACGAGTTGGTGGTTAAACGCCGACACACACACACACTCACAAATAACTTTTTGAAAACAAGTAACATTTTTAAAAGAAAAACATAAAAAGCTGACTGAAAAGTTGTACCCTATGTCACTTCCACTATCAAGACGATTCAAATGACACCTCACGTGTCGAAATACATCAAGCTGTTCAGACTGAAGGGCGTGCCAAACAAACCTTATGCATATATACATACATACTGACATACATATAAACATACATACGTACATACATACATACAAATGTACATACACTCGAAAAATATAACTCTCTTTCTTGCGTAGTCGGGTAAATAAAACCACCGGAAGTTGACAGGAGCGGAAGTTGACGCCTACGTTCCTCGTCATCGTCATGGTCTCTCTCGCACTTGTTGTCAATTACTTATTCCATTCTTGCCTATGTATCGATTTAAGTAAGTGTGTTTCACACATATGATCTTTTTTGTCTAGAACGCATAACCTAGCGGAGTATATGGCCTTCTTTACCCGACTGCACAAGAAGGAGGGTAATTTTCGAGTGTACGAGTGTTTAGGTGAAGTTTCTTTGACACGCCCTATAGCCTAAACAGTTTGATGTATTTCGACATGTGAGGTGTCATTTGAATCGTCTTGATAGTGGAAGTGACATAGGACACAACATCTTACAGTCGGGTTTTTGTTTTTCCTTTTATAATGTTACTTGTTTGTCTAGTACGCATAACCTAGCTGAGTACGTGGCCTTTTCACCCGATTGCGCAAGAAGGAGGGTTATGTTTTTCAAGTGTATGTATGTATCTATATATGTCTGCTGTATGTATGTGGGTATGTATGTATGACGTTTATTTGGCACGTCCTACAGTCTAAACAGCTTGATGTATTTCGACATGTGAGGTGTCATTTGAATCGTCTTCATAGTGGAAATGATAGGGTACAACATTTTGCAGCCAGGTTTTTTGTTTTTTTTTTTAAATTGTTACTTGTTTTAGTAGAATTACCAGCAAAATCTTCGATTTCCAACAGCTTTTTGTAGTTCTTCCAATCCATCAGCTGCACGGTGTCACACACGGTCTCCACGTCCAGACTCTTCAAGGCATCTTTTCCGAACGTTCTCAGAATAATGTTGAGGGGGAAGGGAATTATGTCCAGAGCTGACGTCTGTCCATACGCTTGTCCGCTCATAAGTTCTTCGCTGCTGTCATTTGAGAGTTCAGGTCCAGCATCTGTCAATGTCAGATTGTTTTCAATTAGGATTTAATGGGGAGATAATAGGCGGTTTTTACCCGACTGTACAAGAAGGAGGGGTTATGTTTTTCGAGTGTAAGTATGTATGTGGGTATGTACGTATAAGGTTTCTTTGGCACGGCCAACAGCCTAAACAGCTTGATGTATGTCGACATGTGAGGTGTCATTTGAATCGTCTTGATAGTAGAAGTTTAGTGACATAGAGTACAACATATTATAATAAAGTACCTGGATGACCGAGCTTTGCTCGGTATTTTTTTTTTTAATTGTGTTTTTTGGAAAATAAACAATTGATTTTAGTCTAACCTCAAAGCAAACACTGATTGACTTCGTGTTACTTAACAACGCCATCTGCTGTTGTGTCGTTAAAGCAATTAGTTGCTCACAAAAAATAGTATTATTATTCGCCAATAGATGTCAGGAAGAGTCATATTTTTCAGTTGAGACTACTCAAACGCCTCCTTTTTGTTATTTTTCTTCCAAGTTTATGTTTAAGTTGTTTATCGATAAAACACGAATAAAATGACATTTTCTAAAAATGATTCCTAGCTAGATCGATTTATCGCCCCCGAAACCCCCTATATACTGAATTGTATGAAAATCGTTGGAGCCGATTCCGAGATTCCAATTACATATATATATACAAGAATTTCTCATTTAAAGATATAAGATAAGATAAGATAAATAATAATAAATGGATTCGGGACACACTTTCGGGATTTCACACACAGTCGCCTGACTCCAAACTAAGCAAAGCTTATACTATGGCTGCCAGATACTGATATACATACTTAGATATTAATAAATACATATTAATAAAATGGAATTTACAACAAAATTTGATCAAAAATTATACAAAATGTTAGTTAGTCTTTGTTTGGAAGATGAATTAGTCGGAAGTGTTCTTAGTTATGTTTGATGAAAATTGGTGTTGATGAAAAACGGTGTCAAGGGTTTTTTAAATTATAAATGAATACTTGTTAACGTTGTAGCTGAAGTCGTGAGTGTCTTCTCTACCGTCGTCGGCTTTACAGCTGGTAATGACGTATCGGGCTCCGCAGCAGCTGGAAGTGCTGCTTCACCACCTGCAGCTTCTGATCCAGCATTTGCAGATGCAACATTCACTGATCCAGCATTTTCTGATGCAACTTTCATTGATCCAGCATCATCTGATGCAACATTATCTGTTACAGCTGTTTCCGATCCAGCATTTGCTGTTTCAGCGTTTTCTGGTCCAAGATTTAGTGAACCAGACTTTTCTGGTCCAGCGTTTTCTGGTTCAGTATTGTCTGATTCAGACTGTGTCAAGCCAGCATTTTCAGATCCAGAATTTTTTGGTTCATTTTCTTTTGAAACAGCGTCTCCAAATTCTGGAACTTCTGCTGCTTGCTGGGTACTTGCTTCTGCCTCTGTCTCTGCATTGATGGATGATGATGCACCTGTAAAAATGTATAACATGAGGAAAAATGTGTAAAAACCATTAACGCGTGCAGTGTGGCTTTTCCAGTCATACATTATTATTTTAATTGGACTTTTAAAAAGGAGAAGTCTCTCAATTCGACTGTATGTTATTTTTTTTAAAGTTATACTTCTTTTGGCGCGATAGAGAAAAATGATGAGAGTGAAGTTTTACGATGCGCGCGCACACCGACACCTAAATTCTACATCGTGAAGTTAGTTCTAGGTGGCATGAAAATTAATAACTATGTTCAAGTTGTATATTCTAGTATTTTTATATTAAGAACACGTGTTTCGTAAGTGTACAATTAAACAGTGGATAAATAAATATTATTTTGGTGTTTTTTTATTTAAATAAAATCTTTTTGATTTATTTTAATATTTATCGTTAATCTCTACTGCATTTTAGTTTTTTTTTTTCCATACGCCAAAGAAGTATAACTTATAACGCGTGTACATAAGTACACACACTCTTTTTTTTTGTGTATTTTACTTGATTACTCCGCCAACTGTGAATCGATTTTAATAATTCTTTTTTTGTTTGGTAGATCATACTTTTCAGGAAGTCTCATATAAATTCTATTGAAATCGGTTAAACAGTTTGTAAAATATCAACAAAAGTCTTAAAATTGTTTTTGTAAACAATTTCCATGTTTGTACATGGAAGACAAATTACAGGATGGCAAGGCGGTTTTTTAAGCATTGCTTTTATATTCGGTGCAATGATAGCCTACTTGGAGAAGGCCTGCCTCTCAAGCCAGAGGGAGCGGGTTCGAACCCAGCCGACGGCACGCATCAATTTGTTTATTGTGTGAACATATGTGCGTATTGTATGTCATCAACTACATGACTGGAGCCCGGTGTATGGCGACAGGCTCGCCCCCTGTCACATTTGGGACTGAATATCGTCCGGCGAAGTGTGGGTGTTGTATTACACCTCTGCCAGCCCCCTCGGGGGAAAGGCGTGACGATATGTTATGTTATGCTTTTATGATTAGTCTACTAGCAATGTTACATTAACGGATGTATCTTTGAGTAACGGCCAGCTTAGTAGACAAATTACTACGACGAAACCTAACCAACCTGACTTGGTAACTAACTAACTAACTTTTTGGCTTACGTGAATATGATCACGTTTCTGTTTTCCGGACTAAACTTAAGTGACTCCCTATTCGACTTCGACGGAATGCTCACATCCTTTCCCTTCTCTATAGTACTCTTTTTAATCATGCCACCCCACGCTATTTAAAAGATCTCTTTACTTATCTGCTATCCTCTTATCCCCATTCTCTTAGATCTAAAAATACACTTTCGCTAAAAACTCCCACTGCTCATTGTAAAATGTTCTATGTTAGGTCGTTTGCATTTTAGGCAGTCCAACTGTGGAACAAGCTGTCCGTCGCTACTAGACATGCTCCCTCACTTGCTATTTTTAAGGACGCCGTAAAAAAGCTGTATTTATCAAAATTGCCTTGATTGATTTATTTATCAGTGTTGTATGTAAGTAATAATTATATGTATATAGTGATATATGTATGTAATAATTAGTATATTTTATTAATTATAGGTATTTTAAGTACTAGAATGTATTATATTAGTACTTATGATGTAATTTTATGTAAGTTTTATTTAAATAGTTTATGTAGGTGTATAGTTATAATACTTGATGTTTTGTTGTTTCTTTGTATCAATCTTATGTTTATTTTAGTTATTTTTGCACACCCTGTCCCATACTAATTTGTCGTATCCTCTCCATCCTAAGGTTGCCAGGAAGAGATCGCTTTTAGTGATAAGGCCGCCAGTTGTTACACTATTTAATAAGTTTTATCATAATTTTTCTCTTTTTGGTTTGTTATCTGTGGTGTGAACCATAAAGAGTTCATCTATCTATCTATCTAACCTTACTACCTAGACCTTACCAATCCAAGTCGGATTTGCCCCTGATAGAGGAGTCGGGCCGGAGAGGTTTTAAGCTATTATAGAGGTAATATCATGTCTATCAGAATTGCGGTTCGATTCACCGATATTCGGATTTTATTTTTATCATTTTTAATTCAAACCACACCAAAAATAGTAATTTTGCCAAATAATCACCCTACTCTATGAATGGCCTGAGCATCAGTCAGACAGTTTATTGAATGTTGTAATAGACGCTACGGTTGGATTTCTTTTAGTAAGCTAGTTGAACGGCGCCATTTTTTACAGCAAAACTAATTCTTTCCTAAATATTTTACCCTTGCTAAGAAACCGGTGTAAAACAAAACTCCACAATTGGTTACTTAGTATGTCGAGCGAAGAAACCGAGAACTTCTTTCAGATCGTCAAGTAGTTAGTTAGAATTATCTTCAAACGAAACTTATATCCTCATTTGCCAATCTCTTACTTCAATTTCTCTCACTTCTATTACAACGAGCACTATGGTCTACCCGTTAAGTTGTAAGTGACAATGATCTCCATAGAACAGGGTATCCTAGTATGGAGATCATAGTCCACCCTACATACATTTTAATGTGTAATGTGTACTAGCTGTAAACTTATAATATAAAAAATAATGTATTGTAAATGTAATTAATTTTTTGGGAAATAAAGTATTATTATTATTATTATTATTTATTAAAATGGCTGATTAAGCTAGTTGGCTGCAACATATCCGCTAACTCCTAAACCAAGCAACGGATTTTGATGCGGTTTTCACCATGAGCTAGATAATTTTTCACGGAAGGTATAGGTACCGTGCAAAGCCAGGGCGGGTCGCTAGTTTTTTTTAAGTTTTTTTTACAACAGACTAGGCATGCGTTTGACCACTGACTCGCCTGATGGGAAGCGTCGACGTGATCGAAGGTGTAACACGCTTGCCTAGGAGATACCTATTCACTTTAATCTTAAGCACCCCCGGATTGTATTTAGGTGGAAAGACAGACACAGGCAACGAGTTCCACACCTCTGCAGTTCTTACAAGAACAGTTGACTTGAAACGCTTAGTGCGATTTGGCGGAATTTCCACCATAAGAGGGTGTCTCTTACTGATGCGCCTAATATAATATAGAAACAAAATACACACCTAAAGCGTAGCCACCAGCTGCGTTAGTTGAAACAGCTAACTGAAAAATACATAATTATTCAAATTAAAAACAGGCACAATTACATAACCAAATATCAATAATATATCGCGGCCACCGTCTGTCCTGCTCTTTTTTTTGTGATGCTGGGGAAATCTTTAAAAAGATGCCCGACTGCATTGGGGTGCATCCGGGTTATGTGGCGGTTGACCCACTAAAACCCCCTCGGTGGCCAGCCTCTATGCTTGACAGAGGGCACCGGGATCTCCATAGGAACGCACCGGTGCCCCCCTTGTTGCTTGAAGCGTCGTCCCGGACATTGGTCCCTCATCTATCTTCACAACGACGTGGGCCACGCCGCGCCATCGTCTTCCCTGGGCTCGTTTCAGAGGGTGGTCAGACCTTCTAGTCTGCCCACACACGCGCCCAAAATCCCCTTTTAGTCGCCTCTTACGACAGGCAGCGAATACCGAAGCCGTACTCTAAGAGCCCGACTCCAGGTTTACTGTCCTGCTCTACAGGTCTCAACTTCTCAAATTCCTCAACCGATTTTCGTGAAATTGTGTAAGCAAGTTTGATAAAATCGAATGCGAGGTATTCAAAGGTATTCAAAATCATTCGGAAACGCTTCCGTTTGGATTCCAAAACATGTAAACTCAAATTATTCGGATCTCAGTCCGTATTCTTAAGTTCTTAAACGTGATTTATACCTCCGATCGGATTGATAATTTGGGAATAGTCCCAAATTATAAAGTAGTCTGAGATTCCAACAATTTGTGTTTGTAATTTGTGAGATCCGATGGGAAACGTTTCCGATTGATTGTGAATAGCACCGCTGTAGAGCAAGACAGAGATCTGGACAGAATTCAGATATTTGACCGGTGACCAGGCGCGGTCCCCGGCCGCATCAGCTTTTTTACATGAATCAGTGTCGTACTATTGCGCGATCTAGATCTCCCTTGGTTCGCGCCCGCCGCCATTTCAATGCGCTCCTTGCCGTCAACACTGATTTTGACATTGACTGATTTGGACAACTGTATTGGCGACCTTCTCAAAATATTGTGAAAATCTGACTGATCAGTGGGGCGGCTGCAAGAATGACAGCTCAGATAACTTTGACGATGACATTTGCCACTATTTCTATTACCAATTATTTTTATATTCAATCTTTATTATTTTCTTGGAATTTGACATTGTTATTTTCATTATTTATTATTTTTATTATTGCGTGACATAAATAAATGTAATTGTATAATCGTTTTTGTGTCAATAAATAATTTGAATTTGAATTTTACAGCATTTTTGTCGAACCTGAAGCATAAAAGCTTCGCTCGCTAACGCTTACTCGGTCGATAAATAGCTCATGCTGGCAAATCTCACGTCACGTAGAGAATTTAACAGTAGGTAGATAGGTAATTATAAGGAATTTTTAATACAAAATTGGCTTCCTTTTGATCATATCCATCCTACATTATTAGGTGATTTACTGACAGCATTTTAACCAACTTCAAAAAGGAGGAGATTCTCAATTCGATTGTATTCCTTTAATTTGTGTTTGTTACCTCATAACTAATTTTGTGAACCGAGTTTAAATTATTTTTATATTTTAAAGGTTGAGCTCACAGATTGGTCCCATTTTTAACAAAATTCAAAAAAAGAGGAGGCTGTTTTTGTTTGTATGTATGACACGCGATCATTCCGCCGATTATGAATCGGTTTAGATGTTTTGTTTTGATGATGTTTTTAGTTTGGGGTCAGACGGTCGTGTGTACAAGTGTCCCGAATATTATTATTATTTTATTATTTCAGTCTGCCAAACTATGAAATAGTATGGATGTTTATTACTCAATCACGCCAGAACGGCTGAACGAATCTGAATGAAACTTGGCACAGGGTTAGGTTATAGTCTTAGCTAATGGGATACTTTTTGACCGCGGGTGAAACCACGGGGCGCAACTTGTTTAGTTATACACGATACACTCTCATACGCGGTACATTCGGTACTCTTTCATAAGTATCCTCTCCATCCTAAGGTTGCCTGGAAGAGATCGCTCTTAGTGATAAGGCCGCCAGTTGTTACACTACAGTTTAAGATTTTTCTGTTCTTTTGTTTTGTTATTTCTGGTGTGAACAATAAAGTGTTTATCTATCTATCTATCTACACACTGAGGACTAGCTGACGCAAGGGAAATGGGGAGAGTCGTGTTCAGCATGGTCGCGTCGAGTGTCGCAGTGAGAATTGCCCCAGCTTTTAGTTTTTAAGACCGGTTACTTTACTCACCACTTTACTAACTTCGCATTGGCTTAAGGTATTCTATAGCCATTCCGTCTGGAAGAAAAAGACAAGCGAAGAGAGCGAGTAATGATACTGACAAGCCTCTAAAGTTACCTACAGCGTTACAAAGTGGAATTTAATTTTTTTTATGACTTTTGCACTTCTGTTATTCTTCTATTCTTCGTTCGGAAGACGGGTCTGAGCAGTAGCGCACTTG
This sequence comes from Peribatodes rhomboidaria, assembly GCA_911728515.1. Lineage (NCBI taxonomy): Eukaryota > Metazoa > Arthropoda > Insecta > Lepidoptera > Geometridae > Peribatodes > Peribatodes rhomboidaria. The sequence continues at coordinate 5,086,829 of OU452196.1, read as the reverse complement.
TAGCACCTCACTCAACAGCAGTCTTAGTACTTCTTCACTCTACAAAACTTCAAGGCTAGAGTGAATAAGTACCTTATAGGTCGTCGTGCTCCATCTTAGACCACAACGTCGCTTAACATCAGGCGAGTTGGTGGTCAAACGCCGACCTATTCTAAATTAAAATAATAATAAAAAAAAAAATAACTAAGAATTTCTCTTGTATTATGGATTCATTCAATAGCTAATGATGTAGACAACCTCCCTATGTAATGGAATTTTTGATTTGCTTTGTCTACCTATTGAATAAATCAGTCAAAAGTGACCCCTTAAAATGTGGATATTTTTCAAAGCTCTATTTTCGCTTGAGAACGTTTTTTAAAAAAAAAACCAAGAACATAGGGGCGGAGATATTGTTAATTTAATTGTACATGCTAAATTTCATCATAATCTGACAAATAGTTTTCAAGAAATTTGAGAAGCGCGTTTGTATGGAAATTTCAGAGCGTCGCGGCCCTCTTAACTAACTATATATTAATAATATAATTTAAATAGTTACTTACATAGCCAAATATAACTAACACAACCAGCTTCATCTTGTAAGTCGCTGTAGGTGTTCTGTTTTAACATAAACGACGCATTTTACCATTTTATGTACAGTTCCACGACAATAGGAAGCCGGCCACTTGTCCAAACAACGCGATGATAAATTAAGCTGTTATCGTATCTAGTAGTATGTGAGTCAATAATATTAATCTTAAATAGGTAGTAGGTAAGGGTTTGAAGTACAGAGGCGGAGCAGTGTTGACCGCCCTAGGCTTGTCTAGGAGACGGGGGCGCGGCGTGTGTAGCGTCGCGTCGCGTCGCGCGGGTAAATCCTACTAATATTATAAACGCGAAAGTTTGTAAGAATGGATGGATGGATGGATGGGTGTTTGTTACTCTTTCACGCCAGAACGGCTGAACAGATCTGGATGAAATTTGGCACAGAGATAGATTATAATCTAGAATAGTACATAGAATAGTACTTTTTAACCGCGGGTGAAACCGCGGGGCGCAGCTACTCAAATATAAATGTCAGCGAAATATTACGAGAGACTAGCTGCGCTTTGCGATTTCACCCGCGGTTAAAACTATACGCGTAATGAGCTTATTATAAGGATTTCAACATGTGAGGTGTCATTTGAATCGTTTTGATAGCGGAAGTGACATAGAGTTAGTACAACATTTTTTGCCTGTTTTTTGTTTTTCTTTCAATGATGTTACTTGTTCGATACAAGCTACATAAAACTTTAAGCCTACATCTCAGTAATGATGATGATGATGAAGAAATGAGTAGCAGAACCGTGAGCTGATGACACGGCCAGTCAACAGTTAACTACCGAGGAGTTCCTACGGACACCTTACGACTCCACCATCAGACCAGCTCCATGGTACGATGTGCATTGTCACCGAAGATACGTAATACTTATACCAAGTTTGAGTGAAATCGAACGCCAGGAACTGGTCCTATTCAGCCTCCAAGATTTGACCTAAACACTATTACTAACAATCTTATAACGACCTAGCCAGCGAAGCGTCTCTGCTCCAGCTTCGACAAAAATGCTTTTGTATGTCCGATTTCGGTCCAGATCTCCATCCAGGTCTCTGTCCAGATTTTTGAATACATGGTCGCATTTATAAGGAACTAGCTGCGCTCCGCGGTTTCACCTGCGGTTAAAAAGTATCCTATGTACTATTCTAGACCATAATCTATCTCTGTGCCAAATTTCATCCAGATCTGTTCAGCCGTTCTGGTGTGAAAGAGGAACAAACATCTATCCATCTATGCATCCATTCTTACAAACTTTCGCGTTTGCCGGTTTTTTATTAATGTAGAGTGTTTATAATATTATTTAGATTTGATTTGCAGGGTTTTTTAATATTATTAACGGCTTACGGCAGTTTATGGCGACCCATTTCGGCTTTGCAGGGCACTTAAAAGCCTTCTGTAACAAGTAACATGTAAAAGGAAACCAAAAAACCCGACTGCAAAATATTGTAGCCTTGTGTATTTTCACTATCAAGACGATTCAAATGACACCTCACATGCCGAAATCCATCATACTGTTTAGGCTGTAGGGCGTGCCAAAAAAACCTCATGCATATGCGTACATACCCACATACAGTCATACATACATTCGTACATACATACACACACTCGAAAAACATAACCCTCCTTCTTGCGCAGTCGGGTAAAAAAATCTAACAGATGGTGACAATCTGTTGCGTGGTCAAGGTAGAGTTAACGAACACACAGACAGACAGACAAAGAAAGTGACTTTGTTGTAGGTTATGCAGGTATCTTGCTATGTAGACAATAGACAATAAACAATAGACAAATATTTATTTGTAGCAAAAACATACAAAAACAAAATAAAAATTACACAATTATAAAAAAAGAACATAGTTTTTGCCACAAACCGGTCCCAACTCAGCATAATGCCGGCTGCTGTAGACAACCGGCGCTGCTCTTCCGTTGGAACCGGCAGGTGACGTCTCGTACGGATGTCGCGTAATATAGTAGAAATGTATATTGCATGGCCATCACCATTTATAATAAATTACCTGATAGCTTTAAGGAAATTAATTATAATAGTTTAAAATACAAATTATTTAAATTTCTAATTGACAAATGTTATTATACTGTAGATGACTTTTTAAAAGACAAAATTTATGTCAAATTTATGTTAAGACCTTTAATGATTAATTTTAATTACTGAAACATTTGGACACCTTATTAGGTAGAATATTTGATACTATTATTACTGTACTAGACCGTAAGACAATATTCTCCCAAATAAAATTATTTTTATTTTATTTATTTATTTATTTTACAATAAGTAATAAAAAACAATAAAAATAATAAAGCAAAAATAATAAAAAACAAATAAATTACATTAAAATAGGACTTACTTAAACACTAATAGACGCAAACAAACTTGAAAATTTAAAACAATACTACAAAACGAACATAACTAACACATCATAATCACATCACATATTATACACACAAAAAATAAAAACGCATTAACCAAAAAAGTTGTATCACAAAATTCACAAACAACTGGTGTCATTTTGAGGTTTTCCTCGCCCTTCTGGTGTTTATAAAGTTTATAAATGTCTTCTTAAGTTTTGATCTAAAACTATTTAGACTATTTATGTTTATTCGTGCTCCATCTTAGACCACAACGTCGCTTAACATCAGGCGAGTTGGTGGTCAAACGCCGACCTATTACATACTCGTACATAAAAGAAAAAAGACAATGCAAGTTCCTTATTGGCGGTGTAATATTGTTCCAACACTTCGACGCAGCATAGCGGAAACTACGTCTAAAATCGGCCGAACTGTGCCGCTGTGTTGTGAGCTGCGTCGAGCATTGGCGGGCGGGCTGCCTACCAGACTTCCACGACAACTTCTCGTACAGACTTCTCAGCCCTATGTAGGAAAGATAGAAAAAAGAACAGATACTTGTTCATTCATTTACTAAGCTTTTTTACCCGACTGTGAAGAAGGAGGGTCATGTTTTTCGAGTTTATAATGAAATGAAAATGAAATGAAATTGTTTATTTCCAGATTTTGCATCCATCAAATTATCAAATTATTTCAATAATTATTAAGTGAATTAGTGAATGATTAAAATTAAAATACAATGGTCAAAAATAATTTAAAAAACAACTTATTTAAATGTATGAGGTTTCTTTGGCATGCTCTACAGCTTACTAAACAGCTTCAAGGATTCCGTTTTTATGATTGAATGGGCCTACGTTTGACCACAACACACCTTTTGGGGGCTGAGCTACCCACGTCTGTAGGAATGTACTCTATTCTGATTCCCTACACGTGGTCCTCGGGTAGTGCTAACTGGGTAGCAAACTCTGGTGGGAAGCTTCGGCCGTCGCTAGTTACCACCCACCGGACCAAGCCATGCCGTGAAACGACCTAGTCGTGTTTCGGGATGTAGTCCGGTGTAACTGTTCCGAAGACGGGTCTGAGCAGTAGCGCACTTGTAGCGTCTCACTCAACTGCCGTCTTTGTACTTTTCACTCTACAAAACTTCAAGGCTACGACCTATAAGGTACTTATATACTCAATAAGTACCTTATAGGTCGTCGTGCTCCATCTTAGACCACAACGTCGCTTAACATTAGGCGAGTTGGTGGTCAAAAACGCCGACCTATCTATTCTGTAAATATAAAATTCAAAGTCCTGACTGACTGACTGACTGGCTGACTGATTGACTGAAATATCAACGCACAGCCTAAACCGCTGGTCCTAGAAACATGACATTTTGAGGATGTGTAGGCATCCACTAAGAAAGGGTTTTACGCAAATCCACCTCTTGGGGGGGAAGGGGGGTTCAATTTTCTATGAAACTTTTTATTCTCTGGGTCGATTGACTCAAGAATTGATACAAATACTCTTCAATCAAAATTATGAGACACATATATCAGTTTTTCCAAAATCATCATCCAACAACAGAGTCTAATAGGGCAGGGCTTCTTTTAACTCCGAAAACTTTGCTGAGAAAGTTATTATTTTGGTCTTTTTTTTCACTTCGAGTTTTTTGAGGATTCTTTTTTTTTATGTAGAATAGGTCGGCGTTTGACCACCAACTCGCCTGATGTTAAGCGACGTTGTGGTCTAAGATGGAGCACGACGACCTATAAGGTACTTATTCACTCTAGCCTTGAAGTTTTGTAGAGTGAAGAAGTACAAAGACGGCAGTTAAGTGAGGCGCTACAAGTGCGCTACTGCTCAGACCCGTCTTCGGAACGGTTACACCGGACTACATCCCGAAACACGACTAGGTCATTTCACGGCATGGCTTGGTCCGGTGGGTGGTAACTAGCCACGGCCGAAGCCTCCTCCACCAGAGTTTGCTACCCGGTTAGCACTACCCGAGGACCACGTGTAGGGAATCTAATGGAGTACACTCCTACGGACGTGGGTAGCTCAGCCCTCAAATTCTTTAGGTATCTGTAGTCTACACGCCATAGTTATATTTTTTATTGTGTTATGTTTTTAACTGTGGTTTTTAATTATTTTACCGTTCCGTGTTGAGAGTATTACGATCGAGTTCTTGCTACTTTGGCATGGTTATTTTAATTATGTTAAACAGGATTTCGCCAAAATCTATATAATAAAAGTGAAAAACCAGAACGAGATAAAAACGCAAGACGGAGCGAGATGGTGCTCTACAAAACTTCCATAGCACGTTTCTTCTAAACGGCTACCTGTTTCTCGGTAATTAGCATGTAATTCGATTCCTTGACCTCGGGAATAGCGACAAACTTAATATTTATGGTTTTGGATGTGTAATTTTTGTATAATAAGCAAGATAAAATCGCAAGTTCAAATTTCGAGCCAATAGAGATTATATTAGAGAGCCAATAGAATCGCCGGCTTGCTCGAGGTCGGGGTCGGGGTCGCGTTCAGAGGATAGGCTCTCAGCGCACCCCGTGTGCAACTCTGCCGTTCAAAACATAAGTGTAAAAATTATTAAATTACATTGAATAAATTTAAACTGTATTACAACTGAAAAAAAATATATTTTCAAGCAAAGTTATAGAACAACTTAGTCGTTTCGTAAGGCGAGTGAAACAACGGAGCCGTTAGAACACAACGGAGAAACAGGTTTCTATCCTTTGCATAGAACACACCCGTCTAGAACGTCTATGTCAGTGTTGCACGTTATTGCTCTATCTGGCTCAAAATGGACAAATGTTATGCAAATTTACAAAAAAAGTCGCATCTTAGTGGATTTATTTAAGCCAATGGCATGTCAAGTATTTTGATAGTCACAATCAAAGTTAAGTAAGTATTGTATTCAGAGTCAAGTCGAAGTCATGGTCTTGCAAAGAGATAAGATTTTAAGTAGAATAATCGGTTTAAGATGCTGAAATATTAGTTTGAGAATATTAAATTACTTAGGAAAACAATAACTTCTTTTTTGTATGTGTTTGTTTCATCAAACAGTGTACTTTTCTCGCTAAACTGTATACCTATTAATGAAGACAGCACTGCGTTTTCCAAAATATGATGTGGCAACACTGCTTAGAGAAACAAAAAACAATTTCGATGTTTGTTTAGAATTTTAATTCATCTGGTATGCCTTTATTTGAAAGTTGGTGCAATTATTATGTTACTGAAAATTTTTGGTAATAAAAGAAGGACTAAGTAACGGTACCAGGCTTTTTGCAATTGAAATGGAAGAAATCAACCAATAAATCATCTTACAGGAAGATTATTTATTTTTAATCACATAACCACATTATGTCTGCGTCTGTGTGCGTGATAAGGCAAATAAACACAGCACACTTAGCGAATTTGTGGCTTGCATATTGAGGTGTCACTTGGAAACCTACCTTCTCGATGTAGTTATTGTAAGCTACCGATAATTGTGAAATAAACATGACATAACATAGCGTCACGCCTTTCCCTCGAAGGGGCTAGAAGAGGTGTAATACAACATCCACACTTCGCCGGACGACATTCAGTCTCAAATGTATAAGGGGGCGAGCCTGTCGCCATACACCGGGCTCAATTTATGTAGCAGATGACATAGGTAGTTACAATACACACATACGTTCACACAATGAACACATTGGTGCGTGTCATCGGCTGGGTTTGAACCCGCTCCCTCTGGCTTGAGAGGCGGTCCTTCTCCAACTACGCTATCAATATATTTTAATTTCTTAATTATATTTTAAAAATTACCTATATATATTGTGTACGTATTCGTTTCCTAGATGTATTTGTATCATTTTAAAAACAATAAACAAGAATACTTGTGTTTTTGCTGCATTTTATTATTTACATCACTGTACTTTTAATTTAGTAGGTAACTGTTACTTAACCACTAAAACAACTGAATGGATTTACATAATAGGTAAATAATTGCTATGCAATAGATTTCACGCGGGCAGAGCCGCGGGCAAACTCTAGTTATTTTATATTCTGAAGACCTTTCGTGCTTTGTATGGCAAAAAAATGGAAGAAGTAAAAGGAGAAACCTGTTGAAATTAAGAAAGAATACGCTCTAGATAGAGTTTAGTATTTATATTTAGTTCACCCGAAGAACACCGAGTGTTAATGGAGTGTTAGGTACCATTTTTGCTCACTTCGGCAAAAGATTAGGGGCCTATCATCCTACAACAATAAAATTACCCTGTCAACGGCGTATTTCATCCAAACTTTCAATTAGCTTTCATAACACGTGACTTGCTGGTGGACGACAAATATTGGGATTCTATCTTACAGGAAGCAGCCTTGTGTGAATAACATAACATATCGTCACGCCTTTCCCCCTAACAGGTGTATTATAACACCCTCACTTCGGCGGACGATATTCAGTCCAAAATGTAATATGTGGCGAGCCTGTCGCCAAACACCGGGCTCCAGTCATGTAGCAGATGACATTAAATACGAACATATTATGTTTACTCAATTACTAAATTGTTGGTGCCTTCGGCTGGGATTAAACCCGCTTCTTCTGTCCTGAGAAGCGAGCGCTCTTCAACTAGGCTATCATTGCTTTTTCCATATGAATCTCCATGTAAAATGTGTAAACTATATTGCTGACATTCCTGTCAGAAGATTACGAAGGGAGAGTGAAGAGATTTTCTGTCAATAGAGATCAAGGATAGATAAGGTAGGAGATGAAATCCTACTAATATTATAAACGCGAAAGTTTGTATGTATGGATGGATGGATGTTTGTTACTCTTTCACGCCAGAACGGCTGAATAGATCTGGATGAAATTTGGCACAGAGATAGATTATAGTCTAGAATAGCACATAGGGTACTTTTTAACCGCGGGTGAACCGCAGGGTGCAGCTAGTGTATAATGAAATTAGTGTCTGTCTAATCTTAGAAGAAGTATTAAGTAGAAATAGACGAAATCAATGGAAGAAGCTGCTTTAGTATTGGGAAGACAAAACCTGCAATACGGGTTGCCTTTGCTTCGAAGGTCTTAACTAAAGGTCTCCTACCATACTGACTGGTGTGGTTTCCGAATAAGTCTGTGTTTATAGCTGAGGATTTCTCTAATATCTTATACCTTTAAATGAGCAATTCTTGTATATATATATATATATATATATATATATAATTGGAATCTCGGAATCGGCTCCAACGATTTTCATACAAATTAGTATATAGGGGGTTTCGGGGGCGATAAATCGATCTAGCTAGGAATCATTTTTAGAAAATATCATTTTATTCGTGTTTTATCGATAATCAATCTCAACTGAAAAATATGACTCTTCCTGACATCTATTGGCGAATAATAATACTACTATTTTTTGTGAGCAACTAATTGCTTTAACGACACAACAGCAGATGGCGTTGTTAAGTAACACGAAGTCAATGAGTGTTTGCTTTGAGGTTAGACTAAAATCAATTGTTTATTATCCAAAAAACACAATTAAAAAATTTAAAAAAAATACCGAGCAAAGCTCGGCCATCCAGGTACTATCTTTAACACGACCGAACTAACCTTCGATTTAAAAAGAGTTTAGGTTCCCCTCAAAGCCAATAAATCTCAAGCCAAACTCTAATCTGAATAATTACTGAAATGCTTTTCACACGGTTAGTTATACGTGGCCTGCTCCAGAGTAAGCTCACGGAGCAGCCTGGTTTTTCTGAAAAAGAATAATGGTTCACAAAGAAGTACTGAGGTAGCTTTTCGTTGTAGCAATATTAATTATCAATTGTCTACTTTTCTTTGTCCCCTAATTTTCTCTTTTCACACACACTTTTAGTTCAATTGATACCATACTACTACTACTACTACTCTCATTCTAGAGATAGTTTAGTTAACTAAAGAACTTCGTCCTTATTGCTCTGTTTGGGATATTGTCAGTTTGTGTATTCAATTGAGAGCGAGTGTGACTGCTTATAATATTTATTTCTGAAGATAAAAACATCATTCATTTCCTGTAAGCCACGCGGGCGAAGTCGCGGGCAGAAGCTAGTTGAACATAAAAAAAATAAAAAATAAAGTGATGATGTTGTATAAGATGAAGCACGCTTGCCCATGAGGTGCCGTCTCACTCTTGTCTTGAAGAGACCCAGGTTGTATCTATTGCTGGGGAACACCGAGGCAGGAAGTGCATTCCACTCCTTGGCAGTTTTCACCCGACTGCGCAAGAAGGAGGGTTATGTTTTTCGAGTGTATGTAATGTGTAAGTTTGTATGTTTACAAGTATATTATTAAAAGAAAACCATAAAAATCGACTGCAAAACATTGTAGCCTATGTCACTTCTACTATCACGATGATTCAAATGACACCTCACATGTCGAAATACATCAAGCTGTTTAGGCTGTAGGGCGTGCCAAAGAAACCTCATACGAGTACATACTCGTATGTACATACCCACATACTTAAGAAACATAACTTCTTGCACAGCCGGATAAAAACCCCTGACATTGACTTGTGATTCCTTTATGTTTTATTGTACTTATTGTTATTTTGACTTAACGACCGAGCGAGCATAGTGAGCGAAGCGTCTCTGCGTCAGCTTCGACAAAAATGCTTTCGTATATCCGGTTTCTGTCCGTTCCGAAGACGGGTTTGAGCAGTAGCGCACTTGTAGCGCCTCACTCAACTGCCGTCTTTGTACTTCTTCACTCTACAAAACTTCAAGGCTAGAGTGAATAAGTACCTTATAGGTCGTCGTGCTCCATCTTAGACCACATCGTCGCTTAACATCAACAACAACAACAACTCTTTATTAAAAACATAAAATAATTACAATAGTACTTAAATAAGGCTTAACTAAGTTTTTAATGGGCGGCCTTATCGCTCAAAGCGATCTCTTCCAGGCAACCTGAACGGACAGGAAGATTTATATAAGTTGAGGCCTTGAAAGTTCTAATACTAATACAATAGTAATAATCTAATACATAATTTTACAAGACGTAAAAAATTATGAGATAAAAATAATAAAAATACACAAATAAATACTAATAAGTAGACGAAATAAATAAAATATAAATACTTTAAAAATGTTTAAAAATAAATGTCACTAATATATCAAAAAATATATAGTGCGACTTTTCAAGTATTTTTTTTTAGACTTTTTTTTTCAGGCGAGTTGGTCAAACGCCGACCTATTCTACATATATACATAAAATCTGTGTGGATCTCTGTCCAGATCTCTGTCCAGATCTTTGTCCGGATCTCTGTCCGGATCTTTGTCTTCCTCCACTAGTAGCTTTACGTCACCGATTTTTTTGAAATTTTGTGAAAAAAAACTGATTTTCAAATCTCCACTATTGTATGCGTTTTACTTATTATAATTTGTTTTTCGATTAGAAAACTATGACGCAAGAATTTTTCCGCCAAACATTTAAATTTCTATAGGTATGTAAACATTCTAAATTGCGCACAAAGGCGACAATAAATTACATTATTTGGTTACTAATCATATATCTTATACTACAGTTGCTTAACACCTGTACAAAGATACTTAAATTATTATAATGAACGATATATCTGGTCCTACAAAAGAATTTTACAGATAATTACAATCTAATAATAATGGTTTTGAAAACCAATATTTTTGATACTTGTTAAATACTAAATACTTAATTTATGGTGGTTTTATGGTCATTGTTACATAAGTTCACAAGATCTTAAAAGTTAGAATATAAGTATCTCATAATGGAGCAGTGGGCCGGCTTATCTTCTAGCTTATATATATATAAAAATGAATTGTTGTTCGTTAGTCTCACTAAAACTCGAGAACGGCTGAACGTATTTATCTTATCTTAGTGTTGAAATGTTCGTGGAGGTCTAGGGAAGGTTTAAAATGCGAGAAAAAATCGAATAATTTCCGGGAAAACCCTAAAAACAGCCCTTTTCTATTTCCCATACAAACGTTTTCTAAATAAAATGTAGAGTCAATTTGAACTTTATTGCTATTCAATCACTGTTGCCTAAGCATTTAGGTGTGTTCTTATCGTCAAAGAGTCAATTTGTAAATTATATATGCGAAAGTGAGTTTGTTTGTAACGCTTTCACGTCTCAACTACTCAACCGATCGTCTTGAAATTTTGCATACACGTTCTCGGGAGTACAAAAAAGGACAAAGGGTACTTTTTATCCCGAAAAAATTAACCGTTCCTGTGGGATCGCGGGTAAAACCGCGGGGCGCGGTTAATTCTTTAATAATTAAGTTTTTATCTTTGAGATATTCTTCTAATTTATAATAGCATTTTTGTGTTAATAAATATTTTAATTTATTTTCGAAACAGTTTTCTTTATTTATTTATTTTAATTTCTCTGGCAATTTATTATATAATTATTACTTACTATGGCCATTGCATTTGGGCCAGACCTATGCATTTTCAGTCTAGATTGCGGGACTATTAGTTTAAATTGGAATCGTGGTGGGTATTTTTGAGTTGTGTCACTCAATTTTTTTAAAGAATTCTGGGTCTTTTTTTTACGAAATTTACAGATTTCAGCCGACTACAGACCCAGCCGACGGCACGCATCAATTTGTTCATTGTGTGAACATATGTGCATATTAATGTCATCTGCTATATAACTGAAGCCAGGTGTATGGCGACAGGCTCGCCCCCGTCACATTTGGGATTGAATATCGTCCGGCGAACTTTGGGTGTTGGACACCTCTGCCAGCTCCTTCGAAAAGGCGTGACGATAACGTACGAGCTGTTACCCGCGACTTCATTCGTGTTTATTCAGAAAATAGTGTCTAAAAACCTTCCCCGAGATACACGGTAACTATATAATTGAGCGGCGGGTCTTCTCCGACTAGGCTGTGTTTAAGCACACAAGATACTTTTCAACTACGAGTAACACCGTAGGCCCAGCTAGTATATCTACTAAAGTATTGTTTACTTCTCCGACTAGGAAATCATCGCTGTGTTAAAGCACACAGGATACTTTTCAACTACGAGTAACACCGTAGGCCCAGCTAGTATATCTACTAAAGTATTGTTTACAGTTTAGAAGAAACCTAAACTCAACTTAAACTCTGAAACTTAAACTCTGGTGTTAATTCTTTAAGTGTTCCTAACAAGATATAATAGAATTAAATAAATTTTGTACGCACACAAACATGTATTATTATTATTAAGCCTTTATTGTCTGAGTCTAATCTGAGAGTCTGAGATTTCTGGCTTGAGAGGCGGGTCTTCTCCGACTAGGAAATCATCGCTGTGTTTAAGTACACAGGATACTTTTCAACTACGAGTAACACCGTAGGGCGCAGCTAGTATACCTACTATAGCATTGTTTACGGTTTAGAAGATACTTTGGTGTTAATTGTTTAAGTGTTCCTAACAAGATATAATAGAATTAAATAAATTTTGTACGCACACAAACATGTATTATTATTATTAAGCCTTTATTGTCTGAGTCTAATCTGAGAGTCTGAGATTTCTGGCTTGAGAGGCGGGTCTTCTCCGACTAGGAAATCATCGCTGTGTTTAAGCACACAGGATACTTTTCAACTACGAGTAACACCGTAGGGCGCAGCTAGTATATCTACTAAAGTATTGTTTACAGTTTACAAGAAACCTATACTCTGGTGTTAATTGTTTAAGTGTTCCTAATGAGATATAATAGAATTAAATAAATTTTGTACGCACACAAACATGTATTATTATTAAGCCTTTATTGTCTTTTTTTTTTTTTAACAATGTTAAGTATATAACTTTTTTTTTTCTTTTTTATCTTTTTCCCCCTTTTTTTTCTTAATAACTAATCTTAATTAAGCCTTAATAACTAATCTTAGTACATTTATTCAATTTATATGCTAGCTGGTTTAATATTATACTGATGTAGACCCATTCGCTTTCTGAGCAGCCCGGAGGGCTTCCTCAGCAAAAGCTAGAAAATGGGTCCGGCAGTCGTCATCGTCGATTATTACAGCAATGTTCTGCTCTACAATAATCTTGCCTATCTTCCATTCGCACTCCAGTCTCCCGAGATCGTATTTAGGGCACTCTGCCAATATGTGTAAAATTGTCTCAGGAGAGCCTTTATTGTCTGAGTCTAATCTGAGAGTCTGAGATTTTATAATATGTCTATGATGTTATCTTTGCTCAGAGCGTCGCGAGACGCAAAAGCCTCCTCCAGGCTTCTCCATTCATTTCTGTCTCTAGCAGTTCTTGTCCATAATGGCCCTGCTAGCGAAAGTTTTTACACGACAAAAGAATTCTTTGACAAAGCATCGTGTCGCTACCATATATTTTATCACGATAAATATTAAGTTTTTTGCCAACATTCTCATTATTTCATTATTTTAAAAGTGTTTAAATACGTTTCTATTTGACATTTTATTTAAATTCATAATATCTTACTGACATTATTAATTTGCACACCTAATGTGAGGTAGTTATTGGCTGTTCAAACCTTTTTTTTTTTTTTTTTTTTTTTTTTAACCTTGGGAAAATCCTTTATGGATACCACCAACAGCCCCGGGTGCGGGCACAGAGTGGTTATGTGGGAATCCCGCCACTGACGGCCTACCCACTAAAAACCCAAGGGTGTTCCACCTCGGCGCAAAATGTCGGGGCAACGGGTACGCTTTCGGACTCCTCCGCAGCCCCGACAGCGCCAGCTCCTTCGAGCACCTCCTCGAGCTTGCGCTCTCTCCCTCTCGATGACGATGTGCCGAACACCAGACACATCGTCATCATCCACCACCTCGGGGACCAATTTGCCCGTGGGCGCTAGACAGCACCCATGTCTAGGTGCCCATGATCCCCATGCGACGGGTCAGATGAGTGGCCCCGCCGCCTGCCACTTCGGCCGCAGAGGATAGGGAGAGCGGCAACGATACACCGACACGCCTCTTCCTCTGCGGCCCCACCGCGTCCGCCATCAAACGGTAGCGACCCCGTTTGGGCCGCGGAAGGTAGGGAAAGTGGCAACGACACACCAACAGTCCTCTCCCGCCGCGGCCCCCAGCCTTCGGCTGCAGCCTCGCCTATGCGGCACTGCACCCCGCCTCAGTTGTGGGTCTGCAGACAAGTCATACAGACCCACACCCTACTTTGGGCCGCTTCCAAATGGGCTTTGGGCTAAAAGCCCCAAGAAGCGGCCCCACCTCGGATTCCTCTTGGCTTCACCGTGGTTGCCGAGGCCACGGCTACTGAGCCCCCCCGCCACGACAAGGCGGGAACCCGCGGGGGAGTGGCTGTTCAAACCTAAATTAAGATCATTGTTACCCATTGACGAGCAAATAAATAAATTGAATTGAATTGAATTGTGCTTTTCCTCTTTTTGTTTACGAACACAAACATAACCTACCTAAATAAATACGTACCTACTTGGTCATTTAATTTAGGACAAGTATAAATTACAAAATTCAAAAAATCGACAATCATAGCTAACAAGGTAAATTTAAAATTTAAAAAAAAACCCGACAGGATCAGAACACAATCCCCTCCCTCCCTCCCATCCCGATAATCCGCACACAGACACGTCAAATTTATATCACCCGTCTTTGCATCGGTTAAAAATACCCTGAGAAAAAAATACCTAAATCAAAATCGGTTTCTCCGTAGAGTTCTAATGCCACGACAAACACACAGTTAAACAAAGCTGTAGAATTCGCGGCCTAGGTACGAGTATATCCTTCAATACAAGTCGCATTATCAACCGATTCTCTATAAAAAAAAACTTTGTTACTTGACTGCCTCGGCGGCTCAGTTGGTAGTGAACCTGCCTTCTGAGCTTTTATGTGATGAACGTTTGTGTTTGTTCTAGGTATGTCTGGGTGTTAATATATACATGAAACCTGGTTAAGTGAGACATCAAGGGACCTGCAATGTCGTTTCACTTATAGAGGTATTTCACTTACCCAGTGTCTCAGAAATACAGGTATTAATAAATATCTGTCTCATTTACAGAGGGTTCCATTAATAGAGGTGACAGTACAGGTTATTTCATGAATTTGTGGGTAGAATAAGAATGAGTAAACAAACAATGTTATCTCAGTTACAGAGGTTTATGCATATAAAATTTACTCGCTGTCTCAGTTATAGAGGTAACTATGATGATAAATCGAAAGAACAAATCCCAGATATAGAGGCTTACCTCGTCCCACTAACAGAGGTAATTCAGTGCCAAAGTGTTGGGAAATCAGCATGAGTTCCAGTTATGGAGGTTTCTCACTTATCCAGGTCCCACTTAACCAAGTTTCACTGTATTTAAGTATAAAATAATAAATAAAAAAAGCCTTTATTAGACGGTTTGGCTAATTACTAGCTTGAAGCTCTAGAGTCTGTTGAGCGGCGGGCTAGGAGGCTCATATACGACGAAAAGCTAGTCGCTACGAGACTTCTGAGCCTTGAACATCGACGTAAAGTGGCGTGGTTGGCTATTTTCTACAGGCTGCATTTCGACGAGTGTGCGTTGGAACTGCATGACCTAATCCCTTCTTCCCCTTTTTACAGCAGAACAAGTCGGAAAACGCATACGTACCATCCCTACATAGTCACCTCCACCAACTCTTACTAAACGGTTTGCCTCCACCTTTCTAATACGGAGAATATAGGGAATGCAACACCTTGCCATCGTCTGTTTTCCCGACTAACTACTACCTGGGTATCTTCAAGGCTCGTGTGAATAAGTATACCTTCTACGTCGTCGCGCTCCATCTTAGACCACAATGTAGCTTAAGAGTCCCGTGATGCTCTAAAATTTCCATACAAACGCGCTACTCAAATTTCTTGAAAACCATTTGTCAGATTATGATGAAATTTAGCATGTACAATTAAATTAACAATATCTCTACCTCTATGTTCTTGTTTTTTTTTTTAAACGTTCTCAAGCGAAAATAGAGCTATGAAAAATATCCGCATTTTTAAGGGGTCTCTTTTGACTTATTTATTCAATAGGTAGACAAAGCAAATCAAAAATTCCATTACTTATGGAGATTGTCTACATCATTAGCTGTTAAATGAATCCATAAAACAAGGGAAATTCTTAGTTATAAGACTAAGAATGGTGACAGAAGTGCAAAAGTCATAAAAAAAATTGAAATTGCACTTTGTCACTCTGTAGATAACTTTAGAGGTTCGTCAGTATTATTAATCGCTCTCTTCGCTCGTCTTCTTCTTCTAGACGAAATGGCTATAGAATACCTTAAACCAATGCGAAGTTAGTCTAAAGTGGTCTGGTTAATACTTTATTACATTTATAACACTATGTTTGATTAGTAGCAAGGTCCCCAGGTTGGGTAAAGGCCTCCTCCAACGTATGTCCACTTTTCTCTATCCTGAGCTGTTTGCCACCACTTCGGACCAGCGACTTTTTTTTTTAATTTCTATATCTTTATATTTAAGTATGTATTTTAAAATACCTACGTACGTATATCAGTCTCTGGCAGATATACTCGTAGGTACAAGCTTTGCTTAATTTGGGGTCAGGCGACCGTGTGTGTAAGTATCCCGATTTTTTTTTTTTTTTTTATTGTTTTGAAAATATTGAGGACGTGTGGACTGTATAGGTTATTATTTTTATGAAAATGAAACGATGGTGGTTAATTAAAATTGTAGTACCTGGATAGCCGAGCTTTGCTCGGTATTTTTTTTATTTTTTAATTTTGTTTTTTGGATAATAAACAATTGATTTTAGTCTAACCTCAAAGCAAACACTCATTGACTTCGTGTTACTTAACAACGCCATCTGCTGTTGTGTCGTTAAAGCAATTACTCGTAGTTGCTCACAAAAATTGTATTATTGTTCGCCAATAGATGTCAGGAAGAGTCATATTTTTCAGTTGAGATTGATTATCGATAAAACACGAATAAAATTACATTTTCTAAAAATGATTCCTAGCTAGATCGATTTATCGCCCCCGAAACCCCCTATATACTAAATTGTATGAAAATCGTTGGAGCCGATTCCGAGATTCCAATTATATATATATATATATATATATATATATATACAAGAATTGCTCATTTAAAGATATAAGATTACACGAGAAAAATAAAAACAGGGCCTTTTTGAGACAGACAACGAACAGAACACTAGTAAAAAACAAAAGCTAAAACAAAAGATAAAGATAAAGATATTTTTATTTATATTTTTATTTTATGTCCTGCAATGTTATGCCTGAAGAGGCGTGCAAAATTATAATTATTATATAAAAGTATTTTATTATAAAAAAAACATGACATCTGCCTTTCAAAACATTTACTTTTAAAATATAAAGAAGGCCGTTCTCCAACTAGTGGAAGAAGGCCGACCTCCAGCCAGTCGCTAACAGAAACAATTACAAAAACTGACTCAACAAATAAAACCTGACTCGACATAGCTTAATAAAGATCCCCCCCCCCCCCCCTCAACCCCAAGGGCCGCTTTCTTGTCTTGTACTCGCTTCCTCTGACTGGAGAGGCAGGCCTTCTCCATCTAGACTATCATCGCTACCCAGCCGACGGCGACGGCACGCACCAATTTGTTCATTGTATGAACATAATGTGCGTATTGTATGTCATCTGCTACATGACTGGAACCCGGTGTATGGTGACAAGCTCGCCCCCTATCACATTTGGGACTGAATATCGTCCGGCGAAGTGTGGGTGTTGTATTACACCACTGCCAGCCCCCTCGAGGGAAAGGCGTGACAATATGTTATTTGTTATGTGATATTATTGTAGACAACAGGCGAAAAACTTGTAGCGTGTAAATCAGGCTTTTCTTTTTCCGTTAGGTAAGTTGCAATCAAAGTCAGAAAATTAAAAAAAAAAAAACAAGCTTCCAAATACCCCATGGGCCGTAAATAAGTATAAGTTTCTCTTATATGGTTAATCTTGGTATAGGTGACCGCGAGTAGCATTTACAGCTGAACGTTAGCATGGCACGGAGGGCTTGTTAAATGTTAGGTCCTGGTTTGTCTATAACATAGACATATCGCATGTCACAAGCTTTTGAGTGCTTAAAAACTTTAACACCAGGGCTAGTCACTCGGCCTCTACAAAATTCGTTTTTCTGTTAATATTTAGTTAAGCTGATAATTGGAAAACGCGTGTAATTGGAAAATTTTAGAATCGCCACATATAACCCCCTATAGATGCCCCACTACAGTTTCAAAAGTACATTGAAAATAGCAAACAAAAAAATACTACATAAGAAATCCAACTGTAGATGCTGCAAGTCAGGAACTCTATTCTGACGCACGAGGAGTTTATTTTTTATGTAGAATAGGTCGGCATTTGACCACCAACTCGCCTGATGTTAAGCGACGTTGTGGTCCAAGATGGAGCAGGACGACCTATAAGGTACTAATTCACTCTAGCCTTGAAGTTTTGTAGAGTGACAAAGGTACAAAGACGGCAGTTGAGTGAGGCGCTACAAGTGCGCTACTACTCAGACCCGTCTTCGGAACGGTTACACCGGACTACATCCCGAAACACGACTAGGTCATTTCACGGCATGGCTTGGTCCGGTGGGTGGTAACTAGCCACGGCCGAAGCCTCCCAACCAGAGTTTGCTACCCGGTTAGCACTACCCGGGGACCACGTGATTATCTTGGCCCCCTATTGTTAACGCTTAGATCTTTCTTGATAACTCTTGAAAAGAAGACTCCTTTCAAAAATTTCCTCCTTTCAGAAGTCTTCTTTCAAAAAACAAGAGAGACAAAGACAAAAAAATATTTCGACCTCAATAAAAATAGGCCTCACTATTATGACTTTTCAAACGAGAGATTATTATAGATTATTTAATTTATGATATTCTATCATAAATTCATCTTTCATGACTTTTCATGATGTCTTCGTCATTGTCTTCTTTTTTATCCATGATAATAATTTTAGGATGCATACAATTAGAAAAAACAGGTAACTTTATTAAAAGAAAAAACAAGTTATGTTTTTCGAGTGTATGTATGTTTGTATGTCTGTATGTGTGAGGTTTCTTTGGCACGCCCTACAGCCAGTGACGGATTAACCCTTAATCAAATTAAGCAATTGCCTAGGGCATCACATCTGGGGGGGCACCAGAAGAAACAAAAAAAAATCCGTCCTTAGGTCCTTAGGGCATCACGAATCACGTCTCACTCTCACGTCACCAAAAACCATACCAAAAAAAGTTTCTAGGACTAATTTGAAAATTCGCGCGTTTTAAGCAGACATACATACCTACCTAAGAGTCCGACCTAGAGTCATAACCCAGCTCCCGCTTGCCCACTCGCTGCGGCACCTACTCCACTTCTAAGGTACGTTACATCTCATCATCTTATTTTACAAAAAACTAATGATTCTAGTTGACATACGGATAGGGGGGCCCACAGGCGTGGATTGCTTAGGGCATCAAGTAGTCTTAATCCGTCACTGCCTACAGCCTAAACAGCTTGATGTATTTCGACATGTGAGGTGTCATTTGAATCGTCTTGATAGTGGAAGTGACATAGGGTACAACATTTTGCAGCCGGGTTTTTGTTTTTCTTTTATTAATGTTACTTGTTTGTTTGTTACTCGTTCACGCCTCAACTGCTAAACAGATTGTGACGAAATTTTGCATACACGTTTTCAGAGGTACAGAAAAAGACATAGTGTAACTTGTGCCAAAACAAAGGCTCCTGTGAGACCACGAGTGAAACCGTTACACACAGCTAGTTACTATAATAAATTAAATAAATATCTTAACTCTTATGCTTACATATAATTGAACTCACATGAATTAGAATATGTGAGTATGCAATGATTATTTTAAGTTAAGTTTTTGCCCTATTTATCGCCTGACAAACAGGACTACCTAGTTCAGGCAAAATTCTTTTATTGTTCCTAAAAAAAAGTTTGTATCTTTCACCATGTAGTTTTTGAAATAAAAAAATATTATTATTATAAACAATATTTTATTTTGCATTCCCGGAGGCTTAACACGAGATAGATAGATAGATAAACTCTTTATTGTTCACACCACAGATAACAAAACAACAAGAGAAAAATAATGACAAAACTTATTAAATAGTGTAACAACTGGCGGCCTTATCACTAAAAAAGTTTTCGTTAACTTGATAGTTAACGAAAACTTTTTAAATTTTCGTTTGGCTTCATATATTTAACCTAGTTCCTTAACGTTTCCGCCAGGGGCGCTTTATTTGAAATGTATGGAGCCGAACGAAAACGAAAACAGTTTTCGTAGGTGCCTATCAAATCTCACGGTAATCCATCCATCCATCCATCAGCCATAGGACGTTCACTGCTGGACATAGGCCTCCCCCATAGATCTCCAGTAAGACCGGTTGGTAGCGGCCTGCATCCAGCGCGATCCTGCGGTCTTTGATTAGGTCATCCGTCCACCTTGTGGGTGGACGTCCTACGCTGCACTTGTCGGTACGTAAACTCATGGTAAGGGTGCTGCAAAATTTATAGAGTTATAGAGTCATGCCTACAGCACGCTCGAAACGCTTTGGTTCCTCATTTCTCATACGGACCGCTAGAGTGTGGAATACTCTGCCAGAGTGTGTGTTCCCTGACACTTATAATCTGAGTGTCTTCAAGTCTCGAGCGAATCGGTTCCTTCTAGGCAAGCGTGCTCCATCGTAGGCCGCATCACTGCTTATCATCAGGCATGTTGGCGGCCAAACGCAAGCCTATTATGTATAAAAAAAAGAGGTATACTTTACTAGCACAGTACGAATAAACAATGAGGCAACCTTAAAATCGAGGAAAAAACAAAAAAAAAATCGTTGATCGTCAACAAAATGTACTAGAGAAGAAGCGGTATCTTCAGAAGTTAATCAGCGCGCCTAAATGTGCCTATTGCTCATGGCAAGGAAAGCTGGCTCGAACTAAGTACTATAAAGTATGGTATTTGCCATCAAATGACGGTAGTACTATAATTTATCTTTTATTTGAACAAGTGGGTACTAGGAAGTTATCTTTTGTTGCGGGTTAGTATATAATGGCGTATTTCGGTCCCGCGGTTACTAATCAAGGGAACGACGACTTGCGACATGAAAGCGGTCGTTTTAGTCATACTCGGCTGTGTGAGTACACTCTTTTTATCTGACTTAAAAAAACATTAACATCATGTTACGTACTTAAGAGTCCGGCGACCTAACTAACTGCGACCTAGGCGACCTAGACTAACTTCGCATTGGCTTAAGGTATTCTATCGCCATTTCGTTTAGAAGAAGAAGACGAGCGAAGAGAGCAAGTTTAGAAACTGACGAGCCTCTAAAGTTACCTACAAAGTGACAAAGTGCAATTTCAATTTTTTTATGACTTTTGCACTTCTGTAATCAGTACCTGGATGGCCGAGCTTTGCTCGGTATTTTATTTTTATTTTTTAATTGTGTTTTTTGGATAATAAACAATTGATTTTAGTCTAACCTCAAAGCAAACACTCATTGACTTCGTGTTACTTAACAACGCCATCTGCTGTTGTGTCGTTAAAGCAATTAGTTGCTCACAAAAAATAGTAGTATTATTATTCGCCAATAGATGTCAGGAAGAGTCATATTTTTCAGTTGAGATTGATTATCGATAAAACACGAATAAAATGATATTTTCTAAACATGATTCCTAGCTAGATCGATTTATCGCCCCCGAAACCCCCTATATACTAATTTGTATGAAAATCGTTGGAGCCGATTCCGAGATTCCAATTATATATATATATAATTATATATATACAAGAATTGCTCATTTAAAGGTATAAGATTCTTAAGTAACTAAGATTTTTTCTTGTATTATGGATTCATTTAACAGCTAATGATGTAGACAACCTCCCTATGTAATGGAATTTTTGATTTGCTTTGTCTACCTATTGAATAAATGAGTCAAAAGTGACCCCTTAAAAATGCGGATATTTTTCATAGCTCTATTTTAGCTTGAGAACGTTTTTAAAAAAACCAAGAACATAGGGGCAAAGATATTGTTAATTTAATTGTACATGCTAAATTTCATCATAATCTGACAAATGGTTTTCAAGAAATTTGAGTAGCGCGTTTGTATGGAAATTTCAGAGCGTCGCGGCCCTCTCCAGACTCGTCATACCACGATTTTCTACTTACACAAATGTTATTTAAGCCGCTTCATTTAAAGTTGAAAATCGAATTTCAAATTTGATGGTAAACTGAGATCGGCGCCTAGAACTACTTTTATTGTCGTTTTTTTTTTGGTGTCGTAATAAAAACACAAAAAAAAAAAAAATAAGTCACTCGGTTAAATTTATGTGATGAACATTTGTGTTTGTTCTATGTCTGAAGTATGTACCTAGTCTAGCCATAAGTTCTGTTACAAATTGAAATGCATTTTTTTTACAGTAATGTAGTAGTAATTAATAAAAGTTATGTACACATGTATTGAAGTCTTAACAAAAATATAACTATTATTTTATTCAAAATTACCACATTTGGCCAAGGCCAAAGGTGGTAATTTTGACTGTATCTTTGTACAGGACTGAAGGCCTGTATCAAGATACAGGCCTTCAGTCGGTCTGGCCAAGAATCTATGGATTTACGGACTGTTTCGATATGAAATTTAGCCACTGCTTGCTTCAAAGATTTCTTAAGTGACTCTATGTCGGTGTGTCGTGTAGAGCAGGTTATGCCCTCTAAAACTGACCATAATTTGTAGTCCAGGAGGTTTAGATCTGGGCTAGAGGAGGGCCAGTCTTCAGCCCTTATAAAGTCCGAAACATTGGCTTCCAGCCAGGCTTGGGTAGTTCGCGCCTTGCGACCAGGTGCAGAGTCTTGTTGGAAACTCCACGGTGGATTTTTAAAAAGTGTATTGCTAAGGGGATTTACAACACCATCTAAGACGGTCTCTTGATACACTTTGGCTGAAGTTTTCACCCCTTTCTCACAAATATGAAGCTTTGTGACGCCGTGATAGGATACCCCCACCAAACCATGACTGACGCAGGATGATGACCACGCTGTACCTTTCCGACCACTTCCGTAGCTTCTTTAGAGCTGTGAGCATACACTTTGTCGTTTTGCTTGTTGTAGTGCTCTTCTATCGTGAAATTTTTTTCGTCGGTAAAAAGGATATTTCTGTAACTTTCACCTGCGTAACGGGATAGAAGACGTTTTGATCTATCCACTCTCTTTAACTGCAGCGATTGATTAAGGGCATGTCCTGTATATCGGCAATATGCACCAAGCTTCAGGTCTTGTTTTAATATACGCGACAAAGTCCTAGCGGGTATCTTCATTTCTCGCGATAAGAGTTTTTGTTTCCTCAGTGAGGTTTCGGCGAATTCTGGCTGTAACAGCATTGACAGCCTTAGTAGTTCTCATCGCACGCGGCCGCCCCGATCTTTTATGGTCTTCAACAGAGAAAGTGTAGGTATATCTGTCGATACTACGATATATGAACATACGGCTGATACCAATATTTTGAAGAGTCTTGAAAATTACCGACGGTTCCATACCCACTCTGTGCAACGCAATCACTGCAATCCTGTTTTCTTTGACACTCCATTCCATGTTGTAAATTTAATAATAATCACGAAAAATAAATGTGAAATGGCGAGAAATTAATTGTAGTTTTACATACATACATAAACTCAAAAAAATAGCCCTTGTTCTTGCGCAGCATAAAAGCCTTGATGCATTTTGACATGTGAGGTGTCATTTCACAAACGACTTATTTGACTTGTTCGGTCTTAATCTTAGTACAGCTATCCTATCTTTATTTAAAGTTACATCCTGTATGAACATACACACATACAAATCCGAGTGTCCTTGTGGACTCAGACCTCGTTTCGCTTCTTAAGAGTCCCGCGACGCGCTTGTCAAATTTTTTGGAAACTATTTGTCAGATTATGATGAAATTTAGCATGTACAATTAAATGAACTATATCTCCGCGCCTATGTTCTTAGTTTTTTTTTTTTAATAAACGTCCTTTTGACTGATTTATTCAATAGATATACCAAGCAAATTAAAAATCTCTAAACATAGGGAAGTTGTCTACATCATTAGCTTTTAATAAATCCATAATACATAAGAAATTCTTAGTTATTTAAGAATGATTACAGAAGTACAAAAGTCATAAAAAAATGAAATCGCACTTTGTCACTCTGTAGGTAACTTTAGACGCTCGTCAGTGTCATTACTTGCTCTCTTCGCTCGTAGTCTTCTCCTAGACGAAATGGCTATAGAAAACCTTAAGCCAATGCGAAGTTAGTCTAAAATAGTCGCCGGACTCTTAAGAAATTTTTAAGAACCAAATTAATTGATAATCCTTGTTACAGTTTGCTGTGTCAACTCTAGCACACAACGTAGGTATGTACAGTTCTCTTTCCTACCTCACTCTCTCGGTTTCTCTTCTCGCTCGCTTCTCGACTTATGTAAAGAGAAGAGATATGTTCTCTTTACTATAGCGATGATAGCCTAGTTGAAGAAGGCTCGCCTCTCAAGCCAGAGGGAGCGGGTTCAAACCCCGCCAACGCAACGGTACGCACCAATTCGTTCATTGTGTGAACATATGTGCGTTTTATGTGTCATCTGTTACGTTACTGGAGCCCGGTGTATGGCGACCGGCTCGCCCCCTGTCACATTTGGGACTGAATATCGTCCGGCGAAGTGTGGGTGTTGAATTAAACCTCTGTCAGCCCCTTCGGAGGAATGGCGTGATGATTTGTATGTATGTACATAAGTCGAACGAGCGAGCGTGGGCGAACGAAACGTTTCTGCTTTAGCATGTTTTCGTCGGCCCGGCTTTTCCTCAACAGGTCACTTCTCAGGCGATTTTTATGAAATTTTGTGAATAGGTTCGATAATTATAGGTAGGTACATAAGTAGTTTTTTTTGTCAAGGCAGCTTGTTTTTAATGGCGGAGTAATGAATTTAAATACAAAAAAATTCATATATCCGCCATTTTGAAAAATGTTACTTGTATTTTAAGAAATCCAGAACATTAAATTAAACAATAGCGCAGGGACACAAAAAGCTTTTTATCTCGCGGAACCACGCGTTCAATCTGGGAAATTCGGACAATTACAAAAGATTCAAGTGAACACCCTATTATTCAATAGATAAAAACATCATAAAAACGGTGAACAACAATTGCTTTCCAGTAAGATGTCTTTTATTCCGGATTTTAACAATGGGACGCACGCACGGGCGGCTAATATTTTCTAATCTGCGTTACCTATCGGTAGTTGTAAACAAACATCGCCATAGATTAGCGTAAAGTTTCTTCATCGGCTGCGACTGGCGTAACAATATGTTCGTAGTAAGTACAAATTAAAAATAAAACTATTATATTAAAACAATATTTTGTATTAACAGGTCCTAGAATAAGGAGTCAACATGGATACGAACAAAAGTTTCAATCAGGGTATAATAATAAAAGAAGACATAAGTCAGGAAGTGGGATAGAACCGGGTTCATGGGGAGGGAGTGGATCAGGAGCGGGTTCTGGGGCAGGGAGTGGATCAGGAGCGGGTTCTGGGGCAGGTAGTGGATCAGGAGCAGGCTCTGGAGCAGGTAGTGGATCCGGAGCAGGTTCTGGGGCAGGTAGTGGATCAGGAGCGGGTTCTGGGGCAGGGAGTGGATCAGGAGCGGGCTCTGGGGCAGGTAGTGGATCAGGAGCGGGCTCTGGGGCAGGTAGTGGATCAGGAGCGGGTTCTGGAGCAAGTAGGGGAACAGGAGCGGGCTCTGGGGCAGGTAGTGGATCAGGATATGGATCAGGTTATGGGGCAGGTAGGGGAACAGGATATGGATCAGGCTCAGGTTTTAGCAATTATCCTGGAGGATATTACGGAGATTATGGATATGGCAATGGAAATCAATATAGAAGAAATTATGGGCAAGGAGCCGGTCCGGCGGCATGGAGTGTATCAGATTCTGGGGTTGATTATGAATATGAAAGAGATTATTTGAATGGATATAAATTACCTGTAAGCTATGGGACAGAAGTAGGATATGGAGGAGGGAGTGGATCAGACTCTGGGGCAGGAAGTAGATCAGACATAGGTTTTGGAAATTATTATGACTATGGGAATAGGTATGTGGGTGGTTATGGGACAGGAGCAGGTTCTGGGGCGGGAAGTGCATCTGGATCGGGTTCTGGGGCAGGAAGTGGATCTGGAGCTGGTTCTGGGGCAGGTAGTAGATCTGGAGCAGGTTCTGGGGCAGGAAGTGGATCTGGAGCAGGTTCTGGGGCAGGAAGTGGATCTGGAGCAGGTTCTGGGGCAGGGAGTGGATCTGGAGCAGGTTCTGGGGCAGGAAGTGGATCTGGAGCAGGTTCTGGAGCAGGAAGTGGATCTGGATCAGGTTCCGGGGCAGGGAGTGGGTCTGGATCAGGTTCTGGGGCAGGGAGTGGGTCTGGATCAGGTTCTGGGGCAGGAAGTAGATCAGACATAGATTTTGGGAATTATTATGACTATGGGAATAGGTATGTGGGTGGTTATGGGACAGGAGCAGGTTCTGGGGCGGGAAGTGGATCTGGAGCTGGTTCTGGGGCCGGTAGTGGATCTGGAGCAGGTTCTGGGGCAGGAAGTGGATCTGGATCAGGTTCCGGGGCAGGGAGTGGGTCTGGATCAGGTTCTGGGGCAGGAAGTGGATCTGGATCAGGTTCTGGGGCAGGGAATGGGTCTGGATCAGGTTCCGGAACAGGAAGTGGATCTGGATCAGGTTCCGGGGCAGGGAGTGGGTCTGGATCAGGTTCTGGGGCAGGAAGTGGATCTGGATCAGGTTCTGGGGCAGGGAGTGGGTCTGGATCAGGTTCTGGGGCAGGAAGTGGGTCTGGATCAGGTTCTGGGGCAGGAAGTGGGTCTGGATCAGGTTCCGGGGCAGGGAGTGGATCTGGATCAGGTTCTGGGGCAGGAAGTGGATCTGGATCAGGTTCTGGGGCAGGGAGTGGGTCTGGATCAGGTTCCGGGGCAGGGAGTGGGTCTGGATCAGGCTCTGGGGCAGGGAGTGGGTCAGGATCAGGTACAGGAGCCGGTAGTGGGTCCGGATCAGGATACGGTTCTGGTACAGGGGATGGAAAAGGATCCGGTCATAAGGGAAGACATGGACATCATGGTCATGCAGCAGGGAAAGACTCGAGATCAGGATCAAGTTCTGGGGCAGGGAGCGAATCGTCATCAGGCTCTGGAGCTGGTGGTAGAAAAGGATCAGGAGTCGGACCTAAGGAATCATATGAATATTCATATGATGAATATTCAAATGAATCAGATGAATATGTATTTTTGGGAGAAAAACCTGGATCCAATACTGGTAAGCCACTATTTTTTTCTACTATATACGAGTAATTTTTCAAATATAGCAATACAGCATGTTACAAAAACCCTGTTGTAATATAATTGAGGGGAATGGACACACATTTTTTTTTTAGAAAAATGCTTACAAATCTGTATCATATGTTGGCGGCTTTTATTCTAAGAAAGTGACGGCGAATAGTTTACAAATAAAACCGACGCGATTAGTGGCTGTCTTTGTGCTTTTAGGAGAGCGGGCCGCGATGTTCTTGCAATTTTTTTGAGTCAATATTAAATTTAAACTAGCATAATTGCATCCTCCAGTCGACACTGGATGCGCAACTCGCGGAAGCAACAGGGTTGTTGTAAGATTAGCCTAGCCTAGTCAGTAGCGAGGATGTTTTACAAGCAGGAGGTCAGTTCGCTTCCCACCCGAGCAGAGGTTTGAATCACGAACTTAAAAATAGGCAGTAGTACGGTGTATTTTTCTAAATAATGTTATATATGACGGCGCGTGACATCATTAAATAATGAAACTCAGTTTGAGAGTTGTTAATCGATAGTTTTAATCTGTGGTTTTTGACGATTAATCGATTTGTTTATGGTAATTTAGAGCGGTTAGCACCGAATTTAGTTGCGTTTGGGATTTCGGGCGAACGTCATGCCTGTCAGTGAGTGGTTGACAGGACTGGGTTGAAAGCGGTCGCACGCAATGGTCATTCGTAAACCCATTACTCTAAATCGCCAATTATCTTTGTGATCATTCATTAACCAAGTAGTCTGAGTGACTGTATAATTAAAATAGTGAAAAGCCTACATTGCTGTCCCCTTATTTCAAAGTTCCTGAAGTTTGACGCCAACCATAGATGCCCGTGATAGCGAGTTCATGGATCAGAAATCAGATAAAACACCTCGGCCTACTAGATTTTCCCCGTCATCAAAAGTGGAAGGTCACAGCGCGGCGGCCTTTCCTATGTTTCTCCGACATCAGTGGGATCAGAGGCAACGGCATGGCTCCTTCCTTAATTTCCCCGACATCAGAAGTGGGATCGGGATGTGACAGCTTGGCTCCTTTCTCTACATTTCCCCGACATAATACTAGATAAGTGTTCAGAATGATAGGTATAATACTGTTTTAGAAATGATGTTATACTATTTGTAACATTATAAATACTTAAACCTATTTTGCAGCGCCCTTACAGGGTCTTTGTACTTGCACTTAGACTAAGCACTATGCAGCACAGTATTTTGGCAAATAAATAAATAAATATTTTTGGGGTAGGCTGTTCGTTGTCTTTTGTCTTTGAAAATTTAAACTCCAATGAAACTTGATGACTTGACCATCTATAAATTTTGATAGATTTTATTTCCAGATTGCCACGCCATCTAGTTTAAATAAAAGAAACTGGTGGTGAATTTCATCATCCTCATAATTTAGAAGACTTCTTTTTTATGCTTTTGTTTGGCACGCGCTTTTGCGGTAAAGGAAAGTATTGTGGGGAAACCGGTATGTCCTAGAATTATCCATTCGATAGACATATGAGATGTCACATGTCTATCGAATGGATATCGAATGATATGAATGGTTGTTGGATGCAACAACCCACACTGAGCCAGCTTAATGAATAACAGCTCAACAGCCCTCGATGTAGAGTAGGTTGAGGTCCCTAAATTGGAGGTTTGTGGCAGGAAACCAGTTTTTCTTTTTTCTGTCTTTATTATTACTTTGTTATGTGTTTTTTTTTTTGTTTCGTGTTGCAAATAAAGAATATATTTTATTCTCTATTCTATAAATTGGGACGTGCAAGACTGTTATGATAATAATGCTTTTGTTTATACATAATAAAACTATGTTTTGTGTGTAAAACGTATTGCGTTTGATATTTTACTCCATACAAAGCTTCACAATGCATTGATTCTTACGTTGAAAATTGCCAAACGTGGGGCTGAGCTACCCACGTCCATACGAGTGTACTCTATTTTGATTCCCTACACGTGGTCCCCGGGTAGTGCTAACCGGGTAGCAAACTGGTGGGAGGCTTCGGCCGTGGCTAGTTACCACCCACCGGACCAAGCCATGCCGTGAAATGACCTAGTCGTGTTTCGGAATGTAGTCCGGTGTAACCGTTCCGAAGACGGGTCTGAGCAGTAGCGCACTTGTAGCGTCTCACTCAACTGACGTCTTTGTTCTTTTCACTCTACAAAACTTCAAGGCTACGACCTATAAGGTACTTATTCACTCAATAAGTCGTGCTCCATCTTAGACCACAACGTTGCTTAACATCAGGCGAGTTGGTGGTCAAACGCCGACCTATAACTACATAAAATAAAATAAAAAAGCCTATTTGAAAGCAAATCAAAAATCCCTTTACACAGGGAGGTTGTCTACATCATTAGCTTTTAAATGAGTTTATAAAACAAGGGAAATTCTTTGTTATTTAAGAATGATCACAGAAGTGCAAAAGTCATAAAAATTGACAAAAAAAATTAAATTTCACTTTGTCACTCTGTAGGTAACTATAGGGGCTCGTCAGTATCATTACTTGCTCTCTTCGTTCGTAGTCTTCTTCTAGGCGAAATGGCTATAGAAATTAACCTTAAGCCAATTTTATTTAATTTTAGTCTAAAGTGGTCGCCGGACTCCTAAGATTTTATCCTAACTGACCAAACTCTGATTTCCATTTGGCCTAAATTTTTCAACTGCCTAAGTCCTTGCGTAACTATATTAGTTTAATCTACTTCTAGCTAGCTCATACCAATTTTTTTACAAGAACCTTAAGTGATTCCTGATAATCTTAACTTCATGTATTTTAAAACTAGTTAAGCAAGACACCTGCAATTCTTATATTTAGTACAAATGGCGATGATAGGCTGACTGTTTGCTTGCAGTTTTACACTCTTTAATCATATTTATTTCAAAAAAATATGTCCGAACAGCGCTTCCTCAGTTTGCGCAGTATGGCTGGCTGACGTGCGGCTGATTAAAAATGCGCTTTAACCGACTTCCAAAAAGGATAATGTTCTGAACTCGACTGCATGTATGTTAAATCAATTTTAATGGTTTTTTTTCTTGTGTGATAGATCATACTTTAGAGGTAGGTAGCCCATATAATTTTTATATAAATCGGTCAAGCAGTTGACCGGAAGTCAGTACTTAAATACTGACTTCCCGTCCTGTAATTCGTCATCCATTTTTTTATTATTTTTTTATTTACTTTCCTTTAATATTATGTTTGCTACAGTATGGCGCTAGCTCAACATTCAGTTTACTCAAAACGCGGCCCAGAGTCAGCCAGCGGACAGTCAACTGCTGTCAGACAGACAGTTCACCTAATCAGGACGAAGCTTTATTTAAGACTTTCAATGACATTAAGCAGTCAACATCAACAAAATCTGAAATCAACCAACTACAAAGTAGTAAATCTTTGCAGGATCAACCAAACCAACTCCTTCGAAATCTCCATCAAGCTCATCGCAGCCACCTTCAAAGCCATCGAAGCCATCAAAGCCATCGAAGCCATCAAGCACATCGCAGCCATCAAGCAAATCGACACCATCAACGTCTTCACAGTCTACTACAAAGACTTCTTCAACGTCAAAGTCAACCTTAACTCCAGGGTCAACGTCGCAATCTTCCGCAACCTCTACCTCAACCTCAAAAACAAAGGGTGGTAAAGGAGGAAACGGACAAGGATCAAGTACAACGACATCATCAGCAGCGTCAGGTACAACTCATGCTCAGAGCCGTCATTAACCTATTGGAGGCCCTGGTCATACTAAGATAATGGGGCCCCTATGACTTTGACAGAATACTATTTTGTTAGAATAGACAAAGAAAGTAATAAACAAGGTTAAATATTTATTTTTATTAACAATCACGATGTAGAATTTGTGTGCGCGCGCATCGTAAAAATTCACTCTCATCATTTTTCTCTATCGCGCCAAAAGAAGTTTAACTTCAAAAACAATCAAAATCCATTCGTAAACTACGATACCACAGACTCACACACAGAGACACGTCAAACTTATAAAGTGTATGTATGTATATGTAAGGCGCAACGCTAGTGTAAGACGTATCCCCTACGAGTAAGCCCGTAAGGGCTAACACAACTCACCGCTATGTTTTTTGACGCGTACAATGTTTTTTGCAAACCCGACTGCACAAGAAGAAGGGGTTATGTTTTTCAAGTGTATGTATGTATGTTTGGGGGTATGTATGTATGAGGTTTCTTTGGCACAGCCTACAGCCTAAACAGCTAGATGGACTTCGACATGTGAGGTGTCATTAGAGTCGTCTATGAATGAAGTGACTTATACAACATTTTGCAGCCGGATTTCTTTTTCTTTTAAAAATGTTACTTGTTTATTGTGTAGCTGCAGCAGCGTCGAGTACAGGTGGCGCGAGCTCTGCCAGCTCGGCATCCAGCAGCAGCTCGGCATCCAGCAGCTCGGCATCTAGCAGCTCGTCAGCCAGCTCGGCAGCCAGCTCGTCAGCCAGCTCGTTCGGTGGTTTCTCAAGTAAGTCCATATTTGACACGCAAAAGGCAATGGCTATGATAGCTGTTGAGATACTAATGACTCTGTGGGCCTTATAGCCGACGTCTGACTCCTCCACAAGTCGCATCCCTCAAGCATTCTCGTGAAATTTTGTGAGCAGGTTCGATAATTTTACAGATTTTTGTTAACGAGTCAGTGTTTGGTTTATTGACCCTCTTTACAAAATTTCAAGAGAATCGGTCATGAAATGCGACCTGTAGGGAAAGACAAAGATACGAACAAAGATCCGGACAGAATTCGGACATAAGAAAGCATTTGTATCGAAGCTGAAGCATAGACGCTTCGCTCGCTAATGCTCGCTCGGTCGAAAAGTATTGCCACAAGACAAAATACAAACAACCAAACACACAAGTTCCAAACAAAAAACGTTAAGAGGGCCGCGCGCTCTGAAATTTCCATACAAACGCGCTACTCAAATTTCTTGAAAACCATTTGTCAGATTATGATGAAATTTAGCATACAATTAAATTAACAATATCTCTGCCCCTATGTTCTTAGTTTTTTTGACGTGACAACGTCTTATAATTCGATAGAGCCGGCTGCACGCACGAAAAAACATGACGTCATGCGGCGTTACCTCGCTCTGAGGCGTTCCATGTAAGGCTTGAAGTGCAAGCGAGAGCGCGGAACGAGCGACAAAGAAGCACAATCGGCCTTTGCGTTCGGCAGCGTTCGACATCCGTCTCTCTCCTACTTGAGTGAGCACGTTGTCACGTTCAACTGTCGTCAGTAAACCGACTTTACAGACAACCTATTTTTACGATACCTAAAATAGAGGTATGAAAAATAACCGCATTTTTAAGGGGTCTCTTTTGACTGATTTATTCAATAGGTAGACAAAGCAAATCAAAAATTCCATTACATAGGGAGGTTGTCTACATCATTAACTGTTAAATGAATCCATAATACAAGGGAAATTCTTAGTTATTTAAGAATGATTACAGAAGTGCAAAAGTCATAAAAAAAATGAAATTGCACTTTGTCACTCTGTAGGTAACTTTAGAGGCTCGTCAGTATCATTACTCGCTCTCTTCGCTCGTAGTCTTCTTCTAGACGAAATGGCTATAGAATACTTTAATTAAGCCAATGCGAAGTTAGTCTAGGTGGCATAGGTCGAAGTTAGTTAGGTCGCCGGACTCTTAAGCAACTTGATAGACGAGTCTGCCCGCGTGGACTGACTACTTGGTTACTAGGTTTGCTGCAGCGCTAAAACATCCTTACTAATTATAAAAGTTAAAGTAAGTCTGTCTGTCTGTCTGTTTGTAGGCTTTTCACGGTTAAACGACTAAACGTATCTTGATGAAATTTGATACATAATTGCAGTATTATACAAGGAAGGTTTTTGGATACTTTTTTCTGAATAAAAATATATTTTTATCATGAAATTCTGTAAATTAATAAAAAAACCGCGCCGCTTACCAAATGCGTCAGACAACATCACAGAATACTACGTAGTCGTTACTAAAATAACAACTGACAACTAAAATTAAAATTCCGCTCAAAACCAGCCTGATTTTTTTTTATTTAATGTTGGACTCTGATCACGTAGAGTCGGACTCTGATTCACGAGGAGGGTTTAATAAACCCTCCTCGAGAAATACTGTATCCTACTATCCTACTATCCTACTTCCTACTATCCTATCCTATCCTACTAATATTATAAACGCGAAAGTTTGTATGGACGAATGGATGGATGGATGTTTGTTATTCTTTCACGCCAGAACGTCTGAACAGATCTGGATGAAATTTGGCACAGAGATAGATTATAGTCCAGAATAGCACATAGGATACTTTTTAACCGCGGGTGAAACCGCGGGGCGCAGCTAGTCCATAATATGGATACTATTTTCTGAGTAAACGCGAACGAAGTTGCGGTCAACAGCTAATGGTATAATATGTATAACCAAACTAGCACTAGATCGCTTGAAGAGGATCGTCTTCTCGCTCCGTACACCACCACACTACATACGTGTTGAAGCCACACACAGAATGCAATGTTTATACCCGACTGCGCAAGAAGAAGGGGATAAGTTTTTCGAGTGTGTGTATGTATGTAGCCTAGTGAAGCGATGATAGCCTAGTTGGAGAAGGTCCGCCTCTCAAGCCAGAGGGAGCGGGTTTAAACCCAGCCGACGACGTCACGCATCAATTTGTTCATTGTGTGAGCATAATATGTGCGTATGTCATCTGCTTCATGACTGAAGCCCGGTGTATGGCGACAGGCTCGCTCCCTGTTTCATTTTAAGACCGAATAGCGTCCGGCGAAGTGTGAGTGTTGTATTACACATCTGCCAGCCCCCTCGGAGAAAAGGCGCGATGATATGTTATGCTTGTATGTGGGTATGTATGAATGTTTGAGGTTTCTTTGGCACGCCCTACAGCCTAAACAGCTTGATGTATTTCTACATGTGAGGTGTCATTTGAATCGTCTTGATAGTGGAAGTGACATAGGGTACAACATTTTGCAGCCGGGTTTCTGTTTTTCTTCAAATAATGTTACTTGTTCACTTTGATTTCGAACGAGTTCTATGTAAACGTTACCTAATTTGTTTTCGCAGGTTTCCAGAGCAACGCGCAACTGAGCGAACTGTTCACGGTCATCGTGACTAACGTACAGAAGATCCTGTCAGGTGGAGCGAGCGGTGACAGCAACGATCTGAACTTCGGAAGCGTCTGCAACTCGATACAAAATGCCGACTGGGCCCAGATCACGGATACCTTCCAGGAGTACTACAAGAACATCATCAGTAAGCATTAATATTAATTTAACCGGTAGTTGGACTACTGGCGTATATATATCCCAGCGCGCGGCGGAGACTATTGGTACTAAGACCACGGGAATAGATAGCGCCAGTGGCGCGCACTGACAAAATCCTTTTTTTTTTACCTTGGGTTAATCCTTTACGGATACCACCAACAGCCCGGGTATGGGCACGGAGTGGTTATGTGGGAATCCCGCCACTGACGGCCTACCCACCAAAACCCAAGGGTGTTCGTGCCACCTCGGCGCAAAAGGTTGGGGCTAAGGGGACGCTTTCGTATTCTTCCACGGCCTCGACAGCGCTAGTCCTTTCGGGCACCACCCCGAGCTTGCGCTCTCTCCCTCTCGATGACGATGTATCGAACACCAGACACGTCATCATCATTCACCTCTTCGGGGACCAATTTGCCCGTGGGCGCCAGCCAGCACCCGTGTCTAGGCGCCCATGGTCCCCATGCGACGGGTCAGATGAGTGGCCCCGCCGTCTGGCACTTCGGCCGCAGAGGATAGAGAGAGCAGCAACGATACACCGACACGCCTCTTCCTCTGCGGCCCCTCCGCGTCCGCCATCGAACTCACAAAATCCTGCCTCAACTAAGGGTTGTCTACATTAAAGGCGCTGGCCCACCGCGGTGCACGGAGAGGCTACGCACGTGTGTCTAGCTTCGCTTTGCAAGGCAATGTATGTCATAGTATCCACCGCAACCCACGGACACACTACGCATGAATGTGAGATTAATGACGTCATGGGTACACGCGTGGCTTGTTCGAATATGGCGCCCACGCAGCTCCACGATGTCAACGCTACGCACGCGGGAAGTGGGATGGGTGGGGAAGCGACACCTGGCGTATGATTTAAAACTGTGCTGCGCTACAGTTGTACGTAGTCGTGGGTTCATATTCGTGTATAGCGTGTGCTGCAGTGGAAACGTAGACCCACGTTGTCTAACAACCGGAGACACGCAGATAAAATGCGCCGCGTGGCCGTGACAAACGTGCGCCGCGATGGGCCAGCGCCTTAATACCTATCACACTAACACATTCTTTTGTCTTTTTCGACCGAGTTCAAAACTTTAAAAGAATGGAGAAGACACGGTTATTCTGAGGGTATACAACGTTTATTGCTGAGGGGGTAATATTATGAAAGCGAAATTTTTGGATGGGCGTCTGTATGCTTGTTACACAATCACGCCAGAGCTGCTGGATAAAATTCGCACGGAGATATATTCTAGTCTGAAATAGCACATATGATACTTATTAACTGTCACAATTGGGACTAAATATCGTCTGGCGAAGTGTGGGTGTTGTACACTTCTGCGCCAGCCTCTTCGGAGGTCAGGCGTGACGATTGTGTTATTTATAGTAAGGTTAAGGTAATAGCAAAGGATACGATTTTTTTACAAGCCATTATAGCCTAGTTGGAGAAGGCCTCTTAAGCCAGAGGGAGCGAGTTCAAACCCAGCCGACGGCATGCACCAATTTGTTCATTGTGTGAACATTTGTGCGTGTTATATGTCATTTGCAACATGATTGAAGAGGTGTATGGCGACAGGCTCGCCCCCTGTCACATTTGGGACAGAATATCGTCCGTCAAAGTGAGGGTGTTGTATTACACATCTGCCAACCCTCTCGGGGGAAAGGCGTGACGATAAGTCAAACCGGTCATAACTCTTGCTATTTTTAACGTGCATTTTCTTGGTATCTTTGCATGAATACTTATAAGTGTGTGTACATGCCCTTCAATTATCATCCATCATCCATCCATCCATCAGCCATAGGACGTCCACTGCTGGACATAGGCCTCCCCCATAGATCTCCAATAAGACCGGCTTGTAGCGGCCTGCATCCAGAGCGATCCTGCGGTCTTGATAAGGTCATCCGTCCACCTTGTGAGTAGACGTCCTACGCTGTGCTTGCCGGTACAGGTCTCCACTCGAGAACCTTTTGACCCCATCGGTCATCAGTCCTTCGTGCTATGTGCCTGCCCACTGCCATTTTAACTTGCCAATCCGCTGGACTATGTCGGTAACTTTGGTTCGTCTACGGATCCTTCAATTATGCAACAGAGTTTTTGTAAAGTGTTAATTATCTTCAATTTCCACAGGTATACAAGAAGGCTTCAACCAAGCAGATCTATTGGAAAACCTCACCGTCTTACTCAAGAAAGCATCCGGCACCGTCTCAGAGCTTCTGGAAACGGTCGGGAACGGAGGTTCGTTAGACCTTATTCAAATCATTGATTCCGTATTCGGTAGCGGGGTTGGCGAGGCCCTGTATGCCGCCCTGACAGGGCTGGGCCTGACAGCCATACCGGGCCTATCGAGCCTACCAGGCGTACCCGGCGCACCGAGCATTCCCGGCGCACCGAGCATTCCCGGCGCACCGAGCATCCCCGGTGCTCCGAGCGTCCCCGGAGCACCGAGCGTCCCCGGAGCACCGAGCGTCCCCGGAGCACCGAGCGTCCCCGGAGTACCGAGCGTACCTGGCTCTCCAAGCGTACCCGGTGTTCCAAGCGGTTTTTAATAGTTAGCACTGTTTAAAGTCATTTAAAGTCCCACTGATTAATTATGATTAACGCTTATGATTAATTCAAAGGTGTTTAATACCTTTCTCAATTTTACATTACATTTTGTTTAGTGACAACACTAATCATAGCTAAATATACCGACAGCAGACTGTCGTAATCGCAATAGCTAGCGATCGCGGTACGCGTCGCTCTCTTTAACGCAATCTATGTAGCGTTTTTGTCATCAATTACATCCAGTAGTCGCAAGTCAGGCAAAACGCAGATCATAGCGATCGATGGTGTGCTAATGGCGTTAATGAAGCATATTGTGCGCTTTTCCGCTGCAGCTTTATAGCTTGTGATAATTATATATTTCTAACAATTGTCTAGTTGATCTGTATTCTTTAAACGAAACGGTCACCGCGCACAATAATTTAATCCTCAAATATTTGGTACAGATCCAATACTTGTAATTAAAAGGCGCATCCTAATTGCATTGTTTTCCTTAATTTGAGTTCTTATACAGGGTTATAGGTAACTAACTCACCAAAAACATTTTAAGGGCTCAATATGAACAAATCATACTATGGGGCGAACTCGGAAATCGCGAAAAATCAAAAATCAGCTGTTCTATACATTTTGTCTCAGGCCCATTAACTTTTTGTATGGAACAGCTGTATTTTATCGCGATTTCACGATGAGTTTCTTAGTAAAAGTAGTTCATATTGATGAGTACAATGAACCATTAAGAGGTTTTTGGTGAGTTACCTATAACCCTGTATATTGGCGAATTCAGTTTTTTTTGCTGAAATAAGCAATGTTTTATAATAATATTATGGCAAAAAAACTATGCACCTTTTTAAATATCGGGAGCAGCACATACCAACATGTTTTGGGTCGAAATTTTGGAAAAATTACTATTCAAAGATAATATCAACAGATAATAATGTTATTGAAATATTTGTTTTGTAATTATTTCACTTACGACAGATCGATGTTCAAGAACTGTTTTACGGTAAGACAATGGCTTAGAAATAAATTGCAAGTGAAGTAATTTCTTGTTTTATTTTCAAGTTAAATTAAATCCCAGATAC
The DNA here is from genome assembly GCA_911728515.1 of Peribatodes rhomboidaria. NCBI lineage: Eukaryota > Metazoa > Arthropoda > Insecta > Lepidoptera > Geometridae > Peribatodes > Peribatodes rhomboidaria. Next base: position 5,048,742 of record OU452196.1, on the reverse strand, counting down.
AATTATTTTAAAAGAGAAATAAATCTAGCCAATAATGTCAATTTCGTACAGCCACTTTCAATTAACTAAAATTGTGTCCCGCTATTTTGAAAAATAAATAAATAAAATGGATTTTAGGTTTTATTACTTTTTTTTAATTATCAACTTACGCTCACGCTTGCTTGCATAAAAAAAATTAAGCTTTTTTGACAACTGACTAGGTATGCGTTTGACCACAATTTCGCCTATTAAAAAGCAATGACGAAGGTGTGATAACTTACTAACTTAGGCCTTGCCTATTTACTGATACTCGTGTTAAATTTATCTAAAGGTTAAAATTGTTTCTTGAAAAGCTTATTTTGTATTGCGTTTGAATTACACGGGCTTTACATAAATTTAGTAGTAGGTTAATTTTTTTTTTTTACCTAGAAAACGTGACAAGTGTGAAGTTTTATGCAGTTTTTTTTTGCTATTACAAATCGTATGAGCAATTAATACTGGTATAGCTTAAACATGAAATAAGTATTTTTAAACGTTTTGATATTGTTTGCTCTGCTTGATATATTTCTCTATTTAGTCAATAAGTGAATACAATAACCGGCATTTTTAATTTTCGCTATTACAGGGCACTTGTCCGACCGTCGCGCCGGCGAGTAAGCGACGATCTATCGACTATTTTCTCGGACAATTCCGCCATTTTGAAAAAAATACAAAAACTGACTCGACATAAAAAATTAAATGATTGAATCTACTCACAAAATTTCACGAGAATCAATTGAGGAATGTGACCTGTAGAGGCAGACAGACGCCGATTGCGAGCTCTATAGCTCACAGAGCTACTTAATATTAGCATACAGGGTTACTGGTAATCAATTAGCATCCTTTTATAAGCATACTAGCTGCGCCCCGCGGTTTTACCCGCGGTTAAAAAGTATCCTATGTGCTATTCTAGATATATCCTAGATCTATCTCTGTGCCAGATCAATTCAGCAGTTCTGGCGTGAAAGAGTAACAAACATCCATCCATGCATCCATCCATTCTTACAAACTTTCGCGTCCCGCGTTTGCAATGTAAGCGGAAAAAAAATTGATAATTAACGACATCACATTAGAAACCTCAAAAATAACAGTATTTCTCCACTATTTAATGGATGTTATTATACATATAAACCTTCCTCTTGAATCACTCTATCTATTAAAAAACCGCATCAAAATCCGTTGCGTAGTTTTAAAGATTTAAGCATACAAAGAAACAAACTATGTAGTGATTCTGTTCATCAAATCAATCAACTTTTGTTCTACAGCTGTTTCCAAAACTCAACAAATTTCCCAAAAATTTTTAAAAAAGTTTTTGTGGTTCTCTCTAACACTTTATAATAAACTCTATAGCATCAGAGCCACCACCCACTTGTCGGCTTGTCACGTGCCTTAAAGTGCGCACCCGCTTTTCACATACAGTTAATTATGTTTAGACCGGTCAAATTTTTTTTTTAATTTTGTACGAATGATTAAAAATACGAATTGTTAAAAGTCGTAGAACAAAAGAAGTTTGTTTTGAATATGCCTTTAAAAGGATGCTTATTGATTACCAGTACCCCTGTAGATTAATATATCGCTCGGCGTGTTGATAATGCTCCCTCAGCTTACCCATCCGGTTACCCAGCGATAAAATTATTTTAGAATTAAAAGCTTGCTTCTCGCTGCTCACCTACTAGTTATTAGCTATAATCGCTTACGAGTATCGCCAGCGGTCGGACTTCTGCCTAACCAAGCTATTATTTTATTTCACAAGATTCAACAGCATGATCTAAAAAAAATTTTTTTGACCATATTTTCAACATCCAATAACATACGAGTATCTTTTGACCATTTTTGGCTCGGAACGCGGGGCTTACCGCGAATTTTGATTGGCAAAACTTTTTCGTTTTCTTTTGGCTACATACATTTAGCCTAGTTCCCTAACGTTTCCGCCAGAGGCGCTTTATTGAAATGTATAGAGCCAAACGACAACGAAAAAAGTTTTTGAAACGATCACAACTCGTGGTAAGTCCCCTGGCCGAGTTTATGATTAACCATGATTCACAGAAGAATTCTTCTGTTTTGCAAGTTTTAGGCTGATTCCACATTGACGCGGCGAACCGCGGTACCGATGTTTTACTTACAGACAGAGATGCAGTTATACATCACAAACAGAGAGAGCGAGATGCCTTATGAGGCATCAATACAATACTTAAATACTTAAATGTTGATGACGCATACCGCCACGTCGTTGTGGAAAAGGCATTATTGGAAGAGATCCTCCAGCTTCATGAATAAAATATACAATAGGGTCAACTGGGGCAAATGCGTCTGTAGGGCAAATGCGTCTTTCGAGAATTACTGACAAACCCTTCACAAATTAGGCACCACCTACATCTTTTTTCTATCTGTAGTTGTAATAATCTGTACAAGATTTTTTTCAAAGCTTACAAATTGAGTTTTACAAATTACTGATCAAAATAAAGAAACCTTATGTTACACTAGTTATTTTCGCTCAGGTGCCTGTGCTAGGTTAAGAAATCTGAGTTACAGGCACCTATACCCAAATTTAGACTTTAAGAAAGGAAGCTAAGCGTCCTTTCTTAAAGTCTAATTTACGGCCTAAGTTCAATTGTTATTACATTTATATTCACTATACTTAAAAGCGATGACAGCCCAGTTGGGGGAAGGCCCGCCTCTCAAGCCAGAGCGGGTTCAAACCCAGCCGACGGCACGCACCAATGTGTTCATTGTGTGAGCATTTGTGCGTATTGTATGTCATCTGCTACATTATTTGAGCCTGGTGTATGGCGACAGGCTCGCCCCTGTCACATTTTGGGACTATCATCCGGCGAAGTGTGGGTGTTGTATCACACCTCTCTCTACCAGCCCCCTCAGGGGAAAAGCGTTACGATATGTTTATGTTATATTTACTATGCTTAATTTAATAACATTTAAGATAAAAGATGGCGTTAGTCGCCTAATTTGTGAAGGGTTTGTCAGTAATTCTCGAAAGACGCAATTGCCCTACAGACGCATTTACCCCAGTTGACCATATAACTTTTTTTTGTAAAGCAAATCTTAAAACTTCGACTTCACGTCTTTCGCCTATGATTTTTAACAATATCCTTAATAATTGCCTTTACGTTATAATATGAAGGTAGGTAAATAAAATATGTATGTAGCTGTTTCCGCCGCTCGCTGCTGTGATTGCGCTGTGCTCTGCAAGAAAAATGACGCCATCTTGGATCGTTTCAGTTGGAGGAATTAACTGCCGGATGCTTGCTTGCTTTTAGGATTGGCTATAAGTATATTAACATACACCTTTTGATTACTAGTGGGTCTGTCAGCTGTAGACCTCGCGGCTGATGTTTATCTTCATGTTCAGGTCGCATTCCTCGAGGGTTCCGCGACGCTCTGAATTTTCCATACAAACGCTCTTGTGAAATTTCTTGGAATACATTTGTCAGATTATATTGAAATTTGGCATGTACAACTAAATGAACTATATCTCCGCCTCTATGTTCTTGGTTTTTTTTTAAAAACGTCCTCAAAAGAAAATAGAGCTATGAAAAATATTTGTATTTGTAAAATATGTAAAGGGTATGGGTTTGTATATAAAAAGTGACCCCTATGTAAAGGGGTCACTTTTGACTGATTTATATAATAGATAGACAAATCACATCAAAAATCCCTTTACATAGGGAGGTTGTCTACATCATTAGCTTTTAAATGAATCCATAATACAAGGGGCATTCTTAGTTATTTAAGAATGATTAGAGAAGTGCAAAAGTTAGACTTGCTCTCTTCGCTCGACGTTTTCTTCTAGACTAAATGGCAATAGAAAACCTTTGGCCAATGCGAAGTTGGTCTAAAGTGGTCGCCGGATCCTTAACTGGTTCTCGTGAAATCTTTAAAAAAAAAACGTTTTTTTAGTATCAGTTGCGGAATGCGATTTGTAGAGGAGACAGACGTCGGCCGCGAGGTCTACAGCTCAGAGAGTCATTAGCTGTTTTGTCAAAGTAATGTAGCTGTGTTTCGGATACTGGAAGGTGGATTGTGTCTGTCTCAAGTCTTGCTTAATTATTGTCAGTACAGACCAAGCCAACGAATACCAAAGAATACGCTGCGTCCCGTTTCGTCTCAATAAAATAAAACGAGACGAAGCATATCGTTGGCCTTCATTTGCTTTGGTCTGTACGCAGCGCTACAGGTGAAAAGTAAAAACTATTTAAAAAGGAGCGGAAAACACCGGTAATTATCGCGGTGATGGAAGTTTTGAACGTTAGTGTGGCCATGACTTGTCGCGTTAATTACCCGACTGCGCAAGAAGGAAGGTTAGGTTTTTCGAGTGTTTATAATATGTATGTATGTTTGTGGGTATTGTGAGGTTTCTTTGGCACGCCCAAACGCCTAAACAGCTTGATGGATTTCGTCGTTTGAGGCGTCATTTAAATTGTCTTGATAGTGGAAGTGACACAGGGTACAACATTTTGCAGCCGGATTTTTGTTAAACTCTTAATAATTTTACTTGTTACAACATTGACGGCGTTTTATCGCGATAATTAACGCAATAAATAATGGAATATTTGTCGTGACGATGGGCATTGGCGCTTCCCGTTAGTGTGGCCGTAGCATTAAAAGAAGATCACCGAATTTGATTGAAAATTCAAACATAGTCGGAGTCTCCGATTCGACTCGTATCGTCAGCGAAGCCAGTTCTCATTGTAAAATAGTAGGTACAAAAGACCTAACAATGTGGGTATATCTCTTCTCTATGCATTTAGTATACAAGTATAAATTAAAAATTTTAAACATCCCGAAACCGATTTTAAATTTCTCTGGACTAATTCACCTTTCAAACAAAAAAAAAATCTAAATCGGTTCATCAATTCGAGAGTTATGATGCCACAGACAGACAGACAGACACACACACACACACAAATACACACACACACAGGGACACGTAAAACTTATAACTCTCGTCGGTTTTGCACTCTGGACTAATTCACCTTTCAAACAAAAAAAAAAACAAGCAAAATCGATTCATCAGTTCGAGAGCCACAGACAGACAGATAGACACACAAACACACACTCACACACACACACACACACACACACACACATAAAACTTATAAAACCCCGTCGGTTTTGCATCGGGAGTTGAAACGAAGTCGCTTTCCGCGTCTGTCTCTCTGTTTGTTTATCCGCTAACTCCTAAACCACGCATCGGATTTTGATGCGGTTTTCACCATCAGTTAGATCATTTTTCACAGAAGGTTTATAGGTCCCGTGCGAAGCCGAGGCAAGTCGCTAGTATAATACTAATTTTAACCAGGTTTTTTAACAAAAGCAATTTTACACCAATTTTAACAAAAGCGTATTTCCTAGTTTTTTGTATCTTAAACTGTATGTGACTTGTTTGATGTTCATACACTGTTTTTGTTATTGTTAAGAGTTGTATTGTTTTGTTTTGTTAACTAAATTGTTTTTACCTATATTTAACATTTTGTGCGACGACGAACTACCTAATCTTATATCTTTAAATGAGCAATTCTTGTATATATATATATAATTGGAATCTCGGAATTCCAACGATTTTCATACAATTTAGTATATAGGGGGTTTCGGGGGCGATAAATCGATCTAGCTAGGAATCATTTTTAGAAAATGTCATTTTATTCGTGTTTTATCGATAATCAACTTAAACATAAACTTGGAAGAAAAATAACAAAAAGGAGGCGTTTGAGTAGTCTCAACTGAAAAATATGACTCTTCCTGACATCTATTGGCGAATAATAATACTATTTTTTGTGAGCAACTAATTGCTTTAACGACACAACAGCAGATGGCGTTGTTAAGTAACACGAAGTCAATGAGTGTTTGCTTTGAGGTTAGACTAAAATAATTAAATAATAACAATTAAAAAAAAAAAAAACCGAGCAAAACTCGGTCATCCAGGTACTTTACTTAATACGATGTATTCTCATGTAAGTGATGTAATAATCTTTAATGAGAATAAATGTCTTTAAACCTAAACCTAACCACATTTTGCGTTTTTTTAGGTGCAGTTCCTCCGAAGGACGGTCTTTTCACGATGATTGGTAAGATCCTTTTTAGGGTTTCGTAGTATTTGATCCTTTATTACCTACTAGCTGCGCCCCGTGGTTTCGCCCGCGGTTAAAAAGTATCCTATGTGCTATTGTAGACTATAATCTATCTCTGTGCCAAATTTCATCCAGATCTGTTCAGCCGTTCTGGCGTGAAAGAGTAACAAACATCCATCCATCCATCCATCCATCCATACATACAAACTTTTGCGTTTATAATATTAGTAGGACTAGCTGCGTCCTGTGGTTTTACCAGCGGTTAAAGAGTACCCTATAAGTATGTTAATCCAGGATGTCAGCTACTTCTATACCAAATTTCGTTAAAATTGGTATAGCTGTTAGAGCGTGAAGAACAACCATACACACTAACAGACTCACAAACTTTCGCCTTTATAATATTAGTTTGATGTGAAAAGTTGTCTGGAAGAGATCGCTAGACAAGCCTCCAGGGCCTCGATTCTACTAACAAATGGTTTTAATATTGTTAATGAATTGTCTGTTTTTGATACTTCTGGCATACAAGAAGTGTCAATTTGAGGCAGTTCATTAACATTTCTAAAACAATTGGTTAGTAGAATTATTAGGGGGCAATTGTTAAATCATATATATATATATATCTTATATCTTTAAATGAGCAATTCTTGGAATTTCTATAATTGGAATCTCGGAATCGGCTCCAACGATTTTCATACAATTTAGTATATAGGGGGTTTCGGGGACGATAAATCGATCTAGCTAGAAATCATTTTTAGAAAATGTCATTTTATTCATGTTTTATCGATAATCAACTTAAACATAAACTTGGAAGAAAAATAACAAAAATATGACTCTTCCTGACATCTATTGGCGAATAATAATACAATTTTTTGTAAGCAACTAATTGCTTTAACGACACAACAGCAGATGGCGTTGTTAAGTAACACGAAGTCAATGAGTGTTTGCTTTGAGGTTAGACTAAAATCAATTGTTTATTTTCCAAAAAACACAATAAAAAAAAATACCGAGCAAAGCTCGGACATCCAGGTACTATATATATCTTTAAATGAGCAATTCTTGTATATATATATATATATATTTGGAATCTCGGAATCGGCTCCAACGATTTTCATACAATTTAGTATATAGGGGGTTTCGGGGGCGATAAATCGATCTAGCTAGGAATCATTTTTAGGAAATGTCATTTTATTCGTGTTTTATCGATAATCAACTTAAACATAAACTTGGAAGAAAAATAACAAAAAGGAGGCGTTTGAGTAGTCTCAACTGAAAAATATGACTCTTCCTGACATCTATTGGCGAATAATAATACTATTTTTTGTGCACAATTAGGAAAAAAATACCGAGCAAAGCTCGGTCATCCAGGTACTAAGTTACTGTTTAAAACGTCAGTGTCCCTATGTTATGTTTTTTCTGGTATGAGCATTAAATACAAACAAAATTATCATCACGCCATTCCCCGGGGGCGCTGGCAAAGGTGTAATACACACCGTAACACCCACACTTCACCGGACGATTGTCAGTCCCAAAAAGCAACAGGGGGTGAGCCTGTCGCCATACACCGGGCTCCAGTCATGTAGCAGATGACATACATAATTATGTTCACACGTTGAACAAATTAGTGCGTGCCGTCAGCTGGGTTTGAACCCGCTCCCTCTGGCTTGAGAGACGAGCCTTCTCCAACTAAGCTATCATCGCTTAAGCAATAAAGAGTTAAATAATAGGATATAGTATTTAAAAAACTTCATGAGAGACCAACCTTGAAGTCGCCAAAAAATATTATCAGTTCCATAAATAAAATATTTTATGTCATCGACACTTATTATTTAAATGTACTCTATATATATAAAACAGCTGTATGCAACAGCTGTTTTTTTTTCACGATTCTAGTGTTGGTTCCATGATAAAAATTAATTCAAATGTAGAGTACCTACTTTCATGATTACCTACCTTACCTACCTACTTACATATTACTTACATTACCTACTTGAGCAGCAGCGCTCTTGTAGCGCCTCACTCGACTGCCGTCTCTGTTCTTCTTCACTCTACAAAACTTCAAGGCTAGAGTGAATAAGTACCTTATAGGTCATCGCGCTCCATCTTAGACCACAACGTCGCTTAACATCAGGCGAGTTGGTGGTCAAACTAAGACATATTCTACATAAAAAAAAAAAAAACTGTTTTCGGCTATTAACCCATAAGGAATCTCCCAGACAGACGCGGCCTGCGGTGGCGGCCAATGCAAAAATCAATTAGCCGCACCGCAGGCCGCGTCTGTCTGGAAGACACTTAATACCCGTAACCCTTTATTTTCAAATTCTGACGGTCATAGGATCCTACCATGAGTGTTTCTCGACACATCTTATAATAATGCTGTATTGATATTTGAATATTTTTTTAGTAAAAAAAAACATCGTTATTACCCGACTGCGCAAGAAGGGTTATGTTTTTCGAGTGTGTGTCTGTTATGTGGATATGTGTATGTCTGAGGTTTCTTCGGCACGCCCTACAGCCTAAACAGTTTGATGTATTTCGACAAGACGTGACTATGTACTCGTATGTGGAGATGTATGTATGAGGTATGGGACGCTTTTCAGCCTAAACAGTTTGAAGTACCTACTTATTTCGACATGTGAGGTGTCATTTGAATCGTCCTGATAGTGGAAGTGACATAGGGTACAACATTTTTTTTTTTTTTTTAATAATGTTACTTGTTGATTTCAGATGAAACTTTAGCAGATTTACTAGACATTTATTTTCGTAAGTATTTGTCATGTAAGTATCTATAACGTTATTATCATAGAAATAAGTTGCTCGGTTAAATCGCTGAAAATTTAGAGAACTACGTGCAAACAGTTTTTTAAGAGGGCCGCGACGCTCTGAAATTTCCATACAAACGCGCTACTCAAATTTCTTGAATATCATTTGTCAGATTATGATGAAATTTAGCATGTACAATTAAATTAACAATATCTCCGCCCCTATGTTCTTGGTTTTTTTTTAAAAACGTTCTCAAGCTAAAATGGAGCTATGAAAAATATTCGCATTTTTAAGGGGTCACTTTTGACTGATTTATTCAATAGGTAGACAAAGCAAATCAAAAATTCCATTACATAGGGAGGTTCATTAGCTGTTAAATGAATCCAAAATACATAGGAAATCTTAGTTATTTAATGATTACAAAAGTGCAAAAGTCATTAAAAAAAATTAAATTGCACTTTGTCACTCTGTAGGTAAGTTTAGAGGCTCGTCAGTATCATTACTCGCTCTCTTCACTCGTCTTCTTCTTCTAGACGAAGTGGCTATAGAATACGCGAAGTTAGTCTAAAGTGGTCGCCGGACTCTTAAAATACTACTTGTGATAATTTTTCCAAAACGAGAATGATTTTCTAAATTATTATGCTTCGGTTAAACTGATGTTGGTTGTTTTTTCTATCAGCTGTATTTTTTTGCACCTGATCATCACAATTCTTCATATCAAACTAGGCGCAAATAAAATACTGGTTTTCGTTGATTTCGTGTAATACCAGGCCTTAATTTTGAATCGACCTTTACGAGCGCGTGTTATGAAAAAATATGTTCTTTTTGACAGCAAACGGCGACTTGACGTACGTGACATCTGGAGCTGTGAAAGACGGATTCGGCTTTTGGGGACCAAACAGCAAGTCAAAGGGACCTGAAGAAAGAAATGGGCCAAGTACGAAAATATTTTATTTTTATATACTCACACATACATATAATCACGCCTCTTTCCCATAGGGGTAACCACGTTTCCCATCCTCTTTGTCTTTAATAATGGTCTTCTTCTTAATCGGGCACTCTTGGCAGAGTGGTCGTGGTCACTAAGATGGTGGTACATGGTGGGTCTTCATTGTCGTCAGTCTTCCCGGCGGCGGTAACTACTGCTCTCGCAATGCTTCTCCATTTTAGACGGTTCGTCGCATTACGAGAGCGTCTCCGTCCTGGAAGCGTTTGTGGCTGTCTTGATGAGATCCGTCCAGCGTGTAGGAGATCTGCCTCTACCTCTCTTTCCTGCTACCTGACCTTGACCTTTAATAATGGTAATATAGCTTTAATTCTGCCTTCTGAGCTTGGGGGCGTGGGTTCGATTCCCACCTAGGGCAAACATTTATGTGGTGAACATTTGTGTTTGTTCTATGTCTGGGTGTTAAATATCTATTTGAGTATGTATTTAAAAATATATATGTACGTATATCAGTCTCTGGCCGCCATAGTACAAGCTTTGCTTAGTTTTGGGTCAGGCGACCGTGTGTGGAAAAGTCCCGAATATATTATTATTATTATTATTATTCAGACACGAGATCAAAGTCAAAGTTAAAATGTTTTTATTCAATTTGGGTATCAATGATACACTTATGAACGTCAAAGTTTTTTTAATAGACTCGACCGCCTTGTTTGGATATAGAGCCTCTATTCAGAAGAACAGGCAAGAAACTGAGGGGCATTATTTTTTCAAAGAATAAAGTAATGCCCAATATCCAAAACAATATGATCCAATAGCATTCGTTTACAAAGTAAAAATAAATAACAGTATTTACAATTAAAATAACACATAAAATTAATATTGGTAAGTCTTTACAAAGGTGGTACATGTACTAAGGTATACCTTCAAGCTGCAATTTGCAGCCATCATCGTTACGATGCAATACGATACAATAGGTCTCAGATCAACCTAGAGAATAAGATGGCGCACGGCGTATCATTTAGGTGAAGCCAACAACCATCCAAAAACTACGCTACTGTCGTATATGTACACAACACGCACACATTGACGGGAAAAAAACTACGTCACTCGCTTGGTCATTCTTCCCTCGACATTATGTGCATTGGTTTATGATATAATTTCGTGTACGTAAACTTACATAGTGCATTATAAAAGTGAGATCAGGACTGCATTTTGAGGTGCTTTTTAAAAACTGTGCAGTTTTGAAAAAGTCAATTTTTAAAAAGCCGTAACTTTAAACTTTTGTAATAATGTGCAGTTTTAGAATATTAAATCTACTAATGTTGTTTATTGAAACTGAAATGGCTAACGTAGAGTTTGAGATAAATATTAGTTTTCGTGCAGTTGTAAATGTTTTTCATGGCAACATTACCACGCGCACACGTTTAAGAAAAAGTTGCTTCAGCTCGAAATAACTCAGTGTTCCATCTTTTCTTCTAGGTTGATCTGAGACAATAGGTACATAGTATTTTAGTGTTTGAACAGACCCCTAATATAGAGTTATCACTCTTGAAAACTCCGGACATGGATGTATATTTTTAACATTAAGCTTTCTGTTATTTTCAGATTCATTAATTAATTTCATAAGAGAACTACGTAAGTATACTTTTTTCCATTCTTGAAGCTACTTTTAAGGCGATGGTGACCTTCAAATTCACACTAATTTACACACTTTAAAATTATAAATGCGAATGTTTAGATGAATGGATGGAAGAATGTTACTAAATCACGCCAGAAAGGCTTGGAGGATCTGGATGAAATTTGGCACAGAGATAGAATATAGTCTGGAATATCGCTTCTTAATCATGGGTAAAATAGCTGGTATAGAGTTTATAAAACACATAAATGTTCATGATATAGCTGACGTTATAGCCGTACGTAGACGTACAACATTGCAACGTTGCATCTCATTGAACCATGTGTTTTTACCCGACTGCGCAAGAAAGAGGGTTTTGTTTTATGTGTGTGTACGTATGTATGCTCGTATGTATGTGTGTATCTATGGATGTCTGTATGTATGTGGGTATGTATTTATGACGTTTTTTGGCAGGCCCTACGGCCTAAACAGCTTGAAGTATTTCGACATGTGAGGTGTCATTTTAATCGTCTTGTTAGTGGAAGTGACATAGGATAAAAAACATTTTCAATATATTATATATTTTATTTTCATACAAGATAGATAGGCAAACGTGTTATTAAATATTTATTTTTGTTTCATTCAAACAGCAAAGCTGATCAAAAACCAGCCAAGCGCACCAAACAAGTCCGATGGCAAACCAGCTAAGAAACCAAATCCAAATTATTGGCCGATTCCAAAAAAAACAGCGCCAAGTAATTCAAAACCAACGCCAAGTAATTCAAAACCAGCGCCAAGTAAAGGAAAACCCTGGCCAGACCAGGCCAATCAATTGCCTGATGACGAAAACCCATGGTCCGATGAGGAAAAACCATGGCCTAGTCACAACAAGCCATGGTCGGATCAGAAAAAACCAGGGTCAGATCTGAAAAATCCTGGGTCAGACAGGGCCAACTTATTGCAAGGTCTACAAAAACCGAAGCGAGCCCCGGCAAAAGACTGGTCAGATCAAGAAAATCCAGAGCTAAATTCAGAAGAACTAGAGCAAGTGCCAGCAAAACCAAGTAAGACAAAACCACTAAGTACCCCGGCAAAAACAGGGCCAAGTAAGGCAAAACCAACACGTTCCCCGGAAAAATCAAAGCCTAACATGCCAACTAACAAAAAACCGAGAACAACCCCGACAAAATCACCTCTAATTAAAAGAAAACCAAGTCCAAGAAAGCCACAACCAGCACTCAGTAAGTCAAAACCAGTCTCAAGGACGGCAAAACCTGGCAAAAGAACAGCTAAGCCAAAACAAAAACCAACTCAGAAAAAGGGTGGCAATAAAAAACCCGCCAATGACGTATCAACATCAACATCATCATCATCCGCTTCATCTTCAGCATCATCATCCACTGGAAAAATAGCTCCAGAGTACCGACCAAGATACATTTACAAAGGCAGTCAGCCAGGGTATACAAACTCTTTTGGTAATAAGCCAGGCTACGGAAGTCCAGGGAAAGGAAAGCCAAGGTATGGTCAAAATTATGATCAATTTTTAGGTTCGGACTATGAACGGCCAGAGTACAATATTCCAAACAGTGATCAGCCAGGGTATGAAAGTCAAGGAAGCTATCAGCCTAGGTCTTATAATGTAATCTATGGACAGCCAGGATATGGGAACCCTAGTGGAATTCAACCGGCAAATAGTGGAAGCAGTGTGACCACTACCTATGCAAGTACCAGCAGTGCTCAAACGGCCTATGGACAGCCAAATGGTGGAGAACCAGGAAGTGGACCACGAGGTGATGGGCAACCAGACGATGAACAACCAGATGATAGCCAGCTAAGCGGTGTACAACCAGCCGGTGGGCAGCCCAGCGGTCGTCAGCCAGGTAGTGGTCAGCCTAGTGGTGGACAGCCTGGAGGTGGGCAGCCAGGTAGTGGGCAGCCAGATGATGGACAGCCAGGCTACGGACAGCCAGGTGATGGACAGCCTGGCTACGGACAGCCAGGTGGTGGACAGCCTGGAGTAGGGCAGCCAGACGATGGACAGCCAGGCTATGGACAGTCAGGTGGTGGACAGTCGGGTGGTGGACAGCCTGGTAGTGGTCAGCCAGGTGGTGGACAGCCTGGAGTAGGGCAGCCAGACGATGGACAGCCAGGCTATGGACAGCCAGGTGGTGGACAGTCGGGTGGACTGCCTGGAGGTGGGCAACCAGATAGTGGTCAGCCAAGTGGTGGACAGCCTGGAGGTAAGCAGCCAGGTAGTGGGCAGCCAGGCTATGGACAACTAGGTGCTGGAAGACCACGTGGTGGTCAGCCAGGTAGTGGTCAGCCAGGTGGTGGACAGTCTGGAGTAGGGCAGCCAGATGATGGACAGCCAGGCTATGGACAACCAGGTGGTGGTGGACAGCTAGGTGGTGGAAGACCAGGTGGTGGACAGCCAGGCTACGGACAGCTGGGCGATGGACAACCAGGCAATGGACAACCAGGTGGTAGTGGACAGCTAGGTGGTGGAAGACCAGGTAGTGGACAGCCAGGCTACGGACAGCCGGGCGATGGACAACCAGGCAATGGACAACCGGGCGTTGGACAACTAGGTGACGGTGAATCAGGCGGTGAGCAGCCGGTCAGTGGACAGCCAGGCGATGGACAACCAGGTGGCGAGCAGCCAGGTGGTGAACAGCCAGGCTACGGACAGCCAGGATACACAGACTCAACTCAATATTCGAGCTCAGGATTAAACACAGGCAATGCACCAACACAGACATGGTACAGAAATCAGCCTGGGTACATGACTTCAACTCAATATACCAGCTCTGGTTCAAGCGCAAACGCTGGACAACCAGGATTCGGTCCAAGCAACGGACAGCCTGGATTGGACAGCGGCGCAAATAGTCAATCCTGGTCAAGCTCCTCTTCAAATGCGAATGCAAATGCTGGGTCACTCGGATATACTGGAAACAAACCAATAAACGGAAAATACGGTAGTACAGGTGTCCAGCCTTGGTCAAGCAGCTCTGCCAATGCAAACGCAAATGCTGGGTCAGTTGAATATGCTGGAGGAGAACCATTTGAAGGAAAATATCGCGACGCACGTGGTCCGTCTTGGTCAAGCAGCTTTTCAAATGCTGATGCAAATGCTGGATCGCTTGGATATGCTGGAAACCAACCAATAAATGGAAAATATGGTGAGACAGGTGTTCAGTCTTGGTCAAGCAGCTCTGCAAATGCTAACGCAAATGCTGGATCACTTGAATATGCTGGAGGCAAACCATTTGATGGAAAATATCCCGGAGCACGTGGTCCGTCTTGGTCAAGCAGCTTTTCAAATGCTGATGTAAATGCTGGGTCGCTTGGATATGCCGGAACATATGGAGGCACAGGTGCTCAATCTTGGTCAACCAGCTCTTCAAATTCTGAGGCAAATGCTGGAGCGCTTGGATATACTGTAAACAAACCGTACGATGAAAACATTAATTCTGTATCTAGTGGATTAGGAGCACGACCATATTTGATTACTGCACCTGATCTAGCCACTGTTTCAGCTGCTTCTTTAGCTACTTCTTCATCTGGCTCTGGAAGCGGTGACAGTTTCGTGTTAGTCCCAACAAATGCACCACTCGTATTAGGTTCTGCACCTTGGAACCTTGGATCTGCAGAAGGTGACACGTGGACCACCAATTCTGGAACACCTGGAAACAAGCAAATTTTTTTAGGAACTAGACCTTGGGGATTTAATAATGGAATTAAGCGAGCTGAAAATGCAGGTGGATCTGTAACTATTGGATCTGGACTTGGTGACAATTTAGCGTACTCTAGAACATCTGGAGATGGAACAGTCTCTGATTCTACGAGTTATCCTTCAAGTTCTGGATCTGGTATCCAGAAATATGGCAATTTAGCCGGAAACTCCTTTAATTTAAACGGAAAACCAGCGATTGTCCCCGTAAATGGAATCATTGACAACCTGGCGTACCTTGGAACATATGGAAATGGAAATCAAAATCTACGTGGTGGATTTTCTAATAAATTCGACAGAAAATCGAAACTCGGCAATATAGCGGTTGGGCCTGTCACTCTTGGCTTTTCTAATAGTGGCAGCTCAGCAAATTCTGGAGCTGCAGAAGGTCTTGGGGACTCTTCAGGTTTATTGAGCTTCAAGAATGGACTTACACTATCGGCAAAAAAGTCAGGATGAAGTTTTAAACAACGGGACTCCCAGATCAAGCCATCACATCTTAGTAGCTTCAGCCTTACCAACAATCGATTTTTAAACACCATATAACATAACTTGAAGATAATTATGTTGGTTTTCTAATCAAAAAAAGTAAATTTTCACAGAAATGTTAAATTAACAAAATTGTTATCAGAATAATGTGTATTTTATTTTAAACCACAGGCCAAAAAAAAATGTTTTTAGTGCAAAAACATTTACTTCCCTTACTCAACTGTAATATGGAAACATCTTTTTAAAAATGTTATAATAGAATACCTACTATAATTATGTAACCAAAAGCATAATTTTATGTAGAATTGAATAAAGATTTTGAACCTACAAGTTTTTTTTAAAGTGTTATTTTTTATTAAGTATTTCCGTAAAAAAATAAAAATAAGTTTGTTGGTGTGTTTATTATTTCAAATGTCGCAAGAATTAATATTAGAGGAATTGTTCGGACCGACAACGTCCAGTGTCCTAGAACGTCCAGTTTGTTATAACGTCCATTATCGTTACTTGGTGAGTAAAACTTTGTCATGAAATTAGTTGAAAGTGAACGTCGAATCTTCTAAAACAACACCGAATTTGTAGGTTTATATAAATGGTGTTTCCCATAGAGTAAAACGGGACCCTATTACTAAGACTCTGCTGTCAGTCCTTCTGTCTGTCTGTCCGTATGTCTGTCTCACCAGTCTGTATCTCATGAACCGTGACAGTTGTACAATTGAATTTTCACAGATGATGCATTTCAATTGCCACTTTATCAACGAATTCCACAAAATATAATAACATAAATATTTAAGGGGTCTCCCATACAGCATTCATGATTTCTTTGACGTTTTAATACATAAGGGTAAGGAACCCTTCATGCGCGAGTCTGATTCTCACTTGGCTGTTTTTTTAAACGTAGAACATATCCTAGGCTTTAAACGAGGGACATTTTCTAGACTTTAAAGACAGACATAATCTAGACTTTAAACGACACGGACGTATTCTAGGATACCTTTGTACTTATGTATTATTACGACCAACTTTTAGTATGTAGTAAACCCTGAAATCGCGACAAAAATCAGCTGATTCATACAAACGGTTCATTATTTCATACGAAGAAGTGTTTTTTTTTTCGATTTTAGGGTTGGCTCTATAGTAAAAGTTGTTTTACCATTGCCTGCACGTAGGCAACACGTAGTGACGTCAATCGATACTAAAGCAAGATGGACAAAATACAACAAATAGTTCGAAAGAGACAGATGAAGATGACTAGTGACGTCATTACGTGTTTGCTCACTGAAAGCCTTGTTGTTTTTGGATCATGAGGTTAACTATCATACAGACTATGAGTACATTTATGTCTCAAGAGAGTTCCATATTGTTTATTGAACGAAAAGTGACAGGCCAACTTTTTTAGACTAGTGTGCGTGACACTTGTCTACAGACAAAATAAATAACCCTTTGATTCAGGTCAAAAGCCGACACCGCACCGATAACAAGCAAATATTTGCGGCGGGTTTCAAATACACCCGAGTAGGCCGTTTACATACTCGTGTTGGCGTCTAGATTCGCCTGTAGTCTGCCAATGTTACATAAACCCTGTTATAAAACACTGGCCTACACTCATTTTGGTGCCTAAGATTTTAGACCTGATTTTGGGTATATTTTGTGAGCTGATACGAGAAAACTAGTCACATTTTTCATAGCAGCTCTTGTTCATGAGGAAGAAAGTATACAAGAGGGCTATTCCTATGCGTGAGATGAGATGAGATTTAATCTTGGTCACTCTCACACCTATGACGTTTCAAACGAGAGCAATAAGGACGACAACTGGTGAGATGAAAATCTCAAATCTCCGAATAGGTTCACTGAACACAAGTGAATTACCGTGTCATTAATCGGTTTCCGTTGATTTTTCATTATATATACTCACTGCATATGTAACAAAACATATCAGGATCGTTAATACAACTTCTTGAATTACTTGCCATCATATATTTATACGATTAATGTCATAAAAGTAGTTATAACATGGACTGATCCTACTAATATTATAAACGCGAAAGTTTGTAAGAATGGATGTATGGATGTTTGTTACTCTTTCACGTCAGAACGGCTGAACAGATCTGGATGAAATTTGGCACAGAGATAGATTATAGTCTTTTTAACCGCGGGGCGCAGCTAGTTTTGAATAAAACCATAAGTACAAAATTTAAAAAAAGATTTGTAGGTAAACCAGAGCTGTCAGCTGACATCTAGTAGCAGCAGTGTAGTTCATACTACCTACTTTACCGACTACAGATGCGAACAGAGCTGCACCAAAACATTTTTTTTTTGTAGGCCAGTGTATTTGAAGGGCTAGTTCACACGTTTATAAGTATACTCGTAGATGCAAAAATACCAAGAGTTATGACCGGTTTAAGAACGCAGGAAGAACAGGAAATCTAACAAAAATGTTAACAAATCTGTATCGCATGTTGGCGGCTTTTATTCTAAGAAAGTAGCGACACGAGGCGAATAGTTTACAAATAAAACCGACGCGATTAGTGTCTGCGTTCACGCTTTTAGGAAGGCGGTGCTCGATGTGTGTTCAACTTTTTTTGCGTCAGTATTTAATTCAAACTTATTCAATTATGCTGAATTCTTCAGTCGATACTGGATGCGCATCTCGCGGATATAACAAGGCTTTTGTAACAACACCCTTCTTTTATGGACAATAGGTCGGCGTTTGACCACCAAATCACCTGATGTTAAGCGACGTTGTGGTCTAAGATGGAGCACGACGACCTATAAGGTACTTATTACTCTAGCCTTGAAGTTTTGTAGAGTGAAGAAGCACAAAAACGGCAGTTGAGTGAGGCGCTACAAGTGCGCCACTGCTCAGACCCGTCTTCGGAACGGTTACACCGGACTACATCCCGAAACACGACTAGGTCATTTCACGGCATAGCTTGGACCGGTGGGTGGTAACTAGCCACGGCCGAAGCCTCCCACCAGAGTTTGCTACCCGGTTAGCACTACCCGGGGACCACGTGTAGGGAATCAGAATAGAGTGCCAGACGTAGTTGTCTACGACTACGACTGGTACGGACTCCTGTATAAACGTGGCATAATAATCATCCTCCTCCTGATTAATATTTGCAAGACATTCGCCTCAGTCATGATTAGACGTTTAGGGAAGTGGACTTTTCGATACCAAACGTTGTAGGACACTGGACATTGTTGGACGTGATGCGACATGGACGTTTTAGCAAAGTAGACGTTCTAGGACACTGGACGTTGTCACACGGATTTGATCGTTTAGTGTTAATTTTCTCACAACTAAAAGAATTATTACCAAAATGCAACCCTAACTAAAGTCTAAACAGTACTAAAACTGGCACGCGACTTCTCCCCTGAGAGCGCTTAACTTTCCTTCGTGCGGTGTTAATGGTGTAAATAATTAACACAAAAAACGGGGGTGAAATTCTTTACTTTTGACAAAAAAAGTAAACTGACACCGCGCGTGTCAAATGGCATTCGAATTAGGAACATCCTGTCAACTTTACCGCCTTTTTGCTAATTAGGGTTCGGGGTACAATGAGAGAAGTTATTTTTGCAAATCACAAATAACAGAAGGATAAGGGTTCCGCGACGCTCTGAATTTTCCATACAAACGCGCTTGTCAAATTTCTTGGAAACTATTTGTCAGATTGTGATGAAATTTGGCATGTACAATCAATGAACTATACCTCCTCCCTATGTTCTTGTATTTTTTTAAAAACGTCCTCAAGAGAAAATAGATCTATGAAAAATTTCCGCATTTGGAGTCGCTTTTGACTGATTTATTTCATAGATAGACAAAGAGGTCACCCGCGGTTAAAAAGTATCCTATCTGCCATGGGCGTACCCAGGGGGGGGCAGGGGAGGGCAGCTGCCCCCCCTTGAAAATCTCGCAGGACATGTATGAACTCCCCTAATTACTAATTAAAGTGTAAACGAGTTATGCTCTAACTTTTAAATAAACCGCGCAGTAGACACTGACAAAATGCACGATGCAATAGGGAACTTGCATCAAAATTTTAATGACAAATTAGGTTAATGATTCACTTAAGAATATAGTAAAATGTACTACTGTGACAGGATTGTAAAATTTTATTTATTTAACTACCTATAAAACAGGATCATTTGCGGGTGTTTGCCCTACACACTACACTACATACATCTAATGACTCATGTAGTTGTGTAGTGTGTATGACAAAACAGCCGCGGACGATCCGACCTAAAAAATCTGATTTGCCCCCTCCTACGCCCGAAGCTGGGTACGCCCATGCTATCTGCTATTCTAGACTGTAATCTATCTCTGTGCCAAATTTCATCCAGATCTGTTCAGCCGTTCTGCCGTGAAAGAATATCAAACATCCATTCATCCATCCATCCATTCTTACAAACTTTCGCGTTTATAATATTAGTAGGATTTTAACAAAATAACATGAGAATAAGCGATGATAGCCTAGCCGGAGAAGCCGGAGAGCCCGACTCTCAAGCCAGAGGGAGCGGGTTCGGACCCAGCCGAAGGCACGCACCAATTTGTTCAGGAGTGACGTCACGGACGGTAACTTAGTGGTTGCGTGCGAGTACTTTTGTTGACATTAAAAATATAAATCCGGCAGATAGCGCTTCAATTGTGATTGTATTGAGTTAAGAATACTGTAAAGCGGCTGTGTGAGTGTTGATGACCAGTGGCGCCACGGGATTGTTAAATAATCTACTAATTATTGAGTGCTGATTCATACAAAGTAAAGTTTGTTGATTTTACTAAGTGGGTAGTGTACTGCATACCATTTTAGCGACGAACGTTGCCATAAATTAAGTTTAACGCCATCTAGCGGTTGCATTCGTAACTACTAATAAACACCGCTCTGGTTTGGGTTCTGATCTACGGCATCCTTGGTAGAAAAAATGTCGAAGAAATGCAATGGGTGCGGTCGCTTCGCGAATGCGGCTGAGGGAGTGAAATGCACTAAGTGCGTCAATTTTTACCACAAAGCGTGTGTGAAAATTCCACATGATGCCCAGGCTACTTCGACTTGGGTATGCCCGGACTGTAAGGCGAGAACACCCCGCAAAGATAACTCTGAAAACCCTGTACGGAGTGAACGTGCGGATTACGCCGCTGCCACACAAGAATACGATCCTGCGCTTGCCGCTTCCGCGGAGTTATTGAAGGAAATTAAATTAATGCGCCGCGACATGCAGTCGTTTCGAAATGAATTTGCTACTCTGCGAGATGATCTTAGCGTGGTTCGCAGCGCTGTGGAAGCTTTCGGTGGACGAATAGATGACATGGAGGTACGTCTGGACAGCCTGGAGACTAAATGTGCCAAACTACATTCGAGTCCAGATGAAGGCGCTCTACTCTCAACTATTGAGCAGCTGAAGTTACAAATTAACGAGCGGGACCAGGAGTTATTCTGCAATGATGTTGAAGTCAGCGGAATTCCAGAGGAGCAAGGCGAGAACATGTTTCATCTGGTGAGCCTCATTGCAGAGAAACTGGGAGTTTCCTACGAGGAACGAGATTTTGTTTCGGTGGAGCGAGCGGGCGTGCGCCGTGCGCCCTCTGGCGGTGAGTCTGGGACGAAACTGCGGCCGCGGCCGATAGTCGTGCGTCTGGCGCGCCGCCAGCTCCGCGACGCCTTTCTGCAGAGCGCGCGCGTTCGCCGTGGCGCTACTACGACCGGCATGGGTCTAACCGCCGCTCCAACAAGATTTTATATCAACGAACGCCTCTCTAAGCAAAATAAAATGATTTTTTTCAAGGCGCGCGAGCAAGCCCATGCCAACAGTTGGAAATATGCTTGGACCAAGGACGGACGTATTTTCGTGCGTCGAGAGACGGGCAAGGTAGCTATCCGAGTGCGGTCGGAGCTCGACTTGAAAAATATTTTTGCTGTACAATAGTTAATTGGATGGGTATTTTCTCGAGTAATGTTAAATTAATATGTTATTTTATAGAATTATATTTATCAATTAAACCTGAATACGTACACTACAACTACACAATCTATTTAACCTTCGAAAAAAGAAAACCATCCGATTTAAGACTAGTAATTATTAAATTTGTAAGTTATATCGAAGCTGTAGCAATAATAACTTTCAAAATAAAGTCAATGTATGTAAGAATTAATTTTCAAAACAATATTAAATTGTTGTATTGTTATCATAATTGCAATGGTGTGATGACCTTCCATTTGTACACAGTGTGTTTGGTCATTTTCTTTAGATTTTATACTCGTGTATATTAATGGTTCCTAGATATCTTAAAGTTGGACTATACAATGCGGGTTCCTTAGGCACTAATCATGACAATATTATTGCGTCAGTTACTCGGAGTGGTGTAGACATTTTGGCAATTAATGAGACTTGGATCCACGCCGGGGAAGAAGGGCGCGCCCCTAAAATTCCAGGGTACCGATTGAGGCACACGCCACGCTCACGCGAATTCCGGTCGCGCGGCGGTGGAGTAGGTTTTTACGTGAAGCAGGGAGTCACCGTGCGTACTTGGCGACACCCGGTGGATCCACAGCGTGCTGCAGTTGAACAAATGTGGATTACTGTGGCTTTGAACGGAAGAAGGCTTTTGATCGGCACGGGTTACAGACCGCATTGGATTAATGTAGATTTATTTTTTGACGCTATTACGGACTCCGTCAGTTCGAGTCCTAAATACGATAATTTAATATTCTTGGGTGATTTTAATATTAATTATTTAAATACAACCGACAGCTTTACTATTAAGTTGTTATCTTTCCTAACGTGTTTTAATTTGGAACAAGTGGTGACTGAACCTACCCATTATACCGAAAATAGTAGAACTTTAATTGATTTGGTTTGCACAGACTTGCGTACTTCTGGGACAACATTAGATCTCGTAGGGAATTTGACTGGTCACTGTCTTGTAGTATGCGAATTCAATATTAGGCGTATAAAAACCTTACCTCGAAAAATTACTTACAGGCCTAAAAAATATATTTGTATAGACAATTTCAATATTGATCTACAGAACGTTAGATGGGATCTTATATCTTAGCTCACCGATGTTGATGAAATGTTGACAGTTTTTAACCAATGCGTTATAACTATTTTTGATCTTCATGCGCCAGTCACATCAGTAGTGATTAAAGATCGCTCCTACCCTTGGATTACTCACACTATAAAACACATGATGAGGCTACGTGATGAGGCTGCCGCGGTTTACCATAGGACTGGATCTGAGATAAAGAAAGACTACTACAAAAGCTTAAAATCGACGGTTAACAAAGCGCTTTATAATGAGAAGATAGCATATTTCAAACATAACATAAATAACAATATACGTAACCCTAAGCTCCTGTGGAAAAATATAAAAAATACCTTGCTAAATAAAAGTGATATTGAGTTACCATTATTTTTTAATGACCCTAATGTGTTAAATGATTACTTTTTAAGTATACCAGGGACCTCCAATACTACTATATCACATCTTACGTATTTTGAACATCACAGGTATAGTAAGGCTGTTTTCCACATTAAGCAAGTTAGTCTAGATCGACTTATTAAAATTATTCGCAGCTTAAAATCGAATGCTGAAGGTTGCGATGGTATTAGTTTGGACATGCTAATCATGACGTTTCCGTATACGATAGAGTGTATACAAGCTCTCATTAATACCTCTATTGAAAGTAGCACGTTTCCCGACATTTGGAAACACGCAATAGTTCGACCTTTGCCAAAACATGATAACCCAGCTGAATTAAAAGATCTTAGACCTATAAGTATCTTGCCCTGCATGTCTAAGATCTTAGAAAAAGCTGTATGTATGCAATTAACAGAGTTTATTGAAATTAATGGTATTTTGCCAGAATTCCAATCAGGATTTAGGAAAGGCCGCAGTACTACAACAACTTTGCTTGATGTCACTGACAATATACTCAGTGCACAAGACAAAGGCATGTGTACGTTCTTGGTGTTATTGGATTTTTCCAAAGCATTCGATTCTTTAAATTTAAATATCCTCTTATCTAAATTACGCTATTACGGTTTTGATAGCAAAGCTATACAATGGTTCAATAGTTATCTTAGTAATCGTTTCCAGTCTGTAAAGATTAATCGCACAGATGGTTCTTCGCTCATAACTGACAAGCAACCGGTTCAAAGAGGTGTCCCCCAGGGGTCTATTGCGGGACCTATCCTTTTTGCGTTGTATTCTGCTGACATTATATCTCATATACATCATTGCCATTTTCATATTTACGCTGATGATATACAAGTTTACATTTCATGCAAGCCGTGTGACGTTGATACAGCTGTAACCAAATTAAACGAGGATCTCGCGAGAATAGCCACTTGGGCCTCTGAGAACTGTCTATTGCTTAACCCTGTTAAAACCAAATATATTATTTTTGGTAGTAAGCATCAGTTAGGTAGACTCAATCAATCTACAAGTGTGTCGCTTATGGGTGAACCCATCGAGCGTGTATACGAAGCGCGAAACCTCGGCCTGCTAATGGACTGTGAACTGCGATACGATAAACATATCGTAAACTGTGTGAGAAACTGCTTCTATAAACTGAAAGTTTTATATAAAATGAGGCCGTATTTGAAGGAGGAGTTACGTATCCAACTTGCAGAATCACTTATTTTGTCTAAATTAAACTACATGGACATGGTCTATGGTCCGCGTCTACTTGCGAAAACAAAAAAGGTAATACAAAGAGTTCAGAACGCTTGTGCCCGTTTCTGCTTTGAAATTCCGTTCAGGTCACATGTAACGCCATATTTGAACAGACATGGTCTCTTAAAGATGATGCACCGCCGCAAGCTACACTTGGCATGCCTTCTATTTGGTGTCGTTAAGTATAAAACACCGGCCTATTTATATGACAAGCTGTCCTGGAAGTCGAGTGTTAGCTCTCACTTGCCCCGCGCTTGCTCCAAGTTGTCGCAGCTTAGGACGGAGCGACATAGCTCAGCTGCCTTTAGAGGGAGCTTCCGATATGCGGCGACAAAGTGTTGGAATAATATTCCACCGCCTATTAGGAACCTGCAAAGTATTTGTGGTTTCAGATCAAAACTTAGAAAATTCATTTATTTGCACCAAAAGCGTGAGGAATGTCAAAGAAACGACACCAGTGCAATTTAAATAAATTTAAAGTTTATGGCATTAGTAGTTGAATCCTTGTATTTATTTTTCTTTGTAGTAATAGTTAATAATGTTTTTTTAGTTGTTGTTTATTGGTCTTTATTAATATTATTTTTGGGTCATGTTTTTTTATCTATTTTGAATATTTGTTTGTTATTTTGTTTTGATTTTTAATGTGTAGTTTTTATATGACATATATATATATATATAATATATATATGCGCACACTTTTCGTGCGTGACGTCACTTGCCGGGCCCAACAGAAAACCAGCGCTGGTTGTGTACAATCAGCAACACGCTGAGTTGGGGCCGGTTCTGTGACAATGTGCTTGTGTATTTTGTGAGTCTAATATGTGTCTTCCTCTTCTGTCTGTCTATGTACATTGTCACAATAAAGTATTCTGTATTCTGTATTCTATTCTGTTCATTGTGTGAACATATGTGCGTATTGTATGTCATCTGCTACATGGCTGAAGCCCGGTGTATGGCGACAAGCTCGCCTCCTGTCACATTAGGGACTGAATACCGTCCGGCGAAGTGTGGGTGTTATACACCTCTGCCAGCCCCTTTGGGGGAAAGGCGTGACGATATGATGTCAAAGCCTTTAAAAGAACAACTATAATTTGCTTTGTAGTCTAACTTTGTACCTAAGCTGGTTAGCAGTAACAGGGACCTTTGAGCTGCAGTGTGCCTCTAACCTAACTTAATTGGATGACATTTAGACATGTCAAAGTTCCCGCCCTTCTCACACGCATTTTTTTTTTCTTTTTTGACTAATTCATTGCAACTGAAGTTAGCCGTGTAATTATTTCCGCATGTCTCATTCGTCTACTTACTGTAATTTGTTCAGTGATACTTTATTTTGACTACAGTCTGTTCACTATAAAAAAAACATTAGCCACAGCATGGTAGGTATAATAATAATAATAATAATAATAATAATAATAATAATAATAATAATAATAATAATAATAATAATAATCATTTATTTCAGACCATGTCCATATTTAAAATTCATTCACACATCTACAATTAAATTCAAATTAAATGCTATTAAAATGAAAAATTAAAGTTAAAAAAAAATATATATAAATATTTTGATTTGGTACATGTCAATCTTAGATGTCAAATAATAAAAAATATGTCACGAATATAAAGTAAAATAAAAATTGAAAAATTAAATTGAATTAAATGTCAAAATTACTTATTAATGTGAAAATGTCAGATCTAATTATTTATGATTAACATGCAACCCAACCGCATGACGCCATTATACGCCAATATACGCCGCCATTCAGCAACACGTAGTGACGTCAATCGATGCTTAAGCAAGACCGAAATAAGTAATTTACAACAAGTTCGATAGAGACCGTTGACGCTCACGTCATTACGTGTTTGCTAGACCTTGCTTGATCATGAGCCACAGTATTTCCTTTCACTCTGGCAGCAACTCAGATCAACCTAGAGGAAAAGATGGAACACTGCGTTATATCTCGCTGAAGCCACTCCTTGTTAACATTGTGTGTGGTAATGTTGCCATGAAAATTATTTACAATTGCACGAAAACTAATATTAATTCCCAAACTCTACGTTAGCCATTTCTGTTCCAATATACAACCTTACTAGATTTAACATTCTAAAACTGCACATATTTGTAAGAGTTTAATGTTACGAGGTGTTAAGAGGGTTTTTAATAATAATAATAAATCGTTTATTTCATCTATGAATGTATTACAATTTTTTTGAGGTAGGGACTACCTTTTAGGTATAAAATTAACACCTGTGCCCGGTAGACCCAAAACCTCAAAATTGACTTTTAAAATAGCACTATGTGTATATTTATGTCCACGAAATTATACCATAAACCAATGCACATAATGTCGAGGCGAATGACCAAGCGAGTAGTGTAGTTTTTTGCGTCAATGTGTGCGTTTTGTGTACTTAAACGACAGTAGCGTAGTTTTTGGATGGTGTTTGGCTGCACCAAAATCATACGCCGTGTGCAATCTTTTTCTCTAGGTTGATCTGAGGGTAACCTGTGTATCTTCCACTCTCGAGCGAATCGGTTTCCTCTAGGTCAGCGTGATAGCCGGCAGAACATGCCTTGCGATGCAAGCTTCTAATCTCAGCCTAGAACGTGGTAAGCCTAGCAGCCAGAGCGACATAGAAGAGTGTGTATAGTCACACTCTGTCAGTGGAAACCTCACTAAATGTCGACCGCATCTTTGGTTAACATCTTGTCTTAGGCAACTTACATTCGCTTCCAAACCATTCATTTCTACAACCGTTAATCTCGAACGTTTTAGCTGCCCATTGGACGAATTGACAATAAGATCACGTGACATTTATTTAGCTCGTATTTCGTCCAATCAGCAGCTGCGTTCGGGCTTAAACAATTGTAGAAATATAATCGCTTATCAAGCAAGATGGCGGACAAATGCAAGCCTATTATAGAAATAAACAAAATAATCAAACCACCCCCCGACCATCATTACTCATCACAACCCTCATTTCACACCCCTATCTTCTAACTACATTATTATCAGCCAAACATCGGATTGCAATCAACATTTTATCTTTATTCCGCTAAATTGATTTGGTACAATATTTTGACAGACCGCCATTTTGATGATTGAGATTTGGCGGGAAATTAGGGTGGGATGTGTTGCCAGGGTGTACAATTTCCTTAGAGTTGGTAAATATATTTTAGGCAGGCATAAATAAATGTTTTTATTGTATTGATGAGTAATCTTTTTTGGAAGTAAGTATAGGACCTGGGACCCTATTTGGAGATTTGAGATTCTCATCTCACCATTTTGCGTCCTTGTTGCTCTAGTTTAAAATGTCATAGGTGTGAGAGTGACCAAGATAAAATCTCATCTCATCTCACGCTCAGGAATAGCCCCCCTGTTAGAGAGTACATTTGGTAATTGGTAAATAAATGGTACGAGTATATTTAGCAAGCATAGATTACACGTTAGTTAGTAGTGTGTTTCTTGTAATAATAGGATAAGCTTTTTAAAGCTCAACAGCTGCATCAATATTACTCAATATCAGCAAGATGGCGCAAAAAAAAACAACAACATGCAATCTTGCACCTTATAATTAAAAGGTTAGATTGCATCTTCATGATACACTAGATGGATAATCAAAACTCTAGATAATAATCTAGATACCTACCTAGATATATCTAAATGGATACATCTAGGTATCTGGATCTTAGATGGTTAAAAGTGTTTAGCAGAAAAAATCCCAGATACTTGCAACACTAGTCCTGGTATGGCTACTCTAGTTAACTAATAATTAAAGGGTATGTTAAAGTGCTACCATTGGCTTTTGCACGTGCGCCTGTTATTCTTAATTCGATTATTTTACAATCTAGTTTATTTTTCTTTGTTTTGACTTGAACTCTGAGGTATCTAGATTAAGAGGAATAATAAAACAACTGATAAAAATGATTTTCTATATATTAAATCGCAACACTAGAATATAGCTAAATTTTTTTATAGAAATTGAAGATAACTTATTTCTTTATAAAACACCAATTTAAAACTACAATTACAAATACAAGTTAAGCATAACTTTCTAGCCAAGATAATATTATACGTGTATTTTCGTTGTTAATATTTTTATATTCCAAAGATAATCTAGGGAGTCATGCACTGCTAATAATACAAAACTGATTAATGCTTGGCCAGTTTTGGGCGACTCATTATTGTTCAGCCCGATATTACAAAGCCATATACTCGGATGACTCTGCATTGTTTAACATTATGATAGTCGTGTATTATTGCTTCCCCTATTCCGCAGACGTGGACGTCGAATCTTGACTAGACGTCATGTAAATCAAACGCTCCAATGAAACACTTCTACTTGACTCGTCACTCTTTGACGTGGAATCTGAGTCTCTTTTAGACTCTTCTTTCTGTCTGTCAGGTTTGACAGTAACCAGGAGTGTGTCAGTTTTGTCCTTATCCGATTTGTTAGGTTTCACTTTTTGTATGTTGTCGAATTTTACAGTAGCCTGTGATTTGTTGGGTTTGATAGTAGCTTGGGATTTGTCAGGTTTTACAGTAGCCTGCGTTTTACCAGTAGCAGATGATTTGTCAGGTTTGATAACGGTCAGGAGTTTATCAGTTTTATTGTCGTCACCCACTGACCTGTTTTCTGTTGCTTGAATGACATTATTGATGTTGGTGGCACTTGTAGAATCAGCTGCGGTGATAGGTGTATAGTTAGAACTCCCTGCATTTTCTTTAACTTCTGAATTTGCTTTTGCTTCTGTATTCACTGTTTTTTTACCAGAAATATTTGATTCATCTTTATTGACCGCTATAAAAGAACCAGGTTTTATATCACCGCCTGGTAGAATGTTTATTTTATTCAAATCTGTTGGTGTATTTGACGTTTTGGTAGTATTCAATCTTTCAGGTTCAGGTTTTTCTGTTGAATCTGCCTTGGCATTTGTAGCGATAGTTGTTACTTCTTGATTACTTGCGTTATTTGTAACTTCTTCGATTAGATTTATATCTGGTTTACTTTCTAAAGTAGATGTACTAATAGTAATATTCGATGAATCGGTGGCTTTGCCGTTATTTGTATTTGTAACTGTGATATTACCATCAGCTTGATCATATACATTAACGTTTGCATCTGAATTTGACTCTTCAACCGATTCATTTAAACCATGCTTGGTTCTTGCTAAACTTTCATTATCGTCAGTTGAATTGATAGTCATTTCAGTCGTCATTACGTCATTTACGTTTGTAGTATTTGCGTCAACATTTGGTATTTCAGTAGAATTGATAGTCACTTGTGTTATGTCAGCTTCTTTTCTACCGACAATGTCATTAGTATTATAAGTGCTTGAATTCAAAGTTGCTGATTCTCTAAGATTGGCGGCACCAGTGTTGTTACTACCATTGGTTATTGATGTTGTATTTATTTTAATATTATATTCTTCTTCACTTCCTAAAGCTGATCTAGCAAACAATCTTTCAGAAGTCTCGTAATCATCATTTACTTTATTAGAAGCCGTAGTTTCATAGACATTTGTATTAGTTGATGATTCAATCACAGTTGTATTAGAATTGGAGTTGGAAGAGTTTTTGCTGTTGACTTCAGTGTCATATGACATGGTTGATGTATCATCATTTACATAAATGAAGGCAGGCTTAGCATAATAATTTGTTGGTGTGGTGTTAATAATGACAGTTACATTTAAAGTATTTTCAGAATCTACATTAGATTGCGTTTTTGATTCAGACTGAACATTGGATGAGTCAACAGTTACGTTTTCATTGTTTGCGGGAATATCAGTTTCTTCAAAGCTACGCCTATTTAAATCAACATACTTTTCTGTAGTAGTGTAGCTTCCGGATTCTCCTTTTGTTTCTACTTTGGGAATATTTGTTACAGATTCATTTAACTTGGTATCACTTTCAATAGTGTAAGATTCATCAATATTTGTTGCGTTATTGTTTTTTAACCCTGGTTTGTCTATATCTTGTGTATTATTGAGAGAAAAGCCTATTCCAGATAATTCCGTTTGATTAATATTAGTTATATTTGTTTCATTATATTTTAATACTTCATCGTTTTCAAACTCATTGTTAACTTTTTGAGAAGCGGTAACGTTAGATTCATTTGTTTTCAATGTTGTTTCTTCGTAAAATGTATATGTTTCAGTAGTATTATTCAAGTTTTCGCTACTAGCATTCAATCTAGTATTTTCAACTGAAATAATTTTACTGTGATTAGCACTACCTTGTGTATTTACATTAGATTCGCTTTCAAGAGTATCAATCGTTTTGCTGTCTTCATTTACTTTTTCTATTTCTGTTTTTCTTGCGTTAGCCTCATCGTCAACTAAAACTTGATTTGTCTCAGTAGTAATACTCAAGTTTTCATTATTAACATTCAATTTAGTATTATCATCTAAAATAACTTCTGTTTGATTTGTACTGCTTTGTGCGCTTACTTCAGATTCACTTTCAAGAGTATCAATCGTCTTGTTGTCTTCATTTACTTTTTCGTTTTCTGTTTTTCTTTTTTCATTAATCTTATTATCGGCTGAAACTTGAGCAGTAGCATCTACAGATGATTCAGTTACAAATTTATCAGTGCTAGTTAAAAACTGTGAATCAGCACTGTAATCGGTTGAATTGACATCACCAAAGTCAAAACTAGAATTGGTTTCAATTGTCTGATTTATAGCATATTGAGTTCCTACATTGTCATTAATTAAAGCAGTATTATTACTGAAAATTACTTCTGTTGTTGTTTTATCACTTGTAACTTCAGAGCTTTTTTCTGTATTTGTTTCAGTAGAATTATATAAATCTTCAGACTTTTTGTTTTCATAGTCTTTTACAGTGATTTCTTCAGAACCCGAGCTTACTTTGGAATCAAAACTGGAATTTGAGCTACTAAGTTTTATAGTATCGTTTTCCACTCTAGGGGTACTATAAGCGTTTTCCATGTTAACATATTTCAAACCATTTACTGCAGTTTTTCTTTCAGAACCAATTCTAGGATTGTCAAAAGAATCATAGATGACTTTATTTTCTCCTACATCGACATTCCCAACGTGTACATATCCCGGATGATTAAAAGTATTTTCCATAATATTGTCTGAGATGACGCTTGTGTCAAATCTATCGTCAGAGCTGACCAAGTCTACTTTTCTGATTACAACTTGGCTAATATCTTTGGAACCACCATAGATCGCTCTGTGGGTGGTGGTTGGTGGTTTCGTAACTCTGTAATTCAATTTACCTACAATTTTATCTTTCCTGTGCCCAAATATTTCATTTTCGTTTGAAACGCCTTCAGCGTTTTTATTCTTTGGTTCGTTTCGTTTGTTGATTGCGATAAATTTATCTCCTAGTTCAAATGTTTTTATAGCAGAGCTGATTTCAGCTGATGTCTTTACATTTTTCAGTATGTCGTCCAAATCTCGTGAGAGGATAACTGAAATAAAATCCAAATTTAAGCTTAATTTGTTGTTGTTTTAACAACAATAAGTAAGTTGATACATAAATCAACGACCATTGTTGTGTTTTTTCGTTTAAATAACAACACTTGGACTTGGTCAAGTGTTGCTGTGTTGTTAAAACCATTGACGCTGATTTTAGACCACCTGTATGCGTCTAATATGGCTTGCTGGTTGTTGTTATAGGACAAAAAACTAGGGCCTATAATTTAACATGTCTTCTAGTCACGGTAGCGCTCAGTTATAAATGGCTTTCGCGGTCACCCATCCGAAGACTGATCCAAACACAACATTGTCAAACCAAAATACTTTTTGATGCCATCCTAAAATTTGACAAGCTATCTTCCTATTCTCAGCCCACTTTCTCAGAAGTGGGATACAATACAGTATGTACGTTCCATCTATTTGTCTCTATCATCACTCATCATCTCAGAATTAATTCCCTTGTCATTCATGTCGCCTTTCATGTAGTTCATCTATAATTTCTTTAGCCGCTATTAATTTCTTTAGCCGCGATAATATAATTAACGCGATTAATATTTTTACTCGAGTGGTTTACCACTCGAGTAAAAATATTAATAATCATCACACTAAAATCATAAATGCGAAATTTTGGAAAGATCAATGTAGGTGTTGTTTTATTACTCAATCACATTCACGCCAGACTGTACGTATCTGTATGAAATTTGTCACAAAAATAGATAATAGTCTGGAATGGCACATGTGATACTTTTTAACCGCGAGAGCAACCGTGCGGAGCAGCTAGTTATTAATATTATATCCGTTTCCTTATCTATCTATATTTAAATGCTTCTATCAATTTTGTCAAATTGCTCTTGTCTTTACCTGCATCTAAAAATCTCTTACCATTTTTAACAAGTGGATCTATTTTGTTCGCTTTCTTAAAGCGACTTTGCATGTATTTATTTCCATTGAATTGCGCATTTCGTAAATCAGCCTCTTTACGTGCTCTTTCCTCCCATTCTAGCGGACTGAGCTGTAAATTGGCAGCACTAAGCCCGTATTTCAAATCGCCTCCTTCAAACAAACTTCGAACGCCGTGCTGCGATTTGCCAGTGACATATGTTTTTTCGCCGCCATATTGTGTGTTGCCAGTATTTAGCAGTTTGTCCTGATAAGATTCAAATAGCGAAGGCATGTTTCCGAATCTCGATTCTACGAATTGGGCATTAGCATAGTGAGAACTGACCGGAGAGAAGCCAAATCTTTGAGCTGGAAAAAAAAGGATACTTACTATTGGTTTGTCATAACTTTATAATGTAGGTATTCAAATAAAACCACGGACTTTGATAGCAACATTGCGCAGTATTCCAATAGCGCCACAGACAACAATTTCCTGGAAAAATAAGGCTTTTTATATTTTTTCACTTCACAAGCTCAGAAAGATTCTTTTTGTCATTCAAAATCTGAGTGCAAAAGTGCATTTAATCCGCATGCGTAGAAAGAGTTTTTCAAATTCGAACCTTAGAATAATAAAATAATAAGGCCATCACGACTGCATAAAAAAAAAACAATTTTCCTCGCTATAGTGAGGTGAAAAGTTGTGTGTATCAAATTCTGAAGCTTCTAATCACGTGTAAACTATTTCTGAAGGGACGGTATTCAAAACTACCAATGTAAATGTAAACAACTAATACTTCTAATAATCCAAACCATGTACAATATGTAGGTAATTCCAATATGAATCTAATGGACACCAAGATCAATACTACAGAAAGACACCCAAGAAAAACACTACGAGGTCCGTCCTCTTCCGTGCTCCAGCGAGAAGTGCCGGTTGGGCGGCGGGCGACTCAGGCGCTACCCCACTGACATTCCTTTGACAATTCGCTCGGAATACGTCACACAGCAGAGCAAAGACTGCATTCTTTTCTATGTGTTGCCAACACACGCTTAAAAACCTTTAAATACAGACAGAGATTCGAATAATTTGAGTTTAAATTTTTTGGAATCCGAACGGAAGCTGATGACCGAATGATTGTGAATATCTATGCTGATCTCACTGTGCTCGGTCAATCGAGCTACACTGAGATGACTGACGACCATTAAACCCTGCTTTCATTACCATTATTATTCTCATCATCAGCCGGAAGACGTCCACAGCTGTATCAAGGCCTTCCTCAATGATATCTGGTTTACATATGGTCACGCCTTTCTACCGAAGGGGCTGGAAGAGGTGTAATACAACACCCACACTTCGCCGAACGATATTCAGTCCCAAATGTAACAGGGGGCAAGCCTGTCGCCATACACCGGGCTCCAGTCATGTAGCAGATGACACATATATTCACACAATGAACAAATTGGTGCGTGCCGTCAGCTGGATTCGAACCCGTTCCCTCTGGCTTGAGAGGCGGGCGTTCTTCAACTAGGCCATCATCGCATCGCATATCTGGTTTAAAAGAAAAAAAATACTAACCCAAAGTACGGTAAGGACTATTCAAATTCAGAAAATCTGTAGAATATCGAGATCCTGGAGAATGGCGGCGTGGTGTCACTATCCTTGCATGTCCTCGACCATCACCAACTATTCTAGCATTATGAATGTTCTGAGCTACTGCTAGCAAATAATCATTTTTAACTCTCAAAAAATCTCTTTTGCTCGTTTCTACGCTTTCAGTGGAAGGTTGACCTTCTCTGATCAATCCTAGAGCTATTTCGTCCCGCTCCAGTTGGCGGTAAACCTCTTTTTGGACGTTAAATTTGAGACCTGCAAAAAAAGGTTGGTTAACAATGTTTCTTTCTTTTGGTTGAGGTAACTTACGAAGCTGTTGAAGCAATTGAAAATTGATTTGGGTTAATTTGGAAATAAAATTTTGAAAATGGAATTTTGGTTAATTTTTAGGCTTGCCAAAAGTAATTGATAATCTACTTACATTAGGGGTAAATTGAATTTTTGTAGACACTGACAACCCAAATCTAAACTTTAGTTGTTATTTCGAAGCAAAGCTTTATAACGATAATTTTTTCACTGTTTTAAAAACGAAATAAGTTTTTTTACTAAATATTTTCCATCGAGTACCAGTCAGGTAACAGTGTTACTGGTTGAGGTTTTTTTTAAATCCTATCGAGTACTAGTGTTAAAGTTAAGGGTATTACTCGTTGGGAACAAACCATTAAAATCATGCATTTTACTACATAATGTGACTGACTGATACGTCAATTAAATTCTCTAATAATAAAGTAAGTAAGTAAAACGATAGCCAAGTGCGTTATTATTTATAAATCTTATAGTATTTCTATTGTGTATTCTATTTAGTTTGACAACAAATAAATACTGTTATTTAAGAGGGCCGCGACGTTCTGAAATTTCCATACAAACGCACTACTCAAATTTCTTGAAAACTGTTTGTCAGATTATGATGAAATTTAGCATGTACAATTAAATTAACAATATCTTCACCCCTATGTTCTTGTTTTTTTTTTAAAAAACGTTCTCAAGCGAAAATAGAGCTATGAAAAATATCCGCATTTTAAGGGGTCACTTTTGACTGATTTATTCAATAGGTAGACAAAGCAATTCAAAAATTCCATTACATAGGGAGGTTGTCTACATCATTAGCTATTAAATGAATCCATAATACAAGAGAAATTCTTAGTTACATAAGAATGATTACAGAAGTGCAAAAGTTATAAAAAAAATTGTTGCACTTAGTCACTCTGTAGGTAACTTTGGAGGCTCGTCAGTATCATTACTCGCTCTCTTCACTTGTCTTCTTCTTCTAGACGAAATGGCGATAGAATACCTTAAGCCAATGCGAAGTTAGTCTAGGTCACCTAGGTCGAAATTAGTTAAGTCGCCGGACTCTTAAGTAAAAAAAAATTGATAAAAAGGTTATCGTTTACTAATGTGAACGAATGACATGTCAATTAAATTCTCGAATACTAAATAATATTAGAAAAATGATATTTCTATTGTGTATTGTATTTAGTATGACAATTAAACGATATTGTTATTAAGATTTTTTTTAATCTATCGATTTTTTTTATCTGAAAAAAAAACAAACGAAAAATATGATTATGTGGTAATGCTGCGGTGTCATATTGGTTCAACTTGGATCCAAGCTTTGCTTTAAACGGCCAATATTGAACTTAATTACTTAAATTATTCGCTTTACTATCAACATTGTGTCCAAAGTCTGTACAAACATTGGTGTATTGGCTCCAAATTGTAGATGGGTGCAAAATGACCAATGTGTGACTGCGGCAGAGGCCAATCGAAATCGCTTGGGCTGGTGAAATCAGATTGCCTATTTTTTTCAAACCCAATTATGTCGTCCCTTAACTTAATAATAACTTAATAACTTGAGGGTCCCGCGACGCTCTGAATTTTCCTTTCAAACGCGCTTGTCAAATTTCTTGGAATCCATTTGTTAGATAATGATAAAATTTGGCTTACACAATTGTATGATCTATTTCTCTGCCCCTATGTTCTTGGTTTTTTTTTAAAAACGTCCTCAAGAGAAAGTAAAGCTATTAAAAATATCCGCATTTGTAAGGAGTCACTTTTGACTGATTTATTTAATAGATAAACAAAGCGAATTAAAAATCGCTTTACATAGAGCGGTTGTCTACATCATTCGTTTTTAAAGTAATCCATAATACAAGGGAAATGTTTAAATATTTAAGAAAGATTGGAGAAGTGCAACGGTCATAAAAATGATTGAAATTACACTTTGTCACTCTGTAGTTAACTTTAGAGGCTCTCAGTATATTTACTTGCTCTCTTCGCTCGTAGTCTTCTTCTGAACGAAATAGCAATAGAAAACATTTAGCCAATACGAGTCGAAAGTCGTCGCCGGAACCTTAAAAGTATACACTTCAGGTAACGCTCTGAAATGCGATTTGTGAAATTTGAAACTTAAATTTAGAGCAGTTATTCCCTTTTGGAACTAGATCACCCGACTAGTTACCCAATTAAACTTGTAACTCTGTGAGCTGTAAACCGTGAAGTTTTCTAAGTAACTTCGATAATTATAAGTTTTTTTTTTGCCGAGTCAGTTTAATGGATTTTATTCAAAATAGTGGAGATTTGTTTTTCTTTAAATAATATCTCCTCCATTTAATAATCAGTTAAGAAATGCGACCTGTAGTGGAAGACAGAGATCCGGACAGGGATCCAGACAGAATTCAGACTTTTTTTTTATTTTATGATTGAATGGGCCCACGTTTGACCACAACACACCTGATGGAAAGTGAGGATGCGGTCTAAGATGGAGCACGCTTGCCCATGAGGTGCCTATTCATTCTTGTCTTGAAGAGACCCAGGTTGTATCCATTGCTGGGGAACACCGAGGCAGGAAGCGCGTTCTACTCCTTGGCAGTTCTGATTAGGAAGGAGTTTTGAAAGCGCTTCGTGCGGGCTTTATTGAAGCTGACGACATAACGATGGAATGTCTGCCTCGATGACCTATGGCGGAATTCAGATGACGGAATCAGCTCGTATAGTTCCTGTGCACATTCTCCAAAATGGAGGCGGTAAAAAATTGAGAAACTAGCTACACGCCGCCTGTGCTGGAGACTGTGCGCCGTCTTCCTCTTTACCAGCGCCTGGTCATTGATTAATTTAATGGCGCGTCGCTCAATTGAAGAGAAGAAGATATTTGCAGTCCAAGGAGTTCAAGCTGATCGCTAAATGGGACTGGCACGCCCTGGAATAATGGGGTGGCCAGGATATAGGTCCGTTTAGCGGAGAAAGCACAAGCTTGAGTCTTTGTCGCATTAAATTTAACTAAATTAGCGGCGCCCCATTGAGACACTGCCTCAAGAGTCATGTTTGTACGACAAATCATCGCCTCTCTGTGTACCTCAGTTTCAAAGGTCCCAGCTCGCGCACTGGATAGGTATCTCTCTACAATAGTGCTATTATCGGCATATCCATGAACGCCTGGTACAAGCAAGTCATTGATGTACAGAAGAAACAATGTTGCTGAGAGAACTGATCCCTGAGGGACACCGGCATTGACAGCCATGAGGTCAGATGAGCAGCCATCAATAACTATCCGAATTGACCTATCCCTCAGAAAATCTGTAATCCAGCTGCACAAGCCAGGAGAAACGCCGTAGAAACGCTCGGTCGATTAAGTAATAATGAAATTTGCGACTCTTTAATCATACTTAAAATATTTTGTAGAGATATTGAACAGTACTGCTCTAAATAAGCAAATTAACCGATTGACAGACAATACCAGCTTATAACCGACTTCCTAATGAGGAGGTTCTCGATTCAACCGTATGTTCTAATTTTTTATGTATTTATTGTGTATGTATTTACACAAATAAATAAAAAATTAAACGGGATAAGTGATTACTCCGCCAATTGTGAATCGATGTTAATGATTCTTTTTTTGTTTGTTGGTTCATACTTTAGAGGTGGTTCCATTTAAATTTGATCAAGATCGGTCAAGTAAATTTAAAATATTAACATAAGTCTAAAAATTGTTAACATGGATCACGAGTTACTGTATGTGAAGTCGGTTTTTTGAGTTTTGCTTTTTATATTAATAAGCTTTGCTTTTTACCCCACTGCGGAAGAAAGAGGGTTATGTTTTTTAAATGTGTATGTTTATGTATGAGGTTTCTTTGGCACGTCTAAACAGCTTGATGTATTTCGACATGTG
Source organism: Peribatodes rhomboidaria (assembly GCA_911728515.1). Classification (NCBI taxonomy): domain Eukaryota; kingdom Metazoa; phylum Arthropoda; class Insecta; order Lepidoptera; family Geometridae; genus Peribatodes; species Peribatodes rhomboidaria. The sequence continues at coordinate 5,010,321 of OU452196.1, read as the reverse complement.
AGGTGTCATTTGAATCGTCTTGGCAGTGGAAGTGACAAAAGTTAGAACATTTTGGTTTGTTTTTTGTTTTTCTTTAATTAATGTTATTTGTATTTAATTTACATTTAATAATGCATCCTTGACTTCCTTAACTGCCTGCCTTTAAATAGTTCATAATTACACTTAGTAAATGCCTTAAATCATTATCAGTGTGCATTTTAAAAACTCAGTCATAAGATTCAATTCAAATAAATTATTTTACGGCAAAACCTAAAAAAGGAAAATAAAATAAAAATTAAATGCACACTTTTATTTTCTTATCTTAAGTGACTTCGACATTTAATCAAAAGTCTATGATTTGTCTTTGTCAATGTTTAGTAGACTAACGACCTAAGCCAGCTGTCGTCCCCACACCACCACTTAAACTCGACTCACCATTGGCTTGCGCTTGGCCTCCTGCCGCGATTTCAGCATCTCCATCAACTTTTTGATCATTTTGGACTCTCATCTGATCTTGTGCATCCATATTTGTGTCCATATCACCTTGTATATTACTACTTGCATCTATCTGTCTTTGTGTATCATCTTCTGCGTTTATCTGACCACTGTTAACATTCGTCTGATCTACATTCGCTCCGCTTCCGACCTCAGTCTGAGCTCCTGTGTCACCTTGGTATGTCTGTGCATTGTTGTAATTTCCGACACTTTCTGAATTAGATATTCCGGTAGCAGTTCCGTAATCAGTGCCACCAACATCCATCCCAGTATCTCCTCCTCCATTTGTCCCGATATTTGTCCCAGCATCTGTGTCAGCATTTGTCGAGCTGTTCGTTTCAGCATCTGTTCCAGCATCTATCCCGTCATTGGCTGCAACATCTGTATTAGCATCTGTTCCACCATTAGCACTCGTCCCACCACCTGTTCCACCGTACATCCCAGTATCTGATGCACTATTGGTCCCGATACTCGTCGCAGCATCTGTGTCAACATTTGTCCCACTGTTTGTTTCAGCACCTGTTCCAGCATCTATTCCGTCATTTGCTCCAACACCCGTATTAGCATTTGTTTCACCATCAGCACTCGTCTCACCACCTGTTCCACCATTCATCCCAGTATCTGATACACTATTGGTTCCGATACTCGTCGCAGCATCTGTATCAACATTTGTCCAGCTGTTTGTTTCAACACCTGTTCCAGCATCTATCCCAGCATTTGCTCCAACATCCTTATCAGTATTTGTTCCACCATTAGCATTAGTCCCACCATCTGTTCCCCCATTCATCCCAGTATCTGATCCAGAACCCGCTCCAGCGTCTGCCCCACTATCCATCCCAGCGTCAACCCGAGAATCTGACCTACTATCCATCCCAGCGTCGACCCCAGAATCTGCCTCACTATTCAGCCCAGCATCTGTCCCATCAGTCCCAACCCCTGTCTCGCCATCAGCTCCACCATTTGTATCATCTCTCCTACTTTTTCCGTTTCTGCTTTTGTTCTCTTCTTTCTTTGTGGAAGTACTGCTAGATTTAGCTGATTCGTTTTTGTATTGGTTTTGAGACGCTGAACCAGTATGACGAACATGATTACCGTCTCTATCGTAATCTGAAAGGAAATTTTTATGTGACGATTTTTCCTATAACCATTGTCGGGAAGGTCCACTTAAACTAGAGCATGCTTGTGCTTCGATCAGATATACAGAGATGTAAAGTCTCAATACGCAAAATGGTACCTTAAAACAAGGCATAGACCAATTGTAAGCCTTGTTTCGCTGTCAGTCGCTCTGAGATCGCGTCAGTGTCACTATGTTTAAATATGCTTAAAATACACTTTAGCAAATCATCAACGCTATTGCGGAATGATAAGACTTATATTCAAATGAAGTTATATGTATTTTATTATTTTAAGTTGGACGTTGGTTAACATACAATAACAACACTTGTTTCTGTATGTTCAAAGGTATTTCTGATCGAAGAGTAGCATAATCGATATATATGTATAACGCATAAAATTTCATCATCCGAACACTCACTTTCTTTGACGGCACTGTACTGCAATCCGTACACCGTACTTTTAAGAAAGTGTGCCAATGTAAATAAGATTTTGATTTAGAAGGTAGCTGAGGGTGTTCTTGCCTACCTTGGATAAATCCAAGATGGGCAAGAATAAACATTTTCTACTATTGTAGAGCTTACATGAGTATGTATTGTATATATTTTTATGTATTGTTTTTTAATGTAATTTAATATATTCTGTTTTCAATATTGTTGACGTAGATGTTAGTGGACGTGTCCGTTGTTATGCCATTAAACAATTTAAATTTGAATTTGAATGAGTATCTGAACATGGCAAAAGTGGCCTCAGAAATAGAGCGAAATAAGACTAGACCATAACTTTGAAAGACTCAAAAATCACCCTAATCCACTTGTCATTGGATTACTGGACAATACCATTGTGATTAGAAGATTGAAGAGGGACCACATAATCTGAAGTGAGAGCAGTGCATCGGCCTGCTGCTCACTAAAAATCCTACATTCCCTCAGCTTAGCTGATAAAAGGCTGGCGACTGATTGCAGTTAGATACTGGAAAGAGTGAAAAAAAAATAGTGCGTGTAGTCCCTCTGAAGAGTCACTGAAGTTAAGCTTCTGTGTATCGTTCTTACTACGCGCATGCGTTCGAGTGCCTCGCATTCACTCTCGCACTGTCTCTTTCTATTCCCCCTCCTCAGGAGCGTTAACGCAACCTTGTTGGAAGTCGCATTAGAAGTTTTACTTCAAGAACGATTGTAGAGTGTGAATTAGATACTTTTAAAGGAACTTGGGCTCTTCTTCTCCTCTTAGCTCATCTTAGCCCCATCGCTCCTGGATCCGCTAGTGTCCGGCCCTGTGCGTAGTGTCAACTTACCTTCTTGTCTTGTGTGAGAACTTCCTTCCGCCGTCTGTTGCTCATCATGTTTATCCGAACTCGACTCGCTGTGACCCGACGAAGTTTCTAGATCCGGCCCGATGGCAAAACTGTCGTGCGACTCGTCACGGTGCTGGTCGTACGACTGGTTGGTGTTCTTGTATTCTGAGCCTGACTCATATGTGTGCTTGTGATTGGGGTCGTTTCCTGAAAATTTTGCATAGGAATCAACATTTTATTTTTAGACTACTCTAAATATAACATAACATATCGTCACGCCTATCCCCCGAGGGGGCTAGCAGAGGTGTGATACAACTCCCACACTTCGCTAGCCGATTTTCAGTCCCAAATGTGATAGGAGGCGAGCCTGTCGCCATACGCTGGGCTCCAGTCATGTAGCAGATGACATACAATACGAACATTGTGTTCACACAATGAATAAATTGGTGCGTGAAGTCGACTGGGTTTGAACTCGCTTCCTCTGGCTTGAAAGGCGGGCCTTCTCCAACTAGGCTATCATCGCTTTTGTCTACTATTTATTTATTTATTTATTTATTATTACATTAACTTACAAAAACTAACAGTTTGCACCAAATCGTTTTTGACTTATGAATAAAAACACACATCTGGTAAGTGTCTAACGCAATTGAGCAACATAATACGGTTTCCCGAGAAGAACAAATCGAGATCAGGCTGACGGGCAAGCAGGTCATTGAGTAGTGTGAGTGCGTGGTTAGTAGGCGCGTGTCGCGCGGTGTCCGTGCGCGGTGCGACGAGCGGCGCGAGCAGCGGCACGCGCCGCCGCCGGCAGCTCCTCGCCGCCGCGCCGAGCGCTCCTCCACCGTAGAAATATACAACCCACACCTAGATAACGCGGTAGGGTTGTCTATACCATTATTTAGTAGTAGGTGGTAATGAACAACGAGAGCACACTTACGTCTCAGTTCAAGCGTGTTCATTCCCACCATACCACTAACGAACAGTGAAGGATAAGACCAAGTAGGGTAGTACCCATAGATTTTCCTATATAAGAATCTTGCAAACTTTCTTTGGATTCTCTCAAGCGTCAAAGTATATTTTTTCTCGTGAGGGTCCCAGACCAGCGCGTTAAATTCTAGCTTCCTACGAACTAAGGCGTTATACAGAGCCAGTAATAATACTACTTAATACTCTACATTTATATAAAATCTACTATATCATGTATGTTAACTTTGGTCGGGCTAAGCTTCGAAGCATTGATCATCGGCGTAAGGTTGCTTGTTGGTTAGTTTTTACCCAACTGCGCAAAACAGAAGGTTATGTTTTTCGAGTATGTATGTCTGCCTGAGGATTCTTTGGGACGCCCTACAGCCTAAACAGCTTGATGTATTTCGACATGTGAGGTGTCATTTGAATCATCTTGTTAGTGGAAGTGACATAGGGTACTACAACATTTTAATTTTATTTAAAGTTTCAGACCACATCATGCAGTCAAGTTTTTGGTTATCTTTTGATAATGTTACTTGTCTTATGGAATAATTGTTATGTAAAGGATTCATTTCGGAGAGTGTGCAGCTAGTTTGCATGACTTGATTCCCACTACCCTGTTCTATTACCACTCTACCAAGGAGACTAAATAGCGACATCATTTTATGGTTGACATATCTAAAACATCTACGTCTACTCACCACTGGATTGTTCAAAAGACTGCTTCCCAGTCTCTGTATTCTTCTCTCTTCTCTCGTTAGTTGTCGACCTGTCTTTGCTCATCCCGACTCCACCCTTACCCACTTGCATCGAATTCGACTCACTCTCCTCGTTCTTCTCTCTTTCTGAGTGAGTTGTTTCCTTCTCGGAACTCTGACTCACTCTTTCGCCGTTGGGTCCTAAGACATGTAAACATTACATATAATAATACATACATACATAATATAATCACGCCTCCTTCCCTTAGGGGTAGGCACAGACCACTTCTCTCCACTTGCTACGATCCTGGCATACATCTTTCGCTTCTTCCACTTTCATGAGTCTTTTCATACACGCTCGTCGGTTATGGGTACTCTTGACCTGGCCTTTCTTTAAGACGTAAAAATTAATAAGTAAGTTAAATTAAGAAAGGATGCTTAAGGCCCGGTATTGCACGAAATCAACCAAAACAAGTATTTTGTTTCCGCCTAGTTTGATATGAAGAATTGTGATGAACAGGCGCAAAAAAAATACAGCTGGTAGAAAAAACAACCAACAACAGTTTAACCAGAGTTGAATTTGAAAAATCATTCTCATTTTGGAAATAAAACACAAAACGTATCTTCTTAAAAAACTGTTTGAGCGTGGTTCTCTAAACTTTCAGCGTTACGACACATTTTTTTTCGATTATTTTATTTTATTTATTTAAACACAAAACAGAGTACAGTCATAAACAAAGTAGTAAATAGGAAAAAAAAGCCAGAGCTGGACCATGCTCCAAAACATGTGCAAATACAAAATTAGTGGCAGACAAAAATCATATAAAATAAACTATAATACTTGTAGCTAATAAAAACATATTTTAAAACGAAAATATAAAACGTAAGAGAAAAATGAAATAAAATGTTTTAAATTTAATTGAAATTAAATCCAAATTTAATATAAAAAAAAATCATACCCAAAGTAATTTTAATTTAAAACAATTTAAATTTAAAGTAATTTAAATTTGAGACTTAAAATTTTATTAAGCAAATAAGAAATTTGATTATAAATAATAAAAAATACTAAGCATCTGGTTGGACGTATTTGGTATAAAAAATGTCTTATTAAATACCTAGATTAGTTCTCTAAAGTTTAACCGAGTAACTTATTCTTAATTTTGTTCTTGTCACGACCACACTTACCAAATGCGTCAGACAACATCACAGAATAGTACGTAGTTGGTACTAAAATTAAAACTCCGCTCAAAGCCAGTTTAGATGCCTCTTTGTAGCCTCTTTAATAGAAGCATTTAGAAGCATCTAATAGTTTGTTTGGGAACACTTCTCAGACTCCTTCTACGGGAATACGATAAATGAAAGTCCAGTTTCTTGTTCACTCATACTATTGAATTCTTTAGATACTTAATAAGGAACCGATTACAAGTGTATACGCGGCGGCGGGCGCGGGGTGACTACTAGCCCGACTATCAAATTGCAGCGTCGGCGCCCGTAGCTGTGTACTGCTACACCAGTATTTTTTTATACTCTGATCTCTTTGGTAACGGATCATTATTCATAAATTGAGAATCAGTTACAATATATCACGAGGAGGGTTTATGTATACTATTTTCTGAATAAACACGAACGAAGTTGCGAGCAACAGCTAGTACATTTTTTTTAATTATAAATAAATTCTGGACACTTCCACACACGGTCGCCTGAACCCAAACTAAGCAAAGCTTGTACTATGGCTGCCGGAGACTGATATACATACTTAGATATTTTTAAATACATACTTAAATAGATATTAACACTCAGACATAGTAAAGTAAAGAAAAGACATGAAAGTAAAGTTATTAGAAACCAGACTCTTACCAGGAGGCGTCAGGTGTTCAGAATGCTGGCATTTATTTCGGCCAGAAATTAAGCATTGCGATCCAGCGTGGCAATGCTGCCAGCATTGCCACGCTGACTGACGCATTGACTGCCTCGGTGGCTTAGTGGTGGTAAACCTGCCTTCTGAGCTTGGGGGCGTGGGTTCGATTCCCACCTAGGGCAAACATTTATGTGGTGAACATTTGTGTTTGTTCTATGTCTGGGTGTTAATTATCTATTTAAGTATGTATATAAAAATATATATTTATGTATATCAGTCTCTGGCAGCCATAGTACAAGCCTTGCTTAGTTTGGGGTCAGGCGACCGTGTGTAGAAATGTCCCGAAATTTATTTATTTATTTATTTATTTAGCATTCTGGGCACCTTTCCCTCTGCCAACGGCCTTTTAGATTAAAATATGGTTTTACGTTTATTTAAGTAACAAGTAAATACATTTAATGATTCTTACCAGTATGTTCGTATTCCTGCGCGTCCCTTCTAGAAGTTTCATCATTAGATTCACTTGTAGTTGTTTTATTTTGTTTAATTTCAACCTCTCCATCGTCCGATATATTACCCCCAACTTGGGCAGAGTCCCTGCCGTTCAGACCAGTTGGTGCACTTACTCCCGGAGTGCCTAAGCCGTCTGGTCCTGGAAGATTTAAAACATTTGCAGTGGTGACCAGATGCAAGAACTGCGCAGGCCTTGCAGGCGCAACGCGATGTTGACGCTTTTTACACGCATGGTATAATAATAATAATAATAACGGTACCTTATATTTATACGGCCCTTCAATACGGTCTTGTCGAGTCTGAGGTGCCGTACTATAAGTACGCACCAGCGTCAGTTCTCGAGAATGGCCGTGCTTTGCTCTACTGGGACCGCTCTATCGTCACGGACAGGACTATTGTTGCCAATAAGCCTGATATCGTGCTGGTCGACCGGTCCCAGCGCCGGGCAGTGCTCGTCGACATCACCATCCCATGACGAAAACCTCGTGAAGGCCGAGAAGGAAAAACTCAGCAAGTACCTTGACTTGGCTCACGAGGTAACCGCCATGTGGGATGTTGACTCGACGATCATTGTCCCGATAGTCGTCACGGTAAGCGGTCTTATAGCGAAGAGCCTCGACCAACATCTCAAGAGACTCTCGTTAGACGGTTGGATCAAGGGCCAGATACAAAAGGCAGTGATCCTAGGCACGTGCCGTATTGTCAGGAGGTTCCTCACTCTGCAGCCCTAACCACCGGTAGCTTGGGCCTCGCCCCGCTGCCGGCGGCACCCTAGTTTTTAAGTTTTTTATAGTATTTGTTTTTTATATTCATTTATTGTAAAAAACTTAGGAATTAAGAAAACAAATAAATATCTTGGAATAATAATAATATGTTTATTTGTGGAAAAATCATTGCCTTTACATTATTGCCGGCGAGCCCCAAACTAGGCGTACAAGCCTGTAATGTGCCTGCCGTACAATAATATGCCTATTCCGCCAGGTTTAGCCTCAGATCAACCTAGAGGAAAAGATGGAACACTGCGTTATATCTCGCTGAAGCCACTTCTTTTTAAACGTGTGCGTGGTAATGTTGCCACAAAAAACATTTACAATTGCACGAAAACTAATATTAATTCCCAAACTCTACGTTAGCCATTTCCGTTCCAATATACAAGCTTAGCAGATTTAATATTCTAAAACTGCACATATTTGTAAGAGTTTAATGTTACGGCTTTTTCGAAATTTACTGGTAAAAAAACTGCACAGTTTTTAAAAATAACCTCAAAATGTAGACCTGGCCACACTTTCTTAACACTGTATATACAGTACATGAAATTATACCATACACCAATGCACATAATGTCGAGGTAAGAATGACCAAGCGAGTAGCGTAGTTTTTTGAATGTGTGTGTTGTGTACCGATAGTAGCGAAGTTTTTGAATGGTTTTTGGCTTCACTTAGATCATACGCCGTGCGCCATCTTATTCTCTAGTTTGATCTGAGGTCTTGCATTAAAATATGGCCCGTTTAGAAGCTCCCTGAGCAAAAAATGTTTTTTTTTTTTTTTTATAGTTTCTAGTAGTCTTTTGATAGTAGATTTTCTCAGTTTCTTGCCTGTTCTTCAGGGTAGTGGCTCCTTTTCCGTACGAGGCAAGGTGGTAGTCATTTTTGTAACTTCGACGTTCATAAATGTATCTCCGAAACCAAATTGAATAAAGACAATCGATTTTCCTCAGAGCCCAACCAAAAAGTTGTTTAAATAAAAACAATCTTAAACTATGTGGCATAGAGTCATAAACCACACGCATCGTCACGCTTTTCCCCCAAGGGGGCTGACAGAGGTGTTAACTATACTTCTACAACACTCACACTTTTTGAGACGATATTCAGTCCCAAATGTGGGCGAGCCTGTCGCCATACACCGGGCTCCAGTCATGTAGCAGATGACATACAATACGCACATATGTTCACACAATTAACAAATTGGTGCGTGCCGCCGGCTGGGTTTGAACCCGCTCCCTCTGGCTTGAAAGGCGTGCCTTCTCCGGCTAGCCTATCATCGCTTTTTCATAAACCAAGGAGTTAAATTTTACAGAAAAATAATAAGAATATCAATAATTTAAAAAGCAAAGCGTAAAAACCGACTTCCCGTCATCCATGTAAAGAATTTTAAGACTTTTGTTAATATTTAAAAAAGTACTTGACTGAATTCTTTAAAAAATTATGTTACCACCTCCAAAGTATGATCTACCAAACAAAAAAAAAGAATCATTATAATCGATTCACATTTGGCAGAGTAATCACGTAACATACTTACATGCAAAAAAAAACGTATAGTCGAAATGAGAACCTAATTCTTTTTGGAAGTCGGTTAAAAATAGGTAAAAAAACACTTACTGGGCATACATTCCACCGCAGTGACAGCCTGTAAAAAATAAAATAGTATTTCACACTTTCTTAAAATTATAAATGCAAACGTTTGGTTTCGATGGATGTTTGGATGAATGGATATTTGTTACTCAATCCCGCCAAAATAGCTGAACGGATCTGAATGAGATTTGGCACAGAGATAGACTATAGTCTGGAATAGCGCAAAGGGTACTTTTTCATTTCATTTTTTAATTTTTGTTCAGTACTTTTTCAGGTGGAACCGCGGGGCGCAATTAATAATTAATACATACACACAAAACTTATCGTCACGCCTTTCCCCCGAAGGTGTTTGTACACCTCTGCCTTCGCCGGACAATATACAGTCCCAAACGTGACAGGGGGCGAGCCTATCGCCATGCACCGGGCTCCAGTCATGTAGCAGATGATATACGAGTACAATACGCGCATAATTATGTTCACACAATGAACAAATTGGTGCGTGCCTTCGACTGGGTCCGAGCCCGCTCCCTCTGGCTTGAGGGGCGAGTCTTCTCCGAATAGGCTATTATCACTTTATTTATAGTAGAAAATATGTACATAATAATCAACCCTTTTCTACCTACGACTTAATGAAGATTGTTTCTTGAGTGCGCCATTTTAGTAAAAACATAATAGTATGTACACTGAGGCAAAGTTTCTATGTTTGTATGTACTCGTACCTACATAAATATAGAGGTTTTAATGTAAGAAGAAATTTTCGGAATTACTGTTCCGATTTTACGAGTATATAAAATAAAAATAAATATCACGCCTTTTCCCCCGAATGAGCTGGCAGAGGTGTAAAACAACACCCACACTTCGCTGAACGATACCCAGTCCCAAGTGTGACAGGGGGCGAGCCTGTCGCCATACACCGGGCTCCAGTCATGTAACAGATGATATACAATACGCACATATGATCATGAAATGAACAAATTGGTGCGTGCTGTCGGCTGGGTTTGAACCCACTCCCTCTGGCTTGAGGCGGGCCTTCTTCCAGCTAGCCTATCATGGCTCTCAAAAGTTTTTGTAACAATCGAAACTCATGGTAAGAACTCAGCATGGCACAAGGCAGATTGCTCCATCGCGCCTCACCGTGCGCGCCCATAGGCAAGCATATCATCAAATTTAAAAAAATAAGTATTTTATTAACTCACCAAAATTAACACCGCTGCTACGTACCTCATGTTGCAAGGTTCAAAAACAAGAAACAGATTTCAGAGGTAATAAACGTGGTACAATGGCTCGTCGAGGTGTCAGAAGCAAATAATTGGTATATTTCTGTGACACCTGTACAAATATCTAAGTAACTCGAGTGGAGCTCAAATTTGTGGGGGTTTTGGGGTTCCGGACATAACCGCTGTGATGGTTTGAATTCTACAAGACTTTTACAAGGGTTTTGTTTTGATTCGCGTAGACTAATACTAATTTTTTTTGGGGGCTGAGCTACCCACGTCCGTAGGAGTGTACTCAATTTTGATTCCCTACACGTGGTCCCCGGGTAGTGCTAACCGGGTAGCAAACTCTGGTGGGAGGCTTCGGCCGTGGCTAGTTACCACCCACCGGACCAAGCCATGCCGTGAAATGACCTAGTCGTGTTTCGGGATGTAGTCCGGTGTAACCGTTCCGAAGACGGGTCTGAGCAGTAGCGCACTTATAGCGCCTCACTCAACTGCCGTCTTTGTACTTCTTCACTCTTTAAAACTTCAAGGCTAGAGTGAATAGGTACTTTATAGGTCGTCGTGCTCCATCCTAGACCACAACGTCGCTTAACATCAGGCGAGTTGGTGGTCAAACGTCGACCTACTCTACATAAAAAAAAAAATTATGTGTTGTATTTACCCATGTTTTGGAGTATGGTCCAGCTCTGGCTTTTTCTTCTATCTAACACTTTGTTATGACTGTACTCTAATTAATTGCTACTGTAATTGATTGTAATTTAATTCTGTTGTTTGTCAATAAATTATCTTTATTCTTATCCTTATTATTACTCTGTTTTGTGTTTAAATATATATATATTTTTTTTAATTAGCCCTGATTTACAAAGAAGTCGGTCTGATCAAATAATCAAAAACCCGACTGCACACCTATCTAAGGTGCTAGGTGGGCCATATTTTAGCTGCAAGTCTGGCCCGGCAATGTTGGCGGTATTGATACCTACAGAACCAAATGCGGACACTCGCGAAGTGTAAGCCGTTAAATTGGAGCCAGAAATGGCACCGTACGACGCTAATATGTATGGGCGTTTCCTTACTTTTAATTTTATCAATCAACCAATAAAGTCAAAGTCAAAGTCAAAATGTTTTTATTCAATTTAGGTATCAAAGATACACTTATGAACGTCAAAGTTATTTAAATAGACTCGACCGCCTTGTTCGGATAAAAAGCCTCTACTCAGAAGAACAGGCAAGAAACTGAGGGGCATTATTTTTTCAAATAATAACTAATAATAGGGTACTTGCATCAAAATTTTAATGACAAAAAGTTAATCATTCAATTAATAATCTAGTAAAATGTATTACAGTGACTTGTCTGATGAAAAACTATTGCTTTCCTACAAAATATTGTAATTATAAATTATGTTAAACGGAACGTAATTTCAACCACCAATGAGCTCGTAGTGACGTCACTCCATACGATAAGGGCCGGCACTCACGGAAGGTGCGACACGGCACGCTTCGGCATGCATTTCAGCCCGAAATATGTCTACTGCTGGACAAAAGCCTCCCCAATGATCTCCACAACGACCGGTCTATCGTTGCACCTAGCGACTTCCCGCGACACTCACCAACGGTGCTGTTCACAATTATTCGGAAACGTTTCCGTCCGGATTAACAACAACAACTACAACTCTTTAATAAAAACATATAATAATTACAATAAGGCTAAACTAAGTTTTTAATGGGCGGCCTTATCGCTCAAAGCGATCTCTTCCAGGCAACCTGAATGGACAGGAACATTTATATATATAATAGAGGCCTTGAAGTTCTAAAACATAACTTTACAAGACGTAAAAAATAATAAGATAAAAATAATAAAAACATATATATTAATAATAAAAAAAATATATTTATCCTACTAATATTATAAACGCGAAAGTTTGTAAGAATAGATGGATGTTTGTTACTCTTTCACGCCAGAACTTCTGAACAGATCTGGATGAAATTTGGCACAGAGATAGACTAAAGTCTAGAATAGCACATAGGATACTTTTTAACCGCGGGTGAAACCGCGGGGCGCAGCTAGTAATAATATATATTTATAAAAATACATAAATCAATACTATTAAGTAGACAAAATAAATATAATACAAATACTTTAAAAATGTTTAAAAATAAATGTCACTAATATATAAATAAATAAATACATAGTGCGACTTTTGTGACATACATTAAAAAAATATAAACCTACATTATTTGAATCTCAGTCTATATTCATAAGTTTTTAAACGTGATTAATTCTTCCGATCGGATTTATACTTGATTCCCTATTACAAAATGTATAAAAGTAGACTGATTCGAACAATTTGAGATTGAAATTTGTGGGATCCAATCTCAGATCAACCTAGAGGAAAAGATGGAACACTGCGTTAAATCTCGCTGAAGCCACTTCTTTTTAAACTTGTATGCGTGGTAATGTTGCCATGAAAAACATTGACAATGGCACGAAAACTAGTATTAATTCCCAAACTCTACGTTAGCCATTTCCGTTCCAATATACAACCTTAGTAGATTTAATATTCTAAAGATGCACATATTTGAAAGAGTTTAATGTTACGGCTTTTTCAAAATTGACTTGTAAAAAACTGCACAGTTTTTAAAAAGAACCTCAAAATGTAGTCCTGGCCACACTTTTATAATGGTCTATGTATATTTATATATCCGAAATTTTACCATAAACCAATGCAGATAATGTCGAAGTAAGAATGACCAAGCCAGTAGCGTAGTTTTTTTGTGCGTGTTGTGTACATATACGACAGTAGCGTAGTTTTTGGATGGTTTTTGGCTTCACCTAAATCATACGCCGTAATCTTTCTCTAGATTGATCTGAGTTGGTGCTATGAACTGATACAATTTATCTCCAAAGTAGAAATCATTTTAAAAATGTATGGTTCTATTTATAATCTGGAGACTTCCACTTCCGCCAAGTAGCCACTAGTATTTATAGATATTACCTAGTTGTAAGCCAAAATTTGTGATAATGTAATTTATTTATTATTTGAAAAAAATAATGCCCCTCAGTTTCTTGCCTGTTCTTCTGAGTAGAGGCTCTTTATCCGAACAAGGCGGTCGAGTCTATTTAAATAACTTTGACGTCCATAAGTGTATCTTTGATACCTAAATTGAATAAAAACATTTTTACTTTGACTTTGAATTTCTAACTAATATAAATAACTGAGTTAAAAAATACCACGGATCTCTAAAACAAATATGGACACAGCACCAAATATGGCCATGGTATCTGATACACGCACTCCTGCGCAGAAGATAATTACCTGTCGTAACAAAACCGACATTTCAAATAAATACGAATATAGGCTGAAATCATGTTATTCAGATGGTAATTTATTGAATTAATTACACCATATTGTATTAAGAAACGAAACGAATTGAAGTTTTGACGTACCTAGTTGTTTTTTTAATTGTTTGACGCAAGTCGACTAAGGAAATAAGATTATCGATTTCATGAAGCGACCAGCCGATTCTAGGACAATGGATAGATCTCATTTCTCACTCTCCTCTCCCTCTCTTTTTTATTTACTGTACCATTGGAACATATTAGGTACAAAATTGTTCAGGAGTACGCACTCCTGATCAATTTTGTACCTAATATGGAGTGTACTCTATTCCGATTCCCTACACGTGGTCCCCGGGTAGTGCTAACCGGGTAGCAAACTCTGGTTCTGGAGACTTCGGCCGTGGCTAGTAACCACCCACCGGACCAAACCATGCCGTGAAATGACCTAGTCGTGTTTCGGGATGTGGTCCGGTGTAACCGTTCCGAAGACGGGTCTGAGCAGTAGCGCACTTGTAGCGCCTCACTCAACTGCCGTCTTTGTACTTCTTCACTCTACAAAACTTCAAGGCTAGAGTGAATAAGTACCTTATAGGTCGTTGCTCCATCTTAGACCACACCGTCGCTTAACATCGGGCGAGTTGGGGGTCAAACGCCGACCTTTCTACATAAAAAAAAAAAGTTAAAACTTGTAGCTCTATGAGCTGTGAGCTAGTCGCATTTCTTCATAGCATTTTTTATCCGATTCTCGTGAATCTTTGTGAGCAGGTTCGTTAATTACACTTTAATGTCGAGTCAGTTTTTGGATTTTTTTTAAATGCCATAGATTTAGATAAAGGAAGAGTGAGATCCGGACAGAAATTCGGACGGCGGCCTTAGCCTACAAAATAACTATTAATTTTAGTTTAGTATTATCCTAACCACTAACGCTGAGTGTACAAAAATGTTATTTATGTGTTTTTTTTTTAATAGAGAAATTCTAAAATCAATCACTCGGTCGAAAAATGTAGGTGACCTAGAAGTCCTCACTGGCTCACTGGTCTGTTTTCGGGAGAGCCCTTCTTCGTTCCTGTTACCAATATTTGGGGTCGGTCTACTCACTTTCCTGCGCCAAGTCATACTATCTTGGGTCGTCGGATCAAGCAATCTCTCGATACTCGACCACCAGTAGACCAAGCATACACGCAACGCGACAACGGTACGTCGACTCTTTTTATCGAGACAGACGTATGTGTGCACATAGCCTTGTCACGTTCTTGCATGACAAAAAGAAACGAGAAGAATTTTGTCGCGCGGACATGCAATTAGGCCAGATCAATGGCGAGCGGCCTCTACCTTTCTTAAGTACAATAAAATCCTTACTAATTATAAAATCGAAAGTAATTCTGTCTGTTTGTCTGTTTGTAGGCTTTTCACGGCTGAACGTATCTTGATGAAATTTGGAAAATACCAAGTAGCAGTATGTCAGGTCAGGAAGGATTTTGGATACTTTTTTCTGAATAAATAAATCTTTTTGTCATCAAATTCTGTAAACTAATAAAAAATAACGCACCGCTTACCAAATGCGTCAGACAACATCACAGAATAGTACGTAGTTGGTACTAAAATAACAACTGACAACTAAAGTTAAAACTCCGCTCAAAACCAGCCAGTATTTTTTTTTATGTTGGACTCTGATCTCTTTGGTTTATTAACTTGATAACTAGTTACAGTATATCACGAGGAGGGTTTACGGATCCTACTTTCAATAAACTCTCAATAAACGCAAACGAAGTAGCGACCAATAGCTAGTACAATATAACTTTATTGCATCCTAAAAACTGCAATGGAAAACCTTAGAAACGAAAATACATTTTAGTTACTACATTTAAGAGTGCGGCGACCTAACTAACTTCGACCTAGGCGACCTAGACTAACTTCGCATTGGCTTAAGGTATTCTATAGCCATTTCGTCTAGAAGAAGAAGACGAGCGAAGAGAGCGAGTGATGATAATGACGAGCCTCTAAAGTTACCTACAGAGTGACAAAGTGCAATTTAAATTTTTTCTGTAATCATTATTAAATAACTAAAAATTTCCCTTGTATTATGGATTCATTCAACAGCTAATGATGTAGACAACCTCCCTATGTAATGGAATTTTTGATTTGCTTTGTCTACCTATTGAATAAATCAGTCAAAAGTGACCCCTTAAAATGCGGATATTTTTCATAGCTCTATTTTCGCTTGAGAACGTTTTCAAAAAAAAACAAGAACATAGGGGTCCGCCCCTATGTTCTTGTTTTTTTTTGAAAAACAATTATTAATTATAATTATTGGTATTGTTAATTTAATTGTACATGCTAAATTTCATCATAATTTGACAAATAGTTTTCAAGAAATTTGAGTAGCGCGTTTGTATGGAAATTTCAGAACGTCGCGGCCCTCTTAAGGTTTTAACATTTGTTTTAAAGGTTTTTTGGGCAATGGGCAGGGCACAGTGCACGTAGAACCGACGGCTGATGGGGTAGAAAGATTCTCGAGTGGCGACAACGAACCAGAAGACGCAGCGTGGAAAGGCCTCCCAACAAGATGGACCGACGATCTGGAGAGGGTCGCGGGAGCCGCTGGATGCGGGCAGCGCAAGACCGGTCGTTGTGGAGATCATTGGGGGAGGCAGCCGTCCAGCAGTGGACGTCTTCCGAGCTGACATGATGAAGATAATGATGTTTTTTAAAGCAATTTGACCACGTTGTCGTCGCTTCGTGTTTTGACATGTCCGGACCAACGCATAGATGATTTTCGATGATCTCGTCTGCAATTGGTGCAAGCTCGAAGCTACCTCGTATGTGGTCATTACGGATTCTGCCCAGCCTAACTAGGCTAGGCCCGAACACGGTGGGCGGGAGGTGTAACTACACCTCCCGCCCACCGTGTTGGAGGAAGCCCCTTCCCCCCTAAAAAATCGGAGGGGTTTTTCATTCGATCTTAAATTCAACTATAGATCGTTAAACATATCTTGATTCGCGGGACAACCATCAAGATGACATATTTGTCATACATAATTTCATCCGCTAATCCAGCTATGTCTATTCCATGATCTAAAAAAACTAGGTCTAGCATTGCGGGATTCAGCACGTAGCTTTCTAACTACATATTTGTAAATTAGAACCTTGAGCAATGCCTTAGGAGAATCTTTACTAATGTGCCCGATAAACGAATATTTCGCTAGGATAGTTTAAAACTAGCTAAGCAAGGATTTAGGCATTTCTTATATTTAACGCTAGGCTATGAGACCTCTTAAAATAAATTTAAAAGGATGATAGCCTAGTTGGAGAAGGTCTACCTCTCAAGCCAGGAGGGCTATTCCTGCGCGTGAGATGAGATGAGATTTTATCTTGGTCACTCTCACACCTATGACGTTTCAAACGAGAGCAATATGGACGAAAAAAGATGAGATGAAAATCTCAAATCTCCGAATAGGGCCACAGAGGGTTCGATCCCAGCTGGACGGCACGCACCAATTTGTTCATTGTGTGAACATATGTGCTTATTGTATGTCATCTGCTACATGACTGGTATGGCAACAGGCTCGCCCCCTTTCACATTTGGGACTGAGTATCGTCCGGCGATGTGGGAGTTGTATTACACCTCTGCCATTATACTTACTATTTAGTGCAGGCGGCGATAAGACCTCTCTTTGGTCAGTCAGTTACATCCGCCTGACGAGCTGGAACGGTGCGAGCTCATTTCAAACCTTTTCCAAAGTTATGTTTAATTGAAATTCATCCTTGTACGAAACATTCCGAGTCCACATTTGCATATCTAAACAATTAATTGGAAACGAATTTATTAACATTTATTTTAGTAAAAATATGTACTTACTTACCTAATTACTGGACACCTGTTTCAACAATTATTCACTATAAGTTAGCACGCATTAATATTTTCGCCTTTACTCATGTGGATTTGAAAATCAATGTCTTATACATACTCTAACTGATACTAACTTCATAATACATACCTACTCATACATACATATGCATACTAGCTGCGCCCCGCGGTTTCACCCGCGGTTAAAAAGTATCCTATGTGTTATTCTAGACTACAATCTATCTCTGTGCCAAATTTCATCCAGATCTGTTCAGCCGTTCTGGCGTGAAAGAGTAACAAACATCCATCCATTCTTACAAACTTTCGCGTTTATAATATTATATATATATATAGTAGGAGTAAGATATAATCTATATCTGTGCCAAATTTCATCTAGATCTGTTCAGCCGTTTTGGCGTGAAAGAGTAACAAACATCCATCCATCCATCCCTCCATTCTTACAAACTTTCGCGTTTATAACATTAGTAGGAAGTAGCATAGTATACACTAGTCATATACTCGTACCTACTTGTACTCGTACTATACATACAGTCACGTATTTTTCCCATAGAGCAGAGAGTAGAGACCACTTCTCTCCACTTGCTACGATCCTGGTACATATCTTTCGATTCTTCTACTTCCATGAGCCCCTTCATACATGCTCGTCGGTTACGAGTACTCCTGACCTTGCCATGATGGTCACGTTTTGTTTCCGACGTTGCGCGACCATGGACCTTATTGCCTGGCAATATGATTCGCGGTCGCGCAGCGTTGACAACAAAAGACCATCATGTCAATTAGATGTCATGGTGGCCTTCTGGGAGGCTATTCCTGCGCGTGAGATGAGATGAGATTTTATCTTGGTCACTCTCACACCTAAGACGTTGCAAACGAGAGCAACAAGGACGAAAAAAAGTGAGATGAAATCTCAAATCTCCGAATAGGGTCCCTGGCCTTTTTACGAAACGTCTTGGATTTGATCCAAAGTCAAAGTCAAAATGTCTTTATTCTATTCGGGTATCAATTAGACACTTATGAACGTCAAAGTTATTTAAATAGACTCGACCGCCTTGTTCGGATAAAGAGCCTCTACTCAGAAGTACAGGCAAGAAACTGAGGGGCATTATTTTTTCAAAGAATAAATAAATTACAGTCTAACAAATTTTGGCTTACAACTAGGCAATATACAGTAGTAGGCATACTACTACTTGGTGGAAGTGGAAGGCTCCAGACATCTTTGTCTTCTAAATAAGTCTTAACCTTATAATATCCTCTTTTCATTAATGTAGTTTTTACATGATTTGAATTTTCCTTCAGTAAGCCCTATTATATCCTGATACGTTTTCCTAGGTCGCCCCTTATCGACTCATACTTAATCGCTTTTAAACATCAATCTTATGTTTGTTCCTTCTTCAAGATGAAACGACTCAAAAGAATTTGAATAAAATTTGGATTAAGAATATTTTATATTCTGGATTAACCTTTTCACCGCCAAAGTCATCAATATTGCGTGTTAAGCCGCAGTACGTTTAAGTTTCGTCTCGTTTAAGGATCGTAGCAAGTAGAGAGAAGTGGTATCTGCCTACTGCTGGAGGAAAGAGGCGTAACTATATGTGTGTTAGAATACAGACATAAAGTTACGCCTCTTACTAATTATACGATCGAAAGTAACTGTCTGTCTGTTTGTAGGCTTTTCACGGCTAAAAGGCTGAACGTTTCTTGATGCAATTTGATACGTAGTTGCAGTATGTTCCAAGGAAGGTTTTTGGATACTTTTTTCGGAATAAATAAATCTTTTTGTCATTAAATTCTGCAAATTAATAAAAAAGTACCTGGATGGCCGAGCTTTGCTCGGTATTTTTTTTAATTTTTTAATTGTGTTTTTTGGCTAATAAACAATTGATTTTAGTCTAACCTCAAAGCAAACACTCATTGACTTCGTGTTACTTAACAACGCCGTCTGCTGTTGTGTCGTTAAAGCAATTAGTTGCTCACAAAAAATAGTATTATTATTCGCCAATAGATGTCAGGAAGAGTCATATTTTTCAGTTGAGATTGATTATCGATAAAACACGAATAAAATGTCATTTTCTAAAAATGATTCCTAGCTAGATCGATTTATCGCCCCCGAAACCCCCTATATACTAAATTGTATGAAAATCGTTGGAGCCGATTCCGAGATTCCAATTATATATATATATATATTATATAATTATATATATATATATATATAATTGGAATCTCAGAATCGGCTCCAACGATTTTCATACAATTCAACAAGAATTGCTCATTTAAAGATATAAGATAAGATAACGCGCCGCTTACCAAATGCGTCAGACAACATCAAATCGTACGTAGTTAATACTAAAATAACAACTGACAACTAAAATTAAAACTCCGCTCAAAACCAGCCAGTATTTTTTTTTTAACTCTGATCCCTTTGGTAACGGATTATTATTCACAATTAGATAATTAGTTACAGTATATCACGAGGAGGGTTCATGGATACTATTTTCTGCATAAACGCGAACGAAGTTGGGGGCTGAGCTACCCACGTCCGTAGGAGTGTACTCTATTCTGATTCCCTACACGTGGTCCCCGGGTAGTGCTAACCGGGTAGCACACTCTGGTGGGAGGCTTCGGCCGTGGCTAGTTACCACCGGACCAAGCCATGCCGTGAAATGACCTAGTCGTGTTTCGGGATGTAGTCCGGTGTAACCGTTCCGAAGACGGGTCTGAGCAGTAGCGCACTTGTAGCGCCTCACTCAGCTGCCGTTTTTGTACTTCTTCACTCTACAAAACTTCAAGGCCAGAGTGAATAAGTACCTTATAGGTCGTCGTGCTCCATCTTAGACCACACCGTCGCTTAACATCAGGCGAGTTGCTGGTCAAACGCCGACCTATTCTATACATAAAAAAAAGTTGCGGTGTATTGTAGTGTATTTATAAATTACCAGTTCCTGTGGGATTTCGGTTGTAACACGAAGCACAGCTACAGAAATAAAAGATAAGATAAATTTAAAAAATGCTTTATTTCTCAGTTATACAATTAAGTCTAAAAAATATGCCAAAATAAAGTGTCGAAACACCAGCAGCCATTATAGTGACTATTTCTTAAGTAAATATAATTATATTATAATGTATATAATATATTATAATGTATGTATGTTTGTTTAAATGGAAGATGAAATATGTTTGGCCACCTTGTACGACATACCAGACTAATGAAGACCGTCATAGAGGAATTGGAAGGAAAGTGGAAGACGAGAGAGACAGAAAACCTTTATAGACCAAATAAAGGAGAAGTCAGATGTCTTGTCGTCCAAGAAAGTGAATACATGAAGACTGCGCTTCCAACAAGACGGAGTTGAAGGGTGCACGAATTGACCAATCACAACGCGCGAAATCTCCGCTCCACTATAGCGGAGCGTTGTTATTGGTCAATTCATGGACGCCTAAACTCCGCTCTGCTCCGCCTTAGTGGAAACATAGCCAAAGATGTTGCCTGGACATCACATACGAAATCACGGGCAACAGCAATTGTTTTAATACAGAAGACGAGACAGAAAATAACTCACAATTTTATTTATCATTTTATCCGTTAATTAATTCCAAATCCTCTTCAATGATTTTTAATCCGTTATATTTGCTAAAAAAATGATTTTATTTGAATTTTAAATTATTTACTGATTTCACATCTTCATTTTACGAAAGAGATCGCCGACGACCATTTCTAAAAACAGCGAGTACCCTCAAAATTAAAAAATTGCTAAAAAAGCTTCGATGATATGTATATACATAGATGTCAAGTCTCAATACGAAAAATGGCACCTTGAAAACAAGGCTTAGATCGAGTGTAAGCCTTGTTTCGCTGTCAGTCGCACTGTAATCGCGTCAAGACCCCAAAATGTGCTAAAAACACTTGAGCAAATGCCATCGCCGCTATTGTGGAATTATAAGGCTTAGATTCAAATGAAGCTACACATATGTATTTGATTATATTGAAAATAGCGTTAAGAATCCGGCGACCACTTTAGACTAACTTCGCATTGGCTAAGGTATTCTATTGCCATTTCGTCTAGAAGAAGAAGACGAGCGAAGAGAGTAGGTAATGATACTGACGAGCCTTTAAAGTTACAATACAGAGTGACAAAGTACAATTTCAGTTTTTTTTATGACTTTTGCACTTCTGTAATCATTCTTAAATAACTAAGAATTTTCCCTGTATTATGGATATATTTAAAAGCTAATGATGTAGACAAGCTCCCTGTGTAAAGGGATTTTTGATTTGCTTTGTCTATCTATTAAATAAATCAGTCAAAAGTGACCCCTTAAAAATGCGGATATTTTTCATAGCTCTATTTTCTCTTGAGGACGTTTTTTTTAAAAAAAAGACAAGAACATAGGGGTGGATAGATATAGTTCATTCAATTGTACATGCTAAATTTCATCATAATCTGACAAATGGTTTTCAAGAAATTTGACAAGCGCGCTTGTATGGAAATTTCAAAGCGTCGCGGGACCTTTACGTGTCGATGCGGTGTCACAAAAGAGACCTGATTCTTAATGAGAAACGACATCTATGTATATCACATCTAAGAAAAAAAGTTACAATTCCCTTAAAGTCGCTAAAAATTACACTAACTTATCTAGTTTTCGATTTTAGTAAATTGCTAGTGCTAGTAGACATACTTATACTAAGTAAACTAAGTTAATGTGCTCGTTTCATGCTTGCTTTAGTCTACTAGAACGCCAGTACTAAGCATGACAGTTGGCTGTTGTAGCGCTGTCATGGAAATTTCATAAGAGCTGGCGTGCTAGCAGCATTGCTGTAGCTGGGTTTGGTATGTTGTTTTGTACATATTTGTGAGTATTTATTACAATTTAAAATTGCTCAAATCGGTCTGTTTATCCTGGTTGAAGTAAGGGTTTAAGCGTAAAATTGATAGTTGTGAAAACTGTGAACAATGGCGTATTATTTGGGAACAATTTTTTCAATTTGGTCATTTTTCATAGTGACCAGACTTCTCAAATTGCCCGTAACATATATATAAATTGTTGGTAAGAAATTATCAACCTGCTATACAGGGTTACGGGTATTTGAGGTACTAGAGGAAGTCGAAAACAGGTATGAGCCAATCATTACTACGGGGCCAACCCTGAAATAGCGAAAAAATCTCTTCTATAGTAAAATGTCATTGACACTTAGGCCGGCACGTTGGCCCCAACGTTGGCGCCAATGCGTTGAGCTGGGGTTTAAACCAATGGAACAGCTGATTATTTTTTCGCGATTTCATTGTTGGTCCCAAAAGTTGGCCATAATAACGATTACAATGACCATCTTAGAATATGACCGTCGTTTAATAAAACACCCAGAATTTTAGTTCCAAGCAAACGAAAATAGATTTCACAAAAACAATTATCTAGTCAGAATTTTCCTGAAAAAATATTATTTTAGAACCAAACCCATACAAAACAGACATACCACGATCCCGCTAGCGCATGTAAGCCAAGCATGTCATCTGGCATGCCAGAAATAAGCATTCCAGCCATCGTTGCGAGTGGCCGTCATGAAATTTCATCATAACTGGCATGCCAAAAGTGAGCACACCAACTGGATTGGCTTAGCACGAGTTTTGATAGTTGACGAAAACATTTCCGTTTGGCTCCATACATTTAGTCTAGTTCTTTAAGAGTCCGGCGACCACTTTAGACTAACTTCGCATTGGCTTAAGGTATTCTATAGCCATTTCGTATAGAAGAAGAAGACGAGCGCAAAGAGCGAGTAATGATACTGACGAGCCTCTAAAGTTACCTACAGAGTGACAAAGTGCAATTTTTAATTTTTTTTTATGACTTTTGCGCTTCTGTAATCATTCTTAAATAACTAAGAATTTCCCTTGTATTATGGATTCATTTAACAGCTAATGATGTAGACAACCTCCCTATGTAACGGAATTTTTGATTTGCTTTGTCTACCTATTGAATAAATCAGTCAAAAATGACCCCTTACAAATGCGGATATTTTTCATAGCTCTATTTTCGCTTGAGGTTTTTTTTAAAAAAACCAAGAACATAGGGGCGGAGATATTGTCAATTTAATTGTAAATGATAAATTTCATTATAATCTGACAAATGGTTTTCAAGAAATTTGAGTAGCGCGTTAGTATGGAAATTTCAGAGCGTCGCGGCCCTCTTAACGTTTCTGCTAGAGGCGCTGTATTGAAATGTATGGAGCCGAACGAAAACGAAAAAAAGTTATTGTATCTATCAAAGCTCACGGTAAGGATGCAGATCGATTGTTTGTAACTGGCAACATTTGATGATTGTAAACCGAACGAAGGGAGATCTCACTCTACCGGGCAAGACAAATAAGTAATTTGTGTTTATTGTTTTTGAAGTTATACTTCTTTTGGCGCGATAGAGAAAAATGATGAGAGTGAATTTTTACGATGCGCGCGCACACCGACACCTAAATTCTACATCGTGAAGTTAATTCTAGGTGGCATGAAAATTGATAACTATGTTCAAGTTGTATATTCTAGTATTTTTATGTTTAGAACACGTGTTTCGTAAGAGTATAATTAAACAGTGAATAAATAAATATTATTTTGGTGTTTTTATTAAATCAATTTCATATACGACGGTAATGGTATTTCCTAATAATTTATTATTTATTAGTATTTCTATATATATTGAATATTAGTGATATAACTGATTTGAATAAACTGTTTTGAGTGCATTTATAGATTTGAGGTTAATTGTCGGTATGTATAATTTATTTACATCGTTAATTAAAAATTATTACATTATTATCAAAAAAATTTTTTTTTTAAATATGTATCGTTAATCACTACTGCATTTTAGTTATTATTTTTTCCATGCGCCAAAGAAGTATAACATCTAACGCGTGTACATAAGTACACACACTCTTTTTTTAACCACCGACGCAAAAACGGACGGGGTGTTATAAGTTTGACGCGTCTTTCTGTGTGTGTGTTTGTCTGTGGCATCGTAGCTCCCGAACGGATAAACCGATTTTGATTGTGTTTGAAAGGTGAATTAGCTATGTTTGATGAAAATTGGTGCCTGGATTTTTTTTATTTATTTTTTTTTACTTATATTTGTGCGTAAGTAATGTCACCTCCTATGTAACTGGAGCCTGATGTATGGCGACAGTTTCGCTCCTCTCACTTTCGGGACTGAATATCGTTCAGCGAAGTTTAGGTGATATGATACACCTCTGAAAGCCCTTTCGAAGGAAACGCGTGCCGATATGATTATGTTTAATACATACTTAAATATATTAACGCCTAGACATATAACAAACAAATGTTCATCACGTGAATGTGTGCACTAGGTTGGAATCGAACCCACGCCCCCAAGCTCAGAAGGCAGGTTCACTACCAACTGAGCAACCAAGGCAGTATAGATGTGGTGTAAATATACCAGTTTAAACAATCGACCTGTATCATTTTTAGCATGCTAATTAGAATGTTAAATTAATATGCTAGAATAGTAACATAATATTAGCATTTAGTTAACATTTTATAAGAATACATCAATTCTTAACGTCTAAAATAAAAAGGTTTGAATACACCTTTCGTTACAAGTTACAAATTATACATAATTTTAAATCTTTGATTGCCGTGGTCCTACTACGTGGTTAAGGCGGCCATTACACTTTCCAATTTGCAGTATGCTAATTTAGCGTGGCTAGGCCCTTGAAATGAAAAAATAAATGGATAGCTAACTGTCTAACTGCCATTACATCATTCAATTTTAGCACGCTAACTCACTTAGCGTACTGCAAATTTGATAATGTAATGACCGCTTTAGTCTCACTGGTAAAGCCAAGGATTTTTTCCGTGATTCTGGATTTTTTTCCGTGATTTTGTCGTACTGCCTTAGTCGTGATGGTAGGACCAAGGATTTTTCCGTGATTCTGTGGTCGTACTATCTTAAACGTGATCAATTTTTTTCAAAATTTAAAAACGATTCTAGGGAATCAGATAAGAAATGCGACCTGTGGAAGACAGATCTGGACATACGAAAGCATTTTGGTCGAAGCTGAAGAAAATAATAGCTCCACAAGTAATCTATTTCATTAGTAGTACCTCCAAAATCAAAATTGCCAGCTGACACTACCAGTAGTATTAAGCAGTAGGACTACGGAAAATCAACGATCTATTGATTACAATATTATAATAACCCTCCTTCTTGCGCAGTCGAGTAAAAAGGAACTACGTATGGTGTCGATTTTTTTAATTTTTTGTTTTAAATAAATTTGACAGTCAAAAAATGCTGCCATCCTTTTCTCGCAAACGGAAAAGTGAAGAGATGCAGGCAATTTTTGTTCTGCAAGACAATTTTAATTTAGTCGTGGCATAAAAAAAAATCGACACCAATGTCTTAGAATATACACGTATTAAGATAATCACAACTTCAGTTTTCATTTTCATGCTAAAATATTTGTTTAGTGAGACATTTTTCATTTTGACAGCTGACGTCATTTCTTTTTTTTTAATGATAGGCTTGCGTTTAACCGCCATTAAGCCAGATGATAAGCAATGACGTTGAATGATAGAGCACGCTTGCAAAAGAAACTCAAGAGTTTCAGGCATTGAAACTAGATGGCGTGGCCATCTCTACATAATTGAACTCAAAGCAATATACCCCTCTTACTATTAAACGCTGTATAACCTCAGAATAGTTATACAGTGTTTTGTCTTTTTGATCGAGTTAAAAATTTAAAATAAAGTAAGGGGTATAATTTAAATCAACCATAACTAATTAAAATTATAAATCGTCTAACTTTGAAAAAATAAACTAGAATAATTTTCGTAAACATAAAAAACTTCTAAAAACGAACATAATATAATTTCTTTATTGCTTTATAAGAAATAATTTATAAAATCGATTCAATTCAAAATAAGAGTTCCATAATCACAATCTTCAAAATTTTATAAATTTTCCAAAACGATAAATTTCAAAATCGAATTGTTCAAAAAAATTTAGCTACTTTCAAAATTGGAATAGGTTTCCAAACTATCTATTTGCCTTATAGATATACACAGCACACATATACACTCAGTATGTCTATGTGTGTACAAGATACTAAACAGGGTAACTCGGAACGGTATTAAATAGCTGAAACGAGCTGGAAACAATATATTTGCTAAGTTTACTATGTCAACTTCACAAGATGCCAAGTAAAAGTTGTAATGAGTATCAATAGTGTTTGATTGTTATTTGAGGATTTACTATTGTTTGTGGCTATGTGTTATTGTTTTTGGCTAAATATTATTGTTTTTGGCTGTGTTATTGTTCATGTCTATGCATTATTGTTATATGCACTTTTGTCAGTGCATATCAGCAGTGCAGTGCAATGCATTGTAGTGCAGTCTTTACATATTTTTTCCATTTTTTTAAATATAATTTTTGTGCGATTATGCCAGCGACGTTTTGCATCGTAATCTGAAGGGATATCGGTTATACATTACTATTTCTCTTTAATTTATTGCAGTGCACAGCGCAGTTGTTTTGTTTATTATTGTAGTGTAAGTGTATTATGTGTTGTAGGCTGATAATTGCATAATTGTTTCTGGCTATGTATTATTGTTTGTGGCTATATCACTATGTGTGACAACGCACAGGATCGCGATTGCTTTTTGTGCGACAGGTTACATATAATTTCGAACATAACAAAAAAATCCATCCCGGGTCGCAGTCGTTTCCCCGAGGAATTCGCATCTGTGGGTACTAGCTTTTACTGTCTGTGTCTGTGTATAGTTAATTAAGGTTTGGGTTAGGTATTTCCTAAGGGAATAGAGTGGAGGAGAAAAGCATAAGACAGGAAACATTGGACAAAACTGGGGGAGGCCTAAGCCAAGGACGCGACATCTACACAAGACTGCATTACATAATAAATCTACATATTGGGTCAACTGGGCCAATTGCATCTTACGAGAATAACTAACAAACCCTTCACAAATTAGGCGCCACCTACATCTTTTCTCTATCTTTAGTTGCAATAATCTATACAAGATGACGTTAGTTGCCTAATTTGTGAAGGGTTTGTCAGGAGTTCTCAAAAGACGCAATTGCCCTACAGACGCATTTGCCTTAGTTGACCTTATAATTAATTAATTGAAATTAAGAGTAATTTGAAATAAAGGCCTTTCTATTTTTACTTTTTTATATTCTAAAGGTAATAATTTCTATCTAATTCTATCTTTGTAACGATGCAGTTCCTGCCGCTGATATTGAAATTTTATTGCGTCTATATAGTATTGTTTTTGGCTATGCATTATTGTTTCTTATTGTTTCTGGCTACGTATTATTGTTGTGTGATGTCCCAAGCTAATATCTCTCTTCTGCCTTTGTAAGAAAGCCCAAAATCCCTCACCGGCGGTGTATCTTAAGATGTCGCAGTGCACAGCGCGCGGCTGTTCCTTTAGCGATGCGATAGTTCCGACCGATACCTTTGAAGGTGCCGCGACCGAACACTTCGACGCAGACGCGGACGCGACGACCGTCCGCCAGTCGCTCAGGTTTACTGCAATACAAAAAGTTTTATTTTCAATTTTTTAATTCAAAATTTACGAAAAAGTCAACGAACAGACATATTTATACAAAAAAATACACAGACAAAACTATTCGTATTTTGAAGTCATTTGAAAATACGAATCCTTGATTTTTTTATATAATTTAACGTTCGTGTTAATTTAACGTTTATGTTATGTTAAGAATTTAATGTTTATAAAAGATTTTATCAAGTAACATTGTTAAAAGAAAAACAAAAAAATTTGCTGCCCTATGTCACATCCATTATCAAGACGATTCAAATGACACCTCACACGTCGAAATACATCAAGCTGTTTAGGCTTAAACTACCTGTCTGCCTGCTTCACCTCTCTTATCTCTCTCTTTTCCCGATGACGTCTATGTTTGTTACCTGTCATACAAACTCACCCAAACTTGGCCGTGTCGGGCTCGGCCTCCAGCAACTCTCTGACAGGTGACTTGGACGCGACGGTGCTGAACGTTTCCAACTCGGCGCCCATTAGACGCACGTACGACTGACACACGGCGCCGAGAGACATGCCTGTCACACAAACAACTCACCCAAACTTGGCCGTGTCGGGCTCGGCCTCCAGCAGCTCTCTGACAGGTGACTTGGGCGCGGCGGCGCTGAACGTTTCCAACTCGGCGCCCATCAGACGCACGTACGGCTGACACACGGCGCCGAGAGACATGCCTGTCACACAAACAACTCACCCAAACTTGGCCGTGTCGGGCTCGGCCTCCAACAACTCTCTGACAGGTGACTTGGGCGCGGCGGCGCTGAACGTTTCCAACTCGGCGCCCATCAGACGCACGTACGGCTGACACACGGCGCCGAGAGACATGCCTGTCACACAAACAACTCACCCAAACTTGGCCGTGTCGGGCTCGGCCTCCAACAACTCTCTGACAGGTGACTTGGGCGCGGCGGCGCTGAACGCTTCCAGCTCGGCGCCCATCAGACGTACGTAGGACTGCCACACGGCGCTGAGAGACATGCCTGTCATTCAAACATACAGACAATGTCTTAGGTATCGTTTCCACTTGTGGGTAAACTGCCGCGAGAAATGTCCGACGAAGAGTACGGACATTTCTTGAAGAGACTAAAGAGTCCGATAAGAACTACGGAGTTCACACTTGCAAACTGCTATCGAACAGATGATCGGACATTATGATTTTATAGAACGGGAATTACTCACGGACGATTTAATAGATTATTCCGACTACAGTTTCAACCGCATTCGGCGGTCTTTATCAAAGCGAGTTCGCGCGCGCGGCTGCTTTTCATAACATATCGTCACGCCTTTCCCCCGAGGGGGCTGGCAGAGGTGTAATACAACACCCACATTTCGCCGGACGATGTTCAGTCCCAAATGTGACAGGGGGCGAGCCTGTCGCCATACACCGGGCTCCAGTCATGTAGCAGATGACATACAATACGCACATATGTTCACACAATGAACAAATTGGTGCGTGCCGTTGGCTGGGTTCGAACCCGCTCCCTCTGGCTTGAGAGGCGGGCCTTCTCCCAACTAGGCTGCTAGGCTGCTTCTCGCATAGCACAAAATCGACTAAATCGTACGCGAGTAATTCCCGTTCCATAAAATCATAATGTGTTAAAACCACATCAGTTTCCATAAAGACTATCGGACATTTCTTGCAGAAGTTATCTTGCAGGTGGAAACGAAACATAAGTTTTGATAACGATACATGCAATTTTTTACTTCTTACACACATTTGTCTCCGTCTTTCTTTGTTCTCTACATAGTACAAAACATGGGAGAGGATTGTGCCGTAAAAAGAGCTTACCTAGGATTGCCGATGGGCCAAAGGCCTGTCGACCACCCCAAGTATAGAAAAAGAAGAAGAAGATATAGAAGATGAATTGGCTAAAGACCTATTCTAAGAGTTGTTAACAGTTGTTTCTGGGGGCTGAGCTACCCACGTCCGTAGGAGTGTACTCTATTCTGATTCCCTACACGTGGTCCCCGGGTAGTGCTGACCGGGTAGAAAACTCTGGTGGGAGGCTTCGGCCGTGGCTAGTTACCACCCACCGGACCAAGCCATGCCGTGAAATGACCTAGTCGTGCTTCGGGATGTAGTCCGGTGTAACCGTTCCGAAGACGGGTCTGAGCAGTAGCGCACTTGTAGCGCCTCACTCAACTGCCGTCTTTGTACTTCTTCACTCTACAAAACCTCAAGGCTAGAGTGAATAAGTACCTTATAGGTCGTCGTGCTCCATCTTAGACCACAACGTCGCTTAACATCAGGCGAGTTGGTGGTCAAACGCCGATCTATTCCATGTATTAAAATAAAAACATGAATGACGGGCAGTCGGTTGCTTTGCTTTTTATGTTTTGTGTTTGTGTGTACTCACCTGAATCAAGGAAGATTGCGCCAGCGACCGATTCGAAGAGGTCTCCCAGAGCTTTTGGTACTTCCACGTCTTCAGCCTGCTCTAATTCGTCCTCTTGTATCAGATAGTGCTAAAGAGTGAAAGAGAGGAGTATAGTTTTTTTTTAATTACACTCCACGGACTCCGGGAACCGTGACTTTTGTTAACATAAATCTTTGATTTTTATTTAAGGGGAATACAGGTAGAGGGGGGTTAGTTATTAAGTCTTAATCTAAGGTTAGGTTAAAGGTTATCAGATTTACTTATTGCATTGTGAGTACACCACGAGCAGACCAGCGACCCGCAAGCAGCACCCGATCACGAATAGAGGAGTAAGTTTTATACAGAATGTTTTGTTCGACATTATTCCCTTTACTCAAAAATGCATGTAATGTAGTCATTATTTTGACCACCTTGTTTGAGCAAAGTCGACCTTGCCGTTCTGTTTCAAGGAGCGGCCGGCAAAGTTTTGTTGGTCGCTCTAACAGGCCGGCAAAACATCGCCGGCCGCTATTTTGACGTTTCAACGTTTTAAAAAAACTAAATGCAAAAAGATTTTATTTAAAACACAGCTGTTTGTATATAAAGAGATAGTTACAAAAAGATTTTATTTCATATTTGGCTGTATAGTTCCAACTACCATTGCTAAACAAAAACAAAGAAGTAACATGAGCACGGTTCAGCGAAAATTTTATTTTATTTAGTGACTTTTTGCATTTTTGAGTAAAGCACTATACAAGCCTTGGCCCACAATGACCGCTTCGCTGGTCACGCTATGATTGCCTCGAGCTAGCCTAGCTACGCTCTAGACCTGTCAGCTTGGCCATCATTGCAGCCCTTGCTGTCCTCGCTGTAAAGGCCTCGAGCTACGACCTCGGCCTTTATCTCAGCTCGTCCATCAAGTGCTGCGCTGACCGCGCTGTGTCGGTCTGGAGCTGCGCTGTCGGCCATCATCAGCGCGAAGTAGCAAAGTAGTCATTATAGGCCGCGGCAGTCATGTACTATATACAGAATGTTTTGTTTGACATTATCCCCTTTACTTAGTGGCTGTGAGCTGAAAACCATTTTAAAAAGAAATCCTACAACTGACCCGACAAAAATAATGTCCAGAACCTGCTCACAAAAATTTACGAATCGGTTTAGAAATGCGACCTGGGTAGGTATTCAGAACCATTCGGAAACGTTTCCGTTTGGATTTCAAAAATTTTAAACTCAAATTATATGAATCTCTGTCCGTATTAATAAGATTTTAAACGTGATTCATTGTTCCGATCGGATTTACACTCGATTCCCTTTCCCAAGATGTATAAAAGTAGACTGAGATTCGAACAATTTGAGTTTGAAATTTGTGGGTTCCGATAGGTACCATAGTACATTCCGTATTATACATAGTATTAGTACATATCTTATATCTTTAAATGAGCAATTCTTGTATATATATATATATATATATATATATATAATTGGAATCTCGGAATCAGCTCCAACGATTTTCATACAATTTAGTATATAGGGGGTTTCGGGGGCGATAAATCGATCTAGCTAGGAATCATTTTTAGAAAATGTTATTTTATTCGTGTTCGATATCAACTTAAACATAAACTTGGAAGAAAAATATGACTCTTCCTGACATCTATTGGCGAATAATAATACTATTTTTTGTGAGCAACTAATTGCTTTAACGACACAACAGCAGATGGCGTTGTTAAGTAACACGAAGTCAATGAGTGTTTGCTTTGAGGTTAGACTAAAATCAATTGTTTATTTTCCAAAAAACACAATTAAAAAAAAATACCGAGCAAAGCTCGGTCATCCAGGTACTTATTATTACATGATGATGATGCAGTCCAAGCCGATTTCGGCTACGGCGACCAATTTCTGTTACTGGGAGGCTACTGATTGTGCGTCCTCAGATGGCTGATATACCCAATTTTTGCAGTAAATGTTCAAGAACAGAAGCAACATGTGAGGACGTTGTTGACGTAATTGTAGGCAATGTTAGAAGGCGGTTTGCTCCTCAGTCATTACATACATTATTATTATTACATAGTATTAGTATTAGTACATAGTATATTCCGTAGGATAGGTCCGATTGGTACGTTTCCGAATGATTGTGAATAGCACCGCTGGGGCCTATCGTAACATCTAATTGCCATGATAGTTACATTTTATTTTGACGGTCGCGTTTCGTCCGAATAAATGCTTTCGTATCTCCGTATTCCGTCTGAATCTCTCCGGATATCTCTTCCTATATTACAGGTCGCATTTCGGCCGATTTTCTTGAAACCTTGTGAGTAAGTTCGATAACGCATTTTGTTTTGGCGGTCGCGTTTCGTCCGAATAAATGCTTTCGTATCTCCGTATTCCGTCTGAATCTCTCCGGATATCTCTTCCTATACAGGTCGCATTTCGGCCGATTTTCTTGAAACCTTGTGAGTAAGTTCGATAACGCATTTTGTTTTGGCGGTCGCGTTTCGTCCGAATAAACGCTTTCGTATCTCCGTATTCCGTCTGAATCTCTCCGGATATCTCTTCCTATACAGGTCGCATTTCGGCCGATTTTCTTGAAACCTTGTGAGTAAGTTCGATAACTATACAGATTTTTTTTTTGTGAAATAGCATCTGTATAAAAAAAAATGTAGTGTATGGCGGTAGGCATTGACATTTGTACCCGAATGTGGGTACGAGACGGTAAACCGCGACGGGTGGCCATTGTACATTCAGTCAAGAATAAACCTGTGCTACATCAACATTGTTTTGCTTTCTCGAGAATCGGTTGAGAAATCCGACCTGCGCTGCTATTCACAACCAATCGGAAACGTTTCCGATCAAATCCCACATATTTCAAACTAAAATTATTCGAATCTCAGTCTACTTTGATAAATTTTAGAATGAGGAATCGAGTATAAATCCGATCGGAAGAATGAATCCTACTTATATTATAGACGCGAAAGTTTGTAAGAATGGATGGATGGATGTTTGTTACTCTTTCACGCCAGAACGGCTGCACAGATCTGGATGAAATTTGGCACAGAGATAGCTTATAGTCTAGAATAGCACATAGGATACTTTTTAACCGCGGGTGAAACCGCGGGCGCAGCTAGTCACGTTATAAAACTTACGAACACGGACTGAGATTCGAATAATTAGAGTTTACAATTTTGGAAATCCGAACGGAAACGTTTCCGAATAATTGTGAATGTCTATGCCGTAGAGTACAGATGTCGGTCGCGAGGTCTCCTGCTCAAAGAGCTACTAGTTATGTTTTGTTATGTCGTGGTTTTGCAGAGATGTCCGGGTAGAATGTAACCAACCTCTTCGCTGATGGAATGTCCGTTCTCCTCCTGTATCCTGACGTACTTAGTCAGCACTTCGTTCAGGCCAGGCGACATGTGTCGGAAATATCTGTTGACAATCAGAGATATTAGAACAGCTATAATATTTTTAAAGGTCCTCGTAGATTGACCATATTTTTATTGCAACACTGGCCATGAGAGGAATTGCTGAATGAATGATATGAATGAAAATATATTTATTGCCAAAGAAAAAAAACACAATAGAAATAATTAGGTACAATCAAGTCAGCCATGGATTCATGTATGAATAACACACTCAATTAACCAAACTCACGTACACACATTTATCATACAATTTCATCGTCATTCAATACACGCTGCCACTACATGAACTCATAAATCTTCGCACACGTACAACCTTACTCACACCACACTTAAACTACACCCTAAATAACTGAACACATCAATAATTGTAAACATATATATATTTATGTATGTATCTACTATGTATTTCTCATACTGTAACGCACCTATTGAATCATAGAAATAGTACCTCTAAATTGTAATGTGTACCTAGTTTTGGGAAGGCACTGGCTGCTGCAACACAGCTCACGCTACGGCAGCAGACAGGGTCCTAATGTAAAATTGTGTAAATGTATTGAAACAAATAAACATTTTGTATTTTGTATTTTGTATTGTACAATAGTTAGATAAATACGGCGGCTGGGTTTGATTTGTTCATTGTGTGAACATTTATATGTACGTATTGTATGTCATCTGCTACGTAACTGGAGCCCGGTGTATGGTGACAGGCTCGCCCCCTGTCACATTTGGGACTGAGTATCGTCCGGCGAACTGTGGGTGTTGTATTACACCTCTGCCAGCCCGGGAGAACACGACGATATCTTATATTATGTTAACACTGGCCGGGCAATGTAGCGACAATATTTTGAGCGTGGTCTATTCAGGGTGTTACTAAAACCTTGTTGTATCCGGGAGGTGTGCCTCCAGTATCGACTGGAGAATGAAATTATGCTAGTTTACATTAAATATTGACTATAAACAATTTGAGCACACATCGCGCTCCGCTCTCCTTAAGAGTCCGGCGACCTAACTAACTTCGACCTAGGCGACCTAGACTAACTTCGCATTGGCTTAAGGTTTTCTATCGCCATTTCGTCTAGAAGAAGAAGACGAGCGAAGAGAACGAGTAATGATACTGACGAGCCTCTAAAGTTACCTACAGAGTGACAAAGTGCAATTTCAAATTTTTTTTATAACTTTTGCACTTCTGTAATCATTCTTAAATAACTAAGAATTTCCCTTGTATTATTGATTCATTTAATAGCTAATGATGTAGACAACCTCCCTATGTAATGGAATTTTTGATTTGCTTTGTCTACCTATTGAATAAATCAGTCAAAAGTGACCCCTTAAAAATGCGGATATTTTTCATAGCTCTATTTTCGCTTGAGAACGTTTTTAAAAAAAACCAAGAACATAGACATAATTTATAACATAATTAACACATTACACAACATTATTAACATAATTTTATCATAATCTGACAAACGATTTTCAAGAAAAAATCCGTTACCAAAGAGATCAGAGTCCAACATTAAAAAAATACTGGCTGGTTTGGGCGGAGTATTAATTTTAGTTGTCAGTTGTTATTTTAGTACCAACTACGTGCTATTCTGTGATGTTGTCTGACGCATTTGCTAAGCGGCGCGTTATTTTTTAATAATTCCCAGAATTTCATGACAAAAAGATTTATTTATTCAGAAAAAAGTATCCAAAAACTACGTTCAGCCGTTTAGCTGTTTAGCATTATGAATACAAAGCTTTAATAAAGCCCGCACAAAGCGCTTTCAAAACTCCTTCCTAATCAGAACTGCCAAGGAGTGGAACGCGCTTCCTGCCTCGGTGTTCCCCAGCAATAGATACAACCTGGCTCTCTAAAAGTAACTCCAATTTGTATGAAAATTAAAAAGCGCCACCTAGTGGGAGTAATGAGAAACCGCAATCGTGAGTGCGAGTTTTTTGTTTACTGCCAACATTGACATGAAAAATTTACTTTTTCACGGTGAATTTACGCGAATCGAGTGACAAGCTCGATTGGCACTCACACTCGCTCGTTTTCGATTGTCGATCCGTGTGATGTAAACTCGTTTACGCTGTAGTAAAGTTATTCGATTTACTTTGAGCAACTCACACTAAGCACTCAGGTGTGTTGCGGTCAAACGTGGGCCCATTCAATCATAAAAAAAAAAAACATGACGCCTCCACCAACCGTACTTGTGTACGTTTATTGTTACTTATGTTTAGAAAGTAAGATTTTCGCACGACTTAAGACTTAGTTAGACTTGTGAGACTTACTTGTGGAAGCCGTGTCTCACAGCCAGCGTAGCGAATATAGTGTTGTTGACGAGCGCAGAGCGCAGGTCCGTCAGCGCCCCGGGGCAGTGCCGGCGCGCGTCTTCATACAGGTGACGGGTTATCAGGTAGTCTGCGACATAAGTCAAAAAGTCAACGTCAAAAAACTTATTCATTTAAATAAAAATAAAAAAAAACTATTTATTACCTAAACCCAAAAATAAAAAAATAAAAATACAAATGAATGCTGGGTACACACACATCAAGCCAACGAACGCCAACGCACGGGCAGCGTCCCGTTTCGTTTCAATAAAATAAAACGAGACGCAGCACATCGCCGGCCCTCGCCGGCCTTGCTCTGTACGCAGCATAAGAAGAACAGCATATTTTTAGTTAGGCAATTGGGATATTCTCAGCGATGTACTGAGTAAGCTGAAGCCTACGCAGAGCTGGTTTTCAGAATATCCCAATGCTCGAACTGAGATGGTCTTCGAGTTTATCCAGTAAACTTGCCTATTCTTCTGAGTAGAGGCTTTTTATCCGAACAAGGCGGTCGAGTCTATTTAAATAACTTTGACGTTCATAAGTGTATCTTTGATACCTAAATTTAATAAAAACATTTTGACTTTGACTTTGACTTTGAAACAAACAGATTTAACAATCTAGGTACAAACAGATAAGCGCACAGAGCATCGAAATATATATAATTTCTAGTACACAGAACGTTTATATAAGTCCTAGCAGCGCGCCGCGGTTTCACCCGCGGTCCCACAGGAATCGTTTCTTTTTTCGGGATAAAAGGAGAAAAGCAAGGCGAAGGCGCTAACGGGGCTCAAACCCTCCGGCTTGAGCCCCTTAGCCCCTTCACCTTGATCCGCTCCTGCACTCACCTAGTATAGCGTCTCCGAGGAACTCAAGCCGCTGGTAACAGTCCGTCAGTCTGTTCTTCTGATGCGAGGCGTGGGTCATAGCTTGCAGCAGTAGAGAACGATCCTTGAAACGGTACTGTAGAGTTCTCTCTAGGGCGTCGTAACCTGACGAACGAAAGAACATAAAATATTAGAAGTTTTACAACGAAATTAAGTTTATTGGTGGGCAAAAACGTCACATATTAATAAATTATAAACAAAAAACTTATTCCTTAAACTTTGTGACACTTACTTACTTGTGACATTAATTTTGTAATTTTGAATTTGATTTTAATTTTAATCTTGATTATTTATGATAAAATATGATTATGTGCACGACTATGGACTGGTTCCGAAATAAATGATTTTTAATTTTAATTTTTTTAAAGAGTTCCGCGACGCTCTAAAATTTCCATTCAAACGCGCTTCTCAAATTTCTTGAAAACCATTTGTCAGATTATGATGAAATTTAGCATGTACAATTAAATTAACAATTTCTCCGCCCCTACGTTCTTGGGTTTTTTAAAAAAAACGTTCTCAAGCTAAAATAGAGCTATGAAAAATATCCGCATTTTTAAGGGGTCACTTTTGACTGATTTATTTAATAGATGGGCAAAGCAAATCAAAAATCCCTTTACATTCCCTATGTAAAGATATTCTTGATGCCGCTTTTTTGTACTCTTGGTTGTTTTATAGAAGAACGGGCTAGGGAGAATTAGGTCATGCAAACCAGATGCACACTACCCGAAATGTATGTATACGTGCGCCTAGATCGACCCTGACAGACTTGACCATCCACACTCGCCATGTAAACCTGTTTCGTCTATTTTCTTTTATTCATTCATTCAATGTGTCCAAAAAATTTTGTTCAAAAAAAATTCAAAATTAATTTATTTCAGGCATGACACCCATAACAGCACACATTGTAAATTACATTTAATTTGCATTTTTTATTATGATATGATAAAAAATGCTTTTCATGATGTTTTTCATGATGCCAAAAAAAAATTATTACCTGATAACATTTGCTCAAGTTCTCCGTCCGGGTCGGCTATGTACCGGAGAAGAGGCGACGGTGGCGCCTTCAGCTCGCCGTATATAACCTGCAAACGGAGCGTTAGTTCGCCTTTACTGATAATAGAGGGCGCTGTTTTAAAACTACAGGTTTTGGGCAAGAGGACATGATTGCCGCGCAGAGTATGTAATGTATATTATAATACAGATGGAGATGCAAATAAGAAAACTTTGTCAAAACTGTCAAGATGTTGTCAAGAGTTGTATAGCTTATGTAATGGTGAAATTTTTTTTTAATCGGACAGAAGATTTTAGGGTTCCGTACCACAAAATAAAAACGGAAATCTTATAGAATCACTTTGTTGTCTGCTTGTCGCGTTCCTAAGAAAAAGGGTCTAACACCCTTTTTCTTAGGAACGCGTGGAGGGTAACAAGCTGAAATTCACATCAAACACTCAGGTCTACTGTCCCTTGAAGCTGTGAAAAAATCAAATTTCTAAGCCAACGCCTCAGATCAATCTAGAGGAACAGATGGAACACTGCGTTATATCTCACTGAAGCCACTTCTATTTAAACGTGTGCGCGTGGTAATGTTGCCATGAAAATTTTTACAATTGCACGAAAACTAATATTAATTCCCAAACTCTATGTTAGCCATTTCCGTTCCAATATACAACCTTAGTAGATTCAATATTCTAAAACTGCACATGTTTGTAAGAGTTTAATGTTACGCCTTTTTTAAAATTAACTTGAAAAAAACTGCACAGTTTTTAAAAAGAATCTCAAAATGTAGTCCTGGCCACACTTTTATAATGGACTATGTATATTTATGTACACGACATTATACCATAAACCAATGCACATAATGTCGAGGTAAGAATGACCACGCGGGTAGCGTAGTTTTTTTGCGTCAATGTATGCTTGTTGTGTACATATTCGACAGTAGCGCAGTTTTTGAATGGTTTTTGGCTTCACCTAAATCATCCGCCGTGCGCCATCTTATTCTCTAGGTTGATCTGAGGCCAATGCAATCAAAAGATACAGCCGTTTATACTGCAAATTGTCAATACCGTCAAGGGAATCAAAACCTACAGGGTACTTCCCGTGAGCTCAGAATCCTGATATTTGGTATGAATCCAAGATACGGTCCTATCCTACTTTTTCAAAAATGGCATCCATTTTATCCGTAATAGGGCGGACCAGAGCGACGTGCATCTTTGACATCAAAATTTCCTGATTAAAAACACATAAACCAAATTTGTGCTACTCTCACAGACACTGCACTAGGTCCATAAACATCGCAATGTTTTTCGCGGCTTGCGTTGCATTTTTACCTTTTTTTGTAGTAAAATTTTAAAAATGTGTCGAATTTCTTAATTAGATTCACTCATCTTGACAGTACGAATAACAAATGAAAATCACACATTTTTCTAATTTGAATTTGTAATTATTATTATTTGTTGACACTGGCAGCTTAAAGCTGATGCATGTCTTATTTCAGTGCACTTCACTTCACTACATTTGTGTGTGTGTTTTTTAAAGTAATTGTCAAGTCTGTTTTTGAAGCAATTAACTGAGGGGGCATTTATCACAGTCTCTGGCAACTTATTCAAGTCCATCACAATACGGTTTGGCAAAGTGTGTTTTTTGGGTTTGCTTGAGTGTGGCTGCGAAATTAGTCTAAGGGAATGTCCCCTCAAGTGTGTGTTCTCGCTCAATGTGAATAAGTGTGTCATGTCTGGTACGTTGTAGTGCCCCTTCAGTATTTTGTAGGTTTCTATGAGGTCACCTCGTCGCCTACGCTCCTCCAGAGTTGTTAGACCCAGCTTTTGAAGTCGAACCTCATAAGAACACTTTCGTACTGATGACACCATTTTTGAAGCTCTACGTTGTACTTTTTCAAAAAGTTCAATGTCCTTTATAAAATATATCCTTTTTAATTATGTTCTTCAAAATTTAAACTTTCTATGATACCAAAACCAGCCAGATACAAATAGTATAGCCAAAGAGATTTTATTACAAGTACATACATACTATAATGCGAAAAGACTTCATCCCCAACCTATTACAAATATTTTTACTCTTCATAATATTAGTCATATGGCATTTTGCTGTGGGGATCAGCTGCTGAAGTAGAGGCCATTTTTATTTTGCAAAAGCGAGCGGTCCGTGCTATCTACGGAATGGGTCCCCGTGAATCATTGAGAAATTTATTTAAAGAAATAAATATATTAACTTTACCTTCTTTGTTTATCTTTGAAAATATTATACATGTTCGCAAAAATCTACATAAATTTAAATTGAACTGTGACTATCCCAATTATAACACTAGGAATAAGGATAGGATAGCTGTACCGAGATTTAGACTGGCTAAGTCAGAAAAGTCATTTTAGGTAACTGCGTTCGTTTTTACAATAAAATCCCGAAAAATATAACAGGGCTCACCGAGGGAAAATTCAAATCACATGTAAAAACTACATTAATGAAAAGAGGGTATTATAAGGTTAAGAATTATTTAGAAGATAAAGATGTCTGGAGCCTTCCACTTCCGCCAAGTAGCCACTAGTATTTATAGATATTACCTAGTTGTAAGCGAAAATTTGTGAGACAGTAATTTATTTATTATTTGAAAAAATAATGCCCCTCAGTTTCTTGCCTGTTCTTCTGAGTAGAGGCTCTTTATCCGAACAAGGCGGTCGAGTCTATTTAAATAACTTTGACGTTCATAAGTGTATCTTTGATGCCTAAATTGAATAAAAACATTTTGATTTTGAGTGTAGATCATTATTACCTGCACCCAGCTCCCGTCAGCATCCTTATAAGGCCGCCTAGCTCCGACCGGTCCGACGAAATCGCAGCCGCCCTCCGACTCGTCGTCCGACTGCGACTCCTCCGACCAGTCCGCGTCGGACGACGACGCAGACGAGTCGGAGACGGCGCGCCGACGTTTGGGGGAAGGCATCGGCGGCGGTTTCTGGGACGAGATATATTTAGTGAGCTAAATTAAGAGATGAATATTTTTATTGGAGGAGAATCTTTTTACCTGACTGCGCAAAAGAGAGGTTAATGCTTTACGAGTATGTGTGTATGTGTGAGGTTTCTTCGGCACGCCCTACAGTCTAAACAGCTTGATGTATTTCGACATGTGAGGTGTCATTTGAATCGTCTTGATAGTGGAAGTGACATAGAGTACAACATAATGCAGCTGGTTTTTTGTTTTTCTTTTAATAATGTTACTTTTGGGGGCTGAGCTACCCACGTCCGTAGGAGTGTACTCTATTTTGATTCCCTACACGTGGTCCCCGAGTAGTGCTAACCGGGTAGCAAACTCTAGTGGGAGGCTTCGGCCGTGGCTAGTTACCACCCACCGGTACAAGCCATGCCGTGAAATGACCTAGTCGTGTTTCGGGATGTAGTCCGGTGTAACCGTTCCGAAGACGGGTCTGAGCAGTAGCGCACTTGTAGCGCCTCACTCAACTGCCGTCTTTGTACTTCTTCACTCTACAAAACTAGAATAGAGTGAATAAGTACCTTATAGGTCGTCGTGCTCCATCTTAGACCACAACGTCGCTTAACATCAGGCGAGTTGGTGGTCAAACGCCGACTTATTGTCCATAAAAAAAAAAAAGAATTAATAATAGCTATTTACCTCTTGTGAGCGACATCTAGCGGCCAAATGTGGAGGTAGAACGACTTTGTGCTGAGGCAGCACGGTGATCCCCAGCCACGACATGAACAGCAGCGCGCCGCGCGGGCCACACTCCAGAAGGTAAGCGCCGATCAACGCCTCCACGCAGTCGGCTATCGATTTATCTGGAAGATACATTAACGAGTAACATTATTGAAAGGTGAACAAAAACAAGAGACGTAAAATGTAAAAAAAAAAGTAATTGTATAGCACTATCTTTCGAAACAATAGCCGTTTTCGAAATATAGTAAGATATGTATGTCACAAAAGTTGCACTATGTATTCATTTATTTATATATTAGTGACATTTATTTTTAAAAGTATTTATATTATATTTATTTCGTCTACTTATTAGTATTTATTTATGTATTTTTATTGTTTATTTTTATCTTATTATTTTTTACGTCTTTTTACTTTTTAACCGCGGGGCGCAGCTAGTACATAATATATTAATAATACATACACACACACACTAGAAAAACATAAACCTCCTTCTTGCGCAGTCGGGTAAAAACAACCAAACAACACATACCCGGTATGCTGTGCTGAGTGATAAGATTGTAAGGTATGTAGCAGCCCGTGACTGCGTCTTGACCATCGGCGTTCTTGCCCTCTTGTCCGTCTGTCTGTAAAAAAATATATAACATGGTACAAAGCGATGATAGCCTAGTTGGAGGAGGCCCACCCTTCAAACCAGATCGAGCGGGTTCGAACCCAGCCGACGGCACGCACCAATTGGTTCGTTGTGTGAACATATGTGCGTATTGTATGTCATCTGCTACATGACTGGAGCCCGGTGTATGGCGACAGGCTCGACCCCTGTTACATTTGGGACTGAATATCGTCCGGCGAAGTGTGGGTGTTGTACACCTCTGTCAGCCCCTTAAGGGGAACGGCATGACGATATGTTCATAACATGGTATAGTAATACACTCCAACAGGTATAGGGTTCCGAAACAAAACAGGTCAAGTGTGTGACACGCAGTGACGTCAATCGATGCTTAAGCAAGACCGAAATAAGTCATTTACAACAAGTTCGAAAGGGACGGATGACGAGTGACGTCATCAGGTGTTGGCTCCTGGAATGCTGGACCTTGTTTTTTTG
Source organism: Peribatodes rhomboidaria (assembly GCA_911728515.1). Lineage (NCBI taxonomy): Eukaryota > Metazoa > Arthropoda > Insecta > Lepidoptera > Geometridae > Peribatodes > Peribatodes rhomboidaria. Next base: position 4,967,302 of record OU452196.1, on the reverse strand, counting down.
GATCATGACTTTTCCCACTTCCTCACTTTTGCTTTCCCACTCCCTCACGCCCTCACTCCGTCACTCTCTAACTCCCCCACTCCTTCATTCTCTCACTCCCCCACTCTCTTAATATCTCACTCCCCCACTACTTCACTCCCTCACTCCCCCACTCACCCTGTGCATCGGCGGCGAGGGCGGAGCCCTATGACAGGGCGGCAGCCAGTTGTCGTGCGGCTCGAACTTGCTCGCGATCATTCGCGCGCCGAGTCGCTTGCTGCGCCCGAGACGGTACAGGTTCAGGTTCGATACCTGGCGAGGGAAATTTTAGTTTTTTTAACACACATCATCATCTTCATCTCACTTAGATGGGGTCGGTAGGTAGGTAAACATAGAATTAATACTAATATTATAAAATCGTAAGTAACTCTGTCTGTCTGTTTGTTCGTAAGCTTTACAAAAGAATATCTTATCTTGTCTTAACTCGTGATTTGTGTTAATGAAGAATATATTTTCTTGCCATAGTTACCTGTTTGCTCCTCATATTTCAGTTTTCCTTCATGCACAGGGGGATGAGCACAGTAGAGGTAAGTGATCACAAACTTAAAGAAACTGTTACCAATTATCTTATTGTTTTTTACGTTAAAGGAGAATATCTTTTATTGTCTTCACTTGGGATTTCTGTTAAAGAAGAATATTTTATCTCGTCTTTACTTGTGATTTATGTTAATGCAGAATATATTTTCTTGTCATAGTTACCTGTTTGCTCCTCATATTTCAGTTTTCCTTCATGCACAGGGGAATGAGCACAGTAGAGATAAGCAGTGATCACTAACTTAAGGAAACTGTTACCAACAGTCTTAATTTATCATTTATCTTAAAGAAGAATATCTTGTCTTTACTTGGGATTTATGTTTATAAAGAATATCATTACAGAATAAGTGTTGTATTGACTGCGGATGTGGCTAAGTTTCATCTCCTGCACAGTAGGATTTGCGCAATTGACGTGAGCAGTGATCACAAACTTAAGGAAACTGTTACCAATAGTCTTATTTTGTAATTATGTTAAAGAAGATTAATTATAGAATAAGTGTTGTATTGACTCCGGATGTGGCTAAGTTTCACCTCCTGCACAGTGGGATGTGCGCAGTACAGGTGTGATCACAAACTTAAGAAAACTGTTACCAATAGTCTTATTTTGTAATTATGTAAAAGAAGATTTTTTTGTATGCCATAGGTGGAAAACAAGCTAACGGGCCGCCTAATGGTAAGCGATCACCGTCGTCTATGGATACCTATAATACCAAGGCCATCACAGATACGTTGCCGACCTTTAAGGGATACCATTGAAAACCCTTTTGAAGAACCCCATGTATATTTTAATCTAGTCTAATTAGAATATCTTATCTTGTCTTTTCTTGGGATTTATGTTAAAGAAGAATATCTTATCTTGTCTTTACTTGTGATTTATGTTAAGGAAGAATATCTTATCGTGTCTTTACTTGTGATTTATGTTAAGGAAGAATATCTTATCGTGCCTTTACTTGTGATTTATGTTAAGGAAGAATATCTTATCTTGTCTTTACTTGTGATTTATGTTAATGCAGAATATCTTTTCTTGCTATAATTACCTGTTTGCTTCGCATATGGCTGAGTTTCCCTTCATGCACAGTGGGATGCGCGCAGTAGAGGTAAGCAGTGATCGCAAACTTCAAAAAGCTGTCGCCAATTGTTTCTAGACGCTCGAGGTTGATCCCGTCATTCGCGTTTGACATTGTTAGCGCCTGAAAGAAGTAACATTATTCAAAGAAAAACAAAAAAGCCAGCTGCAAAATGTTGTACCCTATGTCACTTTCACTATCAAGACGATTCAAATGACACCTCACATGTCGAGATCCATCAAGCTGTTTAGGCTGTAGGGCGTGCTAAGGAAACCTCATACATACATACATTATTATTGTTATGAGCCTGTGCTGTCCCAATGTTGAGCAAAGACCTCCCTACCCCTTTTTCCAATTGTCTTATATACATAACATACATACAACATATACACTCGAAAAACATAACCTCCTTCTTGCACAGTCGGGTCAAAAACTGACTGCAAAATGTAACCTATGACTCTCGCGCAATAAAAACGAATCTAAAGACATATCATTCATTAAAATCGGTTAAGCGGACACTTATACATACAGGTCAAACACATAAACGTAGTTTGGGTTGGTGGATGGATGGATGGAAAAGAACGTCTGAACAAAACTGGATGACATTTGACACGATAAAAAATGTGAATTCTTTCAACGTATTCAAAAAACAACTTGCTCAATATCTGATAGCCGATCACAGTCTTCTAAGCAAATGAATACGTTGAGAGGGTTGGTAGCCTTGCTAGATACGACGACATTGTAATTTTGTTGATGTTTAGTATTGTTCTCAAGTGAGTGATATGTAATGTCTTTATTGAGAATAAATGTCTTTTAACCTTAAACCTTATGACATTTGGCACAGAGAGAGATTATAGTCTAGAATAGCGTATAGGATACTTTTTAACCGCGCGTAACACCGCGAATCACAGCTAGTATCATTATATTCAATTCTATTCAATTTCTTTATTTGCTCGTCAATGGGTTACAATGATCTTAATTTAGGTTTGAACAGCCAATAACTACCTCACATTAGGTGTGAAAATTAATTATGTCAATAAAATATTATGAAATTAAGTAAAATGTCAAATAAAAACATATTTAAACACTTATAAAAAAAATGAAATAATGAGAATGTTAGCAAAAAAACTTAATATTTATCGTGATAAATATGGTAGCGACACGATGCTTTGTCCAAGAATTCTTTTGTCGTGTAAAAACTTTCGCTCACTAGCCACTTTTTCAACTCCGTACTAAATTTATCAAAAGGCAAATCTACTATTCTGTTTGGAAGGGAATTATAAACCTCACCTGTAAAATAACACTAGGACTCGGCCCCGGATGTCCCTCCAAATCGGGCTGATAGTCAAAGTCAAACTCCTTCCCATTCTGACCCTTATTCTCATCAAAATACGGCGTAAACTCCCTCTTCTTATAGTTCAAAACTTTCTCCTCACATTTTTCTTTGGCGTCAAAACCGACATTGCTTACTTTCTCATTGACATAGCCTGGCGAGTCTATATCCACGTCGACCATAGAGAAGCAATTCAACTTTTTAATTTCGTCATCTGTCAAAGTTTCCTTAAATTTCGAAAGTAGAACTCTTTTGTTCTTTTCTATGCTTTCTAGACTTATTTGACCATCGATGATTTTTATTTCGTTTTTTTGCGGGAAAATTTCGTGAAGTTTCTTGTCTATGGGCGTTTGGTTTATTGTTTTGTTTTTCGGCTCTGGCAGCTCGGGGAGGAGGTCGGTTATGGCTGTATCGCTTTTGATGAGGCTTCCTTTTGATATGATGTCGTTTTTGTGCTGTTCGACGGAGCGTTCGAATTTTTCGACGTACTGTGAAAGAAGCAAGTTTTTATAAGACTTTTTTGTAGATAGCTAAACCTTATCTTAAAAGATCAATGATATTCTAGTGGCTCTTTGAGCTGTAGAGATAAGGTTACAGAGTAAAATTGCAGCGATAAGATTTGTCGTGGCGTCGTTCTACTTTTTTAGGGCGGCGCCCCCCTGCAACCCCACCCCACGCCCATGCGCCCCTGCGCGCCGCCCCCGCGCCCCTGCGCGGCGCGGCCGGGGCGTTGTTCTTGTGTTCTATACTCGCTAGGTAACTGACCTCGGTCCCGGGCACGCCCCCTCGGACGAGCGCGGCCAGCGCGCGCGCCCCCCTGCGCGCCGCCCCCGCGCCCCTGCGCGGCGCGGCCGGGGCGTTGTTCTTGTGTTCTATACTCGCTAGGTAACTGACCTCGGTCCCGGGCACGCCCCCTCGGACGAGCGCGGCCAGCGCGCGCGCCCCCCTGCGCGCCGCCCCCGCGCCCCTGCGCGGCGCGGCCGGGGCGTTGTTCTTGTGTTCTATACTCGCTAGGTAACTGACCTCGGTCCCGGGCACGCCCCCTCGGACGAGCGCGGCCAGCGCGCGCGCCCCCCTGCGCGCCGCCCCCGCGCCCCTGCGCGGCGCGGCCGGGGCGTTGTTCTTGTGTTCTATACTCGCTAGGTAACTGACCTCGGTCCCGGGCACGCCCCCTCGGACGAGCGCGGCCAGCGCGCGCGCCCCCCTGCGCGCCGCCCCCGCGCCCCTGCGCGGCGCGGCCGGGGCGTTGTTCTTGTGTTCTATACTCGCTAGGTAACTGACCTCGGTCCCGGGCACGCCCCCTCGGACGAGCGCGGCCAGCGCGCGCGCCCCCCTGCGCGCCGCCCCCGCGCCCCTGCGCGGCGCGGCCGGGGCGTTGTTCTTGTGTTCTATACTCGCTAGGTAACTGACCTCGGTCCCGGGCACGCCCCCTCGGACGAGCGCGGCCAGCGCGCGCGCCCCCCTGCGCGCCGCCCCCGCGCCCCTGCGCGGCGCGGCCGGGGCGTTGTTCTTGTGTTCTATACTCGCTAGGTAACTGACCTCGGTCCCGGGCACGCCCCCTCGGACGAGCGCGGCCAGCGCGCGCGCCCCCCTGCGCGCCGCCCCCGCGCCCCTGCGCGGCGCGGCCGGGGCGTTGTTCTTGTGTTCTATACTCGCTAGGTAACTGACCTCGGTCCCGGGCACGCCCCCTCGGACGAGCGCGGCCAGCGCGCGCGCCCCCCTGCGCGCCGCCCCCGCGCCCCTGCGCGGCGCGGCCGGGGCGTTGTTCTTGTGTTCTATACTCGCTAGGTAACTGACCTCGGTCCCGGGCACGCCCCCTCGGACGAGCGCGGCCAGCGCGCGCGCCCCCCTGCGCGCCGCCCCCGCGCCCCTGCGCGGCGCGGCCGGGGCGTTGTTCTTGTGTTCTATACTCGCTAGGTAACTGACCTCGGTCCCGGGCACGCCCCCTCGGACGAGCGCGGCCAGCGCGCGCGCCCCCCTGCGCGCCGCCCCCGCGCCCCTGCGCGGCGCGGCCGGGGCGTTGTTCTTGCGGTCCACGTCGACGGCTTCAGCTTCGTGCGCCGTCTTGTATTCTATGCGGACGCCGACGGCCGCTGGGAACAAATATATTTGGTGTTAAGACCCGGTATTACACGAAATCAACGAAAACAAGTATGTTGTTTGCGCCTAGTTTGGTATAAAGAATTGTCATGATCAGGAGCAAAAAATATAGCTGGTAGAAAAAACAACCAAAATCAGTTTAACCGAAGCATTATTTTGAAAAGTTTTTCTTAAAAAACTTTTAACTCGTAGTTCTCAAAATTTTCAGCAATTAGACCACATTTAATAAGTGAGCAACTAATTCTTATTTGTGTTCTCATTGCGATGAAAACGGCTTTTTTTTAAATAATATATTTAGGCGCCAATGTCATTTTACCATCAAATGGCAAATAAAATTGTAAATGTTTTTCATGGCAACATTACCACGCACACATTTAAAAAGAAGTGGCTTCAGCGAGACACAACGCAGTGTTCCATCTTTTTCTCTAGGCTGATCTGAGTTGTGTACTATACTCAACAGTAATGTGAACGAATTTTTGAAAAAAAAAACATATCACTCAATTTTGAATTAAACCCAAAAATTATCAAACCTGCTTACAAAATTTCACGAGAATAGGTTGAGGAATGAGACTTGGAGAGGACAGACGTCAGCAGCGAGGTCTACCAGCTCACAGGAGACACTAGTTGATAAAATATTGTTTGAAATATTTTTTCAAGCGACGCTCTGAAATTTCCATACAAACGCGCTACTCAAATTTCTTCAAAACCATTTGTCAGATTATGATGAAATTTAGCATGTACAATTAAATGAACAATATCTCCGCCACTATGTTCTTGTTTTTTTAAAAAAAACGTCCTCAAGAGAAAATAGACCTATGAAAAATATCCGCATTTTCAAAGAGTCTCTTTTGACTGATTTTTTCAATAGATAAACAAACCAAATCAAAAATTCCTTTACATAGGGAGGTTTTCTACATCATTAGCTTTTAAATGAATCCATATTACAAGAGAAATTCTTAGTTATTTAAGAATAATTACAGAAGTGCAAAGTCATAAAAAAAATGAAATTGCACTTTGTCACTCTGTAGGTAACTTTACAGGCTCGTCAGTATCTGTACTTGCTCTCTTCGCTCGTCTTCTTCTTCTAGACGAAGTGGCTATAGAATACCTTAAGCCAATGCGAAGTTAGTCTAAAGTGGTCGCCGGACTCTTAACTGTAATTCGATACTTACTATTACTCGTGCGACTGTTGCAGAATCCCCCCGTGTCGGTGTCGTCGTCGTCACTTGCCTCTGGTTCGAAATCAGAGTCATCAGTGTCGAAATCGCTGCAACACAATCAGTTTTAATACAGCCAGCCGCACGTACGAGAAATAAATATATTTTAAACATCTTACTTTTATTTTTTATTTTATTTTTACAAGAGACTAGGCCATGCGTTTTTTATTTTTTTTTATGTAGAAAAGGTCAGCGTTTGACCACCAACACGCCTGATGTTAAGCGACGTTGTGGTCTAAGATCGAGCACGACGACTTATAAGGTACTTAATCACTCTAGCTGGAGTTTTGTAGAGTGAAGAAGTACAAAGACGGCAATTGAGTGAGGCGCTACAAGTGCGCTACTGCTCAGACCCGTCTTCGGAACGGTTTGACCACTGACTCGCCTGATGTGAAGCGTCGACGTGATCGAAGGTGTAACACGCTTGCCTAGGAGATACCTATTCACTTTACTCTTAAACACCCCCTGATTGTTTTTAGGTGGAAAGAAAGACCGCAACGAGTTCCACACCTCTGCAGTTCTTACAAGAAAAGTTGATTTGAAACGCTTAGTGCGTTTTGGCGGAATTTCCACCATAAGAGGGTGTCTCTTACTGGTGCGCCTGGTACAATTTTATGAGACTATCTGCGCCCCGCGGTTAAAAAATATCCTATGTGCTATTCTAGACTATAATCTATCTCTGTACCGAATTTCATCCAGATCTGTTCTACCTTTCTAGCGTGAAAGAGTAACAAACATCCATCCATTCATTCTTACAAATTTTCGCGTTTATAATATTAGCAGGATAAGATAATAACATATATTATTATTTAGTTAGATACTTACAATACTATGAGTTTTACCTTAAGAGGGCCGCGACGCTCTGAAATTTCCTTACAAACGCGCTACTCAAATTTCTTGAAAACCATTTGTCAGATTATAATGAAATTTAGCATGTACAATTAAATTAACAATATCTCCGCCCCTATGTTCTTGGTTTTTTTTAAAAACGTTCTCGAGCTAAAATAGAGCTATGAAAAATATCAGCATTTTTAAGGGGTCACTTTTGACTGATTTATTCAGGTAGACAAAGCAAATCAAAAATTCCATTACATAGGGAGGTGGTCTACATCATTAGCTGTTAAATGAATCCATAATACAAGGGAAATTCTTAGTAATTTAAGAATGATTACAGTAGTGCAAAAGTCATAAAAAAAATTGAAATTGCACTTTGTCACTCTGAGAAATAACTGTTATGCTATGTTACTAACCTAGAAATGTAGGAGCAATCGCTGTCAGCCACAGAGTACACTCGGCTGGGGTTGTACTCCGTCTTCGTCTTCTGTATCGGATCGCACCAGTTGACGCCGCCTGCAAAGATTATCCACACCATTACTTCTGGCTCTGTGAACTGTAACCTCGCGGCGGATGTCTGTCTTCCCTACAGGTCGCATTAGTCAAGCGATGCTCGTGAAACTGGGAACAGATTCGCTTTTAATGATAAGGCCGCCAGTTGTAACACAATACAATATTCTACTGATATTATAAACGCGAATGTTTGTCAGAATGGATGGATGGATGTTTGTTACTCTTTCACGCTAGAACGGCTGAACAGATCTGGATTTTTTTTCTTTTTTGACACTTCTACACACGGTCGCCTGAGCCCAAACCAAGCAAAGCTTGTAGTATGGCTGCTAGAGGATGATATACATACTTAAATATTTTTAAATACATACTTAAATAGATATTAACACTCAGACATAGAACGAACACTAATGTTCACCACATGAATGTTTGCCCTAGGCGGGAATCGCACCCACGCCCCCATTCACTTCACTACCAACTACCAACTAAGCCACCGAAGCAGTCATGTATGTATGTTTATATGTATGTGTGTTGTGAGTTTATGTGTATGTGTTTTGTGTTCTGGTATGGACTAGTATGAATGTGTGTAGTTACCTGAAGCGGAAATACAGAAGGTGAGGTTGGGCGGCAGAGTGTGTGTTGTTACCTGAGGCGGAAGTACAGAAGGTGAGGTTGGGCGGCAGAGTGTGTGTTGTTACCTGAGGCGGAAGTACAGAAGGTGAGGTTGGGCGGCAGAGTGTGTGTTGTTACCTGAGGCGGAAATACAGAAGGTGAGGTTGGGCGGCAGAGTGTGTGTTGTTACCTGAGGCGGAAGTACAGAAGGTGAGGTTGGGCGGCAGAGTGTGTGTTGTTACCTGAGGCGGAAGTACAGAAGGTGAGGTTGGGCGGCAGAGTGTGTGTTGTTACCTGAGGCGGAAATACAGAAGGTGAGGTTGGGCGGCAGAGTGTGTGTTGTTACCTGAGGCGGAAGTACAGAAGGTGAGGTTGGGCGGCAGAGTGTGTGTTGTTACCTGAGGCGGAAGTACAGAAGGTGAGGTTGGGCGGCAGAGTGTGTGTTGTTACCTGAGGCGGAAGTACAGAAGGTGCGGTTGGGCGGCAGAGTGTGTGTTGTTACCTGAGGCGGAAGTACAGAAGGTGCGGTTGGGCGGCAGAGTGTGTGTTGTTACCTGAGGCGGAAGTACAGAAGGTGAGGTTGGGCGGCAGAGTGTGTGTTGTTACCTGAGGCGGAAGTACAGAAGGTGAGGTTGGGCGGCAGAGTGTGTGTTGTTACCTGAGGCGGAAGTACAGAAGGTGAGGTTGGGCGGCAGAGGCTCCAACATCTCGTCGTAGTCAGCGTCTGGTATGGACGACGCCATGTCGTTGCTCCACGTGCCGATCTCGAAAGCCTGACGAAATTATAATTATAATCATATATAAGTAAAGAAATAATATTCGGGGCAATTGCATACGAGGTTGTCTGACCCCAAACTAAGCAAAGCTGGTACTAAAGTCAAAAGTATTTATTGCGCATTAAGAGTCCGGCGACCACTTTAGACTAACTTCGCATTGGCTTAAGGTATTCTATAGCCATTTCGTCTAGAAGAAGACGAGCGAAGAGAGCGAGTAATGATACTGACGAGCCTCTAAAGTTACCTACAGAGTGACAAAGTGCAATTTAGTTTTTTTTTAATGACTTTTGCACTTCTGTAATCATTCTTAAATATTTGGATTCATTTAACAGCTAATGATGTGGACAACCTCCCTATGCAACGGAATTTTTGATTTGCTTTGTCTATCTATTGAATAAATCAGTCAAAAGTGACCCCTTGAAAATGCAGATATTTTTCATAGCTCTATTTTCTCTTGAGGACGTTTTTTTTTTTAAAAAAACCAGTAACATAGGGGCGGAGATATAGTTCATTTAATTGTACATGCCAAATTTCATCATAATCTGACAAATGGTTTTCAAGAAATTTGAGTAGCGCGTTTGTATGGATATTTCAGAGCGTCGCGGCCCTCATAAGGTAATTGTTGCATGAGTTTACAAGTACTTAATAATTATAAACTGCCTCGGTGCGTCAGTCGGTAGTCAACCTGCCTGCTGAACATGGGGGTGTGGGTTCGATTCCCACCTAGGGCATTTGTCCCACCTAGACCATTGTTTTATGTGTTAAGGTTAATGAGATGCTGAAAAATTTCAATGTGTCCCTCTCAGAAGAGGTAAAATTTTTGGGTGTATGGCTTGACAAAAAACTGACGTGGACCGCTCATATTGGCACACTAACTAAAAAACTAAGCTCGACTACATACGCTATAAAAAAGATCAAGGAACTAGCAGGGCCCATAGCAGCAAGAACTGTGTATTTTGCATATTTCCACTCACTCCTAACATATGGAATACTTTTTTGGGGATCTGCTGCAGAATGTCACACCAGAAGAGTATTCATTCTACAGAAACGAGCTGTACGTTATATATTAGGACTTAATAAATTAGACTCTTGTAGAAATGTATTTAGAAAACTAGGCATTATGACAATGACGGGTGAATTTGTATTTCAAGCTGTATTATATGTTCTTGAGAATATGAGTATCATGAAAAGGGCTATTGATTGTTATAAATCTAGTTCGAGAAATAAAAATCGGGTACTGCAACCGCGACGAAGACTTGCGAAAACCTCTAATAGTTTCTACTGTTTGGGAATTGAATTTTATAATAGAATCCCTGACACTATTAAAAATTGTACTAAAATTGACATACTGAAGTTTATAAAAATACAATTAATGGACAAGAGTTACTATAAATTAGCAGATGCTATTGCTGACTAAAAAATATTTATGAATATCTAAATATTTAACCTATTTAATTTAATTTGACGATGCTATTGCAGATCCCTATTTTTATAATTCTCATAATTTATTATAATTAATGATAATAATAATTAAGTAATGTATAAATATAAGCATAGATTTGGAATTTGATTATAAATATATTGTACAAAGTGACGATTCTAAGTGCATATAATTATGTCTAAGGAATAAATGAATTTTGAATTGAATTGAATTGAATGTGTGGGTGTTAATATCTATTTATGCATGCATTTAAAAAAATATATGTGTCGGGGAAAGATAGAGAAATAGGAAGCCGAGCCTTCACATCTCACTGATGATATCGGGGAAATGTAGGGAAGAGGAGCCACGCCGTCGCATCTGATCCCACTGATGTCGGAGAAACATAGGAAAGGCCGCCGCGCTGTGACCTTCCACTTCTGGTGACGGGGAAAATCTAGTAGGCCGCGGTGTCGTGTCCAATTTCTGAGCCATGAACTTGTCATCACGGGTATCTATGGTGGGCGTCAAACTTCAGGAACGTTGAAACTTGGGGACAGCATTGAAGGCTTTTCACTATTTTAATTATACAGTCACTTAGACTACTTATTTAGTGAATGATCACAAAGATAGTTGGCGATTTAGAGTAATGGGTTTACGAATGACCATTGCGTGCGACCGCTTTCAGCCCAGTCCCGTCAACCACTGACTGACCGACATGACGTTCGCCCGAAATCCCAAACGCAACTCCATTCGGTGTTAACCGCTGTAAATTACCATAAACAAATCGATTAATCGTCATAAACCACAGATTAAAACTATCGATTAACAACTCTCAAACTGATTTTCTTTATCCAATGATATCTCGCGCTGCCGTCATATATGTGAGCTATCCTATCTGTTAAGTTAGATCGAACTGCACACGGTGTGCAAATTTGATTGAAATCAGTTAAGTAGTTTAGGAGTCTATAGCGGACAAACAACGTGACACGTAATTTATATATATTAAGATTTATCAGTCTCTGGCAGCCATAGTACTAGTTTTGCTTAGTTTGGGGTCAGGCGACTGTGTGTGAAAATGTCCCGAATTTATTTATTTATCCTACTGATATTATAAACGAGAAAATTTGTAAGAATGGATGGATGGATGTTACTCTTACACGCCAGAACAGCTGAACAGATCTGGATGAAATTTAGCACAGAGATAGATTTTGATCTGGCTTAGCACATATGACACGTTTTAATTTTTTTTTTTTTGCCAAATTACCCCAGTAGCCAGTCAGACCTCGCTGCGTTTAGTCATATACTTACGCTCTCATCTCTCTCCGCGCCCAACTTCTCCGCCAGAATGTCGTTGATGGTTCTCTCCTGCTTAATAATGCTGCCTTCATCTTCTTTGATTTCCTCATCTTCTACAATCATCTTGTCTTCTATTTCTCTGAAAAAAATTGGTAAACAAGTTTTTTTTTATGTAGAATAGGTCGGCGTTTGACCACCAACTCGCCTGATGTTAAGCGACGTTGTGGTCTAAGGTGGAGCACGACGACCTATAAGGTACTTATTCACTCTAGCCTTGAAGTTTTGTAGAGTGAAGAAGTACAAAGACGGCAGTTGAGTGAGGCGCTACAAGTGCGCTACTGCTCAGACCCGTCTTCGGAACGGTTACACCGGACTACATCCCGAAACACGACTAGGTCATTTCACGGCATGGCTTGTACCGGTGGGTGGTAACTAGCCACGGCCGAAGCCTCCCACCAGAGTTTGCTACCCGGTTAGCACTACCCGGGGACCACGTGTAGGGAATCAGAATACTCCTACGGACGTGGGTAGCTCAGCCTCCAAAAGTAACATTATTAAAAGAAAAACAAAAAAACCAGCTGCAAAATGTTGTACCCTATGACACTTCTACTATCAAGACGATTCAAATTCCACCTCACATGTCGTAATACATCAAGCTGTTTAGGCGTGATAAAGAAACCCTATATCCTGGTACATATCTTTCGCTTCTTCCACTTCCATGAGTCTTTTCATACACGCTCGTCGGTTACGGAAACTCTTGACCTGGCTTTTCTTTAAGATGTCTTCGATTTGGTCGAGATACGTGCACCTATACATACCTACATACAGACATACATACATGCATACACTCGAAAAACACAACCTTGCGCAGTCGAGTAAAAATAATGTGTTTCAAAACGTAACATAACATATCGTCTCGCCTTTCCCCCGAGGGGGCTGGGAGAGGCATACAACACCTACACTTCACCGAACGATATTCAGTCCCTAATGTGACAGGGGGCGAGCCTGTCGTCATACACCGGGCTTCAGTCATGTAGCAGATGACATACAATACGCACGTATGTGCACACAATGAACAAATTAGTGCGTGCCGTCGGCTGGGATCGAATCCGCGCCCTCTGGCTTGCGCTCTCCCAACTAGGCTGCCATCGCTAAAAAACGTAAGGTAGAATAATAATCCTGACTTATTTTCAAAATCGGTAGTTACTTTGTCTGTTTGTAGGCTATTCACGGCTAAAGAACTGAAAGGATCTTGACAAATTTGATAATTAGTTGCAGTGTATCAAGAGGAAGGTTATTGGATGCAAGAATTTCCGAACGAAGTCGCTGGAGACAGCTAGTGATAAATTAATAAATATTCGGTAACTTTACACACACGGTCGTCTGACCCTGAACTAAGCAAAGCTTGTACTATGGCTGCCAGAGACATATACATACTTAGATATTTTTAAATACATACTTAAATAGATATTAACACCCAGACATAGAACAAACACAAATGTTCATCACATAAATGTTTGCCCTAGGTGGGAATCGAACCCACGCCCCAAGCTCAGAAGGCAGGTTCACTACCAACTGAGCCACCGAGGCAGTTGAAAGTGGCAGGAGCGAGCCTGTAGCAAACCGGGCTCCAGTCATGTAGCAAAAATATTAACGAGTTAATACTTCAATTCTTTCTCCTCTTGTTCTTTCTCCTTCTCCCTGTCTTCTTCTTTCTTCTTCTCGCTCTTCTCGGCATCCGCACTCAGAACCTGAAACAGAACATGGCACTGATTACTTCTAGCTTCTTGCATTACTAGTTGTATAAACCGAACTCAAGACACACTGTATCAGATACTTTCTAACCAAAGTATATAGACTTTATTCCAATAAATAATAAGGTTGATTTTACCTTTTTGCACATGCAAAGTCTAGCGGCGGCCAGTGAAAGCCAGGAGCGGTGGTTTCGTCTACCTTCGGTATACCGACACTGACATCTAAGGCGACTATAGACCTTATCTTTATAACTATAAGACACACTTTACATTAGCTTTAGCTAAACACTGTAGACTTTTTTTAATAGCTTTATGGTACACTTTACTTCAGATAAATCCCATCCAAAGTCTAGCGATGGCCAGTGGAAGCCAGGAGCGGTGGTTTCGTCTACTTTCGGTATACCGACACTGACATCTATAGCGACTATAGACCTTATTTCCACAGCTATAAGGCGCGCTTTTCGTTACACACGCTTTAGTTAAAGACTGTAGACTTTATTTCAATAGCTTTAAGGTACACTTTACCTCAGACAGACTCCATCCAAAGTCTAGAGGTGGCCAGTGGAAGCCAGAACCGGTGGTTTAGTCTAAATTTGGTATACCGAGACTAACATTTATAGCTACTATAGACCCTATCTCTGCAGCTATAAGACACACTTTACACGTGCTTTAGCTAAAGACTAGACTTTATTTCAATTTTTATAAGGTATATTTTACCTCAGACAAGCTCCATCCGAAGTCTATGGGGGCCCAGTGGAATCTAGGACCGGTAGTTTCGTCTACCTTTGGTATACCGACATTGACATCTATAGCGACTATATGATAGACCCTATCTCTGCAGCTATAAGACACACATTACTTTACACAAGCTTTAGCTAAAGACTGTAGACTTTATTTCAATAGCTTTAAGGTACACTTTACCTAAGACAATCTCCATCCGAAGTCTAGCGGGGGCCAGTGGAATTAAGGAGCAGTGGTTTCGTCTACCATAGGTATACCGAGACTAACATCTGTAGCGCCTATAGACCTTATCTTTACAGCCATAAGGCACGCTTTGCTCTACACAAGTTTTAGCTAAAGACTGTAGACTTTATTTCAATAGCATTAAGGTACACTTTACATCAGACAGACTCCATCTGAAGTCTAGCGGGGGCCTGTAAGGGCCCGGCGCGGTAGTCTCGAATATCATCGGTTTCCCTAACGTCTATAGCGACTATAGACCTTATTTCCACATTGTTGAGTCACATTTTACTATACACAAGCTTTAGCTAAAGACTGTAGACTTTATTTCAATAGCTTTAAGGTACACTTTACCTAAGACAATCGCCATCCGAAGTCTAGCGGGGGCCAGTGGAATTTAGGAGCAGTGGTTTCGTCTACCTTAGGTATACCGAGACTAACATCTGTAGCGACTATAGACCTTATCTTTACAGCCATAAGGCACGCTTTGCTCTACAGAAGTGTTAGCTAAAGACTGTAGACTTTCAATAGCTTTAAGGTACACTTTACCTCAGACAGACTCCATCTGAAGTCTAGCGGGGGCCTGTGAGGGCCGGCACGGTAGTCTCGAATATCATCGGTTTCCCTAACGTCTATAGCGACTATAGACCTTATTTCCACATGGTTGAGGCACACTTTACTCTACACACGCTTCAGCTAAAGACTGTAGACTTTATTTCAATAGCTGGACCAAGCCATGCCGTGAAATGACCTAGTCGTGTTTCGGGATGTAGTCCGGTGTAACCGTTCCGAAGACGGGTCTGAGCAGTGGCGCACTTGTAGCGCCTCACTCAACTGCTGTCTTTGTACTTCTTCACTCTACAAAACTTCAAGGCTGGAGTAAATAAGTACCTTATAGGTCGTCGTGCTCCATCTTAGACCACAACGTCGCTTAACATCAGGCGAGTTGGTGGTCAAACGCCGACCTATTTTACATAAAAAAAATTAAAAAAAAGCTTTAAGGTACACTTTACCTCAGACAAACTCCAGCCAAAGTCCAACGGGGGCCAGTGGAAGCCAGGAGCGGTGGTTTCGTCAATTTTCGGTATGCCCAAACCGACGTCTATTGCAACGGAGCGACGGATCTCATCGGCTATAAGAAGGGCGTTGATTCTGAAATAATTAATGTTCAGATCAACTGGGGCAAATCCGTCTATGGGGCAATTACGTCTTTCGAGAATTACTGACAAACCCTTCACAGATTAGGCAACTGACGCCATCTAGTACAGATCATTGCAACTAAAGACAGAAAAAAGATGTAGGTGGCGCCTAAGGCACGCACCAATTTGTTCACTGTGTGAACATATGTGCGTATTGTATGTCATCTGCTACATGACTGGAGCCCGGTGTATGGCGATAGGCTCGCCCCCTGTCATATTAGGGACTGAATATCGTCCGGCGAAGAGTGGGTGTTGTACACCTCTGCCAGCCCCCTCAGGGGAGAGGTGTGACGATATATTATCATATTTATGTATTTGGTGTCAATAAAGAGTTATTGTATTGTATTTTTTTTTGACACTTCCACACACGATCGCATGACCCCAAACTAAGCAAAGCTTGTACTATGGTTGTCAGAGACTGATTTACATACTTAGATATTTTAAATACATCCATAAATACATATTAACACCCAGACATAGAACAAACACAAATGTTCACCACATAAATGTTTGTCCTAGGTGGGAATCGAACCCACGCCCCAAGCTCAGAAGGCAGGTTCACTACCAACTGACCCACCGAGGCAGTCAAACTGTATCAAATTACAAATCAAATTGTATTGTACTGTGTCAAATTGTATTGTACTGTGTCAAATTGTATTGTACTGTGTCAAATTGTATTGTACTGTGTCAAATTGTATTGTACTGTGTCAAATTGTATTGTACTGTGTCAAATTGTTTTGTACGTCGGGGTATGTCGGGACCTTAGAATAATAACTAAAGCAATAGAAGGAGGGTTAAAAAAGAGCTCAGTAACTACCTTTGTTCCTATTCTATCTTATGGCACGAAAACGGTTGAGGAAAAGAGATAAATGATTTACTCTTTGTTTTATTTTTTTGGAATTTCACAAGATGAACTGTCATTTGGTTATATTGGTTCTAATTCAACCCGCCCAAATTTGATAGTACTTTGCTTTAATGTCTGACAGTTTGTTCATTAGACTACTTAACTTATTCGCGTGCTCAATGTTTACGCGTTTGTCGTAATCTTCTATGGTTTTGCAATGATTTAATATTATTTTTACTGTTGGACTGCATGAAATATTTGTATAATTCCAAATAGTGAGTGTGCGGACGCAGTGGAGCAATGTCTTGTGTGGTTGTAGGCTGCACGTCCCATCTAACACGATCATAAAATAGTCAAGAAATATTGACCTTAAATCGTTTAGTTTTTGGACAATTTATTGTTGAATGTGAGCCAACAAACAAACATAAATACGTAACAAATATTGCTGAATCACTTTGTAGCAGAAACCAGGCGTTATATCTATTCCAATAGAAGTTTTTAGCGAATATTCGGAAACAGTTTTAGGTTACCTTGATCATACATAGTGACGTAAATATTATTGTCGATACATGGTCGAAACTTTGATTTTACAGATTTCTTGAAGACGATGTGAAAAAAAAGAATAGATAAATTGAATTCGTGACGAAATTTGACTCCAAAAATGCAGAGTCACATATGCTCCAAGCATTTTACTTTGATTTCATTTGTATGTATTGAAGCTATGAAATGGAGAAGACATAGAGAAAATGCTGTTCCTACATTTTTATTATGAATGGAACAGATGAAATGGTTGGAATAGGAATTACATTTGCAATAAATGGTATCCCGTTCAAATTAAAACATGATTTATTACATTACAGGAAGTATTTAAGGAAATCGAAAAAGAACATAGTCAAGTAGCATTAGTGTTATTTGTATGGTGTGCAATCAATAAAGTGTCTATCTATTTATCTGTCTTTCTTTAAAGATTATCGATTTCCCGAATCGATCGATCGATCATTATGTATTCATTCTCTCTAAGGTAACTATGCTTAGTAATCTTCTATACCTAATATAAAAATGTATCGCTGAATGTTTTGCTAAGCGCAAATTTCGAAAACAGCTGAATCGATTTTGCTAATTCTTTTTTTTAGAATATTCCTTGAAATACGAGGATGGTTCTTACGCAGAGAAAAATTTACAAATTGCCTGAAAAAAAATAATTAAAGAATCGACTGTTAGGCAGTACGAAGTTCGCAGGGTCAGCTAGTTTATAATAATAATAATAATTTATTTCAAACAACTTAAGGTAACAAGGCCCATAAAACAACCAAATAAATACCTTATACTCGTAGGTAACCAAAATAAATAATGATAAAAAATGCATTATTACGTATAATCATTAATTACACTCGACGTCGTTCAGTGAACCACGCATTTTTCCCCTGACGTCCGAAACTTCTCGAGGCCAGCACCGGTATTCTAATTCATTCGGAAACATTTCCAGGGGCAGTTGCTTCACCACGAACGCAAACGATGATGTATGCTCTTTTCAGAACCGTCTCGTCAGCGGGCAGGCATTGCGTCGAGTTGATCAAGCGACTCGTAGAGTATTTTCTTGCCACTACCGGCAACATCCTCCTGGATAAAGTTCGACTTGCAGATCTGCAGTATGCTGACTTTATCCATGGTGTTGATGGCGTATTGTATTAACGCCAGCAGCTCGTTGACTCGCTGGGAGTCCATAGCGACCGAAACAGGGCAGCGGTTAAAACCGCGTGAATCGCGAAAGTTATATTCAACCGGCCGTCTCCGAGCACGCGCACGCGCACACGCACACCGATTTATGGATTAGGCCCCATTTACACGATACCATTTTCTTGTACATACAAGGGCAATAATTGAATGCAATACTTTACGCGCAATAATTGATCTTCAAGAATTGTAAGCAACTGTTTACACGCGGGTATAAGGAAAAAAATGGAATGCAATTATTGTATGAAAGTCTTGCCAAGAAATAATTGCAAATGTCATTTGTTTACACCAATGCAATTATGTTTGGGCGATTATTGCTTACAAGTTTTGACTTGTCTAAACACAGAGTTGTATGTGCGTGTACCATTTATTAGCGGGTTGCTTCAAGTATTGCACGTTTTTGCGTTGGCAAATTTTTCATTCAAGTATTGAACGTGTAGAAGCTACGTTTTGTAGCTCTACTCAAAGATTGTTAGATTCTCCGAGAACTTCTGTTCTTCCTATATATTTTTTGATCGAAAACCTTTTCTTACGACGTATTCTCAATAGTTTTTCAAGAGCAGCAACGATTGACATACCTAACCTCATTCACTAAACTCATTTTTGCAAATGAAGAGAGAATCCAGTTGAATACAAGAATTGCTTAAGAAATTATTGCATGAACTATTTACACCAAGAAAAGTTTTGAAGCAAAACTTGTATAAACAGATCAACAATGTCACGAGTTGTTTAGACCATGCAAGTCATTTATTGCTTCAACTTAATTGTATACAATAGGCAAGAAACTTGCATCGTGTAAATGGGCCTTTAGTTTTAGCGATACAAGATATGACAATGCATTTCATTGTAAATTTATCGACGTTGAAATGTAGGGGGTCACATCACTAGTCAAAATAAAATTAGTGACCACCTACGAAATTTCGAAACGTTTTTTGTATATTTGTCCTTTTCCAACATCATAACGGTGCCATAAGACAAAACAGGCCAAATATATTGAGTTTAGTTGTTTTATAACCCTCCTTCTATTGCTTTAGTTATTATTCTATGGTCGGGACGGACGAACGTAACACCGACATCAGATGCCAGGTCATGGCAGATCAGCATCAAATAGGGTTCTAATATACCGTGGCGTGAGTATATCGGGCGATGAGAATGAGACAAGGCACGTCCATTAAATACGACACATTACATTACACTACACTTACAATCGTTATCAAATTCGCTTTAAAGCAACTTCTGGACAATAACTAAGCATTTAATAAGTTTTATCATAATTTTTCTCTTGTTATTTTGTTATCTGTGGTGTGAACAATAAAGAGTTTATCTATCTATCTATCATGGCTCTCGGGCTGCGTGTGCACCGTGCGAGCTCCGTTGAGCGAATGCCCCCAGTTTTTTTTTTGGATGACTCTATACTGAGGCCTCTACAGCGTACCGGGCATTAGGCAAGCGCAGATGGCGCAGGGCCTCAAAAATGCTTAAGTCTATGGGCGACGTGCGCAAGGGCACCTCTGAGGTAAGGCCTCGGCTTGGGCTGTCGCCGAGGGATATTCAAGATTCAAGATTCATTTATTATATTTGTGAGAACATGGTTTAGTATACAACATACAGGATAGCATACAGATCTTAAAATATGGTAGTACATATGTCCTGGCCTGGTGCGGCATACAAATAATAATTTAAAATGTCAGAGCTAATGAATATAATAATAATGAATAATTTAGTTAAAGGTATTTCATGTCAAAGTATTTTACAAAAGTCAGGTTGAATATATATAATGCATCAATTTTTTTACATGTCCTGGCCTGGTGCGGCATACAAATAATAATTTAAAATGTCAGAGCTAATGAATATAATAATCCTACTAATATTATAAACGTGAAAGTTTGTAAGAATGGATGTATGGATGTTTGTTACTCTTTCATGCCAGAACGGCTGAACAGATTTGAATGAAATTTGGCACAGGGATAGATTATAGTCTAGAATAGCACATAGGATACTTTTTAACCGCGGGTGAAACCACGGGGCACAGCTAGTAATGAATAATTTAGTTAAAGGTATTTCATCTTAAAGTATTTTACAAAAGTCAGGTTGAACATAATGCATCAAGAGGGAGGGGCGTCGAATTGCCCTGGCAGCCCAGAAGGGGCTTGCTCTAGGGCCCTAACGGGGACGGTTGAAGTTACGGTTAACAACAATAAATTATTATTAACAATGACACGACCGCCTTGTTCGGAAAGGGAACCTCACCTCAGAAGAACAGGCAAGCAACTGAGGGTCAAAAACAAAATAAATTATTACTAACAATGACTCGACCGCCTTGTTCGGAAAGGGAGCCTCACCTCAGAAGAACAGGCAAGCAACTGAGGGGGGATGCCCCGAGCTACAACAAGCGACGCCTTTTATAGGCGCTGGGGGAGCGAGTTGCGTGTTCGCTGACGAGTCACCTGTTGCACGCGCTGCTTGCAACGTACAAATACAAATACATGTAATACAATACAAATAATTTTATTAACAAAAATGTACATTATCCAACACAAACAACTTATTCTTAAACATTTTCAAATTATAAAAAAATAATTAAAAAAAAAAGCCTTTATTTCCCATTTCCCTTAAATAAGATTGTAATGTAAGTGTTGATTATTGTTTGTTAGTATATAAATTTAGGTTCTAATCTAGGTTAGTACGTTCTTTGGGATATGGGCCCCTCCACGGGTGAAGGCCTCCTCCAGTTTCTTCCATTTGTCCCTGTCATTTGCAATATTCTGCCAGTCATTTCCTGCTGTATCCATTAAGTCGTCTGCCCACCTTTTCTTTGGTCTTCCTACTCTTCTTTTTCCTTTTGGCCCTTTCCACTCTGTTGTTTTGGCTTTTATTTTCAAATTACCCTAAGATAAATTAGTGTTGCTTGTGGTCCCTGCACTAGGTATGAATACCTGTATCGCAGGGGTCACCTATTTCTTACTAATTACTGGGGTGAAAAACTACGTAAACGTCCGTTAAACTTATGTACAATACAATACAATACAAAAACTCACTAAACACTCAAAAATAAAGGCGCAATGGGCGGTCTTATCGCTTAAGAGCGATCTCTTCCAGACAACCTTTGGATGGAATAAAAACATTACGATTAAGCATGGACGGTGGTGTGTGCTAAAGAAAAATAATAATAATTAAGGTTAAATAAACTTACTAATTTGAGAATTATAATAAACTACATACTAATACCAACATAAATAATTACTAAATAGGTATACCAATAAACTACCCAGTCATAAACATACACAAGTACCTACATCAATAAATATACTAATACATATATACATTGAAATATGACAAATATTAAAAACGAAATGAGTCTACTTATAATGAGCCAGTTTGGAAAAGTAGAACACTTTGAGCTGCGTTTTAAAACTATGAAGAGATTGAGCACGTCTAATATTAACTGGGAGTGAGTTCCAGAGACGCACGGCTTCAGCAGTGAAGGACGATGCATAAAAGCCAGAACTATGCACCGGATTCATAAGCAGTCTGTTTTCTGACGACCTAAGAGAAAGGGAATGGGAGGAGTGCAAGTATTGAAAACGTTCTTTCAGATAATTGGGAGTGGCAGGGTTAAATAAAATAGTAAAGAGAAACGAGAGGATACGGCTATTCCGACGCATACGAATGGGAAGCCATTGAAGCTTAGAGCGGTATTCAGAGACGTGATCAAATTTTCGGAGACCGAAGATAAATCTAATGCCGAAGTTCTGAAGACGCTCGAGCTTATTGAGCTGTTCCTCTGTAAGGTCTAAATAGCTACAACCTAAATAGCTAATATGTACAACCTTACACAATTTATGTTATACCATCATGTACGGTACGGAAGAAGCAAAATAAATCTGAATCTAAAGACTGCGGAGCCGTCATATACATAGAGAGCCGGTAGCGAGCCCTAGTGTCACCTGTAAAGCACGCAGGGCAGGGCCACCGTGGCGAACCAGAGCGGGGCAGCAAAGGGATGAACGCGACACAGCTCCGGGACTAGGATTTGCTTCTGGTCGAGTCGGTCGCGTTTCGCTCGTCTAGTTCGCTCGGAGGAGACCGGTAGGGCTACGCCTTTGCGGTTGACATATCTAGGGAAGAAGACACGCTAATGTATAATCATTACAAAAAAAAATTGTTGCCTGTAAAGTCGGTTTAAGAACGATAGTTTAAGAGGGCCACGACGTTCTGAAATTTCCATACAAACGCGCTACTCAAATTTCTTGAAAACCGTTTGTCAGATTATGATGAAATTTAGCATGTACAATTAAATGAACAATATCTCCGCCCCTATGTTCTTGTTTTTTTTTTAAAAACGTTCTCAAGCTAAAATAGAGCTATGAAGAATATCGGCATTTTAAGGGGTCACTTTTATTCAATAGGTAGACAAAGCAAATCAAAAATTCCATTGTTTGGGAGGTTGTCTACATCATTAGCTGTTAATTGAATCAATAATACAAGGGAAATTCTTAGTCACTTAAGAATGATTACAGAAGTGCAAAAGTCATAAAAAAAAAAAAAATTGCACTTTGTCACTCTGTAGGTAAGTTTAGAGGCTCGTCAGTATCATTACTCGCTCTCTTCACTCGTCTTCTTCTTCTAGACGAAATGGCTATAGAATACCTTAAGCCAATGCGAAATTAGTCTAGGTCGCCTAGGCCGAAATTAGTTAGGTAGCCGGACTCTTAACGTGACAACGTTATAACAAAACATTGATGAAATCTCCTCGAACGCATAGGCTAATCGAGTGGAAGTGAGATAGATGCGGCGCAAGCCGAGCGCTCAAGCCGATCGTGCCTTTCGCTCGCTCGTGTAGCGCTCTCGCTCCGATCGACCGAGCGTAACGGGACAATGAGTCATCCTCTTTCGTGCGTGCAGCCGGCGTTCATCGATTTATTAGACGTTGTCACGTCAAAAAAAACTTCAATTAAGAGCATGTCAATCTCTCACATACCGATCTCACTCTTCAACTTCACTAGCACACTTTGAAGTCACACCGTCACACCTACTCTCCTGGACGTCAACCTCACTCTTTTTAGCATCAAAATAACTTTTTTTTGTCTTACATCATCTTTTTTTGGTTCATCTTTCATTCTATTGACTATTTCGCCATCGTATTTTCTACTGGCAACATCCACTCTTCCTGATATCGAACTGACTCCTATGTAATCTAATGTACCTTATATCTGTTTAATCAAATCTACACCTTACCTCGGCGTAAGAAGGTTCAGTCTCGCGCTAGTGTGGTCAACATCCAACAAAGGCTGCTGTGGCTGAGAGAGTGAGACGTTGTACTTCGCAAGGTAGTAGCTTCGGAAGCTGTCGTGAGCGGCCGACGGAAAGGCCGAGTCAGGAGAAAGATTCCAACAGATTTCGGCTACTAGGAAAAACTGGAAAAAAAAACGATTTTTGTTAGATGACAGGACTGAAGTTTAACCACAGATCAAGAGAAGTGTGAGAGTAGGCTCTTTCTATAAGATATACTATGGCATGAACATCATTCCCTTCCTTAAAGGGGAACTCCCAAGCCTCAGTCCTTTTACTACTTAGTCCTAGTACTTGTCAATCCACCACTCTCTTCTTCTCGCTCTTTAGCAGTGATGTCATACTTTGTCTACAGATTTCGACAGAAGCTTCCGCCTTCTTCTGTCGAAATCTGTTGCAAAATAATGAATACAAAAATTAATATGGCGTGAACATCATCCCCTCCCTTAAAAGCTGAACCCGTATGTTGAGGACACCGAGCCCTCCTTCAGGGACAGACAAGCAAGAGGCACCGCGGGCAGCGCGGTGGGCCCCGGGAGGGCTCGGAGGCTTCCCTCCGAGCAACACTCCGCATCCCGATCGGCGCACCCGCATTTTTTTTTCACAACAAACTAAGCATGCGTTTGACCACTGACTCGCCTGATGGGAAGCAACGACGTGATCGAAGGTGTTACACGCTTGCCTAGGAGATAGCTACTCTTACACTTACTCTTTACTCTTGAACACCCCCGGATTGTATTTAGCTGGAAAGATAGACGCAGGCAACGAGTTCCGCACCTCTGCAGTTCTTACAAGAAAAGTTGACTTGAAACGCTTAGTGCGTTTTGGCGGAATTTCCACCGTAAGAGGGTGTCTCTTACTGGTGCGCCTGGTACAATTATAAAAGAACGGTGACGGCTGGATCAGGTCGTGCAGTTCTTTTGCACACTCGCCGTAGTGTATTCTGTAGAATACCGACAGACTGGCCACTTCACGCCGGTGAGACAAGCTCTGAAGCTTAGATTCTACTAACGAGTCACTGCGCGCCGGAAATCTAGAGACTGAGTACGGGGTATACGAAGTGCCGACTAACTTTTGTAATATAGATAGGACATGTAAAATATTCTGTAAGACAAGCATTCAAATTCAAATTTTTTTATTGAAAAGAAAAGTACATACAGGCAGGTTGACCTTAAATAGGATTAACTAAATAAATTAATAATAACTAAATAATAATGACTGACTGCCTCGGTGGCTCAGTGGTGGTAAACCTGCCTTCTGAGCTTGGGGGGCGTGGGTTCGATTCCCACCTAGGGCAAACATTTATGTGGTGAACATTTGTGTTTGTTCTATGTCTGGGTGTTAATTATCTATGTATGTATGTATTTTAAAATATATGTATATTTATGTATATCAGTCTCTGGCAGCCATAGTACAAGCTTTGCTTAGTTTGGGGTCAGGCGACCGTGTGTGGAAGTGTCCAAAAAAAAAAAAAATACAATACAAAAACTCATTATTGAAACCAAATACAAATAAATATAAAAACATATCGTCACGTCTTTTCCCCGGGGGGGCTGGCAGAGGTGTACAACACTCACACTTCGCCAGACGATATTCAGTCCCTAATGTGACAGGGGGCGGGCATGTCGATGAAATGTCCAAAAAAAAAACTAGTACTTCAGTACTAGTTTTTTTTTTTTTTGGTTTGGGACTCACTGTCAACCTTTATTTCAATAAAGGTTGACAGTGAGTCCCAAACTAAGCTCTAGGCCTGTATCTTTTTTTTTTGTGAATGACTAATTCTGTTGGCCACTGAGGCCTCTACAGCGTACCGGACGTAAGGCAAGCGCGGAGGGCGCAGGACCTTAATAGACTTTAGTTATTTAAAGCTAAGGACGACTGGCACAAGGGCACCACTAAGGTACGGACCTCGGCTTGGACCATCGCCGGGGGGGCTAGGCCTGTATCTTGGGGCTCGGTGCGAAGTTACCAGGAGACACTTTTAGGTAGACAGAATGTACCGTTAAACATAAGACATTAATAAAAATATTAATAAGCATTGTCAAGATACGTTTTTTGTGAACTCAGAAGTACAAACCCAGAACCCTGCAACCGTTATTTGCCTTCGACCTCCGACCAAAACCAACCTATCCATCCATGGATGGATATTTCCATCTATGTCTTGGTTGAAGCTATCCAGCATACAGTCCACCCATCAGGCACCGTAGGCTTGAGAAATCCCGTGTGCGGACCGCTGTCCGTAACACCGTAACAAACCCTTTTAACTCTACCAGTTTCTCTTTCACTCTCTCACTAACTCCTCGTAACGTCACACTCACTCTCCACAACGTCACTCACCTGCGGTTGATCCCGGTTTCGATACCACGGCGTGACAACTGCTTCGCTATATTTTTCCAAGTCAAAGACAAACGTTTCTCCTTTCTTCAAAAGGGGATTCTCGAGTATAGCTCCCTTCTTGTCACCCTCAGCCCCTCTCGCTTTCTCAGTGACGTCACTAAAAATATAATAAATAACAAATAACTTTATTGTTCAACAAAATTAAATTAATTAATTAATTATTAGTTAAAGGTACCTACTTACATTTAACTTGGTTTTGGAACTTAGAACTGCAATATTAATACAATACAATACAATATATCTTTATGTAGTTTTTGGTGTGAACACCAAAAACTACATGAAAAACTTAAAAACTAAACACATTTTTCGGCAGTACAAGGGCGACCTTATCGCCTAAAGCGATTTCTTCCAGGTAACCTTTGGATGGACTTACAGAAATACGAAAAGGGTAGGTGGTGTACATAAAACTAAATTAAAATTTAAAAGATAATAATAAGTAATATTAAAAATAAGTACCTACTTAAATAAATAACCAAAAATAAATATAATATATATGAATAATTATAAATATTATGAATAAATATAATAATATATCAATACATATATATAAATTAGTATTATGCGTACCGAATTAGCAAAGAGCTAAATAATAGTTAAAAACGAATACAATACAAGTAAGTAACAATCATAGTGACTTGGATGATTTTACGAAACTATAAAAAAAACATAAGTTTGACATTCTAACTCTTAATGGTGTTATTCTACCGGCAAACCGAACAACACTTGGAACACACGTTACCAAATTCAAAAAAACTCCATACAAAATTTATCACGTGTCTTAGTTATTTTGTAAGTAGAACCGAATATTTTCTATAGAATTTTTGCAAACTGTGTTCTACAAATTGTTCACTTTGACAGGTAGAGCAACACCTTAAGAGGGCCGCGAAGTTCTGAAATTTCCATACAAACGCACTACTGAAATTTCATGAAAACCGTTTGTCAGATTATGATGAAATTTAGCATGTACAATTAAATTAACAATATCTTCGCCCCTATGTTCTTGGTTTTTTTAAAAACGGTTTCAAGCGAAAATAGAGCTATGAAAAATATCCGCATTTTAAGGGGTCACTTTTGACTGATTTATTCAATAGGTAGACAAAGCAAATCAAAAATTTCATTACATAGGGAGGTTGTCTACATCATTAGCTGTTAAATGAATCAATAATACAAGGGAAATTCTTAGTTACTTAAGAATGATTACGGTAGTGCAAAAGTCATAAAAAAAAATGAAATTGCACTTTGTCACTCTGTAGGTAAGTTTAGAGGCTCGTCAGTATCATTACTCGCTCTCTTCACTCGTCTTCTTCTTCTAGACGAAATGACGATAGAATACCTTAAGCCAATGCGAAGTTAGTCTAGGTCGCCGGACTCTTAAGTATTACTGTACCCAAAGGCAGCAGCTTGTATAAAAAAAAATTAAACATACCCAGCAGTGTTTTCCTCTTCATCCTGATACCACAGCAGAGGTTTCTCAACGTCGGACAGTTTCTTGTCTTCTGTATGTTTGTAGATCAACTCTAGGAAGGACCAGTCTATGTCAATGATCGTCGCGCCGTCTTTTGACGCTGAAACGATAAGAGAATTAAAATATTATTAACAAGTAACATTCATTTATAAAAGAAAAACAAAAAAAACGGCTGCAAAATGTTGTACCCTATGTCACTTCCACTATCAAGACGATTCAAATGACACCTCACATGTCGAAATACATCAAGCTGTTTAGGATGTAGGGCGTGCCAAAGAAAGCCTCATACATTAACACATACAAACTTACATACAGTCGAAAAACATAACCTTCCTTCTTGCGCAGTCGGGTAAAAACCCCCGTCACCAATTTTTTTTTTATTTAGAATAGGTCGGCGTTTGACCACCAACTCGCGTGATGTTAAGCGACGTTGTGGTCTAAGATGGAGCACGACGACCTATAAGGTACTTATTCACTCTAGCCTTGAAGTTTTGTAGAGTGAAGAAGTACAAAGACAGTTGAGTGAGGCGCTACAAGTGCGCTACTGTTCAGACCAGTCTTCGGAACGGTTACATCGATTTTCATCAAACATAGCTAGCTAAGAACACTCGACTAATTCACCTTTCAAACAAAAAAACAAAATCGGTTCATCTGTTCGGGAGCTACGATGCCACAGACAGACAAACACACACACACACAGACACGTCAAACTTATAACAACCTGTCGTTTTTGCGTCGGTGGTTAAAAACCGACCGACTTGTTTATATTTTCAAAAACTGCTTGACCGACAATGATAAAATGTACAATTGTACATATAAGGGACCACTACTGAAGTATGATCTACCAAACAAAAAAACAATCATCAAAATCAATTCATAATTGGCACAAAGATCGCGTAACATACATCCATACAAAAAAAACATACAGTCGAATTGAGATCCTCCTCCTTTTTAAAGTCATACATTCCCCTTGTGTATTTCCCTTAAATAATAAGTACCTGGATGACCGAGCTTTGCTCGGTATTTTTTTTTTTTTATTGTGTTTTTTGGAAAATAAACAATTGATTTTAGTCTAACCTCAAAGCAAACACTCATTGACTTCGTGTTACTTAACAACGCCATCTGCTGTTGTGTCGTTGAAGCAATTAGTTGCTCACAAAAAATAGTATTATTGTTCGCCAATAGATGTCAGGAAGAGTCATATTTTTCAGTTGAGACTACTCAAACGCCTCCTTTTTGTTATTTTTCTTCCAAGTTTATGTTTAAGTTGATTATCGATAAAACACGAATAAAATGACATTTTCTAAAAATGATTCCTAGCTAGATCGATTTATCGCCCTCGAAACCCCCTATATACTAAATTGTATGAAATTCGTTGGAGCCGATTCCGAGATTCCAATTATATATATATATATATACAAGAATTGCTCATTTAAAGATATAAGATTTAAGATTTATGTTAAAAAAAGTCACGGTCCCCGGAGTCCGTGGAGTGTAATTTTTTTAAATTAAAAAAAAAAAGTCATACATAATCGTCACGCCTTTCCCCTGAGGGGGCTGGCAGAGCTGTACAACACCCACACTTCACCGGACGATATTCAGTCCCAAATGTGACAGGAGGCGATCCTGTCGCCATACACCGGGCTCCAGTCATGCAGCAGATGACATACAATACGCACATATGCTCACACAATGAACGAACAGGCGCGTGCCGTCGCCTGATATACGACTCACTTTTGACTGTCGGCACGATGTAGTAGTTGTTCTTGGTCGATCCCTCGCTCTGCAGCTTCATGCCGCGCCGGCGCACGCGCAGCACTTCCGTGAACACGAAACGCATGAATCTGTGTTGAGACAACAAAATTATTAATAACCGAATCCATAAGATGTTCAAAATAACAGGTAACAATGTCAGAAGAAAAACAAAACATATAACATTATTAAAAGAAAGTAAAAAAAATGGCTGTCTGTAAAATCTACGATAGTTTAACGTGACGGTGCTGGACCGAACAGTAAGCTAAGCTGAGCTGGGGTAGCTAGCTAGCTAGGGGTGAGCGACTCCGAAGATAATAGAACAACCGAACCCGGCGAATGTTGGAATTACACTCGTTTATTGCATTTGTCACACAAAAGTGGTAGCTAGGGCAATGCTAGCTACTCGTATGCTAAATGCTAGCTAAGTAATATAGTAAATAATGTACGTGTGCGTAGCTCGTACAACTTGACAACGAGAAAAGAAGGCAATTCAAAAGATAAACTAACAAGTAACGTTATCAAAAGAAAAGAAAAAAAAGGTTGTCTGTAAAATCTGTTTAAGGACGATAGTTTAACGTGACAACGTCATAACAAAACATTGATGAAATCTTCTCCTCGGACGCATAGGCCGATCGAGTGGAAGAGAGATAGATGCGGCGCAAGCCAAACGCTCAAGCCAATCGTGCCTTTCGCTCGCTCGTGTAGCGCTCTCACTCCGATCGTAACGGGACGATGAGTTATTTTTTTGTGCGTGTAGCCGGCGTTCATCGATTTATTAGACTTTGTCACGTCAAAAACCCGGCTGCAAAATGTTGTACCCTATGTAACTTCCACTATCAAGACGATTCAAATGACACCTCACATGTCGAAATACATCAAGCTGTTTAGGCTGTAGGGCGTGCCAAAGAAACCTCATACATACATACCTACCCACATACATACATACACTCGAAAAACATAACCCTTCTTGCGCAGTAAGTTAATAACCGGTTACATTGTCAAAAGAAGAACAATAATATAATAAGTAAAGCTTAAAAATCGACTTCCCGTCATCCATGTAAACCTTTTTATTTGACTTTGTTGATATTTTAAAAACCGCTAAACCGTTCTCGATAAAATTTATATAAGACTACCTCTAAAGTATGATCTACCAAACATAAAAGAAACCTCAAAACCGATTCATAATTCACGGAGTAATCGCGTAATTTACATACAAAAAAAACATACAGACGAATAGATAACCTCCTCCTTTTTGAAGTTTTTTTTTTTTTTTATGTAGAATAGGTCGGCGGTTGACCACCAACTCGCCTGATGTTAAGCGACGTTGTGGTCTAAGATGGAGCACGACGACCTATAAGGTACTTATTCACTCTAGCCTTGAAGTTTTGTAGAGTGAAGAAGTACAAAAACGGCAGTTGAGTGAGGCGCTACAAGTGCGCTACTGCTCAGACTCGTCTTCGGAACGGTTACACCGGACTACCCCGAAACACGACTAGGTCGGTTAAAAATATATCCCTCCTTCTTGCGCAGTCAGGTAATAATGCTTATCGGGGAAAACACACTCAGAGAGAACATTCCACACTTGCGGTTCGCACGAAAAACCAAAAAACGTCGTTAATAATGTTAATGATGTAGTTTACACCCTGATCCAAAGAAAACAAGATATACCATTGCGGGAGCCAACACCTGATGACGTCACTTGCCATTGACATCCTTCGAACTCGCTGTAATTGACTTATTCCGATCTCGTTTGTAGGCATCTATTGACGTCACTACGTGTTGCCTACATGACCATTTTTGACTCGGCATGCTATCTTTATACCTCGTGAAGTATTTACTATATCATGGTACACACCGTTCCGAAGACGGGTCTGAGCAGTAGCGCACTTGTAGCGCCTCACTCAACTGCCGTCTTAGTACTTCTTCACTCTACAAAACTTCAAGGCTAGAGTGAATAAGTGCCTTATAGGTCGTCGTGCTCCATCTTAGACCACACCGTCGCTTAACATCAGGCGAGTTGGTGGTCAAACGTCGACCTATTCTACATTAAAAAAAAATTTTGACTTATTCCGATCTCGTTTGTAAGCATCTATTGACGTCACTACGTGTTGCCTACATGACCATTTTTGACTCGGCATGCTATCTTCACCTGGTGGAGTATATGACTATACCATGGTACACACCTGCGCACAAGTTTGGCCCGGCGCGGCGAGACCCTGGTGTCAGCTTCAGGCACGTGCTCCACGGAGACTCGCACCTCGCCCGACCGGGTGTACACCGGGAACGAGGGGATCTGAAGCCTGGAAACACATTTATTTGTTATGCAAGGCTGCAAAGTTGTTTTTTTGGTGCGAGTACTTTTATTCAAGCCTGAGCAAGCGTGCGCTCGTGGTTCAAATATAGAATCCTGAGCGTAGCGAGTCTCAAAACTGCGTGACGCTGAATAACTTTGCTACCGAGCGAAAAACAACTTTTCACCTCAATACAGCGAGAAAAATTAAGTTTTTTTTTCATGCAGTCGTACTGGCCAGTGTGATTATTCTCAGGTTCGAATATTAAAAACTCTTTCCACGCTAGCGGACAAAATACACTTTTACATCAAATACATTTATTGAATATACATTTCAAATACTTTTAGATCAAAATACATTTTGATCTTGTGAGTTGTAAATAAAATTTTAAGTTCTCAATCAATTTGGTGCGAATTTTGCATAAACACCCCCATTTTTACTAATAAACTTACATTATTACTTACCTACTTCCACGAAAAGTTTCGTCGAAAAATGTAATAGCTGTATTTTTTTTTATTTCAGGGTTAGCCCCATAATAAAGTTGGTCATAATAATGAGTACAATGAAATCCTAGAATATGTCCATCGCTTAAAGATACATTACATAGCGATGATAGCCTAGTTGCAGGAGGTCCGCCTCTCAAGCCAGAGGGAGTGGGTTCGAACCCAGCCGACGGCACGCACCAATTTGTTCATTATGTGAATTTATATGCGTATTGTATGTCATCTGCTACATGGGTGGAGCCCGGTGTATGGCGACAGGCTCGCCCCCTGTCACATTTGGGACTGAATATCGTCCAGCGAAGTGTGGGTGTTGTATTACACCTCCTCGGGGGAAAGGCGTGACGATATGTTAAAGAAATACCTTATAAATTATATATTAATTTATGTATTATATGTACCTAAAGGTATATGCGTAGATATGTTTTACTATATTTTATTTGTATTTACTATTGTATTTATGTATGCCACCGATCGTTTGTCATATTTCGTTCTGTCCTGTCCATCCAAAGGTTGCCTGGAAGAAATCGCTTTAGGCGATAAAGCCGCCCTTGTACTGCCGAATGATATTTTATTGTTTAATATTTTCTTTATGTTTGTTTTACTTTGTATTTTTGGTGTGCAATAAAGATGTATTGTATTGTATTGTAT
The DNA here is from genome assembly GCA_911728515.1 of Peribatodes rhomboidaria. Lineage (NCBI taxonomy): Eukaryota > Metazoa > Arthropoda > Insecta > Lepidoptera > Geometridae > Peribatodes > Peribatodes rhomboidaria. Next base: position 4,934,722 of record OU452196.1, on the reverse strand, counting down.
TGTATAAATCAAAGCCGCACTTACTTGGTAGGATGTGTCCGAGCCATGAGTATGCCGAGAGCTTGTTGTGCGTTCTGCGGCGCGTGCAGGCGCCGCCCGCGCGTGTTGTACCGCTCGGGGAGAGCGCACCACAGCGAGGACGTGATAGCGTACAGCAGGTTGCGCTTACCATCTGCGAAAATACACTTTTCTTTCACGTCTCTTGCTCCGTCCGTCCGTCAATCCGGAACCGTCAAATCAAATCGGAATCGTCAAATCGGAAGTCCGAAAGTCCATCATTGTAGCGTACTAGAGCGTAGATGAAATAGCATATTTCGCTGTGGGGGAAAAAGATTTTATGTTTCTGAAAATTGAGCTAACAAGTAATATTATTAGAGGAAAAACAAAAACCAGGCTGCAAAGTGTTGCACCCTATGTCACATCTACTAACAAGACGATTCAAATGACACCTCACATGTCGAAATTCATTAAGCTTTTAAGGCTGTAGGGCGTGTCGAAGAAACCTCATACATACATACATAACTCTCCTTCCTGCGCAGTCGGGTAAAATCCCAACAGCAAAATGTAGAATGTAAAATGTTTTACCCTATGTCACTTCCACTATCATGACGTCATGAATAAATGAATCAAATGACACCTTAATCCATCAAGCTGTTTATGCTGTAGGGTGCGACGAAGAAATCTCATACATACACTCGAAAAATATAACCCGCCTTCTTGCACAGTCGGGTAAAAATCTTAAAGCGTTTACCACCAACTCGCCTGTTAGTAAGATTTAGAATCCAATTCCGATTAGAGATTGGATTCCCTTGGTCGTGCGGATTAGAAACGAAAAACATATATAACATGTATGCTTCGAACTGATATTGAAATGAACTCACGACGATCGAATCAACGATACTAAAGCTATCGTCGGACAAACAAATGCACAGATTTCGCAATAGATGGAACTGCATGACCTATCCTTCTTCCCCTTTTTACAGCAGAACAAGTCGGAAAACGCATACGTACCATCCCTACTTAGTCACCTCCACCAACTTTTACTAAACGGTTTGCCTCCAAAGTCAAAGTCAAAGTATTTATTCACTTAAATAGGGTAAGTACATAAAGTTCTTCAATATATAATTTAGTTCTGCCTATTTGTCAGATAACCTGACATGTGAATATGTTAAAATTAATATAATTATAATCGAAATATTAGTTTATTAAAATTATTAAAGTTATGTCAGTCAATATCAAATTTAAAAATTATATAATATTATTGAATTTATTTATTTTATATATAGTATTCTAAATTAAATCTTATATTAGGTAACAATATTATTTTAAAAAGTCTTTAATACAATAGAAGCGTTTGTCTAATAACCATGTTTTTAATTTCCTCCGGAAGATTCCGTAGGGTAGGTCTTTAAGGGTCGAACTTCTGATACGAACCGCTAGGGAATGGAACACCTTGGCATCGTCTGTATTCCCGACTAACTACAACCTGGGCATCTTCAAGGCTCGAGTGAATAAGTTCCTTCTAGGTCGTCGTGCTCCGTCTTAGACCACAACGTCGCTTAACATCAGGCGTGTTGGTGGTCAAACATCGACCTATTCTACATATAAAAAAAGACGAAAACCTTCCTTTCGCTGAGTCAATAATCAAGTAAATATATTTCTCTACCTGTCTGTTTACTGCTGGTTTTGTTTTCGTCCGTTTTGGCCGATTCTCCCCCGCCAGCAGGGGGGTCAATCTCGGAGTCGCTCGTGTCTACCACCGGCTGGCAATCGATAAACGCGCCCGCGGTCTGAAATTACAGATTAAATAAACATTGACAAAAGTGATCTGATTAAATGAAACTAGTAGATCGCCTCGAGCGGACACCTCACATACCTCCCGCAACTCTTCGTCCGATTTAGCTCATATGTGAACTTAGGAAGTAACATTATTAAATGCCCTAAATGATCCCAGCTCCACCAGCCTACCTAATTGGTTTATCGTAAATCCTACTAATATTATAAACGCGAAAGTTAGTAAGAATGGATGGATGGATGGATGGATGGATGGATGGATGGATGGATGGATGGATGGATGGATGGATGGATGGATGGATGGATGGATGGATGGATGGATGGATGGATGGATGGATGGATGGATGGATGGATGGATGTTTGTTACTCTTTCACGCACGAACGGCTGAACAGATCTGGATGAAATTTGGCACAAAGATAGATCATAGTCTAGAATAGCACATAGGATACTTTTTAACCGCGGATGAAATCGCGGGGCGCAGCTAGTTAGCTATAAATGTAATTCTTAGTTTAGTGTTAAAATATGTAAGGTTACGATGGGGTAGACCTGTGGTCTAAATGTCCATAAAAATAAATTTAAAAAAAGACCCTGCTGCAAAATGTTGTACCCGTCACTTCCACTATCAAGACGATTCAAATGACACCTCACATGTCGAAATACATCAACCTGATTAGGCTGTAGAGCGTGCCAAAGAAACCTCATACATACATACATATACCCGAAAAATATAACCCTCCTTCGAATTTCATGATTTTTTTTTTATCTTTGTTCACTACAACTTTACAGAATCACCAGCTGGACTTATCGGAAGATTGCCTAAAAATTTTAACTGCTCAAGTCCTTTTAGTCCTATAGAACATACAAATAAATGAAGAAGATTTATTATAATACAGGGGCCGCGAAAGTGAGAGGCAGACGGGTCCAAATACCCCCCTCTCAAAATTAAACGGTGGGGTGCCCTTTCGAATAATAATACCTATTACCTACTAAGACGGGGGCCAGAGATTGCAAAAATGAAATGAATGTTTATTGGTGGCAAAAAACGACACATATCAATAAATGAACAAATTAATCTTATTCCTTCAATGTTTAAGTCAGTGTTGAGAAGGACTATCCAAACTAGGAATTAACCTGTATTTTGGAATAGCAATACCCCCCATCGGACGAAAAGAAACAAATCATAAAGTTATTTTACAAAAAGTAAGTTACAATTTTGCTAATCTATCTGAAGAATCTATGTATGTGAATGGAGTGACCAAAGGAGTTTGCCCCGCCCCATGAAGGAGTACTTTAGCAGTCCCTGGATAAACTCACCCGTTTGTAATAGTACTGTCTTCGTTTCGTAGTCCCAGGGCGTGCGGAGTCGTCGCCATCTTTCTCCACGTTACCAGCTGCGTTGAAAGCGTTGGCTGCCTCTAGTTCGGCCGCTTTGAAGTTCTCTTTGCCTTATGATACAATTAAAACATTTTAAAAAGAAAAATAAAAAACCCGGCTGTAAAATGTTGTACCCTATGTCACTTCCACTATCAAGACGATTCAAATGACACCTCACATGTCGAAATACATGAATCTGTTTGGGATGTAGGGCGTGCCAAGGAAACCTCATACATACATACACTCGAAAAACATAACCCTCCTTCTTACGCAGTCGGGTTAAAATCCGGCTGTAAAATGTTTTACCCACGTCACTTCCACTATCAAGACGATTCAAATGACATCTCACATGTCAAATTACATCAAGCTGTTTAGGCTGTAGGGCGTGCCTAAAAAACCTCAGACATCCATACATTCTTACACACATACACTCGAGAACATAACCCCTCCTTCTTGCGCAGTCGGGTAAAAATACAATACTTTCCTCTTTATAATATTAGTGTAGAATTGTAGATTGAGACTTGACATCTATGTAATTACACATAGTATCTCATCGTAATCTAAAACACCTAGATAGAATGTTTGACCTTTCTAATTAGGCGGCGAATCGTACGTTTTGTTTTTTATGTGGAACAAGTCGGCGTTTGACCAACTCGCCTGATGTTAAGCGACGTTGTGGTCTAAGATGGAGCACGACGACCTATAAGGTACTTATTCACTCTAGCCTTGAAGTTTTGTAGCGTGAGGAAGTACAAAGACGGCAGTTGAGTGAGGCGCTACAAGTGCGCTACTGCTCAGACCCGTCTTCAGAACCTACCTATGGGCATGAGCTGGTCATCCAGTTCTCCAGCCCGGTGAAGTATACGGCACGCTTGCAGCGCCACCACGCGTCGAGCCAGGACACGCGTCGGCATCGGATGGCCCTGACGACACACGTAGCGTCAACTGGGGCAAATGCGTCAGTGCAGTGGGGCAAACGCGTCTTCCGAGGATTACTGACAAACCCTCCACAAATCAAGCCACTAGATATTACCTAGTTGTAAGCCAAAATTTGTGAGACTGTAATTTATTTATTCTTCGAAAAAATAATGCTCCTTAGTTTCTTGCCTGTTCTTCTGAGTAGAGGCTCTTTATCTGAACAAGGCGGTCGAGTCTATTTAAAAAAGTCGAGTCTATTTAAAAAACTTTCATAAGTGTATCTTTGATACCCAAATTGAATAAAAACATTTTGACTTTGACACTAACGCCATCTAGTATAGACAACTAAAGATAGAAAAAAAATGGTTGTCTGTAAAGTCGGTTTACGGACGATAGTTTAACGTGACAACGCCATAACAAAACATTGATGTAATGATTTCATGCTTTTATGAGTAAATCGCTCGTGTGGCGCTCTCGCTCCGATCGTAACGTGGCAATGCTCGTAACAGGACAATGAGTCAACCCTTTTCGTGTGACAGCCGGCATTCATCGATTTGTTAGACGTTGTCACGTCAAAAAAGTTGTAGGTGGCGCCTATTTTGTGAAGGGTTTGTCAGTAATTCTCGAAAGACGCAATTGCCTCACAAAAGCATTTGTCCCAGTTGACCCTATACAGCTGTTACAAAAACCCTGTTGTATAATTGAATGAAACGTACACACATTTAAAAGTATTCATGCAAAAATACCAAAAAAAATTAGGTATAAAAAACAGCATGATGAGTAATGACACCTTTTTTTTTATAAATAATAGATCAACATTTGACCACCAACTCGCCTGGTGTGAAGCGACATTATGGCCTAAGATGAAGCACAAAGACCTAGTAGGTACTTATTTACTCTGGCCTTGAAGATACCTAGGTTGTAGTTAGTCGGAAAAACAGATGGTGGCAAACGATTCCAGTCCCTAGCCGTTCGTATTAAGGCGAGCCTGGCCAGAAAACGTCTAGCAAGAATCAACTTTCCTCTAAGATAAACCATGGTTTTTACTGTGTAAAAAAAATATGTTATTCTTAAGCATGTTTTTAAGTGGAATCATACATCTGATACATGTAATGAATAACTTCACTCGATAGAAAAAAAATCCAAAGTCACCTCTATTTGGTATTTTAAACACGATTTGCGACTTAATTTTTACAAATCATATTGCTTTTTTATTTTTTTACGAATTATAACGCAATAAAAAAATGGAATCATAAATAAAAATGTTAAAAAGTTAACATGGTAATTTTATATGATTTTTTTATCACGAATTCATGGTAATAAGGCACGTTTGCGTGAGCGCCAGTCCGCCCGCAGACCCCGTCGACGCCGGACGTGTGCCGAATTTTTGTGATCTCCGCAGTGCCGCACACACCAACACCAACCAAGCATTTAGTTTTGCCATAATGGGTAACAAACATAATAAACGAAAAAAATGCTCAAGTCTGGCTTTTAGAAAATCGTACGAGTCAAGGAGCAAACGTCGGTAAGTAGATAAACTTCTACTAGATTAAATTGGTAATCATTGTTTTTATTTACTAGAATCGACATTTCTTGCATTGCTTTTTGTAGTCAGATGATGTATCAACAAATCTATTAGTACCTACTTATATTCGTTTTAGTGTTTTCAAATATCATACTCATCATCATAGATACTTTTTTGTCTCGTTACGTGTATTCACGATGTAAATACCCGGCCTAGTGGTATACCTACTAGTGATATTTATGTAGTTATACCTACCTACAGTTACAGTTTTTTTTTGCAGAAGACTACTACGTAACAAACTCCAATGACTTTGGAATTGACGAAACGTAAGTACCTATCTACCTTTTGTACCAAGTAGGGAGGCGGGTGTTCTGCGAAGTTTTGACTATGTCGGTCACCATTTATTATTTCACCCAGACAACTTGTGAGATACGGATACGGAGCGACGTTCATATTTTCATTTTTCCTGAGCATTCTAAACTGCACAACGAGTAAATACCCGTCCTAGTGGCATACCAGTGATATTTATATTTATATAGTTATACCTACTTACACGAATACCTATCTTACAGTTTTGTTTTTTTTTTCAGAAGAGTACTACAACCAAATTTAATAAACTCCGATGACATTGGAATTGACGAAACGTAAGTACCTACCTACCTTTTGTAAAATGCAGGGCTGCGGATCTTCGCTAAGTTTTGACTATATATATGTAGGATGTTAGGTGAGATACGGGACGACGTTCATACTTTCATTTTTACTGAGCAATCTGAACTGCACAACGAGTAAATACCCGACCTAGTGGCATACCAGTGATATTTATATTTATATAGTTATACCTACTTACACGAATACCTATCTTACAGTTTTGTTTTTTTTTCAGAAGAGTACTACAACCAAATGTAATAAACTCCGATGACATTGGAATTGACGAAACGTAAGTACCTACCTACCTTTTGTAACTTGCAGGGCGGCGGATCTTCGCTAAGTTTTAACTATACAGGATGTTAGGTAAGATACGGGACGACGTTCATACTTTCATTTTTACTGAGCAATCTGAACTGCACAACGAGTAAATACCCGGCCTAGTGGTATATCTAGTAGTGATATTTACGTAGTTATACTTACCTACATGAATACTTATCTTCGTTTTTTTTTTTTTTGCAGAAGAGTACTTCAAGAGAATGTAATAAACTCTGATGACATTGCAATTGACGAAACGTAAGTACCTACCTTCTTTTTGTAACATGCAAGGTGGCGGATCTTCGCCACCTTGCATGTTACAAAAAGAAGAAAAGTTTTGACTGTACTGTGTGTATGTAAATTATATAGGGTGTTAGGTGAGATAGGGGACGTCGTTCATACTTTCATTTTTGACTGAGCAATCTGTACTACACGAGTGTTTGGTAGCGTTTGAGTTATAGCCGTATGATTTGAACACATCTAGGCCTGATTAGTACTGCATCGTGATTTTGGCTGTTTTGAAGAAAACTCGTAAAGTTGTATATTCGTTTTTAACGATTAGCGAAAATCGAGCATTTCGGTAAATCTTGTAAGTACGGCTTTTATAAACCTACGACTGGTATGGATGTGTTCGTCGTTGCCTTTGAAATTCGAAACTGCCGGTTGTAAGAAGCGATAGCGGGGACAGGCGAAGCTATGTATATACGTCACAAAGATGGCCGCCGACCGTTGTAGATTATTGCTTATATCTCGAGTTCTATCTCATCAAATCAGTTGTTTGAGGTGTCATTTTAAAGCTCATTTATTTAAAATGTAGTTGTTATATAATTATGTACATACATACCAACAAGCTTGAACGACAGCTTCCGTGCGCGAGTCCGACTCGAACTTGGTCGGTTTTTTAGAATTTTTATATTTTGAACTTTTGGACATCATACTTAAAAATATTTATTTTTATTTTGTTTTAGGCACGTGGATGACATTGACCCTGTTTCACTCAGCGTGGTCATCATCCTGCGTCAGTCATGGTTTGGTGGGGGGTATCCTATCACGGCGTCACAAAGCTTAGTTTTTGTGAAAAGGGGGTTAAAACTTCTGCCAAAGTGTATCAAGAGACCGTCTTATATGGTGTTGTACAACCCCTTAGCAATACACTTTTTAAAAATCTACCGTGGAGTTTCCAACTAGACTCTGCACATGGTCACAAGGCGCGAACAACCCAAGCCTGGCTGGAAGCCAATGTTCCGGACTTTATAAGGGCTGAAGACTGGCCCTCCTCTAGCCCAGATCAAAACCCCCTGGACTACAAATTATGGTCAAGTTTAGAGGACATGGCCTGCTCGAAACGACACGCCGACATAGAGTCACTTAAATCTTTGAAGCAAGCAGTGGCTAAATTTCCCATGGAAACAGTCCGTAAATCCATAGATTATTGGCCAGACCGACTAAAGGCCTCTATCAAGGCCAGATGTGGTAATTTTGAATAAAATAATAGTTATATTTTTGTTAAGACTTCAATACATATGTAAATATAATAACTTTTATTAACATTACATTACTGTATAAAAAAATAAATGCATTTTCATTTGTAACAGAACTTATGGCTAGACATGCATACATATCGTCACGCTTTTCCCCGAGGGGGCTGGCAGAGGTGTAATACAACACCCACATTTCACCGGACGATATTCAGTCCCAAATGTGACAGGGGGCGAGCCTGTCGCCATACACCGGGCTCCAGTTATGTAGCAGATGACACACAATACGCACATTATGTTCACACAATGAACAAATTGGTGCGTGCCGTCGGCTGGGTTCGAACCCAGCAGAGCAAAATTGCCACTCCCAACTAGGCTGCCATCGATTCTACAACTATATCACAGAACAAATATTATAATAATACTACGTACCTATAGCTCAATTGTATATAAATGTAAATATTGTGTATGTATATTTTTGTATTGGATGTTTTGTTAGTACTAGCAGAATGTCCGCCACTTCGTACCCAGGGTATGTATGATGCAGTCCAAGCCGATTTCGGCTACGGCGACCAATTTCTGTTACTGGGAGGCTACTGATTGTGCGTCCTCAGATGGCTGATATACCCAATTTTTGCAGTAAATGTTCGAGAACAGAAGCAACATGTGAGGACGTTGTTGACGTAATTGTAGGCAATGTTAGAAGGCGGTTTGCTCCTCAGTCGTTCTCGCCTGGAGTCAAGATCGCATCTACGTTTGTTTTCAAATGAGTATATATTTGCTTGCACTTTTTGTCTCCATTCTAAGCGACTGACAGCTTCAGACTCCCACGATGAAGGCTCAATCCCACATCCCTTCATATGTCTTTTCAGCACATCTTTATACCTTAGAAACTTAAAGAAGGGTATGTATACCTATATATCCGGTATAAGTTTACTCGATTCTTTCATAATTATTGTTCAAAATTATATCTGAATCGTGTAGTTTTTTAACTTTGTAATATTTAACAAACCATACAATATTATTAGTACGCACCTAATGGTAAAGTAAGGTAATTAAAATTGTTATTATCATTGTTATACAATATACCCAAAAATAATGAAATTTACTATGTTGTATTATTTAATGAATACCGGTAGTTACACAATCATTCCAACACCCTGTATAAATATTTGTCCTAAGCTAACTCCGCTCCAAATATGATCCTCATGCGTCTAGCCGTTTAGGTGTGAATAAGTGAAATACGAGTAAGTACCTAACTTCCACACACAATCGCAATCTTTTGTATTTATGAGTGTGAAGTGTGATAAAATGGAAATATGACACTACCGGTAAAATGAAACTAATGCCACGACTGCTCACACATCAAAAATACAACAACTCGTGGACATGAGATTGGTTGTACCTATATTGGCTTGAACGTCATTTTTTAGATTTTTTTTTTTGGTTGTCATCAAATAAAAAATGTTCATAAAATGGATGAGTACAATGACGGACGGATTATTTTATCGATTTCCTAAAAATGGGTGTTTAGGTACTCGATACCATAACGTGACTGACGGGTGAAAGACGTGCGCGCGGCGCATCGCACACAACTTTTGTGTCGCGTGAATGAATACGTCGCGCTCCCAAAAAGTGCGGCCTGAGGTAGCGTAAAATACCTAAAGTTCTGGGAAAGCCTCGCCTTAAGAAGGTGGAGGCGAACCGCTTTGTACGAGTAGGTGGTATATCGCCTAAGTAGGGATGATACTTATGCGTTTTCCGACTTGTTTTCGGCATATTAACCTTATCCCCCGTACGTGACTCAGTATTATCGCGAGATGAATCCGAAACGAAGAATTACATCACGGCAACTTTTACGTTCATAAGTGTACAACTTTGACGTTCTTGAGTGGACAACTTTGACGTTCATGAGTGTACAACTTTAACGTTCATGAGTGTACAACTTTAACGTTCATGAGTGTACAACTTTTATGTTCATAAGTGTAAAACTTTGACGTTCATGAGTGTACAAATTTTACGTTCATAAGTGTACAACTTTGACGTTTCTGAGTGTATCTTCGATACCCAACTGAATAAAGACATTTGATTCGACTTTGATTTTAATCGGAACAATCTCGTTAATACGATATCTCTGGAGTATTAATCTAAGGCGGCACTCACAACGATGTTGTATTTGAGCGGGCAGTTCAGCGGCAGCCTCAGCGTGCAGATGTAAGAATCGCGCGTCGCGTTCGGGAGTCGAACCCGCTCGCACCACCACGAAGCCGCCAGACGCGTGAACGTATCCGATGGCAGTTTGGCGCAGTACCTACGAATAATGAAAAAAAATCAAATTAAAAAAAAAACTTAAAACCAAAGCTGAATTTTTAACCGACTTCAAAAAACAGAAGATAAATCGGTTGTTTTTTTTGTGATGTTTGTTGCCGTTCTCAGTTAGAGAAGAACCGATTTTGGAAATTCTATTTTTATTTTATATTTCAACATGTGAGGTAACATTTGAATCGTCTTGATACGAAGTGACATAGAGTACAACATTTTAATTCTATCCGGAGTACTTTACCCGACTACATTTTGCAATCGGGTTTTTGTTTTTCTACTTAATAATGCTACTTATTACCAAATACAATTCAAATGACAGAAAATCGGTATTTTATTTTTATTTCAAAAGATATTTTATTTAACAAGATTATATAACAAGTAACATTATTAGAAGAAAAACAAAAACCCGGCTGCAAAATGTTGTACCCTATGTCACTTCCACTATCAAGACGATTCAAATGACACCTCACATGTCGAAATACATCAAGCTGTTCAGGCTGTAGGGCGTGCCAGAGAAACCTCATACATACATACATACGTCCATACAACAACAACAACAACAACTCTTTATTAAAAACATATAATAATTACAATAGTACTTAAATAAGGCTTAACTAAGTTTTTAATGGGCGGCCCTATCGCTCAAAGCGATCTCTTCCAGGCAACCTGAATGGACAGGAACATTTATATAATAGAGGCCTTGAAGTTCTAAAACATAACTTTACATACCCACATACATACATACACTCGAAAAACATAACCCTCCTTCTTGCGCGGTCGGGAAATGACGGAGTTACGAAGTAACAAGCATTGAACAAAATACAACCGAATTGAATACTCATACTTTTTTGAATGCAGTAAAAAGATTCAAATAATTAAACTCACCTATTTATTAGAGCAATTGCATTGCTCAAGTCTACACTGGCAACCTCGGATTCTTTCTTGACTTCACTATTTGCACACGAGCACTTACTATCACTATTGTTAATCTCACTTGATATTTTAATATTCTTAAAATTTTCACTAAGAACATCATCAATATGATTCTCTAATGCAGTTTCAATTGCATTCGTCACATCACTGTCAATGCAATTGATCGCTTCCGAAACACTATCAATTGACTCAGATACGTTGTCAATTGAATTGGAAACGTTTTCAATGATTTCCGAGACATTTTCTAAATGATTCGATGCATATGACAAGTTTGATACACTTTCAATTGTTTTTTTGAGAGCGCTTTGTGTTTTTAAGTTCTTCGAATTGAGAACACGTGTCTTTTCACTTTCAATTGTTTCAGATACACCGTCAATTGTTTCAGATACACTATCAATTGTTTCAGATACACCGTCAATTGTTCCAGATACGCTTTCAATTGTTTCTGCGGCACTTTTCTTTGTGTCGATTTTGTTTTTTCTCGCGCTGTTTTCAAGGTTTTTCTCTGCTTTATCTCTGCAGTTGCATGTTGTCTTTGTTTGTATGTGTTCTGCTGGTGTGTATGGTTTGATGTATGAAGTGAATGTGTCCGCGTAGGCTTCTTCTTCGGGCGTCGGTTCGTCTTGTATGCCGCATCCGCACTTGCGTGTTATAAGCTGGAAAGATAAATATACATAATAACTAGCTAAAATATACTAAACTATACTAAAATATACTAGCTTCGGAATACTTTTACAGTGTTTTGTCTTTTTTGTTTTTTTTTTTTGACGTGTCAACGTCTAATAATCGATGAACTGCTGTTACGCTCGGTCGATCTGACCGAGAGCGCTACACGAGCGATTTATTCATAAATGTATGTAATCATTTCATCAATGTTTTGTTATGACGTTGTCACGTTAAACTATCGTCCGTAAACCGACTTTACAGACAATTAATTAAATTTTAGAACTCTATCGAAAAAGACAAAACTTTGTATGACTTTTCCGAGGTTAAACAACGTTTATTGCTAAGGGGTAACAATTTAGGAAACCCCCAACAATCTTAGCTAAGAACACTTTGACCAGCATGTGCGCGCAACAAAATTCTTCTCGTCACTTTTTGTCGTGCGGGAACGTGACAAGGCTATGTGTAAACGTACGTCTGTCTCGATAAAAAGAGTCGACGTACCGTTGTCGCTTTGCGCATGTTGGCATGTAAGTCAACTTTAATTTGGGGGGTAAATGCCCTTACACTTCGCTTCCCCCACAGGGGTGATGAATGAGGGTATGTGGGAATCGAACCCACTAAAATAACCCCCGAGAGCAATCCTCCACCGAGGAGGGGCGAGATGGGGTCGCACTAGTATACACAATCCTAAGTCCCTCAAATATGACTCACGGTCCCCGGAGTCCGTGGAGTGTAATTTTTAAATTAAAAAAAAAAAAGTAACATAAATCACTGCAATAGGCATTGACAATTTTGTATGGAGTGATTAATGTATATTTATGTGTGTATGAAAGCGATGATAGCCTAGTTGGAGAAGGCCCGCCTCTCAAGCCAGACGGAGCGGATTTAAACCCATCCGACGTTTGTTCATTGTGTGAACATATGTGAGTATTGTATGTCATCTGCTACACGACTGGAGCCCGGTGTATGGCGACATGCTCGCCCCCTGTCACATTTGGGACTTAATATCGTTAGGCGAAGTATGGGTGTTGTATTACACCTCTGCCAGCCTCCTCGGGGAAAGGCGTGACGATATGTCATATGTATGTTAAGCTATTATTGCCTATCTCTTTTGCCTCGGTTCAAACAGCACAGAAAAAATCTCGCGCAGTTTTTAACGTCATTGAAAAGCGAACAATTTTATCTAAACATAAAATCGCATAATAAGAACTGAGGTTCGAATAATTTAAGTTTACAACTTTTGGAATCCGAACGGAAAAGTTTCCGAATATTTGTGAAAAGCTAGCTACGTTAATTCCTGTCCTGACCTGGTCCAGTTCGATGTAAGTAGCCATGTTGTGAAGCATCATATCGTGTGCTCGCGTGCACATGACCGCTGCAGCAGCACGGGGCGCACGAGCACGAGCACGGCAAAGACCGTACGAACGATATCTGTAAAGACACGTAACATTAATAATAGAACATGAAATATTATCAAAAGAACAAGTTTCATTAAGAGTCCTGCGACCACTTTAGACTAACTTCGCATTGGCTTAAAGTATTCTACAGCCATGTCGTCTAGAAGAAGAATACGAGCAAAGAGAGCGAGTACTGATACTGACGAGCCTCTAAAGTTACCTACAGAGTGACAAAGTGCAATTTCAATTTTTTTTTATGACTTTCTATAATCATTTTTAAATAACTAAGAATATCCCTTGTATTATGAATTCATTTATCAGCTAATGATGTAGACAACCTCCCTATGTAATGGAATTTTTGATTTGCTTTGTCTACCTATTGAATGAATCAGTCAAAAGTGACCCCTTAAAATGCGGATATTTTTCATAGCTCGATTTTCATAGCTTGAGAACGTTTTAAAAAAAAACCAAGAACATAGGGGCGGAGATATTGTTAATTTAATTGTACATGCTAAATTTCATCATAATCTGACAAATGGTTTTCAAGAAATTTGAGAAGCGCGTTTGTATGGAAACTTCAGAGCGTCGCGGCCCTCTTAAAACAACATGTAACATTATTATAAGAACAAGTAGCATTATTAAAAGAACGAGTAATATTACTAAAAGAACATGTAACACTGTTAACCCTTTGGCTGCTGATGTGTTTTTCAGAAAATGCTAAAACAATACTAATTACACGCCTGGCGCGTAAAGCCGCACTGCCGTTGCTCGAGCCGCGCCGAGGGATTGCACAACAAGTAACACTATTAAAAGAAAGAAAAAACTCGGCTGCAAATGTTGTACCCTATGTCACTGACACTATCTAGCTTGACGATTCAAATGAAACCTCACATGTCGAAATACATCAAGCTGTTTAGGCTGTATTACGTGATAAAGAGACCTCATACATACATACTTACATACACACATACACTTGAAGAACATAACCCTCCTTCTTGCGCATTCGGGTAAAAAACAAAGCTTTAAAAAACCGACTTCCCGTCATTCATGTAAACAATTTCTAGGTTTTTATAGATATTTTAAAAACTGCTTGACCGATTTCCAAAAAAAATACATACAGTCGAATTGAGAACCCCATCCTTTTTTTGAAGTCAGTTAAAAATAATCATCAAATTCGATTCACAATTGGCGGAATAATCGCGTAAAATACTTCAAAAAAGAAAAAAAAACATAGAGGAATTGAGAATCTCCTCCTTTTTCAAAGTCGGTTAAAATTCATCATTCTATTGTCGGAATAATCGACTGAATCGTACGTGAGTAATTCCCGTGTTATAAATCATAATTTATCATTGTGACTTCACAGTTGACTTTGACTTTGACATTAGATTCGTTATTGGCGGAGTAATCGCGTAACATACATACAAAAAAAAACATACCTACTCGAATTAAGAACCTCTACCCTTTTTGAAGTAGGTCAAAAAAAATTTAACTCACGATGGCGGTACATCCCATCTCAGCACCAAATTGCATCGCGGCAGGTCGATGCCTTCTTCCAATACAGACGTAGTCAGTAGAAGGTTGCACTCATGCATTCTGAACCTGTGGACAAATACATAACATTATTAAAAGAAAAATAAAAATACAGCCGAAAAATGTTATACCCCATGTCACTCCCACTATCAAGACGATTCAAATGACACTTCACATGTCGAAATACATCAAGCTGTTTAGGCTGTAGGGCGTGCCAAAGACACTTATACATACTTACATACCAACCTACATACATACATACACACACACGCATACATAAATACATACATATATATACACACACACACACATCCATACATACATACATACCCACATACACATATTCTCGCAAAGTCGGGTAAAAAGGAAGAAGGTCGCTGTTTATCTGTATGTAGGCTCAACTGGGGCAACTGTGTCTGTAAGGCAATTGCGTCTTTCGAGAATTACTGACGAACCCTTCACAAATTAGGCGCCATCTACAACTTTTTTCTATCTTTAGTTGCAATAATCTGTACTAGATGGCGTTGGCTGCCTAATCTGTGAAGGGTTTGTCAGTAATTTTTAAACGACGCAATTGCCCTACAGACGCATTTGTCCCAGTTGTTTTATCTAACAATAAATAAATAAATAAATAAATTCGGGACGCGGTCGCCTGACCCCAAACTAAGCAAAGCTTGTACTATGGCTGTCAGAGACTGATATACATACTTAGATATTTTTAAATACATACTTAAATAGATATTAACACCCAGACATAGGACAAACACAAATGTTCATCACATAAATGTTTACCCTAGGTGGGAATCGAACCCACGCCCCCAAGCTCAGAAGGCAGGTTCACTACCAACTGAGCCACCGAGGAAGTCGGCATGTATGGCACAATGAAGTGTTGGTACTAACTTCTTGAGCACCTCCTCGTGCCTCTTGCCCTGTTTCGCGGCCTCTCGCGATCCTTCGCCGTCTCGCTCCGCCGCGCAGTACTGGCAGCGCAGGTACGAAAGGGACGGACGGCATCTTGATAGGTCCTGAAACGGTATAGGGTGTGTCATTGAACGACGGACATTTTGTTTTGTCATTGTACTCATCATTATGAGCATACTAGCTGCGCCCCGCGGTTTCACCCGCGGTTAAAAAGTATCCTATGTGCTATTCTAGACCATAATCTATCTCTGTGCCAAATTTCATCCAGATCTGTTCAGCCGTTTTGGCGTGAAAGAGTAACAAACATCCATCCATTCATCCATCCATCCATTCCAAGCTTCACGTGACAACGTCATAACAAGTCATTGATGAGATCTTCTCCTCGGACGCATAATCAATCGAGTGGAATCGAGAGAGATGTGCCGCAAGCCGATCGTGCCTTTCGCTCGCTCGTGTAGCGCTCTCGCTCCGATCGTCCTAGCGTAACGGGACAATGAGACATCCTTTTTCGTGCGTGCAGCCGGCGTTTATCAGTTTTTTACACGATGTAACGTCAAAATACGTGTTTACTTAAGAGCATCCGCTAAAACTGTTGCGGTCGTTCCCTTCTTAGATTAAGGTCGCACTGCGATTGAGGGTCCGGCGACCACTTTAGACTAACTTCGCATTGGCTAAAGGTTTTTCTATTTTCCATTTCGTCTAGATGAAGATGACGAGCGAATAGGTCAAGTAAAGATACTGACGAGCCTGTCCGAATTATTTGTCCAGATGCAGTGGAGTCAGGCCCAGAATGATCTCTATTTAGTAGTTGTAGTATAATACGGGAGAAAGTGCGCAACAGGTTGTCGCGGGCTTCGCGTGCCTAAGCCAAATAGCGACTGGCGGGCGCGCAGGCGTCGAGTGGCAACCGAGCGCCGGCAACAGCTGCGCGCTCGCATAACGGTAAATCGACAGAGTAGTGATGCGCGCGCGGCGATGCCTGTGTAAATATAATGATATTGTTTAGTTTTAGTGTCATGAATGTTTGTGCTGTAAATGTGAGAGTTGTGTATGTCAGAGTGTCATATACGTAAATAAATAATTAAATTAAATATAATAAATGTATTGAGCTGTGTAAATAAATAAATAGGATAAATTAATAAACTACAAAATACAGAACAAAATTTAGAAGATAAAGATGTCTGGAGCCTTCCACTTCCGCCAAGTAGCCACTAGTATTTATAGATATTACCTAGTTGTAAGCCAAAATTTGTGAGACTGATATATATTTATTACCTATTTGAAAAATTAATGCCCCTCAGTTTCTTGCCTGTTCTTCTGAGTAGAGGCTTTTTTGTCCGAACAAGGCTATTTAAATAACTTTGACGTTCATAAGTGTATCTTTGATACCTAAATTGAATAAAAACATTTTGACTTTGACTTTGACTTTGAAATAAATTAGCACCTACACTCTAATGCAGCTGAGGGTGTCTTTTTCATGCAACCATTGATTAGAGAGCATGCCAGTCTTTGGGTATGTTTCAGTTTCGCAATGACGGTTGCTAGAACTGTGCGCGGCCACCAGACTACGCAGCTGTAGGTGAGAACAGGTCGCACTATCACTGAGTTTTACTATCACTGAGTTATCAATTTTTAGGGGGCTGAGGTACCCACGTCCGTAGGAGTGTACTCTATTCTGATTCCCTACACGTGGTCCCCGGGTAGTGCTAACCGGGTAGCAAACTCTGGTGGGAGGCTTCGGCCTTGGCTAGTTACCACCCACCGGACCAAGCCATGCCGTGAAATGACCTAGTCGTGTTTAGGGATGTAGTCCGGTGTAACCGTTCCGAAGACGGGTCTGAGCAGTAGCGCACTTGTAGCGCCTCACTCAACTACCGTCTTTGTACTTCTTCACTCTACAAAACTTCAAGGCTAGATTAAATAAGTACCTTAAAAGTCGTCGTGCTCCATCTTAGACCACACCGTTGCTTAACATCAGGCGAGTTGGTGGTCAAACGCCGACTTATTCTACATAAAAAAAAAGAGTATAGCCAGCTTCGACTTTAGGCCCCAGTGCCTTCCCACGGCTCTGATGCACTGCCATAATATTATGTTGGTTGCCGTTGCCTTCGTGATGATGTACTCCTGGTGTTTACCCCGCCAAATTCCTAAGTATTTTACTTCCTTACTGAGTTTGGTACAAACAGAGCGGGTTGAGAGTTTCACCATCTTTTTCTTTCTAGTGAATAGCACCATCTCTGTCTTTTGTGAGTTTACGGAAAGGCTGTGTTGCTCACACCATTTCTCAACAACTTTAAGAGCTTTCTGCATCTTTTCACATAAAGTTGTCTCAAAGAGTCCAGAGACCATGATTGCTAGGTCTTCCGCGTAACCTACCGTAACAATGCCTTCCTTGTCTGGAAGTTCGATGAGTTCGTTGACTACCAATACCCAGAGTAGTGGAGACAGCCATGTGGGCCTTGTGGGCAGCCTTTCGTAACGCGGCAACGCGTTGTACCCGCCGTTTCTATGCTGGACACTCTGTTAGAGAGCATTGTCGTGACCCAAGCGCCCACTCTGTTATCTACTCCCTGTATTTTAAGACCTTCTTCAATACTGGAGGATGTTGTTTTATCAAAAGCCCCTTCAATTTCGATGAAGGATTGCTTGCTCTCCAGTGCTGATTAAATTTTATAGACTACCTGGTGGAGAGCATTTTCTGTTGATTTGCCTGATTGGTACACATGTTGATTTTTGTGGACGGGATTATCGACCAAAGGTCCACCTCTAATGTATTTTTCGCAGTCTTTCCAGTGTTTTTAAAAGAAACGAGCTAAGGCTTATTGGCCTGAAAGACTGTTCTGTTGCCACTATAACGACAAATACAAAAAAAACAGAACAAAATAAATATCTATAAAATAACGACGCTACCTTCACTATCGCCAGAACTGCTGAACAGTGTCTCATATAACTTACCACACAGAGCATGAAGAGAATCTTCGCCATGAGCCCGTGCTGCAGGAAGCAGATCCCGCAGAGCGCGTGTGCAGCCGGCAGCTGCAGGCGCCCGCCGCCGCGGCCGCGCCCGCGCCCGCGCGCCCAGCGCCGCCCGGCGCGCGCGCACCGCGGGTCCGACGCCTGCGCTCACAGTACATACACTATACAACGTAACATAACGTGACATTAACTGATCCCGCCGCGGCCGCGCCCGCGCCCGCGCGCCCAGCGCCGCCCGGCGCGCGCGCACCGCGGGTCCGACGCCTGCGCTCACAGTACATACACTATACAACGTAACATAACGTGACATTAACTGATCCCGCCGCGGCCGCGCCCGCGCCCGCGCGCCCAGCGCCGCCCGGCGCGCGCGCACCGCGGGTCCGACGCCTGCGCTCACAGTACATACACTATACAACGTAACATAACGTGACATTAACTGATCCCGCCGCGGCCGCGCCCGCGCCCGCGCGCCCAGCGCCGCCCGGCGCGCGCGCACCGCGGGTCCGACGCCTGCGCTCACAGTACATACACTATACAACGTAACATAACGTGACATTAACTGATCCCGCCGCGGCCGCGCCCGCGCCCGCGCGCCCAGCGCCGCCCGGCGCGCGCGCACCGCGGGTCCGACGCCTGCGCTCACAGTACATACACTATACAACGTAACATAACGTGACATTAACTGATCCCGCCGCGGCCGCGCCCGCGCCCGCGCGCCCAGCGCCGCCCGGCGCGCGCGCACCGCGGGTCCGACGCCTGCGCTCACAGTACATACACTATACAACGTAACATAACGTGACATTAACTGATCCCGCCGCGGCCGCGCCCGCGCCCGCGCGCCCAGCGCCGCCCGGCGCGCGCGCACCGCGGGTCCGACGCCTGCGCTCACAGTACATACACTATACAACGTAACATAACGTGACATTAACTGATCCCGCCGCGGCCGCGCCCGCGCCCGCGCGCCCAGCGCCGCCCGGCGCGCGCGCACCGCGGGTCCGACGCCTGCGCTCACAGTACATACACTATACAACGTAACATAACGTGACATTAACTGATCCCGCCGCGGCCGCGCCCGCGCCCGCGCGCCCAGCGCCGCCCGGCGCGCGCGCACCGCGGGTCCGACGCCTGCGCTCACAGTACATACACTATACAACGTAACATAACGTGACATTAACTGATCCCGCCGCGGCCGCGCCCGCGCCCGCGCGCCCAGCGCCGCCCGGCGCGCGCGCACCGCGGGTCCGACGCCTGCGCTCACAGTACATACACTATACAACGTAACATAACGTGACATTAACTGATCCCGCCGCGGCCGCGCCCGCGCCCGCGCGCCCAGCGCCGCCCGGCGCGCGCGCACCGCGGGTCCGACGCCTGCGCTCACAGTACATACACTATACAACGTAACATAACGTGACATTAACTGATCCCGCCGCGGCCGCGCCCGCGCCCGCGCGCCCAGCGCCGCCCGGCGCGCGCGCACCGCGGGTCCGACGCCTGCGCTCACAGTACATACACTATACAACGTAACATAACGTGACATTAACTGATCCCGCCGCGGCCGCGCCCGCGCCCGCGCGCCCAGCGCCGCCCGGCGCGCGCGCACCGCGGGTCCGACGCCTGCGCTCACAGTACATACACTATACAACGTAACATAACGTGACATTAACTGATCCCGCCGCGGCCGCGCCCGCGCCCGCGCGCCCAGCGCCGCCCGGCGCGCGCGCACCGCGGGTCCGACGCCTGCGCTCACAGTACATACACTATACAACGTAACATAACGTGACATTAACTGATCCCGCCGCGGCCGCGCCCGCGCCCGCGCGCCCAGCGCCGCCCGGCGCGCGCGCACCGCGGGTCCGACGCCTGCGCTCACAGTACATACACTATACAACGTAACATAACGTGACATTAACTGATCCCGCCGCGGCCGCGCCCGCGCCCGCGCGCCCAGCGCCGCCCGGCGCGCGCGCACCGCGGGTCCGACGCCTGCGCTCACAGTACATACACTATACAACGTAACATAACGTGACATTAACTGATCCCGCCGCGGCCGCGCCCGCGCCCGCGCGCCCAGCGCCGCCCGGCGCGCGCGCACCGCGGGTCCGACGCCTGCGCTCACAGTACATACACTATACAACGTAACATAACATGACATTAACTGATCCCGCAGCGGGTGGCTGCAGGCGCCCGCCGCCGCCCTCGACGTGACGTGACGTGACATAACACTAGTGGTTCTGTGAGCTGTAGACCTCGCGACCGACGTCTGTACTCTTCTACATGTCACATTCCTCAACTGATCCTCGTTAAATTTTGTGAGCAAGGTCGATAATTATACAATTTTTTTGTCGAGACAATTTCTAGAATTCAACATTGCATTGCATTATCTCTTCCATTTAGAAAAATTCCCAAAAAACTGTCTTGCCAAATAAATCTGCATAATTATCGAACCTATTCACAAAATGTCAAAAGAATCGTTTAACAAATGCGACCTGCAGGGGAAAGGAAATTTGACAAGTCGTGAGCCTGTCCTAAAAAGTTGTACCGGTGGGCGAGTGTCCACTGAGCGAGAATTATCTACTAGCCGGACGGAACTCGCTCACCGAGTTTCGCGACAGAATAGTTGAGCGAGTTCTCGCTGGCGGTGTAAACAGTCAGCGATCAACTATTAATATACAGGGTGTTACAAAAACTCTGTTATATCCGCGATGCGCGCATCCAGTATCGACTGGAGGATGCAATTAAGCTAGTTTAAATTAAATATTGACTAAAAATTTTGAGCACACATCGCTCTCCGCCTTCCTAAAAGCGCGAACGCAGACACTAATCTCGTCAGTTTTATTTGTAAACTATTCGCGTCGTGTCGCTACTCTCTTAGAATAAAAACCATTAACATTTGTTAAAGATTTGTTTAAATTAAAGAGGTTGATGAAGATTGTAAAATTTCCTTTTTTTCTTGCATTATTAAACCAGTCATAACTCTATTTTTAACCTGCATTTTGTTTGGTATGTTTGCATAAATACTTATAAGTATGTGTACTTGCCCTTCAATTATACAACAGGGTGTTTGTCACATGCTGTATGTGTCTCTTTTACTCACACGGGAATTTATATCTATTGTACGTTTCTTGAGCGACAAAATAGTTGATAGTTTATTTTTAGAGAAATATTTTAAAATTTCACTTACGTTACTTTCTTCCTTTTCCACGTGAACTTCCGGAGTTTCCACTTCCAAATCCTTCAAGTTTGCTCTTAAACTGTTCAGCTTATCTTCAATCTTATCACCTAGCGTTGTAAAATCACACTTTTCTATGTCTTTCAACATTTTACTGGCATTCATCTTGACGCCGTCTTTTAAATCGTCTTTAGAACTATTAGAATCTACTTTGGCACTTTGTAATTCTGCTTTGGAATTTTCAGAATCTCCTTTGGAGCACGTCGAAGTTTCCTTGCAAGTTATGGAATCTTCTTTGGGGCATGACGAATCTTCTTTACAAATTAAGAAACCTTCTCTGGAACATTTAGATTCTTCTTTACAACTTACTGAATCTTCTTTGGAACTACTAAAATCTCCTTTGGACCCGTCTTCGTTAGCTTTACAAGAATTGTTTTTACCACTTTTCGTCCCATCACAGATTCTAGAATGCTCTGGAGTTTTCGCGTCCACAGTTCCAGTTTTATCCGAATTTTGCAAATCGACGCTCTGACTACCCTCTTTTTGGTTAGGCGGTGTGAATTTATCGAGAATTTCGACGAACCTCAGCAGTTTTGGCGTGGAGAATGTTCGAATTTTGTCCCAATCAGTGGGGTACTTGTTAAAGACTAGTTCGGCTTGGCATCTTATTTTCACAAAGACGGTGGTGCATAGTCTTAGGAGAAGGAAGTGTCGTTCGTAAGGTACTTTGATTTTGGACTTTTCTAGCTTGATTAGTAGGTGGAAAGCTGCTTTGTCAGCTGCATAGGGACCTAAAAAAAGGTTTTGGTTGTGTTAGGCTCGGCTCAGACCATGGCATGGCATACTCCGCCAGGTATAGCATTCTGGTCACGTGGGCAACACGTAGTGACGTCAATCGATGCACAAGCAAGACCGAAATAAGTCATTTAACAATAGTTCGAAAGAGACGGATGACGATGATAAGTGACGTCATTACGTGTTTGCTCACGGAATACTAGACCTTGCTTTACGACAAAACGGATTTATTTTGTAACGTTACGATCGGAGCGAGAGCGCTACACGAGCGAGCGAAAGGCACAATCGGCTTGAGCGTTTATAATAATAATAATAATAATAATAAATTCTTTATTTGCCAAAAAGGTTACAAGCATCTTTCTTGTGACCCCTGCACTAGGAGAATCCTGTATCGCAGGGGCCACGTCTGGTACGAGTTACAAACTGATTGAGATACGGTGCGGTGATTAATTTAAAATTTTATAAATTTAAGACAAAATAAAATACAAAGTGAAAAAGAAACCTCACTTTTAGCAAAAATTGTACAAGAGCGCGCGTGTGTGTGTGTGAGAGAGAGAGAGTGTGTGAGTGTTAATGTGTGTGTATGTGTAGGGGAATGAATGTTATGACGATGTCACGTTAAACTATCGTCCGTAAACCGACTTTACAGACAACCAAATTTTTTTTACTCGGTAAAAAAGCTCATCTTACCCAACTCGTCCAAAACATAAAGGAACTCCTTGAATATCTGCTTGGGCTCGATGGTGGGGTCTGGAATGTTCTTGAACTCCTCATAAAGATCATCTCCATAGATTTCCGTAGGATCATGCCTGAAAAGAAAAATTTGTTGTCTGGAGTTGAGGGCGCCACTGTCGTATTTTATGAATCCTGCTTCCTACTTTTATTTTACAGAAAATACTATACAAAAACCTTCCTCGTGAAACAGTGTACCTAATGATCAATTTTCATCCAAATTCGTTCAGCCGTTCTGTCGTGATTGAGTAACAAACATCCATACATCCATCTAAACTTTCGCATTTACAATATTAGTGTAATTTGCTAAATTTTAGGGTTCCGTATCCAAAAGGAAATAACGGAACCTGGGGGGCAATGCAGGTAAGCTCAGCCGATGCCTAACTGAAACGTTGATGTTGCGTTTGTCATTAAAAAATCGGACGGGGAACGTAATCGCCTAGAGGTATTCAACTGAAATTCATATTAAATATTCAGGTCTTTAATACCTGTAACATGTAAATAGCTGTAACATGTATGTAGCCTGTAATAGCTGAAACAAATTATATATTAGGTCCTTACGTATGAAATTAGCGTTTTGTCGTACTGATCAATTTGATCTGAAATATCTCCTCTTTGGTTAAGAATTCGAAATTCAAATTAATAAATTCATTTAGCTGGTTTTTTTTTCTTTGGAATACAGTCATTCATTTGTTATTTTCCTCATTATTTTTTCTTTGGCGTCGCTTATTACCGCGCAATGGAAAACATGAAATATCGGTATATTTACGAGTACGAGTTCTACCGTGGCACCAGTGCTGCAGAAACAGCTCGAAGAATTAATGATGTGTACGGCGCTGGTGTCGCTAAAGACAGCATGGTACGTTTTTGGTTTCAACGTTTTCGTTCTGGAAATTTCGACCTTAAGAACCAACCCCGTGGACGGCCGGAGATCAAAGTGAAAAACGAAGAATTAAAGGCTATTGTGGAAGCGGATCCATCACAAAGCACTTCAGAGATAGCAGCAGTCTTCGGGGTAAGTGACAAAACTGTATTAATCCACTTGAAGCAAATCGGGAAAGTAAAAAAACTCGAACGATGGGTACCTCATGAATTGAGTGAATCGAACTTGCAAACACGGGTCGCCTGCTGTGTTACTTTGCTCAACCGACACAATAATGAAGGGATTTTAAATCGAATCATTACTTGTGATGAAAAGTGGATATTGTACGATAATCGAAAGCGCTCATCGCAATGGCTGAACCCTGGAGACCCAGCCAAATCCTGCCCTAAACGAAAATTGACTCAGAAAAAGTTACTTGTAAGTGTTTGGTGGACTAGCGCCGGTGTCGTTCACTACAGCTTTCTTAAATCTGGCCAAACGATTACGGCAGATATCTATTGTCAGCAACTGCAAACCATGAAGGAAGAACTAGCTGTTAAACAACCGAGATTGGTCAATCGCTCTAGGCCACTGCTGCTTCACGACAACGCAAGACCACACACTGCACAACAAACAACCACTAAGTTAGCTGAGCTACAATTGGAATGTCTGCGACATCCACCGTACTCCCCGGACCTTGCTCCAACAGATTACCATTTCTTCCGGAACTTGGATAACTTCTTACAAGGAAAAAAATTCCACTCCGATGCAGCAGTCCAAACCGCCTTCAAAGAGTTTGTTGATTCTCGCCCCCATGGTTTTTATAGTAAAGGGATCAATGAACTACCCATAAGATGGCAAAAGTGCATAGATAACAACGGTGCATACTTTGATTAATTAAATATATTTTACAAAAAAAAATCGACTTTTTATTCCTCCTGTAGAAAACGCCAATTTCATACGTAAGGACCTAATACCTTCAGGTTTTTACGGAACCCTCGGTGCACGAGTGCGACTCACACTTGACCAGTTTTTTTATTTGCAAAACGCTCACCTGTGATCGTTGAGGAAATTCACCGTCTTCTCCACGTGAGCCCTCATGAAGTCTTCTAGATCAGCGTAGTCGGTCGGCAGCTGTTCCGTCGAGGCTCTCGTTGAGTATTCTATTATCAGCTCCTTGGGCTTCGTCACCTGCCCTGATATCCTGGAGAAAGAAGTGGCTCTGTTAGCTGAAGACCTCCCGAAAACGTAAAAAAAAAAACATTTTACTTCGCCATTTTGAAAAAGAGTCCAAAAACTGACTTGTCAATATTACTCGTATGTATTTTTTTATGTAAAGTAGGTCGACGTTTGACCACCAACTCGCCTGATGTTAAGCGACGGTGTGGTCTAAGATGGAGCACGACGACCTATAAGGTACTTATTCACTCTAGCCTTGAAGTTTTGTAGAGTGAAGAAGTACAAAGACGGCAGTTGAGTGAGGCGCTACAAGTGCGCTACTGCTCAGACCCGTAAAGTAAAAAGCATAACATATCGTCACGCCTTTCCCCCGAAGGGGCTGGCAGATGTGTTATACAACACCCACAGTTCGCCGGACGTTATTCAGTCCCAAATGTGACAGGGGTCGAGCCTGTCGCCATACACCGGGCTCTAGTCATGTAGCAGATGACATACAATACGCACATTTGTTCACATAATGACCAAATTGGTACGTGCTGTCGGCTAGGTCAGAACCCGCTCCATCTGGCTCGAGAAGCGGGCCTTCTCCCAACTCCGCCTTTCGGATAAAGAGCCTCTACTCAAAAGAACAGGCAAACTTTAAAAAAAACTTCCTTACCTTTTACAACCATCAATATCTTCAGCCAAGTCCATTTTACAGCACAACTCCTTTTCCATGTCATCGATTCTCCACTCCAGCTTCTTGTACATTTCGAAGTCATCCAAGTTTTCATATACTCCAATATTTTCGGCGTCAATTTCCTTTGCTTTATCTGTGGCGTCAATGGCCTTGTCTATGGTGTCTTCGTTGTCTGTGGTTTCGGTGGTTCTCTCGCAGATCTGCATGTTGTCTGTGGACAGTGCAAGTGTTGTTACAGCGACGAGGGTTAAGGCCCGGTATTACACGAAATCAACGAAAACAAGTATTTTTTGGCGCCTAGTTTGATATGAATAGTTGTGATGATTAGGTGCAAAAAAAATACAGCTGGTAGAAAAAAAAAACAAAAATCAGTTTAACCGACGTAGAAATTTGAAAATCATTCTCATTGTTGGAAAAAATCACAAAAAGTATATTCGTAAAAAAAATGTTTGTGGGTGGTTCTCTACATTTTCAGCGATTACAATACTGATTTTATTCGATTATTAAATAGCCAAATTAGTTCTCTAAAGTTTAACCAAGTAACTTATTCTTATTTGTGTTCGTATTACGATTAATACCAATAAAACGGCAAAAAGTTTAATTCTACGCGCCGATCTCATTTTACCAACAAATATGATTTACAATAAATGAAGTGGTTTAAGTAAACGTGTGTGTATGTGGGTAGAAAATCATCGTAAGACCGAGCCTTAAGAGGAAGAGGTAGAACTTTTATATAACTCTGCTTACTCGTTTCAACGGATCCGATGGACGATTCTTCCGATTCCGAATCTGATTTGTCAAAATCTTTTTTTGTGGAATTGAAAAGAGGGTAGGTCAACGCCAGTATCCTGGGTTGTCTGTCTTCTGCGGTCTGCTTGTAGACTCTCATTATCTGTAAATGTAGAAATTATTTTTTGTTATTTAAACAAATATAAATAAATAAATTCGAGACACTTCCACACACGGTCGCCTGACCCCAAACTAAGCAAAGCTTGTACTATGGCTGCCAGAGACTGATATATATACTAAGATATTTTAAATACATAATTAAATTATGTATTAGAACTTTCAAGGCCTCAACTTATATAAATGTTCCTGTCCATTCAGGTTGCCTGGAAGAGATCGCTTTGAGCGATAAGGCCGCCCATTAAAAACTTAGTTAAGCCTTATTTAAGTACTATTGTAATTATTTTATGTTTTTAATAAAGAGTTGTTGTTGTTGTTGTAAATAGATATTTACACCCAGACAGAGAACAAACACAAATGTTTTATTATGGAAACTGACGTGGTTTTCACACATGATTTAAAACACGGGAATTACTCACGTACAATTCAGTCGATTATTCCGACTATAGTTTCAACCGTAAATCGACTGAATCGTACGTGAGTAATTCCCGTGTTTTAAATCATAAAACACAAATGTTCATCACATAAATGTATGTCCTAGGTGGGAATCGAACCCACGCCCCCAAGCTCAGAGTGCTTAGTGTGAGTTTTTCTTACTTTCCGATCGCGTAAAAGTAACTCCAATTAGTATGAAAATTAAAAAGCGCCACCTAGTGGGAGTAATGAGAAACCGCAATCGTGAGTGCGAGTTTTTTGTTTACTGCCAACATTGACATGAAAAAAATTACTTTTTCACGGTGAATTTACGCGAATCGAGTGACAAGCTCGATTGACACTCACACTCGCTCGTTTTCGATTGTCGATCCGTGTGACGTAAACTCGTTTACGCTGTAGTAAAGTTATTCGATTTACTTTGAGCAACTCACACTAAGCACTCTGAAGGCAGGTTCACTACCAACTGAGCCACCGAGGCAGTCAATTTATTTGTACTGGCCGATTCAAATTTACCGAGATGTGCCAGTCAATGGCGTTTTTTTTTTAATATATCCTGCTTGGCAGAGCAGTTTGTTTGATATACAGGGTGTTACAAAAACCCTGTTTTATACTCGCGGTGCGCATCCAGTATCGACTGGAGAATGCAATTATGCTAGTATACATTAAATATTGACTCTACAAATTTTGGACACACATGATTTTTTTTATGTAGAATAGGTCGTCGTTTGACCACCAACTCGCCTGATGTTAAGCGACGTTGTGGTCTAAGATGGAGCACGATGACCTACAAGGTACTTATTCACTCTAGCCTTGAAGTTTTGTAGAGTGAAGAAGTACAAAGACGGCAGTTAAATGAGGCGCTACAAGTGCGCTACTGCTCAGACCCGTCTTCGGAACGGTTACACCGGACTACATCCCGAAACACGACTAGGTCATTTCACGGCATGGCTTGGTCCGGTGGGTGGTAACTAGCCACTTACTATTTTTGACGTGCATTTTTTTGGCAATTTTGCATTAATACTTTTAATGCCTTCAATTACACAACTGGGTTTTTGTAACATGCTGTATTTAGCTGCTAGTTTTTAGTCTTGGAAGTTATCTATACTAGTATTATAAAGAGGAAAGATTTGTATGTAAGTATGATTGTAACGAACCGATGAATATTTAAATAAAATGACTTGTCGCTTACATTTTTATAATTGGGCTTGCAAATGACTTAACTATAATGACATTAATATTGGAATGATTTGATATTGTTTGAATACTACTAGAATCGGATACTGAAGACGGATCTGAGCAGTAGCGCACTTGTAGCGCCTCACTCAACTGCCGTCTTTGTACTTCTTCACTCTACAAAACTTCAAGGCTAGAGTGAATAAGTACCTTGTAGGTCATCGTGCTCCATCTTAGACCACAACGTCGCTTAACATCAGGCGAGTTGGTGGTCAAACGCCTATTATACATAAAAAAAAAAAAAAAAAAGAATCATAATATTGTAAAAATTTTGCACGACTAGTGTCGTTAATGGCTGAACATTAATTTTAATTCTTTTAACCTTACTTAACCCATTGACATGCAAATAAAATGATTTGATTTGATTTGATTTGATTTGACGAATTAACTCAAAAACTACTATTCCCATTTCAAAAATTCTTTCACAATTAGAAAGCTACATTATTCCTGATTGACATAGGCTATAAAACGTGAGCGAAGCCGCGGGAAAAACAGCTAGTATACTAATATGACGTCCATGGTCCCAGTACACTCTGAGATGTCGGTCAATAGAATCCTACTATTGTAAATCCTAATATTATAAACGCGAAAGTTTGTATGGATGGATGGACGGATGGATGTTTGTTACTCTTTCACGCCAGAAAGGCTGAACAGATCTGGATGAAGTTTGGCACAGAGATAGATTATAGTCTAGAATAGCACATAGGATACTTTTTAACCGCGGGTGAAACCACGGGGCGCACCTAGTACTTACATATTGCAGGTTTTCGTCTTTGTAAATGACATGACAGCTGTCAATTATTAGGATGTTAATCTGAGCCATAGTAAGCAGGCCTCGTTCTAGAATCTTCTGTAGAACTTCTGATGTGCAAACCAGGACCTGAAATGTTTTAAAAGTACCCTAGTAAGTAGTATAAATGTTTTATTACTTGGTATTTAGTAACATACTCGTAACAAAACATATGGTCACGCCGCGAAGGGACTGGCAGAGGTGTATCGCAACAGCCATGCTTCGCCCGACGATATTCAGTCCCAAACGTGACAGGGGGCGAGCCTGTCACCATACACCGGGCTCCAGTCACGTAGCAGATGACATACATTATGCATTATGTTCACACAATGAACAAATTGGTGCATGCCGTTGGCTGTGATCGATCCCGCTCCCTCTGGCTTGAGAGGCGGACCTTCTCCAACTAGACTATCATCGCTTCTTAACACAGGACATACGAAAGCATTTTTGATAAAACTCTTGCTTCACTTGCTGACGCTTGTTCAATCAATGATGAGTGCATTACCTCTTTGATCTCCAACTCCTGGGCCCAATCATCGATACCATCAAACGTGACAGCTTCAGACACCTGCAGGTCGGTCAGTATCCTCAGCTCGTAGGCATCTGGCTTCACATGCTCTGGCTGGCAGATGCGGACGGAGCGCTGACGGCCAGATGACAGACAACTGCAATATATTTCAAAACATTTTCACACATGGTTGCCTGACCCCAAACTATGTCTATGGCTGCCAGAAACTGATATACTTACATATATATTTTAAAAAACATAATTTGGTACATTTTCACACCCAGACATAGAACAAACACCAATGTTCATCACATAAATGTTTATCCTAGGTAGGAATCGAACCAACACCCCCAAGCTCAGAAGGCAGGTTCACTACCAACTGAGCCATCAAGGCACATATATGCATATTACTACATTAGGCTGCATTAGGTTGCACTTTCGTAATTTGCTGATATATAACATAACATATCGTCACGCCTTTCCTGGCAGAGATGTATGGTACCTACATTTCGCCACGGAAGATATTCAGTCCTAAATGTGACAGGGGGCGAGCCTGTCGCAATACAGGCTCCAGTTATGTAGGTAGCAGTTGACATTAGATTATTTGCTGATGCACTGGCAGCTTTCAACTGATGCACCTTATTTCTGTGTACTTTTTTTGCAGACTGTGTATTTTCCTTTTTTTATGCAGAGTTACCTCAGGGGCACTTACCGTATCATGCCACCATAATATATTGCCCTAGGATAGTCAAGAGAAAAAGGCATTGAAACAACAGCCGTATGCCACTGTAACTGGAGACTGAACAGTGGGTAGGAGGGCAGTCACTCTAATATAGAGTTGCCCAAGAATGCAGTAATGAGACATCTTCCTATACCTTCATGGCAGCAAATGACGAGTGGAGCAGAAGTTTCCCAGAAAGAATACTGAATTATAGCATGCCAGTGGCCCTGACTAACGGTGCAGTCTCTCAAAGATTACAATACACAGCCAGACTCATGCAAGGATCCATGATGTATCTGGTTGGTTTTTCATGGATATCTGGTTGGTTTTTCCCATATATGTATGTCCCATACAAATTGCACTATTAAGTACTAGCTGCTCCCAACAGTTTTATCCATGTTCCTATAGGAACTGCTAACTTTTTGAGATGAAGAATCCCCACTGTCTTTCTCTGTACCCCTGACAATGTGTTTTAAATGAAATTTTGCATACTAATTGTCAGAGGTACAGAAAAGGACATAGGATACTTTTTATCCCGACCTGAGAGTGAAATAGCCGGGCGCAGTTAGTTATCAATATTAGAGAGGCAGGGATTTTATGTAAAGTGCAGCAAAGCAAACGACGCAGTTTCCTCACCCTCGTATATGGTAAGCCTCTTCATGCAGCAGCCTGGTGGATATGAAGGCTCCACACTCGGTGACCAGGGTGTTCTGGACGGCCGCCGTGGCAGCCAGTCTGGCGCCACCCTCCGCCGCCGTGAAGCGGTGACAACATGGCTCTAACATCTGTAATGTTAAACTGAAGGTTTACAAAAAAAATTAATAATATAATAATATTTATACTATAC
The DNA here is from genome assembly GCA_911728515.1 of Peribatodes rhomboidaria. Lineage (NCBI taxonomy): Eukaryota > Metazoa > Arthropoda > Insecta > Lepidoptera > Geometridae > Peribatodes > Peribatodes rhomboidaria. The sequence continues at coordinate 4,903,065 of OU452196.1, read as the reverse complement.
ATAATCAGCCTTAGAAATAAAAAAATGCATAAACATCTGCTAAACCAATGTTCAGTTAGACATTGAGTAGTCAGTAAATAGCGCTACACAAACGTGTAACTATTGTTTGAGCAATAAAGTGTGAATCGGCATTGGGTATTTACACACATGCTTAACACTTTTTTCTTTTTCGTCTGGCAACTTTTGGTAAATTCGTTTAGAAACTTTTTCGTCCAAATAGTTTTTTAGTAATTATTTTTTAAGAAAGCTTCCTAATTTTTAATATTGCACGTATAATTTACGTTTTAGAAAAGGAATTTTAATAAACTATGTTGTTTTTTGGATCTCTTGTCCAAAATTCGTCGATATAAACTATTTTAAAGGAAAACATTTTCTTTTGGTTATAGTGGGAGACTAACAACAAATTTCTGAACGGAACAATAAATGTCAACACTACAATGTGTCTAATGTCACTACCAACTACAAACGTCTAAAATTTGACAATAGAAAAACATTACACAGTTTCTATCATAGTTACTGAGTCTAGATCAGCTGTTATAGTGAAATCCGCCATCTTGACCCCGTATACACGCGCTAAACAAGGGTACCCGGCCGTGTAACGAATGTTTATTTTCCTTTGATTTTGTTACATCTGTACACGAACTGTACACAATGTTTAAGTCAAAAATATTTTTATTTTTCAGCTTTTGTGTTACACAATGTGTGTACACATGTTTTAAAACTTTATTTCTAAGGCTGAATATTTATTACTACATAACGCATCAGCTTTAAGCTGCCAGTGTCAACAAATAATAATGATAAAAGCTAAAAACACTCCCGTCTAATTCACCTTTTAAACAAAAAACAAAATCGGTTCATCTGTTCCGGAGCTACGTCGCCACAAACAGGCACACAAAGAGAGAGAGAGAGAGACACAGACACATTAAACTTCTAACAGCCAGTTGTATTTGTGTCAGGGGTAAAAATAAGGTAGGACATGAGTGTAAGACTTCTAGAATAAGAAAAAAAAACACATTTCAGGTAATAAGGTACCATTTAAGGGTTTCTTACCATTTTATGTGTTGTTTCTTTAATAATTACCAAGCAACAACACATAACAAAGACAATAGAAGAGAAGTCTCCAATGCGAGACCAACTCTGCACGACAAAAATATAACAACAAATCTGCTCATAGTCTAGGGAATGGTTGCAGATAGAAGCAAAACAAAAAAAAATTAAGGATTTCGCTACACTCTGAATTTTTCATACAGACATGCTTGTTAAATTTCTTGGAAACCATATGTCAGACTATGATGAAATTTGGCATGTATGATTAAATTAACTGTATATCTGCCTCTATGTTATTGTTTTTTTTTTAAAAAAAAACACCGTCAAGAAGAAATAGAGCTAGGTAAAATATTCGCATTTGGTAGGGGTCACTTTTGACTGCTTTATTTAATAGATTCACAAAGCAAATAAAAAATCCCTTTACATAGGGAGGTTGTCTACATCATTAGCTTTTAAATCAATCATACAAAGGAAATTATAGTTATTTTAGAATGATTAGATAAGTGTAAAAGTCTTAAAAATTATTGAAACTGCACTTTGTCACTCTAGAAAACTTTAGAGGCTCATCAGTACCTTTACTTGCTCTCTTCCCTCATTGTCTCCCTATAGACGAAATGGCATCAGAAAACCAGAAAACCTTCAGCCAATGCGAAGTTAGTCTAAAGTGGTCACGGACCATTAAAAACTTAGACTAAGATCCTTTATGAGATTTGTGACCTATGTGCTGGACTAAGACATGGGCTATCTAAAAATTATGGTTCCTAAAGAATGGCGAGAGGAACTGCAGCTAAGTACTAATATTATTTTGAAATATAGTCTTACTAATATTATAAACGCGAAAGTTTGTAAGAATGGTCGGATGGATGTTTGATACTCTTTCACACTAGAATGGCTGAACAGATCTGGATGAAATTTGGCACAGAGACAGATTATAGACTAGAATAGCACATAGGATACTTTTTAACCGCAGGTGAAACTGCGGAGCGCAGCTAGTTTTTCATAATTTAGCATTATTTTGTGCGTAAACAAGCGTGTACTGCCTGCTGCGTTAATACTTTAACCATGTTATTTGTTTACTTCACAGCTCCAATTTTCTGCTTTTTTTTCTTTTACTGAAAGGGCTTTCTCATGCTAATGAGCAAGTCGCCCTTGTAATCAAACATATGACAATATTATATATATTTTAAGTACTATTATCTAAATATTCAAAATTCGAATTGAAAATACAACCTTATCAACAAAGCTGTTAGCTTTTATACCTTCGAATGAATCACGAGCCGGCAAAAACACAAACAAAAACATTATAGGTTATATTATCAAGTAACTAATTAACTCACCGTGGCTCCTCGTCCAGCCCTCCAGACGTTAATATATCACAGCGACAGACGCCCAGAGTTCCGAAGTTAGTGAAAACATTCTTCCAACTCCAGGCAGTCAACAAAATCTGTGTGAAACTTATACCGAACCTAGCTAAACTAATTAGCTACGAGTGTGCGGTTCAAGCACAAACAGAGTTCTCTCTATAATTTATGGGTCTTAGGAGTAATCCACTATTTCATTTCGGTTGTAATTACACGATTTATTTATGAATAGTAGCACCAAGAACGCACGGCACAAATCTTTATAGGAAAGCGTCGCAAACAGACAGGGTCACAGCACAGGGTTACCATACCGTATTGGCTTGACAGTCAAAACTCCTAGAGGGCTATTCCTACAACTCGAGATACCATCTCATCTCGAAAAAAATGCCTAAAATCGAGATGCCTTATTCTCTTCGCTAGAGATCGAGATTATCTCGATGGCTGGGGCCCGAGATGTCTCGAGTGGTCGGAGGCAGTCGAGACGTAAGTGAGATAGTGGGTCGCGACTCATTTGTTGCCACTTCGGTCCCGTAAATATATTTTTTCTACAAAACTGGCAACTCAGTATTTGAATACCTACGTCATACGTTTCTATACGTCAAGGAGGGTCTTTGGCGGGAACCGAAAAAATGGTGTCGTGATTTTGTATTATTTTCTAAAACTTGTGATGCTTCGAGTGTTAAAGTGTAATAATTGTGTAACCTTTGCCGTGTTCGTTAACGTGCACGAGTGTAAGCAAATGATACAAACATTAGGAAATGCAACTTTTCGTGTTCTCTACAGAACTCGACTTAACGTTTCAGTAAAGTATCCACGACTGAAATGGGAAAAGGGGAGGGATTCATCTAATTTTTCATCACCCTCTCCGCTATCATCTTAAATTTAATAACCCATGTACAAAAATCAAACGGATGACAAGACGGTATGGCTATGTTGGCTTTAGCCTGCCCTACGGGCAAAAAAAAATTCTATACGTCAATGTTTATACTTGTTTGTTAAAAACTTAAAATTATTGCCTCTCACTTTTCAACCCAATAGTCCACTTCATTTCGATCTGACAAGGACTATCCTATTTTACCAAAGGATCGCATCGCATTACGCTGGTTGGCGTAAACATATTCACTGATGCGTCGAAGTTATCGACAGTCAGTGCCGTGGGAGCAGCTGTTTGCATACTATCTGCTAGAATAAGTCTTAGTTATAAATGCCCATCTTCTCAGTATTCACTGCAGAAGCGATTGCCCTTCTAGAAGCTATCCTCTATGTCAAGTCGCATAATCTCAACTACTCTATCATCTTTACTGAGTACACTAAGAGATCCTTTATAGGTGGCCAATTTTGCACAAGAGTGCAACCTATTTTACAACAATTTATGAGGGATTCCTTAATTTAACAAATTACAGGGAAACGAAATGAGGAGTGAAAAGGGTTTGACAAGATAGATTGTAAGCAGCTTTTGGAATCTTGAATACATCAATTATACTCGCATGGCCTTTTTCTTCCTAAATTTTTCCTCCTAAATCAATGGTCAAAATACTGGGAGGCGTCCCAAAACATCAAGGGTAGATATGCTGATATCCAACCCAATAGGTATCCCTACAATTCCCTAGTTCTTCAAATTCCGCTCAACCGAGAAACATATGAGCATGATCTTATGTTGTCTCCAATTAAGTCACCCGTGCACTCTGGTTTATTTAGCCAAACTCAGGCTCAGGGAGCACTCAATCTGTGAATGTGGGTTGGATGAAGATAACACAGATCACATCTGCTTCAGTTGTCCCAATCTAAGTTTCCTCCTTATAAGATATCCTCTCCTGGACATAGTCCATCCTACTTCCTTAAAAAAACCACAATCATGTTCCTCCCACCCCAAGCTATATAATATTGTTTGTAAATTTGTCTGTAAAAATAATATTAAGCTGTAAATATTATCCCCCTTAGCAATAAACGTTGTATAGCTTTGGAATAGTTATATAGTTTTGTCTTTTTTTTAATTCTTGAACTCTATTGAAGCTAGCAATAAATGTTGTATAGCCTCAGAATAGTTACATATTTTTGCCATTTTCGATCGAGTTCAAAAACAACAAAGAAAGATAAAGACAAAACACTGTATAATTATCCCAAGGCTATACACTGTTTATTGCTAAGGGGGTTAGTATATTTACCAAAGTGGAGTATACAATACAAATATTTTTCGGCATTGCATGTTGAACATAACATATCATATCATCACGCCTTTCCCCTGAATGGTCTGGCAGAGGTGTACAACACCCACACTTTAGCGGACGATATTCAGTCCTAAATGTGACAGGCGGTGAGCTTGTCGCCATATACCGGGCTCCAGTTACTTAGCAGATGACATTAGATATGTACATATGCTCACACAATGAATAAGTTGGTGCATGCCTTTGGCTGGGTCCAAACCCTCTCCCTCTGGCTTGAGAGGCGTATCTTCTGCGACTAGGCTATCATCACTAGTATGTTAAATAACAAGACATAATACAATAAAAAAAAAAAGAAATGATTATAATTTTTCCCAAAGTGAACGGTATACTACTTAGATAAAAGTCAATTTGTCCTTTGTTGGCAAGCACATCACTAGGGAATGGCTAGATTGTCTTGCCTAAAACTCTCTATGTAATATTAGTTTGTATAGTCCGTTAGCCGAACCTCATTGCAAAGCACTAAATGTAAGAAGCTGAGAGCTGAGCTTCACCGCACTGGGTATGAAGTGTAGCTATAAGTACAGAGATCAGCTAGTAAGTATATTATCTAATGCAGAGTGTAAGGTAGGTAGATTGGCAATATAGATATCCTAACTAATAATTTAAAAATGAATTTGTTTGTTTGTTCTGCTGTCACACCTCAACTACTCAATCTATCATCATGAAATTTAGCATACACAATGTCAGAGGTACAGAAAAGGACGATGATAAGACAATGAAGAGGATGATAGAGATAATGGTTCTGCAGGACCACAGGTGAAACTGTGGGGCGCAGCTACTTGATATATATGTATAAATGTGCTTATCCAGATTATTCCTATAGTATCTATCTTTATCACTGTGCCAAATTTAATTCAGAACAACCATCATCTATCTAATATATACATATGTACTTCCATTCAAACTTTTGCCTTTTTAAAATTAGTGTAAAGTGTGATTTCTCAGATACTTACTTACTGGGTCTAAGAAAATTCAATTTTTTTGTTCATACAAATAGTAACTAAGTCCACAGATTTGTTGTTGATAGTGGTTGTGATTGCTGTTTAGCTCATCCACAGTCAGGTTTCTAAAGCCAACTTGGAAACCATTAGTCACGTACGAGTCCTTGAGTGACTTGTTTGTTGGTAGGTGTTAGGCTCGAACGGCATAAATTACGCAGTAGGTACCTGAAACATTTTTCAATTTATAAACAAGAAAAAGTTTGTGACTTTTAGGTTAAGTTAACCTTGGTTATTTACAAATTATGTGGTCATATATAGTGATAAGAAAGTACTTAATACTTACAATTATCTCCACAAGTATCCTGGCGTCACTTTATTAACCCTGTTAGATTATTTTGAAGGTCTTATGTTATTAGTACATAGGGGCGATTGATTCGGAAAAAACTTCCAAACCGATCTTCCATTCCATTGGGTTTAACGACAAACGAAAGCCGTAGTAGTTCCTATTAAGTGTTTAATGTTGTTAATCGTGATAGTTTTTGTGGGCGTGATGACGGAAAGATTTTTAGATTTTAATAACCTCTATTTTGTAAACAAAACAATGACTTATTTGGCTAAGTGCGTTTCGTTCCCCACAAATCCTTTATGGAATGAAAATGTTATATTTTATTCTTCTCACTTTTATAACTTGTAATAATTATCATAATATTAGTTCATTTGATTAAACATATCGATATTTAATTATTGTATGCATTTAATGAGCAGAATGGTCCCGAAATACGTTTTATCGATTTTACCGGTTTTTAGCAAGCACAGTCGAGTAAAATGGAACGTAATTTGAGTGAGAAAAGCCCATCTCATCTCATGCTTGTTTGAGAATACCACATGGTTTGTTTTTAGGAGATTCTCCCTCGAGTTCTAGGAATCGAGATCGAGATGAAAAAGTCCTATCTCCGAATAGGGCCCCTAAAGTGTCTCCCAAACAGACGCGGCCTGCGGTGGCGGCCCATGAACTATTGCATTGGCGGCCACGGATAGCCCATTGGCTGCTACCGCAGGCCACATCTGTCCGGGAGAACCCTAACTGGTTTTTTTAGGATAAGTCGAAATTATTCCAAGTAAATTTCTGGATATGGATGATTAAGTCACTACTTTAATATATTTCTACGTAAAAGATGTTACTTTGTTTGTATTTAAAGCTTTACCTATCGTCTGACCATACTCTACATACCATACCATACTATACTCTTGATGGCTATCTGAATTTATGTGCGAAACTTTGAAAAGTAGTGCTAAGTTTGGCACAATTCGTGATAATATGGCAGCACTGCAAGCGTAAAATTTAAAGTTGACAATCGACATTTGTCGAACTTTGACCATGACAGTCAACTATAGTGATTTTTTTTTTTTGCTGCCCATTCAGGGGAATTTGCCGTCGCACGCACGTCTTGTGCATTTGCCATTGTCAAGTTGTTTTAGTATTTACCCGGCTGCGCAAGAAGGAGGATTACATTTTCTTAATGTATGGATGTATATGTATGATGTATGGATGTATATGTATGATGTATAACATGAAATATAAGGAACGCTCTGACATAAGGGGCTATTCTGTTGAACGTGTCTGTGAAATTGCTTGTGCGGAAATGGACAGGCACATAATATTATGTGTTTATCGACCACCAGCATCTAACTTCAATCATTTTATGTCAACAATGGAGTGCGTACTAAAGAAACTTTCTAAATCAAATAAATCTATTTTGGTTTGCGGAGACTTCAATATAGATATTTTAGTCAATTCTACTGATAAAATTAATCTAATTTCTTTATATAGAGCATTTAATTTAAACTATCTTTTCTGCGAGCCAACTAGAGTAACGGAGACCTCATCTACTTGCATAGACAATATTTTTTCAAGTTGTAAAACAAAAGATTTATCACTTTTTAACGGAGTCAGGTCAGATCACAAGGGCCTTGCAATTAAATTTGAAATTGATAAAATAAAGAAACCATCTTTAGTTGAGTGTAGACCATTAACGAAAGGTAGGATAAAACGACTAAATAATTGCATAGAGTCGAAACTTATTTTAACTGATTTTTCTGTCAATAACCCACATGACAGTTATGAAAAATTATATAATATAGTTAGCAATGAATTTAATAAAATTTGTCCAAAGAAGAAGATTCAATTCAACCAAAAAATACAGTTTAGTGACTGGGCGACCAGAGGTATACGATAAAGTAGAGATGTTATGTATGATCTATATAACAAGAAATCTCTGACATCTAGTAAGGATTTTCATGACTATGTTAGGAAAATACTCGAAAACTTTTAAGTCGGTTTGCATTCGCGCTAAAGCTTTGTTTATAAAAGATAAAATCCAAAAATCCGATAATAAAATAAAAGCTGTCTGGAAGACCATCAACACAGAGACGGGAAAAAGTAAGTCGAGGGATTCAGAATTTACGCTGGTAGTTGAGAATCAGCCGGTTTCTGATGCAAAATCGGTAGCCAACTCTTTTGAACATTTCTTCTCTAGCATACCCTTTGATGCCACCAAAACGCTTAACTCGTCTCCAGATGATGCAGGTGTTTTTCTAAAAGAACACTTCTCGCGGGATATACCAGACTTTCGGTTCAGATACACTTCCATCTCTGAAATTATCAAAACTTTCAAAAGCTTAAGAGTTAAATCTAGTGAAGATTTATGGGGATTATCAATAAAAGTGTTAGAGTCTTTAATAGAAACTATTGCACCACACCTCATGGTCATATTTAACATGTGTATTGACAGAGGCACATTTCCCGATTTAATGAAAAACAGCAAAATTACCCCTATCTTCAAATCGGGTAGTAAGTCAGATCCCTCGAATTACAGACCCATCTCTGTGCTTCCGGCTTTGAGCAAAATATTTGAAAAGATCATACTTAATCAACTGTTGTGTCACTTTAACATACACAGAATATTAAACGAATATCAGTTCGGTTTCACGAAAAGTAGATCAACAACAGATGCGGGAGTTCGATTAGTTACGCATGTGATGGAAGCTTGGGAGAGTTCACAGGATGCCATCGGTGTCTTTTGTGATCTTTCCAAAGCGTTTGATTGTGTAGAACACCGCACCTTGATCCGTAAATTACACCACTACGGAATTCGTGGAATCGCTCTAGATCTTGTCGAGTTATATTTAACTGATAGACAACAAAAAGTGGGAATTAATGGCGTCACATCTTCCGGATCTTTAGTTACAATGGGAGTACCACAAGGTTCTATCTTAGGCCCGTTCTTATTTTTAGCGTATATAAATGATTTGCCGTATATGGTTAAGGACCTTACAGACATAGTTCTATTTGCTGATGATACATCTCTTATTTTTAGAACAGATAGGAAAGATAGTGAGCTTGTGCATGTGAACAACGTACTGACTATTATTTCGAGATGGTTCGCTGCGAACAATTTGTTACTAAATGCAAAAAAAACTAAGTGTTTAAAGTTTTCCATGCCTAATGTTAGATATATAGAACCAAACGTAATGCTTGAGGGCGATAAACTTAACATAGACAAGGCGACGGTGTTCCTGGGTATAACCATTGATTCCAAACTGCAATGGGGTCCACATATTAGTGCTCTGTCTGGGAGACTTAGTTCTGCTGCTTATGCGGTTCGCAAGATTAGGCAACTGACGGATATAGCTACAGCACGGATGGTTTACTTTGCTTACTTCCACAGCATAATGTCATAAGGCATTTTGCTGTGGGGATCAGCTGCTGAAGTAGAGGCCATTTTTATTTTGCAAAAGCGAGCGGTCCGCGCTATCTACGGAATGGGTCCCCGTGAATCATTGAGAGATTTATTTAAAGAAATAAATATATTAACTTTACCTTCTTTGTATATCTTTGAAAATATTATGCACGTTCGCAAAAATCTACATAAATTTAAATTGAACAGTGACTATCACAATTATAACACTAGAAATAAGGATAGGATAGCTGTACCGAGATTTAGACTGACTAAGTCAAAAAAGTCATTTTTAGGCAACTGCGTTAGTTTCTATATAATAAAAGTGAAAAACCAGAACGAGATAAAAACGCAAGATGGAGTGAGATGGCGCTCTACAAAACTTCCTTTACATGTTTCTCCCAAACAACTACCAGTTTTTCGGGAATTTGCATGTAATTCGATTCCTTGACCTCGGGAGTAGCGACAAACTTAATATTTATGGTTTTGGATGTGTAATTTTTGTATAATAAGCAAGATAAAATCGCAAGTTCAAATTGAAGAGAATACTACCTCATTGGATAGTTTCGTAGAAACTATCTTATTGAGGAAGTTCTTTTTTAAACAGTGTCAATCCAGCAGTGTCAGTGTGAAAATTCTATTAATGGCTAATGTCTGTAATTCTGTATAATATTAAATAAAGCCTGTTAAATAACGTGTCGTGCTTATAAAGCAGATATTATTGGAAACCTTGCTCCAACATAAGGTTATGGGCCATTTTAAAGGATAAAGGTGAGAAAATAATATCTCAAAAGTAAAATGTACACAAACGTCAATATTTTGCCAATACTAAAAGGCGAAAATTATTCTAACTGGAAGTTTAGAGTAAAATCCTTACTAGAAGAAAAACAGGTTTTACAGATATTAGAATACGAAAATAAAGATATCCAGCATGAACAAAAACTAAAATTAGATGACTCAAAAGCAAAGGCTATAATAATTCAATGTATAACCGACAAACATTTATCGATCATACAAGACTGCCAAAACGCAAAACAAATGTTTGAACAGCTAGATTCTGTTTTTCAACGGAAAAGTGTCTTTACAAAACTAACATTAAAAAGGAAAATAAAACAATAAACAAGAATACTTATGTTTTTGCTCAACATTTTATTATTTACATCACTGTACTATTAATTTAGTAGGTAACTGTTACTTAACCACTAAAACTACTGAATGGATTTACATAATAGGTATGCTAATTATAATAATATGATAATTGCTATGCAATAGATTCCACGCGGGCAGAGCCGCGGGCAAACTCTAGTTTACAATAAAATCCCGAAAAATATAACAGGGCTCACCGAGGGAAAATTCAAATCACATGTAAAAACTACATTAATGAAAAGAGGATATTATAAGGTTAAGAATTATTTAGAAGATAAAGATGTCTGGAGCCTTCCACTTCCGCCAAGTAGTGTAACTGCCCTATACCCTGGCCGAAAAATTTATGTAAAATAATTTACTTTACGGAGCAATTACCTACACTTTCAACTCAAGAGCTTTGTATCTAATAATGTATATAAATCGATGGATGCACATGTCAACATAACTGAGCGGTTTTCCCGGATTTGAAACCAATAAATTTGGTTAATTTATTACACTCGGGCGCTGGACAGTCGGGGTCATTATTTTTTCTTCCTAAAGGGTCCTACAACATGTGCGTACAAAATACAAAAGGCTTGAGATTTTCTAAAGTGTTTCATATTCGTGGGAACCAAAACTGTCCGTTCTAAGAACAATTATGAAGTGATAAAAAACAAATAGAAAAAAAAAGGAGAAACGCCTGAAGAAAGCAAACCAAGCAAAATAGACCAATAGCAAAACCCGAAACACGTTGGGCGTGGAGTTTGGCTTTGCAACGGGGGTTGGGGGTGGAAGGATTAGTCCTGAACTTGAAAGCTTGTATCGGTCAGTTCCGTACGCGGCGCGCGCGCAAATTAATATTCAAGCTCCGAAGACTTGAAGTAAGAATAATTAAGTCTTAAAGTGTGTGGGTGTGTGATTAAATTGTATAATATTAAATATGATATTTATTGTGACATCAAAATCAGTGAGTGGTTAAGAGCGAGTCTACAAGCTGAGATTAAAGCTAAGTATTTATGCTTGGTGCTGAGTTTTATAAAAGAAGTTCCCCATGTTTTCATGCAAATAAATGATTGAGTTATGAAAAGTTCACAAACAGAACATAACTTCGAGGAGTAAATTTACTCACTAATTAAATTTTATCCAGAATAATTGAAGAATTACCACGTTTACCTTTTGCTGATAAAGAATATTTTTTCGGGACATTTTATGGTGGAAATCTTTTATGGTTTTAACAAATAACGCATGAAAAGGTTTTATGTAATTTTTATTATTACCTAGCAATAATGCTTAATTTGATAACTCATCGAGGAATGCAACGCTGGTCCTGAGTTGACTAAAATAATGTTATCCAAGTACGAGTATATAACGAAAACTATGCAAAGTTGCAATTCATGGAAAAGAAAAGCTGAAAGAACACAAACGATTCCAGTTGATGAGAGGGGAGTGTGGTTAGGGAGCAGATTATGTCTGTTTTGCAGTTAGATACACCAATAGTGGCGGAAGTATTTTTTTTTATTTATTTTTGGGTTTCTTCCCACTGGATAGCGGATTTATTTTTTTTATTTATTTTTGTGTTTTATCCTATCCGTGTTCTAACCTGCGCTGGGTGGGGATTTTGTTGCTAATATTAATGAAAATTATGTGAAACTTGTCATGCATAATGTTTAAGGCGTAAATGCTTGCAAAACTAACATAAATTTGCTTCATTAGGCATTAAGAATTATTTATGTCATAAGGGTGCAAACAGCGTAGACTTTTGTCTAGACAAAAGGAGTAACCAGGCGATAAAAGATTTCCGTGTACTACTTGACTATTACTTCTGTAATGACCTAAAAGGACTACATAGATTTATTTGAATAAATCATTGCATTTTTTTTTATTTATGTTAAGGAAGGGGAATTCGAATTATAGAACCGGTAGCATTGTATTATACTTTTCAACAGGACTCCGAGCTGAGAGAGTAGTGAGTTCCCAACCCAGTCGACCGGGTGAGTTGCATGTTTCCTTATCGGTGCCTCTGCTACTCTGACTCCGAACTACCAAACTTCAATTAAAATGACCTTAAACGTGATAACCTTTCAGAGTGATTTATTAATTACAACCGAATGTTATTTAATTATTCATAAAAACATTTGTTAAAACCAACAATAAGTTAAACCTAGACGATCACAGATTAACATAATAAGATGGCCAAATTAATCACACATTTATTCGAAAAGTATTTAGGTTTATTTTAGAAATATTCATTTAAAATTCTTTGGACCCCCCTCGGGAAGTCACATCTGTTGCTCGATGACCAGGATTTCGTCATTAAATGTAATAATTTACTATTACAACGAAATAAAAGAACCTGGATTACTACAAATCATACACAACGTAAGGGTATTTAAATTAAATAATTAGTTACTAAAGAAACGAGTACAAAAATCATAAAGTTAAAACTCTTAAAGTAAAAACACAACACTGGGTTTTATGATTTTACAGTTCAGGTTATTTAGATATATCTTTTGTGCTGGTTAGTTAGCGCGCCTTTCGGGAACACGTGCGTGCTTTGTTATCTTTAACTTGGAGCCAATTTGAGAGAGTCAGAAAAATATAACAATTACAACCATAAAATCTTTTAACTTCTCCATAAAAATATTTTCTAAAGTTCAGATGTTTTATTTGTAAGATAAAAACATAAAACATGTGCACAGTGCACAAAGCATTAGAATATCCGTGAACAAAGTAAATCTAAGACAATAGTCGGGCCATATGCAGTTGTCGGAAGAGGCTATCTCTAAATAGTTTGCAATAGTTTATGACACTTTTTACGCCTTTTATTCCATTGTTGATCGAAGCCTTTTATATTACACGGTCATTTTTTGAAATGGTTCGGAGTTTTAGGGAGGAGGCATTGTGGAAACATGTGGTTTACTGGACTCACATTTAGGAAACTGATTAAAATGTTGTATAATAGTCTACTGTACTGTTGGTGTAAGTTTAAAAAGCCACTGATTTGATTTTTTATTTATTTATAATAAGACGTTGTGGTAGATTGGATGATTAACACCTGAGTTTGAATATGGATGTATGAAAAAAAATGTTTATGTATTGTATGTTTGTTGGTATCGTTGTTGTTATCACTCGTAGGACTTTGTGTTGCCGTGCGATCTTGTAAATTTTAATGTTTAGAATTTCTTAGGGCTTTGCTAATCACAAGAATCTGTAATTAGCTTTTAGATGTATGTAATTAATTAATCATAAGTTATTATAGCTGTTGCTTAAAAATAAATAAATAATAATATCACACAAAAAAGAAATAAACTCTACTCTACTCAAATAGTGGGACGATTTAAAATATGTTTAAGGTTATAAATATTTCTAAGATAATTTTGAGAGCTGTTGGATGTAACTTAAACTTGAGAGAATGGTTTGGTTTGGCTTGGAGAACACAATTTCTTAAATAGATCCAAGAGAAAGAACAAACATAATAATTCATCTACGAATCGAAAAAAAACTGGGATGTTAATATCTTTGACTCATTTGGAGAGCACCGATACAGAAACTGAATCTCTGACCTATTCGGAAACAAACCTGAACGAGAAAATGTAAAAACAAGATAAAATAAATAATGGTTCAAGTACTAACTAGTACAGTTTCAAATGTAAGACGACGACGATGAAATCCGAAGACGATAAGAAAGTGAATCAAGTATGGATTGAATATCAGTTGATACAATTAAATCCTCAAACGTGTTTATCATGGAATTGGTTATGGAGTTGCATGAGGAGTAGAGTCGACTTTGAAAATGTCAAAAGTGGAGTTGTTATACAAGCAGAAAAAAAAAACACTCGTGTGTAATGGGAATCACGACAACAAGACAACCAAACGAGCCAAAATAATGCGTTAGCGAATCAGGAAACCTAATTCTGGTTGATTATTATAATAATAGGCCTTTGTGATCAAGTAATAATGCATAGCATAATTATAGCATATTGTAATCATTAAGTATGCCAATAATGGGTAGGAGAGCAGCTCGGGGCTTGGGGCTGAATAGCACTGGACGTAGACATCCGATACTTGCAGAGGTAAATTTCTTATTAGGTACTAACGTGAGAATCTAACAAGACTAGAGAAAATGTCAACGTATTGATTTACTAAATTCTGCTTAGTTTCCTTTAAATATTACAAAGGCGAAAGTTTTGTGTGTGTATCTGAGAGGGTGTGTGATGTGTATGTGTTTGTTCGTTTCTTATTTCTTTAGGCTCAAACAAATAGACAGTTTGGAAGAAATTTGAGTGGAGGAAGTTTATACCCTGGATTAACACAAGTTATTATTAAACGCGGGTAACTTGAAGACGTCCTAAAGAAAGGCCAGATCAAGACTACCCGTAACCGACGAGAGTGTATGAAAAGACTCAAGAAAGTGGAAGAAGCGAAAGATGTATGCCAGGATCGTAGCAAGTGGAGAAGAGAAGTGATCTTTGCCTAACCCCTATGGGAAAGAGGCGTGATTATATATGTATGTACACATATATGTATGTATGTAACATCGCAAGGCACAGCTAGTAGAAAATTAGCGAGAAATAAGCTTCAATGTAAAAGGTTTAAAACAATACTCTTACAATCTCGTCGTGACATTGATCTCTTTGTTTTACCACTCTATTTATTGTTAGTATCTGTATCATTATTGAGGTTACCATTTTCTATCACACTAAAACACTTACTTAATTAAAAAAAAAAAAAAAAAAAAATGCTTAAGTTTGGATGGATGTTTGTTACTCAATCACACAGAACAACTGAACGGATCTGTATGAAATTTGACGTGATCATTTGAATGGACACAAAGATTTATTATAGTCTGGATGGAAAAGCATTTTAAAACCGCAGGTGAAACCGCGGAGCGCAACTAGCGGTTTTATAAAACAAGAAGCAGTACTCACGTACTTATGAGCTAGTTACTTCACCAATAGGTTGTCTTTATGGTGGAAAGGAAAGAAACAGGAATTTTGTTTATTAATAAAACCAGAGTAGCCGTACCAACACAAGCTTCGTGATTCATCATCAGATGAGCTCCGTGGTATCAAATCACGCTAATATTATAAAATCGAAAGTAACTCTGTTCGTCTGTTTGTTTGTAGGCTTTTCACGGCTAATCGCCTGAATGGATCTTGATGTAATTTGATAGTTAGTTACAGTATACAACAAGAAAGGGTTTTGGATATTGTGTTCTGATTAAAAACGAAACGAAGTCGCGGGTAACAGCTAGTGCATAATAAAATTAATTAATAGAAAGAGAGGTTCAATAAATTTTTTTTGCTCTGGAGTAGTATAAGAATACAAAGGATGCTGTTAAACAATGCAGTACAAGCATGTTTTGTCTGTAAATCGCGATAAAGTAGAGTATAAAGAAGAACAGTCACCGACACCGTTACTTGTACTACCGGAAGTAGATATTGTTATAAGCAATGTAACTGTGAAACGGTAATTGATTGGGGTAGTCAAATAAAGTGCATCTGGAATACTTTTACAAGGATAATTATATTGAAACAAACTGGGGAACTGAACGACATACCTATTTCTGCAATATTCAAATCTATTTAAATACAAAGAACAGGAGGTGAGAAAAGCGAAGAGATGGATAACATGTGTTTGGTGACTCTATGGACTAGTGGAGTTGTTCTAAATATCCCAAGCTCAGTCATGAAGAAATTCTCAAAGGCAATGATTTTGGAGCTCTAAACTGATCTTTCGAGGAATCAGACCTTATTAGTGGAACAACTGGGAGAGAGGAAAAAAAAAAAAACCCCAGGGTCCTACCACATGTGTGAGAGGGGGAACCTAACTTTAATAGTTAAGAAGGCGAAAACGAAAAAAAAATAAAACCATTTCCCAATGATTTTGGGTTTTGATTGAATAGAAAGAGTTAAAGTACTAAATTAATTTCTTGAGAAAGAAGACTACCGATGCAACAACTGAGAAACCAATAAGAAAATCGGGACCCAACCAAAGGTGTGAGAGGGGGGACTATCCTTAATAGTTGTGAAGCCGACATAACTGTCGAGATTTGGATATTACGATCTAAGAAAAGAGAGAGGAGTAGCGGATATATATTAACGTAAAATGAAATGGCTAACTAATTTACTTATTGTGGAGAGGAGCTATCATGTACATGTATGTGCCCGTAAATGTTGAGAACCATTAACGATCACATCCAGAGAGGGGACTGTAACTGCCCTATACCCTGGCCGAAAAATTTATGTAAAATAATTTACTTTACGGAGCAATTACCTACACTTTCAACTCAAGAGCTTTGTATCTAATAATGTATATAAATCGATGGATGCACATGTCAACATAACTGAGCGGTTTTCCCGGATTTGAAACCAATAAATTTGGTTAATTTATTACACTCGGGCGCTGGACAGTCGGGGTCATTATTTTTTCTTCCTAAAGGGTCCTACAACATGTGCGTACAAAATACAAAAGGCTTGAGATTTTCTAAAGTGTTTCATATTCGTGGGAACCAAAACTGTCCGTTCTAAGAACAATTATGAAGTGATAAAAAACAAATAGGAAAAAAAAGGAGAAACGCCTGAAGAAAGCAAACCAAGCAAAATAGACCAATAGCAAAACCCGAAACACGTTGGGCGTGGAGTTTGGCTTTGCAACGGGGGTTGGGGGTGGAAGGATTAGTCCTGAACTTGAAAGCTTGTATCGGTCAGTTCCGTACGCGGCGCGCGCGCAAATTAATATTCAAGCTCCGAAGACTTGAAGTAAGAATAATTAAGTCTTAAAGTGTGTGGGTGTGTGATTAAATTGTATAATATTAAATATGATATTTATTGTGACATCAAAATCAGTGAGTGGTTAAGAGCGAGTCTACAAGCTGAGATTAAAGCTAAGTATTTATGCTTGGTGCTGAGTTTTATAAAAGAAGTTCCCCATGTTTTCATGCAAATAAATGATTGAGTTATGAAAAGTTCACAAACAGAACATAACTTCGAGGAGTAAATTTACTCACTAATTAAATTTTATCCAGAATAATTGAAGAATTACCACGTTTACCTTTTGCTGATAAAGAATATTTTTTCGGGACATTTTATGGTGGAAATCTTTTATGGTTTTAACAAATAACGCATGAAAAGGTTTTATGTAATTTTTATTATTACCTAGCAATAATGCTTAATTTGATAACTCATCGAGGAATGCAACGCTGGTCCTGAGTTGACTAAAATAATGTTATCCAAGTACGAGTATATAACGAAAACTATGCAAAGTTGCAATTCATGGAAAAGAAAAGCTGAAAGAACACAAACGATTCCAGTTGATGAGAGGGGAGTGTGGTTAGGGAGCAGATTATGTCTGTTTTGCAGTTAGATACACCAATAGTGGCGGAAGTATTTTTTTTTATTTATTTTTGGGTTTCTTCCCACTGGATAGCGGATTTATTTTTTTTATTTATTTTTGTGTTTTATCCTATCCGTGTTCTAACCTGCGCTGGGTGGGGATTTTGTTGCTAATATTAATGAAAATTATGTGAAACTTGTCATGCATAATGTTTAAGGCGTAAATGCTTGCAAAACTAACATAAATTTGCTTCATTAGGCATTAAGAATTATTTATGTCATAAGGGTGCAAACAGCGTAGACTTTTGTCTAGACAAAAGGAGTAACCAGGCGATAAAAGATTTCCGTGTACTACTTGACTATTACTTCTGTAATGACCTAAAAGGACTACATAGATTTATTTGAATAAATCATTGCATTTTTTTTTATTTATGTTAAGGAAGGGGAATTCGAATTATAGAACCGGTAGCATTGTATTATACTTTTCAACAGGACTCCGAGCTGAGAGAGTAGTGAGTTCCCAACCCAGTCGACCGGGTGAGTTGCATGTTTCCTTATCGGTGCCTCTGCTACTCTGACTCCGAACTACCAAACTTCAATTAAAATGACCTTAAACGTGATAACCTTTCAGAGTGATTTATTAATTACAACCGAATGTTATTTAATTATTCATAAAAACATTTGTTAAAACCAACAATAAGTTAAACCTAGACGATCACAGATTAACATAATAAGATGGCCAAATTAATCACACATTTATTCGAAAAGTATTTAGGTTTATTTTAGAAATATTCATTTAAAATTCTTTGGACCCCCCTCGGGAAGTCACAGTAGCCACTAGTATTTATAGATATTACCTAGTTGTAAGCCAAAATTTGTGAGACTGTAATTTATTTATTATTTGAAAAAATAATGCCCCTCAGTTTCTTGCCTGTTCTTCTGAGTAGAGGTTTTTTGTCCGAACAAGGCGGTCGAGTCTATTTAAATAACTTTGACGTTCATAAGTGTATCTTTGATACCTAAATTGAATAAAAACATTTTGACTTTGACTTTGACTTTGACTTTGACTTTATGTATGTGGGTATGTATGTATGTGGTTTCTTTGGATCGCCCTACTGTTTAAACAGTTTTAGAGATTTCGGCATGTGAGGTGTCATTTGAATCGTCTTGATAGGGGAAGTGACAAAAGGTATAACAGCCGGGTTTTTTTAATTTTTTTTTTAGTAATTTATTAAAAGAAGAATGATAAATAATTTACTAAAACTTTTGGTAGAGTTTTAGAACACGAAAACTAGCACTTCGCAAGGTTTTTTTTTTATTTGCCCACACTCTTGCACGTTAAAGAATCGATAAAGGTTAATAACTTACCATCATAACACTCAAAGAATCACAAAATTTTTGAAGTTATTATAAAGTTACGACTCCACATTTTTGGTCCCCGCAAAAATCAAAGTTTTTTACAGTACACATTGTGTGTATACACAATTTTAAAAACATAACCCTCATTCTTGCGCAGTCGAGTAAAAATATATATGTTACTGGCAATCTATACAATCCGATATTCTATATGTACAATACTTAGGCAAAGCATAGGATTTATAACGTCTAGATAATGTATGAAATATTTTATAATTCATACTTTGCTCAAGTATTCTATACAGTGCCGAATGCACAGCCGGCAATGTGTGAAACAGACGAGAATGGGGAAAATTTGTATTGGAGAGGTTTTACAATCTATATAATTAAATATTGCCGGTGGACAAGCAGGTACTATATACAATCCCTGGGTAATGTACATTAATATTAATAAAAAAATTCATACACTGCATGGATTCTCCAGGTATTTTATACATTACCTAGGTGTTGTGTACAATACTTGAATTATACAGATTGCCGGTAACATATTTGTTTAAAAAAAACATCTGCACATAGTACATTATTAAAAATAGCATGTTTTACGAAATATCTTTAAATTTCTAAGCCTAAATTTCACTCCAATACAACAAAAGAAATCGATTTCTAAAGGTTTATTATCGATTGTTAGGCCAAGCTTTACCCTACCCTACCCTACTTTATGCATTTGTTTTCTGCCGCCTTGCCAGACGTACCATTTAAATCGTATTCATACGATTTTTTGTCCATTACTACTCTAGGTCATATTACACCACGCGAATATCAGCAAGCTAGCAAGCACGGTCGAACCCATTCGGTCGGTTCAATTAGACAGACTAACTTGCTTACTCTTATTGCACTACGCTAAATTTTAGTAAGACTGTTTTGATACTGCGTAGTTTAATACGTCTTTCACTGGGTACTCTCTAACTAGTCGGGTATAACTCTTTTTTTATCGAAAAATTTCATTTAACCGGTTCAAAATTATCCATCTAATTCCGAAATACGATGCTAGTTTACAAACATACGTAAATGCATATCATCACGTCTTTCCCCTGAAAGCGCTAACAGAGGTGTAATACAACACCCACACTTCGCCGGACGAGATTCAGTCCCAAATGTGAAAGAGAGCGAGCCTGCCGCAACACACCGGGATCCATTCATGTAGCAGATGACATACAATATTCACATAAATGTTTACATAATGAACAGATTGGTGCGTGCTTTCGGCTGAGTTTGAACCCGCTCCCTCTGGCTAGAGAGGTGGGGACTTTTCCAACTAGGCTATCATCGCTTCTAGTTTAGAAACAGGTATTTTATATGGTATCATAGACACATTAAAAAAAACCATTGGTTTAAGATTTATTTTACTTCGCAAGTGAAAAAAAAACTACGTACAAAATTTTTATTCACTTCCCCATACGAAATACGTTTTTTTTCCTGACCAGCTCTCAAAAACATCGGGCAACACTGGTTTGCTGCTCTGTCTGACCACTAAACCAAAGATTAAGTAATAAAGACACTAAACAGCCATTCCAGATAGTGCCAGTCCGTGTTAATTTGTTAAACCAAAACGAAATCAACTAAGTAATTAGAAAGGCAAGGCAAGAAAGATTTAATGAGTGGTTTTTATCTATAAAAAAATCTGTAAGTATTAAGTACCTTTTGAAACTTTATTTTACAAAGAATTTACAATACTTTTACTAAATGCCCATACATACAGTAGGTATACATCCATGGTAATATTTACACATACATACAAACTTGTTGTTGATAGTGATGTAACAAACTTTCAGTAACGATCAACAAACATTGCAAAATTGCACCAAAATTTGTTCCAAGAAAACATCGCATCCCTAGCGAAACTTCTTTACCCTATTTTCTGGATATAGAGAAACGTCCTACTAATATTATAAACGCGAAAGTTTGTAAGGATGGATGGATGGATGGATGGATGTTTGTTACTCTTTGACGCCAGAACGGCTGAACAGATCTGGATGAAATTTGACACAGAGATAGATTATAGTCTAGAATAGCACATAGGATACTTTTTAACCGCGGGTGAAACCGCGGGGCGCAGCTAGTATCCTCATATTTCCACTTTGCACATACGAATTTAACGGTTCAACACACCTTTAATAATAATAGTATGAATCTATGTAATTTGAAATAAATAAATTTAATTTAATTTAGATTTACTAACAATGATTAACTAGTGGCTCTGTGAGCTGTAGGCCTCGCGACTGACATTTGTCTTCGTCTACAGGTAGCACTCTTGAACCGATTCTCGTGAAATTTTGTGAGCAGGTTCGATTACTATATTAAAAATAAATAATTAATTATTAGTAAATACTATCACCGTCGTATATGAAATTGATTTAATAAAAACACCAAAATAATATTTATTTATGCACTATTTAATTGCACTCTTACGAAACACGTGTCCTAAATATAAAAATACTAGAATATACAACTTGAACATAGTTATCAATTTTCATGCCACCTAGAACTAACTTCACGATGTTGAATTTAGGTGTCGGTGTGCGCGCGCATCGTAAAAATTCACTCTCATCATTTCTCTATCGCGCCAAAAGAAGTATTACTTCAAAAATATATCCACCATTTTGAAAAAAAAGTCAAAAACTGCCTCAACTAACAAAATCTGTATAACTATCGAATTTGCAATTGATATTTGTTTACAAAGTTTCACGAGACTCAGATAAGAAATATGACCTGTAGAGAAAGACAAAGATCCGGACAGATATCTAGACAAAAATCCTCACGGAGATCCGGACAGGAACCGGGCATACAAAAGCATTTTTGTCGAAGCTGAAGCAAAGACGCTTCGCTCGCAATAAAGAGAAAGTCTCGGTCGCTAAAGGAGCAACTGTGCCAGCGCCCCAGGACCTCACTCTGGAATATCATGGAGTAGGGGTTGGTCGGGTAGGAGGAAAATCACAATTCACCCCAAGCGAGACCTCAGTGTAGGACCTATCTCGCCCATCTCTTGAATAAGATTAGAAACTTATAATTAATTAATTTGTTTGTTCTCAGAAACTCTTACGATACTAATTACTTAAGTACGTTAATGAATTAGCAGTAATATTTCAAGCGGCGCATTTTTGTTTTCTGTCAAGTACATAAAGGTAAATAAAATTTTCAAACTAATACCTAACCTTTCCTCTCTCTTTCCAGATCATGTTTACAAATAACTTTGGCTCCAGTATCCAAAAACCCTTAAAGCCCGAAAAAAAATCACTGGGACACTTGAACAGTTCCAGATGTTCTGAGGAAGATACAGATTTAATAAACTTATTTGGTGACTTCGACATATCAACACAAGCTGGTAAAGTTAAGGAAACCAAAATTGATGATTTACAAATAAAGGAGCTAGAAAAGTTTCTATCAAATGCTGGGTCCAGTAATCTTCAAAGGTCTTGTTTCACAACTGAACAAGAGAAAGAATTTCAGAACTTTTTTGATAAATACGAGTGTAAAGCAAAAGAAGACATACTTACAGATAAAAATGAAATTGAAAAAAACAAGGAAGCGGTTTTATCAACTTTATTTATGAATAATAGTAATTTAAAAGCTTCTAAGGTTTTAACCCCAAAGATAAATCAAGAACAAATCGAAGAATCTTTTGAGGATTTAATTGATGAAGTTTTATTGGAAAAAAATCTTATGAAACAACGTCTCCTTAACTCAACTAAGATACATTATTGTAATAATGAAAAAATTAATTTGAATAAAAGTAAACCTGCAAGCCCTTTGTATGATAGTAAAAACGGTCACACTATAAAAAGTGACATTATGGAACAAATCATACTAAATAATAACATTACTTTTTCATCTTCAAAAGTAAATGATAAAGATGACACTAACAATGTCTTATTAACAAAAAAAAAAATTCCCAAATACTCAAAAGCTGAAGTCAAAGAAATGGTATTTAAATACAACTTAACATATTTAGAAGCTATTAAGATGGACGAAAAAGCGTTCAAAAGAAGTATTCTTAAAAGTGAAGCAGAAAAGAGGCTTTTAACTCCTGGACCAACTTTACACAACAAATCTATTGTGCTTCCTCAAATAATGAAACGATTGGCTGATAGGAAAAAAATACAGGATGAACAAACAAACATAACAAGAAAACTAGTCTTGGATACAGGTTCATCTCATTGCAAGCTCGTAGAAGAAAATGCAATATCCGCTATATCAGACGACAACCCAAGCGGAAAAACAAATAATCTAACAGAAAAGGCAAATTTACAAAGCCGAGTGACTCAGTCAGCACTAGTTTCTGCATCGAATTCGGACAAAATCTTAACAAATTTTAACAAACTAAAGAATAACCAAGCACCTGTAACTTTTGGGTCGAAGAATAATCAATCTATTACAGCAAAGAACGCTGGTATTCATGCAAATTCCCGTTTTGTCCATATTGACAAATTAAAAGCTTTGAGAAAAGAGACTATTAGTGCAGAAGAGATTAAAGATCCCATGATGGTTGGTGGTAAAATTTTAAGACCTCCTCAGTCATTGATGACGGATTGCAACAAAACTAGATTTGTTGTTAATGCAACCAGTCAATTATTCAAAGATTTTGTTAATGGAAACTATTAAAAATAATCATTATGTGGCATTATATTTTATTTATACACTGGTCTATTGATCGTTTACTTTATTAATTGAGTAGTTTAAAAAACACTATGTAAGTACATTTACATTACACATTTGACATTATGACAACCGCCACTAAACTGAGTTGGAGCCGGGTTTTGGCAAATAAAGTATATTTTTCTTTATTTAATTTAATATAATTTTACACCGTGTGCGTGTTTTTTGCTATAATAATTAACTTGTTTATTAATTACTACCGCGAGGTGAGCTGTACACCTCGTGGCTGACGCCTGTCCTCCTCTACAGGTCACATTCTTCAATGGTCATCATAATTTGTCGTATATTTGTAGTCTCCTATATTGTATTTTATACGTCATCATGTATTATATTGTTTCATATTGCTATATATTAATTATGTAATTCAATAATGTATGTACCTAAGTACTTAAAGTGTGTTATGTAAACTTGAGACTTTACTGAACCTATATTGCACACATATTTTGATTTACAATCCAGATCTTATCTGTGTTTCTGGCGATCCATTAGGATCTATAACTAAGCTCTCTTAGATTGTAACTTGTTTTGTGTGTTAAATAAATAAATAAAAAATCGGTTCTCGTGAAATTTTGTTACGAGGCAGGCAGGTTTTGTGAAACTACTCAAAAAATTTCAAGAGAATCTGTTAAGAATTGCTACATGTAGAGGAAGACGGGCAAAAATTCAGACTGGATTCTAGACAGTATTCGGACATGCGAAAGGATTTTTGCCGAAACTGAAGCATAGATGCTTTGCTCGCTAAAACTCGCTCGGTCGAGAAATAATTTAATGATATAATTTAAACAATGTGGACAGTAGGCGCTGTTTACATTGTTTATATTATAAATAAACCCTTTATTACAGCGTTTTAATAGCTTTTAATGTTAAGTAGAAGACGTAACCAACTTATTTTAATTATATCAATCGGTATTAAATTTACAGATGTTTTGTATTTTTAGTGTTTCATTTTAAACCCTAGATGATGTCTACTATAATATTAATCTTTATATGTATCTCCAGAGAGAGAGAGAGAGAGAGTAAATTTAGACGGGACAACGAGATAGATAAATGTATTGGCGCTTCGCAGACCTGTAAACTGTAAAGACTCTTCTGTAAAGAAAGAATATCATACATGCATTAAAAACGTCATTTACAAACTTTTTATCTTAATTTTGTTACGCTATTTGGATGCACCCTTTTCTTTAACTTCCATGAATCTTTTACTGTTACCCGCCAGTTTATTCGCGTCTATTCAGAGAATAGTATTCAAAAACCTTCCTTGTGATATCCTGTAATTAATTATCAAATTTTGTCAAAATCCGTTCAGCCGTAAAAGGCTACAATAAGACAGAAAGAGTTACTTTCATTTTTTATTTAAAAAAAATTATGGAATTCGTTTCGAAATTGATGATCGATTGAAATG
Organism: Peribatodes rhomboidaria; assembly: GCA_911728515.1. Classification (NCBI taxonomy): domain Eukaryota; kingdom Metazoa; phylum Arthropoda; class Insecta; order Lepidoptera; family Geometridae; genus Peribatodes; species Peribatodes rhomboidaria. The sequence goes on along the minus strand of OU452196.1, from coordinate 4,877,824 downwards.
AGCATGCAAAAGTAAATGACATCACTATTGGGTTGTGCTAAAATCAGATATATAATTGGCATTGCTTAGTCTTCTTCCATCTCGCTTGTGCAAAACAAATTACTGCTTTTCTCTCTCTTTTCTAGGCTCACTATGGAACATTGTAAAGATGTAAATCGGTAACATAATATTAAACCAAACATAACCTGAAATTCCGAAATAATTTGAGTTTTTGTTTTGTTTGAATCAATTTGTTATTGTTGTGACTGTTGCAGTATACTGGATTTTCTTAGTGCTCTACTTTATGTCTTTATCTGATAAAAAATCCTAGATATGGAGCAAATAAACAGATTGGAAACGGAAATCGCCGATTTGCGTAGAATATTACAGGAAAAAGAAGCCGAACTTTATCGAATCAAGAATGAATGGATGTCGGTAAAGATATTTCATTATCTTCAGATATTTATTTAGCCTTAGAGAAAAATATAACGCTTGATATCCTTTGAAAAAAACCTATTGTTATAGTAGTAAACGGTCACTCATACAGTGCTCTGACGAATGAAAACTACAGAACAGACTTTTCTGTAGGCTCTCGGCGAGACACCTCGAAAGCGCCCGAAAAGCCTAAATATGAGGTTTCTAGATTAGACTAGATTTCTCGCTGTGAGTCTGTTGGGGGCTTACATTGAAACGTTATCTTGTAGAGCATAGTATCTATAGCACAATGTACGTATTAATTCCAATCCTTGGGTAAGTACCAGAGTTGATTACTTGAGCTGGTAATTCCCCTACAACTATGTTGGACGCACATTGAAGTCCCAAACATTCTATTCTGTTCACACTTTATTCTTATTTGAGAAGAGTCCGGCGACCTAACTAATTTCGACCTAGGCGACCTAGACTAACTTCGCATTGGCTTAAGGTATTCTATCGCCATTTCGTCTAGAAGAAGAAGACGAGTGAAGACAGCGAGTAATGATACCTGACGAGCCTCTAAACTTACCTACAGAGTGACAAAGTGCAATTTCATTTTTTTTTTTATGACTTTTGTACTACCGTAATCATTCTTAAGTAACTAAGAATTTCCCTTGTATTATTGATTCATTTAACAGCTAATGATGTAGACAACCTCCCTATGTAATGGAATTTTTGATTTGCTTTGTCTACCTATTGAATAAATCAGTCAAAAGTGACCCCTTAAAATGCGGATATTTTTCATAGCTCTATTTTCGCTTGAGAACGTTTTTAAAAAAAAAGAAGAACATAGGGGCGAATATATTGTTAATTTAATTGTACATGCTAAATTTCATCATAATCTGACAAACGGTTTTCAAGAAATTTCAGTAGTGCGTTTGTATGGAAATTTCAGAACGTCGCGGCCCTCTTAAGGGTGATAAGTCCTGCTCTGACGTCCCACTTGGGGTGTTTTGTGCATTTCGCCCTGCCAGCACCTACCCAAGCCAATTCAACTCCTTAAGGGTCCCGCAATGCTCTGAATTTTCCATACAAACGCGCTTGTTAAATTTCTTGGAAACCATTAGTCAGATTATGATGAAATTTGGCATGTAAAATTAAATTAATTATATCTACGCCCCTATTTTCTTGTTTTTTATTTAAAAACTTCCTCAAGAGCAATTAGAGCTATGAAAAATAACGGCGTTGGAAAGGGGTCACTTTTGACAGATTTATTTAATAGATAGACAAAGCAAATCGAAAATCGTTTTACATAAGAAGATTGCATACATCATTATCTTTTAAATAAACGCATAAAACAAGGGAAATGTTTAGTTATTTCTGAATTATTACAGGAATGCAAAAGTCATAAAAAATGAATAAAATTGCACTTTGTCACTCTGTAGATAAATTTAAAGCCTCATCAGTATCTTTAAAAACAACGAAAGAGTGGTCTCTCCTAACACAGGTTTTCCAAACTTAACAGGAGAGACCAACCCCTGTAATTTACCAATTTTAGAAATAAATAAATTTTGAATTTTTGAATTTTGAATTTTTTTACATGGTCTCTTCGCTCGTCGCCTTCTTCTAGACGGAATGGCAATAGAAAACCTTTGGCCAATGCGAAGTTAGTCGAAAGCGGTCACCGGACTCTTAAAATACCTGAGTGAGGCTCTGGGGCCTGGCATAGTTGCCTCAGTGGCATAGATATGTTCATACCTACTTCTTAGAAACCTTAGCATTGTGAGGTCAAGATTATTCAACACTAGCTAATCAGCCTGCGCTTTGCTTGTGTTTCATAGCCTGTAGCACTGAATTACTATGTATCTTATATTAACATACATATTGTCAAGTCTCCCTCGAGGGGGCTGGCAGAGGTGTAATGCAACACTTATGTTTCGTCAGACAATATTCAGTCTCAAATGTGACAGGGGTGAGCCTGTCATCATACACTGGGCTCCAGTCATATGACTGGAGCCCTGTTTTTTTTGTGACAAAAAAAACTAATCATAGTATCATAATATTGTAATGTCATTAGAACTCTATGTGTGCTTAAGTTTCACAATTATCGCTTTAGTAGAAATTGAAAAGCTGAAAAAAGGCAAAGACAATCATAAACAATAAAGACTGTAACAAATACACAGGGTCAAGCGCCACTTAAACCATTTGGAAACCCAAATAAGGCCCTAAGGACACTACATTTCTAAATCTAAACAAGCTAACAATTGAGTAACATTATTGAAAGAAAAACTTAAAACCCAACTGCAAAATGCTGTACTCTGTCACTTCTACTATCAATTTTTTTTTTTATTTTTTTTATTTATTTATTTATTTATTGATAGGAAAACAAACAGCTGTTAACAATAAACAAAGTACACAATGAAATAAAACAAATAAGCCTAGATAGTTTTCACTAATAAGTAAGGTGTTACATAAGTAGCGAAACAACAAGAAAGGAAATAAACTAGATACAAACATAAATAGTAGAAAAACCTACATAAAACCCTAAGTAAAGGACTGTAACATAAAGCTGTACCATATCAATTTATAAAAAAAATAATAGAAACAATTATAAAAAGTATAGAACAAATATTTATTGCACAAAATATTTGGAAAATATGTAATTGTGTCTCATATTAAATAAGTCAGTGTTCTCGGAATAGTTAACATTAAAATTGTAACATATACGTATAAAATATGAATTATGTCTATAGTTGGTCACGCACTGGTAATTCAAATGACACCTCACATGTTGAAATACACCAAGCTGTTTAGGCTGTAGGGTGTGCCAAAGAACCCTCATACTTTAGATACATACACTCAAAAACAACCCTCCTTGCGCAGTCTGGTAAAAATATACCTCTCTTTACTATTGCTGCATATTTTACAAAGACATTAACACTTTTAGCTAGTTTAGATTTTAGCAATTTACCTCCTTAGCAATAAGCTTTGTACAGCCTCGGAATAGGTTTGTTTCTTTGTTTAGCGGAGCGGTTTTCACACCCTTATCTTTTTTTTTATCCTTCATGGATATCACTAAGAGCCCCGGTGCGGGCACGGGGTGGTTATGTGAAAATCCCGCCACTGACGGCCTACCCACTAAAACACAAGAGTGTTCCACCTCGGCGCAAAATGTCAGGGCTTCGGGGCCGCTTTCGCACTCTTCAGCGGCCCCGACAGCGCCAGCCTTTTCGACCCTTCTCCTAACTCCAACCTGCAGCCTAGGTGCTCCCAGATTTAGTTTAGGTTAGTCGGGAAGCCAGAGCCTCAGAATAGGTATTATATTCTGTCTTTTTCTTTCTTGTAAATTTTTCAACTCATACTCATACTCATACTCATTTATTTATACGATTAGTATACGTCAAAGGCTAAAAATCAATTAATTTACAATCGTAGTAATAAAAAAGAAAAATTGAATTCATATAGTCAATGTCATAAAATAATATTTTAGGTATCTTAGGATATCATTTTTCGTATTAAGAATTCTTTTTCAATGTCATAGAACGCTTGACTAATCAGCCAGCTTTTCAGTTTGGTCTTAAATAAAGTTAGGTTGGAAGCATCAATAATGTCTACGGGAAGTCTATTGTAAATACTAGTGCCCATGATATGAGTCAATTTAGTGGATTTCGCAAGTGTTCGCTTTAAAGTCAACTCAATCGAAAAAGACAAAAGACTGAACCTATTCCGAGGCTGAACGATGTTTGTTGCTAAGTCTTATGAGTAGGGGCTTACTAAACAACTGATTAAAGTTTCAGGGTCAAGGAATTATAACAACAACTGATTATACGGACCAACAATACCAATGTGAAAATGGCAAGGCAAGAACTCAAATCAGTGATAAACTGCAGAAGTGGGCGATAGAAAGGTAACTTACACAGAACTAGCTGAGCCCCGTGGTTTCACCTGCGGTCCCAAAAGAACTGTTAACTTTTTCGGGATAAAAAGTACCCTATGTCCTTTTCTGTATTCCAGACAATGTGTATGCAAAATTTCATGCTGATCGATTGAGTAGTGATGGCGTGAAAGCGTTACAAACAAACAAACAAACTCACTTTCACTAATATAATATTATTAGTTAGGATTAGGATAATGCCAGATTTGTGAAATGCGACATGTAGAGGGAAACTAGAGACTATTTAGTCGGAGAATTTCGCTTTTAAAATTCGGAAATTAACGCCGGGAATTAATTCCCGAAGGGGCTGGCAGACATGTACAACACCCACACTTCGCCGGACGACATTTAGTCCCAAATGTGACAGGGGGTGAGCCTGTCGCCATACACCGGGCTCCAGTCATGTAGCAGATGACATACAATACGCACATATGTTCACACAATGACCAAATTGGTGCGTGCCGTCGGCTGGGTTCGAACCCGCTCCCTCTGGCTTGACAGGCGGACCTTCTCCCAACTAGGCTACCATCGTAATCATTATTGTGTAATGTGTTGTATAATAACTCGTTTTGTTTTGTTCTAGATACAGCCGACAGATTCTTCTCCCGAACATAGGCGTGAAGGGGCAGGAGAAGCTGTGTGCCGCGAGGGTGCTGGTGGTCGGGGCTGGAGGGCTGGGCTGCCCCGCTGCTGTCTACCTAGCTGGTGCTGGTGTCGGTTAGTGTCTTCGCGTTGTTGGCTCACCACCCTTCACCACACTTTAGAGCGTTTAACCGGCGTTATTATATAACAGGGCTCACTGAGGGAAAATTCAAATCACATGTAAAAACTACATTAACCCTTAATTTGGCAGAGATTTATTTTTTATTTTGTAAACAAAAAAACATATTCTACCTATTTATTTCTTCGTTAAGAAGTCGGAAAAAATAAAAAATAAATTATAAATCTTCTAAATTCGCGAAAATCGTATGTATCCTATAATGCACATTGCCAAATACTGAGGGAAGTATTGGTTTTTCTAACTGTATCCTAAAAGACACATTGCCAAAATAGGGTATTGAAATAAATAATCGAAAAATGCTATAATTTTTATTTTTTAATAAGAAACATATAAAAACAGTGCCTGTTTCTCGTAAGGCAAACCCGAACCTTACATTTAACACAGCTAATGGTGCCTTGCCCAGTTTTGCACATATGGCAACGACCTTTTTTTTCACAAACAGGCAAATGACCTTTCCCGGTAATTTTTATCGTACCTGAGGTCGTCTATCGGTCTTGCCACTGTTGGCCTCTTTATTGTTTGGCTGGTCTCTGGCATTGGCACCTCATTACGATCCACCGTTTTTTTCTCTCTCTAAAAAATCTGACAGCTTCTCTCTCAAAAATCTGACAACGAAATTCTTTGAGGGGTATAGACTTCATGGCTTTTTGCACACAATGCCTCCGATACAGAATCCAGCCTTTGTTTTTATAAAAGTCCACGATTTGAGCAAAAATACCCAGGTAACACCTCCCTCCTCCCTCTTTTTGAGTTGAAGTCACAGCTGGAGCTAGAGAGATAGTTTCGTCTTCGGAGGTGTCGCTATCGAGCAAATTTAATCTCTCGTAGGAAGAATCCAGGGTAGGTGGAGTAGAGCTAAGATAACAGTTATCTGGCGGTGACGAAAATTCTTCATCATCACCTGATGGGGCACTGTCATCCGACGGGGCATCTCTTTCTGGTACTAATGCTAATATGCGGTTAGCTCTAGAGCTAACCGCACGCTAAAGCAACACGCTAAAGCAACTACGGACAACAAAAAAACCACATGCAACCAAAAACCAAACCCAAGCGAAAATAAAATCAGCACTCGTGAACAACGCTCATAAGGTACAGGCACATTATTAAAAAAAAAACGAAAACATATGCTAAATGAAAAAAGTGATGAAAGCCTCGTTGGAAGGCCTGCCTTTTCAAGCCAGAGGGAGCGGGTTCGAACCCAACAGACCCCACCACTTTGTTCATTGTGTGAACATATGTGCGCATTGCATGTATGTCATCTGCTACATGACTGGAGTCTGGTGTATGACGACAGGCTCGCCCCCTGTCACATTTGGGACTGAATATCGTCCGGAGAAGTGTGAGTGTTCTATTACACCTCTGCCAGCCCCCTCGGGAGAAAGGCGTGACGATATGTTATATGAATAAATACACATGAGACATACAGAACCCTAAATGACAAGCAAAACGACACACACTTGACCTCACTTTGAGTATCAACACCAAGCAAAAATTTGAAATAATATTTTATAAGCCTTTGGCAATGTATCTTTTTAGATACGAATTCAAAATACAGTAAATTTCCGGGGTTTTGGCAACGTGTCCAAAAGGATACAATAAGATTAAAAAGCATGTCACCGGTTGGTAAATACTTTTTCATGCTAGATTTTTATCAATCCAGCTAGTTTGTTTTAATATACTAAGGATTTAACAAAAAAACCGTTACCGAAACTAATAAAAATAGGTGAAATCAATCAAACCTACTGCTCTGTTGTGGACGTAACGCGGTATCTCAGCTGACTGATGTAATTAGGGATGGGTAATAATCGAAAATGCAGTCGATAATTGTTTTATAGCGATGTGAAATATATTCCCTCACATATAGAATTGATCGATTTTAAATAAAAATGTTATTCAAATCTGTAGATTTTTTTAAAAGTATTGTATCCAAATGTACACAAAATCAAATTAAGGGTTAATGAAAAGAGGGTATTATAAGGTTAAGAATTATTTAGGAGATAAAGATGTCTGGAGCCTTCCACTTCCGCCAAGTAGCCACTAGTATTTATAGATATTACCTAGTTGTAAGCCATAATTTGTGAGACTGTAATTTATTTATTATTTGAAAAAATAATGCCCCTCAGTTTCTTGCCTGTTCTTCTGAGTAGAGGCTCTTTATCCGAACAAGGCGGTCGAGTCTATTTAAATAACTTTGACGTTCATAGGTGTATCTTTGATACCTAAATTGAATAAATACATTTTGACTTTGACTTTGACTTAGGTTTACACAGCCTACACGCCCTACACTGCCCTACAGCCTAAACAGCTTGATGTATTTCGAAATGTGAGTTGTCATTCGAACCGTCTTGATAGTGGAAGTGACATAGAGTACAACATTTTTGCAGCCGAGTTTTTTGTTTTTCTTTTTAATAATGGTACTTGTAACTGTACATACTTAACGCCTGCGCCTGCGCGTACTTAATTGAGCCGTGTGGTCACGACGCGATCTTTTCGAATTGCGAATCTGTGTAAGTGTATAATCACGGCCGCCATGACAAAAACCCCGCCAACCCCACAGTTGGCGGGGTTTTCAATTTAACCAACAAGCTGATGGGGGCTGAGCTAACCACGTCTGTAGGAGTGTACTCTATTCTGATTCCCTACACGTGGTCCCCGGGTAGTGCTAACCGGGTAGAAAACTCTGGTGGGAGGCTTCGGCCGTGGCTAGTTACCACCCACCGGACCAAGCCATGCCGTGAAATGACCTAGTCGTGTTTCGGGATGTAGTCCGGTGTAACCGCTTCGAATACGGGTCTGAGCAGTAGCGCACTTGTAGCGCCTCACTCAACTACCGTCTTTGTACTTCTTCACTCTAAAACTTCAAGGCTAGAGTGAATAAGTACCTTATAGGTCGTCGTGCTCCATCTTAGACCACAACGTCGCTTAACATCAGGCGAGTTGGTGGTCAAACGCCGACCTATTATCCATAAAAAAAAAAGCTTTTCAAGCTAGTTCAAGCCTTGCCGAAGCAAATCATATCTGGGCAATATCTCAGAGCTACAGTTAGTAAAGAGGTAAGATCTCTTTCACAATGTCAATGACCGATTTTATCTAAAAATCAACAGTGCTATACTCACTCTTTTAAAAAATGGCAGACAATGATTCTCTGTATTCCAATTTTGTCACATGACGTCTTACATATTTATAACTCGTCAAATAATATATATTATCAAGAAACAATGCACGACTGTGTTGGATTGACGAGATAGTGTCTGACGTTACCTGTTAATAGGGAAATCCCCGTTTTCGTGTAGGGCGTAGAAAAAGAAATACCGGTTGATTTCTTTATGGTGTTGTGTAAGTGTCAAATTAAATAAATAATATTTTGGGACATTTTTGCACACACGTCCCCCAAACCCCCAACTAAGCAAAGCTTGTACAAGCTTGTGCTTGTACTTTATGGCTGCCAGAGACTGATATACATATATACTTTTAATTACATACTTAGATAGATATTAACACCCAGATATAGAACAAACACAAATGTTTGTCACATGAATGTTTGTTCTTGGTGGAAATCGAAGTTACGCCCCCTAGCACAGAAGGCAGGTTCACTACCAACTGAGCCACCGAAGCAGTCAAATTGACGTTCACTTGTAGTTGTTTTATTTTGTTTAATTTCAACCTCTCCATCATCATACACGAGAATACTTGCTTAGTAGAGAGCGTGGAGCGCGGGCGGGTGGGGATCTGCGAGTGGCTCGTGCGTCTGTGAATGGATATCAAAGAGACCGACAGCACAAGCGGCGAGAACCTTCATATTGGCCAGCTCCAAAGAAAAGGATACTCCTCTATTTCCAAAACTGTGTTTCAATATTTATTTCCTTTTACCGGCCTATTTCTTTTTGACCTTTCATAGTCGGTTTCGTAAACAGCCGAAAGGAATTATGACAAACTAACTGCGCCCCGCCGTTAAAAAGTATCCTATGTGCTATTCTAGACTATAATCTATCTCTGTGCCAAATTTCATCCAGATCTGTTCAGCCGTTCTGGCGTGAAAGTGTAACAGACATCCATCTATTCTTACAAACTTTCGCGTTTATAATATTAGTAGGAGTAGGATAGGATACTGCATCGAAACCACTAACGAACAAGTATTGAAAAAGCTTCCATCGAAACCCTAGTACTTAACTGTATATAGTTTTGAAACTCCGGTTTCGTAGCTGGCCGAAGCGGATAGTGCTACGAATTCATTGAAATTCCGTCCACGTATGATTAAAACTTCCGATAGGTATTTTTAAATCGATTTATTATTCTTTTATTTTTACCCGAATGCGCAGAAAGGAAGGTTATGTTTTTCGAGTGTATGTATGTATAAATGTTTGAGGTTTCTTTGGCGCGCCCTAAAGCCTAAACAGCTCGATGTATTTCGACATGTGAGGTGTCATTTGAATCGTCTTGATAGTGGAAGTGACATAGGGTACAACATTTTGCAGTCGGGTTTTTGTTGTTCTTTTAATATTGTTACTTGTTAAATAAAAAAATCTATTCCATAGTCTTCTGCTTTGTTAACCTATTACTATTTTTCAAGACGTTAAAGGAAGTCAACCGGTATAGACTAAAACCCTCTTGGACTAGTATATTCGAACGCGCTCCTGATCATACCTGCCCTTACTTTCCGCTCGGTACTTTCCCCATTCGCGCACTCGCCTGTCGAAGTTTTGCTTTTAACCGACTACCAAAATGGAGGATGTTCTCAATTCGACTGTGTTTTTCTAGGGTTTCGTAGGTACCCAAAGGGTAAAACGGGACCCTATTACTAAGCCTCCGCTTTCCGTCCGTCTGTCAGCATGTTGTATCATTGTATCTTATGAACCGTGATAGTTAGATAGTTGAATTTTTACAGATAATGTATTTCTGTTTTCGCTATAACAACAAATACTAAAAAACACGATGAAATAAATATTTAAGGGTCCTTCGATACCTATTTGAATAAAGACATTTTGACTTTGACTTTCAATTTGTTTGTTTGTCCACAGGTGAGATCGGTATAGTGGACTACGATACAGTGGACTTAACCAACATACATCGCCAGTTTCTTCACGAAGAACGGGACCAGTTCATCAGCAAGGCGGAGTCTGCCGCAGCCAAGCTCAGAAGGTAACTCAAAGTCAAAGTCAAAATCTTTATTTGCATGTTAGTGGTACGAGTACATGGTTTAAGTATTACGTCAATCCATTAAGAGTCCGCGACGCTCTGAATTTTCCATACAAACGCGCTTGTAAAATTTCTTGGAAACCATTTGTGAGATTATGATGAAATTTGGCTTGTACAATTAAATTAATTATATCTACGCCCCTATGTTCTTGTTTGTTTAAAAAAAACATTCTCGAGATCAAATAGAGCTATGAAAAATAACGGCATTTGAAAGGGGTCACTTTCGACAGATTTATTCAATAGATCTATAGACGAAGCAAATTAAAAATCCCTTTACATAGGGAGGTTGTCTACATCATTAGCTTTTAAGTGAATCCATAATACAAGGGACATTCTTAGTTATTTAGTAATTTTTAGAGAAGTGCAAAAGTCATTAAAAAAAAAATCCACTTTGTCACTCTGTAGATAACTTTCAAGAATTATCTACTTAGATCATTATAATTTAAATTTCTCAATCAATTTATATTTGAGGCTAAAAATCATAAATAAAACCATATTATCAAATATAATAATATATTTTGGGGGCTGAAACCTACCCACGTCCGTAGGAGTGTACTCTATTCTGATTCCCTACACGTGGTCCCCGGGTAGTGCTAACCGGGTAGGAAGCTCTGGTGGGAGGCTTCGGCCGTGGCTAGTTACCACCCACCGGACCAAGCCATGCCGTGAAATGACCTAGTCGTGTTTCGGGATGTAGTCCGAAGAGTACACTCCTACGGACGTGTCTTATATAACATACTAGATGAGCCCCGCGGTGTCACCCGTGGTTAAAAAATATCTTATGTACTATTCTAGACTATAATCTATCTCTGTGCCAAATTTCTTCCAAATCTGTTCAGCCGTTCTGGCGTGAAAGAGTAATAAACATCCATCCATCCATCCATTCTTACATATTTTTGCGTTTATAATATTAGTAGGGTTTAAAAAGTGTCTAGCAACTGAGTCGAAAAAAAGAAAACTATATACCTATCGGACCTGCTCATAAAATTTTACGAGAATCGGTTGAAAAATGAGACATGTATAGGAGAACAACCGGACCGCCAGACGCCGGACGCTAGACCTACAAAACTATTTTAGCTGAATCTGAAACAGTAAAACTTCGCTCGCGCTTGACGCTCACTCGGTCAACTAATTTCTCTCTCCTTCCAGCCTCAACTCTCACATAAAGGTCACGCCATACAACATGCAGCTGGACTCTTCTAATGCGTTGCGCGTTGCGTCAGAATACGATATTGTATTGGATTGCACTGACAACGTACCCTCTCGATACCTGCTCAACGATACCTGCGTTATTGCCAAAGTAAGAAAGTTTTAATAGTTTGCATGGTTTGATACTAGATGGCGCTGTTTTAAATTCTCAAAATGAATACGAGAAAACCTTAACCTTCGTCTGAATACGACATTGAATTGGATTGCACTGACAACCTGCCCTCTTGATACCTGCTCAACGATACCTGCGTTATTGCCAAAATGTTAATCGTTTGCATGGTTTGATACTATCCAGTATCAAACCATGCAAACGATGTAATTTGTAACAGCGCCATCCGGCGCTGTTACAAATTACAGAAAATTACTGGCTCAGTGGCTCAGTTGGTAGTGAACCTGCCTTCTGAGATTGGGGGCGTGGGTTCGATTCCCACCTAGGGCAAACATTACTTGTGATTGACATTTGTATTTGTTCTGTGTCTGGGTGATAATAGGATAATACATTATTATGTATTTTAAAAAAAATAGATTTATGTATGTATATCAGTCTCTGGCGGCCATAGTACAAGTTTTGCTTAGTTCGCGGTCAGGCGACCGTGTGCGAAAATGTCCCGAATGTATTATTATCTATTTATTATTATTTGTATCCTATAAAATCCACTTGGTATCTTCTTAACAATGCCTGTGTGACTGTTCGTTTGCTTGCTTTGCTTAATTTTAGCAAGTGATGAGATTTTGCCAACAATGTCAAAAAGTTTGCTCGGTTTGAAACTAGATGGCGCTATTTTAAATTTTCAACTTTTTACAGGTGCCACTCATATCTGGCAGCGCGTTGAAAATGGAGGGACAACTGACCGTCTATGGATATAGAGCTAGCAAAAACCCTAATGAGAAGGTATGTTTGTAGGAGAAGACTGAGACCACACGGACGTAAGTTACGAGTGCAATTTTGGTCGAGTATTTTGCCCTTGGTAGAAATTTGGTTTAGTAGCCATACGGGCATATTTTTTTCTGCCGTGAGTCGCTTACTGACTCATTTTTCGCTACCGTGTAAGGTTAAGGCGGGAGCTCCGCTATTTTCATAATTAATTATGAAACACTATGTAATGTGTTCAAAATCAAAAATGTAGTCAAAAATAGTATTACATATTAGCAAATTTTACTATCTTATATCTCTCAATCTACTACTATCTTATAAATGTTACCTATTATATGAATGGGCTGATATTGTATGAATCTCTATTTCCCTTGGTCATCGGATCACGCGTGAACGAATGGAACATTTGCGTTAACCATTTTTGAAATGAAACTTCTAACGCGACTTCCAACAAGGTGGCGCTAAACGTTTAACGCTCCTGGGGAGGAGGAATGAAAGAGACAGAGCGAGAGTGAATGCGAGGCACTCGAACGCATGCGCGTAGTATACTGTTACAGGCCAGCGCGAGCGTTAGCAACGAGTAGCGTCCGATATTGCAACGCAAGAGGGAGAGAGAGAGAAAGATACACAGAAGTTTCACTTCTTCCGCGCGGAGGGACTCAACGCACTATTTTTTTTTTTTGTTGTATTTTTTACTGTCAGGAGAATGTTCTTTTATAGAAGAAAACTAAGAAAGTTGAACGGACTATATTTAAAGTTAAGACAGGACGTCTGTTGGGTCAGCTAGTAACACGTAAACGACACCTGTTCGCTCGCCAAAAACTTCGAGCAGGGAATCTCCTATTCAGAGATTTGAGATTTTCTCACCTTTTTTCGTCCTTGTTGCTCTCGTTTGAAACGTCATAGGTGTGAGAGTGACCAAGATAAAATCTCATCTCATCTCACGCATAGCAAAAATACCCTCCAGGGGGGCACTTTCACACACGGTCAGCTGACACCAAACTAAGCAAAGCTTGTACTATGGCTGCCAGGGACTGAAATACATATATATTTTTTAAATACATACTCAAATAGATATTAACACCCAGACAGAACAAGCACCAATGTTCATCACATGAATGTTTGCTCTAGGTGGGAATCGAACCCACGCCCCACGCTCAGAAGGCAGGTTCACTACCAACTGAGCCACTGAGGCAGTCAATATGTTGTACTTTCCAGGAGCCCCAATACGTAGGTCCATGCTACCGCTGCTTGTTTCCCTCTCCGCCGCCCGCCGCTGCTGTGGGCAGCTGTTCGGCCAATGGCGTCGCTGGACCAGTGCCCGGGGCTATAGGTGAGTGCACGAACGCAGCGAAGGCTCTAACCTACTTTCAGTAGCTGTGCTTAACAAGTAGCATAAAAGAACAAAAATAACAAAGTTAAAATTTTGAAGAAAAAAAAACTTACGACGGTTAAAAAGTAATTCAATGAAAAATACAATATGTGCATATCAATTTACTCAGATCAACCTAGAGCATAGGATGGCGCACGGCGTATGATTTAGGTGAAGACAAAAACTATCCAAAAACTACGCTACTGTCGTATGAGTAAACAACACGTACACATTGACGCAAAAAAACTACGCTACTCACGTGGTCATATTATGTCTTATTATGTGAATTGGTTTATGGTATAATTTCGAATACATAAATAAACATAGTGTATTATAAAAGTGTGGCCAGGACTACATTTTGAGGTTCTTTTAAAAACTGTGCGGTTTTTTACAAGTCTATTTTGAAAAAGCCATAACATTGAACTCTTACAAATATGTGCAGTTTTAGAATATTAAATCTACTAAGGTTGTAAATTGTAACGGAAATGGCTAACATAGAGTTTAGGAATTAATATTAGTGTCCGTGCAATTGTAAATGTTTTTCATGGCAACATTACCACGCACACACATTGAAAAAGAAGTGGCTTCAGCGAGATATAACGTAGTGTTCCATCTTATCCTATAGGTTTATCTGAGAAATCAATAAAAAATAACGCGCCGCTTACCAAATGCGTCAGACAACATCACAAAATAGTACGTAGTACCAAAATAACAACTGACAACTAAAATTAAAACTCCGCTCAAAACCAGCCCGTATTTTTTTTTATGTTGGACTCTGATCTCTTTGGTAACGGATTATTATTCATAATTAGATAATTAGTTACAGTAAATCACGAGGAGGGTTAATGGATACTATTTTCTGAATAAACGCCAACGAAATTGTGGGCAACAGCTGGTACTCATATAAGTGTGTGTACATACAGAATACTTTATTGTGACAATGTACATATAAGAGGAAGACAAATATTAAACACACAAAATAGAAATACAAGCACATTGTCACAGAACCGGCCCCAACTCAGCGTGTTGCTGATTGTACACAACCAGCGCTGGTTTTCTGTTGGGCCTTCAAGTGACGTCACGCACGAAATGTGTGCGCATACATACATACACGTCTTGCATACATACAAGTTTGCTAGTATGCAGTCATGCCCTTCAATTAAACAGGGTTATAGATACCTAACCAAAAACCTCTTAAGAGTTCATTGTGCTCAGCAATATGAACAACTTTTACTACTTTTTTAGCACGAAGCGCTTTGGTTCCTCATTTCTCATACGGACCGCTAGAGTGTGGAATACTCTCCCAGAGTTTGTGTTCCCTGACACTTATAATCTGGGTGTGTTCAAGTCTCGAGTGAATCGGTTTCTTCTAGGCAAGCGTGCTCCATCGTAGGCCGCATCACTGCTTATCATCAGGCATGTTGGCGGCCAAACGCAAGCCTATTAGGTAATAAAAAAAAAAAAAAAAAAAAACTGGGGCGAACCCCGAAATGTAAAACGTGTCAATTTAAAGCAGTTCTTGAACAATTTAAAAACAATTGGTTAGTAGAATTGGGGAGCAAGTTTTATGATGTCAAGAAGGTTAGACGATTCTACAAAAATGCAATGATATTGCCTGCTATTAGACAAAGCGGAGAGCGAAGCACATTTCCTATGGAGAAAGAAAACGTTAAGAGTGACATATGTACAAGGAGTACCTTGTTTCTACCGAGCCATCGTATGCGCCTTTGCAAGTGCATTCCTTCGTGGTTTTTGCAGCACCTAATAGTTCCGTATATAATAAATAAGTAATAAATTCGGGACATTTTCACACACGACCGCCTGATCCCAAACTAAGCAAAACTTATACTATGGCTGCGCTTGACTTTGACTTCTCAGGTGATTGAACTTTTTGTATGGAACAGCTGTTTTTTTTTCGTGATTTCGTGGTTCGCCCCAAAGTAAAAGTTGTTCATATTGATGAGTACAATGAACCCTTAAGAGGTTTTTGGTGAGTTACCTATTAACCTTGTATAACAGGGTTTTTGTAACATGTTTTATTTTATTTTATTTGGTTAAGGTACAGTCACAGACAAAAAGTTAATTAAATACATCAAAAATACACATCAAAAGGAAGCTCTTTAAACTTTAAGTCCACTTACGACTATACACAACTTACAATTTAAAACTTGACACATTCAAAGAAAAATACATTAAAATGGATTATAAAATTTACAAAAAGAGAGACAATTATTATCAAAAACATTTAGAATAATAAAATTTTGAACTTAAATTAATTTTAGACTCTAGCTACTAAGTACTTTGTTTAACATAGATTTAAAAGATCCATATGAATGCGAAAAAATGTCTTTGTCTTTGCAAACACCTTGAGGAGATTCTTCAGGGAAACGTAGGCCATTGTAAGTGTTGCACATCCTGTTTAAGGGACTATACTTCGAGACGTTGTTACGAGCGAGTGGAATGAGAAATTACTGTTCCTTGCGCACTTGACGAGATGGGACTTTAAAATCAACTTTTTGAAGCAACTCACTACCAAAGCTGCCATTAACAATTTTATGTAGAATGCACAGATCTGTAATAGTCCTTCGATTCTCTAGACTATTTAGCTGAAACTTAACCAACCTTTCAGAGCGATGTATGTATAGTTGTATTGTATGTGTGTTATTTAAGGTGCCTTGCAAGCGTTGGAAGCTATAAAGTACATCGTGGGGGCTACACACGATCAGTTGCTGGTTGAGAGACTGCTGCTGTTTGATGGAGACGACATGACGTTCAGAACTGGTGAGGTATTTTTGACATAAGCATAATGTCGGTCTAAGTTTTTTAAAGTTGTCTGGAAGGAATCGCTTTAGACGATAAGCCCGGCTTGGACTGCCAAAGCAAGCAAGTCTGTATTGGCCGTGGCTAGCCTTGATGTCAGGGTTTCTAGGCTGCCCGATGGCTGATTGAATGCTGAATTCTTATACAAGTATTTTTGGTGTACGCAATCTCGATGTATACTTCGAACTGAGTCCTCCTATATCTTCATAACTTCCCGTCCGATTTCGCTCATATTCAAACTTTAAATTGGTATTTGCATGAACTACTTGCCTGCAAAATTGCACGAAGATCGAATCAACGATACTAAAGTTATCTTCGGACAAACAAATGCAGAGCGAGGTCTCAGAGTGTACTGGTCATCCCAGTACACTCTGAGACCTCGCTTTCCTCTGTCGGGTTATGTTTTTCGAGTGTATCTCGTATGTATAAGTATGTATGTATGAATAGAATAGAATAGAATAGAATAGAATAGAAAAGTTTATTGTCATAAAGTCACACTCATAATAATTTATTACAATGTATTAGGAATGCTCCTGTTATGCACTCGTCATTTTACATACATTTGTTTTTATTTCTAATTTTTTTTTTATGTATGAATGAATGTACGTACGTATGTATGTATGTAAGCAATATTTTTTAATTTATTTTTTTATTAAAATTCGGGACATTGTCACACACGGTCGCCTGACCCCAAACTAAGCCAAGGTTGTACTATGGCTGCCAGATACTGATACATACATATTTTTAAAAACATACTTAAATAGATATTAACATCCAGACATAGAACAAACACAAATGATCATATCAATGTTTGTCCTAGGTGGAAATTGAACCTACGCTCCCAAGCTCAGAAGGCAGGCTCACTACCAACTGAGCCACCGAGGCAGTCAATTTTTGCGACAAGTCCCCTTCACAGCTTCTTCAAATTGACAAGGCATTGTAGCCGCAACTAATTCAAATTGTTTTTTATTACCTACAAGCTTCGCCCCGCGGTTTCACCCGCGGTTAAAAAGTATCCTATGTGCTATTCTAGACTAAAATCTATCTCTGTACCAAATTTCACCCAGATCTGTTCAGCCGTTCTGGCGTGAAAGAGTAACAAACATCCATCAATCCATCCATTCTTACAAACTTTCGCGTTTATAATATTAGTAAGATTGTAAAATGTGACGTTACCAAGTGTTGTTAATAACCTATGGTCTGAATAAATGAATTGAATTGTATGGATGTATGTATGAGGTTTCTATGACACGCATAAACAGCTTGATGTATTTCGACGTGTGAGGTGTCATTTGAATCGTCTTGATAGTGGAAATGACGTAGGGTGCAACATTTTGCAGCCGGGTTTTTGTTTTTTCCTTTAATAATGTTACTTGTTTGTTTTGCAACAGTGAAACTTCGTCCCCGCAACGTCGCGTGCGCAGTTTGCTCGGACTCCCCGACCATCACTCGGCTCCTCGACTACGAGACATTCTGCCAAGCACAAGCCAAAGAAAAGGTAATAGTACATTACTGCCGCTGTCTATAATGAGTACTTTGCTGGTCGCGCTGATGATGGCCGACAGCGCAGCTCCAGACCGACACAGCGCGGTCAGCGCAGCACTTGATGGACGAGCTGAGATAAAGGCCGAGGCCGTAGCTCGAGCCTTTACAGCGAGAACAGCAAGGGCTGCAATGATGGCCAAGCTGGAAGGTCTAGAGCGTAGAGGCTAGCTCGAGGCAATCATAGCGTGACCAGCGAAGCAGTCATAGCGGGCCAAGGCTTGTATAGTGCTTTACTCAAAAATGCAAGTACCTTATCTAAATAAAACCAGCAAGTAATTTAAATAAAATATATAATAATTAACTAGAAATTTAATTAACCTATCTCTATAAATACAAACAGTTGTGTTTTAAATAAAATATTTTTGCATTTAGTTTTTGTACAACGTTGAAACGTCAAAATAGCGGCCGGCAATGTTTTGCCGGCCTGTTAGAGCGACCAGCAAAACTTTGCCGGCCGCTCCTTGAAACAGAACGGCAAGGTCGACTTTGCTCAAACAAGGTTGTCAAAATAATGACTACATTACATGCATTTTTGAGTAAATAACTATTACTGTACGCGCCAAATTAAAAAAAAAAATAGTGCGTGGAGTCCCTCCGCGCGGAAGTAGTGAAACTTCTGTGTATCTTTCTTTCTCTCTCCCTCTTGCGTTGTAATATTGGACGCTACTCGTTGCTAACGCTCGCGCTGGCCTGTAACAGTATACTACGCGCATGCGTTCGAGTGCCTCGCATTCACTCTCGCTTTGTCTCTTTGTTTCCCCCCTCCCCAGGAGCGTTAAACGTTTAACGCAACCTTTTTGGAAGTCGCATTAGAAGTTTTGCTTCAAAAAAAGCTAACTATGTATTACTATAGTTCACGCCAAACTGAGTAAGATAAATATTCGGGATATTTTTGCACGCACGGTCGTCTGACCCCTAACTAAGCAAAGCGTGTACTGTGGCTGCCAGAGACTGATAAACATGTATCTATGTACTAATATTATAAAATCGAAAATGACTCTGTCTGTCTGTTTGTAGGCTTTTAACGGCTAAACGGAACTTGATGAAATTTGATAATTAGTTACAGTATATCAAGAGGAAGGTTTTTGGATACTAGTTTCTGAATTAACGCGAACGAAGTCGCGGGTAACACCTAGTTTATACATGAAAAAATCGAGACATGATTGCGCGCGGAGTATGTGGGTAGATTTTGTAGGTAATTTCTTATTCTGTTGCTCCTAGGTGTTTTAGAAAATATAAGCCTTTATAAATTACCAGAACAATCGATCTCAGACATAGATGTCGTGTCTCATTGGAAATTAGGTCTCTATTGTGGAACCGTAATTTTCTAAATAATCAAATACATATAATTTCACTAGCTACGCCCCGCGGTTTCACCCGCGATTAAAAAGTATCCTAAGTGCTATTCTAGACTAAAATCTATCTCTGTGCCAAATTTCATACAGATCTGTTCAGCCGTTCTGGCGTGAAAGAGTAACAAACATCCATCCATACATACAAACTTTCGCGTTTATACTATTAGTAGGATTTGAATCTAAACTTTATCACTCCGCAATAGCGTTGATGACATTTGCTCAAGCGTTTTGATCACATTTAGACGTCGTGACACCGACGCGGTCACAGAGCGACTGACAGCGAAACAAGGCTCACACTTGATCTAAGCCTTCTTTCGAGGTGTCATTTTGCATTTTCAATACAGCCTTTTTGCATCGAAATTAAAAAACTTTTATTTGCAAAAAAAAACTTTTTTCATTAAAATTTAACTTTGTTTTGATTGTTTTTTGATTGTGCTAATGTGCTTCAGTTAATTCAAAACTGCGAATGTTCGGAAGGTAAGTCACTGATTAATTTTTTGTATTCAAATAATTAATTAATTGTACAGGATGCTTGGTAAAACGACGTCCATATTCTAGAATATCATTGTACTTGTAATTATCAACTGAAATCTGAATCACTGAACTTATCAATTTGAAGAAGCGATGGCAGCCTAGTTGGGAGAAGGTCGCCTCTCAAGCCAGAGGGAGCGGGTTCGAACCCAGCCGATGGCACGCACCAATTTGTTCATTGTGTGATCATATGTGCGTATTGTATGTCATCTGCTACATGACTGGAGCCCGGTGTATGGCGACAGGCTCGCCTCCTGTCACATTTGGGACTGAAAATCGTCCGGCGACACGTGGGTTGTGTTACATCTACCACCATTACATGTGACAGGGGCGAGAATGTCGCCACTTGCAGTCGGTTTTATTGGTTTTTCGCTTAATAGTTATGTTCTTGTTATTATGGGATTTGCTTAGAAAAATACCAGGCACTTAAAAAAATCGCATGAAACAACCGATGGTCGCTATTTCATATTCGGTTCCATAGTAGAAGTTGTTCGAGATGACGAGTACACTGATATTCTGATAAATGCTCGTCTTTTAACCAACCACCCTGTATAGTCATGTAACATTCGCGGTATTGACTAAACAATGGCCTCCATTCTATGGTCAACTCACTTAACGAAAGTTATCGCTATTGCTGTCTTTTACTAAAAGAAACACATGAAAGAGACAGCATGTTTAGTGCTGTCAAAAGAAGTTTTATCAAAACGTCTAAGAAAACTAATTTTTTTTTCTAACCATTTCTTTGTTTTTTTTTCTTTTTTTCTCTATCAGTTTTTAATCTAACCCATGCTATTATAATATACTCCGTCAGGTATAGCATTCGGAGTCAAAAGCAGTCACGTGGCCAACACGTACTGACGTCAATCGATGCTTAAGCAAGAAGGAAATAAGTCATTTACAACAAGTTAGAAAGAGACGGATGACGATGACGTCATCAGGTGTTGGCTCCCAGAAGGCTAGACCTTGTTTGTTTGGATCATGAACGAGACGCCTGACGGTGAAGAGTGACGTCATGGCTCCTGGAATGAACCTTATTAAATCTTTCAGAAGAAGCAAGACGTCCTCAAATCGTCCCAACGCAAGACGGAGAAAGAGAAGAGAATGTCCGGTCGCAGTTATTACGGATTCAGGACGACTGGGGCGGGGGCAGGAGAGGGTAGGGAGGGCCGGCGCTGGGTGCAGGACGTACTCAAGGCGGAGAGGAGGATGGGCCCGGCTTGCAGCTCCGATATATGCTCCAAAGGTGAATATAATCCTACTAATATTGTAAACGCGAAAATTTGTAAGAATGGATGGATGGATGTTTGTTACTCTTTCACGCCAGAACGGCTGAACAGATCTGGATGAAGTTTGGCTCAGGGATAGATTATAGTCGAGAATAGCACATAGGATTAACTTTTTAACCGCGGGTGAAACCGTGGGGCGCAGCTAGTAAATAGATATTCGGGTCATGTTGCACACATGGTCGTCTGACCCTAAATTAAGCAAAGCTTGCTATGGCTGCCAGAGACTGATATATTCATACATATATGTAATTATATTTTACCCGATTGCGCAAGGAGGGTTATGTTTTCCTAGTGTATGTGGGTATGTATGTATGAGGTTTCTTTGGCACGCCCTACAACCTAAACAGCTTGATGTATTTCGACATGTGAGGTGTCATTTGAATCGTCTTGATAGTGGAAGTGACTTATAGTACAACATTTACAGCCAGGTTTTTTGTTTTTTCTTTTAATAACGTTACTTGTAAACCCAGATAACAGCACAGGACGTAGCTAATCCTACTATCCTACTAATATTAGAAACGTGAAAGTTTGTAAGAATGGATGGATGTTACTCTTTCACGCCAGAACGGCTGAACAGATCTGGATGAAATTTGGCACAGAGATAAGATTATAGCCTAGAATAGCACATAGGATACTTTTTAACCGCGAGCGAAACCGCGGGGCGCAGCTAGTTTTCAAATAAATCTTTAACTTTTTTTAGGTACATCAAAGAAATGCCTCACTTTCGACCAGTCTAAACGCGAAGCACTGTTCAGCTATTTTTGGAACGATCTGGACTGGAAGGGCAAGAGGACCTACGTACGGACACTGGTTGATTCAGTGCCGGTCAAACGGAGGAGAGTCAAGCATAAAGGGGAGGTAGGTAAATGCCTACACTGGGATGTTGTCCGGTGTAACCGTTCCGAAGACGGGTCTGAGCAGTAGCGCACTTGTAGCGCCTCACTCAACTGCCGTATTTGTGCTTCTTCACTCTACATAACTTCAAGGCTAGAGTGAGTAAGTACCTTATAGGTCGTCGTGCTCCATCTTAGACCACAACGTCGCTTAGCATAAGGCGAGTTGGTGGTCAAACGCCGACCTATTCTACATTAAAAAAAAAAAAAAAAAAAACGGTTGATTGAATCAGGCGTTACTTTGAGGTTCAAGTATAATTAGTTCAAGTAACAATTTTGAAGTTCAACTTCAAAATTGTTACTTGAACTAATATCTAGTGTATTTCCGCTCTAACAAATAAAGCGGAAATACACTAGATATTAGTTCAAGTAACAATTTTGTATGTATGTATTTCCGCTTTAACAAATAAAGCGGAAATACACTAGATATTAGTTCAAGTAACAATTTTGTATGTATGTATTTCCGCTTTAACAAATAAAGCGGAAATACACTAGATATTTGTTCAAGTAACAATTTGGTCTACACCGTGTACAGGCCGATTCATAGATGATGGCGGCTGTGAAGATAGGCAGTTAGTTGTAATGTGGTGCAAAAAGCGATGATAGGCTAGTTGGAGAAGGCCCGCCTCTCAAGCCAGAGGGAGCGGGTTCGAACCCAGCCGACGGCACGCACCAATTCGTTCAGTGTGTGAAAATATGTGCGTATTGTAGGTCATCTTCTACATGACTGGAGCCCGGTGTATGGCGACAGGATTGCCTCCTGTCACATTTGGGACTGAATATCGTCTGGCGAAGTGTGAGTGTTGTACACCTCTGCCAGCTCTTTTGCGGGAAAGGCGGTACTATATATTATGTGCAGTCAACAGGTACAAAAACGTCTCGACAAACATATCGACCATACAATTTGAACATAACATAACATATGGACCATACAATTTGAACATAACATTACATATCGACCATACAATTTGAACATAACATAAGGTCAACTAATACAAATGTGTCTGCGGGCAATTGCGTCTTTCGAGAATTACTGACAAACCCTTCACAAATTAGGCAACTGACGCCATATAGTACAGACCATTGTAACCAAACATAGAAAGATGTAGGTGGCGCCTAATTTGTGAAGGGCTTGTCAGTAATTCAGCACTGTTTTCGTTAATTTGTGTATTGGTATTATGTATTGTCACCGTCTTTGTAGTGTCTTGTGTGTCAAAATAAATGTATCTTTCTTTTTTTTTTTAATTCTCGAAAGACGCAATTGCCCCACAGACGCATTTGTATTAGTTGACCTTATGTTATGTTCAAATTGTATGGTCGATATGTTATGTTATATTCGAATTGTATGGTCGATATGTTATGCTATGTTCAAATTGTATGGTCGAAATGTTGTGTTATGTTCAAATTGTATGGTCGATATGTGATGTTATGTTCAAAGTGGATGGTCGAAATGTAATGTTATGTTCAAATTGGATGGTCATCTTGTAAATTGTATCCGCAGGTATCCCGTAAGGTTGAGTCCAAGTTGTATCACCTACTGTACGGAGATGAGAGGCTGCCCGTCTGTCGTGTGATGTTCCTACACACTCTAGGGATCAAAGAGGCTATGGTCAGGTCAGTAATTACACAACATAAACAAGATTTAAATTTGACTGCCTCGGTGGCTCAGTTGGTAGTGAAACTGCCTTCTGAGCTTGGGGGCGTGGGTTCGATTCCCACCTAGGGCAAACATTTATGTGATGTACATTTGTGTTTGTTATATGTCTGGGTGTGAATATCTATTTACGTAAGTATTTAAATAAATATATGTATGTATATCAGTCTCTGGTAGCCATAGTACAGCTTTGCTTAGTTTGGGGTCAGACGACCGTGTATAAAAAATGTCCCAAAATTATTTAATTATTCAATTAACCACACTAAAATCATAAATGGAAAAGCTTGAACGGATGTATGGATGCCTGTTACTCAATCACGCCAGAACGACTGAAATTTGGCTCAGAGATAGATTATAGTCTTGAATACAGCGGCCATTACTCGAAAATTGCTCGAAAATAATTCTTATATTTAGATTAAATTAATTTAACTCTTGTAAAAAATCTTCGGACGAGGGCGTTGACATCTGCGACTCAGTTTTAAACTTCTGCAGGTGTCATCGATACTCACCTTTGTGATACCTTGTGTTTTTGTTACAAAAACAAAATTATTCTACTAATATTATTCTACTATTACACTACCCAATTTTGAGTGTGCTAACTTAGCGTGGCTATGTCCGTGCAATTGAGAAAAGTCGATTGCTAGCTGTCTAACAGCTATCTAATATTCTATTTTAGCACATTAACTTCGTGAGCTTACTAATCTAGTACTAAGCTATCTGTACTAAGAGACTCTGTCTGTCTCCGTCTGTTTGTTGGCTTTTCACGGCTAAACGGCTGAACAGATATTGAAGTAATTTGATAATCAGTTACAGTATATCACGAGGAAGGTTTTTTGATATTTTTTGGGAATAATATGCAAACGAGGTTGCGAGTAATAGCTAGTAGTTATTAAGACGACGTCATAGCACGATATTTCACCCACACACACGTTTACTTAAGCCGTTTCATTTAGAGTTGAAAATCGTATATGATGGTAAAACCAAATCGGCGCGTAAAATTGCATTTTTTTGCCGTTTTTAATGTGTTTAATCGTAACAAGGACACAAATAAAAATAAGGTGCTCGGTTAAACTTTACAGAACTAGTCTGGCTATTTAATAGTCGAAAAAAAATGTTGTGTAATCGCTGAAAATTTAGAGAACTACGTTCCGACAGTTTTTTTATGAAGATATGTTTGTGATTTTTATTCCAAAATGAGAATGATTTTCAAAATTGTTTTTCGGTTAAACTTGAGTTGGTTGTTTCTTCTACCAGCTGTATTTTTTTTGTACCTGATTATAATAATAAGATAATTCTTCATATCAAGCTAGGCGCAAACAAAATACTTGTTTTTGGTGATTTCGGGGCCTTAAATATGCTGCGCCCCGTATAATATAATTGTTATGCCTAATCATAATGATTATTATGCCTGTTTATTATGAATAAGCCTAATTTTGCCTTATTTTCCAGATGCTGGCTCCTCAACACAGAAAAACCGAAAACGCCAAAGAAACCGATCAAATCTCTCAACGTCGACACGTACATAGACAACCTTCCAAAAACACAACCAAAATGTCAATACTGTCTCTCAAACACACCCAAATACCAATACATAGCCTTGGAAAACATTAAAAACCTATTTCAATTATACAATATGTACGTCAAAGACATGAGGGAGAGCTGTATGGAGTCAGCTTCAAGGAAGACGTTTTCTAAAGTGATCTCTATGAAGAATATAAGGATTTTTAAGCCAAAGAATGTGTCGGATATCTGTGATGTTGTTAGCGAACATAATAATTTGCCCAGTTTGAATTATGAGACTGACAATGTGGGGTATTATTATGTTTGAATAAATGTTGATGTTAATTTTGTTTGTTTAATTTTTCTTGACTACTACCTAGTAGTAGTACCTGGTAGTGTACCTGCCTTCTGAGCTTTGGGGCGTGGGTTCGATTCCCACTTAGCGCAAACATTTTTGTGGTGAACATTTGTGTTTGTTCCATATCTGGGTGTTATTATTCATTTAAGTATGTATTTATTTCAAAACTATATGCATGTATATCAGTCTCTGGCAGCCATAGTACAAGCTTTGCTTAGTTTTGGGTCAGGTGATCGTGTGTGGAAGAGTTCCTAAAAAAAAAATATTCACAGGATTTAGATCTCCAAATCCTGCCGTCAGACCACCGAATATCATCAGAAAACCTGTCGAAGTCGCTGCGATCAGAAAACTACTTACAGCGCCATCTATTGGTGGACGTTCGAAGCGAGGCCGAGTTTCACATGTGCAATATAGATGGCAGCACCAACTATCCTATAGAAAAGTTGTCGGGGGAAAAGTTGGGTGAATTGGTGGAGAAAATAAGAGACGGGAGCCAGAGTGAGTGTTATTTTTTATTTCGACCTAGCGAGCGATGTGTTTTTTTTTAATTTGTATAAAAATAGATTATAAACTGTATAAGACGTAAGTAGTAAATCCTTAGCCTTAAGAAAAAAATAAAGTCCCTAAACGTTCCCTAAAACCTAAGAACATATGGCTGAATGGGGGCTGAGCTACCCACGTCCGTAGGAGTGTATTCTATTCTGATTCCCTACGCGTGGTCCCCGGGTAGTGCTAACAGGATAGCAAACTGGTGGGAGGCTTCGGCCGTGGCTAGTTACCACCCACCGGACCAAGCCATGCCGTGAAATGACCTAGTCGTGTTTCGGGATGTAGTCCGGTGTAACCGTTCCGAAAACGGGTCTGAGCAGTAGCGCACTTGTGGCGCCTCACTCAACTGCCGTCTTTGTACTTCTTCACTCTACAAAACCTCAAGCCTAGAGTGAATAAGTACCCTATAGGTAGTCGTGCTCCATCTTAGACCACAACGTCGCTTAACATCAGGGGAGTTGGTGGTCAAACGCCGACCTATTCTACATAAAAAATAAATAAATAATAATAATATAAGAGATATAAGTAATAGTGTTGGATACCCATCAAAATCAATGAGAATGGTGATGGATAGCAGAAAGATACAGCGTGAAGCATGAAAGTACGAGAAGAAGTGAATGTCAGAACTGGTATGAATGAGAAACTTATAGCATAGAGCCCTGACACATGTATGGGGCAGGATAATTAAAAGAAAAAAAAAATAAAGAGGAAAGATTTGTATGCAAGTATGTTTTTTTTTTCAACAGACTAGGCATGCGTTTGACCACTGACTCGCCTTATGGGAAGCGTCGACGTGATCGAAGGTGTAACACGCTCGCCTAGGAGATACCTATTCACTTTACTCTTAAACACCCCCGGATTGTATTTAGGTGGAAAGACAGACGCAGGCAACGAGTTCCACACCTCTGCAGTTCTTACGAGAAAAGTTGACTTGAAACGCTTAGTGCGTTTTGGAGAAATTTCCACCGTAAGAGAGTGTCTCTTACTGGTGCGCCTGGTACAATTAGAAAAGGTAGTTAGGTAATTATAAAGAAAGAATTATGAAAGAAGTATAAAAGAAGTGTCTATATGCTTCAGCATCGACAAAAATGCTTTCGTGTGTCCGAATTCTGTCTGGATCTCTTCGTCTTCGTCTACAGGACGCATTTATTAACCGATTCTTTTGAAACTTTGTGAGTAGTTTCAAGAGTAAGTTCAAGTTACTTGGACAATATCTAGTGTAATTCCGCTTTAACGTCGCATTAAGTACATCAAGGAATATGAATTTTTTATTCTATTTTTAATATTTTTTTTACTCTTTACTCTTGAACACCCCCGGATTGTATTTAGGAGGAAAGACAGACGCAGGCAACGAGTTCCACACCTCTGCAGTTCTTACAAGAAAAGTTGAATTGAAACGCTTAGTGCGTTTTGGAGGAATTTCCACCGTAAGAGAGTGTCTCTTACTGGTGCGCCTGGTACAATTAGAAAAGGTAGTTAGGTAATTATAAAGAAAGAATTATGAAAGAAGTATGAAAGAAGTGTCTATATGCTTCAGCATCGACAAAAATGCTTTCGTGTGTCCGAATTCTGTCTGGATCTCTTCGTCTTCGTCTACAGGACGCATTTATTAACAGATTCTCTTGAAACTTTGTGAGTAGTTTCAAGAGTAAGTTCAAGTTACTTGGACAATATCTAGTGTAATTCCGCTTTAACGTCGCATTAAGTACATCAAGGAATATGAATTTTTTATTCTATTTTTAATTTTTTTTTTTTTTTTAAACTAATTTAATGAACATACTAGAAAAATTATACAAATTGATATTTGAATCTAATTTTAAACGTTATACAATTTGATATTTCAACTAACTAATTTAAACAAACCTGAAAAAATAAAAAAATTAACGAGTTTACCTGAAAAAATAATATTTAAAAGAATTAGACAAACAATAAAAAAGATTATACGATAAAGAGCAATAAAAAATCTCTATATTTCGAGCACTTCGTCGACACGTTTTTCGTCTTGTCTAATTCTTTTAATTTTTTTATTTTTCAGGTAAATTCGTTTTTTTTTTTTTTGTTCAGGTTTGTTTAAATTCATATTCCTTGATGTACTTAATGCGACGTTAAAGCGGAATTACACTAGATATTGTCCAAGTAACAAGTTTGAAGATGAACTTCCGCAAAGTAATGCCTGATTCAATCAACTAACTTTGTGAGTAGGTTCGACTTAAATATCGTTTTTTTGACGTGGCAGTTTTTGAAAATAATTCAAAATGGTGGAGATTAATATATTTTTTTTTTACACTTCAATCGGTTGAGGAATGCGACTTGCAGGTCTATTCACAACCATTTGGAACGTTTCCGATCAGTGGCCCTATTCGGAGATTTGAGATGTTCATCTCACCTTTTTTCGTCCTTGTTGCTCTCGTTTGAAACGTCATAGGTGTGAGAGTGACCAAAATAAAATCTCAACTCATCTCACGCGCAGGAATAGCCCTTCAGATTTCAAACATTTTAAGCCTACATTATTCGAATCTCAGTCTATATTCACAAGTTTTTAAACGTGATTAATTCTTCCGATCGGATTTATACTTGATTCCCTGTTCCAAAATGTAAAAAAGTAGACTGAGATTCGAACAATTTGAGTTTGAAATATATATATATATTTTTCATATGTAGATTTTAAATTTCTGGGATCCGATCGGAAACGTTTCCGAATGATTGTGAATAGCACCGCTGTATAAGAGGACAGACGTCGGCCGCGATGTCTACAACACACAGAGCTACCAATTTAAATTACTTTTAACACGCTTGTATTAAATTACCTCGATAAATAAAAATTACCGTGAGAAGTTTCTCAGGGTATTTATTTTTATAGTGCACTTCATTTATAAGCTCTTTAAGAAATAGTTGTTAAATTTCAGTGCTCTATCAATTTATAACAGCAATTTTTTTATTACAATTTATATTGTGCGCCCCGCGGTTTCACCCGCGGTTAAAAAGTATCATATGTGCTATTCTAGACTATAATTTATCTCTCTGCCAAATGTTTTTACCAATTTCAAAAAAGGATTTTATTATTTATTAAAAAAAACGGCTTGCGTTTGGCCGCCAACATGCCTGATGATAAGCAGTGATGCGGCCTACGATGGAGCACGCTTGCCTAGAAAACGATTCACTCGAGACTTGAACACACCCAGATTATAAGTGTCAGGGAACACACACTGGCAGAGTATTCCACACTCTAGCGGTCCGGATGAGAAATGAGGAACCAAAGTGTTTCGTACGTGAGGAGGATCTCAATTTGCCTGCATTTTTTTTTGTATGTATGATAAGCGATCATTCCGCCAATTGTGAATCCGTTTAGATGTTTTTTTTTATTGGTAGATCATACTTTAGAGATGTTCCCATATAAATTATTGACATCGGTCAAACTGTTTTTAAATATCAACAAAAATCTTTAAATTGTGAACATGGATGACGGGAAGTCGGTTTTTACCCAACTGCGCAAGAAGGAGGGTTGTGTTTTTCGAGTGTATTTATGTATGTATGTATGTGTGTCTGTATGTATGTATGAGGTTTCGTTGGCATGGCATACAGCATAAACAGCTTGATGTATTTCGTCATTTGAATCGTCTTGATAGTGGAAGTGACGTAGGGTACAACATTTCGCAGCCGGGTTTTTTGTGATGATAGCCTAGCCGGAGAAGGCCCGCCTCTCAAGCCAGAGGGAGCGGGTTCGGACCTACCCGAAGGCACGCACCTACCCGAAGGCACGCACTAATTTGTCCATTGTGTGAATATATGTGCGTATTGTATGTCATCTGCTACAGACTGGAGCCCGGTGTATGGCGACAGGCTCGCCCTCTGTCACATTTGGGACTGAATATCGTCCGGCAAAGTGTGGGTGTGGTACATCTCTGCCAGCCCCCTCGGGGGAAAGGCGTAACGATATGCTATACTAGCTAATGTGTTAATCCAGGGTATAAGCTACCTCCATACAAAAATCCGTCCATTCTTCACGCACAAACTTTCGCCTTTAAAATATTAGTGTGATGTTATGTTATGTTTATTATTCTTAATATATTTTTTCCAGTGACATTTGTATGCCGTCGAGGGAACGACTCCCAAGTAGCAGCGCAGAAGGTTCTAGACATTCTGGACCCGGTCTATCGTTCGCGAGTGAAGGATCTAGAGGGCGGCTTGCATTCGTGGGCTAAACACGTTGATAACAGCTTCCCTGTTTATTAATACTTTGGCAGCTGAAAACACATGCATTAAAGCATTGAAAGCAAACACGTAATGACGTCACTC
The DNA here is from genome assembly GCA_911728515.1 of Peribatodes rhomboidaria. Classification (NCBI taxonomy): domain Eukaryota; kingdom Metazoa; phylum Arthropoda; class Insecta; order Lepidoptera; family Geometridae; genus Peribatodes; species Peribatodes rhomboidaria. The sequence continues at coordinate 4,847,278 of OU452196.1, read as the reverse complement.
GTCATCCGTCTCTTTCGAACTATTTGTAAATGGCTGATTTCGGTCTTGCTTGTGCACTCAGATAAACCTAGAGGAAAAGATGGAACACTGCGTTATATCTCGCTGAAGCCACTTCTTTTTCAATGTGTGTGCGTGGTAATGTTGCCATGAAAAACTTTTACAATTGCACGAAAAATTCCTACGTTCAAACCAACAAGTCCAACGTTAGCCATTTCCGTTCCAATATACAACCTTAGTAGATTTAATATTTTAAAACTGCACATACATATTTGGAAGAGTTGAATGTTACGGCTTTGTCAAAATTGACTTAGTTTATAATGCTACTTTTTCAAAATTGACTCGTAAATAAACTGCACAGTTTTTAAAAAGAACCTCAAAATGTAGTCCTGGCCTCACTTTTACAATGCACTATGACATGTATATTTATGTTCACGAAATTATACCATAAACCAATGCCCATAATGTTGAGGTAAGAATGACCAAGCGAGTAGCGTAGTTTTTTGCATCAATGTGTGCGTGTTGTGTACAAATACGGCAGTAGTGTAGTTTTTGGATGTTTTTTGGCTTCACTTAAATCATACGCCATGCGCCATCTTGATCTCTAGGTTGATCTGAGCTTGTGCATCGATTGACGTCACTACGTGTTGCTCACGTGACCGGAATGCTTTACCTGGCGGAGTATATTATTGTACCATGATGCGTTGTTTTTTTAATGCACTAGTGCGGCTGGACTCGCAAGGCGTGTGAGACCCGTTTTCTATTTAGTAGGGTCAACTGAGGCAATTGCGTCTTTCGAGAATTACTGACAAGCCCTTCACAAATTAGGCGCCACCTACATCTGTTTTCTATCTTTAGTTGCAATAGTCTGTACTAGATGGCGTTAGTTGCCTAATTTCTGAAGGGTTTGTCAGTAATTCTCGAAAGACGCAATTGCTCCACAGACGCATTTGCCCCAGTTGACCCTAGATACATATATGTTGTTTTGTTATCATAATTACCTATGTATATAATTATTTACTTATGTAAATATACTTAACATATATAAATATGTTGAAATATGTTGTTGATGTATAAATATGTAAATTTATTAAAAATAATAGATACTAATTCAAATTACCTAAACATTTTAATGTGAACTTGAGGTTTAAATCCTTAGAAAATTCGTATCAGATTCCTGCGATACAGGCTTTGCCTAGTGCAGGAATCGTTGTTACTATCAATGTGACTTATACATCCATAAACATTATACTTAAGTACTTGTGTGATTCTGGCACTCCTGTCTTATGTGTAGATGTATGTTTATGCTAAATAAATATTTTTTCATTTTCATTTCTCATTATTGTACTTAGTTGCTTAAGTTTAAAAAACTATGAAATAAATGAAACGAAATATTGAATGTTTTTTTATTTTTATGTCCATGAAACCCTCAGATCCTCTCCATCCAGGTCGTAGGTGAGCTCGTCCTGGTTCTCTTCTCGGTTCCTCATGATTGGCATATCGTGAGACACCCCTGAAACATGTCACCAGGTTTAGTAATACTAACTGCGCCCCGCGGTTTCACCCGCGGTTAAAAAGTATCCTATGTGCTATTCTAGACTATAATCTATCTCTGTGCCAAATTTCATCCAGATCTGTTCAGCCGTTCGTGCGTGAAAGAGTAACAAACATCCATCCGTCCATCCATCCATACAAACTTTCGCGTTTATAATATTAGTAGGATGTCGCAGGCAACTAGCCTAATTCGCCGTTCAATTAACAGCCCAGTCGTTTTGGATTACGACGGATCAACGTTCAGCTGCATTGTTATCTGGTAAGTAGGCTATTATCCTACTAATATTATAAACGCGAAAGTTTGTAAGAATGGATGGATGGATGTTTGTTAATCTTTCACGCCAGAACGGCTGAACAGATCTAGATGAAATTTGGCACAGAGATAGATTATAATCTAGAACAGCACATAGGATACTTTTTAACCGCGAGTGAAACCGCGGGGCGCAGCTAGTACCGATATAAATGACAGACATATGAACATGATAACAACAATATAAAAAGCAAGCTTAAAAAACCGACTTCCTGTCAGGCCGTCATCCATATAAAGTTCTTTTTTTAATTCGGGACACTTGCACACGGTCGCCTGACCCCAAACTGAGCAAAGCTTGTACTATGGCTGCCAGAGACTGATATACATACTTAGATATTTTTAAAAACATACTTAAATAGATATTAACACCAATGTTCATCACATAAATGTTTGCCCTAGGTGGGAATCGAACCCACGGCCCCACGCTCAGAAGGCAGGTTCACTGCCAACTAAGCCACCGAGGCAGCCGAGTTTTTAGATTTTTCAATAACATTTATATGGGACCACCACTAAAGTATGATTTACCAACCAAAAAAAAATTATTAAAATCGATTCACAGTAGGCGGAGTAAACGCGTAACATACTCGTATACTTATCCAAAAAAAAAACAAACAGACAAATTAAGAATTTCGTCCTTTTTTGCATAACATATCGTCACGCCTTTTCCCCAAGGAAGCTGGCAGAGGTAATACAACATTCACACTTCGCCGGACGATATTCAGTCCCAAATGTGACAGGAGGCGAGCATATGTCGCCATACACCGGGCTCCGGTCATGTAGCAGATGACATACAATACGCACTATGTTCACACAATGAACAAGTTGGTGCGTGCCGTCGGCTGGGCTTGAACCCGCTCCCTCTAGCTTGAGAGGCGAGTCAAGGCCAAAATGTTTTTATTCAATTTGGGTATCAAAGGTACACTTATGAATATCAAAGTTTTTTTTAAATAGACTCGACCGCCTTGTTCGGTTAAAGAGCCTCTACTCAGAAGAACAGGCAAGAAACTGAGGGGCATTATTTTTTCAAAGACTAAATAAATTACAGTCTCACAAATTTTGGCTTACAACTAGGTAATATCTATACATACTAGTGGCTACCTGGCGGAAGTGGAAGGCTCCAGACATCTTTGTCTTCTAAATAATTCTTAACCTTATAATACCCTCTTTTCATAAATGTAGTTTTACATGTGATTTGAATTTTCCCTCAGTGAGCCCTGTTAAATTTTTCGGGATTTTATTGTAAAAATGAACGCAGTTGCCTAAAAATGACTTATTTTGATATGAATTTGAATTACTTAAAATTGAATGACTAGGTTGATTGCATCTTACCGTCTGATGTATCACGTAGTGCGGCCACTTTTCCAAAATCCTGTTCGTAGCGCTCAAAAATTTGTAAATTTGCCGCATCACATGAAACCCACTGCGGGCTTAGGAGAACTGATGAAAATAAATCAATCAATCAATCGCTGATTATCATGCTGATCACTCAGGGCCCGTGAAAGTGGGGAATGGCAGAGGGGGCAAACGGCCCACTGAAATCCAGCAGGGGGCTTCAATTTTATTATCTGGTAGGCACGTATAAAACCGACACTCCTGATTGAAGGAAGGCCAGTGGTGCTATTCACAATCATTCAAAACGTATCCGATCGGACCCCACAAATTTCAAACTTAAATTGTTCGAATCTCAGTCTACTTTTATATACGAGTATAAATTAGGAAACGAGTGAAAATCCGATCGGAAGAATGAATCACGTCTAAAATCTAATAAATATGGACTGAGATTGATAATTTGAGTTCAACATTTTTGGACTCCAAACGGAAACCGAATGTTTCAACCAATTTGGAATGATTGTGAGTACATTTGCAGGTGAACAATTGAAGTAAGGGGGTGACCAAAGAAGTCAGTCTCCCCCTTGACATGGAGTACTTCCGCGGTGTATAAATGCACGTCGTCCTACACTTGTCTTGTGGGTTTGTGAATTTGTGCAAATATGAGTACCTAACCAGGGTTAGAAAAATAGCGAATAATACCTGGGTACATCTAGGTAGATAATTATATTTTAAAATACTTACGGAAAAACAACAAACAATAATGTAGACGCATCATTTCACTGTCTGCTGTTAAAAAACGAAATCAAAAATTGAAAATTAGTGAGAAAATTACTTACACATCCATTACAGGGTAAATTAACCATGAAATTAAGATTCCGATTCCTGTCTATCATCGATTATTCTTGGTTTAATAACTGACAAGCTGAATATTGTCACCTGCGTTGTAGGGCCCATGGTATAATAATATACTCCGCCAGTTATAGCAATCCGGTCACGTGGGCAACACGCAGTGACGTCAATCGATGCTTAAGGAAGACCGAAATAAGTCATTTACATGTAGTGCGAAAGAGACGGGTGATGATGACGAGTGACGTCAAACGTGTTTGCTACTGGAATGCTACTAGACCTTGTTTTTTTTGGATCATGGTAGGGCCTTTTTCCTGTCATGCGGACGCGGGCTGTCCGCATCCTATCACAGTGGGGCCTTTTCCTGTCATGCGGGTTTCTGACAGCGTGCGGATCTGGGGGGCTATTCCTACGCGTGAGATGAGATGAGATTTTATCTTGGTCACTCTCACACCTATGACTATTCAAACGAGAGCAACAAGGACGAAGCATGGTGAGATTGAATCTCACTTCGTAAGAATATCCCTCCTGGTCCGCATGCGGATGATAGAACGCTCCTGGGGGGCTATTCCTGCACGTGAGATGAGATGAGATTTTATCTCGATCACTCTCACACCTATGACGTTTCAAACTAGAGCAACAAGGACGAAAAAAGGTGAGATGAAAATCTCAGATCTCCGAATAGGGCCACTGGCCACACGCAGCACAAAGATTTCGTTTGCCGCTGCAGTGTCGTGCGTGTTACTAGTGACTAGTCTGTCGGCGTACTACGGGCATGCGTGCGACCCGCGTCAGTCAAAACAACACGGAAGGCAGAAGAACGCCGCCCGCATCTGGTTATCACGCACTTGGGCTGCGTGCCTGCAGCCAATCCGCGTTCCACGCGCGTGTTGCCCGCGTTATAGGAAAAGTATAAGTATATGAAATGATAGGATGCGGGCAGCCCGCATGCGGACCAGATCCGCGCGCGGACGGAAATCCGCATGACAAGAAAAAGGCTCAAAGAATATAAATACGGGGGACATAAATCCTACTAATATTATAAACGCGAAAGTTTGTATGGATGGATGGATGTTTGTTACTCTTTCACGCCAGAACGGCTGAACAGATCTGGATGAAACTTGGCACAGGGATAGATTATAGTCTAGAATAGCACATAGGATACTTTTTAACCGTGGGTTAAACTGTGGGGCGCAGCTTGTATAATTTAAATATCCGGAGAGTTTTGATGGGAACCGAAAAGATGGTGTCGTAACTTTGTATTATTTTTTAAAACTTGTTATTCTTCAAGTGTTAAAGTGTAATAATGGTGGATTATTAATTGGTTCGTCAACGTGCACGAGTGTGGGCAAATGATACAAACATTGCGAAATGCGATTTTTCGTGTTCTCTGCAAAACTTCACTTACAGTTTCAGTAAAGTATCCATGCGTCACATAGGTATATTTCTCTCTCTCCTCCGGCTTGAGAGGCGGACCTTCTCCCAACTAGGCTGCATCTCTAACAAAAAGGCATAAAACCACATGTGTTATTTGGGAGCACCCTTAAATATTTATTTTAGTACTAGCTGCGCCCCGCGGTTTCACCCGCGGTTAAAAAGTATCCTATGTGCTATTCTGGACTACAATCTATCTCTGTGCCAAATTTCATCCAGATCTGTTCAGCCTTTCTGGCATGAAATAACAAACATACATCCATCTATCCATCCATTCTTACAAACTTTCGCGTTTATAATATTAGTAGGATTTGTTGTTGTAGCGGCAACAGAAATACATCACCTGTGAAAAGCTCAACAGTCTAACTATCACGGTTCATGATACAGCCTGGTGACAGACGGACAAACAGCGGAGTCTTAGTAATAGGGTCTCGTTTTACCCTTAGGACACGGAACCCTAAAAATTCTCCGGCATTCTCGTCATCGTCTCTTTCGAACATATTTGTGAATGAGTTACCCACGTCCGTAGGAGTGTACTCTATTGTGATTCCCTACACGTGGTCCCCGGGTAGTGCTAACCGGGTAGCAAACTCTGGTGGGAGGCTTCGGCCGTGGCTAGTTACCACCCACCGGAGCAAGCTATGCCCCGTCTTCGGAACGGTTACACCGGACTACATCCCGAAACACGACTAGGTCATTTCACGGCATGGCTTGGTCGCGGTGGATTTCAATGCAGTATTCGTCATGATTCCTTTTGAGTGTTAATACTTAGTACCTGGATGGCCGAGCTTTGCTCGGTATTTTTTTTTATTTTTTAATTGTGTTTTTTGGATAATAAACAATTGATTTTAGTCTAACCTCAAAGCAAACACTCATTGACTTCGTGTTACTTAACAACGCCATCTGCTGTTGTGTCGTTAAAGCAATTAGTTGCTCACATAAATAGTAGTATTATTATTCGCCAATAGATGTCAGGAAGAGTCATATTTTTCAGTTGAGATTGATTATCGATAAAACACGAATAAAATTATATTTTCTAAAAATGATTCCTAGCTAGATCGATTTATCGCCCCCGAAACCCCCTATATACTAATTTGTATGAAAATCGTTAGAGCCGATTCCGAGATTCCAATTATATATATATATATATATATACAAGAATTGCTCATTTAAAGGTATAAGATATACACACATACAAACACTCGAAAAACAAAACCCTCCTCTCTGCGCAGTCGGGTAAAGACATCTTTAAATTGAGATTTATGACTGAGTGTCGTTTTAGCACGTAGGCCTTAATGTTCCCCAAGTGACCATTTTTGATTCAGAATGTTATTCCTGGCGGAGTATATTAATATACGATGGCTTCAGTCAAGTTCCCTAACCTTACTGATCAGTTGAGACTGGTATACCTTCGAGCGTTGCAAAGAGCCCATTACACCCTGAACCCAGGCCCATTTGAACCCCCTATTGGCCCAGTTCCTTAGGTGCGCGCGCAACGGGAGCGCAGGGATTTGGGATTGGACGATGTACATTGATGGTTTTGTGGTTTGTGTTTGTTTGTCTGTATGCTGGTGAAAGAATCATTTGCCAAGCACAAACATTGATACTTCTAATGTTGGAGACAAAAAAAAAAATTGGTCGTCTGTAAAGTCGGTTTACTGACGATAGTTGAACGTGACAACGTGCTCACTCAAGTAGGAGAGAGACGGATGTCGAACGCTGCCGTACGCAAAGGCCGATTGTGCTTCTTTGTCGCTCGTTCCGCGCTCTCGCTTGCACTTCAAGCCTTACATGGAACGCCTCAGAGCGAGGTAACGCCGCATTTTTTCGTGCAGCCGGCTCTATCGAATTATAAGACGTTGTCACGTCAAAAACTAAATTATAGTAAACTAAGTAAACTGGTTTAATGACAGGGAAATGTAGGTATGACTTGCCTCTTCTTCTGAGTAGTTGCTCTTTTGCGGATCAAAGTGGTAGAGTAATTTTTGTAACTTTGACGTTAATAAGTGTATCTTTTCATTGAGAGATTTATTTAAAGAAATAAATATATTAACTTTACCTTCTCTACATATCTTTGAAAATATTATGCACGTTCGCAAAAATCTACATAAATTTAAATTGAACAGTGACTATCACAATTATAACACTAGAAATAAGGATAGGATAGCTGTACAGAGACTGACTAAGTCAAGAAAGTCATTTTTAGGCAACTGCGTTCGTTTTTACAATAAAATCCCGAAAAATATAACAGGGCTCACCGAGGGAAAATTTAAATTACATGTAAAAACTACATTAATGAAAAGAGGATATTATAAGGTTAAGAATTATTTAGAAGATAAAGATGTCTGGAGCCTTCCACTTCCGCCAAGTAGCCACTAGTATTTATAGATATTACCTAGTTGTAAGCCAAAATTTGTGAGACTGTAATTTATTTATTATTTGAAAAAATAATGCCCCTCAGTTTCTTGCCTGTTCTTCTGAGTAGAGGCTTTTTCTCCGAACAAGGCGGTCGAGTATATTTAAATAACTTTGACGTTCATAAGTGTATCTTTGATACCTAAATTGAATAAAAACATTTTGACTTTGACTTTGACTTTTTACACCCAACTAGCTGCGCCGCGCGGTTTCACCCGCGGTCCCACAGGAACTGTTGATTTTTTCCGGGATAAAAAGTACCTTTTGTCCTTTCTGTACCCTAGCCAACATGTATGCAAAATTTTAAGACGATCGGTTGAGTAGTTGAGACGTGAAAGCGTTACAAACAAACAAACTCACTTTCACATTTATAATATTATAGTTAGGATTGAATAGATACATTTGGTTTGATTTGTACGGTGCAACAAATAAATAGATGTATTTTTAGCCTTACTTACATAGTATTTTCTTTAATCCTGTGTGACTTCAGAGCATCACGGTGGATTTTCTATATTTTTCGTCGGGTAACAACATGCATGACCGGTGTATTTTTTCAATGTTTTTAATTGAGTACATCTAAATTACTTGTGTCGCCTCAAATTAAGCCAACCAGTCCCGCGTGAAATAACAAGTCAACCAATACAGCAATGTACGTCGTGCTATGTAATCCCGTCGTTTCCCAACTCTTTGCGGGAGAGACCTAGCACTTACTCAGTCAGTGCTGACCCGCGGCTAAACGTTGCCATTTTGGCAAATAACGTGGTCAAAAAATTAAAAAGAATATGTGAAAAATAATAACATTGACAATTAGTGCATTGAAAATGAAATCGTCTAGTGTCTTTTTAGTGCCTTGAATTTACTTTTTAACGTTAGCTACCAATTCTTTAAAAAACGTTAGAAAAAAAAAGTTTTCAAAAAATTTTTATAGTACTAATTGTTCGATCAGCGTTCAGTAAGAATAAATCTTGTAACGTATTCCAAGGACCTTTTTTGGTAACGAGAAACTCTCCTATTTCCAGCCCTCTTCTCAATCAATTGGAAACGTTTCCTAAAATCACAAAAAAATTTAGGTCAAATTCTTCGAATTTCTGTCAACATTAATTAAACAAATAGAATGCCGTTATTCAATTGGGTAACGACGCTACACTTATGCACGTCAAATTTACAAAAATTACTCTACCGCCTTGTTGGGAAAAAGAGCCAACAATCGAAAGAACATGTCCTTCCTCCAAACCTATTCGGAGACTTGAGATTTTCAACTCACCTTTTTTTGTCCTCGTTTGAAACGTGATAGATGTGAGAGTGACCAAGATAAAATCTCATCTCATCCTACGCGTAGAAATAGCCCTCCAGGCAAGAAACTGAGGAAATCAAATTGGAATCCGACCGGAAGAATGAATCACGTTTAAAAACTTACTGCGATTCGAAGAATTTGAGCTAACAATTTTTGGAGTCCGACTGGAAACGTTTCCGAATGTTTAAACTTGTAAACAGCTAGTAGGTTTAACCGAAATTATTTTAGGTTGGTACATGCTAGTTGGTAGAAGAAGCAGTTATTGAACGCTCTTGCACCCGCTATAGGTTTTAAAGAAATTGTGCTGAGGCAGAGGCGGACTTTTCCAAAGGCCAATCCAACTAGACCTGACCTAGAGCGCCCGACGCCGTCGGCAAATCGAGGAAAATACATAATACACAAAGAACAATAAAGCTTTTCCAATACATTATATCCGAAGAAGAACATACATAGATCACGATAATGTTCAGAGGAATACTTTCTAATTAAGCTAAAGCTCAAGTTTTCAGAAAAAGAGGCACCAACACTGGCGGATTTACACATTTGCCGTCAGTAGGCTAATAAATTCAGTAGTCTAATAGTCGTCAGTAGGCTAATTTTATGTACATAAGTGTGTATGTTTGTTACTTCTTCACGCTCAAATGGATGGATGGACTTTGATGAGACTTGGTATGGAAGTAGCTTATACCTTCGATTAACATACAGGCTATTTTCTAACCGCGGGGAAAACCGCGGGGCGCATCTAGTTAGATAATAGTTACTGGGACCCTATTCGGAAATTTGAGATTTTCATCTCACTTTTTCTCGTCCTTGTTGCTCTCGTTTGAAACGTCATAGGTGTGAGAGTGACCAAGATAAAATCTCATCTCATCTCACGCACAGGAATAGCCCCCCTGGTTATTCAAAATAATTCGGAAACGTTCCGATCCGATCGGATCCTACAACGTTCAAACTGAAATTGTACAAATCTCAGTCTACTAGTCATTATACTACTGACTACTAGTCATCATGATCTGACAAATGGTTTGCAAGAAATTTAACAAGCGCGTTTAAATGGGAAATTCAGAGCTTTACGAAACCAAAGTCAAAGTCAAAATGCTTTTATTCAATTTAGGTATCAAAGATACACTTATGAACGTCAAAGTTGTATAATAGACTCGACCGCCTTGTTCGGATAAAGAGCCACTGAGTAGTGGCTCTTTATCCGCTATTTTTTTTATTTTTTTATTTTATCCCCTCAGTTTCTTGCCTGTTCTTCTGAGTAGAAGAACAGGCAAGAAACTGAGGGGCATTATTTTTTCAAAGAATAAATAAATTACTGTCTCACAAATGTTGGCTTAAAGCTAGGTAATATCTATACACACTAGTGGCTACTTGGCGGAAGTGGAAGGCTCCAGACATCTTTGTCTTCTAAATAATTCTTAACCTTATAATACTCTCTTTTCATTTATGTAGTTTTTACATGTGATTTGAATTTTCCTTCAGTTATCCCTGTTATATTTTTCGGGATTTTATTACTTATAAAAACGAACACAGTTGCCTAAAAATGACTTATTTGACTTAGTCAGTCTAAATCTTGGTACAGCTATCCTATCCTTATTTCTAGTGTTATTATTATGATAGTCACAGTTCAATTTAACCCTTACTATGTACAAACAGTCAACCCTATAGTGCATTTGGATCTAAATTACGTCAATCCGTCTTCGGTTTTTAATGAATTGGCCCCTCCCTGGACTTTCTTTGTCTTCACTCCGTTTTGATGACGTCATGGTGGATAGTGTAGCCAGTCTTTATAGCCCATTTGTGGATGACTTTCCAGTATTGTTACAAGCTTTTATTTCATTTGTAAATTGTAATATTCGTATGTAAGCTCAGATCAACCTAATATTAGTAGGAAACTTATTATAAACGCGAAAGTTTGTAAGAATGGATGGTTGGATGGATGTTTGTTACTCTTTCACGCCAGAACAGCTGAACAGATCTGAATGAAATTTGGCACGGAGATAGATTATAGTCTAGAATAGCACATAGGATACTTTTTAACCGCGGGTGAAACCGCGGGGTGCAGCTAGGCTTCCATAATTTTACTCAGGTTTCCTATATTTATATTTACATCTAGATAGTTTTCGGTCTCGAACCTAAGCCTACGTATATCTTTATAATATTAGTATAGAAGACAAAAAACAGTGCTCAAGTCACTACTGAAGTTACAATAAACTCTAAAAACATGGCCAAAATTGGCAAAGTGCTGGCAACCATCAAAGCCGTGATCACACGTCTGGTCTTCGCCTGCCACGGCATCATTGCCATATGGCAAGTGACGCGGTTCAAAGGGAGCATCGAATACTGGTATCTGGCAACACCAATACTGCTGCTGATCTGCGAGGGTGTCTTCACTCTTACGATTAAGGAGAGTCAGGAGTGGAAGTGGTGAGTATCTGGATTCTAGACGGTCCATATTTGCTCTGCAGTACTGGCAATATAGCTGACTATAGCCCGGCCATTATCAGCCATGCTGTTTTATTATATGGCCGGGACACACTCAAAATATTGTTGATTGTTGAGCCAGAATTGCTGTAAAAATATGGCTCGTCTAGGAGTGCCCTAACTTACACACGGTGTAAGTTAGGGCACTCCTAACTTACACTGTGTCTTAGCAATTTACCATGTCACTAATATTATGTTATTAAATTAGAATAACTGCGTATAGAAATCAAGTTAAATCGCAAAATGTAAGCTGTACGGTGCCAAAAATGGCACCGTAGGACGGTACGTATATATGGGCATATGCTTACTTTTAAATCACATTTTACCAATCAACCAATTATCCAACTTTTAGCGGAAAAGCGATGGCCTAGTTGGGAAAAGGCCCGCCTCTCAAGCCAGAGGGAGCGGGTTTGAACCCAGCCGACGGCACGCACCAAATTATTCATTGCAAGAGCGTGTGCGTATTGTATGTCATCTGCTACATGACTGGAGCTGGTGTATGGCGACAGATTCGCTCCGTCACATTTGGGACTGAATATCGTTCGGCGAAGTGTGGGTGTTGTATTACACTTCTGCCAGCCCCCTCGGGGAAAGGCGTGACGATATGTTAGGGGAAAACATTTTAAAACTAACCTCATTATGTTTGTGTCTGTGCGCGTGACAACCCAAGTAAAGGTGTAGCGTATAATTATGTGGATTACTTTTTGAAAAGACATTGCTCAAAAACCAACTTGCTTATAGGTAGTCATTCTAATTATATCTTTAAATGAGCAATTCTTGTATATATATATATATATAATTGGAATCTCGGAATCGGCTCCAACGATTTTCATACAATTTAGTATATAGGGGGTTTCGGGGGCGATAAATCGATCTAGCTAGGAATCATTTTTAGAAAATGTCATTTTATTCGTGTTTTATCGATAATCAATCTCAACTGAAAAATATGACTCTTCCTGACATCTATTGGCGAATAATAATACTATTTTTTGTGAGCAACTAATTGCTTTAACGACACAACTGCAGATGGCGTTGTTAAGTAACACGAAGTCAATGAGTGTTTGAGGTTAGACTAAAATCAAAGGCACTACAAATAATATGAAAAAGTGAGTCTTTATTCATTTTCTTTGTTTCTTTGTAACGCTTTCACGTCTGAACTACTCAACCGATCGTCTTAAAATTTTGCATACATGTTGTTTAGGGTACAGAAAAGGACATAGGGTACTTTTTATCCCGGAAAAATCAACGGTTCCTGTGGGACCGTGGGTGAAACCACGGGTCGCAGCTAGTTATTGAATTAAATAAATAAATAAAATAAAATAATAAATATCGGGACACTTCCACACACGGTCGCCTGACCCCAAACTAAGCAAAGCTTGTACTATGGCTGCCAGAGACTGAATTACATACTTAGATATTTTTAAATACATACTTAAATAGAAATTTACACCCAGACATAGAACAAACACAAATGTTCATCGCATAAATGTTTGCCCTACGTGGGAATCGAACCCACACCCCCAAGCTCAGAAGGCAGGTTCACTACCAACTGAGGCTACTACCGAGGCAGTTTGCACTAAAAAAACGAATTAGGGTCAACTGGGCCAAATGCGTCTGTGGGGCAATTACGTCTTTCAAGAATTACTGACAAACCCTTCACAAATTAGGCAACTAACGCCATCTTGTACAGATTATTGCAACTAAAGATAGAAAAAAGGTCCCTCGTTAAGTCCTCTAAATGGCAAAATTGCCCCAAAACCGAAAGGGGCAGAAGCCACTTAAAAAAAAAAGTCCTATAAGTTGACGCATGTCATGGCCCCGACTGTCTACAACAACCTGCCAGACGATGTTACTGCAGGTATTATCTTGCAATCTTTTAAAATAAGACTAAAAAAATAAATAAATGGCTCATTGAGCAAGCTTTCTATGATTTTCATGAATTTGTAAACTTGGACATGTGATTTTATTAATAATTTTAATTCTTAATATTTTTATTTTAGTTATGTGTTCTTGTGTTGTGTAATTTTTGAATTTGAAATTTTTGCTCTATTATTTTATTATTCATTGATTGTATTATTATTTAAGTACCTGGATGACCGAGCTTTGCTTGGTATTTTTTTTTAATTGTGTTTTTTGGAAAATAAACAATTGATTTTAGTCTAACCTCAAAGCAATCACTCATTGACTTCGTGTTACTTAACAACGCCATCTGCTGTTGTGTCGTTAAAGCAATTAGTTGCTCACAAAAAATAGTATTATTATTCGCCAATAGATGTCAGGAAGAGTCAACGCCTCCTTTTTGTTATTTTTCTTCCAAGTTTATGTTTAAGTTGATTATCGATAAAACACGAATAAAATGACATTTTCTAAAAATGATTCCTAGCTAGATCGATTTATCGCCCCCGAAACCCCCTATATACTAAATTGTATGAAAATCGTTGGAGCCGATTCCGAGATTCCAATTATATATATATATACAAGAATTGCTCATTTATAGATATAAGATTTGACATGTAAAATTACATTTTATGAATAAAATGAATATGAAAAGATGTAGGTGGCGCCTAATTTGTGAAGCGTTCGTCAGTAATCGAAAGACGCAATTGCCCACAGACGCATTTGCCCCTATTGACCCCATACTTTAAATTTAGCTACACAAACTTGCTGTCTGATTAATACTAACTACTTATCAACCACAAAGCAGGTAAAGCCGGGGTATAACATTAGTCCTGCGATAATTGCTCCCCTCATCCCGGTGACGTCACTCCTCGCCCGCCGGAACCCTATTAGCCGCGATAATGTTCTTTGCACAGTATTTCGTGGGATTCCGATGAATCGCGGTTTGATGGCTTGAGTAAACAAGCTTTATGAAGACTAATGGCTACTTGCAAAAAATACAAGAATTGCCCAAGTCCAGGAGCTAGGAGTAGTTTAAACTAGTCAAGGGTCTGGGACCCCTATAGACTAACTTCGCATTGGCTTAAGGTATTCTATAGCCATTTCGTCTAGAAGAAGAAGACGAGCGAAGAGAGCGAGTAATGATACTGACGAGCCTCTAAAGTTGCCTACAGAGTGACAAAGTGCAATTTCAATTTTTTTTATGATTTTTGCACTTCTGTAATAATTCTTAAATAACTAATAATGTCCCTTATATTATGAATTCATTTTACAGCTAATGATGTAGACAACCTCTCTATGTAATGGAATTTATTATTTGCTTTGTCTACCTATTGAATAAATCAGTCAAAAGTGACCCCTTAAAAATGCGGATATTTTTCATAGCTCTAATTTAGCTTGAGAACGTTTTTAAAAAAAATCATAAGATAGGGGCGGAGATATTGTTAATTTAATTGTACATGCTAAATTTCATCATAATTTGTTTTCAAGAAATTTGAGTAGCGCGTTTGAATGGAAATTTCAGTACTTCGCGGCCCTCTTTAAAGTACCATCTTACCAGTTTGGGCCCGGTATTACACGAAATCAACGAAAACAAATATTTTGTTTGCGCCTAGTTTGATATGAAGAATTGTGATGATCAGGTGCAAAAATCATAGCTGGTAGAAGAAACAACCAACAACAGTATAACCAGCGTAGAATTTTGAAAATCATTCTCATTTTGGAAAAAGAAATCACAAAAAATAAAAAAAACAATGGTTGAGCGTAATTAGTTCTCAAAATTTTCAGTGATTACAATTATTTTTTTTCGATTAATAAATAGCCAGAAAGTTTAACCGAGTAACTTATTCTTAACTTAACTTCTTAACGTAACTTATAAGCGGTGTACTGTATAGGAAATAAAATGGGAATCGGCCGCTCGTCAGCAAGCGATAAGTACGTCGCAAACTATACGCGCACTATAGTTCGCGCTGTTCGGACAATCCATTTAAAATATACAGCATATTACTAAAACACTGTAAAATAATTGAAGGGCATAAACATACACTTATAAGTATTCATGCAAAAATACCAACAAAAAATGCACGTTAAAAAAAGCTACAATTATGACCGGGTTAAGAACGCAAGAAAAAAAAAACAAATTTTACAAAAACGTTAACTAATCTGTATCATATTTTGGCGGCTTTTATTCTAAGAAAGTAGCGGCACGACGCGAATAGTTTACAAATAAAACCGACGCGATTAGTGTCTGCGTTCGCGCTTTTAGAAGGGCGGAGCGCGATGTGTATTTAACATTTTCAAACTCAATATTTAATTTAAATTAGCATAATTGCATCCTCTAGTCGATACCGGATGCGCACAACATGGTTTTTGTAACACATATAATATGTAGACAGTTAACTAGGTGCAGCCAGCCGCTCACAGTCTTTCTGTCTCAGTCTGTCTCAGTCTGTCACAGTCTGCTTAGTCAGGACGAAGTCTTAGGCTTCCGAAAAATGTCTATTCGTTAGCAAGCTTTGCAACCCATTGCGCCGTTTCCTAGAAAAAATAAAGATGATTCATTTTGTCCTACGCAGTGTGTTAAACTACAACATTTGCGAACAAGAGAATCGATTGGCTAGATTACACAACCCTTCGACATTGACCCTGGGGGTGGCATTTATAATGTTTTGTGAAAGCTCATCCTACCGTGGAGCGCTGATGAGCTGCGAAGTGTGAAGGGCAGGCGTTAATATGTTAGGACTGAAGGCAATAGTTCCTCAATGAAGGTTGATGACATTATAACCTTACCTAATTGAATCTTCAGCTACTAATAGTTTTATTACCAACAATTTTTCAACTCTTCGAACTTTGGCATCATAATTTAATACTTACATAAGTCATCTGGTGCAGGTACGTCTGTGAGGCAATTGCGTCTATCAAGAATCACCGACAAACTAACGCCATCAAGTACAGATAGTAGTTACAATAATCTGTACTAGATGGCGTTAGTTGCCTAATTTGTGAAGGGTTTGTCAGTAATTCTCGATAGACGCAACTGCCCTACACACGCATCTGTTCCTGTTGACCCTACATCATACAATACAACCTTACAATACCTAGGGATTTCGAGGATGTGTCAAAGAAAATAGTGCGTGGAGTCCCTCCGCGCGGAAGAAATGAACCTTCGTAATGTGAAAATGAAAGTAGGAAGGGGTACCTACGAATTGATTTTTAGTGAAATCAGTTTGTTTCTTATTATTTCTCGCTCTGCATCTTTCTATCCCCCCTCCCCAGGAGCGTTGAACGTTTAACGCAACAGTGCTTTCATACCCCCTCCATGGTAGCGTTAAACGTTTAACGAAACCTTGTTGGAAGTCGCATTGGAAGTTTCACTTCAAAAACTGAATTAGGTACTGAAGTGAATTTAGTAACTAGTAGCGCTGTGAGCTGAAGATCGCGATGTCTTCAGCTAACACAGCCTAAATACGTCAGTTCGATAAAAAAACCGACATACCTATGCCAGCCTACTGATTGAAGGTGTCATGTAATTATTTTGTCGACAGGTTCTGCCCATCTGTGTTCATCTACCTCGTTCTCGTGGTGCCAGCGATATGGCTGATAGAGCTGCACAAAGTGGACCTGCGCCTCAAGAAGAAGATGGAAAACTACACTAATTATGTAGAGGT
The DNA here is from genome assembly GCA_911728515.1 of Peribatodes rhomboidaria. Lineage (NCBI taxonomy): Eukaryota > Metazoa > Arthropoda > Insecta > Lepidoptera > Geometridae > Peribatodes > Peribatodes rhomboidaria. The sequence continues at coordinate 4,830,045 of OU452196.1, read as the reverse complement.
ACCTACTACGGTACCTACAAAATGTTGTTTACTTAATTTTAGCACATGATCCACAAGTTTTAATTAAAATTAAAAAGCACCGACACCGATTTCCATCAAACATAGACAGGGTTGGGCAGCATTTGAATTACATGTAATTAAAATACATAATTGAAATACAAATACGTATTTGGTATTTGTATTTCACTTACTCCCCTCAAATGTAATTCGCTCAAATGTAATTCGTATTTCAAATACCTGACGCTGAGGTATTCTGTGATTAGTATTTTAAATATTTGAGGCTTCAAAAACATCTGAACATGAAAATACATTTAACCTTCATTTAACAATTGAGAGTGTGGCCTGTATAGAGAGATTGTTTTCTTTAGCAGGTTTTATTAACACTCCAGCAAGAGGCTGTTTGTCTGACATCCCATTTAAAAAATGAAAAGTCCGTTAAATGACCTAGTCGTGTTTCGGGATGTAGTCCGGTGTAACCGTTCCGAAGACGGGTCTGAGCAGTAGCGCACTTGTAGCGCCTCACTCAACTGCCGTCTTTGTACTTCTTCACTCTACAAAACTCCAAGACTAGAGTGAATAAGGACCTTATAGGTCGTCGTCCTCCATCTTAGACCACAACGTCGCTTAACATCAAGCGAGTTGGTGGTCAAACGCCGACCTATCCTACATTTAAAAAAAATTTAGTGTTCATGAAAGGAAACTCTGGTTTCACTGATTAATAAATCTTGTTTTTCTCTACTTTTCGGCCCGTGCTGGTCTAGATTACTTATTTTGTATTTCAATTAAAATACTGTATTTTGTATTCTATATTTCAAATACATAATTTTTTGTATTCTATAATGCGATGCGATGCGGTATTTTTTAATTTGTATTTCAATTAAAGCAAAGCATGTGTTTTGCCCAGCCCTGAACATACATAGATAAGAACACCCTTGACTAATGCACTTTTTATGAAAAAAAGAAGAAAATCAAATCGGTTCACCTGTTCGGAAGCTACGATGCCACAGACACACAAACACACACACACACACACACACTCACACACACCTACACATACACGTGAAACTTATAACAGCCCGTCGGTTTCTGAAAACTGACACTAGGGCTAGTCACTAGGCGTACACCAATTTAATTTGGTACTGTCTCGCCTGATGTTAAGCAATGTCTGACTGCCCACGTGGCTTAGTTGGTAGTGAATCTGCCTTCTGTGCTTGGGGGTGTGGAAACGATTCCCACCTTAAACAAACATTCATGTCATTGTGATGAACATTTGTTTTGTTTTAACTGAGTGTTAATATCTATTGAGGTAGGTATGTATTTAAAATATATAACTACGAGTATGTTTGTATATCTGTGTCTGGCAGCCATAGTACAAGCTTTGCTTAGTTTGGAGTCAAATGACCGTGTGTGAGAATATGTCTGCAATATTTATTTACCTGGGTTGGACGGCCGACGTACTCTCGCCACATTGGTAATTTCAAACAAATAACATTATTAAATGATGAACACAAAAACCACTCCAAATGTTGTCTGACACTCCAGAAATAATTAAATTGTTGTACCCTATGTCACTTCCGCTATCAAAACGATTCAAATTACACCTGTCATGTCGAAATCTATCAAGGGGCTCAGGCTGTAGGGCGTGTCAAAGAAACCTTATACATACATACAATCATAAAACAAACCCTCCTTCTTGCGCGTCGGATAATAAAAAAACCCGACTGCAAAATGTAGTCTGACATTTTGAATAATTAAATTTTTGTAAATTTAATGTCACTTCCACTATCAAGACGATTCAAATGACACCTCACATGTCGAATTACATCAAGTTGTTCAGGCAATAGGCTTGGCCAAAGAAACCTCATACATACGAGTACATAGTACATACCCACATACATACATACACTCGAAAAACAGAATCCTCCACAAACGTTCCATAAAAAAAAGCTCTTTTTTATGGAACGTTCCATAAAACACACAAACGTTCCATAAAAAAAGCTCTTTTTATGGAACGTTTGTCCAAAAGACGTCATTCTTCAACAGGCAGAAATCCCTTTGCCCGGCGCGACAAAGATCCCCACAGATATGTGGGTCACGCTGATCGAGCAGTTCCTGATGCTGACCCTCATCGTGGGCCGCTGGCTGCTGCCGAAAGGAGACCTGACGAGAGACCAGCTCAGCCAGCTACTGCTTGTTTATATTGGTAAGTGTTCTCTCTTTTCATATCGATGATGGGATTGTATGTATGTATGTTATGTATGTGAGTATGATTGGATGTATGTATGTATGTATTGTATTTGTATGTATGTATATAATATTGTATGTATGTATGTATGTATGAATGCGATGTATTTTTTTTTCGGGTGGATTCTTACAACTCAATTTTGAAGCAGATAATATTTCTTCAACCGATTGAGCTGAAATTTAATATTCACGTTTAGTTTGGATGACAATGCATGATTACCTGTGTGATGTCATTCTAAAACCAACATGGCGGAACACCCAAAATGGCGGACGAATGCATTCTTTCAATATGGGTATCAAATGAAACGGCTTGCTGACTCGAAAAATAAAATGCCGTCACTCTAAATCCAATATGGCGGACATCTAAAGATGGCGGCTAAGTTTTTTATGCTTTCCTACAATATGGGTGTCAAATTAAAGGGCTTGCTGAGAATAGGAATGCGAGTTAATTGGAGATTAACCGGTAAACGACCTTGCAACAATAATGTGTTGAATGCTTAAATGAGATGAACAGACTAAGAAACCTGACCGGTTTTAAAACTAAAAAGTAAAAAAATAAATTAAAAAAAATATTTTTGTAAAACAAACCCCCACGCTTTCAAAACTCCTTCCTAATAAGAACTGCAAGGAGTGGAACGCACTTCCTGCCTCGGTGTTTCCCAGCAATAGTCTCCTAAAAACCAGACCTGGGTTTCTTCAAGACAAGAGTGAGACGGCACCTCATGGGCAAGCGTGCTCCATCTTAGACCACATCGTCACTTTCCATCAGGTGTGTTGTGGTCAAACGTAGGCCCATTCAATCCATTCAAAAAAGGTATTAATGCGCTAAAAAGAATGAAATGAACTTTTCCTGTAAAACTTTTTTAATGCTTGAAAGTGATGAACAGATTAAGAAACCTGTCCAGCTTTAACTAAAGAGTGAAAAATAAATTAAAGTAACAAATATTTTTTTAAAAACTAGCCTGTAAAACTTTTAGTAAAAGCTTGTTTATAAAAAATATTTTTTTTAACTTTTAATTTATTTATATTTGTTCTCAGGTACAGCAGCCGACATCATAGAATTCTTCGACTCCTTCAAAGACGAGAAGGTGGCGTCGGAGAAGGTCCTCGTCCTCCTCACGCTGGCCATCTGGTCGTGGTCTCTGATGCAGTTCACGGTGGTCCTGACCGCGACCAAGAGCCGAAAGTCGCGGGGCACCGCAAATAGGTCTGACATGTACGTATTTGTTGCACGCTGCCATTCCGCACTGCTTACTGTGATTGGACGAATAAACTTGATAATCAGACCAGCGGTACTGTTCACAATGATTCGGAAACGTTTCCGATCGGATCACATACATTTCAACTCAAATTGTTCGAATCTGGATTACTTCAAGTCTCGAGTGAATCGGTTTCTTCTAGGCAAGCGTGCTCCATCGTAGGCCGCATCACTGCTTATCATCAGGCATGTTGGCGGCCAAACGCAATTAAGCAATTAAAAAAAAATTAAATATAAAATCTGAAACGACGCTAAGTTTTAAATCTCGACTTAAAACTGTCTTTATATGTACTATGTTAAAACCAATTTTAACTCGAGATTCAAGACATATAGGGCTATGGTACGCTATTATATATTTTGGAATAGATAATCGAGTGTAAATCCGATCGGAAGACTGAATCACGTTTAAAAACTTATGAATACGGACTGAGATTCGTAAAATTTGAGCTTTAAATATTTGGAATCCGAACGAAAAAGTTTCCGAATTATTGTGAGTACCTATGCAGGTGTGCGAGCACTGACATTTAAACTGACGTTTCAAACCGACTAAATTGGTAATTTCCGTAAAAATTTGTCGATTTTTTCGATTTATAACGTCAGTTTAAATGTCAGTGCTCGCACCTCAGCGACCTTCCATGACTTCTTACGATGTCTATGATGGTAACCTTTTTTTGTCGACGCTGCGCGACCGCAAATCGTATCGTCGCGCATCGGAAAATCTCTTGAATAGAGGTCTGACAATTTTTTGTACGATTTATGCGTGTCCCAAGGTTTATTGGTCCAAGCCATTAAACTCTACTTACAGATATCAGACAGCGATTTCATCTACATTACAAAATACACTATTATTACAAAGAGGTGAATTTTACGATTTAATTATACGAGAATTACTCACATACGATTAAGTCGGTTATTCCGACTATGGTTTTAACCACCCAGCCGACGGCACGCATCAGTTTGTTCATTGTGTGAACATATGTGCGTGTTGTACTCGTATGTCATCTGCTACATGACTGGAGCCCGGTGCATGGCGACACTCGCCCCCTGTTACATTTGGACTGAACATCGTCCGGCGAAGTGTAGGTGTTTTATTACACCTCTGCCAGTCCCCTCGGGGTAGAGGCTTGACGATCTGTGTACTTTTTAACCTCATTCGGCGGTCTTTTTCATGGCGAATGAGCGCGCGTGGCTACGTCTCACTTATCACTGCGGCGCACTCGCCTTGAAAAAGACCGCTGAATGCGGTTGAAACTGCATTTAGAATATCCGACTTAATGATACGTGAGAAATTCCCGTATCATAAAATCTTAATGTAGAGGTGATGTTAAATAGTTTGTAAGTATGTGGGAGGTAATCGCCAGAACTACTGAACCGATTTTTATAATTCTTTCACTAATAGAAAGGTACACAATCTCTGAGTGCCATAGCTAAGAATCGCGAGAGAAGCCGCGGACAGATCAGCTATCAAAACCGTCAACAAAAATTAAGTACTACTTTTATCAAATCTGCTAATTTTATCAATTTATAAATGCTTAAAGGGTCGTCTATTAATTACATGAAGCGTTTGAGAGGGGAGGGAGGGGGTTGAGCAAAATCTTAGGGCAAATACAAGTAGAGAGTGGGCTGCCCGCGCTGGCAAAGTAGCGCTTATCGGCGCTGGTTAGCCAGCGCCGCGCTGGTGAAAACTACAGTCAAACCGATAGAACTCTAACATGGGAAACCATTTTTTTGATACGTTTTTACACTGTAACACAGCTTAACTATAAAATACGTTATAATTACAAAACGCAAAAAAAGATAACTTATTATGAACTAACGAGCCCCACTGGCGGCAGTTGGGACAGAAATTAAAACTTTGTTCCAACGTCCAAGACTGGTGGCTGTCTTTGTGGCCGTTGGGAAAAAGCCCCGAAAAGCGCGGGCAGACCAACGCGGGTACAGTACTCGGCGATATATATTGCATATCGACCTTTGGAAAGAGACTTCACCTTCGTAGAGCGTTATCTCTGTCGCACACTAAACGAAAGAGACAACGCTCTACGAAGCCGAAGTCTCGTTCCAAAAGTCGATGTGCAATATTTATCGTCGGGTACTGTACCCTGCTATCTACTTGAAATCGAGCTTACGACGTCTCACCAAGGGGGAGATTAGAATTAAGGGAGGGGAGGTCGAAAATATGCCATATTCGCTTCACGTAATTCTTGGACGCCCCCTAAAAACACTACTTCAACAAATTCTTATTTTTGTGCTTTCACAGCTTGATTTTTGTGTATTTTTCTTTGCTTTCAAACAAGACACAAAAGCACTCGCTTTGCCTAGTTTTAAGACTCGAGATGAAAATCTTGGAATCTTGGAAACCTTTGAAAAATGATATAGGTTTGTCTATAATTCTAGATTGACTGAAAAAAACATTACACAACGACTAAGTACTTATATGGTCGTGTCGCGTCGCGTTGCCGTGTTTGTCGTTCGCCTTTACAACGTGTTGTTTTGCATTTCCGCAGAATTTGCAGAGGTAGGTATACTCCACTAGCAGATCACCAACACCAACTAGGGCAACCTTGTATAGAGAAAAAAAAAGTGCTTGGAGTCCCTCCGCGCGGAAGTGAAACTTCTGTGTATCTTTCTTACTACGCGCATGCGTTCGAGTTCCACGCATTCAGTCTGTCTCTTTCTATGCCCCCTCCCTAAGAGCGTTAAACGTTTAACGCAACCTTGTTGGAAGTTGCATTAGAAGTTTGACTTCAAAAACAGCTGTTCTATACAAAAAGTTCGTTGATCGTCGACAAAATGTATGGAAGAGCTTTTTTTTCTCGATTTTAAGGTTTCCCCATAATTTATTCGTGCTCTGCTAGTGCTATACTTACTTTGACGAATTCTGTGGGAATGCAAATCAACACGCTGTATGGGACAACGCGTCAGAATCGTCTTTGGCTCAGACAGAACAGAGTCAACAGAAAAAAATCCATCCACACTATTTGACGTCATTGAAAAATGAACCATTTCTCCATAGCCCTAACTACAAAAAAATCGCGTCGCATAATCGAGGCGACGCTGACTTCTCTGTTGATTTTATACGATTTTGTAGTTTAAGCCATGGTGATATGGCTCATTTGTCAATGACGTCGAAAAGTGCGCCAAAATTTGTTTGTTCTGTCCAAACCGAGCCACATTCCTACATTGCAATGGCAACTGTATCCTTACAACCTGAAGGTTCAAACTCCTGGCTCTTTTATAGGAACAACCGCGCGTGCTGCTGTTCCATAGAAGTGTGTGCTATCATGATGAACATAGCTCTCCAGGATGCCCCGTTCCTGGCCTTCCGACTGCTCATCATAGCACATTACAGGATTATCAACTATATGAACATATTCTTCACTTGCAAGAATACGTTGGTGAGTACGTTTTTTCCGTCAGTGTTTTTGGTTCATGTTTCAATTCGAATTTGTGAATTTAGAATATTCGGTTCCAATTATAATCCAATTTTAATTTTAAGGGTTCCTAACCCAAGAGGTAAAATGGGACCCTATTACTAAGACTCCGCTGTGTATCTCAAGAACCGTGATAGTTAACATTTTTACAGGTGATATACAAATACAAATATCTTTATTAGCCAACCATTATTCTGCACAATATACAAGCACTGTGGACCCCACACTTGGAAAAACCAGTATCGTGGGCGTCCACTTGAACGACACATTAAATTAAAAGCAGACTAAATGAATTTTTGAGAAATAATCTAATAACAATGTTAAAAAACCAGATTGGGCAGACTGTATGAGTGAATATTTATTTATTTACAAACATTTTTATGTGTGTGTGTGTGTGTGTGTGTGTGTGTGTGTGTCTGTGTGTGTGTGAAGTGCGTTATGTTGGGTAGAGTAGGTAAGGAGAGAAAAGGAAAGGGGAATAGGAATTTGTAGGTAACAATTAGTGGGACACAAAACAATAGGTTATTTGAGGCTAAATAAAAGTTGTTCAGTTTGGTCGTAAGCAAGTGAGCGCAAGTAACACTCAATAAATTTCTTCTGCCGCTATAACACAACGGACTAATATACAACGTGTCACAGAAATGTTAGACAATACGGAAGGGCGTGTATGTGTATCCAGCCACGAATCACCTGTGTGAATTTTAAGCTTCATAAGTAATCTTAAATTTTCCATTTTAGACTAAAAAATATTTTTTTCGTATTATTTTGAACAACCCTAACGATAAAGCACCGCGTCAATCGCTTTCAAATCGCCGCCGCCGCGCACCGACAACGCGCGGTCTCCTTGCGACACAGCGTCGCGGCGCTTCCGTCGTCCACCAGCTGATACGTTCTTAATGCTGACATCGGGTTATTTGACGCAAAACTTTAGCTTGGTATAACTCGTAATCTAACATGCTGAGGGTTATGAAATCTTATGGGTTAAATTATAAATATGTCTGGGCATACGAGTACGTCGTTTAAGTATTTTTCAACCTTTCTGTTACACGTTGTCTATAAGTTTCGCTCGCTAACGGTCGATAATTGATTTAGCTAGTGATTTAATTAATGATCCTCTCTCAGGTGATCCTGCTCCAAATCTACCGGCTCTACGTTCTGCACCTGGAGACCACAGAAGAGGGTGGAGAGTCCGTCTACCGCAAGACCAAGCACAAGGATCACGCAGAGAAGAAAGACAAACATACGTTCGTACTTTGCCTAGTTTACCTTTGGCTGCCTCGGTGGCTCAGTTAGTAGTGAACCTGCCTTCTGAGCTTGGGGGCGTGGGTTCGATTCCCACCTAGGGCAAACATTTATGTGATGAACATTTGTGTTTGTTCTATGTCTGGGTGTTAATGTCTATCTAAGTATGTATTTAAAAATATCTAAGTATGTATATCAGTCTCTGGCAGCCATAGTACAAGCTTTGCTTAGTTTGGGGTCAGGCGACCGTGCGTGGAAGTGTCCCGAATTTATTTATTAGTTACTCAAGGTCCTTACAACTTTGGCAACCAATTTTCCTTTACCCAGTTGCAGTCGGGAATCCAGAATTTGGTTTTGGCGGTTCACTTAGGTGAAGGAAGCTTTATCAAGGGATTTTGGTTTAGGGGGACTTGATTTAGCTGAGAATAATAACATTTATTAAGAGTCCGGCGACCGCTTTAGAATTACTTCGCATTGGCTAAAGGGTTTCTATTGCCATTCTGTCTAGAAGAAGACAACGAGCGAAGAGACCAAGTGAAGATACTGACGAACCTCTAAAGTTATCTACAGAGTGACAAAGTGCAATTTCATTCATTTTTTATGACTAGGGTATGGTGTGGTGTACTCAGAATGGGGAAAACGTACCTTTAACATTGAACTTTTTGGTGATCCTTAAAGTTATTCTTGGCTGTCACGATTGTGATTTTTCAATTTTCATGACCACGATTAAGATTTTTTACTTGGAGAAGTCTGGTCGAAAGACGCTAAAGTCAATGTCCCATAGGCTTTAATGTATAGTGCCGGCGAGTTCAGGAGAATTTGACGGTGTTGCTCATGGTAAAATAACCATTATGTCAAATGGGTAACGTGCAAAACGCGGGTTAAAATCGAGGGCTGTACGCGTCCCCAAGAGTCTCGCGCGCATGGGGTCGCGCGCGACTTTCAGTACCCGTATTTCTTGGATTGCATAGGTAATTGACATAGGGCTTATTTAACTGTGTATTCTTGAACAGTGTCGTAAAATTTTCTTCCACTCAGCGACAATATTAATTAGACCCTATATTTGCAGGCCAAATCTCGGACCAAAATATTCATGAGAAACACGAGAGTGTTTAACTGGCATTAAACTTTACCAGTTTTATACTACTCACTAGGAAAGTACATAAAAATGCAATACTTGATACTTTTGCAGGAAACACAAGCCTTAAACCAAGCCAAGCATTAAACTCTACCAGTTTTATACTCACTAGGAAAGTACATAAAAATGCAATATTTGATACTTTTGCAGGAAACACAAGCCAAAGAAGCAGAAGAAGAGGCATGAGATCGGAGAGACGTCCATATCTGTCATCAGTGACCGGCGACATGACCGCGACGGTGGCAGGATCAGGTAACTATAACCTTATGTTAAACTATACTAGCGACCGCCCCGGCTTCGCACGGGTGCAATGCTGATACTAAATACACTACAGAAAAACTGTGAACGTTGTATATAAAAACATAGCGGCCCGCTCTGGGTATAACATACATAGCCTACTAACATCACATTAGAAACCTCAAAAATAACAGTGTTTCTCCACTATTTAATGGATGTTATTATACATATAACCTTCCTCTTGAATCACTCTATCTATTAAAAAAAGCCACATCAAAATCCGTTGCGTAGTTTTACAGATTTAAGCATACAAAGGGACATAGGGACAGAGAGAGCAATAACATCCAATAAATAGAGGAGAAATACTGTTATTTTTGAGGTCTCTAATGTGATGTCGTTAATTTTCATTTGTTTCCCGCTTACATTGCAAACGCAGGCTGAACCCTACGAGATTTATCAAAATAATGTACTAATTATTTGTACACGTTGAAAAGGTCTACAGAAAACTCCGCGATGGTATATGTCTATCTCTTATGGATATCCCACAATAACATTGTTTTGTTTATACCCGTGCGAAGCCAGAGCGGACCGCTATGTTTTTATATACAACGTTCACAGTTTTTCTGTAGTGTATTTAGTATCAGCATTGCACCCGTGCGAAGCCGGGGCGGGTCGCTAGTTATTAATAAAATGAATCATACAGCCCATTTTTAGAAAAAAAAATGTATTGATTGCAATGTTAGGTTTTCCTATTCAATAATCGTATTATAATTAAGTTTACCTTATGTTTATTTTTTCTATAGATGTTAACGAGTAAATGTACGTACTTTAAAAAACGGACTAAAGAACGTCAAACTTATAACACCCTGTCGTTTTTTGCGTCGGAAGTTAAAATTGGATTCTCGTGTCAGGTAACATATCATTTTATTAAAAAAAAGAAAAGCAAATCGTTGCAGAATTGCGAAAGTCAACAAGTCAAGGTTAAGTCGCGAGTCATAGTTCGGAGCGAACAACTAGTAGCAAGCCTTTGTTCCCTGAATGAGTGTGGTAAAAGAGTTTATCGGTTAAATTCCTTCAGAGTTCGCGAACTCGCGACCCCTCGCGAATATATACAGATACATAGAGATACAGATAGACGAAGGGTCCGGTCACCTTGACACGGGCACGAATCACCCTGCTAGAGATGGGAAATGTCGAAATCGACACGTTATTGTATAAAATATAACGCTATTAAAAATTTAAAAAAAACCCGACTGCAAAATGTTGCACCATATGTCACTTCCACTATCAAGACGATTCAAATGACACCTCACATGTCGAAATACATCAAGCTGTTTTAGGCTGTAGAGCGTGCCAAAGAAACCTCATAAATACATACATACATACATACACACATAGATACATACATACATACATAAATTCATACACTCGAAAAACATAACCAACCAAACGCAACACCATTGGGTGTTAACCGCTCTAAATTGCCATGAACAAATCGATAATTCGTCTAATATAACAGAACATCAATACTATCGATTAACAGCTCTCAAAATAAACCGATTTTCACTATGCAATGATGTCACGCGCCGTCATCTTAATATATATAAATTACGTGTCACGTTGTTTGTCCGCTATAGACTCCTAAACTACTTAACCGATTTCAATCAAATTTGCACACCGCGTGCAGTTCGATCTAACTTAACAGATAGGATAGCTCACATCTCATATGCAATATTATTTTATTACTACTATGTAAAATAATAAAAACCTTAGCCACAGCAACGCGTGGCCGGGTCTGCTAGTATAATTATATTTTTTATATATTATCACGCATAACTTTTTACATCGATTTGTTATATTATTATTATTATATCGATAGTCGATAGTCGATGGTCCGCCCGCCCTATCGCCCGGGGTGCGGCTAAATGGCTAGCATCATACCATACAACAAGGTAGGTTCGTGCGCTCGGCCAATACAACTGTTTGACCGCGGATTGGTTCCCAACTAGTCTAAACTCGGCTTTATTACACTCCCACCGAGTGTAAAGCGAGCTTTATTTAATTACGATACGATGTTTGAACTGAGTTTAACGTTTTATTGTTTGGTTTCTTTTAGCCGACTGCAGAAGTAGGGTAATGTTTTCGGACGTTGGAATTTTTGAGTCCCGACGGGGTGTTTTAGGTTTGACGTGTCTGTGTGTGTGTGTGTGTGTGTGTGTGTGTCTGTCTGTGGCATCGTAGCTCCCGAACAGATGATCCGACTTTGATTTCGTTTTTTTTTGTTTGAAAGGTGAATTAGTCGGGACTGTTCTTAGCTAGGTATGTTTGATGAAAATTGGTGTTGAGGAGTTTTTATTTTTACTTGTTTGTGTATTTGTCCTTATCTTAGGGCGATTTTAGACGGATCATATTCTTACTGCGATTCTGGCCCGGCAATAAACTGACTCGGAAATATTGCGACAATATTTTGAGTGTGGTCAAGCCATTTATTTCTAGCATGGCTGACGATGGTCGGGCTATAGTCGGTAATATTGCCAGTATAATATGGCCTGGCAATACTGGTAATACTAGGTATACCTACGGGAGTTTTGGCGGGAACCGAAAAGATGGTGTCGTGTTTTTGTATTATTTTCTAAAACTTGTGATTCTTCGAGTGTTAAAGTGTAATAATGGTGGATTATTATCGTTTACCGGTTCGTCAACGTGCACGAGTGTGGGCAAATGATACAAACATCGCGAAACGCGATTTTTCGTGTTCTATACAAAACTTCACTTAAAGTTTCAGTAAAGTATCCATAACTTTACTGGAATGGGGAAAGGGGAGGGATTCATCGTCTTCATCATCACCTCATCATCATCATCCCATCATCTGTTACTGAAGGAAAAATTATTACTAAGAATCCGACTGAAGGACGAGTATCCATGGTCATGAATAATTAAAAAAAAAAAAAAATAGGTATACCTACTTGGAAGTTTAGGCGGGAACCGAAAAGATGGTGTCGTGTTTTTGTATTATTTTCTAAAACTTGTGATTCTTCGAGTGTTAAAGTGTAATAATGGTGGATTATTAACGTTTACCGGTTCGTCAACGTGCACGAGTGTGGGCAAATGATACAAACATCGCGAAACGCGATTTTTCGTGTTCTCTACAAAACTTCACTTGAAGTTTCAGTAAAGTATCCATAACTTTACTGGAATGGGGAAAGGGGAGGGATTCATCGTCTTCATCATCACCTCATCATCATCATCCCATCATCTGTTACTGAAGGAAAAATTATTACTAAATTAGGCATGAAGGACTTTGTATCCAGTTGCCAATAAATAAAAAAAACATAAAAAAAATAGGTATACTTATCAAATTAAAAAGAGGTATGGTTTGTATGTACACATAGGTAAGTGTTTATGTTTGTAAGTTCCTAAATCTGCCTAAGAGGTAATCTCCAGTAGATACAATACAACATGGGCCTACTATAGCATTTTATTGCCATGATTTATTTTCGACGCTTCGCGACCATGTACCTTATTATGCGGCGATCTCAGATCAACCTAGAGAATAAGATGGCGCACGGCGTATGATTTAGGTGAAGCCAAAAACCATCCAAAAACTACGCTACTCGCTTAGTCATTCTCACCTCGACATTATGTGCATTGGTTTATGGTATGATTTCGTGTACATTAATATACATAGTGCATTATAAAAGTGTGGCCAGGACTACATTTTGAGGTTCTTTTTAAAAAGTGTGCAGTTTTTTTACAAGTCAATTTTGAAGAAGCCGTAACATTAAAGTTTTACAAATATGTGCAGTTTTAAAATATTAAATCTACTAAGGTTGTACATTGGAACAGAAATGGCTAACGTAGAGTTTGGGAATTAATATTAGTTTTCGTGCAATTGTAAATGTTTTTCATGGCAACATTACCAAGCGCACACGTTTATTATGCCATGATCGGTTCCCAGATGTCTGTAGCAATAAACAAGCTGTCCAGCTGTAGAATTGGCTGTCTGTTGTCACCAGACAGGCCCATCACTGCCCAATTTTAAGAATCTTGTTTTTAAGCAATATTTTGCTCATTGCTAATTTGGTACGCATAATAAATTATAAAATATATTTGTATTACTTAATATATTTTTATATTTAAATTTATTGATATTCATGTGAGTATATTTTTTTTAATATTATTATTATTTATTTATTTTAGCACTTATGTTTTATTATTATTACTTATTTCAATTTAGTTTTGTGGACACCACCTACCATATTTATTTTTTCGTAGTTCCTGTCCATCCTAAGGTTACCTGGAAGAAATTGCTTTAGGCGAAAAGGTCGCCCAATATTCTAAGTAGTTTTTAAGATTTTCCACGTAGTTTTTGGTGAAATGGAAGTATATTGTATTGTATGTCTGTTTTTTTTTCAGGGCAATAATTTTAACGAATTCTGATGAGATCAAAGAGTTGGAGCTTTCAAAACTCTTCAAAGATCAAATTACAACTGAAACTGAGAAGAAGAAAGGGTATATTATTTCTATAATGACAGACAAAAGTCAACGAAAACCAACGATATACTGCGTCTCGTTTTATTTTATTGAGACGAAACGGGACGCATTGCTTTCTTTGGCATTCGTTGGCATTCGTTGGCTTGGTGTAAACCCAGCATTAGGCAACTCAATTACACTCATACGAGTATATGTAATTATAGAAGCAACTAGGGGCGAGATTCACAGATTGCAGGGACCCTATTCGGAAATTTGAGATTTGCATCTCACTTTTTTTCGTCCTTGTTGCTCTTGTTTGAAACGTCTTAGGTGTGAGAGTGACCAGGGACCCTATTCGGAGATTTGAGATTCTCATCTCACCATTTTGCGTCCTTGTTGCTCTAGTTTAAAATGTCATAGGTGTGAGAGTGACCAAGATAAAATCTCATCTCATCTCACGCTCAGGAATAGCCCCCCAAGATAAAATCTCATCTCATCTCACGCGCAGGAATAGCCCGCCAGGGACCCTATTCGGAGATTTGAGATTTTCATCTCACTTTTTTTCGTCCTTGTTGCTCTCGTTTGAAACGTCTTAGGTGTGAGAGTGACCAAGATAAAATCTCATCTCATATCACGCGCAGGAATAGCCCGCCAGGGACCATATTCGGAGATTTGAGATTTTCATCTCACTTTTTTTCGTCCTTGTTGCTCTTGTTTGAAACGTCGTCAGGGGAGTGAAAGTGACCAAGATAAAATCTTATCTCATCTCACGCGTAGGAATGGCCCCGCTGTCTGTGAATCTCGCCCTGTACTGGGACATCTCGGCACCTGTTAATCTATTTTATTTAGTAAATTTTATTTATTATTATTTATGTAGTTTAATTATTTTAATAGAATTTTTATGTTTGTAGATAGGTACTAGACATAAAAATGTTAATGTTTTATTTATTTATTATTATTATTTAAGTAGCTTATTTACCTGAATAGTTTTTTTTTGTAGGTACTATTTATACAATGTGTTGTTTAGCTTTACCGCAGAACTTTTAGAGGTAGATGTACACTCCTAGCAGAGCACGAATATACTTTGGGGCAACCTTGAAATCGAGAAAAAAACCAGCTGTTCCATACAAAAATTTCGTGGATCGTCGACAAAATGTATGGAACAGCGGCTTTTTTCTCGATTTCAAGGTTGCTCCATAGTTTATTCGTGCTCTACTAGTGGAGTATAACTACCTCTAC
Source organism: Peribatodes rhomboidaria (assembly GCA_911728515.1). Taxonomy (NCBI): domain Eukaryota; kingdom Metazoa; phylum Arthropoda; class Insecta; order Lepidoptera; family Geometridae; genus Peribatodes; species Peribatodes rhomboidaria. The sequence goes on along the minus strand of OU452196.1, from coordinate 4,814,783 downwards.
AAATTATGCGAGAATGCAAAACAACACGTTGTATTGACTATAAGCTTATTTGGACGAAGGTTTGTGGAGATTGAAGTCTCCGTTCGACGCAAACTACTAGTTTTAACTGTAACTTAAGGCTCGGTCATACCACGATTTTCTACCCACGCACGTTTACTTAAGCTGCTTCATTTAGAGTTGAAAATCGTATATCGTATTTGATGGTAAAATGAGATCGGCGTGTAAATTAAATTTTTTATGCCGTTTTTATTGGTATTAATCTTAATAAGAAAACAAATAAGAATAATTTGCTCCGTTAAACTTTAGAGAACTAATCTGGCTATTTAATAATCGAAAAAAATTGTGGTGTTATCTCTGAAAACTTAGAGAACTACCCGCAATCAGTTTTTTCAGACGATACCTTTTGTGATTCTTTTTTCCACAATTACTTCAGATTTTGGTTGTTTTTTTTTACCAGCTGTATTTTTTTGCACCTGATCATCACAACTCTTCACATCAAACTAGGCGCAAAAAAGTACTTGTTTTCGTAGATTTCGTGTAATACCGAGCCTTTAACACCTTTGTGCGCTTCCAGTGCAAAGAAAAAACAGAAATCCGAATCTTCAGAGGAGTCAGCGAACAACGTCCACCACACGACCGACGACTCCGGCATTTGACATAACCGCGTGCGCCGCGAGAGCCCCCGCCGTAACAAACATGGCCACAGACACAAGGTAAGGCAGGATGTTGGCTTAATACGTGAATCGTGCTGAGTCAACTTCAAAATAGAAGTGGAGTTTTGGCGCCAACAAAAAAATATGACGCAACATTGATAATTTGCTAGACTTTGTTTTTTCGAAGGGAAACTTCTAATGTGACTTCCAACAAGGTTGCGTTAAACGTTTAACGCAACCTTGTCACTTCTTCCGCGCAGAAGGACTCCACGCACTATTTTTGATTAATTTTCCTTTAATGAAAGTTGTTTTTGAGTTAACATTAAATTGCTCACCTAGATTAAAAAAATCATTTATTAATAAGAAAAAATAAATTACATTCTATTATTTCTAGAAGAATAATTAGAAAGACATGAGACACCAACCAACACGCACTATTTAAGAGACGCGTGGTGGATAACAGCTCTGTCACCCTCGACGTAGGATAGGTCGATGTCGGAAGTAAAATGGACGTCAAAAGATGATGATGATGAATTAAAAATCATAACCTCTTTTTAAAGAATTTATGTAGATTTTGAAGAAAAGCATTTTCATTTCCAGGATAAGAAGAAAAGCAAGAAGAAGCGCGATAGCAGCAGCGACTCTGACTCCTCGAGTTGAACTGGCTGAATGATCGACTGTGTCTTTGCCTATTTTCTCTCTTGTCTATGGTTGGCCAAAAGGCTTGTGCAGCGGTGTTTCGATTTTGACGTTGGCGGAAATTAAACGATTTTTGTAATGGAATTGTTAAAATATAAGATTTAAATTACATATTGGTAGAATGATGCTTAGTAATTTAGTCGACTTAAATTAGAAGTCCTAAAATGAACATAGAATAAATTGTACCTACTTAAGTTTAAAAATATGTAATATGTACTTTAAATGAAAACTAATTAAGTGCCTTGGCTTTTAGAAGTTTTACACTAACGTAAAATTTCAACAATTTTTGATGAAATGTTTTTACAAAATAGTGTCTTAGTATTGTAACTTATATATAAATAATAAGGTAGACTTTATCCCAATCTCGTCCGACAGACCGTTCATTAATCGTTGAAAAACTCAGTTCAAAACTAGATGGCGCTGCCTGTCGCTTTAAAACGCTCAGACCTAACCGTGATGAGTATGAACACATAATGATATACCATACCTATTTAGTAAGTAGGTAAGTACTATTATTCTTTAGCACACCTCGCGGCCTGAAGCGACCTGTGCCCTCATAAAAAATACTAGTTAGTTTAGTAGGTAGGAATTTTTATTTATCTACCGTAGATGCCTACAGTATTACTTCAGAAAACCATCGAAAACATCGTTCGTTTTCATAAAATCCACGTCCGTGGGATATGTTACATTTAACATAATATACCTACTTATTTGAATTAGCTAACAGACGAACGCGGGCCGTTCAATTTTTCGATATTCACTAGGTATTATACATTTAAGTAATTGTTGATGTTTTTGATAAAATATAATGATTATTACATATCTCTAATAATAGACCAATAAGCTAGGCACGCACAACGTTTGTTAGTAATTAAGAGTTTAATAAATTTGTAGATTTTTAATACAAACGTGTTTTATTTTATTGATTTTAATAGTTGATGAATGTATTTAAAAAACGCTCTTTTTCTTAATATTTGTCATCTGTAATTCATCCTCAAATTAAAAATTATCTACTGATTTAAAAAAAAGAATAAATAATTAAAAATTAAGAACATTCAAAGATAACTGAAATTAAAAAAATAACTGTCATCCGCGTAAAATATCGGCGCCATATTTGAAGTAGAAACTGCGCCAAAAGTACGCGCGGTCTGGAGTTAGGGATGCGACGTATTGTGGCTCTAGGGCGATAGCCAGATGGTGCGGGTGAGGCAGCCATTCACCGTTTTCTTTTTCTGGAGTTGGGGTTCTGAAAATACAAAATATTATTAAAGTCAAAGTCAAAATGTGTTTATTCAATTTAGGTATCAAAGATACACTTATGAACGTCAAAGTTTTTTTTTAAAATAGACTCGACCGCCTTGTTCGGATAAAGAGCCTCTACTCAGAAGAATAGGCAAGAAACTGAGGGACATTATTTTAAAAAAAAAACATATTTGTTTGTTCATAGTGTCAGGTCTGTGGCCTTAATTAAAACATAATTATCTCTCCGGCTCTATCTCATTGTCTGTCCGGCTGTTCTCTATATGTCGCACCTACCGATTCTCGCGATATTTTGTTAGCAGGTTCGATAAATACCTAGATTTGTTTTTAAGTTTAGTTTTTGATAATTTTCAAGATGATGCAGATATGATTTTTTTTCGTTAAAAGATGAAGGAAACGAGGAAGACAGCCGAACAGATACAGGACATACGAAAGTAATTTTGTCGATGCTGAAGCAGACGCTTCGCTTGCTAACGCTTGCTCGGATGATTATTTACTTTTATTCTATATAGGTGTGTATACACTACACTGAGTCACGTGGCCTTATTAAAAACATTTTTAGCATGCGGGCCTCAGAAGCTGAAATATTACCAAAGTGTCTTACCCAAACTTAGCAAAGTTGCTCCACATCATCGTCATAAAAGTTATGATCCTGGCGTCGTCCTCATCCATCGGCAGCGGCAGCCTCTCCAGCTCGAAGATATAAAACAGCTCATCTTGATTCGCTGTCGCAGGAAGACTTGTATTCGTCAGTAATCTACCCAAATTCCTGTTCCCAATATAATTGAAAATATATTCGTAAACTGGCAGCCCAGAATTGTTTGCGTAGAGATCTGAAAATAGCGACATTGGACCGACAAAGCTGAAGTCTGAGTTTAGATTTATCAGTCCGCCAATGAGGGATTCGTCTAAAGAAATGTTCGTGAAATATGTTTCTTTCATAACTGTCCTGAATTCGTCTCTTTCTTCTTTAGGAACTTTCAAGCTTCTTTGGTCTAATGCTGAGTAATCTTCATTCTTAATTCGGTCCATTTGGCTAGTAATGGTATTGTAATCTAGAGTGCTTGTCAATCCTTCAACAGTGTTTAGGCCAAAAATGGCTGGCACGGGGTTGAAAGAGCTGTGCATCTTCCCGGAAACTAAAATATTGTAAGGAGTATCTACTAAAAATGGTTCTTCATCTTCAAAAATTTCTTCCACGCTTGGTAAAAAGACAGATCTGGCATGCATCTGCTTGCCTATAGCCTCCTCCACTTGATCAACTGCAGTTTCAGAAAACAGTTCGTATAATTCCTCTGGATCTTTGCTGACGACACCCAGAGACTTGGCTACCTGGCTTGCAGTACCTAAAGCGTCAGGGTCGAAGGATTGAGGCGTGAATAAGGAGCCACTTTGGGAAATAATCCTATGGAAAAGACCTTTAGTAGACTCTGAGAGGGTTAGATAAATAGCAGCAATCCCACCGCTGCCTTGACCAAAAACAGTTACATTATCAGGGTCTCCATTAAAGTTTTCAATATTATCCTGGATCCATCGCAACGCAGCTCTTATATCCTTTAAGCCAGCGTTTCCGGGTGCTTCTTTTATGCCTAAATTCAAGAAGCCATAAGCATTGAGTCTGTAGTTAACAGTAACTAGGACGACATTTTGGCTGAGGAGATATTGAGGACCGTAAAAGATTGGAGAACTAGAGCCTGCTCCAAAATCGCCTCCGTGGATGAAGACCATGACAGGGTAGGTGGCGTTGCCATGTTTCGGGGTGTAGATGTTGAGAGTGAGGCAGTCTTCGTTGTCGCTTGGAGCGGCAAGGGGGTCGTTTGTGGGGAACTGGGGACAGAGTACAGCTCGGTTGTCCGCTTTGTAGATGCCAGGGTAAGAGTCGGGTTCCTTTGGCGCCTAGAAGAATTAAGAAGCAAGATTTGGTTATGTGAATTTAGCATAACGCCGCCTGAATTTTTAGCAATGCTGAAATGTTTTCTGAGTAGTTAAAAGAGACCAAAAGTTTGGTGCCAAATCTAGCAACCAATACAACCAATGTCTTTTGTCTCAACCTAAAGTCTAGTTTGAGACATAAAAAAATTAATTGTGAATGATCAGAATGTTACCTTAAATCTGACTGGCTCAGCGTATCTCAATCCCAAAAACTCGTAATAATATCCACTGCTAGCCAAATTTCCTTCGACTTTTCCTTGTTTCGTTTCCACTATTTTTGTTTTTTCACTAAATACTGCACCGAAAAGTACCACCAAAATCGCAACTTGGCTGTATAGCCCCATCCCTTTTAGCTCAATTTATTCACCAACTAATGTATTGTTTGTAGTTTCCCGCGCTTTTTATACAGAAAAAGTAATCAGGAAATCTGTGATGTACATTTGAAATACCCTTTGAACTCTTTTGCCTGTTATAAAGATCCAAATTAGCTTAGCGCAAAACTTTCTATTGTTTTAGCTTGTACGTGATTTTCTAACGGAGTATCGATCTTATTCGATGAATCGATATGGACGTGATTTTTATTAATGAATTCATGATGATACAATAGATAAAGGTTACATAATTATTAATTGCATGTGCCATGATTAAAAGATAAGTTGAATGATGTAATGTAAAAAATGCTTCCTTCTGTACAGGTTCATACAAAACAGTTGGGTAATTCGTAAATGTTTTAAGTAAATAAGTATTCCTTTAAGAATTACACAATTAATTTAATACAAACTTATTTATTATTAGGTACTTAGTGTTATCATGTTAATCGTTTCCCTTTCTAACTGTAAGCTCTTCCATCCAGTCAGTGCTTTGCCTTCTTTGTCTTTTGTAGAGGTATTTCTTTGTTTTGGTTATTTCGTTATTAGATTTCGTTCAAAACCCTTGGGGTTAGATTGCAATTTTGGTAGGTATAATGATTAAATAAAAACTATGAGTAATCCTGCTATCTCAACTCACAATAACTTAATCGCTAACATTTTCTAAGTTAAATTTTAACAATTTTATTTTCATGCAACTATTCATAGTACTAACTCGTTTGTTTGGACAGTCATACCGAGTCGCTATATTGTACGACAAATTATGTTCAACCCGGTCCGGTCCGGTCTGACCATGTTTTGTACGACATGTTTTATTTATACAGCACAATCATATGATGCCATATACACGTAAAGCTTGCTGTACAAAACTTTGGTGTACATAATCGCCTGGACAACAATTTAACGGGCGAATACATAGATCCATCCACGGTTTGAACGGTACCATCAGAAATTGGAAAACTAAATGTCAAAGTCAGGGCCTTGTTCACTTTGTGCTAGTACAGCTAATTTTATTATTTTTTAAAGATTCGCAGCACTTAAAAAATACCTTGACCTACTGTCATATAATTAAAAAGGCTCCGGATGGGCTTCCGCCAAAAGCTCTGCGCTGGGTCTGTCACTCATTTCAAACCTAACCAACTCATGTGTTAATTAAATCCAAACCACCATGTACAAACAAAAAGAACTTGACTAAGCCATCCAAAAAGTAATTTCCTGCAATAAACGAGGCATTGTCATGAGCAAAATGCTAGTTACTCTGTGGTGGCGTAATGCCTTCGGATAATCGAGCTGTACAAAACTTTGCTGTGCAATAATTGCCTGTAAAAATCATGTACGGCCCAGTTTTGTAAAGCTAGAGTACACCACTATTAATCGAAGCCATGTCCCTTGATTACCAATCATAAGTATCTAATTTATGTACGGCAATCCGTACAATTCAAAAATTGGGCTGTACAAAATTGGGCTGACATAATTGTGGTCGTACATTATGGTTTCCCGTTATACTAATGCCAGCTAGAGTGAAAGTTCAATATTTCCGAACGAAATCAAAACGTATATTTTTGTGAATCTGACGTTTTCAAAATTTGCTTTGGTTTTGCTTGTGATCTAAATTAAAAGCGATCTAAATATAAAAAAACGTTCTCTCAATAGCAAATTGTGAGCATCAAACAGTGAAAACTAGTAAACAAATCGAGCTTCCTAAATCTTCCACTGCAAGACCCCGCATTCCAAACTTCGGTTCTGCTGTGTTGTCACAGACAAAGTCACCAAAAGTTATGATACAGTGATTCACAGCGGAACCCTCGGCCCAATTATGAATAAAAAGCTCGCCAGAACCGGCCCCAGGATCCGCATAACGAGACCAGCCAGAATAAAAGCTGAAGAAGACGAAGCCAAATACATTTACACCTGTCAGTTTTGTCGATTAAAATTCACTCAAAATAGCCACTTCTTTCGCCACATGACGTCCAATCACGAATTGCAGCAGAAAGCAGCGACGTTCGAATGCAATGACTGTCAAATAGTCTTTGCTAAAAAGGCGAACCTCGACCTCCATTGTCAAACGCATCACCAAACTAAAAGTAAGTCGAAATGCGAGAGTTGTGCGATTACTTTTAAGTCGAGATACTGCCTTCGCCGTCATTTGAAGCTTAAGCAGCTGATGCAGGAGAACTCGTGTTTGAAGTGCCACAAAAAGTTTACGAGTAAAGATGGACTGGCGAAGCACATTTTGAATAAGCATACATACAAAAATGTGATGTTTGAATGTGATTTATGCTCGTTAAAGTTTAAAGCTGAGGAGTCTCTGCAGAGCCATGTGGGACGGGTTCACAAGAGATTATGATTTTTGGACATATAGTTTTGTTGTGCAGTTAGTAAGACGACTGTATTTTTGTGTAAAATAATTGGTATATCAATTTGTGTGGTACAACTAAATTACATGGGACTCTAAATTTGTTGCTGTCATTTTCTCACATATTAAAGTGCAACGAGACAGATAATTTAGGTAGTGTCAGATAAGTTTAGTTATTTAAAAATTTGAAATAGCTAAGTTTCTATTATTAAAATGTGTTTTGGATTAAGTTTATGTATAGCACCATTATTCTATTAGGTGTTTTAAATGTTGAACATATTCTAAGGATCATTGTACTTATCATTACGACCAACTTTTATAAGAAGAACAATGAAGAAATAGCAAAAAAAAAACAGCTGATCCATAGAAAAAAAAAATGTTACCTTAACAAAATGTATACAACGACAACAACATCCCATCGAAACAGGGAAATCATACTGACAGCTCTTACAATTCAGAAAGCTTGACCATTGGCCTTGCACGTGCCACTGCAGACAGTGCAGTGTCAAACCAACGTATCTGCAAACGTTGATACCCACACTGACCTAAGCATTCCTGTTGCAAGCAAAAACACCACAACTTCGTATTATTTCCTTCCCCGAGAACTCTCACTCTCCACACCGGCGCACAATAGCTCCCAAGAAACATCAGATTGATCAGTATAAAACAGCAGACGTTGTTTTTACAATCTCTTTGTTGTTTGTATTCAATTCCATTCATTTATTCGGGTCATAGGTATATAACTACTATACACTTGACAAAGTCATTTTCAGATTAGATTATAATTTGAAATTAAATGTAACGATACAAAATAGGATGTAGGCTGTTAAAAAGCTTGTCATTTTTGCAGCTGGAAAAAGTCATTATCAGACTAATAACAATTGCAAAAAATACCATAAACATTAAATTAAAAAACGAAGACTGTAATGATTTTGATACTGACTTTTTCTGTTGTACTATGTCTTTAATAAACATTTATAGTAGTGTGCTATAATACTAGTTGGTCATAATATTGATGAGTACATTGTTATCCTATACTATGTCTGTTTTAGAAACACTCAGTATGATTTTAGGATTTTAAGCCAGTTCTTAAAAGTCTGAAGCACAGATTCCCAAAGTTGATTTGACCTACAACTACCAAAAACTTCTAAATATTATAAAATAAATAAATAAATTTGGGACACTTATACAAACAGTTTACTGACCCCAAACTAAGCAAAGCTTGTACTATGGCTGCCAGAGACTGATATGCATACTTAGATATTTTTAAATACATACTTAAATATATATTAACACCCAGACATAGAACAAACGTAAATAAATAAACACTAATGTTCATCACTTGAATGTTTGCCCTAGGTAGGAATCAAACCCACACCTCTAGCGCAGAAGGCAGGTTTACTACCAACTGAGCCACCGAGGCAGTCAAAATAAATAAAGTTCTTTTGGTTTAAAGCACAGACCTAAGATTTTTTTTGCTTCGCAAAAGACCAACGAAGCGTGGGACAGAGAAGTCTCCATCGAAATGTAAACTCCACAAGAGAGAAAGAGGTCGCCTACAAATAAAATCTTAGTCAATTTTTCTTTTGTCATTAATGACAGCGCGCCACCTTTGAGCACGCGAAAATTCCTATGATTATTATTTTTTACTAGTATCATTATAAATTGAATGAAAAGAGAGCAATTAAAATTGTATGCAGTTATGCCATCTTGTGCGTTTAGCGATTGTGATGTGAATTCAAGATTCAACCCACAAAATTTGTCGTTTCATGGGTAAATATGAAAATTCCATTGTGATGTTTTTGTCTAAATTTTGTCTAAAACATAACATAAATTGGTTCCAAAAACCGATTTACCAGCGGTATGTTGTTGTCGTTTCTTCGTAACATCTATATTTCCTAGATGAAAGCAGAATTGGTGATAAAATTCAGCATTAAAATATTTGTTAGTTTACGCTCGATTTTCACTAGAGATGGATAAAAAGATGACGTCATTATTATCGATAGTTTTTATTAAAGTTCATTAGGTAGGCGATGGGTGCAATACATAAACAAAGCATACATTTTTGAATCAATGCCATCAAAAGTAAATTGATATTCTTATGAGTTTGTACTGAATGATGAGGCGTAAAACATTTTTGTATTATATGTAAGTATGGACCTTCAATTTCTGATCATCATTTTTAATTCAATTTACACATTTTGGGTGTCTTACATCCAAGTCTAATTTAATTATATTTAATTAAATTAAATAATATATATGAAAATTATAAATAAATGTACAAAACCAATGAGATAAGTATTATTACTTATCCTAATCCATATACGAGTAAATTTGGTCAAGGGTCACAATTCGAAGCGAATTACTAGGATAGTATTATGTTGATCTTATTATTTACTTTTCTTATGTTAATTTAGATACATGGTGACACTGATATCTAACTCTTCCGCCTAGCTTAACACCCGTTTAGTGATTAATATTCATTTTAGCTCAGCAGCGGTGTTATACTTGGAACAAAAAACAACTCAATTGGTATGCGAAAGATAATATTTATCGACAAGCACCCGGAGGACCATTTTTGGTCAATCGATAAATTAATAAGTACTTTTCACAACACTAATTTACTCACGCATGCGCAAATGTTTTTTTGTATCACTATCGAATTGTCACTGTCGATCTTTTACATCCTAGATCTGTGGTTTAAAGTTACTTTCTCAGTCTGTCTGTCTGTAAATCCGCTAACTCCTAAACCACTCAGTGGATTTTGATGCGGATTTCACCATCATTTAAATAACTGTTCACAAAAGGTTTAAAGGTACCATGCAAAACTGGGATGGGTCACCAGTAATACATACATAATAGCTAAGAAAATAATTCTGATGAATTAGTAACCTCATAAATACTGTTAAAAAAAGCCTTACTTAATTATATGAATGATGAACTGTTAAAAAAAAAAAATTTTTTGTCCACAAAGAAAACTATCAAACTTCTAATGCAAGCCCCCTCTAATAAATGTTGTAAAGCCTTGAAATAGTTATTCAGTGTTTTATCTTTTTTGATTGAGTTAAATATTTGAAAAAAACAAAAAGACCAACTAACCTTTTTAGCAATAAACATTGTTTATAAACAATGTTTATAAACAATGATTGTACAGATTGTGTTCTATAGAACACAATCTGTACAATCTGTGCCTCCAAATAGTTACACAGTCTTTTGTCTTTTTCGATTGAGTTCAAAAATTTCAAAGTAAGAAATAGATAAAACTCTGTAAAACTATTCTGAGACTATATAATGTTTACTGCTAAGGGGTTTACTAATTTGAGGGTAAATAACAAATATTAGTAAGTTACGGAGTCCACCTACTTTTGGCTTGAAAATCATAGTAGGTCAAGGCCCACGCTTTGAAAAACGCTAGTCTAAACCTGGAGTCTGGTTAAGACTTTTAAGAGCTGACGTAAACAAACTATACAGCAAAACCAGTTTGACTTTCGATTGTTGTGAAATCAGAAATCAGAATTTATTGATAAAAGCTTAATTTCAATGGTTGATAACTCTTCTTTAGACCGCTGTTACGGGACTCCTTGTAGAGTAACAACTAATTAATGTTCATCATCTGTACCTCGGTTGATAAACAGCATGCGGGCAATTCTGTTGCCCTTTCCGTTCTTGCATGTCATTGATCTTGACCAATGGCATGCAAAAACAGAAAATCACTTTGCATGCTGGCTCCATCAACTAATGAAAACGGCTCTTGGGTTCGGGTGCTATAGCATTTGATAGCCTGTACCTCGAAAGAGGACTCTAACAACCAATGAAAATAAGTCTGAACTCCCATGCTCTTTACACGGAACAGCTGAATATTTACAAAAATGTCAAAACAATCATTATTAATTATTACATATGTCACATACGAAAATAATTAATTTAATTACAACTATTATACTGATAATTTTATATCTATTATTCAAAATAATAATAATTGTATATTAGTCTGTAACATAACATATCGTCACGCCTTTCCCCCGAAGGGGCTGGCAGAGGTGTATTTAACACCCACACTTCGCTGGACGATAATCAGTCCCAAATGTGACAGGGGGCGAGTCTGTCGACATGCACCGGGCTCTAGTCATGTCATGTGTCATCTTCTACATGACTGGATCCCGGTAGTCTGTAGTATGTTGTAAAGTCATTATTTCTGTAATTAGACTATTGTAATTCCGTCCTTCGCTCTTAGTTAGTTCATAACTGAACGTCTCAGGCGATTATGATAAAATTTGACAAGGAAATAGTGTGCCCCTGAAAATGTACAATACCTAAAGTATTGATGGCTAAACCTATTGACTTTGTCGTAGTTATGTAACGTGCGTACAGACCAAAGCAAACGAAGGCTAACAATATGCTGCCTCTCGTTTTATTTTATTGGAATGAAATGGGACATCATATTCTTTGGCATTCGTACCCAGCATTAAAAAAATAACTCATACAACAAAACGTACGATAACATAAATAATGGTGGATCCAGACGATGCGAAGTTTGCGCCATGGCGTACAACACAACAACACATGTCTCGTGATGTGTGATCTTCACCGACTTCGCCTTGGTTGCGCGTAGAACGTGAATCTTTTAATTTGGTACGTAGCAACGTCTCATAGCATTGATAAAGGAAAAATTGCGAGAAGCATACATTTTTAGTAACATCAAATAATAAAAATATTTTTAATAAATTTAAACTTACCACCCCTTTCCTCATGGATAAAAAAAAATTAGATTTGACAATTTTACTACATAAGAAAAAAAGGATTTAAGACTTAAGTATACAAAAATGGTTCAATCACATCATTGGTAAAAATATTGCATCATCACTGAAACGGCTCAATCGGATACCAGCAAGGGGTGAAAAAATACATACATACATACAAACATTGCAAAATAATGCTTGAAAACAAAATTGTAAGCGACTTTGTATGTATATATTAAACTAAATCTGTTTATTTGTTTGTTTATATAAATGTAATATTGACCAATTAATTATTATTGTATTGTAAAAAATAATAGTTTTAGTAGTTGTTAAGTATTGTTAAATAATTATTAGAAATATTGGCATCATCTATGTATATAAATGTACTGCATACTAGATTTCATCATCCAAACACTTAATTCTGAACTTCACTGTTATCCGTACACCATACAGTAGTGTGTCTTCGAAACGCATGCATTGTCGTTGTGTACGGAGCGAGATGACCTATCCCCTTTAAGATATCTAGCGCGTATGTTTTAATAGTCTGTTAGACGACATAACTAATGTTTTAGCGCTGCAGCAAACCTGCAGTCAGTCCACGCTGGCAGGCCCCGCTCTCATCAATTTGAGTGACGTTTTATTGTTTGGAACAGCTTCTCTAGTACGTAGTACTTATATCTCAATGATTGGCATTTGTAAAATGTTGTACTTAATGTTAAATTTTGTAAACATCACAAATAAAACTAAGAAAATACAAGTATCACTAAAACTTTTAAGTTGAACGGTTATAATCTTTTAAAGATGTATGTCGCAGCCAACTAGCTTAGTTAGCCGTTCAATTAACAGCCTAGCCTTTTTACTACGTTAAGTAACTAGGCTAGGCTATAAGTTGTGTTGAATATTATTATTATTTAAAACCAATCCAAGTCGGATTTGCTCTGATAGAGGAGTCTGGCAGGAGAGGTTGTAGGTTATTATAATATCATGTCTAACAGCCAGCCAGTTTATCAAATATTGAATTAGACGCTACGGCTGAATATCCCTTGTTAAACAGCGTCGTTTAGTAAAAAGGCTAGGCTGTTAATTGAACGGCTGATTAAGCAAGTTGGCTGCGACATGTATATGGTCGCTGGATCTAAATATGTGTGAAAAGTTTTATACGTTTTGGTTTAGTCGGAGTAAATGAAAAAACTTTTTTTTTTTAAGATTGTAATGAAACAAGGAATAAACATACGAGTGAATCTAAATAAAACCATTTAAAAATAATCGACATCGAATATTGTAAATGCTAACATTCTGTTTTGCTAGTTTTATGTAAAGGCTACATATATTTGTATGAAATTTGAGAAGGATGGTTGTCTAGCTTCCTGGATCAAGGGTCAGACAGACTATAGCAAGCCCGCTCACTCGCTCATTAAAAAAAATCTCTAAACTTATGTCTATGTTGGAAAAATGTGTTTTGAATAGGATAGCAGGTAAAACCGCGAACTGTAGCTAGTAATTACAAAAATTAAAATTGTATCTAGTATCCCTAGCACGAAACCTCGACAAATACGAGCGTAACGTATTTTGACGTGACAACGTCTCATAAATCGATGAACGCCGGCTGCACGCACGAAAAACGATGACTTATTGTCCCGTTACGCTCATAGTAACGTTACGATCGGAGCGAGAGCGCTACACGAGCGATTTATTCATTCAAGTATGCAACATTTCATCAATGTTTAGTTATGGCGTTGTCACGTTAAACTATCGTCCTTACACCGACTTTACAGACAATCAATTTTTTTTAAATTCTATAAAAAAGTGCAGTTTTAAATGTCTCATTAATTGGGCTGTCTATTTTTTTACCAAACATTTTTCTTTCTGATTCGTGCTGCGTATTTTTCGATGAGTAATGTTAGGGGTACAGATAACAGGATTTAGGAGCGTTTCTATATGTAAATGGCCTCTTGCACTACACATAAGAATTGCTTAAGTCATTGCTTAACTAGTTTAACAACAATAACAATAACAAAGTTTATTTCATACCAAGTTACAAAAAATACAGATACATACTTCTGGGGACTCTTTTTAGGCTAATAAAGATTGTGCTAAGAGTCCCCGCTCTTTCTTATTATAGTACATCATTTGTTTACAGGGCGTGATTGCGTGGGTGTGTGTGTGTGTATGGATGTGTGTGTGTGTGTGTGTGTGTGTGTGTGTGTGTGTGTGTGTGTATGTGTATGGATGTGTTTTAATGTGTGTGTATGTGTGAGAGAGAAAGTTTATAATAGATATATCTATAATTTATAATAGTTTTAAACTACTCCTAGCGAAATACTCTCATATCGGGCACATAAAGTTAAGATTCTCTCAAGGAATGGCTTAAGGCTCGTGTGAAAAAATTTAGGTAGGAGCTAGCTGGCAAAACATATCGTCACGCCTTTCCCCCGAGGGGCTGGCAGAGGTGTAATACAACACTAACACTTCGCCGGACGATATTCAGTCCCAAATGTGACAGGGAGCGAGCCTGTCGCCAAACACTGGGCTTCAGTCATGTAGCAGATGACAAACAATACGCACATATGCTCACACAATGAACGAATTGGTGCGTGCCGTCGGCTGTGTTCGAACCTGCTCCCTCTGGCTTGAGAGGCGGGCCTTCTAACTAGGCTGCCATCGCTCTAGGAGCTAGCTAGGAATTGACTAGTTAAGCAAGGACTTAGGCAATTCTTATATTTCGCGCAAATGGTCATAAGTCCAACTAGTAAACGTGGAATAACTTTAGAATTGTTAATCCGTGTTTTGTCTTTTTTTTTTCTTTAAAAATTTTAAACTCGATTGAAAAAGGCAAAACTGAGTATCTATTCCAACGTTTATTAGTAAAGAGGTGAGAGTGTTTAAGTTTAAACTAAGTTACCTTATTTTAAAGTTGAAGTTATTAATGATATTAGGCTTTAAGTTTCTTTTACACGATTTTTGTACTTATTCGAATTGTTTAGTTTTTGTACTAAAATTATTTTCATTGTAGTTTGGTGCGGGTGACTTAGACAAATGGTTTCTTTTTACGCTTAAGAGTAAGATATCACGGTGCGGGTTTCGCCCGCGCCTGATGCGGTTGTGAGACCGCTGTTATATTTTAAAACTCACGACACCGCACTATTTTTACGGTGATCCGCCCGTAGAACTCGCGGGCGACAGTCGCCAAGCACGCGGCTCCTCGATCACGCGCGGTAGTAGCAGCGATTGCCGCTAGCAACTGCGCCCGTTGCTAGCGGCAATCGCTGCTACAACCGCCCGTAGAACTCGCGGGCGACGGTCGTCAAGCACGCGGCTTGTTAATCACGTGCGGTAGTAGCAGCGATTGCCGCAAGCAACCGCGCCCGTTGCTAGCGGCAATCGCTGCTGAAACCGCCCGTAGAACTCGCGGGCGACGGTCGCAAAGTACGCGGCTCTTGATCACGTGCGGTAGTAAGATAAAATCTCATCTCATCTCACGCGCAGGAGTAGCCCCCCTGCGCATGAGATGAGATGAGATTTTATCTTGGTCACTCTCACACCTATGACTATTCAAACGAGAGCAACAAGGACGAAAAATGGTGAGATTCAATCTCACTACGTAAGAATAGCACTCCAGGGGATTCGGAGATTTGAGAATTTCGTCTCACCATTTTTCGTCCTTGTTGCTGTTGTTTGAAACGTCATAAGTATTAGAGTGACCACGATAAAATCTCATCACATCTCACGCGTAGGAAGCTTCCCTGTAGTGTAATTTTAAGCAATGAAGGGAATAAATGTGTGAGTCACCCGCAAAGTACTACAGCGAATAGTTTAATTAATGGAGCGCTGTTGGAAAAATGAACCGGAGGGCTATTCTTACGGAGTGAGATTCAATCTCACCATGCTTCGTCCTTGTTGCTCTCGTTTGAATAGTCATAGGTGTGAGAGTGACCAAGATAAAATCTCATCTCATCTCATGCGTAGGAATAGCCTTCCTGTTTCCGTATTAAAACGGGGCATTATATTGTTCATAGATCATTATTTATTTCAGGAGGTACTTACATGTAAACTAAGTGTACATCTGTACATAAAAAAATGAATAAACTATTCTTTACGACAAATTTTCTTTTATTTTGTAAACAAGGTGCTGGTTTTGGGCTCTCCCTCCACTTGGATCCACAGCTTGGCTCCACATGTGGATCCACGGTTACCTTTATCTCCTCTTACCATCCATGATATCCTCAGAAGGATCCATGGATACTTCTGCTTCCTCTTAAATCCACTGGTGGATTCATGGATACTTCATTTTCCACCTAAATCCACCGGTGGATCCATGGATACTTCTGCTTCTTCTTAAATCCACTGGTGGATTCATGGATACTTCTGCTTCCTCTTAAATCCACAGGTGGATCCATGGATACTTCTGCTTCCTCTTAAATCCACAGGTGGATCCATGGATACTTCAGCTTCCTCTTAAATCCACCGGTGGATCCATGGATACTTCTGCTTCCTCTTAAATCCACAGGTGGATCCATGGATACTTCAGCTTCCTCTTAAATCCACAGGTGGATTCATGGATACTTCTGCTTCCTCTTAAATCCACAGGTGGATCCATGGATACTTCTGCTTCCTCTTAAATCCACAGGTGGATCCATGGATACTTCAGCTTCCTCTTAAATCCACCGGTGGATCCATGGATACTTCTGCTTCCTCTTAAATCCACCGGTGGAGCCATGGATACTTCAGCTTCCTCTTAAATCCCCAGGTGGATTCATGGATACTTCTGCTTCCTCTTAAATCCACAGGTGGATCCATGGATACTTCTGCTTCCTCTTAAATCCACAGGTGGATCCATGGATACTTCAGCTTCCTCTTAAATCCACCGGTGGATCCATGGATACTTCTGCTTCCTCTTAAATCCACCGGTGGAGCCATGGATACTTCTGCTTCCTCTTAAATCCACAGGTGGATCCATGGATACTTCTGCTTCCTCTTAAATCCACTGGTGGATTCATGGATACTTCATTTTCCACCTAAATCCACCGGTGGATCCATGGATACTTCTGCTTCCTCTTAAATCCACCGGTGGATTCATGGATATCTCTTCCACCTAAATTCACCGGTGGATCCATGGATACCTTTATCTCCTCTTTAATCCACCGGTGAATCCATGGATGCTTCTTTTTCCACCTAAATCTACCGGTGGATTCATGGATACCTTTCCCTCTTCTTAAATCCACCGGTGGATTTATGGATACTTCTTTTTCCTCTTCGATCCACCGGAGAATTTAAGAGGAAACAAGCATCCATGGATCCACCGGTGGATTTAAAGTCAAAGTCAAAATGTTTTTATTCAATTTAGGTATCAAAGATACACTTATGAACGTCAAAGTTATTTAAATAGACTCGTCCGCCTTGTTCGGATAAAGAGCCTCTACTCTGAAGAACAGGCAAGAAACAGAGGGGCATTATTTTTTCAAATAATAAATAAATTTGGGACACACGGTCGCCTGACCCCAAACTAAGCAAAGCCTGTACTATGGCTGCCAGGGACTGTTATACATACTTAGATATTTTTAAATACATATCTATTAACATCCAGACATAGAACAAACAAAAATGTTCATCACATAAATGTTTGCCCTAGGTGGGAATCGAACCAACGCCCCCAAGCTCAGAAGGCAGGTTCACTACCAGCTGAGCCACCGAGGCAGTCTTCTTTAAATTACGTTTACGTACGTAACACAAGATGGCGTTAGCTGCCTAATTTGTCAAGGATTTGTCAGTAATTCTCGAAAAACGCAATTGCCTTACAGAAGCGTTTGCGCCAGTTGTCTCTACCAGGGGGGCTATTCCTGCGCGTGAGATGAGATGAGATTTTATCTTGGTCACTCTCACACCTATGATGTTTCAAACGAGAGCAACAAGGATGAAGAAAGATGAGATGAAAATATCAAATCTCCGAATTGGGCCCCAGTATGTATGTTCACATACGTGCTAAAATAATCAAATAGGTACATTTTACTGTCTTGAATAGGCCTTATCATTTCGGAATAACTTTGATGACATTTGCTAGTGTTTTTAGCACATTTAGGCGTCGTGACACCGACGCGATCACAGAGCGATCGACAGCGAAACAAGGCCAAGGTAAAACACTTTATCTAAGTTGTATTGTGTCTCTTCCCACACTACCCCTTGTATTCAATGTAGCAGAGAGAGATGAGAATCGCTTATTTGACGTGACAACGTCTAATAAATCGATGAACGCCGGCTGCACGGACAATAAGAGATGATTCATTGTCCCGTTACGCTCGGTCGATCGGAGCGAGAGCGCTAAACGAGCGAGCGAAAGGCACGATCAGCTTGAGCGTTCGGCTTGCGCCGCATCTATCTCTCTTCCACTCGATTGGCCTATGGGTCCGAGGAGAAGATTTCATCAATGTTTTGTTATGACGTTGTCACGTTAAACTATCGTCCGTAAACCGACTTTGCAGACAACCAATTTTTTTGTGAATGAATAAGCTCGCAGTCTTATTTAGCAGCAGCAGTTTTAATCTCGATTTTAAAACTGTAGCCCTATTCGGAGATTTGAGATTCTCATCTCACCTTTTTTCACCCTTGTTGCTCTCGTTTGAAACGTCATAGGTGTGAGAGAGACCAAGATAAAATCTCATCTCATCTCACGTGTAGGAATAGCCCCCCTGTTTTCATGTATGGTAAAACCAGTTTTAAATCAGGATGTACGACTGAACGTCGTTATAGCATGTGGGCATTGGAGCTGAAACACCAAACCTTTGTCAACGAGCAGTCCATGCATCACGCAGCTACTGTAACGAACTGGAAACAGACTGCTTTCGGTGTGACGTATTTCATACTTTACCGGTCATCGCAAACCAGACCGGAATGCACCTGCATTTGGTGTGCTCCAGCCTATATGCTATTAGCCACTGGGGGCTTACCAAGAGTTTGATAGTAATAGTGACGAAAACTTTTTTCGTTTGCATTTGGCTCTATACATTTAGCCTAGTTCTTTAACGTTTCCGCCAGGGGCGCTTTATTGAAATGTTGGAGCCAAACGAAAACGAACCAGTTAGGTTATG
This sequence comes from Peribatodes rhomboidaria, assembly GCA_911728515.1. Taxonomy (NCBI): domain Eukaryota; kingdom Metazoa; phylum Arthropoda; class Insecta; order Lepidoptera; family Geometridae; genus Peribatodes; species Peribatodes rhomboidaria. Next base: position 4,795,694 of record OU452196.1, on the reverse strand, counting down.
AGGAAATTAGCTCAATCAGTTTGCACCCTACCTAGTTAGGCCACGAGGAAACGCCCAAAAAAGTTTTCGTAACGTACAGCATACCAGACGTTAGGCAAGTGCAGGTAGGGTCGGACTGAGCTGGAAAGGGCCGGGTGGCTCCCCAGAAGCCAGGGGCCCCCAACCTACTCACCGTCTGGCTTGCGGCAAGTCCGAGGGGAGCCCACGCCGTCTGGGGCCCGGCTGGCAAATGCCACCCTGACTGTATGGCCAGCCCGGCCCTGAGTGCAGGTGACGCAGGGCCTTGGTAGAGATAGTTGTCTAATAAAACTACGGTTTCTTAGTAATATTGGTAACACTCAGGGATAAAAAGTGAAAATAAAACAAGTGATATAAAGATTTAATATTGGACTAATATTTAGTAAAATACCATATCATAATAATAAAATTCATATAAAAATTCAAGTATTTCAGTTTTAAACAATACCTATTACAATTTGTCGGGTGTTAAGTGCTTGAAATTTACATACGCTATTTTGAATAATATTTTGAGTGGAGGTGCGGACCACACGCGGTCTTCGGACGTTCAAACTGTAGAGAATTATGAAAAGCGCCATCTAGTTTCATTAGCGTCAAACCAAAACATAAAGCTGTGTGTTGCCAGTTTGTGTCATGCATGCGTACTATTTTTTAATTAATTACATTTATTCGAGATCTTATTGCAAATTATGGACTAAACAATTATTTTATAACTAAAAAGATACCTACAATAGCATCCGGTTATAGAGACGGACGGGTCTACGTTAATCCTAAATAACTAGCTAGCTTTTTGTATAAAACCAAACTGGACGTTTACGTCATTGTAAGTCGATTAGTTTTTTTAATGTGGTCATTATTGCCGAATGCTACTTTTTGAATAGATTTTTAGTGTGGGTAGAATGAAAAATGTGACCACATCTGCTGTTCTAATACGGCTTGTTTAGCCATTGGCGAAGCTAATATACATCGTCTCTTGAAGTTAGAAACAAGCTATGATGATAATGAAAACAGTGTAAGGGTGTGTCTGTGTGTGTGTTATTTCAAGTTTTTTTTTTAAATTTACGGCACTGAACTCCCGACAAATTGTTCCGTAACTCTAAGTAATACTATCCAAACAACAAAAATAAAATTCACTCTTATAAAAATTAAACAAACGCAAACTACATTACTCATAAATCTACTTTTAGGTAATTCTGGTAAATAATATAAATGATATAAAAATGAACATTCGATATATTATTAAAACTAAAAAGTATATAAGTATAGATAAATCATAGAAACTTTCAGTAAAGCTCCGATTTAGAACACTGTTCTGTTCTATTTCCTTGCATTTGACAAAATTTGTTTATGCCCAGTTTCTTGTTTGTTCACATTAAGCGAAAACATTGCTTGCACCCCTTAATAGTGCATAGGAGCGCATTGTTGACTGTAGTACCGTCCAGTACTAACGACGGAAATATTCTAGGATACCATTGTACTCAACGCTATGGTCAACTTTTTGGAGCCGACCCTGAAATCGTGTAACAAATAGAGAAACAAAAGCTGTTCCTGGTTGGCACAACCAGAAAACATGCAAAAAGCACATTGATCGACGACAAAATGGTTTTTTGTCGCCATCAATGAGCTTTTAGCATGTTTCCTGGTTGTGCCAACCAGGAACAGCTTTTGTTTCTCTATTTCAGGGTTGGTCATAAAGTAACAGTTGGTCATAACGATGAGTACAAGATAATCCTAGAACATATCCGTTGTTTAAAGACACACCATTGCGTACGGCAGTATAGCAGTATGATGTTCCATTATGCATACCATTGGCCCTATTCGGAGATCTGAGATTTTCATCTCACCTTTGTTCGTCCTTGTTGCTCTCGTTTGAAACGTCATAGGTGTGAGAGTGACCAAGATAAAATCTCATCTCATCTCACTCGCAGGAATAGCCCCCCATGTACAGTAAATTATTAGTACAGCGGTGTGTAGAGCTGTCAGGATAGCGAACAGCAAACGGCCAATCAACGGCTTGTATGGTTAAATCCAGTGCGGTGATTGGGCGTCCGGTGATCACTATCGTAGCGGCTACGCAGGCGCAGCGTGAGTCAGGCTTTACAGTACGTTCAACGTAACTTACTGTCAAACAATACGTAGTACGTACTCGATGAAAAAATGACCTATTTTTCGTACATTTTTCTATAGAATTCAGACTAGGTATTTTCGACAGAAATTATGCCACACTTGCTCTATTTGGTGTCAAATCGGGCTTAAGTTGGCCAATTCCGTTCTATGTTTTTCTCTTTTGTCTTCATTTGATATGCACAAGAGAGAAAAAGATAGAACAAAAGCCGCTACTCTTATGTGAACAAATTACAAAACGGAAATTTTACAAATCAATGGTTTTCTATGAAATTTATACTATATCAAAGTTTTCCTGTTTTTAGGTAAAATTATCCGTTTTAGATTAAATATACGCAGAAACTAGGCATAGAGTACATCTCTCTTCTCTATTTATTATATTACATATATATAAATATTATCTTAAAGGTATTTATTTTAATAACTGCCAATGTGCAATTTTAGAATTGGCAAAAGCTTAAATTACCTCTAGTTGCAGTGTAAAAATCAAAAATACAGAAAAAAACTCGAAAAAAATACTGAAAAATTATTAAACTCTATAGTAATAAAACAACTAACTACCTACTGTGAATAAAATATAGCTAACTACAATAAAAAAGTTATACAAAACAAGTAAAAAATAAATAAATAGGAATAAACATCAAAAATACATCAAAACAAGCTTGTGATATAAAATAAATAAAAAAACGGATAAAATGTTTTTTTAATCAACAACACGTTCCTTATTCAATGCTCTTTATTTGATATCGCTCAATATGTCCAAAATAAATTTAATTAAACCTCCTAGAATTTAAATAAAAACCAGGCACAAATATTGTGAAAATTAGCAGTTTCAAAGCAAAAAGTTATGGCAACTTTTGTAAAATCTGTCATTGTCAATGACACGTTTTCGCTACCTGTCATAAAAATTAATTCTCTATATCCCATGAGAGATGGCGTGCCAATCTTTAATCTATAAGGAGGCGGTTCATTGACTTAAAAGTATGGACACGCTTTTCTACTTTCAAAAGCGTATTCATACTTTTTTAAATATTGAGCGATTTCAACTGTCATCGTTTAGGAATTAAGTAAAAATAGGAATCAGTGGGACGACGATGGTCGAGCCACTCTGTCTTTTGGTAGCGACGTCTTTGGGACGCTTGTCTTTGGTCTACTTTAAATCAGAGACAGTGCGCGAGGCGGCGGCTGTGGCAAGATACTTTATTCTTCTCGAGTTCTACGACCAAATAAAGTATATGTCAGGAAGTCTACGCAAATCGTTTACTGCAACGACTATTCAGGTCACAGGTGTCAAAGTGATAGATGTCAAAATGACATGACATGCGTCAGTGATCCACGAGATCGGAACAGACTCGTTCCAACAATAAAACCTTTTCTGTAAAATAAAGCAAAATATCCTGCCACAGCTTATGCTTAGCAGCTCGAAAACTTACAAGAAAAAGAATGTGACAACACCTGTTTACAATGAAAAAAATAACGCGATAGAAATTGCACTATCCCAAAAAGCAAACTACAAGACAAACACAGAAAGAAAGTTTCAAATTCATTTTAATATCTCCACAATAGTTCTAAAATAATTCATAGGCGTTTTAAACAAAGGGGACTATTTTTAACGGGTATAAAAGCAGAGCCAAACAGTTTTCAAAACATTTAAAATTAATTTTCAAATAAATAAAATGTTTACAAACAAATGATTTGTTTGAACGCTTTTGAATCCAGCTGCAATGCACCTAATCTATACAAACGGTTATCTGCACTTTCAAACAGTTACTAGCATTTTACGAACAGCTCTCTGCACTTTACAAATGCTTACCAACTCTTGTAAAGTTATCTCTTGATCAGTAAAAGTTTAGTTTTATTTGGATATCAAAGTGTAGTTAGCTCTTGAACTAATCGTTAAGCAACCGCCAATGAGTCAATATTGTGCCCTAATTATACAACAAACTAGCCTAAATTAAGATCGTAAAACAACGCCGGTACCTTATACGCAGGCACATTCTTCGCGAATTCCTTCCTTCCTTCCTTCCGTAGAATGTAATGCGTGTGACCGTAAAATCTACCTGTGGTAGATTTTACGGTCGCATGCATTACATTCTACGCGAATCTCTTTAACGCGGGCATATTCTACGCGAATCTCTTTAATGCGGGTATATTCTACGCAAATCTCTTTCACGCGGGTGCATTCTACGCGAATCTCTTCCACGCGGGTACATTCTACGCAAATCTCTTTCACGCGGGTGCATTCTACGCGAATCTCTTTCACGCGGGTGCATTCTACGCGAATCTCTTCCACGCGGGTACATTCTACGCAAATCTCTTTCACGCGGATGCATTCTACGCGAATCTCTTCTACGCGGGTACCTTCCAAGCAAGTACATATTACGCTGATACCTTCCACGCAGGTATACACCTTTTAACTAATATCTCACTACAACTGTCAATTGTCAACAAAAAACGCCGGATCGAAAAGCGTTCGAATATAATTAGCAAAAAATATCGGAATTTTCACTAAGTATTCAAATTATCAATTTAAACAACAAAATTGATTCTATTCAACAAGTCACTGAAACAATTGTCTATAAAAATAGGTATATAAATCTTATTTCAAATAATTTAAATACGGTAAATGGCGACTCGGGGTTCCGCGTTCGTAGCATGCAGCTAGGCTGCGACTTGTAATATCGCGAGTCGGCCAAATACCATTTAGAAAAATTCTATTTTAAAAATAAATTCAATGCACCATCAAGGCGTCGCTCAGATTAATTCCAAAAAACTCGAAAACTGTGAAGGTTTGTGACCAGACAAAATGACGGTGCAAGAAATTTCCATTTATACAAACTTAAATATTGTCTAGCAACGTTTACAAGGTATTTAGGTACTATTTTATCATTATACAATATACTCAACTAGGTAGGTATTTAATGAATTGCGCTACTTTCGCTATTTTTTAAAAATTATGTAATAATTTCACTAGACCTCAGCACGAGGATTCGTGGCGATCGGCCACACCGGCGCGGCGGTTCAAACACGAAAAATTTCACTAACTCCGGCCCGCCACCGAATCGAATCGTACAAAAGTGCATTTTTTTGCGGATTTTCAATTTTTTTATTCACTAGGAAAGTTCCAACGATTCACTATGTACATGCAAGTGAAGAAAGTGCGAAAAAAATTTCACTCAGAACGACGACGAGGGGAAACATCGAGTTCAATTATTTTTTATTAAATAACATCAACAATTCGTTTATTATTATTACTTTAGCTACTATACCTCAAAAAAGTACAAAGTCACGTTCAAAAATGGTACGTCAATAGCGTTTCGACGACTGACGTCCGACCACAATGCCCCCGTTTGTGTTACATCACGCAGTGATATGCCAAACGATGAAAATTACTATCTAAAATGAAAAATATATATTCGCTTCGCATCGCACACCTACCAATAGAAAACAGACAACAACTAGACCACGCCTAGAGGCGTTCCAAACGAGAATAAAGAGCAAAAACAGTCCTACAAACTAACGAACTACTCGTAAATTAACGATTAAACTTAAAAAACGGTCGGCCCGCAGCGTCACGAAACCTAAATACTCTTCTAAACAAACTTAAACGAATCGACAAACTTTACAACGCTTCTAAATAGGTAAGGAAACCGTCGAAACCAAAAACCTGCAGGCCGACATCGAGAGAAAAAAGCAATAACAAGAAACGAGATACAAAGCAAACTGGGAGACTGGCTCCCGTAGATTCAACTAAAAGTAGGTAAATTTGGTACTAAATTCCACACCTACGCGTCACAACAAGCCCTGTACGACACAGCCTTCCTTGAACACCACACAACTAAAAGTTAACAAGACCCAACTATCTGACAAAAGCAACGAACATTGACGTCAAAATGCCCTGGGGACAGTGCACTAGAAAATGCATAACATTCCGTCTAGAAATACATTTCAAATTATGACGGTGTACTCGATTATACTCTTGCACAAGCTTTACGCTTGCCAGTTCCGTTTCACAAAACCTACCAAAAGATCTTAGAACCGTCATGCTTACCAGTTCGTCGCTTTAGAAAACCTATCGAAACCGTGCGAACCTAATAATTTCTACCAAAAAATATTCATAGTCGAGAGGCTACTCAAAGGAAGGCTGGTGCTAATTCGGCAAATACCTCAAGCATCTATGCACAGTGCAAAAGCAGACCCCACCGCTCGCAGACCACATATCCCAAACACACCTCGGTTTATAAAAATCTAACACCAATTATTTATTAGTTTAATCGCTGGGTCGCAGGACCTTCAAGGAATGTTCAATTATTGCTAACCATCCGTCCATTGTTGAAAAGATATTATTGCAGAAAGCAACCGTTTGTGGACCTGTTTTAATGTTTCAGATCCATTGGACATCGGGACATATGCAAATGTGTAGTTGATTACAAGCCTGTCAAAATGCGTTAACGATTCGTGAGAACGCAAATTTCAACAGCTTTTTCCATGTCAAGAAAATATCCTGCTCGCAGGATAATGATCCGAGGTCAAAAGACGGTGTTGCCTTCTGCAAAAAGAACGGACTGACACAGGTTACACTTGAAGGTCTGCCGCTAATCGTAAACACGATTGTTTTGTACGAAACCGCCCAAGCGTCTCACAGCTACGTTGCGCGTAAAGTAAAAAATCACGATCCGAATTACACAATTATTAATCCTTTTTTATAAAAATACAAAAATACAAAATGGGACAGTGCGACCATACAACATACTAATACACTCACGCGTCCCGCCCTTCTCAACACGTTTTCAACTAGGAGGGTAGGGGGCAAACATTTTTCTTTACTATTAAAAAAAAGCAAATTGAGCAATTTCATACAAAAGAATCACGAAAAAACAAAGAAATCACACACAACGGTCAAAAGAAGTACAAAACAATACACGTACATTTAAATTTACAGATAAAAGACGTTACAAACCAAAGATTTAAATTTACAAAGTGTTGCCACATAAATGAAAAATCTACCAAAGAAAATGCAGTCCAAATTAAAGTTGAAAACCAAAAAAAAAATGGTGGGTACTTATAAAATAATATCCGTATTAATAAGGAGAAATAAAGGGGCCGTAGAAACTTCAATGTGCCAAGGTGAAGACTGATGATGACGATATTATAGGTGTGATGTACGGGGCGTACTTAGGCGTGTCCAAAAATATTTAGGAAAAAACTATCATTAGAGAAAATCGCACAAAACTCCCAACTTCGTATATTAATTCTGCTATTAGACTGAAACTAATAAGTGCACCTTTGCTTTTGCGGCATCCGTTGCTTTAGAGGCGTTGCGTTGTCGCGTTGCGGTTGACGCACACTGCATCATTCCGTGTAAAACAAGAGTCTTTGCATTGATTTTTACGTTGAACGTTGCAAAAATTGCAGCGTGAGACAGAGCTTTCTTTCTTAAGCGACTTAGACGCGGCAAACGTGTGCTTGCCTCAGCGAACGCCGCATCAAGCAAAGATACTCTTTATTTATTTTATTATAAGATAGATTAACACGTTTCAATGTGCTTTCGTTAAGTTTCGCGCTGTGAACTTGTCTATGATCGTTAATTTTTACTATAAATACATATCTAAAATACTATTAATTATTTTTCCAATATTTCGCCTACTAATAATTGCTTAATACTTGAACATTTGTGTCCTTTATCGAACCACAGACAAGTCGACAGAGCGTATAATATTCATGGCAAACAATTTCGTCTATAACGCGTCTACTTTTAAAAATTGTACCTACTTATTCATTAGATTTGTAGATTGGCATTATTTATCCGCCAAAACTATAGATACAGAATCATTATGCTATTTTTTTACTAGAACTCGGGACTAAGATTACTGAATAGGATAACCCCGATTATCCAAAAAAAACTAGGATAGAAATAGCCAAAAGATGAGAAAATTATTTATCCAAATGAGATATCCAGATAAGATAATCAAATGACATATCCAAATGCATCGAAATAAGTTATCCAAACAAGATATACCTACAAATGAGTTGTCGGACCGAAACGCGTGCCAAGAAAAAAATGGAATGACTAAGCCAAAAATTACAAACATTGGCGTTTAAAGGAACTATAGATGAGTACAATACAATTTAGTCGTCCAAATAGACTACTCCAGAGTTAGGTGGTTATTAGAGAGAGGGGCTACACCAGACAACATACGCCACAACAAGGCACTATCAAGCCTAAATTCACCGTTATTTTCAAATTTTCGAAAACGATTCGAGACGACACGTAAAAAACGCTTCGAAACAATCAAAAAAAAATTATATATCAAAAGATCGCGCAAGTCTTTTTACTACAGTCTATTTATAAAGTCCGTGGTCTTTTCGGGATACGATGTCTCACAGGGACGAATCAAGGCGTTCAGTAGTTTGAATGTCGTAGTATCGGGCCAGAAAAGCCGATGCCAGAAAACAGATGGTCGCAACCATCGCTGGCAACCACCATAAAGAAAACTCACTGCATTCTGCATTCTTTCCTCTTTCCTAGACAAACTATAATCTCTTTCCTGGACAAACAACTATCCTACAAACTACATATTTCCCGATTCGATCCCAAATGTCTACTTTTACATACTGTATCGATCGATACAATTTAAGTACATACAAAGTTATTGTTTAATTAATATTTAAACAAAAAATCAAACAATTATCTCATTTTTAATTGATTCACGCAAATTGGTCCGTATGCAGTCGATATTTACAAAAAATTAAAGTGGATGCCGAAGTTACTAAAGACGTATTTAAATCCTAAACGCGTTGACAAATTGGTAATAGATTGTTAGCAGTTAGTATTTTGGATCAGTTTAGTAACGTTGACCTATTCGGTAACATTGCCGATCAAATTGGTAACATTGATGACCAATTCGGTAACATTGCTGGCCAGTTTGGTAACATTTGTGATCTATTTGGAAACATCACCAGCTGCCATAATTGTCCGACTGAACCGAAACGAGATTCATTTTGACACTTGGAGACTACTTCGAATGTCAAAACGAAGTTCATTTCGATTACCAGTCACGACAATAACGCTGCCGGCTGGTAACTAAATTGGCCATTTTAGTAACATTGATGACCAACTTGGTAACATTAATGACCAACTTGGTAACATTAATGACCAACTTGGTAACTCGATTGTTATATTATTTCGTCACACAAATAGGCGACTGATCATTTAAAACAATTGCATGGCAAAATTCTAATTATAACTTCATTACCTTTATTTTGTCATTTGTCAATACTCTGTAGTCCTGTAAAGTTTTTGTATACTGTCTTTTAGTTATTATCTACACCCACGACAGGTGTCAAAGCATCTAAATAGTTGACGAACAAAACAGTGATGGCTGAAGCCTTTGGTGATAGATTCATACTTCTATACTAAGTTATTAAAGGTTATTTAAAATTTTATATATAATACTTATAAACGTTTCTAATCTACGCTCTATTGCACTATCCCGGCGTTTCCAAAAAATATTTTTCTATATATATTATTAATTATATTTTAAACTAAACATTAAGGCGTTGTGGTGGAATTTTTATGCCTGAAACTAAATCCTAGATCTTAAATCCTGAAACGAATCCAAGAAATAAATTTCTGGACTTGTAAGACAATAAGTTGTTAAGGTTTTGTAACGTTTGACTGATCCTATTCCAGGTCGTTATGTCAAAAAATTTGTCATTTTCTCTTTGACCTCGGTCATTTTTGTCTATTTTCGCCATTTTAATCTCTCGTTTCAGTTTCGTGCACACAAATGCCACAACAACAAAATTAACAGCCCGATTGGTAACTCTCCGTTTTAAAAGCTTTTCTTGTACTCAAAACCGTGTCTCGAATTTTAAATCTCAAAATAATCTGAGTCGGATTTTTTTAGTCAATTCAGTTACAAATCATTGAAAAGGCCAAGTTTTATATTTTCTTCATATCGAATTGTAAAAAAAGTTGTGCTTTATCAATTTTTTTGCAAATTGTCGCGAAATTTACTCTATAAGAAACCAACGAGCCCTACTTTATAAAACGCTTTACAAAGTTAAGCGGAGTTAATATTGCGCACTCAGTTTGCATTGCGCAGAACTCGGATGATGTTTATAAATTTAATGGGCGTTTATAAATATGGCAACATCCTTGTTTTTAAGCACATCATTCAATTAAATGACAGAACAAAGTCGAACAACAATCGCATCAATTCTAATGTACCACATAAACTAGAAACAGCCCTAAAACTATCGTCATCCTCTTCTCATATATTACAAAGAAAAGAGACGCAGATAACTTCAGTCCTGTCATTTTAGTGGTACAGAAGAATCAACACTAACAAATTAAAAATCGAAACGAAACACTTCAATACCACCTCATTCCTGTCAGATATTGGTCACACCTGTATTGCTAGTCGCAAAACAAAAACAATTCTGCAGTGTTGCCAACACCCAAAATCCGAAAAGGCACAAACTATGCTGAAAATGAACCAACGACGGGGACGTTACACTAGCAACATTTATCCAAGTCAGAAAAAATACAAGTCTTATGTATGAAATTCATTCTAGCTACACAGGTACAATTATTGTTGTAATTTATGAAATCAGACAATTCACTTTTGTCTTATAATATCTTAAGTGAGCGTACACACTCGTCTAATCGAAACAGTGCATCGCTTGAAGTTGGGCCACAATTGTTCGTCGCGAAATCGAAGAAATCGAAAACCGGCAAGCTGACCAATAGACTAAATCGACGCTGTCAGTGTCAAAAATTTAAGCTGTCAATGTCTAAAATCGAAGCTCGCCGATTCCGCGTCCGAAGCATCCTATTGAGTCCCATAGAATACAACTTACCTCAAACTGACAACTAGCTAAGTAATTTTGCGTACATATTTCGCTTAAATCGAATCTATTTTAACACTCGCACTTCTTCCACGAAACGACCAAAAGTAACTGAAGAAGAAATCGAGCGGAAACATCTTGTACTTGAATTCTATAATATTTTGCTTATCATTAACATTGGATAATGTTGCATTTCAAATTTTTCTAAATTACCGACGCCGCTACAATATGGCGTCCGATTCCGACCAATCGGAGGTTGTCGTTCGCGAGTCATGTCCGTTGGTATTGCTATCAAAAACACTTCTACCATTTCGGTAGAAAAAAACTACCTGAACGGCGAATGTTTTTTTTTTTGGACCAAATCTTGTTCGCACAACGGGCACTACCCACCTAGTATAATGTAAAGGGTAGTGTTTACTTATCTTAAAATAATAGTTAAATGTCCTAAGAAACTGCATTAAAAATATTTCGCTAAACCGTTGCGTGAACAGGATTTGTCCATTCGTTCAATCAAATCCCGACTTGTGATACAAAACTGAAATATGTCCAAAGAAGACAAGGAATTAACTAAGTGGCGTCATTATTGTACATATTTCAGTTTTGAGCGACTGCGGCGTGGGGTTGCTACCCGCTGGGTAGCTGTCGGGTAGGTTGGTGGTCCGAGTGGGGTAGTGATTGGGTAGTAAACGGTTATGATATGAGTGGGGTAGTAGACCTCGAAGTGGGCTGGCTTGATGTTAAAAGTGAACCAACTGATACGTGTTGGGTAATCCATCTAAAGGCATTCGCGTTTCAAAGATTTCCAAAACATTTTCCCGTAGGTCATGCTTTTAAAATTTCGTTACAGAAATAATATTCCGTGCACAATACAACTGTCCAACTACCCCACTCATAACACACCACTACATCCTTGAACCCCAACAACCCCGCTCATGAAACACCATTACATCTCCATAGCCACCACTACCCAGCCTAGAACACTCTACATTTTCATAGCCACTACCCAGCTACCCAACTCAGATCACACCACTACCCCGTTTAGAACAAACCGCTACACTATATAGCCACCACCACTAACCCGCTCAGAACACGCCGCTACGTCCTGTATCCACCACTACCCCGCTCAGAACACGCCGCTACACTCTATAGCCACCACTACCCCGCTCAGAGCACCCCGCTACCCCGCTCAGAGCACTCCCGCGCTGACGCCCTAGCACCAGCGGAAGGGCACGGCGCGGGGTCTATCGGCGCCTTCCTTCACGAGCGGCTTGTGGAACTCACGCCCGGGCCGAGAGTGGATGGTGGCCCAGCAGTGCTCGCAGTAGTACTGGAAACACATACAAATAACAAATAAATAAAGATAGAATCTAAAAAAACTGAATCGACAAAAAATATACATATAATTACCGAACCAGCTCACAAAATTTCACGAGAATCGGTTGAGAAATGCGACCTGCATGGGTGTATTCACAATCATTCGGAAACGTTTCCGTTCGAAATCCTAAAATGTTGAACTCGAATTATTCGAATCTCAGTCCATATTCATAAGTTTTAAACCGTGATTCATTCTTCCGATCGGATTTATAGTTTCATTTCCTATTCCAAAATTTATGAAAATAGATTGCAATTCGAACAATTTAAGTTTGAAATATGTGGGATCCGATCGGAATCGTTTTCAAATGATCGTGGATAGCACCGCTATAGAGGAGAACAGAAACAGCCGAACACGCGAAAGCGTATTTCCCAAGGCTGCAACGATGACGCGTCGTACTCTCTTAGTCAATTAGCGACTTAAAAACAGTTTTTGATACAATTATGATAATATAATGGCAACAGGCTCGCCCCCTGTCACATTTGGGACTGAATATCGTCCGACAAAGTGTGGGTGCTGTATTACACCTCTGCCAGCCCCCTCGGGGGAAAGGCGTAACGATATCCTACTAATATTATAAATGCGAAAGTTTGTATGTATGGGTGGATGGATGGATGGATGGATGGATGGATGGATGGATGGATGGATGGATGGATGGATGGATGGATGGATGGATGGATGGAGGGATGGATGGATGGGTGTTTGTTACTCTTTCACGCTAGAACGGCTGAACAGATCTGGATGAAATTTGGCACAGAGATAGATTATAGTCTAGAATAGCAGATAGAATATAGCACATAGGACTTTTTAACCGCGGGTGAAACCGCGGGGCGCAGCTAGTGTAATAATATAACAATAGAATACAATTCGTTTATTATCATCACGTCAACTTACCTGCAGACAAGTGACGTTGGCGCAGAAGAAGGGCGCAAACTTGGAGCCGCAGCGTGCGCCGGCGCACTCGTCGCACATCTGGTCGTCCAGCACGTACGGCTTCACCTGCACAACACAATACAACTATCAGAATACTGTACGAGATTCAGGGCGAGAATAACCCTGGAGTTGTATAGCTGGGTATAACTACTACCCGATCTGTAACACTCTCTCCTAGAGTATGAAATTGTGCTCAGGTTTTTAAACACTTTATAACGTTTAACAATCCTTCCATATCGGATCCCCAAACTACTATAACAATCCTCTCGAACGGATTCGACTCACAATCCGATCTATGACACTCTTACATTACACCCCACTCACAATCCGATTACTCCCACCCTAACAAACATTATTCACTACCCGATTTACATTTCTTGTCACTACCTTATCTATAACAGTCGTCCCTGCCGCATACCACTCCCTAGCTGCTCTATAACCCTCCTACCCCAGCGCATTCAATCACAATCTAATTACAACACCCTACCCCAGAGCACATTACTCGTAACCCGATCTAGAACACTCATACCCCAGCGCGCACTACTAACTACTCAATCTATAACACCCCTACCACAGCGCACTAAAATTGGCTACCCAATCTATAACGCCCCTACCCCAGCGCACACGACTCACAACCCGAGTTATAACACTCCTATCCTACCCCAGCGAACACCACTGCCCACCTCGACACGCTTGTCAATGTCTCCGTGTTGCAACTGCACGAATCTCGCAGAGATCGCCGCGATGTACGACTGCTGGTTAGAGAACGCTACTCGTCCCGCGCCCTGCAACATTACACGCAATGGATTAAAAATTAAATTATATTCTAAATTCTACCTAATTTATGTCGATGACTAAAGAACCCTAAAAAGCGACCAATTGTCAAAATAGAGTTTGGCAACTTGTTTAAAAAACCATGTTGACGACTTTGCAGTCACTGAAAATGACTTTCAATTAAATTAAAATAAATTCAGCTTGAATAGCTAAGAAAGTACGGAAAGAGCTGTAAGCACTATTTTACAACTAATTTCCGACAATGGACAATGGTCCCACCCTGCGGCGCTATTCACAATCATTCGGAAACGTTTCCGATCGGATCCCACACATTCCAAACTCAAATTGTTCGAATCTCAGTCTACTTTTATTACTATAAATACTACGGGTTTATATCCGATTAGAAGAATTAATCACTTATAAAAACTTATGAATACGGGCTGAGATTCGAGTGAGTGAATTCGAGTTCAAAAAATTTGAATCCGATCGGATAGGTTTCCGAATGATTGTGCTGGTGGTCCCTAACTCGTAGCTCAAAATGTAGGGTTTTCAAATCAAAAAAGTAGGTACATTTACTTCTGCCGTACTCTTAGCTAGGAAAGCATGGAGAGAGCTTATTACCTTGGGGTACTTCAGCTCTGGGTCGGTGTCGATGCCGGCGTAGCACACTCCGCCGTACAGCCGGTCCATTATCATCGCGAGTTCGACTGGAAAGTAAAAAAAAACAATACATTACAAACAATGAAATCCATGTTAGTGTGGTTATTTATAAGCATAGGTTGGTATTACTAGATTTATGAATCTAGCCTAGGGACGACAATCGCAATATGAATTAAAAAAAATACTGGAAACTGCTCAACTTTACTGGAACCACCCTCGTAAAAACCTTTTCAAAAATATCTAAGACCTTTAAAATCTCGTAAAATCCTGTAAAACTTTAATGACCTACAAACTCAAGAGCCTTCGGCGAACGCGGCATACTCTTGTCACTATCATTCACGATGTCTAAATGGAATTTTCTCAATGAACCCTTTCAAAAATTTTTCAAATTATTCGCAACAAAATTTCTAAAAACGACCTTAGCCCTTTAGAAACATTGCAAGCCCTCCAGAGACATCCTAAGCTCTCTGAAAACATCCTAAACCCTTTGAAACCGTCTAAATATCCTTAGAAACTGTCTAAAACTTACTAGTAAACGTCTAAAACTCCCTCTAGACCGTTTAAAACTCCCTAGAAACAGTCTAAAACCACCTAGAAACCGTTTAGAACCCCCTAGAAACCATTTAAAACCCCCTAGAAACATTAAAAAACTTTCTAGAAACATCTTAACCCCTCAGAAATAGCCTAAGCCCCTCAGAAACAGCCTATACCCCTATAAACTTCACAAAACCTCCTTTAAACTTACCAGCTTTAAGCGGACGCGGCACCCCACCCACGAAGACAGTCTTGCGCGGGTCGAGCGGCATGCTCGCGTCGAGCACGAAGTCTGCGTCAGCGAGCCGCCACGGCCGGATCTGCACTGGCTTGTCGCGGATGGTCGGCGACGAGACACACAGGTACAGCTTGTCTTCGTCCGTGATGCACGCTTCCATCAGAGCCGCTACCGAGCTCTCGTCCTGGAAACATTCGCACGACGAATTAGCAAGTACCGCCGTTTTGGAAAAAAAATGTGCGTGAAAGAAGTGAAACTTCTGTGTATCTTTCTTTCTCTCTCCCTCCTGTGTTGGAATATTGGAAGCTACTCGTTGCTAACGCTCGCGCTGGCCTGTAACAGGTATACTATGTGTTCGAGTGCCACGCATTCACTCTCGCTCTGTCTCTTTCTACTCCCCCTCCCCAGGAGCGTGAAACGTTTAACGCAACCTTATTGGAAGTCACATTAGAAGTTTCACTTCAAAAACAGTTACTCACACAACTTTCAAGTTAAAAGACTTTAATCACAGAGGGTTATCATGATGTTGTACTGTCATCGAAGCTCATACGTATTGGTACATTGGTTTAGTAAAAGTAGCTAGTGGGAAACGCTGTCGCAACGTTTAAATAGATACTCAAGTATACAAGGTCAGCTAATACCTAAAGAGATCCAAAAAATTCCCAGACTGACTTGGAATAACAGCCGGGTTGCATAGAATTATTGGTCCTACTAAAACCTCTTCGATGGGTTGCCTGTCACATAGCGGAACACTGGGAAAATTGTGGAATCAGAAAGATGCAGATGTTTTCATGCTAAGACTGCCTGGAAAAAATGCTCTGATCTTTCTATTCTTATAGAATTATTATTCTTTTTCATGATTTTGTAAGCTATAATTTTAATTTTATTTTATTTTTAGATGTGACCAAATTCACATGCCGAATAACGGCAAAATAGGAGAACATAATTATTTTAAATAACTAAGACCATTGTAATACCCTATTTTTAGTGAATAAATTTCATTTCATTTCATTTCATATAGTGATTATGTGTATCCTTCTGCTTGCAATTTCTCGTGTGAAACAATAAACAGTTCGTCTTTTAAGATTTTACTCACTTGGAACAATAGAAACGCGTAACCCTTGGGCGGAAAGTAGCTTTTGCTCTCGGCCTTGTGCGGCCAGTCCACCACGAGCGGCCCGAACCGTCGGAACGATGATGTTATCTCGTCTGGAAACAGGAAAAACAGATCGATCACAACCCGCAGTCGCTCGTATTTAGGATATAATGAAATGGAAATGAAAAATATATCTTTATTGCTAAAGTATAAACACTGCAGATGTGAGTACATACAAAAAGATATGAGTTTGCTGTTATACAGGCTGTTACAAAAACCCTGTTGTATTCGCGAGGTGTGCAAAGTGCATCCAGTATCGACTGGAGTATGCAATTTTGCTATTTTAAATGAAATGTTGATCACAAAAAAAATTTGCACACACCGCGCTCCGCCTTCCTATAAGCGTGAACGCAGACACTAATCGTGTCGGTTTTAAATTATCCGCCAACATTTGATACAGATTTGTTAACATTTTTTATCTATTAGAATATAGTCTAGAATAGCACATAAGATACTTTTTAACCGCGGGTGAAACCGCGGGGCGCAGCTAGTCAATGAATAAATCAGTCCTTGGCGACATTATAAAATAAAGAGATATCATCCATTTCATTTCACAATTACACGTGCCAAATTTCGTAACCTATTCATCAAATTGTGTCATCACATTTACGAAAAGACAAGTGCGTTTGTGTGAAAACTTCAGAGGTCCGTGTCGCCGTAAAATCGTAGTTTTCACTTCGCTATTGATCTGCATAGAATCGATGGTTTCAATGGCTAATAGGCGAGCCGCAGTGTACATTAATATGTAGGTATTTGTTGTTGACACGGTCGCCTAGCGACGGATGGCCGATGGTGATAAGCTGCATTCCGCGGGTCAGGGATGTGACGATTAGGAACACATTATTGAAAACTAGACGCTATTTAGGGCACGGTTGACGTCAGTATGTTAGCGTATTGGTTGTTGTTTAGCCTATGTATTACCAATGGTATAATAATATACTCCGCCGGGTGTAGCATTCCGGTCACGTGGGCAACACGTAGTGACGTCAATCGATGCATAAGCAAGACCGAAATAAGATATTTACAATTAGTGCGAAAGAGACGGATGACGACGACGAGTGACGTCATTACGTGTTTTACTGTTAAAAATTACTGTCTCACAAATTTTGGTTTACAACTAGGTAATATCTATAAATACTAGTGGCTACTTGGCGGAAGTGGATGGCTCCAGACATCTTTGTCTTCTAAATAATTCTTAACCTTTTAATACCCTCTTTTCATTAATGTAGTTTTTACATGTGATTTGAATTTTCCCTCAGTGAGCCCTGTTCGTTTGGATCATGGTATCACCACTTCACCGTCATCATAAACCCGTAACTGTCCGCTGCTGTGCGTTGGTCTCTTTGTCTACTCATCTGACTGAGTCCGTGTATTGAGCAAAGTCAATGTTGAGCAAACGGGGAACGATAGCAAATAAAATGCAAATTAGCCGCTCGTCACCAAGCGATACGCTGCAAATTGAGTTCACGTAACGCAGTACGCGCTGTTTGGACGCTTCATTTGAAATATATAGGGTGGCCTTCGTTAAATGGTTATGTCCAGGCCCTCGATCCTACATCATAATTATAGTCACGCCTTTCCCTGATGCTTCGGCTGGTAGAGGTGAGTAATACAACACTCACACTTCGCTGGACGATATTTAGTCCCTAATGTGACAGGAGGCGAGCCTGTCGCCATACACCGGGCTCCAGTCATGTAGCAGATGACGTACATTACGCACATATGTTCACACAATGAACAAATTGGTGCGTGCCGTCGGCTGGGTTCGAACCCGGTCCCTCTGGCTTGTGAGGCGGGCCTTCTCCAACTAGGCTGCCATCGCCGTGCTCGATCCTACCATGGTATAATAATATACTCCGCCAGGTATAGCATAGCAATCAATGCTTAAGCGAGATCAAAATAAGTCAATGAAGTCATAACGTGCTTTCCGAATGCTAGACCTTGTTTTTTTGACTGTCACTTTTCGAACATGGACAGTACGGAACTCTCTCTAAACATGTATAAGGACTTTATAGAGGGTGCGAGCTGGAGGCCGGCAGTCAGCCGCTCACAGTCTGCTCAGTTAGGACGAAGCCTTAGATGTTTTTCCTTGTTTTTGTTTATCGCTTTTGAGACTGGCTCGAAACTTGATTCAATTCATACTTTTATACTCCTTATTATGTCTTACGACGTCTTATAATGTCTTACGCTGCGATTTCTGCTATTACCTAAAAGAAATCACAGAGTAAGACATCAGCAAGCCTGGTATGCGTGCGCGACAAAATATTGCTTGTCCATTTTTGTCATGGGAGAATGTGACAAGGCTATGTGCATACATACGTCTGTCTCGATAAAAAGACTCTACATATCTTTGTTGCGTTGCGCATGCTGCTTATCTCTCTTTAGCGACATAGACGCGACGCGACGCGACAAATTGAGACTTAGTACGCTTATCGTTCGCATCTTCCGCCGCAAAAAACAAGGGAGCGCGCACAACGCGATACTGGGTCCCCCAACCTCGACAAAAGATGATCAGATCGCTATACCTACCTACACTATTAAGATGGGACACTAGACAAGCAAACAAAACCGCCTTCAGAGACGTATATCAACCGATTGCACTCGAATCAAGCGCCAACCTTGGCACACAAACAACCATTCAAATCTGCAGAGTCCGCGCAAACAAAACGCGGGTAGATGACAAAAGATGGCGATAGCTAATCGCGGAGAGTAGGGTTGCCATGTATATACTGACTGATTTGACCGGACATGTCCGGCAATTTAACTTTTCGTCATAGATTTGCGTAGCCATGGTTTAAAAATATACTGCGCCAGCATCCTCCGTTACTTATCACGATTGGCAAGATTTCCCAGCTCGTGTCTAACACTCAGATCAACCTAGAGAATAAGATGGCGCACGGCGTATGGTTTAGGTGAAGCCAAAAACCATCCAAAAACAACGCTACTGTCGTATATGTACGCAACACGCACACATTGACGCAAAAAAAACCTACGCTATTCGTTTGGTCATTCTTCCTCGACTTTATTTGCATTGAATTATTGTATAATTTCATGTACAAAAATTTACATAGTACATTGTAAGAGTGTGATCTGGACTACATTTTGAAGTTCTTTTTAAAAACTGTACAGTTTTTTAGTTTTTTTTACAAGCAATTTTGAAAAAGCCGTAAACTCTTACAAATATGCTCAGTTTTAGAATATTAAATCTACTAAGGTTGCATATTGGAACAGAAATGGCTAACGTAGAGTTTGGAAATTAATATTAGTTTTCGTGCAATTGTAAATATATTTCATGGCAACATTACCACGCACACAAGTTTGAAAAGAAGTGGCTTTAGCAAGATTTAACGCAGTGTTCCATCTTTTCTTCTAGGTTGACCTGAGGCCTAACAATAGTTGTGTCATTGGGATAACATATTTCCCTTGGGTACAACTGGTCGTGCTAAAGGGATTTATCATTTCCCCTAAGGCTCTACTGACATGGCTTGGTTTTGCCTATGGGATAAAATATTTCCCTTTGACACAACTGGTGAAGGGAATAGCAGATCCTCAAGGCACAACAGGATCGCTTGATTGCGTTTATGGGAAAATTATTTGTTGTGCTCAACAAATAATTGAGAACTCTGATTGGGAAATCAGAATTCCCCAATGCACGACTGGTTGTGCCAAGCAGTTGTCTCAAGGGGAAGTCACGGAAATGATCGATATTGTTTAAGCATAAACAAACAAATTCAAAACCTTCAAACAAATCCTTAATTAGTTTTGGGAAAAACGGAAGAAGTACTGAAACGTTCAGTTTTTTCAGCAAAAAGTAGTATTGTCCGAAGTTTCAAAATTTCAAATGGCAACCCTTGCAAGTGACCCACTTCCCCACAATGGGAACCCGCCACGGGCCGTGACAGCCATTGATGCTCACAATGCGAGATACGGACGGGACGGGACGGGAGAGCGAGCGAGGGTTTTCTCTCCACCCTAAATCTTCAGTTCAACTCCACCCTAAATCTTCAGTTTTGCGAGAAATAGCCGAGAAATTCCAACAGTGCCTTTAGATAGTTACGTAAACTTTTTTTGGTTTTTAGACAGCCAGCAGCCATTGATGTTCACAATACGAGATACGACGAGATACGACAGCCATTGATGCTCACAATGCGAGATAGGACGGGACGGGAGAGCGAGCGAGGGTTTTCCTTACTCCTAAATCTTCAGTTTTGCGAGAAATAGCCGAGAATTTCCAACAGTACCTTTACCTTTTGATAGTTACGTAAACTTTTTTCGTTTTCGTGTGGCTCAATACATTTCAATAAAGCGCCCACGGCGGAAAGGTTATGAACCGGTATTACACGAAATCAACGAAAACAAGTATTTTGTTTGCGCCTAGTTTGATATGAAGAATTGTGATGATCAAGTGCAAAAAAAAACAGCTGATAGAAAAAACAAGCATACTCTCATATCATAGGTTTTTTGTAACAGTTTTCAATTGTGTTAGCCGCCTAAACATATTCTTCAAATTTTCAACCAGAGCAAATATTAGTGACGAAGAAGAATAACAAAATCACCATCAAAATCATTATCGGTAGTCGCTCATTGCTGAGCAATTGGTCTCTTTTTTACGCAACTCATCAAAACTGTCTCAAAAATAAAGGTGAAAGACAAGCGGTTAAAACATCAAGTAGATAATAGGTCATAAAAGTAGAAATTTAAGACGTAGAAATTTGAAGAATACTCTCTTTAATTAAGATTAAGCTAGTTACATTTAAGATGTAAACCCTAATGTAAAATAATGCAACACAGTTTTTAAAAACTTCATGTTGTACGCCCGCGATGGGCAAACTGTTGTAACTCTGAACCACTACATTAAGAACACTTTATGTACACAGTTTAAGCAATAAAAATATTCTACAAGACTGTCTCACCCTCATCAATGTCGGGCGGGAGACCCCCGACGAACACCTTACGGCTGAACCGCTCGCCGTGCTCCGAGCCCGCCGACACGGGCGACGAGCGCGCCGGCGAGCCCAGCGCGCTCACGCACATCGACAGACCTGCAAGCACGAGAGAACAAGGGTTACAAGCTGGGCTGCTTATTGTACATGTAATTTCGTCATTGTCACTGAACGAAGTACCTACAACTGCTGGGTTAATTCAACGAAGGAGCCAATCTACCTATAAGAACAACAGCTGAGAAGCGATAGTTTGTGTATAGCACCAAAATATATAGTCAGTGACTGAACCCAAGTCATCGTGCGTCAGGTTCTTTACGTCCTTACTGCTGGCTGGCGACTACTTTCCAGCCGCGACAAATCAACAAGACTGCCCCAGCGCCTGGTAAAAACCCTCTGGCCAGTTAGCGCCTGCCAGCTTCTTTACAGCTGCATCCATCGTCCGCCACGTTTTCCGCCATACCACTGGCTGGCGAAAATTCACCGGCCGCACCATACCACGGCATCACATCCAGTGCCTTACCAAGCTCGACGGCCAGTCAGCTTCTTATAAGCCTTATAGCTACACCCATCACCTGCTACGTTCCACGTTATATTTGCTTGAGACTACTCACCGGTCGCGCTAAGCCGCGAGACATCCTGCGCCTACTCAGAGCTCTATAGCCAGTCAACGCCTTCAACGCTATATAGACAACACCCATCTACAGCAACACCCAACGTCCGCGACGTTTTCCACTCCATACTGCTAGCTAGTGCCTACTCACCGGCCGCGCTGAGCTGGAGACGACATTTAGCGCCTGCTCAGAGCTCTACAGCCAGTCAACGCCACCAACACTATACGACAGACAGTGTCCACAGCAACACCCAACGTCCGCGACGTTTTCCACTCCATTCTGCTAGCTAGTGCCTATTCACCGGCCGCGCTGCGCTGGAGACGACATTTAGCGCCTGCTCAGAGCTCTACAGCCAGTCAACGCTTTTCTCTACGCTAAATAGACAGTATCCAAAGCAACATCCAATGTCGGCGACGTTTTCCACTCCATACTGCTAGCTAAGTACTCACCGGCCGCGCTGTGCTGGAGACGACATTCAGCGCCTGCTCAGAGCTCTAAAGCCAGTCAACGCCTTCCTCTACGCTATATAGACAGTGTCCAAAGCAACATCCAACGTCCGCGACGTTTTCCACTCCATACTGCTAGCTAAGTACTCACCGGCCGCGCTGTGCTGGAGACGACATTCAGCGCCTGCTCAGAGCTCTAAAGCCAGTCAGCGCCCGCCACGCTTCCCTTCACCATAGTCTCCACAGCAACACCCAACATCCTATGTCGTGACGCGAGGTCGATCACATCACGAAACTCTATGAACCTCATCCATAGACAAGTTGTCTATGAACCTTCCGTTACTCATTCAAATATTTTCTGGTACCTTAAAATTATTCAAGCATGAAAATTCAATCAACGGATTCGCCGGGGATCATCACGGTGTCTGGTGTGCCGAGGGGGCGCAAGGTCAGCTTTCATGGTGAAGCAGTTGCCTAGGAAACTGAAGCTAAGTATCTAAACGTCGAGCACTTTAACTTTATGATTGCTTGCAAATTATTGTCTCGAGTAGGATTAAGTTTATGCAGGTTGAGTGGAAACTACTATTAGCACTCAGCTTGTAATATTGTCTCAAGTAGGATCAAGTTAAGCGGGTCGAGTGGAAACTACTTATAGCACTCACAGAAAATCCTGCGACTACATTGTGTGAGCTCACGTGTAGTAATATGAGAGTAAGAGGCCGGTTGACTAATCGAGAGTCGTCCTCCCGCGAGGGGAGTGGACGAATGCGACTCCCAGAGAAAGAGGTTCTCGTATCCAAAGTGATATATCGGTGGTACGGTTACGGCGCCTTGTTGAAGAGGTCGTGGGCCGTCACCTGAGAACGAGACTTGCGATAACGTAGTGTGAACTAAAGAAAGTGTGTGCTGGCGCGTAGATACTTAGCAGTCACTCATAGTGTCTTAAACTTACAGGTGGTAACGTGAGGACCAAGGGAGAGGCACCAAGCGCTCCGCGGCGACTCCGAGAGCTAGAGCGAAACCGGGAAAGATCTGACGGGATATAGTTAAATTAAATAGACATAAGTACGGAAGTTGACTATTTATTGTAGAGACAAACCCAGTAAAGTCGAGTCATTCTAGAGATATTCGTGAAGGGTATACCTGCGATGAAGCAGATTTCTCATACATCTTCCATAATTCAAGGACTAACTATACGAACACACGAACAGACACAATAGGTATACCCTCCGCGACATGGTGGAGATGCTGGGATATATGTAAATTAAATCGCAGTAAATTAAAGAAAGGTCAACTTTCGTATTTCGTTCCCTGTGAGTTATAGCTCTATTGATAAATAATTAACAAGTAGCGCCATCTATGAGAATGATGACGTGCTTGTAAAGGTTGCCTCTCCCTGGATCTAAAATGTCAGTTACCTTTTCGAACGAGTCGGTCCGAATTACGCTTCATTGTTTTTAGCTCACAGAAAATCAACGTGAATTCATTAACGGAAGTTACGTCATAGTTACTCTGTTGTAATCCGGACTTTCGAAAACCGGAATCGGATTTTCGGAACCGGAAATCCGATTTATTTGCCGGAAGGTGGAACTCGCGTGGGTCGAGAGGTCAAGCAAAGAGAACCGTTCTTTAAAAAATACAAAATAAAAAAAAAGGGGGTGACGCTTCTTTGTCCATGATCTAGCATTCCTTTCTATTGTGAACGAGAGTGCGTTTAATTTCAGATTTCAATTGTGATTAAAACAAATAAACTAATAATTCGAGTGTGTGAAGGTGACTAATGCTGTGCGGGAATCCATATCTGGAGGTAACGGAATCATTATTTATGTAACTTTCACATCTTCAGTGTGAATATCGAGCGGGGAGCAAAATCATTTGTAGTGAATTCATATCCTACAATCGCAACTCAGGCAAAACTTAAAGCCACATGTCTTAAAATCGAGCCCTATGTCACCTCAAGCAAGATTG
Source organism: Peribatodes rhomboidaria (assembly GCA_911728515.1). Taxonomy (NCBI): domain Eukaryota; kingdom Metazoa; phylum Arthropoda; class Insecta; order Lepidoptera; family Geometridae; genus Peribatodes; species Peribatodes rhomboidaria. The sequence continues at coordinate 4,771,064 of OU452196.1, read as the reverse complement.
TACCCGCAGGCTTAAGCGGACCGCACGTGATCAATATAGATAAAATGCCGTGACATGCTGATGAAACTCATGTTACTTATTGTACTTACATATCATCTTTAACTCAAGCTTGGAGCAGTTTCAGTCGAATACCACAGAACACGCACCTGATAATTACACATGATGTGTAAGGCCATAGGCACGGTGTATCCAACGTGTACAGATATCACAATATTAGTCCTTTAAAGTATTTCACGTATTATTTATACCATTTCCAGGTCAAACAATAGTTCCTCATGGAGGAAATAATGCTGCAGAGGCTAAGCATTATTGCGAAGCAAATCAAGAACGCCACCGAACAGGCGATTGCTTACGGAGATTTATCAAGTAACCTACAAGAAGCGGAAATTACAGCTAGAAAATTAGAGACAGCAATCAACCGTTTCACCACAGAGCTGCACAGTTATTTCCGCCTTAGCACAGACCCATCATGTGACGATGTATCAGCATTTAGCGAAATACAACTAAGGGGAGAGGAAATTTTATCCGAATTGAATGTGAAATTGGAGAAAGGGAAGGAGCTGAGAGCCGAAGATAATCTTAGCGAGGCAAACAGAAGCAATGTGATGGTGCAATCCAGTAAATTGCCAAAATTGGATTTAGCCAAGTATGATGGCAACATACTCGAATGGCATCAATTTTGGGACCAGTTCCATTCCAATATTGGGTGTAGAAATTTGACCGAGGTAGACAAACTACTTTACTTAAAGTCTTCATTAACTGGGAATGCTAAAATTGCTATAGACGGTTTAGAAGTGACCAACAAGAATTATGTAATAGCAGTAAATATCCTGAAGGAGAGATTCGGAAAGGAGAGCCAGATTATTGATGCTCATTACTCCGCGATATACCGCATCAAGAGTGCTGAGAGCACCTCTGAAGATGCTCGAAGAACTCTAAATGAAGTGGAAAGGCATCTGAGAGTGTTAAATTCATTAGGCGAAGACATAAATCACAACCATCTACGGTTTTTGATTACAGAGAAATTTCCCGAAGAGATTATTTATGAAATGAAAATGAAAATTAAGTCCGAATCAATTGAAGAGATGAGGAAAGCTTTAGAAACCATTATATCAGCAAGAGAAGATGCTACTAGAATTGCCCAAGATAACAATAAGTCTGAAACCTTTACTACAGAAAATCTACACATCAGAGATGTTGATCATAATCAAAATTTCAATAGAACATGGTCGAACCAAAACTACAGGAACTTCCAACACCAAAACCAGAATGGAACCCTCAGACCCTTTCAAAATATGAATTATGAAAGATCAAATGACAGTAATCAAATGAAGAGACCTCTGTGGAAACCCTTGGAAAGTGGTGAAAGCGGTCCAGACAGGAAAAGATTGAGACAAAACTGCATATTTTGTGATGGAGGTCACTATAATGACATGTGCCAGATGGTGAAGTCAATAAACGAAAGGAAGGCTAAACTTAAAGGACGCTGCTATGGTTGTTTTTCTGAAGACCACACAGTACGTGAATGCAAGGCGAGATTGTACTGTGTACATTGCCATCAGGAAGGCATGCATAACAGAGCCTTATGCCCTAAGAAATACTCTGACAGAAGAGAGTCAACTAAATAATTTCATGTAAAGTCTAAGAGTTCAACTGCACTACACAAAAGCGGATCACAACTCTACCTGTGAGACCAGTTGCAGAATCACTAGGATGAGACAGTCTAGCAAGTCTAGAATTGCAGAAAATTAAGGAAATTCAAATGGTGTTTTTTCCAGAAGAATCTAACAAACAAGAAGCAAACTTAAGCCGCAATTTAGGTTTATTTTTAGATGAGAAAATTTTGATACGATGTAAAGGAAGGATGAAGAATGTAGATTGGCCTTTCGATAAGAAATACCCGATACTGATCCCAAAGAATTGCGACTTCACAGATAAAGTAATAAGTACAATACACGAAGAAAACTACCACATAGGTGTTAACCATACGCTAAGTCTAGTACGTGAAAAATAGTGGATTCCACAAGGGAGAAGCTATGTAGAAAGGATTTTGAAGAAATGTAAGATGCATCAAACAAGATGGTGGTCCTTACAAATTGCCCCCTACTCCTGCACTCCCACCGGAAAGAGTTAACTACTGTACAGTACCCCTTATACTTTTTGTGGTCTAGACTATTTCTGCCCTCTGTATATTAAAACGGATACGAAAGAAGAAAAGAGATGGGTATGTCTGTATACTTGCCTTGCTGTTCGTTCAATAACTCTAGAAACAGTTAAGGATCTCACAGCTCAGGAATGTCTCTTCGCCTTGAGAAGATTTATATCCTCCCGAGGAGTCCCAGCAGTCATAGTATCGGATAATGCTTTACAACTGAAACTAAGTGCAGAAGTGTTGTCAGACAACTATTGCATCAAAACGACATAATATGGAAATTTATACCACAGCTTTCACCGTGGCACGGAGGATTTTATGAGAGGCTAGTAGGAATTGTCAAAATTTGCCTGAGAAGAATCTTCACAAGACAGCTGCTGAGTGAGAGCCATCTTATCACCATCATGAAAGAAATAGAAGCTGTGTTCAACACTCGTCCATCGACATGTGTTGGCTCTGACATAGATAGTTATATAGATAAACACTTTATTGTTCACACCAGAAATAACAAAACAAAAGAACAGAAAATCTTAAACTGTAGTGTAACAACTAGCAGCCTTATCACTAAGAGCGATCTTTTCCAGGCAACCTTAGGATGGAGAGGATACTTTGGGGAAATGTATCACAACAGAATCGTCAGATCAGTTCCCACAGCAAGTAAGTTCTTTAACCAAACAAAACCTGATTGACAGTTTGAAACGAGGTCAATCAAGGCTCAACGAATTCAAGGATATGTTCGCGAATCAATACCGGCCGAGTCTACGCGAGAGATTCCAACATTCGCATAGACAAAATAGAGTGACCAGCTCCAAAGAACCTGAAATAGGAGATATTGTTCAAATAAAAGGGGAATCGAAAAATCGCGAAAGCTGGAAAGTTGGTAAAATTACTACTCTTCTCCTTGGAGCTGATGGTCTTTGCAGGGTAGCAAAGGTAAAAGTTGGAGACAAGAAATTTACTCGTTCTCTGACTCATCTTTACCTCTTGGAGGTTGAAGATGATATGCCGGCTGTGAAACAAAAATTACAAAACGAAAGGAATCAAATCAAATCTTATTCCTCAATACCAAAAGGACAGACGAAATCTATCGGACATACTTCTAGAGAACCTTCGGCTGAGTCAAATACTGACGCTCGAGTGGGCGTGGACGTGATATCTCCGGCATACACATCTCCGATATCTCCAGAAGCAGAACTATCTCCAGAAGCAGCTATATCCAGAGACGAATTCATCTTCAGAAGTAGAGTTAGATTCAGAAGCAGTATCATCTTCAAATAATGCTCATCAAAGTAACACTCCAAATGCAGCTGAAGTTGAAGATAAAAGGAGGGGATCGAGAGTCGCGTCACAACGAGCCAGGGAGAAAATCCGGGAGTGGACGCGGCAGCTCACTTCTCTATTTTAGCTTTCGTCGTCGGGAGTGTCGTGACGCGAGGTCGATCACATCACGAAACTCTATGAACCTCATCCATAGACAAGTTGTCTATGAACCTTCCGTTACTCATTCAAATATTTTCTGGTACCTTAAAATTATTCAAGCATGAAAATTCAATCAACGGATTCGCCGGGGATCATCACGGTGTCTGGTGTGCCGAGGGGGCGCAAGGTCAGCTTTCATGGTGAAGCAGTTGCCTAGGAAACTGAAGCTAAGTATCTAAACGTCGAGCACTTTAACTTTATGATTGCTTGCAAATTATTGTCTCGAGTAGGATTAAGTTTATGCAGGTTGAGTGGAAACTACTATTAGCACTCAGCTTGTAATATTGTCTCAAGTAGGATCAAGTTAAGCGGGTCGAGTGGAAACTACTTATAGCACTCACAGAAAATCCTGCGACTACATTGTGTGAGCTCACGTGTAGTAATATGAGAGTAAGAGGCCGGTTGACTAATCGAGAGTCGTCCTCCCGCGAGGGGAGTGGACGAATGCGACTCCCAGAGAAAGAGGTTCTCGTATCCAAAGTGATATATCGGTGGTACGGTTACGGCGCCTTGTTGAAGAGGTCGTGGGCCGTCACCTGAGAACGAGACTTGCGATAACGTAGTGTGAACTAAAGAAAGTGTGTGCTGGCGCGTAGATACTTAGCAGTCACTCATAGTGTCTTAAACTTACAGGTGGTAACGTGAGGACCAAGGGAGAGGCACCAAGCGCTCCGCGGCGACTCCGAGAGCTAGAGCGAAACCGGGAAAGATCTGACGGGATATAGTTAAATTAAATAGACATAAGTACGGAAGTTGACTATTTATTGTAGAGACAAACCCAGTAAAGTCGAGTCATTCTAGAGATATTCGTGAAGGGTATACCTGCGATGAAGCAGATTTCTCATACATCTTCCATAATTCAAGGACTAACTATACGAACACACGAACAGACACAATAGGTATACCCTCCGCGACATCCTACACGTTCCCATACTGTTAGTAACTACCCACCGGCCGCGCTGAGCCGCGAGACAACATCCTGCGCCTGCTCAGGGCCCGACGGCGAGCCGGCGCCCGCTGCGCCGCCCGCCACGCTTGCCTCCTCCACACCGGGGAAGAATGGCGACTTGCCTGCGGACAAACAAAAAATAAAAATTATATTTACAGCGTAAAGGCATTGTATTTTAATTTTACAACGTACATTCGTTAGCTCTCTCGGGCATACGTTAAAACTCGCGCGGAAGTCCGTCGTGCGTCCGTCGCCCACCACGCTCGTTAAAACCCGCACCGGTTAGATGCTTATACAATTTTTCAGTACTGTCTGTATTCCTGTGTCTCTACGAGCATAACAGAAATGAGCGGGCGTCCGCGCGATTTTAAAGTTTCCTACGCCCTAATAACCTCTTTGCCAAGCCACAGATAAAACTGACCATGGCTAGCCACACGGCTTGCACCAACTTGACTCGAAAGTAAAGGTCGATTAAAAAGACGTAAAAACTAACCCAACACTGTAACAATACAAAAACGAAGCGACACAGTCCGGAAGATCCTCCCGATCCAAAATAACAACAACTTGTTTGTTCCCAGCGTCAAGTCAACGACATTTAAATGAAATATTAGTCAACTATTTGGCTCCGAGCCAGGCGGGCGCAGATATTCGGGAGCTGGTCGCAGCGTGAATGATGTTACGCCATACGCATAGAGTACCTGCCTCTTAGAATAGCATACGGAAACCAAGTACACTCGCAAATGTAAGCCGCTAAGTTGGTGCCAGAATCGGCACCGTACGCATGGCATAGCCTTACATTTAAATCAATTTATGGAACAGATTTTATCGATCAACTTATTATCCAACTTTTAGGGGGGAAACATTAATTTTAACTAACCACATTAGGTTCGCGTCTGTGTGCGTGACAAGCCAAGTAAACATAGCACACGGAACGAATTTGTGATTTGCTTTTTGAAAAGGCGTTATTTGGTAACTTACCTTCTATAGTTATTCAAGGGTACACCTAGACTGGCCATATTTTGACTGCAGTATTGACCTGGCAACACTGGCAATATTGCCGACTGTAGCCCAGGCATCATCAGCCATGCTAGAAAAGTCTGACTATTTGTCCGGGCCACACTCAAAACATTGTTGAAAAATGGCCAGGCCAGTACAGCAGTAAAAGTATGGCCTTTAGAAGCACCCGAAGACCTGCTTAAGCGAAAGTTACATTTTGAGCCGAATCGGTCAAGGGGTTGTGAAGATATAGTGGTTTTTTGTATGAAGTAGATGTATAAGTACCGGGTTATTAGGAAAGGGTGTACTGAGCCGAAAGGACGTCATTGTACTCATCATTATGAACAATTTTTACTATGGGGCCAACCCTGAAATCTAGAAAAAAAACCAGCTGCTGTTCCATACATGTTGTTGACGATCAACTAACTTTTCATATGGAACGAGCAGTTGATTTTTTTGTCGCGATTTTGGGTTAGCTCCAATTTTAAACTTATTCAAAATGATGAATAAAAAAACCCCTTCTGGCTAAGTCCACCCAATACCGATAACAGAAAGGGAACGTCGCTAGCGGAAGGGGTATACAACTATAGGTAGCTCCAATTTCATTAGCAAGTGACAGACGAAATGTCGAAACATCCGATGGGTATTGACCTATGACCCTGGGGTCAAAAAGTAGGTTCAACACCCCTGGACCGCAGCCCGCCTCTGTTTTATGGCTGCTTTGACACTACGATGCAGCGGAGATTAGGTTGGGGATACACCGAGCTGTAGCGATGTAAAGAATTTGAAGTGTAAATGAAGATTGCACGACTGTGAAGTCTTATACATTTTTCGAGTTCGTGTTGTTCGTGTCATTCCTCTGCTATTTTTTTTGTCAAATTTTACTTGTACAATTGTAAGCGGGTAGATCCTTATATCCTTACTTATTATAAAGAAATAAATAAATTCGGGAGACTTTCACACACGGTCGCCTGACCCCAAACTAAGCAAAGCTTGTACTATGGTTGCCAGAGATTGATATACATACTTAAGATATTTTTAAATACATACTCAAATAGATTATTAACACCCAGACATTAATGTTCATCACATGAATGCCCTAGTTGTAAATGAAATGCCCTAGTTGGGAATTGAACCCACGCCCCCAAGCTCAGAAGGCAGGTTCACTACCAACTGAGCCATCGAGGCAGTCGAAAGTAACTCTGTCTCAGTGTTTCTGTTTGTAGGCTTTTCACGGCTTAACAGCTGAACAGATTTTAATGAAATTTGATCATTCGTCATAGTTTATCACGAGGAAGGATTTTGGAAACTATTTTCTGAATAATCGCGAGCGAAGTCGCGGGTAACTGCTAGTTTATTATACAAATCAAAAACGAAGAAACAAAGAAGAGAAACTAACCATTTTAAAATTTAATTTTATTCATGTGTTAATTATGTATAAATACGTAAGTTTGTATATAAAAGTCTTTGATATCTGATGGTGAAAACCGCATCAAAATCAGTTACGTTCTTATAGCAAGAGTTAATAGCAGATATAACTGACAAAGACATACACTAAAAGCAAATTTGTTTTATAGGTACTATGTAGAGATATACATATGTGGAGAAGAGATATAAAATACAAAATCATGAAAGAAGAGAACTCAAATTACTCAGTGTGTCTCAGACTTGACTCAAATGTCAGTACTTAGATGTCGGACGCTAGAAATCTCAACTTTTCTACATTTTTCGAGCTACAGTGTCGTCTATATTGCCCATACACGGAGTCTACACGTGCTATGTCTGTGGTAATCCTGACTAATGGAAACGGCAGAACATTTTTAAACAATATTTGTAAAACTTATAAAACATTTTAGCATAAATGTAAGGATTCGTCACTGCGTCAGTGTCAGGCTAGGAGTATGACCACAGCTGCTGCTGTCCTGGGACCCTATTCGGAGATCTGATATTTTCATCTCACTTTTTTTCATCTTTGTTGCTCTCGTTTGAAACGTCATAGGAGTGAAAGTGACCAAGATGAAAATCTTAAATCTCCGAATAGGGCCACTGGTGAGATGTGACAGTATGGCTTAAAATTGTACACAGACCTATAAGTAAGGTGTCGTAATACAAAGTTATCTTGCCTAAAGTTTTTCAATTTGAGCCTGGCAAGTTACCTTAAGCCTTGAATATTCGCCAAATGCGTCTATTCAACTCGTAATAGTGAAGAAGCTACGGACCCTACCGATATGAAAAAAATATCACCAATAAGATCATTCTGTTACCTATTAATTAGTCTAATTAAAATATTATATTACTTACTAGATTGCGAGTAAAAAAATATTAAATGAACGTTGTTTTCGTTCTCATGGCGTGCAATACCGTGCTTACGGAGATTACGTTACTATATATTTTTACACCTTCGGATAGGAAATTAAAAATATGATTGATCGTTCTTTTACCATATTTTTAGAGCTAAAATTGAGTTAGTTTAGTAATATTTTGTGTTATTTTGAAGTATTTCGTCAGATCACGTGACCACTGACACCCGCGAGCTCCTTTGCGGGGGACGGGCCAGTCGGCGCCAGCGCCTCACGAAGGAAGGACGTACTCGCCTTGCCGAAAAATATTTTCGCATTTTTTTTCTATTTGTACGTAAATCATCAATTAAACAGTGCTTAATTATCCAGAGCCAATCAAAAAAAGTAGTTTTTCAAGACATTTGATAAGTTTTTAGTGACTTTACTAGTAGTGAAAATATTTGGACAATAATTGATCGCGTTGTGAGTAGAGGGTACAGAAGGTTGATCCGATGAAAATGGGAGATGTCACCAAGGCAGCTAGGCGTAACAAAAAAATTGGACTCCAACTAGGTAGCTAAGTGGTAAGTACCTACCTACCTATTAATATTTAATTACCACATAAATATTTTTACCCGTTTGTTCTTATTGTGTAGACTGAAGTGACTAACCCTAGTGTCTGAGTTTTTAGTGGCATATGATTCGGTCTGACGTTTGTTTTCCTGATAAAAATACTTAATAGAAAACTACAGACGTGTCCTCCGACCTATGTTAACTCTCAGGGCTTCACCGTCCATTACACCTTATTGCGATGATTGTTGGATTTACCCGCCGACGCTGTGCGACCATGAACCTAAGCTTATTTTGCTGTGATACGAGCCGCGGTCGCGCAGCGTCGTGCTGTACTACAATCATCACGCCACGGCACGGGCCCCATTGTACATGTTGCTCATGATAATTATCCAAGTGCAAGACTTGTCAGAACTGTGTTTTTTTTCTTGTTATGTACAAATGTACCTATATGTGTCATATTAGTACATTGCACAGGGTTATCGGTATAGGGTGTACTAAGCCAAACGGGGGTCATTGTACTCTTCATTATAAACAACGAATACTTTTTAATCTTTGTTATTTGTAATATAAATCGGGGAAAAAAGCATCTGCTTACATTTTGTCGACGATCGATGAGCTTTTTGTATGAAACAGCTGTTTTTTTTTTCGTGATTTCATTTGATTCAATTATTCACAAAAATTATACTAAGGTCAATATACCTAAGCCATTTCAAATTGAAGCTATGGCATACTTGCTGATGCCCCAACACCTAGTTAATAACATAGAAATGGGGAGTATTCTATAGTTAATAATAATAAATAATCCTTCTTGAACAATCGGGTAAAAATAAAATAATGATAATTATTATGTGTACTTACGATGTCAATATCGGAAAGCGGTCGGTTGCGTGCGAACTGCGAACGGTGTAAATGACTAATACTAATTTTTGTTTTTGGTATAGCACATTTCCTAAACTAACCTACCTAAACTAGAAACAATCACATTTTTATGTTATAGCTGACCAACCACGGTCCGCAATACATTATTATTTTTAGCAGTGTAGTGAGCATATTTTTCTAACTTATCCTGGTTTGTTAACCGACTTCAAAAATTAGGACGCACTCAATTACATTGTATAAATTTTACGAAATGTTTGTTGCAGCATAACTTCGTCATTTATTTTTTATTTGAAAGAATATGCTTACTAACACTCTGATCAGTCACTTTGATCAAAATAAAGTATTTTTTTGTAAAAAATAGTATTTAATACAAAAATTCAAGCATTTGCATTCAGAAAGTAGTGTTCCGAGTTATGGCCATTGAATTCGAAAGAAAAGTTATTACATTTTCTTACAACAATAACCGAGCGAGAGATCGTTAGCGAGCGAAGCGTCTATGCTTCAGATTCGACGGAAATGCTTTCGTATTTCCGAATTCCGTCTGGATTTCTGTCCGGATCTTTGCCCAGACCTGTCTTAATCTACAGGTCGCATTTCTTAACCTATTCTCTTGAAACTTTGTGAGTAAGTCCGATATTTAAAAAGAATTTTCTTGTCTAGGCGGTTATTGGAAATTTTTCAATATGGCAGAGATGTGATTTAAAAAAGGATATATCTGCATAATTGGAAAATTCCCAAAAAACTTTTTGATCCGAGTCAAAACAAAAATTTATATAATTGTCAAACCTGCTCACAAAATTTCACGAGAATCGGTTGAGGAGTGTGACCTGTAGAGGAGGACAAATACAAATACAAATAATTTATTTGGGTATAAAATACATGTGACAATTTCAAATCGGACAGACATCGGTCACGAGATCTCCAGCTCACAGAGTCACTATTGTATGTATTGTTATTTATTTATATTTATTAAATACAACAATTTCTTTGGTAACTGATACCAACCTGCATCTAGTCTTAATAGTTATTTTAATCTAGTCTCTATTGCATGACTAGAATAATAATATATTTTAAACTGGGATTATAGATTGGTAATTGTTTTATATTTTATGGTATCATGGAAAGAGACAAACGAGACGCTTTGAGTAATACGAATATTGTGTAATTAATATCTTTAAATTGCTCTATTTCATTTTTTCAGAAACAGAGATCAACGAAATTATCAAAGTTTAAACACAAGCGTTCAGCCAACAACAAATGCGAGTACTGAACTAAGGTGAGCTAAAAGACATTTAACATCTTATATTATTAGGGTGACAAGCATAGTGCATAGTCAGAGCTATGCCAAATGGAAATGCTATTGTTGAAGTTATCGTATGTCCGGCGTCCAGCGTCTGATTGCACGGATGTCCGATTGTTTTCCTCTACAGATCGCATTTCTCAACCGATATTTGTGAAATTTTGTAAATTTAGGTTTTATTTAAAATAGCGGAGATATGTAATTTGTGAGACGTTGCTCATAGAGCCACTACTTATAATCAGAGTGGCGCTGAACTGCTATGGGCATGCGTGACATTCACTTAGCGAGCGCGAAGCGCGAGTGCAGAACTTCCGTTTCAGTACTAAAAACTTATCCTATATTTTTATCTACAGATGCCTAGTCCAAAATCATCCGAAGGTTATCAGAGCATCCGAGGAACAGGGACTTTTTCACCTTCGAATAAACTGGTAATCATTTTTTTTTGTGTACACAATGTACATAAATAAATTATTGATACGAGCGTTGGGACTTAGTATGGTTGCAAATTAATTATTATTTAATATTGTTTTTAGGAACAACAATATCAGTCTTCATTGCCGAATCTCATCGTCGAAGAAGAAGCAGAACAAGAACAGAAAGACAAAAGTTATTGGCGTATTATAACATTAGCTTCTTCTTCGTAAAATTTAAGGAAATATCAAGACACAATGGATTTGGTTGCGCCAAACAATCGATAGACTTGATTGGAGAAAAGCAAACAGGTCTTGCTTCTAAATTCACCTTTTTGTGAATAAAGAGTAACAATAGTAAATTATGTACCGAGGGCACAAAGCAGTGCCTTACGTCGCGGGCGGCTTATTGTACCTTGAGCGTAACGAGGGAATCTAGAGTTAACTCCCGAGCGCAGCAAGGGAAGATGAGTCCTGAGGGCAGCGAGGGGTTCAAGCCGCCCAAGACAAAAACACTGCTTTATCCTAGAAGCGAATCCTCTTCTAAAAATACTGTCTAATATTATACTCTCTCATAACTAATAAAAAGGTACTAGTAAGGTACAGTCTTTTATTTTAAATTTCGTGCAGCTCGTGGAGCACGTGCTCGTATTTTTTTCTTGGTAGCTAGTTCAATTTTCAAATAAACTCTTCTTACAGTGCTTATTTTGAGTTTTCATTCAATGTTAATCTCTTTGCTTGGAAACTCCCAACTGCAAGCTTCGCTCGAATTTATGTTTCATCTATAAAACCAACATTTGATTTTCATGTGTTAGATTAAGGATGTGTTAATCTGAGCGATTACTGCCTTCAAAGCATTTGATTTATTGATATTTTTTGATTCTCGGTTTATTTTGATTATTTTTTTGGTGTTTGCTAAAATCTAAGCACTATACATGTATTTCAGCTACAAAAGGTTTTTCAATATCCAATCTAAGACCCCTTTAGTCCAGCTAGAGAGGATTTTTTTACTATATTAACTACTAGCTGTTGCTCACGATTTCATACGCGTAGATAAAAAAAAGCTCGTTCCGTTAGTTTCTTGTATTTGTCATTCACAGGTCCCACTTCGAACCTGCCCCCTTCTCTCTACCATCATCATATTGCCAGACCATGGTACGGGCAACAGTTATCTAGTTGGCATTGGCAATTGTCTTTATACTGGGTTTGGCTGGCACTGTCCGATTAAAACGTCACGCTCAGACAGGTGACTCGGCCTCCAAGCTAAATCTAATAGGTAGCCAAGTCTAATATGGAGTAGATAGTTACAATTTGTGTAGTAAGTAGGTTATATACTTGTTGGTAATAGGTAGAAGTACTAGGAGTTACTCGTACTATGCCAAATATTTCAGTCTGAATGTTTAGTAGGAATTACCTACTACTCGGAACCAGCCAAGCCAAGTAGGTAGTATATAGATACTATTTATATGTAGTAATTAGGTAGATCCATTGTAAGTAGTATCCATCTTCTTCTACCTATAAGACTTGGCTGGCACCGACTTCAAATAGATGGGTAGCGCTTATAATAATTATATTAATTAATATTAGTGCTTATTTGTGGTTTGGAAGTCGCTTTAATTTTGTTACAATGATCACTTAAAACATCTTCTAACTTGACTTTTATTGAAAATCAGTTTACTAAAAAAATTAAGTAAACAAAATTAAGTCAAAGTGTAGTTTTTTATATCGTAAATTATGACACTTTTGTGCTAAGATCATTACACTCGAGGCGGTATTATAGCGCGAGCCGTATGCGAGCACACTAATGGAGCCAATAGTGTAAATTATTAACGCACACGCGTTTTTTGTGACGTTTTTCATCACACATGCGAGGGGAAAAAACACAGACTTGCATTAGTCAATACATTTTTCTGAAAATGTATGCGCATTTTGCTGCTTTTCCACTTATCAAAATTTTACTAGGCATAATAATAAAGCGAGTACTTTGTTTAAATTATCATACCTAATTAATTGTCAATATTTTAATTAAAAAAATAATGTTTATTTACTGTTATTACGTAGTTATGATACTTTAAATCAAGAATTTAAGAAAAGTAAAAAAAAACTCTTGTTGATTTATTTTAAAAAAAGTCTAGTTTAGTTACTAGTGCGATAATGGTAAAGTAACAGCACACGTGCTTAATAGCTCGGATTATGAGCTAAAACTGATGTAATAAAGTCCTTTTTACGAGTGAAAGTGATGAAAAAGATATTAAACACAAACGCGTTTTTAACTTCGAGTAGGAACATAATTATCAGCAAAATCAGGCAAGAAACTATCGAGATAATAATGAGGTTGTAAGTTCTAGGTCCACTATGTTTTCAATCATTTTAGTCATTTTTATACTACCTGCTGATTATGTAAAACAGATTAGTACTACCAACTCGTAGAATACATTTTTTAAGCGGGCCGTCGATTGAACAGCTCTGCTAGTCCTAGTAAATATGTTTTTTGTTATGAGATTTTTGAAATGTTGTAAGCATTGGTTTAGGATAGGTTGAGTAATTTATCCCTGGTACCGGAGTTCTTAGGATGCCCATCAGGAGCCCTATTCTTACGAAAGATATTTTCTGATAAATGTCTCTCTCGTTTTAAAAATCATAGTGAGAGTGACCAAGAAACATCTCACGCGTCAAGAATAGCCCTCCAGGGCCATTCTTACGATATTATATTATTTCCCCTATTCCTACGCACGAGATATTTTTTGGTCAATGTCTCTCTCGTTTGAAAAATCATAAAAGTGAGAGGGACCAAGATAATATCTCACACTTCAGAGAGTCCGTGGTCTACGATTGTTTTTTTTTAGATTTTACACGCACGACCAAAGGGAATCAAAACCTTTAGATGCGGGATATTTGTGAGTACATACTTAATCTACCTATACTTATAAACAAACTACCGCGCTCATGCTGCTTATAAGGCTCAACTTTAAAACGCCGTTGGCTTCAAATAATTTAGTAAAAAAACATTACAATAAAGCATAACATCACAGAGGGCTTTCATTTTTAGGCAAAAATATTTTTTTCACGGTGTTTCGTCTGAATTTGTTTGTCTTTGAGAAATGCTAGCTCAATGTTCAAAAGCTTCGAGCGTTGATCACTAGAGGCGCTAAAACCAGCTGAGCGCCGAATGCCAAATGTCATTGGCGCATCTTAATCCCTTAATTCTAAAAAAGTCCACCACCAAGTTACGTGTTTTTAACCTGACTGCGCAAGAAGGAGGGTTATATTTTTCGAGTGTTTGTATATATAGATGTGTCTATGTATGTGTGTATAGAAGAATGTATGTATGTATGTAGATATGTATGTATGTGTGTATGTATGTATGTATGTATGTGTGTATGTATGTATGTATGTGTGTATGTATGTATGTAGGTATGTATGCATGTATGTGGTTTCTTTGGACACGCTAAACAGCGTCATGGATTTCGAAATGTAAGGTCGACTATTAAATTATGTTTTTATTAAATAAAAAATACATCTAAGTATGTATGTGAATCAGTATCTGGCAGCCATAGTACAAGCTTTGCTTAGTTTGGGGTCAGACGACCGTGGGTGCCAAGTGTCCCAATTTTTATATTTTTTAATATTTGAATCGTCTTGATAGTCGAAGTGACATAGGGTACAACATTTTGCAGCCGGGTTTTTTGTTTTCCTTTTAATAATATTACTTGTCTTCATTAACAGTTCACGATAGCTACCTACATTCTACGGAACCCACACAGCTCTCAGCACAGCCCACTTCACTCCATTCAATCAACAATTGATAGGTCCATGGTAGCCAGAAAAAAGACGAGGTCATTTACCTAGCTAATCGATTCCAGCTGGTCATGCGTTGAAAGAAATACAAGGACTTTGTGACGCCAAGTTTTTGGGGTAGCTGGAGGGTCAGTTTTTATTGCACGAGCCAAGCGAAGGTCGAGAATCAATTGGTTGATTGTGCGCAGCAAAAGCCTCTGATAGCCATTTGTACTAAGAAAAGAACTGCCTTTTTTTACAACAGACTAGGCATGCGTTTGACCACTGACTCGCCTGATGGGAAGCGTCGACATGATTGAAGGTGTAACACGCTTGCCTAGGATACCTATTCGCTTTGCTCTTGAACACCCCCGGATTGTATTTAGGTGGAAAGACAGACGCAGGCAACGAGTTCCACACCTCTGCAGTTCTTACAAGAAAAGCATCTTGCTTAAATAGTTTAATCTACTCCTAGCTAGCTCCTACTTAATTTTAAGCTACCTACCATGACATCACACTTCCACACACGGTCGCCTGACCCCAAACTGAGCAAAGCTAGTACTATGGCTGCCAGATACTGATTCACATACATACTTAGATATTTAAATACATACTTATATAGATATTAACACCCAGACATAGAACAAACACAAATGTTTATCACATGAATGCTTGCCCTAGGTGGGAATCGAACCCACGCCCCCTAACTCAGAAGGCAGGTTCACTACCGACTGAGCCACAGAGGCAGTCCAGTTTGATCTACTCCTAGGTACAGCTTCTACCTAATTTTTTTTACACGAACCTTAGGAGAATCTTAACTTTATGTACCCGATAACCAAATATTTTGCTAGTACTAGTTTAAAACTAGGTAAAGGACTCGGGCAGTTCTTATATTTAGTACTAGCTGCACCCCGCGGTTTCACCCGCGGTTAAAAAGATCCTATGTGCTATTCTAGACTATAATCTATCTCTGTGCCAAACTTCATCCAGATCAGTTCAGCCGTTCTGGCGTGAAAGAGTAACAAACATCCATCCATCCATCCCTTCTTACAAAGTTTCGCGTTTATAATATTAGTAGGACATGTGGCCATGAATCTACTGTAACAATACATTTGGATGCGCCTTTGTTTGTTAGATGATAACTTCAGTTCGGCTGATCCGATTTGCATGAAACTTTGCAGGCTAGTAGTTCATTCTAATGTTATTAAGTAGTTCAAATATGAGCCAAATCAGTAGAAGAGTTGTGGAGATATGGGGGTCGAAAGATTTCGATTCGAAGCAAGCCAGCAGCTGCCTATCGTATATCTATTGTACGCAAACTTTCTTGAAAACCTTGTCACGAGGCTTTCAATGTCAAAATTCGATGAAAAGCTTACGCAACTGACAACATTTTAAAGAAAATGAAAATATTAATTTAATTTTCCTGTTGTACAACCACTTTTCTTTAGAATCTAACAAAGTCGTAACAAATTAAAAACAGCGACGAAAAAATAGCGAAATTTTTTTTTCTAATTTTCTGACGAAATGCCTACTCACGTAAAACGTATTATTAGATAAGTAAACAGACCTGGCTTTTTAATAAAGCATTATTATTTTGCATGGGTAGAGCTTAGAATAAACTAATAATGCTTTTGAAAGGGGTAGAGCACGCAAAAAATAACTATTAATTCTTGGATTACTTACTTTTTCTATACGGGAATCTTGGGCCTCTGATGAAAGGCGTGACTAACGGAATCGTATGCACCGACATAATATCACTCGCGGAGAAAATTTATAATTTATTTCTTCGAAAATTTTATTTTCTTTTGACACGAGTGACCTCCGCCGCGACAGAAAAGGGGAATGAAAAAATAGACGATCGATTTCTATATTTAATTTTGACTTTTTAAAAATCTAGACTGCTTCGACTAGTTAGGCCGAATGTGAATGAGGTGAATAACCTCTTTTGTATTAATTTTTATACTATAGAAGGATTGATTAATTAGGATTTAGGAAACAGCGTGTTTAATTTAAGTTTAATTAAAAACCGCTAATGTACCTTATATTAATTTAATGACATGAAACTGCAAAATAATTTTCCTATTTTTTAAATAAGAAAAAATGTTCCCGCCAAAAAATCTCGAAATAAAAAAAAAAATTAGAAATTTTATGCTTGGTAAGAAAGCAAATTATACATATAGGACGTCATTAATAAAAAATACAGTTGCTTTTAAAAAAAAATTCGTCTTTGTTATGTACGTAACGTGTTTAAATTCGTAATTTTCTAAATAATTATTTTCAGCATTTTACTTAGGAAGTCCTCAAAATGTCTTTTACCTACCTACTTGAAATCATTATCAAACTCGCTGTCTTTGTCTTATGAACTGCAATGAAAGAGACAGCCATAATCTTTAGGTAATTTAATTGTCAACAAATAAAACTCAGATCAACCTAGAGAGTAAGATGGCGCACGGCGTATGATTTAGGTGAAGCCAAAAACCATCCAAAAACTACGCTACTGTCGTATATGTACACAACACGCACACATTGACGCAAAAAAACTACGCTACTTGGTCATTCTTACCTCGACATTATGTGCATTGCTTTATGGTATAATTTCGTGTACATAAAATACTATACATAGTGCATTATAAAAGTGTGGCCAGGACTAAATTTTGAGGTTCTTTTTAAAAACTGTGCAGTGTTTTTACAAGTCAATTTTGAAAAAGCCGTAACATTAAACTCTTACAAATATGTGCAGTTTTAGAATATTAAATCTACTAAGGTTGTATATTGGAATGGAAATGGCTAACGTAGAGTTTGGAAATTTATATTAGTTTAACATTGTAAATGTTTTTCATGGCAACATTACCAGGCGCACACGTTTGATAAGAAGTGGCTTCAGCGAGATATAACGCAGTGTTCCATCTTTTCCGATCTGAGTTATAAAATTGACATATACAACACCACCAACCAAAACCATCTAGATATCTACTCCATTTGCAATATTTATTTTTTTTCGGGCGAAAAGTACTTCTTTGTTAACCGAGCACAGCGAGGTCTCCGAGACTACTCGGACATCTCGGCATTTGTTTGTCCGACGAGAACTTGAGAAATCGTTGGTCCGATCTTCATAAAATTTTGCAGGCAAGTAGTGCAAGTAAATACAATTTTCAAGCTCAAATTTGAGTAAAATCGGACGAGAAGTTTTGGACATTCGCGAGGTCTCCTTTCGAGGCGACCTACTGGCTAAGTACTAAAAAAAACATAAGCCTACATTTTTTTTAAAGTTTTAAAATGCTTTTTAAACTACAGTCACTGCAAACATTATTTCAAGGGCGATAAGGTCGAACATCGCTTGTTTAACTTTAATTTATACGTTGTTCGTAATTGGCATACCTGCCAATGTCATATTGCAGAATAGGCATAAATGCGCCAAACAGTGGCGCAACGCTGCAGCTAAACGACGAAATAGTTCTTTCAAGGTGTAGGTGGGGTCAGGAGCATACAGCTGTATGGTTAACTAGCTATTTTGCCCCCGGGTTCGCTCGCGTTTCAAGAGTCCGGCGACAGAACTAACTTCGACCTAGGCGACCTAGACTAACTTCGCATTGGCTTAAGGTATTCTATAGCCATTTCGTCTAGAAGAAGAAGACGAGCGAAGAGAGCGAGGGTTTGGAAAGCGAGCAGGTTCGGACCCAGCCGACGGCACGCACCAATTTGTTCATTGTGTGAACATAATGTGCGTATTTAAGGCGAGGCTTTCCCAGAACTTTAGGTATTTTACTCTACCTCAGGCCGCACTTTTTGGGAGCGCGACGTATTCATTCACGCGACACAAAAGTTGTGTTCGAAGCGCCGCGCGCACGTCTTTCACCCGTCAGTCGCTTTATGGTATCGAGTACCTAAACACCCATTTTTAGGAAATCGATAAAATAATCCGTCCGTCATTGTACTCATCCATTTTATGAACATTTTTTATTTGATGCCAACCAAAAAAAAATCTAAAAAATGCCGTTCAAGCCAATATAGGTACAACCAATCTCATGTCCACGAGTTGTATTTTTGATGTGTGAGCAGTCGTGGCATTAGTTTCATTTTACCGGTAGTGTCATATTTCCATTTTATCACACTTCACACTCATAAATACAAAAGATTGCGATTGTGTGTGGAAGTTAGGTACTTACTCGTATTTCACTTATTCACACCTAAACGGCTAGACGGATGAGGATCATATTTGGAACGGAGTTAGCTTATGCCCTGGATTGACACATAGGCTACTTGTTATCCTTATTAGGACAAATATTTATACAGGGTGTTGGAATAATTGTGTAACTACCGGTATTCATTAAATAATACAACATAGTAAATTTCATTATTTTTGGGTAGGTATATTGTATAACAATGGTAATAACAATTTTAATTACCTTAATTTACCATTAGGTGCGTACTAATAATATTGTATGGTTTGTTAAATGTTACAAAATTAAAAAACTACACGATTCAGATATAATTTTGAACAATAATTATGAAAGAATCGAGTAAACTTATACCGGATATATACATACCCTGGGTACGAAGTGGCGGACATTCTGCTAGTACTAACAAAACATCCAATACAAAAATATACATTCACAATATTTACATTTATATATTATTATACAATTGAGCTATAGGTAGGTACGTAGTATTATTATCTGTTCTGTGATATAGTTGTAGAATCGATGGCAGCCTAGTTGGGAGTGGCAATTTTGCTCTGCTGGATTCGAACCCAGCCGACGGCACGCACCAATTTGTTCATTGTGTGAACATATGTGCGTATTGTGTGTCATCTGACATAACTGGAGCCCGGTGTATGGCGACAGGCTCGCCCCCTGTCACATTTGGGACTGAATATCGTCCGGCGAAACGTGGGTGTTGTATTACACCGCTGCCAGCCCCCTCGGGGAAAAGCGTGACGATATGTATGCATGTCTAGCCATAAGTTCTGTTACAAATGAAAATGCATTTATTTCTATATACAGTAATGTAATGTTAATAAAAGTTATATTTACATATGTATTGAAGTCTTAACAAAAATGTGTTTGTTCTATGTCTGGGTATTATTATCTATTTAAGTATGTATTTAAAAAATATCTAAGTATGTATATCAGTCTCTGACAGCCATAGTACAAGCTTTGCTTAGTTTGGGGTCAGGCGACCGTGTGTGACAATGTCCCGAATTTAATATAACTATTATTTTATTCAAAATTACCACATTTGGCCTTGATAGAGGCCTTTAGTCGGTCTGGCCAAGAATCTATGGATTTACGGACTGTTTCCATAGGAAATTTAGCCACTGCTTGCTTCAAAGATTTCTTAAGTGACTCTTTGTCGGCGTGTCGTTTAGAGCAGGCCATGCCCTCTAAACCTGACCATAATTTGTAGTCCAGGGGGTTTTGATCTGGGCTAGAGGAGGGCCAGTCTTCAGTCCTTATAAAGTCCGGAACATTGGCTTCCAGCCAGGCTTGGGTAGTTCGCGCCTTGTGACCATGTGCAGAGTCTAGTTGGAAACTCCACGGTAGATTTTTAAAAAGTGTATTGCTAAGGGGTTGTACAACACCATATAAGACGGTCTCTTGATACACTTTGGCAGAAGTTTTAACCCCCTTTTCACAAAAACTAAGCTTTGTGACGCCGTGATAGGATGCCCCCCACCAAACCATGACTGACGCAGGATGATGACCACGCTGAGTGAAACAGGGTCAATGTCATCCCCGTGCCTAAAACAAAATAAAAATAAATATTTATAAGTATGATGTCCAAAAGATCAAAATATAAAAATTCTAAAAAACCGACCAAGTTCGAGTCGGACTCGCGCACGGAAGCTGTCGTTCAAGCTTGTTGGTATGTATGTACATAATTATATAACAACTACATTACAAATAAATGAGCTTTCAAATGACACCTCAAACAACTGATTTGATGAGATAGAACTCGAGATATAAGCAATAATATCTACAACGGTCGGCGGCCATCTTTGTGACGTATATACATAGCTTCGCCTGTCCCCGCTATCGCTTCTTACAACCGGCAGTTTCGAATTTCAAAGGCAACGACGAACACATCCATACCAGTCGTAGGTTTATAAAAGCCGTACTTACAAGATTTACCGAAATGCTCGATTTTCGCTAATCGTTAAAAACGAATATACAACTTTACGAGTTTTCTTCAAAACAGCCAAAACCACGTTGCAGTACTAATTAGGCCTAGATGTGTTCAAATCATACGGCTATAACTCAAACGCTACCAAACACTCGTGTAGTACAGATTGCTCAGTCAAAAATGAAAGTATGAACGACGTCCCCTATCTCACCTAACACCCTATATAATTTACATACATACAGTACAGTCAAAACTTAGCGAAGATCCGCCACCTTGCATGTTACAAAAAGAAGGTAGGTACTTACGTTTCGTCAATTGCAATGTCATCAGATTTTATTACATTCTCTTGAAGTACTCTTCTGCAAAAAAAAAACGAAGATAAGTATTCATGTAGGTAAGTATAACTACGTAAATATCACTACTAGATATACCACTAGGCCGGGTATTTACTCGTTGTGCAGTTCAGATTGCTCAGTAAAAATGAAAGTATGAACGTCGCCCCGTATCTTACCTAACATCCTGTATAGTTAAAACTTAGCGAAGATCCGCCGCCCTGCATGTTACAAAAGGTAGGTAGGTACTTACGTTTCATCAATTCCAATGTCATCAGAGTTTATTACATTTGGTTATAGTACTCTTCTGAAAAAAAAACAAAACTGTAAGATAGGTATTCGTGTAATTAAGTATAACTATATAAATATCACTGGTATGCCACTAAGTCGGGTATTTACTCGTTGTGCAGTTCAGATTGCTCAGTAAAAATGAAAGTATGAACGTCTTCCCGTATCTCACCTAACATCCTACATAATATATATAGTCAAAACTTAGCGAAGATCCGCAGCCTGCATGTTACAAAAGGTAGGTAGGTACTTACGTTTCGTCAATTCCAATGTCATCGGAGTTTATTAAATTTGGTTGTAGTACTCTTCTGAAAAAAAAAAACAAAACTGTAAGATAGGTATTCGTGTAAGTAGGTATAACTATATAAATATAAATATCACTGGTATGCCACTAGGGCGGGTATTTACTCGTTGTGCAGTTTAGAATGCTCAGGAACAATGAAAGTATGAACGTCGCTCCGTATCCGTATCTCACAAGTTGTCTGGGTGAAATAATAAATGGTGACCGACATAGTCAAAACTTCGCAGAACACCCGCTTCCCTGCGTGATACAAAAGGTAGATAGGTACTTACGTTTCGTCAATTCCAAAGTCATTGGAGTTTGTTACGTAGTAGTCTTCTGCAAAAAAAAACTGTAACTGTAGGTAGGTATAACTACATAAATATCACTGGTAGGTATACCACTAGGCCGGGTATTTACATCGTGAATACACGTAAAGAGACAAAAAAGTATCTATGATGATGAGTATAATATTTGAAAACACTAAAACGAATATAAGTAGGTACTAATAGATTTGTTGATACATCATCTGACTACAAAAAGCAATGCAAGAAATGTCGATTCTAGTAAATAAAAACAATGATTACCAATTTAATCTAGTAGAAGTTTATCTACTTACCGACGTTTGCTCCTTGACTCGTACGATTTTCTAAAAGCCAGACTTGAGCATTTTTTTCGTTTATTATGTTTGTTACCCATTATGGCAAAACTAAATGCTTGGTTGGTATTGGTGTGTGCGGCACTGCGGAGATCACAAAAATTTGGCACACGTCCGGCGTCGACGGGGTCTGCGGGCGGACTGGCGGTCACGCAAACGCGCCTTTTTACCATGAATTCGTGATA
Source organism: Peribatodes rhomboidaria (assembly GCA_911728515.1). Lineage (NCBI taxonomy): Eukaryota > Metazoa > Arthropoda > Insecta > Lepidoptera > Geometridae > Peribatodes > Peribatodes rhomboidaria. The sequence continues at coordinate 4,748,404 of OU452196.1, read as the reverse complement.
AAAAAATCATATAAAATTACCATGTTAACTTTTTAGCATTTTTATTTATGATTCCATTTTTTTATTGCGTTGTAATTCGTAAAAAAAATAAAAAAGCAATATGATTTGTAAAAATTAAGTCGCAAATCGCGTTTAAAATACCAAATAGAGGTGACTTTGGATTTTTTTTCTATCGAGTGAAGTTATTCATTACATGTATCAGATTTATGATTCCACTTAAAAACATGCTTAAGAATAACATATTTTTTTTTACACAGTGAAAACCATGGTTTATCTTAGAGGAAAGTTGATTCTTGCTAGACGTTTTCTGGCCAGGCTCGCCTTAATGTCATCTGATACATGACTGGAGCCCGGTGTAATGCGACAGGCTCGCCCCTGTCATATTTTGGACTAAATATCGTCCGGCGAAGTGTGGGTGTTGTACACCTCTGCCAGCCCCTTCGGGGAAAAGGCGTGACGAAATATAAGTTCCCCCCAAACTAAGACCTCGTAACCCCTATCTATACTCCACAACCATAGTACAAGCTTTGCTTAGTTTGGGGTCAGGCGACCGTGTGTGGAATTGTCCCGAATTTATTATTATTACTTTATTTATTATAGTCGTGTTTCGGGATGTAGTCCGGTGTAACCGTTCCGAAGACGAGTCTGAGCAGTAGCGCACTTGTAGCGCCTCACTCAACTGCCGTCTTTGTACTTCTTCACTCTACAAAACTTCAAGGCTAGAGTGAATAAGTACCTTATAGGTCGTCGTGCTCCATCTTAGACCACAACGTCGCTTAACATCCGGCGAGTTGGTGGTCAAACGCCGACCTATTCCAGATAAAAAACCCTAAATTTGGGCTCCTATATTACCTTAGTATTTTCATTGAAATGGACTACTTGCCTGCAAAATTTCATGACAATCGGACCAACGAAACTCAAGTTTTCATCGGACGAACTCATTCCGATTCTTTGCTTGACAACTACCTTGCATAGAAAAAGTTAATAAGCCGACAGAGAAAGGTAGAGCCACATAAAAGAAAAAGATAGAGAGGGAAACAATTATACTGCATTGTGCCTGCATGCTAATTTGAGCTCTGCTAAATAAATAATAGGACTGTAGGTTCGGTATCGATTGACCGACTTAATGCGTGACGTCAAGCACGTGAGAACTGGAGCGTTCGCCGTCTCTTTCTAGCGCGAAGGTCAGAATTAATACAATTGGTATTTTCTACCTACAATTAGGTAAGTACTTTAAAATATAGGCAATGACAAATAAATTGTAGGTAATCGTTAAAAAAAAAGTAAGTTAAAATATGAGTTACTAGCTGCGCCCCGCGGTTTCACCCGCGGTTAAAAAGTATCCTATGTGCTATTCTAGACTATAATCTATGTACTTATGTGACAAATTTCATCCAGATCTGTTCAGCCGGTCTGGCGTGAAAGAGTAACAAACATCCATCCATCCATCCATCCATCCATCCATCCATCCATACATACATACAAACTTTCGCGTTTTTAATATTAGTAGGAAGGATTTTAAAGTAGCATAATTGTATCCTCCAGTCGATTTTGGATGCACACATCGTGGATACAATAGGGTTTTTGCAACACCTTGCATATACCTAAAATTAACCTAAATAGGTATACAACTTACAAATAATAAACAGAGCTCAAGTCAGTATCCGCGGATTAAGTAGGTAGGTAGGTAGTAGGTATAAAAGACTGGCAACGTTACATCGCTGCATAGCAATGCTAATTCTCGAATTCTCTGGTCATGTTTGAACTTAGATTTTTACTAAATTATCAAAGTCAAACACATTAAAATTGGGTATCAAAGATACACTTATGAGCGTCAAAGTCAAAGATAGATTGTAGTCTAGAATAGCACATAGGATACTTTTTAACCGCGGGTGAAACCGCAGGGCGCAACTAGTTGACTATAAAATTTTTGCACACATCGCGCTCCACCCTCCTAAAAGCGCGAACGCAGACACTAATCACGTCAGTTTCATTTGTAAACTATTCGCCTCGTGTCGCTACTTTCTTAGAATAAAAGCCTCCAATAATATGATACAGATTTGTTAACATTTCTAAAAAAAATCATTTTTTTCTTGCGCTCTTAAGCCGGTCATACCTTTTGCTATCTTTGACGTGCATTTGTTTTGGGTATCTTTGCATGAATATTTATAAGTGTGTGTACCTGCCCTTCAATTATCCAACAGGGTTTTCGTAATTCCCTGTATATTCTTGTGGAATTAGAAATGACTCAATTTGGTTGTAAAGTTGTGGAAATATGGCTGGAGCAATATTTCTCAATTTGACTTCATTTAGTAGTATATTTAGTGCGGATCTACGGAACCCCGAGTACACGACTCGTAACCGCTCTTAGCCGGATTTCGTCCCATTAAGCCAAGCCTATGTCCCCCAAAACTCACAACACGCTCCCCTTTAGGAAGTCGGCTAAACGTGCAATCGTCGGTACAAGAGGAAGTGGCCTATTAGTCGTGGCCTCCAGCGCACTATTACGCTAATAGTATGTCATAGTCATAATGGCCAGGAGGTCTACTATGATCTCCCATTGCCATGATGGTTGCGTTTCGTTTTCGACGCTGCGCGACCGGGAATCGTATCACCGCGCAATAAGGTCCATGGTCGTGCAGCGGAACCATCATGGTTGGCCCCAGACGATGCAATGCGCAACGGTACAGTATCGCTGCGATGCGACACCGCTGCAGGCGGCAATTTCCTTATAGCTGACTAGCTCTTTTCATAGTCTCGTTCGTAGTTCGTTTCATAGCCTATGTCATTCAGGGATAATGTAGCTTTCTAATGGTGAAGGTTTTTGGGGGCTGCTACCCACGTCCGTAGGAGTGTACTCTATTCTGATTCCCTGCACGTGGTCCCCGGGTAGTGCTAACCGGGTAGCAAACTGGTGAGAGGCTTCGGCCGTGGCTAGTTACCACCCACCGGACCAAGCCATGCCGTGAAACGACCTAGTCGTGTTTCGGGATGTAGTCCGGTGTAACCGTTCCGAAGACGGGTCTGAGCAGTAGCGCACTTGTAGCGCCTCACTCAACTGCTGTCTTTGTACTTCTTCACTCGACAAACCTTCAAGGCTAGAGTGAAAATGTACCTTATAGGTCGTCGTGCTCCATCTTAGACCACAACGTCGCTTAACATCAGGCGAGTTGCTGGTCAAACGACGACCTAGTCACGTCGTAATCGTCACGTTTTTCCCCCGAGAGGGCTGGCAGAGGTGTAATACAACACCCACACTTCGCCCGACGATATTCAGTCCCAAAAGTGACAAGGGGCGAGCCTGTCGCCATACACCAGGTTCCAGTCATGTAGCAGATGACATACAATACGCACATATGCTCACACAATGAACAAATTGGTGCGTGGCGTCAGCTGGTTTCGAACCCGCTCCCTCTGGCTTGAGAAGCGAGCCTTCTCCAACTAGGCTGCCATCGCTCTACCTAGACATGTCTACCTAGACTCGGCTGTCTACCTAGACATCGCAGGATATAGTGTAGGTACCTACAGCTGCCTACTGTTCGATATTCCAGAATCGCGTCGCGTCGCATCGCGTTGCGCTGTCGCATTTGTCGCTTACGTGGAAACGGGTCAACGACGCTCTAGTCCGTCGCCACTGCGGCATGTTGCGGCGTTTTACCGTGCACTAGCGACAGCTGTACCTAGTAACAACTGCAGGCTTTACATTAAGCTTTTAAAAAGTATCCTATGTGCTATTCTAGACTATCTCTGTGCCAAATTTCATCCAGATCTGGGGGGCTATTCCCGAGCGTGAGATGAGATAAGGTTTTATCTTGGTCACTCTCACACCTATGACTTTTCAAACGAAAGCAACAAGGACGAAAAAAAGTGAGATGAAAATCTGAAATCTCCGACTAGGGCCACTGTTCCGCCGTTCTGGCGTGAAAGAGTAACAAACATCCATCCATCCATTCTTACAAACTTTCGCGTTTATAATAGTAGTAGGGTTAGTAGGATGGATGTAGATTAGTAGGTAGGAGAGGATGCTTGCATGGTACAACAATATACTAAGCCAAGTAACGACTTCCGAGACATATAAAGACAAGTAACATTACCTACCTACTAAAGGAAAAACAAAAACCCGGCTACAAAATGTTGTACCCTATGTCACTTCCACTATCAAAACGATTCAAATGACACCGTCGAAATACATCGAGCTGTTTAGTCTGTAGGGCGTGCCGAAGAAACCTCATACAAGCATACCCACATACAAACATACACTCGAAAAACAAAACCCTCATTGCGCAGTCGGGTAAAAAGGTCACATCTACGTCACACGTCGTCAATCGATGCATGAGCAAGACCGGATTACGTAATTGACAACAAGTTTGAGAGAGACGATGATTAGTGACGTATTGGGTGTCAAATCCCAGAACGTTAGACCTTGTTTGTTTGGATCATGGTCTTGGTCAAGATTTGATAGTGGTCGCATGCTATCCCGTTCCCACTCATGGATTAGCACTATCGATCCTGCTCGCACTAAAACACCATTATGATCAGAATCACTAAAGCTTCTTCCAAGAATAGAAATAAAAAAAAACGTTGCAAAAAAATAATCGACCGAGTAAGCGTTAGCGAGCGAAGCGAAGCATGAGCTTCGAAAAAAAAAAACTTTCGTAATTCCGAATTCTGTTAGGATTTCTGTCCGAATCTCCGTCTTCTTCTATAGGTGGCATAACCCTCAGATAAACTTAGAGAATAAGATGGCGCACGGCGTATGATCTAAGTGAAGCCAAAAAACATCCAAAACTACGCTACTGTCGTATATGTACACAACACGCACACATTGACGCAAAAAAACTACCCTACTCGCTTGGTCATTCTTACCTCGACATTATGTACCTACATTGGTTTATGGTATAATTTCGTGTACTTATATATACATAGTGCATTATAAAAGTGTGGCCAGGACTACATTTTGAGGTTCTTTCTAAAAACTGTGCAGTTATTAAAAAAGTCAATTATTTTTTGAAAAAGCCGTAACATTAAACTCTTACAAATATGTGCAGCTTTACAATATTAAATCTCCTAAGGTTGTATATTGGAACAGAAATGGCTAACGAGTGTTTCGGCATTAATATTAGTTATCGTGCAATTGTAAATGTTTTTAATGGTAACATTACCACGCGCACACGTTAAAAAAAAGCTTCAGCGAGATATAACGCAGTGTTCCATCTTTTCCTCTAGATTGATCTGAGGCATAACCTTGCAATTTTTCAAAATGGCGGAGCTATGATTTTATTTTGGAATTTTGTTTAATTGTCGAACCATTCTCACAAAATTTAACTAGGATCGGTGGAGCAACGCGTCCTGCAAGGCTATTCACAACCACTCGGAAACAATTCCGTTTGGATGTAAAAAAATTGAAGCCTAAATTATTCGAATCTCAGTGTTTATTCATAAGTTTTTAAACGTGATTAATTCTTCCGATCGGATTTATACTTGATTTCCTATTACAAAATGTATGAAAGTAGACTGAGATTAGAACAATTTGAGTTTGAAATTTCTGGGATCCGATCGGAAACGTTTCCAAATGATTGTAAATAGCACCGCTGGTTACGAGGACAGACATCAGCCGCGATGTCTACTCACAGAGCCACTAGCAAATTTTTTTTTTTGCATTTTTTTTTAAATTAAAGAGTAATACTGTGTATTTTAATGACGTCACAGCCCCCATTTCATGTAACGCTAGCCATACTGATATTATAAACGCGAAAGTTTGTAAGAATGGATGGATGGATGTATGGATGGATGGATGTTTGTTACTCTTTCACGCCAGAACGGCTGAACAGATCTGGATGAAATTTGTCACATAAGTACATAGATTATAGTCTAGAATAGCACATAGGATACTTTTTAACCGCGGGTGAAACCGCGGGGCGCAACTTGTAGTATAATAATATACTCCGTCAAGTTTAGCATCCCGGTCACGTGGGCAACACGTAGTGACGTCAATCGATGCCTTAGTAAGACCGAAATAAGTCATGTACAAATAGTTCGAAAGAGACGGATTATGAATAACGTCTTTACGTGTTTGCTCCCAGAATGCTAGACCAACAGATCTGGGATGTAAAAGATCAACTATGACAATTCGATAGTGATACAAAAAATCATTTGCGCCTGCGTGAGTAAATTAGTGTTGTGAAAACTACCAATTATTTTATCGATTGAAATTATTATTAAATTATTTTTATTATTAAATTATTGTTATAATTTTAATACGAAGAAACGACAACATTATACCGCTGGTAAAATCGGTTTTTGGAAACAATTTATGTTATGTTTTAGACAAAAACATCGCAAAAGGGAAATTTCATATTTACCCGTGAAACGACAAATTTTGTGGGTTACATCTTGAATTCACATCACAATCGCTAAACTCACAAGATGACATAACTGCATTTAGTTACAATTGCTCTCTTTTGAGTCTATTTATAATTATTTTAGTAAAAATATAAATCATAGGAATTTCCGCGTGTTCCAAGGCTGTCATTAATGACAAAAGAAAAATTGACTAACATTTTATTTGTAGGCGACCTCTTTCTCTCTTGTGGAGTTCACATTTCGATGGAGACTTCTCTGTCCCACGCTTCGTTGGTCTTTTGCGAAGCAAAAAAAAATCTTAGGTCAGTGGCTAGACCTTATGTTTTGACCTTATTTTTATTATAACACTAGAAATAAGGATAGGATAGCTGTACAGAGATTTAGACTGACTAAGTCAAAAAAGTCATTTTTAGGCAACTGCGTTCGTTTTTACGATAAAATCCCGAAAAATATAACAGGGCTCACCGAGGGAAAATTCAAATCACATGTAAAAACTACATTAATGAAAAGAGGATATTATAAGGTTAGGAATTATTTAGAAGATAAAGATGTTTGGAGCCTTCCACTTCCGTCAAGTAGCCACTAGTATTTATAGATATTACCTAGTTGTAAACCAAAATTTGTGAGACTGTAATTTATTTATTATTTGAAAAAATAATGCCCCTCAGTTTCTTGCCTGTTTTTCTGAGTAGAGGCTTTTTGTCCGAACAAGGCGGTCGAGTCTAACTTATAATTATATAAATAACTTTGACGTTCTTATGTGTATCTTTGATACCTAAATTGAATAAAAACATTTTGACTTTGACTTTGACTTTGACTTTTGGGTTACGACGCTAGCAACATAGTCCCACTACCTGTCAGCCCACAGAAGTATCGACGCCCGACCTGCCAGGCCGCCAGTCCTGGCCGCCGGGTTTCTAGGTCAGAGCGGGAAAATCAATAACTCCATTGATGTTACGCCACGGCATTACGTAGCCATGTCCTAGTTGCAAGCAGGGTGCAAAATAAGTACTTCCTACTGAAGGAAAGTTCAAATCACATGTAAAAACTACATTAACGATTGACTACATTGATGCTGTTTTTAACTTCAGTTCAACAACGTTTCACACGAGTTTCTATTGGTACGTTGAAAGCCAGGGCGGGTCGCTAGGTATATCCTACTAATCTTACTAATATTCTATCCTACTAAACGTGAAAGTTTGTAAGAATGGATTGATGGATGGATGGATGTTTGTTACTCTTTCACGCCAGAACGGCTGAACAGATCTTTATGAAATTTGGCACAGAGATAGATTATAGTCTAGAATAGCACATAGGATACTTTTTACTTAGTAACAGAATTTGGAAGTTTATCTGTCTGCTTGTTTGTTATTTCTTTAAGTTCAAACGAATGGACGAATTTTAATAATATGTATAGGTACGTACTTACGAAGGTAGCTTTTCTACATAAAGACTACAGGGTACAGCGGGTAAAGAAAAACAAAATACCTACCTAAGTCGGCTGCAAAATATAGTACCCTATGTCACTTCCACTATCAAGACGATTCAAATGACACCTCACATGTCGAAATACATCAAGCTGTTTAGGCTGTAGGGCGTGCCAAAGAAACCTTATACATACATACTTAATTACACACATACACTTGAAAAACCTAACCCTCCTTACGCAGTCGGGTACAAATCAAAATCAAAATCGGTTCATCCGTTCGGGAGCTACAATGCCACACACACACAGACACGTCAAACTTATAACACCCCGTCGTTTTTTTGCGTCGTGGTTAAAAAGACACTGTTTAACTATTACTATACAACGTTTATTACTAACAGGGTTAGTCTCATGAATCATGATGCAAGTAAATCTGATTCCGCCCCAACGAGTTCGCTACGTTCCCAGTAATTCCCATTATGCCCTGTCCTAGTTGCTCCCTGACCCAGATCCAGTGATGCAGCCGCATCTAACTGCATAAGCGTCTATTATGCTTTATTTTTAGTTTACTAGAGACCTGCCCTGGCTTCAAACGGTACCTATAAAGGTTTCGTAAACAAGTAATATTATTAAAAGAAAAATAGTGCGTGGAGTCCCTCCGCGCGGAAGAAGTGAAACTTCTGTGTATCTTTCTTTCTCTCTCCCTCTTCCGTTGTAATATTGGACGCTACTCGTTGCTAACGCTCGCGCTGGCCTGTAACAGTATATTACGCGCATGCGTTCGAGTGCCTCGCATTCACTCTCGCTCTGTCTCTTTCTCCCTCCTCAGAGGGGGAATAGAAAGAGACACGCTCTTGAGCGCTCGTGAGCGAGCGTTAAACGTTTAACGCAACCTTGTTGGAAGTCGCATTAGGAGTTTCACTTCAAAAACAAAAAACCCGGCTGCATAATGTTGTACCTTATGTCACTTCCACTATCGAGACGATTCAAATGACACTTCACACGTCGAAAACATCGAGCTGGTTAGGCTAAAGGCCTTTCAAAGAAACCTCATACATCCTAACTAATATTATAAATGCGAAAGTGAGTTTGTTTGTTTGATGCGCTTTCACGCCCTAACTATACAACCGACCATCATGAAATTTGGCATACACGTTATTTGGGATACAGAAAAGGACATAGGGTACTTTATATCCCGAAAAAATTAACGGTTCCTATAGGGACGCGGGTGAAACTGCGGGGCGCAGCTAGTACATACATATATACTCTCATATACACACTCTTTTTTTTGAGTGTATGTATCTCACATGCATACACTCAAAAAACATAACCCTCCTTTTTGCACAGTCAGGTGAAAAAAAGTTCTCTACATGATGAAAAACAAAGTCACTTACCGCGTCTTTCTGTCTGTATATCCTTAGAAGACATAACAAATTATATCGTCACGCCTTTCCCCGAGGGAGCTGGCAGAGGTGTAATACAACACCCCCACTTCGCCGGAAGATATTCAGTCCAAAATGTGACAGGGGGCGAGCCTGTCGCCATACACCGGGCGCCAGTAGACTGACATGTAGTCATGACAATCGGTATCGGGATTTTTATCAATTTTTAATACATACTTGTTAAGTTTAAATAAGGCCTGTCCGGCGACCTAACTAATTTCGACCTAGGCGACTTAGACTAACTTCGCATTGGCTTAAGGTATTCTATCGCCATTTCGTCTAGAAGAAGAAGACGAGTGAAGAGAGCGAGTAATGATACTGACGAGCCTCTAAACTTACCTACAGAGTGACAAAGTGAGATTTTAATTTTTTTTATGACTTTTGCACTACTGTAATCATTCTTAAGTAACTAAGAATTTGCCTTGTATTATTGATTCATTTAACAGCTAATGATGTAGACAACCTCCCTATGTAATGGAATTTTTGATTTGCTTTGTCTACCTATTGAATAAATCAGTCAAAAGTGACCCCTTCAAATGCGGATATTTTTCATAGCTCTATTTACGCTTGAAGACGTTTTAAAAAAAAACCAAGAACATAGGGGCGAAGATATTGTTAATATAATTGCAAATGCTAAATTTCATCATAATCTGACAAACAAGTTTTCAAGAAATTGAGTAGTGCGTTTGTATGGAAATTTCAGGACGTCGCGGCCCTCTTAATCAGATTAGGTGCTGTGGCGATATATGTAGTTGTCATGAGATCTCAGTTTGGCGTGAACGACTAGTCTTACCTAGGCGAATTATAGATGTTCTGGTTGCTAACTGACCTGGTTTCCAAGCGCATCTAACTGCATAGCGCTCTAGCTTAGCCTGTGTTATACTCTACTAGCTGCCCCCCACGGTTTCACCCGCGGTTAAAAAGTATCCTATGTGCTATTCTAGACTATAATCTATCTCTGTGCCAAATTTCATCCAGATCTGTTCAGCCGTTCTGGCGTGAAAGAGTAACAAACTTTCATCCATCAATCCATTCTTACAAACTTTCGCGTTTATAATATTACTAGCTGCGCCCCGCGGTTTCACCCGCAGTGAAAAAGTATCCTATGTACTATTCTAGACTATAATCTATCTCTGTACCAAATTTCATCCAGATCTGTTCAGCCGTTCTGGCGTGAATGAGTAACATACTTCCATCCATCCATCCATCCATACATACCAACTTTCGCGTTTATAATATTAGTAGGATAAAGTAGGATATCATGAACTGTGGGCCTACCATGTCATCTTTTTGCCATGATGGTTTTGTTTTCGACGTGACCGTGAATCGTATCGCCGCGCAATAAGCTCCATAGTCGCGCAGCCATCATGGCAATTATATGTCATAGGCAGGCCCATCGTGCAGGTCTCCAAAACGTTTCCATGAACCTGTTAACGCCAAGCGAAGCGAGAAGCTGAGAGCGAGGGAGTCAGTGGAACAAATCGGTGTAACGAGTCGCTCTGTATTTTGTAGACCTAGCAGCCGGCGTTTGTTCTCCACTACAGGTCGCTTTCTTTATGTATTTTAATTATTATTATTTTGTAGTGTGTACTGTGTATGTGCTTGTACCGTGACATCACCAAGCGGTTCCAACGGAAGACCAGCGCCGGTTAACAGCTGGCATTATGCTGAGTTGGGGCCGTTTTGTGACCTTGTAAATTATAAAATTCCCTTAATGTTTTTAATTTCAATAAGTCACAAATAAACTTTTTTTCTTTCTTTCTTTTTCTTTCTTTCCTCAACCGTTTTTCGTGAAACTTTGTGAGCAAGTTCCATAATAATACAATTATTTTTAGCTGAGTCCATTTGTGGTTATTTTTCAAAATGGCGGAGGTATGTCAAAAAAATCATATCTACGCCATTTTGAAAACTTCCAAACACTGCCTTGACAAAAAAATAGGATAGGTAGTAGAAAATATTGCGTAGTCGGGTAAGAACAAGGCAGTCAATAATGGGATTGTCTTTAAATACCCTCGCAAGGAGTTTTAAATGGATTACAGTGTGTTTACAACTAACCTCGTGTGGCACACTTTGCCTGCCTTACCCCACTGCACCCTTCTTAGCTGACTGCGCAAAATGAAGGGTTATGTTTTTCGAGTGTATGTGTGTATGTATGTATGAGGTTTTTTCGGCATTAACAGCTTGATGTATTTCGACATGTGAGGGTCATTTGAATTGTCTTCATAGTGGAAGTGATAGATTACATCTAGACATAGAGATAGATTATAGTCACATAGAGATAGATAGAAGTGACATAGAGATAGATTATAGGATATAGGCTACTTTTTAACCACAGCGCAGAGCGCAGCCAGTGACATCACACTAATATTATAAAAGCGAAAGTTTGTGAGTGGGTTAGTGTGTATGTTTGTTACTTCTTCACGCTCAAACGGGTGGACGCATTTTGATGAAATTTGGTATGGAGGTAGCTTATACCTAGGATTAAGGCGCCGTTTTTTCATCCACACACACGTTTATTGGAGCCGCTTCATTTAAAGTTGAAAATCGTTTGTCATATTTGATGGTAAAATGAGATCGGGGTCAAGAATATATTTTTGGCGTTTTTAATGGTAACAACATTAGACGGAAAACAAAGGTTATGGATGCACTACATTATTATTATTTTTTTTTTTATGTAGAATAGGTCGACGTTTGACTACCAACTCGCCTGATGTTAAGCGACGTAGTGGTCTAAGATGGAGCACGACGACCTATAAGGTACTCATTCACTCTAGCCATGAAGTTTTGTAGAGTGAAGAAGTACAAAGACGGCAGTTGAGTGAGGCGCTACAAGTGCGCTACTGCTCAGACCCGTCTTCGGAACGGTTACAACGGACTACATCCCGAAACACGACTAGGTCATTTCACGGCATGGCTTGGTCCGGTGGGTGGTAACTAGCCACGGCCCAAGCCTCCCACCAGAGTTTGCTACCCGGTTAGCACTACCCCGGGACCACGTGTAGGGAATCAGAATAGAGTACACTCCTACGGACGTGGGTAGCTCAGCCCCCAAATGCTCTAATGCTGAAGTGGCGGTGGGCCGGACATTTAGCAAGGTACACAGACGAGAGATGGACATTAGAGACACGGCATGGGAAGGACCGTCAGGAAAAAGTAAAAAAGGACGTCCCAGAAAAAAGTGGACTCAGGACATAAAAAATGTAGCAGGAAATGAATGGAGGTCAAAAGCGAAAGACCAGGAGATCTGGAACAAGCTGGAGGAGGCCTATACCCATTACCCGAGAAAGGGTTCCAATCAAAGAAAATGAAGACGAAAGTGATTAAAAATTAAACTCGTGCGAACAGAATAATAAGTAAAATTTTAAAATCAGTTATATTTTAAGAAAAAATGCATGTGAATTTTTAATTGTTTTTTATTTTATTTTAATGCTTATTATAATAATCATTATTTTATTATTATTATTATAATAATCATTATTTTATTATTATTATTATAATGGTAACAAGGACACAAATAAGAATAAGTTGCTCGGTTAAACTTCAGAGAACTAATCTGGTTATTTAATAAACGAAAAAAATGTGGTGTAATCGCTGAAAATTTTGAGAACTAGGTACGTTCCGATAGTTTTTTTTGGAAGATACTTTTTGTGATTTTTATTTCCAAATGAGAATGATTTGAAAACTTTTTCTTCGGTTAAACTTTAGTTGGTTGTTTCTTCTACCAGCTGTAATTTTTTGGTACCTGATCATCATAATTTTTCATATCAAACTAGGCGCAAAAAAACTTGTTTTTGGTGATTTCGTGTATTACGGGGCCTTAACACTTATGCTACATTTAACCTCGACTAACACCACTTGGGGGGAGGGGGGCAGCTAGTAAGATATAAAAGGATAATAGGGTAAAACATTTATCGGGTCTAAAGGTAAACTGCACTTTTCATACATTTTTCTAACGAATACGTACCACGTTTTTTTCAAAATAAGTTATGCTAGGGCTACAGTTATTGCTATAAAAAACTTGACATTTGAGATTGATGAGATTATTTCATTTCATCCATTTTGACCACGGGAGGTGAAAAGTTCGTTGATCCCACCACGTGCTTTTCAGAACATGCGTACAGAGCGACACGTTTGAGCGTGGCAAAAAGTAGAACTAAAAGGATGATGGCCAAAACGTACTTCAATGTTATTTCGTGGCCATGGATACAGAGTTGTTCAGTCGAAGTAATAATAAGGCCTACACTTACCTACACTGGAGGACGTGTTGCATTCCTCAACCAATTGTCGTGAAGTTTTGTGAGCAGGTTTGATAATAAAATTATTTTACATTTTTTTTTGTCGAGTCATATTTTTGTTTTTTTTTATATGGTGAGATACTTAGATTGTAAATTATTTTAGTCATATTTTTGTTTTTTTTTTAAATATGACTAAACAAAAAAAATATATTACATAGTATATATTCATAATTTTACTTATAATTATTGAATAACTACTTACTACTCACGAAATTTCAAGAGAATCAGTTAATAAATGCGACCTATATAGGAAGACATAGATCCGAACCGAAATCCAGACAGAATTCGGACACACGAAAGCATTTTTGTCGAAGCTGAAGCAAAGACGCTTCGCTCGCTAACGCTCGGTCGATAATAAAATCCATCAATAAAACACATTCAAGGTAACACAAGTTTAAGAAAATAATATATTGACAGATACAATATATTTTCACGTTGGCGCCAAAACTATAAAGTCATTAATGACGCCTTTAAAATTTTGATTAGGTAAGGTCAACTGGGGCAAATGCATCTTTATTTAATATACTGGGGTAATTGCGTCTTTCGATAATTACTGACAAACTCTTCACAAATTAGGCGCTACTTAAATCTTTTTTCATTCTTTTAGTTGCAATAATCTGTACAAGATGGCGTTAGTTGCCTAATCTGTGAAGGGTTTGTCAGTAATTCTCTAAAGACGTAATTGCCCTACAGACGCATTTGCCCCAGTAGACCCTATAAATTAAAAATAAAATGGGGTGTATTATCACTACGTAGTATAAAATAAAGTCGCTTTCTCTGTCCCTATGTCCCTTTGTATGCTTAAATCTTTAAAACTACGCAACGGATTTTGATGCGGTTTTTTTAAATAGGTAGAGTGATTCAAGAGGAAGGTTTATGTGTATAATAACATCCATTAAATAGTGGAGAAATACTGTTATTTTTGAGGTTTCTAATGTGATGTCGTTAATTATCATTTTTTTCCGCTTACATTGCAAACGCAGGACGCGAAAGTTTGTAAGAATGGATGGATGGATGGATGTTTGTTACTCTTTCACGCCAGAACTGCTGAATAGATCCGGCACTGAGATAGATATCTAGGATAATTATATCTAAAATAGTACATAGGATACTTTTTGACCGCGGGTGAAACCGCGGGGCGCAGCTAGTTAATTATATATGGTTATTGTACATTGTATTGTTATAGTATTTTGTACCAATTGTTATTGTATATTGTATTGTTATTGTATTATTACTCACCATAATAAGCCATGTTGCCCACCAAGTGCTCGTTAATCATTGTACACTGCATGACACCACACTTAACTACACTCAAATTTAGAAACACATTTCTTGACAGCTGCTGAACAATTTTTGATTTTACTTGTGAAGAAAAGTGGAAAATGACGTCATTGAAAGTCCTACTTCTCTATTCTCTTCTATTTCTTCTCTACATAGTATATTTCAAAGTCGTTTTCCGAGTCTGTTTGCTTCTCTGTCTGTTTACCCTAGGGTTTCCAGAACCGGTACTCATTTTAAGACAGGGGATTTTCGATACTTTCCTCTAACAGAACCGGGAAATCCTGGGTCTTTCGATACTTTCCGGCCATTTTTTTATTCTCGAAGCGCAATAGCTAAATCGGACTACTCTATAAAAAGTTATGCGTGATCATACAAATAAAAAAAAACCAAATACATAAATTAACGTGTCGACTTATGAACCTCCTCAGTTTCGTCGGTTAATAAATCCGATCGGAAGAATGAATCACGTTTAAAAACTTATGAATACGGACTGAGATTCGAATAGTTCGAGTTTGAAATTGTGGGATCCGATCGGAAACGTTTCCGAATCTAAACGTAAATAGTACCGTAGGAGAAGCAACTAGCGACCGTGTCCGATTGCCGTTACCAGACAGCATCTACAGTTTCCTGTGACGTCAATTATTTTATAGATTACGTAATATAAGCTACTTATTCACTCTAGCCTTCAAGTTTTGTGGAGTGAAGAAGTACAACTTCCCACCAGAGTTTGCTACCCGGTTAGCACTACCCGGGGACCACGTGTAGGGAATCAGAATAGAGTACACTCCTACGGACGTGGGTAGCTCAGCCCCTAAAAGTCACGCAGCAGATGACATACAATACGGTCATATGTTCACACAATGAACAAATTGGTGCGTGCCGTCGGCTGGGTTTAAACCCAGTCCCACTGGCTTGAGACGCGAGCCTTCTCCAACTAGGCTAACATCACGCATTTCGTAATATACCTAATACAAAATCCTAGGCATTAAGAGTAGCTCTGCTTATCACCAATGAAGCAACAATATTAAATACTAAAAGTTTGCCTTGAATCGGTAAACAAGAAATCTTTAATAAACATTAAACCTAGATTGGGAGCCAACATTTGCGCAATGAATGAAATGGTGTCAATTCTTAACACTCTTTAGGCCCATTTGCGGACGGAAGATACAATAAACTCAGGGTTAGAATGTTATAAATGCCTATCTTATATCTTTAAATGAGCAATTCTTGTATATATATAATTGGAATCTCGGAATCGGCTCCAACGATTTTCATACAATTTAGTAGTACCTGGATGGCCGAGCTTTGCTCGGTATTTTTTAAAAATTAAACACGTGCTTAAGAAGACACAAATAATATAAATAAACAATTGATTTTAGTCTAACCTCATAGCAAACACTCATTGACTTCGTGTTACTTAACAACGCCATCTGCTGTTGTGTCGTTAAAGCAATTTTAGTTGCTCACAAAAAATAGTATTATTATTCGCCAATAGATGTCAGGAAGAGTTATATTTTTCAGTTGAGACTACTCAAACGCCTCCTTTTTGTTATTTTTCTTCCAATTTTATGTTTAAGTTGATTATCGATAAAACACGAATAAAAATGACATTTTCTAAAAATGATTCCTAGCTAGATCGATTTATCGCCCCCGAAACCCCCTATAAACTAAATTGAATGAAAATCGTTGGAGCCGATTCCGAGATTCCAATTATATATATATATATATACAAGAATTGCTCATTTAAAGATATAAGATATAGGGGGTTTCGGGGGCGATAAATCGACCTAGCTAGGAATAATTTTTAGAAAATGTCATTTTATTCGTGTTTTATCGATAATCAACTTAAACATAAACTTGGAAGAAAAATAACAAAAAGGAGGCGTTTGAGTAGTCTCAACTGAAAAATATGACTCTTCCTGACATCTATTGGCGAATTATAATACTATTTTTTGTGCACAATTTAAAAAAAAAAAAAAAAATAGCGAGCAAAGCTCGGTCATCCAGGTACTGTTAATTATATGTACTCGTATATAGTGATATACCTATGTATGTAATAATTAGTATATTGTATTAACTATAGGTATTTTAAGTACTAGAATGTATTATATTAGTATAATGTAGGTACTTTTATGTAAGTTTTATGTAAATAGTTTATGTAGGTGTATAGGTATAATACTCGATGTTTTGTTGTTTCCACAGATCTAGGATGTAAAAGATCGACAGTGACAATTCGATAGTGATACAAAAAAACATTTGCGCATGCGTGAGTAAATTAGTGTTGTGAAAAGTACTCATTAATTTATCGATTGACCAAAAATGGTCCACCGGGTGCTTGTCGATAAATATAATCTTTCGCATACCAATTGAGTTGTTTTTTGTTCCAAGTATAACACCGCTGCTGAGCTAAAATGAATATTAATCACTAAACGGGTGTTAAGCTAGGCGGAAGAGTTAGATATCAGTGTCACCATGTATCTAAATTAACATAAGAAAAGTAAATAATAAGATCAACATAATACTATCCTAGTAATTCGCTTCGAATTGTGACCCTTGACCAAATTTACTCGTATACGGATTAGGATAAGTAATAATACTTATCTCATTGGTTTTGTACATTTATTTATAATTTACATATATATTATTTAATTTTATTAAATATAATTAAATTAGACTTGGATGTAAGACACCCAAAATGTGTAAATTGAATTAAAAATGATGACCAGAAATTGAAGGTACATACTTATATTTAATACAAAAATGTTTTACGCCTCATCATTCAGTACAAACTCGGAAGAATGTCAATTTACTTTTGATGGCATTGATTCAAAAATGTATGCTTTGTTTATGTATTGCACCCATCGCCTACCTAATGAACTTTGATAAAAACTATCGATAATAATGACGTCATCTTTTTATCCATCTCTAGTGAAAATCGAGCGTAAACTAACTAATATTTTAATGCTGAATTTCATCACCAATTCTGCTTTCATCTAGGAAATATAGATGTTACGAAGAAACGACAACAACATACCGCTGGTAAATCGGTTTTTGGAACCAATTTATGTTATGTTTTAGACAAAATTTAGACATAAACATCACAATGTAATTTTCATATTTACCCATGAAACGACAAATTTTGTGGGTTACATCTTGGATTCACATCACAATTGCTAAACTCACAAGATGACATAACTGCATTTAGTTACAATTGCTCTCTTTTGAGTCTATTTATAATTATTTTAGTAAAAATATAAATCTTAGGAATTTTCGCGTGTTCCCAGGTGGCGCGCTGTCATTAATGACAAAAGAAAAATTGACTAACATTTTATTTGTAGGCGACCTCTTTCTCTCTTGTGGAGTTTACATTTCGATGGAGACTTCTCTGTCCCACGCTTCGTTGGTCTTTTGCGAAGCAAAAAAAATCTTAGGTCTGTGGTTGTTTCTTTGTATCAATCTTATGTTTATTTTAGTTACTTTTGCATACCCTGTCCCATACTCATTTGTCGTATCCTCTCCATCCTAAGGTTGCCTGGAAGAGATCGCTTTTAGTGATAAGGCCGCCAGTTGTTACACTATTTAATAAGTTTTATCATTATTTTTCTCTTGTTGTCTTGTTATCTGTGGTGTGAACAATAAAGAGTTTATCTATCTATCTATCTATGTTACGGGCAACTTGACTAACCACTCTAACCAGGGACCTATTCGGAGATTTGAGATTTTCATCTTGCTTTTTTTCGTTTTTGTTGCTCTCGTTTGAAACGTCATAGGTGTGAAAGTGACCAAGATAAAATCTCATCTCATCTCACGCGTAGGAATAGCCCCAATTGAATAGCCTGTTTGATTAAAGTCAGTGTTGATTGGTGTCGTAGGTTTTTTAAATTCTTAATTTATATTTCTCTGTAAGGAAGCGATGACAGCCTAGTTCGAGAAAGCCTGCCCAGCCGGCGGCACGCACCAATTTGTTCATTGTGTGAACATATGTGCGTATTGTATGTCACCTGCTGCATGACTGGAGCCCGGTGTATGGCGACAGGCTCGCCCCCTGTCACATTTGGGACTGAATATCATCCGGCGAAGTGTGGGCGTTGTATTATACCTCTGCCAGCCCACTCGGGGGAAAGGCGTGACGATATGTTGTGTTATGTTTGTAAGGAAACGTACCCAAAGATTAGTCCCATTTTTTACAAAATATTTTTTTTTTAATATTTAAGTTTTTTTTTAAAATAAAGTAGCACAGACCCCAATCGCGCACGCGGCCTTGCTACGGTTTCTCTATGCCAGTCTTGCTCAACGCTGGCCGATGCCGCTCGGACTATTGTCTGCACTGTGGCGGGTCAAGGTTGCTGGTTACGTGATTGATTGGAGCTATCATCGACTCATCTTTTAACCGACTACGAAAAGAGGTCGGCTGTTCGACGCGAAAATGTTCATACAAAAATATTACAATTTTTTTTTACACTCGTGTAAAAACTTTGAGTAGTTAAGTATCAATTTGCTTCGATTAGATTTCTATGTTTTTTTTTTCCAATTGTAAAAAAAACCGGTCAAGTGCGAGTCGGACTCGTGCTCGAAGGGTTCTGTACCATCCTACTCTAATTCCTACTAATATTATAAACGCGAAAGTTTGTAAGAATGGATGGATGGATTGATGGATGTTTGTTACTCTTTCACGCCAGAACGGCTGAACAGATCTGGATGAAATTTGGCACAGAGATAGATTACAGTCTAGAATAGCACATAGGATATAGAGCCCGGTGTATGGCGGCAGGCTCGCCCCCTGCCACATGTGGGACTGAATATCGTCCGGCGAAGTGTGGGTGTTACACCTCTGCCAGCCCCCTCGGGGGAAAGGCGTGACGATATGTTAAAAGGATGTGAGAAATAAACCAAGCCATGCCAAAGACCTTGGGGTGGCCTAAAAACTCTAACACCAGGGCTGGCTACTCGCTTATTCAAACTTACTTTTAAAAATCAGCTATTATTAAGCAGTAAGTATTTGTCTTAAGATACAATGACATCTGATTATGAAGATTTCAATGTCAGTCCAAGATTTTTTCCCAGCAATTATTTTTTCTGGCCTTGAACGGTTTTTATTTTCGTCTTTCAGCGATAATTAGACACGTTGGAGACATAATGACAAAGTAAACGTAAGTAGGTTTGTTGTTTTGAGTCAGTTTTGTTATAAAACCTTTTTGTATTTTACAAAAAAGTTATAAGTTCTTAAAACTTTTTAAAATTAAAAACTTTTTGATTCAAAATAAGATCCTACTTCCTACTAATATTATAAACGCGAAAGTTTGTAAGAATGGATGGATGGATGGATGTTTGTTACTCTTTCACGCCAGAACGGCAGAACAGATCTGGATGATATTTGGCACAGAGATAGATTATAGTCTAGAATAGCTTTTTAACCGCGGGTGAAACCGCGGGGCGCAGCTTGTTTAAAAATAAAAATAAGACATTATTCTGATTTGTTTATTATAGAGGAGTAAAAAATTAAAAATATTTGATATTTAATACCTACCTACTTAATTTAGGGGTTCGTTTTCACCTAATTAGTTTTCGTTTTATGTCCATTATTTCTTTGACATAGTCAGCAATGTTTCACAGAATTAAAAAAATCTTTCATAATAAAATACCAGTAGTTACAAAAATGTTATAAATGTAAAATTGTACAATTACTTTGCAAATAAATATTAATTACGAAAACTCATTAAAGCCTCAGATGTTACTATTCTCAGCACATCGTAAAATGTTAAATAACTACATATTAAATTTAACGCAGTTTTTTTTTTAAATCTAGTACCTACTTACAGTTTTTACTGCGTTTTTTTTTTAGCTGGTGCAGTTTTAACTTTTTTTAAAATCTACATTTTTCTTTAGCGGCTATCAGTTTGTCAGTCATATCTAAATAGTTCTGTTGTTGAATCAAACCGTGTCCTCGCATCACGCGCTAACACAGTTTTCAGCTATATGTAAATAAATAAAACAGCTTCTACGTAATATGAGAACCGAATTTTCCACTTTTCTTTACCTTGAATGATAAAAACACAATTTAAAAACAGAGGTCACTGCACTCCAGTAAGCACGCACAATAAATATTTTTTTTACAAAAATAGACCGAACGCGATACGCCCACGATTCTAAATTTAAATTTTTTAAAAGTCAAATGCGCCGCATGCGATACGTTCGCGCGCTTTTTCCTACTGACATCGGCCTGTGGAGATGCTCTGCTAGCTCCGCTACTATCGATTTTAGCCGGCTAATTCGGGTGTCTTCATCACAGTTCCCGAAATAAAGCAGCCAGGCGCCTTCTAAATTCGGCCGCCTAGTTATCTAGTTGTAACCCGACCGTTTACAAATTACACCTGTCTTCAAGCATCATTTGAGGTTTTAACGTCAACACGATTTGTCAGCGTAAATTTGGTGGTTGCACCTCGTGTCCTTTCCTAGCCAATTAGCATAGAAATGTGAATTGGTGTGGTTTTAAAAGAGCCGGGGGTCAGGTAAGGTTGGTCTGTTTATTTATTTTCTGTAGGTATAGGTAGACGTCTGTCACGAGATGCTTGAGTTAGATTTTGTCTATGCTTCGTAGTTATTTTTGACTGCGATTCGTCTAGTCGAGCCAAACTCTGAAATGTCAAGCAAATAAACACCTTAGCGTAAAAGGTAGCGAAGAGAAAATAGAAGCGAATATTCGTCGCCTTTAAAGTCTATTTTTAATCATAAATCTATTCAATCTTTAGCTGGTGCAGCATCCACACAATTTCAGCGAACATTTTTGTAGGCCGCCTCTCTGATATTTGCTGCGAGTTCCAAATTCAAAAAGTTGTTGAAATATAATGTCAAAACTGAAAGCCCGTTTTGGAAGGTCCTCAATCCACCCCTAGACGTCACAAAATGTTACAACAGGAACCGAATCTTAACGCACAAGACTTGCGGAGCCAAAATCCCGAAAAAATATTACTCTCACGTGAAGCTATTGCATTCTTTGACAAATTTAACTTTGTGTACAAAATATACAAAACTACCAGCGCCCTGCGGTTTCACCCGCGGTTATAAAGTATCCTATGTGCTATTCTAGACTATAATCTATTTCTGTGCCAAATTTCATCCAGATCTGTTCAGCCGTTCTGGCGTGAAAGAGTAACAAACATCCATCCATCCATTCTTACAAACTTTCGCGTTTAAAATTTTAGTAGGATGTAAAATTAATGTACTTACTTTAATTTAAGAATAATTTATTTTAAGAATTGCTCTGAAATAAGTACTAAATAAGCAGGCCCCCTATTCATGTTGCATGAGATGAGAATACTGGTCACTCACAATACTCTGCCAGACTGTGTGTTCCCTGACACTTATAATCTGGGTGTGTTCAAGTCTCGAGTGAATCGGTTTCTTCTAGGCAAGCGTGCTCCATCGTAGGCCGCATCACTGCTTGTCATCAGGCATGTTGGCGGCCAAACGCAAGCATATCCTACTTCCTACTAATATTATAAACGCGAAAGTTTGTAAGGATGGATGGATGTTTGTTACTCTTTCACGCCAGAACGGCTGAACAGATCGGGATGAAATTTGGCTCAGAGATAGATTATAGTCTAGAATAACACATAGGATAATTTTTAACTGCGGGTGAAACCGCGGGGCGCAGCTAGTTAAGCAATATATGTATGTGGATAAAAATTAATCACTATTTCCCTTGGTCATCGCATCACGCGTGAACAGATGGAACATTTTCGCAATTTTTTTTGTTGTGTTGTCGCCATACACCGGGCTCCAGTCATGTAGCAAATGACATGCAATACGCACATATGTTCACACAATGAACAAATTGGTGCGTGCCGTCGGCTGGGTTCGAACCAGCTCCTTCTGGCTTGAGAGGCGGACCTCCCAACTAGGATGTCATTGCCTTCTAGTTACTAGTAGTTCTAGGTAATAAAAAAGAGTGTGTGTTATGTACACGTTTAGAACGCACGCGTTAGAAGTTATACTTCTTTGGCGTATGGAAAAAAACAACTAAAATGCAGTAGTGATTAACGATAAATTTTAAAATTAATCAAACAAAATTTAATTTATATAAAAAAACACCAAAATAATATTTATTTATTCATTGTTTAATTGTACTCTTACGAAACACGTGTTCTAAATATAAAAATACTAGAATATACAACTTGAACATAGTTATCAATTTTCATGCCACCTAGAACTAACTTCACGATGTAGAATTTAGGTGTGTCGGTGTGCGCGCGCATCGTAAAAATTCACTCTCATCATTTTTCTCTATCGCGCCAAAAGAAGTATAACTTCAAAATTCGCAATAAGAAAAAACACTTTGACTTTTCAGACAAGAGTGACATAGACCAGAAAATGTTCCGAATTGCAGGAGTAGGGCCCCAGTGTGTACATGAGAAGCAAAATGAACATGAGTGTACGCAGTTAAATAACCGGCCAAGTGCGAATCGGGCTTGCGCACTTCCGTAGGGTTCCGTAGCGTACCACCACATTCAATTTGTGACCTACTCACATTACTGTATTGACCCGACTGCGCAAGAAGGAGGGATATGTTTTTCGAGTGTTTGTATGTTTGTCTGTATGTATGTATGTATGTGGGTATGTATGTGTAATAAACTCGGGACACTGGCACCCATGGTCGCATGACCCCAAACTAAGCAATGCTTGTACTATGGCTGCCAGAGACTGATATACATACTTAGATATTTTTAAATACTTAGATAGATATTAACACCCAGACATAGAATAAACACAAAAGTTCATCACATGAATGTTTGCTCTAGGTGGGAATCAAACCCACGCTCCCAAGCTCAGAAGGCAGGTTCACTACCAACTCAGCCACCGAGGCAGTACGAGGCAATATGTATGAGATTTCTTTGGCACGCCCTACAGCCTAAACAGCTTGATGTATTTCGACATGTGAGATGTCATTTGAATCGTCTTGAAGTGGAAGTAACAAGAGTACCTATAACATTTTGCAGCCGAGTTTTTTTGTTTCTCTCAAGACGATTCAAATGACACCTCACATGTCGAAATCCATCAAACTGTTTCGGCTGTAGGGCGGGCTCAAGAAACCTCATACATACATACATACACTAGAAAAACATAACCCTCCTTCTTGCGCAGTCGGGTAAAAATTTGGGGTGAAATCGGTATTTGGATAGTTAGTATGTATTTTCCTTTCAAGCGTCAATTATCTGCCCGGCCGGGAATCGAACCCGGAACCCGGGATCTTCATTAAATTCTTACGGCTTTTTAGTTTGAGTGTAAGCAAAAATATAATCAGTCAAGAGGTTGTAAAAATAGGGGCCCTGAGTTCGAAATTTGAGACGAAGAACTACAATGACGAGGAGAATGAGCTCCTTAAGACCTACACCATACTTTTCGTGTAACCTGCGTTTGGAGAAGACAAGCTAGTTATAGTCTCAACCTTGTTGTAGCACTAAGCGAGAAACAACCGCGCGCGCACTCGCCTTGATAAAGATCGCCGAATGCGGTTGAAACTATAGTCGGAATAATCGACTTCATCGTACGTGAGTAATTCCCGTATCATAAAATCATAATACATACAAGATATTACGCGCGAAAATATAACCCTAACTGACACTTGACAGCCGGGCGATAAACTTCAATCGAAAGAAAAACAAAAACCCGACTTCAAAATACTTAAAAGTCTGTTACTCCGAAAATACCTGGTTAAAATGTTGAACCCTATGTCACTTCCACTATCAAGACGATTCAAATGACACCTCACGTATGTCAAAATCCAGCAAGCTGCTTAAGCTGTAGGTGCCAAAGAAACCTCCAACTACAACTACATCCAAATATCTGCAATGCGTTCGTTCTTAAATAAAATCCCGAAAAATATAACAGGGCTCACTGAAGGAAAATTCAAATCCCATGTAAACCTACATTAATGAAAAGAGGATATTATAAAGTTAACAATTATTTGGAAGACAAAGATTTATGGAGCCTTCCACTTCCGCCAAGTAGCCTACATAATACAACTAGTACATAGATATTACCTAGTTGTAAGCAAAAATTAGTAAGACAGCAATTTTTCTTGAAAAATATAACGCCTCTCAGTTTCTTGCCTGTTCTTCTAAGTAGTGGCTCTTTTTCCGAACAAGGCGGTCGAGTCTATCATACAACTTTGACGTTCACAAGTGTATCTTCGATACTCAAATTCAATAGAGAATTTGACTTTGACTTTGACTCGAAAAACATAATCCTCCTTCTTACGCAGTCGGGTATAAAGTCGACAAGCTAGTCGTGTGACTACAGCACCTGCCAGTAGTTCAACCGTGTAATCTCGAAGTTACATAGTGCAGAAATCAGCGCGTCACAAACAATCGTTCGAGCCAAGGTCGTAGTACAATGCGTGTTGCGTAATACACGCAGAGGTATAGACGATGGATGTGGCAGAGAGAGCAAGTTTGTACGCTCGGTTGGCAGTTTAATAATAATATGTAATAATCAATTTTTTCAGGCAATATAACTTGCATACAATGCAAGTTACAGAAGCCCATAGAAAATAAATACCTTGCAGACTAACATACTCGTACATGTTTATGTCATATTATGTCTTCTGGGCTTTTGCTCTTTGTGCCGGTTGTTCTCTCTCAGTATCAGTTTAAAGATATCGTCACGCCTTTATGACCTTTTTAATTACCTTGATGTAAGAGGCAGCGGGTTCAAACCCAGCCGACGGCTCGCTATTGTGTGAACATATGTTCGTATTGTATATCATCTGCTACCTGACTGGAGCCCGGTGTATGGCGACAGGCTCGCCCCCTGTCAGATTTGGGACTGAATATCGTCCGGCGAAGTGGGGGTGTTGTGTTACACCTCTGCCAGCCCCCTCGGGGAAAGGCGTGACGATATGTTATGTTTAAAAAGGAGGGTTCTCAATTCGATTGTTTTATCTTATACCTTTAAATGAGCAATTCTTGTATATATATATATATATATATATAATTGGAATCTCGGAATCGGCTCCAACGATTTTCATACAAATTAGTATATAGGGGGTTTCGGGGGCGATAAATCGATCTAGCTAGGAATCATTTTTAGAAAATATCATTTTATTCGTGTTTTATCGATAATCAATCTCAACTGAAAAATATGACTCTTCCTGACATCTATTGGCGAATAATAATACTACTATTTTTTGTGAGCAACTAATTGCTTTAACGACACAACAGCAGATGGCGTTGTTAAGTAACACGAAGTCAATGAGTGTTTGCTTTGAGGTTAGACTAAAATCAATTGTTTATTATCCAAAAAACACAATTAAAAAATAAAAAAAAATACCGAGCAAAGCTCGGCCATCCAGGTATCTTATACCTTTAAATGAGCAATTCTTGTATATATATATATATATATATATAATTGGAATCTCGGAATCGGCTCCAACGATTTTCATACAAATTAGTATATGGGGGGTTTCGGGGGCGATAAATCGATCTAGCTAGGAATCATTTTTAGAAAATATCATTTTATTCGTGTTTTATCGATAATCAATCTCAACTGAAAAATATGACTCTTCCTGACATCTATTGGCGAATAATAATACTACTATTTTTTGTGAGCAACTAATTGCTTTAACGACACAACAGCAGATGGCGTTGTTAAGTAACACGAAGTCAATGAGTGTTTGCTTTGAGGTTAGACTAAAATCAATTGTTTATTATCCAAAAAACACAATTAAAAAATAAAAAAAAATACCGAGCAAAGCTCGGCCATCCAGGTACTTTTATTAAATATCTGTAACCACTTAAGTCTGTTATGTAAGAAACGATTTTTTTTTTAAAGGATATGTTAACAGATTGGTCCCATTTTTACGAAATCCAATTCGGATGCGGGAAGTCTGTTTTATATGAGAAGCGCGTCGGCATCCCGTATCAGTTTGGAAATTAATCACATCTAATATATTAAGTATTTCTGTGAGTATCTTGTATTACTAGGTAATAATAATTAATTAATATAATAATTAATTAATATAATAAGCTATATTTGTTTTGTTTTGTTCCATTTTTATTTAATTTTACTATTTTTTTCTTTTATCGATTTTATTTTATTGACTGGACTGATTTTTATGGAATGGACTAATTTTTATTGAATTTAGTGATTTTAATTTTCATTTCATGTGACATTAATTTTGTAATTATGTATTTGATTTTAATTTTAATTTTGACTTTGATCATTTGTGATATGATTATGTGCACGACTATGGACTGATTCTGAAATAAATGATTTTTATTTATTTTATTATATTTCGAAAAACGACGAAAATTGTACGCTCGAAAAGGGCAGACTGTTGATACTCAATTTACAACTTGTAACATCTTGTTGTACAGGTACACAGTTAAACAATAAGTATATTCTTATTATTGTTCTTATTATTCTGTATAAAAGTACAATAAAGGGGCACGAGTCTATGTCCCGTCCGTGTTTCGTCCGCGTCCTATGTCTGGCTTGCTACTTAAATTGACACAAACAAAGACGAGCCACATCCAGCCACCAGCTTTAACTCCACAGCCTTTTAGCAATGCTGACGAGTACGGTCAACAAAACAAACTGTGTCAAGTTGAAACCCATTACGTGTGACGATTTCGGCTCTTCTAACGCTACCTGTTCGTCTTCTGTTGGCGGTACGCGCTAAAAAGGAAGCCGTGGTAAACGCATTAGTGGCAGGGACCCTATTCGGAGATTTGAGTTTTTCATCTCACCTTTTCTCGTCCTTGTTGCTCTCGTATAAAACATCATAGGTGTGAGAGTGACCAAGATTAAATCTCATCTCATCTCACGCGCAGGAATAGCCCCCCAGGATTGGCAGGCAGACGGTGCTTGTGGCGTCACAGATTAGGGGCGTAGCTCAGATCAACCTAAAGAATAAGATGGCGCACGGCGTATGATTTAGGTGAAGCCAAAAACCATCCAAAAACTACGCTACCGTCGTGTATGTACACAACACGCACACATTGACGCAAAAAGCTACGCTACTCGCTTGGTCGTTCTTACCTCGACATTATGTGCATTGATTTATGGTAAGTATAATTTCGTGTACATACGAGTAAATAGTGCATTATAAAAGTGTGGCCAGGACTACATTTTGAGGTTCTTTTTGAAAAAGCCGTAACATTAAACTCTTACAAATATGTATGTGCAGTTTTAGAATATTAAATCTACTAAGGTTGTATGGATATTGGAACGGAAATGGCTAACGTAGAGTTTGGGAATTAATGTAATTTTTTTTATCAATAAACAGTGCACAGCACAGTGTAACTAAGAATGTAAGCAAAAAAAAAAGCAGACAGTGAACCCACAGCATTGATATATAAGTTTTCGTGCAATTGTAAATGTATTTCATGGCAACATTACCACGCACACAAGCTTAAAAAGAAATGGCTTCAGCGAGATGTAGCGCAGTGTTCCATCTTTTCCTCTAGGTTGATCTAGATCATGATGGTTACGTTTTGTTTTCGACCCTGCAGGACCATGGACCTCATTGCGCGGCGATACGATTCGCGGTCGCGCAGTGTCGACAACGAAACGTAACCATAGAGTCCGGCGACCACTTTAAACTAACTTTGCATTGGCATAGCCATTTCGTCTAGAAGAAGAAGACGAGCGAAGAGAGCGAGTAATGATGCTGACGAGCCTCTAAACTTACCTACAGAGTGATAAAGTGCAATTTCAGTTTTTTTTATGACTTTTGCACTTCTGTAATCATTGTTAAATAACTAAGAAATTCTCTTGTATTATGGATTCATTTAACAGCTAATGATGTAGACAACCTCCCTATGTAATGGAATTTTTGATTTGCTTTGTCTACTTATTGAATAAATCAGTCAAAAGTGACCCCTTAAAAATGCGGATATTTTTCATAGCTCTATTTTAGCTTGAGAACGTTTTTTAAAAAAAACCAAGAACATAGGGGCGGAGATATTGTTAATTTAATTGTACATGCTAAATTTCATCATAATCTGACAAATGGTTTTCAAGAAATTTGAGTAGCGCGTTTGTATGGAAATTTCAGAGCGTCGCGACCCTCTTAAGATGTTATGGTAGGCTTCCAGATGTCAGAATCTAGGCTACCCGAAGGTCTGCTGAAAGGGCTTACCTTTCATGTGCTCTGAAGTGTCTGCTCTCATGATGTCTGTGAGGTAGTGCTCTAATGATCGCATGTTGTCCAAACCACTCCTTTCCTGCAACAATAAGAACAAATTTACATTAATAAATGCCCAATGGTGTATCCTGGATGAAGAGAGGCCAGCATGGGCGTACCCGCTACCGGATCCGGGGGGAGATATCGTGGGTTCTCAAGGGTTCTCAAAAGTATCTAAACCACACTCACAATAGTCAACAAGTAACATTATTAGAAAAAAAAGAAAAACACGGCTGCAAAATGTACCCTATGTCACTTCCACTATCAAGACGATTCAAATGACACCTCACATGTCGAAACACATCAAGCTGTTTATGCTGTACGTCGGTCTAAAGAAACTTCATACATACATACATACGCTCGAAAAACATAATCTTCCTTCTTGCGCAGTCTGGTAAAAACAACTATGTATTAGTTCAAAACCCTTCTAGAAGCTTCATGATTTCGTTATAAAAATTCTGTATCCGCCTTGAAATTATTGATTATCTCCAAAACCTTAGACAAAACAAAATAAGTCTCTCAAATGTTGGATTTCCAAAAGACATCTATCATTCGATGGAGCAATCCCCCAAAAACCTGCGTACTAAGCGACCAAATTATGTGGACCCCCAAAAGTCAACTATCCTACCGAGCAGGAGCTCTGTTTAAACTGGTTACTGTACTGTAAACCTACTGACCCATTTTCCCGCCTTACGCAGTATGACGTCACAACGGCAATGCGCCACATCGTTGAAGCATCTTCAAGCCAAACCCGGCCGTACAACAAAGACAATAAGGTCGAGTATTGTGCCAAAAGAGCATCGTCAAAGCCATGAGGAAGAGGCGTACGAAAGCGAACCTTATGGTGTAAATTTTGAGTTTAAAATTGCCCGGAAGTATTTCAGTGGAAGCCTCGAAAATGGGCAAAGAGTTTGCTGTAATTTTTTGATCTAGAATACTGCACTAAGGTCACGGGGTTGGTCGCAATGCGACCGTTCGAATTTTAAATCGTAGGTCAAGTTTTAATTCACCATTTTTAAAATGGCCGTCTCTATCGACCAATCAGAGGGCGGGATTCACCGTGTAATGTCATTGGGGAGGCATTTGGCTTCCGCATCCGCATGGACTATTAATCAAAATGGTTGACATTTCAGTGAACTAATAATGGGTCTTTGGTGAGCTATTATTTTTTCCACTTCTAATGACGACGTATAAACTACTAAAATCAATGGACGACCTCAAGGACACCTCTTGCCCTACATGTAAAGTAATCTAGGTCAATTTAACCATTTTGAAAACAGTAAATTACACCAGAGGTTTTCAAAATATCACACACTTACGCAGCTTGCAGTGGCAAGTTTTATTTAGTGAAATACTGGTTTTTATTTTCATGCAAAAAACAGATTTTCTCGTAACTTACATTTCACATCGTCACTTTCAGATTTACGATGGGGTTGGCAGAGGTGTATTACTACTTATAACACCCAAACTTCGTCGAAAGATTAAAATTAAAGATTAGTCCCAATTATTATTTTTTAAGTACTTACATTTGTCTTTAGTTTCGTTTTTTCGTTTAATCTGTAGTACCTGGATGGCCGAGCTTTGCTCGGTATTTTTTTTTATTTTTTACTTAGTTGTGTTTTTTGGATAATAAACAATTGATTTTAGTCTAACCTCAAAGCAAACACTCATTGACTTCGTGTTACTTAACAACGCCATCTGCTGTTGTGTCGTTAAAGCAATTAGTTGCTCACAAAAAATAGTATTATTATTCGCCAATAGATGTCAGGAAGAGTCATATTTTTCAGTTGAGATTGATTATCGATAAAACACGAATAAAATGACATTTTCTAAAAATGATTCCTAGCTAGATCGATTTATCGTCCCCGAAACCCCCTATATACTAAATTGTATGAAAATCGTTGGAGCCGATTCCGAGATTCCAATTATATATATATATATATATATATACAAGAATTGCTCATTTAAAGTTAGAAGATTCTGTGTTTTTTTTTAAATTAAGCGATTGCTTAATGTCAAATGTGACAGGGGCGAGCCTGTCGCCAAGTCGCCATACGGCATCTTCAGGCTCCAGTTAAATGGCACATTCAGCAACACGTAGTGACGTCAATCGACGCCTAAGCAAGACCAAAATAAATAATTTAAAAGAAGTTCGAAAGAGGCAAATGACAATGACGTCATTACATGTGTGCTGAATGGTAGACCTTATTTTTTGGACCTTAGACTGCCTCGGTAGCTCAGTTGGTAGTGAACCTGCCTTCTGAGCTTGGGGGCGTGGGTTCGATTCCCACCTAGGGCAAACATTGCATGGCAGGTTCTGGGTGTTATTATCTATTTAAGTATGTATTTAAAAATATCTAAGTACGTATATCAGTCTCTGACAGCCATAGTACAAGCTTTGCTTAGTTTGGGGTCAGGCGACCGTGTGTGCAAGTGTCCCGAATTTATTTATTTATTTACTAATTTTTTGGATCTTAATAGCAGATGACATTAAAATAAATATGCTAATGTTTTTTCATCATCTTAATTTATGAGCATCATTTTTGTCGGTGTAGTAATGTCATGTTAGGTGTTTCACCTTGTACGCCATGATATCTGCCTTCTCTTTTGTTTGGTCTAGAAAAAGTCTTTATCTACCTCGTCCTCTCTTTCCCTCCAATCCCTTTTACAATCCTATCCTACTTCCTACTAATATTATAAACGCGAAAGTTTGTAAGAATGGATGGATGGATGGATATTTGTTACTCTTTCACGCCAGAACGGCTGAACAGATCTGGATGAAATTTGGCAAAGAGATAGATTATAGTCTAGAATAGTACATAAGATACTTTTTAACCGCGGGTAAAACCGCCGGGCGCAGCTAGTGCTAGCCTCCACAAATCTGTCATTGCGTACAAAAGCAACAAATGGTATACATACCACTTCTCATGGTATTATAGTATAAAACAAAGTCGCTTTCTCTGTCCCTATGTCCCTTTGTATGCTTAAATCTTTAAAACTACGCAACGGATTTTGATGCGGTTTCTTTTAATAGATAGAGTGATTCAAGAGGAAGGTTTATATGTATAATAACATCCATGAAATAGTGAAGAAATACTGTTATTTTTGAAGTTTCGAATGTGATGTCGTTAATTATCTATTTTTTTCCGCTGCAAACGCAGGCTGAACTCTACGAGATTTATCAAAATAATGTACTAATTATTTGTACACATTGAAAAGGTCTACAGAAAACTCCGCGATGGTATATGTCTATCTCTCATGTAAATCCCACAATAACATTTTTTTGTCATTTACTTTTTACGACAAATAATGGCTAATTTAACCGCTGCTGAAACCGCGGGGCGCAGCTAGTGGTATTGTAATAAACTCCGCCGCGTTCAGAATCACGTAGTGACGTCAATCGATGCTTAAGCAAGACAGAAATAAGTCATTTACAACAAGTTCGAAAGAGACGTATGATGATGACGTCACTATGTGTTCGCTGAATGCTAGACCTTGTTTTTTTGGATCATGAACCTAAATAAGTGCATAGAAAACTAGCTAGTGAAACTCGCGTATCTCCGCAACCCCTCGTCTGATTTAGCTCATTGACGCCCTTAAAAATTCTATTAAAATCCTTACTAATATAATAATGTGAAAACGTGGATGTTTGTTACGCTTTCACGCAAAAACTACTTGACGAATCATCATGAAACTTTGTACACATATTCTGGGAGGTACTAGAAGTAACATAGGGTATTTTTTATTAAAAAAAATTATTTATATTTTTACAAAAAAAATAAATGTCATCAAATATCCACATTTTGCCACTTTAGCGCCTTAAATAATCATTCATTTCCTCGCGGGCGTTGCCGCGGGCAGAAGCTAGTAACCTATATATTATCTGCAAAAATTTATGAAAATGACAACAAATATTAAATTCGTTAGTTGAAATATCAAATTGTATAACGTTTAAATTAGATTCAAATATCAATGTGTATGAAGTTTTCTAGTAAATGTCATTAAATTATTTTTTTAAATTCTAAATTAAGAATAGAATAATAAATTCATATTCCTTGATGTACTTAATGCGACGTTAAAGCGGAATTACACTAGATATTAGTTCAAGTCATGTCATGAAAATCGTCTGACGAATGCCGACATATCCCAATAGACTCCCAGACCTCGCTAAAACTTAATTTGACAGCAGCAGAATGTTACGCCATCCGCAATACGGCAGATGTTGCATCTGCAAGCCCTACAACGTACACGGGATGTAGGGCAATACGGCAGAACATACGGCAATACGACAGGGACGCTTATACGGCAATGCGTACAGCCTTGGCTCCCGAATTATCGTATTGACTTGCCGTATACAAAGACGTATGGGGTAGGAAAGTCCTACATTTAAGCTAGTGGCTTTGTGAGCTGTAGACCTCGTGTTCAATCAAACAATCATTTATTTATTTGACATAATAACAAATTTTACAACAAAAATATATTGAAGCCACTGTATGTGTAAAATATATGAAAACATTCTAAAACTATTCTGAGGTTATGCAACGTTTATTTATTAACAAGTAACATTATTATAAGAAAAACAAAAACACGGCTGCAAAATGTTGTACCCTATGTCACTTCCACTATCAAGACGATTCAAATAACAGCTCACATGTCGAAATACATCAAGCTGTTTAGGCTGTAGGGCGTGCCAAAGAAACCTCATACATACATACCCACATACATACATACACTCGAAAAACATAACCTTCCTTCTTGCGCAGTCGGGGAAAAAGGAGAGTACAGAAGTATACGAACGCCTGTAAGTTTTTTGATAGCATTGTAATCTTTTAATCCCATAATAATTTGCAGGCGCTGTGTTAAGACTGATTCTTAGTTTAGTTTACACGGGGGATGACGAACGGTGGACCAAAGCAAGCACAGAATAGTGGCCGTGGAACGAAAACAGATGACTGGGCACTTAGGTAGACCTTCAGCAGCATTAGCATCAGCGCCACGACATAATTTTTTCATATTTTTTTGTCGTGTGAGAAATTGACAAGGCTACGTGTAAATATACGTCTATCTTACTTTGTCTTGTCTGTCTTTGTCTGGCTTACGTCGTCTGACAGGCCTGCTGGTCGGATTTCCACTTGCAAGAAAACTTCCGCGAGAAATGACCGACAGTCTGTCAGAAAACAGCAAGTATTCGCGCGACAGCACTTGCTACGGAGTTTACATTTGCAAGCTACTGTCGGACAGACCGCCGGACATTTCTTGCGGAAGTTTCTTGCAGGTTGAAACGAAGCCATAGCGCTAGTTTAGACAACGTAGTTGTCTGTAGTAATATTGTTGTCCTTGTTATTACTGCGCATTAGACAAGGACAACAATACTACTACCGCGCGATTCCCGCCGTGTCTGAATTAGCGCTTATAGTAGAAAGATAATGGATAAGACTAACATATGACCGGAAAAGATTGTGTAAACTATTTCTGAAGGGAGGGTATTCAAAACTACCTTAATTTAAATGTAAACAACTAATACTTCTAATAATCCAAACCATGTACAATATGTAGGTAATTCCAATATGAATCTAATGGACACCAAGATCAATACTACAGAAAGACACCAAAGAAAAGCAATACGAGGTCCGTCCTCTTCCGTGCTCCTCGAAAAGTGCCGGTTGGGCGGGGCGGGCGACTCAGGCGCTACCCCACTGACATTCCTTTGACAGCTCGCTCGGAAAACGTCACACAGCCGAGCATAGACTTAATTTTTTTGTATGTGTTGCTAACAATTCAGAGCTACAGGTAGAAATCATAATAAATAAATACATAAATTCGGGACACTTCCACACACGGTCGCCTGACCCCAAACTAAGCAAAGCTTGTACTATGGCTGCCAGAGACTGATATACATACTTAGATATTTTTAAATACATACATAAATAGATATTAACACCCAGACATATAACAAACACAAATGGTCATCACATGAATGTTTGCCCTAGGTGGAAATCGAACCCACGCCTCCAAGCTCAGAAGGCAGGTTCACAACGAACTGAGCCACCGAGGCAGGTACTTAATTACAATGGTTTAAAAAGGTAAAAACAAATACACTGTTTGAAAACAAAAATAAATCGAGTCTCCGTACAAAATAACGATCAATAGTCACGGGATCGATTTCGTACTGGGAGTCTTTTCGAATTTCGCAAACTTCCGCTCTATAACTTGTCCACTTTGAAAGTTGAACAATATCCTGAACTGCTCTAAAGTATTATTACACCCTTCAGAAGGATGTACATATTGTTTATTAAAGGAATACGGAACCCTCTGTGCTTGACTCCGACTCGCACTTGTAGTCTTACATAAAAAGCGATGACAGCCTAGTCGGTAAAGGCTCGCCTCTCAAGCCAGAGGGAGCGGGTTCGAACCCAGCCGACGGCACGCAACAATTTGTTCATTGTGTGAACATATGTGCGTATTGCATGTCATCTGCTACATGACTGGAGCCCGGTGTATAGCGACAGGCTCGCCGCCTGTCACATTTTGGGACTGAATATCGTCTGGCGACGTTTTGACTACTGACTCGCCTGATGGGAAGCGTCGACGTGATCGAAGGTGTAACAGGCTCGCCTAGGAACCTATTCACTTTACTCTTAAACACTTCCGGATTGTATTTAGGTGGAAAGACAGACGCAGGCAACGAGTTCCGCATCTCTGCAGTTCTTACAAGAAAAGTTGACTTAAACGCTAAGTGCGTTTTGGCGGAATTTCCACCATAAGACGGTGTTTCTTACTGGTGCGCCTGGTACAATTATAAAAGAACGGTGATGGCTGGATCAGGTCGTGTAGTTCTTGTGCACACTCGCCGTAGTGTTTTCTGTAGAATACCGTCAGACTGGCCACTTCACGCCGGTGTGACAAGCTCTGAAGCTTGGATTCAACCAACGAGTCGCCGTTTGGCGCGCTTTTCGATGGAGTCCTGATAGTTATAGTCCTAGCTGATACTTGGCGGAACCATGCCATAGGTGACAGGTGTGGGTGTTGTACACCCCTGCTAGCCCCTACGGGGGAAAGAAATGACGAAATGTATGTACAGTCCTACGTCACGTGATTCCAGCGAAGATTTTTCGTGGATTCTCTAGCAAACGCAGGTAGATAATATAGTCAATCACCACCTGTCAGCCACTTGACATTCCTTATCAGCGATACTGACAAGGAGATAAGAGAGTGGAAACTACGTAGAATACGCACTACAATACCTTCTGTACTCACTTCTCGTGTAATTTTTTTTTAGTGAAAACTCGGAAACAGGAAAAGAAGTACCTACACAGCCACACATGAGTCGTGGCTGACGTGGCCGCGGGGTAGATGCCCCACGAGCTGAAGTCAGGGCATAACATAACATAACGTCACGCCTTTCCCCCGAGGGGGCTGGCAGAGGTGTAATACAACACACAGATTTCGCCGGACGATATTCAGTCCTAAATGTGACAGGGGGCGAGCCTGTCGCCATACGCCGGGCTCCAGTCGCGTAGCAGATGACATACAATACGCACATATATTCACACAATGAACAAATTAGTGCGTGCCGTCGGCTGGGTTCGTACCCGCTCCCTCTGACTTGAGAGGCGGACGTCTTCCAACTAGGAATGGCATACCAGGGCAATGGGCTACATTATGCCCGAGGCCTGAACCTACTACCTTACAAAAAAAGGATGGTAGCAGATAATTTTTTTTTGTAGGTCACAAGCTTTTTATTTGGCTCATGACCACAGTCCACAACTAAGGCCAAAGTTTACTAAAACTTAAACAAGATTAGATTTTTAACCGACTGTTTTTGACAGCTCTTCAATAAATTAATTGCCGTTAAGATATTATTTACCCGACTGCGCAAGGAGGGTTATGTTTTTCGAGTGTATGTATGTAAGTATGTATGGGGTTTCTTTGGCACACCCTACAGCCTAAACAGCTTGATGTATTTTGACATGTGAGGTGTCATTTGAATCGTCTTGAGAGTGGAAGTGACATAGGGTACAATGTTTTGCAGCCGGGTTTTTTGTTTTTCTTTTTTTTTTAAACTAGCTGCACCCTGCAGTTTCACCCGCGGTTAAAAAGTATCCTATGTGCTATTCTAGACTATGATCTATCTCTGTGCCAAATTTCATCCAGATCTGTTCAGTCGTTCTGGCGTGAAAGAGTAACAAACATCCATCCATTCATTCTTATAAACTTTCGCGTTTATAATATTAGTAGGAAGTATAGATGGTACTTGTTTCAAAACGTCTTGGATTTGATCCTGATACGTTTTCCTAAATTGTGTTCCAAATATCTTCTACCCAGTCTGTACTAGCTGTTATCAGGTCCTTATCACCGCACAGATGATCTGTGTTATCACGCTTATCACTGGGTTAGACACATACACACTGGAGTTTTGTTAGATATTTTGGAAATTATAAACACCTACATAGAAAATAGTAGTTGCAACCGGTTGTTGTAATGTTGGTGACATTCAATCCCGTGGAGGAAACATCAAGGAACTACCCTTAATGTTTCCACCGCGCGCTTTATTGAAATGTATGGAGCTACACGAAAACGTTGTTGTTGTAAGCAAAATGTTGTACCCTATATCACTTCCACTATCAACACGATACAAATGACACCTCACGTGTAGAAATACATCAAGCTGTTTGGGCTGTAGGGCGTGCCAAAGAGACCTCATACACACATACATACAAACATCCTTACATACATACATACATTTGACTTATTAGTACAAGCAAAAAATGTAACAGTAGAAGAACTTTTCAACTTAATGTTCATTGATTATTAACATTTTTACATGCATAAACCTATAACTAATTTTTTTTTTTTTCTAAAGAATAGGTCGTCGTTTCACCACCAACTCACCTGATGTTAAGCGACGTTGTGGTCTACGATGGAGCACGACGACCTATAAGATACTAATTCACTCTAGCCTTGAAGTTTTGTAGAGTGAAGAAGTACAAAGACGACAGTTGAGTGAGGCGCTACAAGTGCGCTACTGCTCAGACCCGTCTTCGGAACGGTTACACCGGACTACATCCCGAAACGCGACTAGGTCATTTCACGGCATGGCTTGGTCCGGTGGGTGGTAACTAGCCACGGACGAAGCCTCCCACCAGAGTTTGCTACCCGGTTAGCACTACCCGGGGACCACGTGTAGGGGATCAGAATAGAGTTGCCTCCTACGGACGTGGGTAGCCCAGCCCCCAAAATTCGAATCTAAAAGCCCGTTGGCAGAGGGAAAGGTGCCCAGAATGCTAGCAGCATTGCCACGCTGGATGCTCAATGCTCAATTTCTGGCCGAAATAAATGCCAGCATTCTGAACACCTGACGCCTCCACCAACCGTTAGCCAGGTCCCTGTAGAGAGATGGGGCCGCTGGGCCCCACGGACCTAAAGTTTCCACCGCAAACGGCACAAACATGTAGACACGGACTAACCGCGAATATTTGTGCCGTTTGAGGTTATTTTTCAGACATACATACTCGTACACTCGAAAACCATAACCCTCTTTCTTGCGCAGTCGGCTAAAAACCGACTTTCCCGACATCCGAATTGG
Source organism: Peribatodes rhomboidaria (assembly GCA_911728515.1). Classification (NCBI taxonomy): domain Eukaryota; kingdom Metazoa; phylum Arthropoda; class Insecta; order Lepidoptera; family Geometridae; genus Peribatodes; species Peribatodes rhomboidaria. The sequence goes on along the minus strand of OU452196.1, from coordinate 4,709,826 downwards.
AGATTTGTAAACAATTTTTAGACTTTTATTAAAATTTTAAAAACATCTTGACCGATTTCGGTAAAACTTTTATGGAACCACTTCTAAAGTATGATACACCAAACAAAAGAAGAATCATTAACATCGATTCTAGCCGTAGTAATCGCTACAAAAAAGAACATACCTTCGAATTGAGAACCTCCTCCTTTTTGGAAGTCGGTTAAAAAACCGACTTCCAAGGAGAGAGAAGGGATTCTATTGGTGAATTTTTTCCTCGGTCCTTACATCACTCATTTTTAACCGACTTAAAGAAAGGTTTTCAATTCGACTGTATTGTCTTTCTTTGTTTGTTCGTTACGCGATCATTCTGCCAATTATTAATTAATTTTGATAATTCTTTCTATGTTTGGTAGATCATACTGAGGAGCAGGTCCCAAATCAATTTTATTGAAATTAAATTTAAATTGGTCGGTATAAAATATCAACAAAAGTAAAAATAAAATGTTTACAAAATCCAATTTTTAAAGTAATTATTTTAACTTGTATTATTCAAATTATTATTGAATTTAATTTTGTACTGTACAAAAATAAAATGTACAAAATGTAATGTCTGTCCAAATATATAATTAAAAAATACAAAAAAAAATATAATCAGAAGACCATTTTTTTTTTTTAGCTTTGCTTTTGCAATTATTTGGTGGAAAAACAGCCTAACGAGATTCCGCGTTTTTTCGCGCGTGGCGTGGCAGTGTGGGAACCGCCTAAAGGAAACCAAAAACCACGCTAACAGGCATTTTATCGGTTTACAGAGTCGTTGACCCGATAAGCTTGCAAATTTCGTATGTTACGACAGAGTATTCGTGTTTCAGCTTTTTCTGTATGTTAGGTAGGTATAGGTTAGACGAAACATTTTTATCGGATACATTATGGGGCGTGTGCATCTGGTTTGCATGACCTTATTCTCCCTAGCCCGTTCTTCTATAAAACAAGAGTAAAAAAAGCGGTATCGTTTTATGGTCGACATACCAACAACACCAACGAAACGCTTTGGTTCCTCATTTCTTATACGGACCGCTAGAGTGTGGAATACTCTGCCAGGGGGGCTATTCCTGCGCGTGAAATGAGACGAGATTTTATCTTGGTCACTCTCACACCTATGACGTTTCAAACGAGAGCAACAAGGACGAAAAAAAGTGAGATGAAAAGCTCAAATCTTCGAATAGGGTCCCAGAGTGTGTGTTTCCTGACACTTATAATCTGGGTGTGTTCAAGTCTCGAGTGAATCGGTTTCTTCAGGCAAGCGTGCTCCATCGTAGGCCGCATCACTGCTTATCATCAGGCATGTTGGCGGCCAAACGCAAGCCTATTAAGTATTAAAAAAAGAAAGAAACAATGATAGGTACAGAGCCGAAAAGAGCGTATTGCACCCATCGACCCAGCAAGCGTTAGTGAGCGAAGCGTCTATGCTTCAGCTTTGACTTTCGTATGTCTGAATTCTGTCTGGTTTTCTGTCTGGATCTCTGTCTCTTTCTCTATGGGTTATATCTACGCAATTTAGAAAAATGTCCAATAAATGACTCGACAAAAAAAAAAGCTAAAATTATCGAACCTGCTTAAATTTCATGAAAATCCATTGAGGAATGAGACCTGTAGAGGAAACAGACGTTGGCCGCGAGGTCTACAGCTCTGTTATCAAGTAACATTATTAAAAGAAGAACAAATAACCCGGCTGCAAAATGTACTCTATGTCACTTCCACTATCAAGACGATTCAAATGACACCTCACATGTCGAAACACATCAAGCTGTTTAGCCTGTAGGCCGTGCCAAAGAAACCTCATATATGCATACATACATACATAGTCACATACATACATACAAACATACACTCGAAAAACATAACTCTCCTTGTGCAGTCAGGTAAAAATACATCGTCATCGATTCGGTGTATGGCGATAGGCTCGCTGCCTGTCACATTAGGGGCTAAAATTTGGGGCTGAATGTCATTCAGCGAAGTGTGGGTGTTATAATACACCAGTGCAAGTCAAGCAGCTGCTTTCGGATTGCATTTCTTGTCCCCGCACTTTTCGCCCCCATTGGGGGCCAGGTGCAGCAAAACCTCTTGTCCCCCAGTGAGTGCGAAAAGTGGGAAACCAGAGGAACGACCCGAAATGTCATGGGGCTTTCTAAATTCAATTTTTCGGCGCTAGGTCTTTCTAAAAACAATGTATATTGCATAGTTAGTGAATCACAATTGGGTTATCTTTCACCTGTTCCAACTCACAGCGATCTGTTCAAACAATGCTATCAGCTGGGTACTGCTGTTGTTCGCGGGTTCGTCCATGTTATGAAATGAATAGCCTAAATCGCTCGGTGATTGTGTATCTTTCTTTTGGTGAGAGAATTTTCGAATTGGTGTAGTGGTTCTTTAGAAAATCTTAAACGCACGCTTAATAATAAATTTTGTATACATCTCAGATCAACCTAGAGAATAAGATGGCGCACGGCGCAAGATTTAGGTGAAGCCAAAAACCATCGAAAAACTACGTTACTGTCGTATATAAAGTACACAACACGCACACATTGACGCAAAAAAACTACGAAACTCGCTTGGTCATTCTTACCACGATATTATGTGCATCGGTTTATGGTAAAATTTCGTGTTCCAGGACTACATTTTGAGGTTCTTTTTAAAAACTGTGCAGTTTTTTTACAAGTCAATTTTGAAAAAGCCGTAACATTAAACTCCTACAAATATGTACAGTTTTAGAATATTAAATCTACTAAGGTTGTATATTGGAACGGATATGGCTAACGTAGAGTTTGGGAATTAACATTAGTTTTCTTGCAATTGTAAATGTTTTTCATGGCAACATTACCACGCACACAAGTTTAAAAAGAAGTGGCTTCAGCGAGATATAACACAGTGTTCCATCTTTTCCTCTAGGTTGATCTGAAGTATACATATTATAATAGCCTCTGAATAGTTTTAAAGTGTCTTGTTTTTTTCGAACTCATTAATAACTGGAGCCCGGTGTATGGCGACAGGCTCGCTCCCTGACACATTTGAGACTGAATATCGCCCGGCAAAGTGTAGGTGTTGTTATGTAAAACCACCTCTGCCAGCGCCTTCGGGAGAAAGGCGTGATTATGATGATTTTGTTATGTTTTGTTATAAATGTTATGTTATGTTAGCGATGGCAGCCTAGTTGGGAGAAGGCCCGCCTCTCAAGCCAGAGGTAGCTGGTTCGAATCCAGCCGACGGCACGCACCAATTTGTTCATTGAGTGAGCGTTTGTGCGTATTGTATGTCAACTGCTACGTGACTGGAGCCCGGTGTATGGCGACAGGCTCGCCCCTGTCACATTTGGGACTGAATATCGTCCAGCCAAGTGTGGGTGTTGTATTACACCTCTGCCAGCCTCCTCGGGGGAAAGGCGTGGCGATATGTTATGTTATGTCTTTTTTTTTGAAAATAGTTTAAGAAAATATTGTTACGACGTCATCCATGTACAAATTTTTGAAGTTGAGCCAGTAGTTTGTGAGTTTATTCGTTATAAGCAATACAATAACACAAATCTTTCCTCCGTATAATATTAGTGTGACTACGAGTAGCTTCACCTGTGGTCCATCAGGAACCGTTATTTATTGGGGATGAAAGGACCCAATGTCCTTTTTTGTACCCCTGACAACGTGCTTGCAAAATTTCGTGATTGGTTGAGTAGGTAGTGCAAGCGTTACAAACAAACGAATAAACTCAATTTCGTTTTTATATTATTAGTTAGGAAGTAAGGATTATTTACTTGGATAGCTGATTGAATCAGGCGTTACTTTGCGGAAGTTCATCTTCAAAATTGTTACTTGAACTAATATCTAATATCTAGTGTAATTCCGCTTAAGTACATCAAGGAATAGGAATTTTCTATTCTATTCTAAAGAATAGAAAGTAGTAAAGAGTAGAAACTTTGGGCCCTTGGGGTCCAAGCGCATGGTTGCTCTTCAATGAGCTGTCAAAGCGTCTGATAGAGAGAACAAACGACCATGCTATTCAGCGAGGTAACGTTGCCAGCCTTTTGGGTACTTTACCCGCGGAAACTGACCTGAGCTCTGTTCATTATTTGTAATTTGTTATTTTTGTTTGGTTTATTTTTTGCTGCAAATAAACTGTCCATTACAATTCTATTCTATAAAAAATAAAATTGCTAAATTTTTTTTTGCTTTTTTATTGTAAAACTAGCTGTCACCCCGCGACTTCGCTCGCGTTTATTATATAGATATAAATGTGAGCTATCCTATCTGTTAAGTTAGATCGAACTGCACACGGTGTGCAAATTTGATTGAAATCGGTTAAGTAGTATGAGTCTATAGCGGACAAACAACGTGACACGTAATTTATATATATTAAGATTTTTTAATTGTGTAAATTTTTCGATAAAATTTTGTTGTAAATTTCATAACATTATTTCTGTTAAATTCCGTATTGAATTAGCTTCATAAAGCAAATTGTATAAAGTTTTTTGGTACTGTAGATTTCATTAAATTAGGTATGTTAAATTCGTTAGTTGAAATATCAAATTGTATAACGTTTAAATTAGATTCAAATATCAATTTGTATGAAGTTTTCTAGTAATAGTCATTAAATTATTTTTAAAAAAAATTCTAAATTAAGAATAGAATAGAAAATTCACTTTCCTTGATGTACTTAATGCGACGTTAAAGCGTAATTACACTAGATATTAGTTCAAGAAACAATTTTGGATTATTTATTTAGGTCAGACACATAACACCCTCCCCATTTGCCTGCACCGCAGTCGGTTAAAAATCCAATATCACGTTTCAATTTGCTCATTTTCAGTACATTACAGGCAGTGAAAACAGCCACAGCATAAGTACGTATTGTAAAACTACACAGCCTTGCTCCCTCTCTCGTTTCAAAGCAAAACGATAGAGCGAGATGCAAACAGCCACGCAAGAAAATGGACGCCTGAAAACCTTGGAAATAGACTGATAAGAGGAAATAGCTCGCGTTCGAGCTGAATGTTTATTTACAATTATAGTTGAATTTATAGTTTGTAGAGGCCGAGCAGCTAGTCCTGGTGTTAGTTTATAGTTTGTAGAGGCCAAGTTGCTGGTCCTGGTGTTCGTTTTTAGGCCGCCTAAGGCCTCTGACGTGGCGTATCGAAGGTACACAAGAACGTCAAAGATACAAATATTACTCTACCACCTTGTAGAGAAAAAGAGCCAGAAGAAGAAGCAAGAAACTGAGGAGCATATTTTTTTCACAATTTTTGGCTTAGAACTAATAACATCATCTTAATATATATAAATCTCGTGTCACAATGTTTGTCCTCAATGAACTCCTAAACCACTTAACCGATTATAATAAAATTCGCACACCATGTGCAGTTCGATCCAACTTGAGAGATAGGATAGTTTAAATATATTTATATATATAAATAATAAGGCGAACGAAGTCGCGGGGTGACAGCTAGTGTTTGATAAAAATCAGTGTCAGGGTTTTCTTTTTAAGGTGTGTTTGAAGTAGTTTTCACATGTGATTTGATTTTTTCTTTAGTGAGCCCTGTTATACTTTTCATCGAAACAGTTTTCACATAATATGATTTGAATTTTTCATCAGTGAATGATAGCGAAGCCGCGGGCTAGAGCTAGTCCTACTAATATTATAAGCGCGAAAGTTTGTATGTATGGATGGATGGATGTTTGTTACTCTTTCACGCCAGAACGGCTGAACAGATCTAAATGAAATTTGGCACAGAGATAGATTATAGTCTAGAATAGCTAATAGGATACTTTTTAACCGCGGGTGAAACCGCGGAGATGCAGCTAGTAGGATATAAAACTTGATGGTTGTTGTCGTGGGATTAAAAACGGAGACCTATAATTTAGCTTGTCATCCGAGCCACGGTAGCGTTCAGTTACCCACGAACTGAGGTGTTGAAACCTTCAAGTCTCCATAATCTCTGACCCGATTTGGCCCATTTTGGTGTACCCCTGCAACATATACAACCTGGGTCTCTTCAAGACAAGAGTGAATAGACACCTCATGGGCAAGCGTACTCCATCTTAGACCACACCGTCACTTTCCATCAGGGTGTTGTGGTCAAACGTAGGCCCATTCAATCATTAAAAAAAGAACAATAAAAACAAAAAATTACGTAAATTTAGCTAGTATTTTATTTATTAACAATAAAAAATAAAATATGATTAAGCCAGCTACGATAAAATTAATTGAAAATTAAGGCGTAAGTAATTAGAAATTTAAATTGCACGTTCATAAACAGTAAAACTATTATTGATTTGGTTTCACGCTCAAAGGTGGGTAGGTAGAGATTCAGTGGCCCTATTCGGAGATTTGAGATTTTCATCTCACCATTTTCGTCCTTGTTGCTCTCTTTTAAAACGTCATAGGTGTGAGGGTGACCTAGATAAAATCTCATCTCATCTCACGCGCAGGAATAGCCCCCCAGGTCCTAACTAAAATAAAAAATGCGAGTGAGTTTGTTCGTTTGCTTGTTACACTTTGACACCTTAGCTACTTAACAGCTGTTCGGATACGAAACAGCACAGCTGTTCGGCTTAAAAAAAAATTAAAGTTTAAAAAATCTCTGATTTTTATCAACACTGATTTTCATCAAATATAGCTAAGAACACCCCCGACTAATTCATTAATTCATCTTTCAAACAAAACACACACTACACACACACATACACACACACACACACACACACACACACATACACACAGGCACGTCAAACTTATAACACACCATCGTTTTTTCGTCAGAGATTAAAAATATATAGGATTGCGAATTGCATTAGTTTCCAGCGCTGCTGTTGCTAAAATCTCTAACGCTTTCCACTAGCTGCTGATTGGACGAGCTGACAAAATGATCACTTGACATTTTAAAGCTTATTTTTTGTCCAATCAGCAGCTGACGTTTGAGCCTTTGCGATCTAGAAACAGGATCGCGATTGCAACTTGTGTAGGCCCTGAAGCAAACCATGATCCAAAAAACAAGGTCTAGCATCAGCAAACACATAATGACGTCACCGTCATCCGTCTCTTTCGAACTTGTTGTAACTTACAGTCTTGCTTAAGCATCGATTGACGTCACTACATATTTCTGAATGCTATACCTGGCGGAGTATATTATTATACCATGAAGCAAACAGTCAGCCGCTCACAGTTTACTGCGTTAAGACGAAGTATTACAATTTAAGGTGTATTCTAAGGTAACATGTTACAGGACAGAAAGAATACCCCGCGTCCCGCGTGCGGTCCTCGCCCCCACGCTATATACTAGTTTAATAATAGGAAGTGGTAAACCTCAGGTCGATAGCAGATTTATCGGTAAAACCATAATGTTTATCAAATTGTTAAAAGCCAGATTTTTTGATAACAATTTATACCTACGCAGTGATAAGGGCGTACCACACGGCTTTATTTGTATTCAAAACAGAAGATTGGAAAAGTAATCAAATCAGCGTTTTTTACCCGTTTCAAAAGAACTTTGAAACGGGTAAAAAACTCGAAAATACAAGGGAAATTCTTAGTTACTTAAGAATGATTACAGAAGTGCAAAAATCATTAAAAAAATTGAAATTGCACTTTGTCAGTCTGTAGGTAAGTTTAGAGGCTCGTCAGTATCATTACTCGCTCTCTTCGCTCGTCTTCTTCTTCTAGACGAAATGGCTATGGAATACCTTAAGCCAATGCAAAGTTAGTCTAGGTTGCCTAGGTCGAAGTTAGTTAGGTCGCCGGACTCACTCATGTTATGGGCCCCGATGTGTATAACCGCCTACCAAAACATATCACAGAAGCCCCTAGCCAGTTAGGTTTTAGGAGCCTGCTACAACGCTGGCTTTTTGAGCAAACGTTTTATCATTACGACGAATATTGTAAATTCGTGATTTAATTACTTGTGGGATGCAACATGCGTAGACACAATGGCGCCGTCTCACCTTCCAGGAACATCGGTTCAGGCCGGCGCTGCCGCCGCTCAAGCCGAAAACCTCAAACGGCGCAAGTATGCACATCTTGACCGGGTGTACAATAGTTTAAGTTTTCTTTAATTTTCTGTTTTTATTTTAAGTTGTGTACAATTATATGATAATTAAATGAAATTTACTGGAAAACATTAAAAAAAAAAAAAAAAATTACTTGCAAGTAATTTTAATTTTATGTATAATTTGATAATAATGCATAATTTGATAATATTTGCACTTTATTTTTAATAATTATTCATTTTTGACTTGTAAATTGGCTTTACGAAATAAATGACTATGACTATGACTATAAACAGCAAAGCTGAAAAAACTGACTTCTCGTCATCCATTTATACAATTTTTCGACTTTTGTTGAAATTTTAAGAACTGTTTAACCAATTTCGATATTTATATGGGAAGTCAGCTTTCTATTAAAAAAAGAATCATAAAAATCGATTAACCCAGTCAAAAGTTATGAGGTAACAAACATAAAAAAAAACAGTCGAATTTTAAATAAATAAATAAAAAGGTATTTATTGCCAAAACTAAAAAAATAAAAACGACAAATCATTAAACAAAAATAAATAACAAGCAACAATTTTAGTTTGGCAATTGGGATACTCTCAGCAATGTACTGCGGAGGCTGGCCAGCCTACGCAGAGCTGGTTTTCAGAGTATCCCAATGCTCGAACTAAGATGTTAGTCCAGTATAACTAGTGAGTACGGAATTAACAAACACAGAGAAAGAAAAAAAATAGTAGGCAACATTAGACATGTACCTATCTTACTTTGATAATATTTTAAACAGATTGAGAACCTCCTCGTTTTTTGAAGTCCAAAACACTGTTCAACTATTCCGAGGCTATTCAACGTTTATTGCTAATGGGGTAAAAATGGAACGTACTTGGAATTTCAAATATTTCTAACAAGGTACATACATCAAAGAAAGATCAACATTCAACCTACAAATATATAAAGCCAATTACGTCCCAGATTAACCGCGAAACAACGCCAAAATAACATCGTTTCCTTATTTATTTAGCACCCCAAATTAGAACTCCCGAATTCTGAGGTAACTTTTTTCACTGGCAGCACTGCCCGCAGCCAATCAGAGCGCCGCACTGCGCATAGCCGGCTGCTAACTGGGTCACGTAGGTCGCCTTAGTTTTTTTTAAGGCTACGCCACGAAGCATAGGGAATTCAGAACAGTAGTTTCTAATAAGTTAAAAAGCTGTACTTTGATATACCAATGTATCACCGAACGAGTACCTTTATATTAATGTTTGATGTTTTTATGAATGCAAACGGATTTTTAAGTTTGAATTTTTAACCTAAATTAAAACACAGCTCGTCACGCCTTTTTCATCGTTAGGACTGGTAGAGGTGTATTACAATAGCCATACTTCGCTGGACGATATTCAGTCTTAAATGTGATAGGGAGCGATAACTTTAAATACGAACATATTCACGCCTTTTCCCCCGAAGGAGCTGGCTGAGGTATATTACAACATCCACACTTCCGCGAACGATATTCAGTACTAAGTCTGTTAGGGGGTGAGCCTAGCGCCGAGCACTAATTACAAATGAACGAATTGGTGCGTGCCTTCGGCTGGGATCGAACCCACACTCTCTGGTTTAAGAGGCGAGCCTTCTTCCAACTAGGCTTGTTTTTACCCGGCTGCGCAAGAAGGAGGGTTGTATTTTTCGAGTGTATGTGTGTATATGTATATGAATGCATGAGGTTTCTTTGGCACGACCTACAGCCTAAACAACTTGATGGATTTCGACATGTGAGGTGTCATTTGAATCGTCTTGATAGTGGAAGTGACATAGAATTCAAATTTGTGCAGCCGAGTTTTTGTTTTCGCTATAATGTGACTTGTTTTAAAGCTATTTATTACCAAGTCGATATATTGGCCTAGTAAGGTTACCTAATGTCTTATTGGTTGCATCTGCACGTTTAAATAAACCAGATCCAATTTAATAAACCTACATAACAAATCGTCACGCCTTTCCCCCGAGGGGGCTGGCAGAGGTGTAATACAACACCCACACGTCGCCGGACGGTATTCAGTCCCAAATGTGACAGAGGGCGAGCCTGGCGCCATACACCGCGCTTCAGTCATGTAGCAGATGACATACAATACACACAAATGTTCACACAATGAACAAATTAGTGCGTGCCGTCGGCTCAAAGTCAAAGTTAAAGTCAAAATGTTTTTATTCAATTTAGGTATTAAAGATACACTTATGAACATCAAAGTTATTTAAATAGACTCGACCGCCTTGTTCGGATAAAGAGCCTCTACTCAGAAGAACAGGCAAGAAACTGAGGGGCATTATTTTTTTAAAATAATAAATAAATTACAGTCTCACAAATTTTGGCTTACAACTAGGTAATATCTATAAATACTAGTGGCTACTTGGCGGAAGTGGAAGGCTCCAGACATCTTTATCTTCTAAATAATTCTTATCTTTATAATACCCTCTTTTCATTAATGTAGTTTTTACATGTGATTTGAATTTTCCCTCAGTGAGCCCTGTTATATTTTTCGGGATTTAATTGTAAAAACGAACGCAGTTGCCTAAAAATGACTTGTTTGACTTAGTCAGTCTAAATCTCGGTACAGCAATCCTATCCTTATTTCTAGTGGCTGGGTTCGTACCCGCTCCCTCTTTAAACCTACATAACTTTTATATTTTCGGGGTCATAGCCAAGATTTATTAAATTTCTTTGAAACTTGGCACTCACTTAGGTCCCGATTCTTTATCGGTGATACCGATAATATTTGTCGTATCGAAGTTGGCCCGTTTTTAAACGACTTTTAAAAAGGTTCTATGTTCATCTTGATTTGTGTTCGTGTAGGTTGCATGTAGGTAGTTTATTTTATGTGTGGTCTAAATCAAATCCTAACTAATGTTATGAATGTGAAACTAAGTTTGTTCGTTTGTTTGTTTATTTGTAACGCTTTCACGTTTCAACTTTTTTTTTTTTATGTAGAGTAGGTCGACGTTTGACCACCAACTCGCCTGATGTTAAGCGACGCTGTGGTCTAGAATGGAGCACGACGACCTATAAAGTACCTATTCACTCTAGCCTTGAAGTTTTAAAGAGTGAAGAAGTACAAAGACGGCAGTTGAGTGAGGCGCTACAAGTGCGCTACTGCTCAGACCCGTCTTCGGAACGGTTACACCGGACTACATCCCGAAACACGACTAGGTCATTTCACGGCATGGCTTGGTCCGGTGGGTGTTAACTAGCCACAGCCGAAGCCTCCCACCAGAGAAACGTACGCTGTCGTACCAATCGTCTTGAAATTTTGCATGCATGTTGTCTGAGATACAGAAGAGAACAGGTCCTTTTATCCCGAATAAATAGACGGTTTCTGTGGGACCGCGGGTGAAACCGCGGGGCGTAGCTAGTAATATGATATTGTCTTCTTTGTAAATGTTTTGGAATTCAAAGAAATATTATTAGGGATTATGTAGTTAAAAACTTCAAAGCTAGAAAATACTTGTGCCATAATTATATTTTAAAAGTCTTATTATATCCCCCCACCCTAAGAAAAATTTGTTAAAGTATGTAACCTGGTAAAGTATGTTTTGAAATTTTATTTTAAGAATAATTTATTAAAATCAATATTGGTAAGTAGCATATAGATAGCTAATGCGATTAAAATTGATTACTTAGATCTACACAGCGTAAATTTTTGTTTAAAAATGATAAATTGAGCAAAAATTCTTTTGTGCAACAATTTTAAAAACCTGGCAACACTAAGACATGTGAGTTATTATCTAAGTACTTTAATATTTAACTGACATTTTAATCGTTTATAAAATGACAAAACGATTTAAGTATTTACGGCTCAGGAGGGCTATTCCTATGTGGGAGATGAGATGAGATTTTATCTTTGTCACGGTCACACTTATGACTATTCAAACGAGAGCAACAAGGACGAAACATGGTGAGATTGAATCTCACTCCGTAAGAATTGCCCTCCAGGGGGGCTATTCCTGCGCGTGAGATGAGATGAGATTTTATCTAGGTCACCCTCACACCTATGACGTTTTAAAAGAGAGCAACAAGGACGAAAAATGGTGAGATGAAAATCTCAAATCTCCGAATAGGGCCACAGATTAGAGATTTACAGCATGCCAGTGACGATTATAAACGGTGTTTTTTTCTTCTTTTTTGGCTCTGTACGGCGTACACGAACTACATTTAATTAACTATATTTAAATACTTCTAGTTTTTTGGCTCTTACACGTACACTTATAAATCCATACGGAACGTACAAAATTGCAATGGGAAATCGAGGCATATGTCCGGTGCGAGCTAGTTCTTAACTAGGTCAGGTCAGCCAGGGTATTCGGCCCGGAGCGCCATCCCTCCAATAGATGAGCCACTGTGACCCAATTTCGAGAAAATCCTTGCAATGAAGATGTAAAAAGCATCTGTAAGGAATCTGAGCGCATAGGAATTAAATCTAGTAAGACTTACACACATAGATACAGTCACGCCTTTTTACCTAACGCAAGAAGAAGGGTGATGTTTTTCGAGTGTATGTATGTATGTGTGTATGTATGTATGTGTGTATGTATGTATGTATGTGGGTATGTATATATGTACGTATGAGGTTTCTTTGACACGCCCTACAGCCTAAACAGCCTATTTCGATATGTGAAGTGTAACCAAGAAGCTGTTTAGGCTGTAGGGTGTGCCAAAGAAACCTTTACACTCATACCCACATACATACATACATAAACTCTATTAACATAACACAAAATTTTATAAAAAATATTGAAGGGTCACTTTTGGACTGGTTTAATAAATAGACAAAGTAAACAAAAAATATCTTCTCTTATCGAAGCTGCCTACATCTTTAGCTTTTAAATTAATCCATAGATACAGGAAAAAAATCTAGTTTTTTTAAGAATTACCAGAAAAGAGCGAGTTAAAAAAAAATGGCAATTAGTCACTCTGTAGATAACTTTAAATAATAATAATAATAATAAAGCTTTATTTTCTAACACATTCTAAATAGTTATTACAAGTAAATATATTTATACGTATAATTTTATAATCTTTTCAGTTTTCAGTTACTATCTTCAGAGTATATTGTGTTAGAGTCGCATTCCGCGACAAAAGCCTCCTCCATTTGCTTCCATTTCGCTCTTTCTTTTGCTGCTCTGCTCCACGTCCTGCCTGCCAGTTTGGTGATATCGTCACTCCAGCGTTTGTGTGGTCTCCCTGGTCTACGTTTAGCGTCAAGTGGGTGCCAGTTCGTTATCGTCTTGGACCATCTCTCGTCGCCCGCTCTTTGAACGTGACCAGCCCACTTCCATTTTAGTTTTAATACGTGGGTTGCTGCATCTTTTGATTTTGTTTTTGCTCTTATCAAACTGTTTTTAATTTTGTGTTTTAATTTATAGCCTAAATAACTTCTCTCTACACCTCTTTGGCATACTCTTATCTTTTCAAGAGATTTTTCAGTTAGTGCCCACGTCTGGCAGGCGTATGTGAGACATGGTAGTAAGCAGATTTCCATAGCTTTGGTTTTAATTGTTGTTGGTAGGTTACTTTTAAATATCTCCTTCATCGCCCAATATTTGTTCCATGTGTTTTTGGTTCTACGATCAATTTCTTTCTCAGTGCATGTATGAAACGAAATCAGATGCCCTAAGTAAATGTAGTCTTTAACATACTCTAGATTTGCAGATTGAATAGTCATCGGTATTTTTTGTCTGTTTGTCATAATTTTTGACTTTTCCAGATTCACTTCAAGCCCGACTTTTTTGCTTTCTTTGCAGAGCGATTCTATCATTAGTTGCAATTCTTCTGGGTCTTCTGAAAGCAATACAATGTCATCTGCAAATCTCAGATGCGATAAATATTTCCCGAATATGTTTAGACCTTTGTTTTCCCAGTCCAGGTTTCTGAAAACTTGTTCTAGCACAGCAATGAATATTTTCGGGGAGAGGGGGTCCCCTTTTTCGGGGAGAGGGGGTCCCCTTTAGATAACTTTAGAGGCTCATTAATATTTTGACTTGTTCTCTTCGCTAGTCGTCTTCTTCTTGAAATGACAATGTAAATTCTTTAGTCAATGCGAAGTTTGTCGTAGAAGCCATAAGACAACAACAAGTAACAATATTTGGCGAACTAAGTTATTTAATTTGTTTATTTGTTTTTCTTTTTTACATAATACTGAAAATAGGTCAAATGCAGGTCAACCCGCAAATTAAAGCCATCAACAAACACATTCCAATAAACGGCTGCATATTAAACCCCGTCAAAGCCAATTTAGCCATTCCCTGAAAAAATTAAACGTCACAAACCGCGCCAAAAGGAAAACACCATTCGATTTTAGCGGTTATGTTGGCACAGCTGAAAAGTCTCACAAAGAATGCATAATTTTTAATGTTGCCATTACCACCGTCCGGGTGTAAACGATAACAAACGCACAAACAATAGGGCGGTGTTGTAAGACTGTTTTGTGTTTTAAAAATATGCTAAGGGAAGCTGCTTGCATACAGGTATGAGTTGAGATAGGTGCACCGAGGGAGTTAAGCAATGTCTTACGTCACGGGCGGCTTATTGAACCCTGAGCGTAACGAGGGACTCTAGAGTTAGCTCCCAAGCGCCGCGAGGGAGTTATGTAGAGTCCTGAGTGAAGCGAGAGGTTTAACCTGCCCAAGATAAAGACACTGCTTCATCCCAGAGGTGAATACTCCACTTTTTACACCTTCTAGAGGCAATAAAAATGGTACATACATTGCGAAACGCGACTTTTCGTGTTCCCCATAAAAATCCATTTGATAGGGGAGTGATTTATCGTTGCAATCACTAGGTTATCATTATAACTAAGAAATACGTAATTTACTTGATACTGCCATTTAGCGCCAAAAATGAATATAAAAATTCATGCATTTTTATTCTTTTTTTTTTGTAGTGGCCAGTTCGATTTTCGAATAACTCGTCCCTTTGATGAGTTTTTACTCAATTTTAACCTCATTATTCGAAAACTCACTGGGGAGTTTCATACAACATTATTTCCTTTGAGAGGCAATGCCGCGCTTTACGTTGAGACTACGTGATTTGTAAATTGGTCATTGTCGAGCAGGTGGTGTTAAAAGGATTTTGAATCACTGGAATAGAGAAGAGAGGCCCGAATACCTGATTCCATTGGGGTACGGGCCATATTTACTGCCATACTGGCTTGGCAATGCTGGCCCGGCAATTTTCCGACAAAATTTTGAGTGTGGTCCGGCTACATATTACTAGGAGTAAAAAAAAAACAGAATGGTGCAGTTGTGATTTCTTTTATGGAAGAAGAATAATAATTCCGCAATTTTGAAAAAAATCAAAAAAATTGGCTCATCAAATAAAAGGTATGATTATCGAATCTGCTTACAAAATTTCAAGAGAATTGGCTAAGAAATTCGACCTGATGAGGAAGACCAACGTCAGCCGCAAGTTCCTGTAGAGGAAAACTCAAGACAGATCCGGACAGAAATAAATAAATAAATTCGGGACACTTCCACACACGGTCGCCTGACCCCAAACTAAGCAAAGCTTGTACTATGGCTGCCAGAGACTGATAAACATACTTAGATATTTTTAAATACATACTTAAATACATATTAACACCCAGACATAGAACAAACACAAATGTTCATCGCATAAATGTTTGACCTAGGTGGGAATCGAACCCACGCCCCCAAGCTCAGAAGGCATCCAGGTAGAATTCGGACATGCTACAGCATTTTTGTCAAAGCTGAAGCATAGACGCTTCGCTCATTAACGCTCGCTCGGTTGAAAATAGCAGGTAAAGCCGCAGTGCGGTACTAATCGCACTAATTACCTAGTCGTGTTTCGGGATGTAGTCCGGTGTAACCGTTGCGAAGACGGGTCTGAGCAGTAGCGCACTTGTAGCGCCTCACTCAACTGCCTCTTTGTACTTCTTCACTCTACACTTCAAGGCTAGAGTGAATAAGTACCTTATAGGTCGTCGTGCTCCATCTCAGACCACAACGTCGCTTAACATCAGGCGAGTCGGTGGTCAAACGCCGACCTATTCTACAAAAAAAAAAAACTATCATTTCAATCTTCAGATAATCGCTTTCTCACCAATATTGACTAGGGTTTCTTTTAAACACAAGGTTAAGATTTGGTTGATCGAGCAGGCATTCTATAAGTTCAGCGATATGACCAAAATCAAAATTATTTAATGTTGTGTTGTCCTAATTTATTACTTTTATACTAATTTATATTTTCATTGAAAATCTTTATTTTAGTTTTTAATTTGTATTGATTGCAATAATTTTAATGAATGATTACGAATTGTAATTTTTTGACATTTCGACATGTTTTTTTTTATGTAGAATAGGTCGTCGTTTGACCACCAACTCGCCTGATGTTAAGCGACATTGTGGCCTAAGATGAAGCACGAAGACCTAGTAGGTACTTATTCACTCTGGCCTTGAAGATACCTAGGTTGTAGTTAGTAGGAAAAACAGATGGTGGCAAACGATTCCAGCCCCTAGCTACAATTTTTTAATTCGAATGATTGATTTGAATTTGCAGCTATATAGGGTGCTACTTAAAACTACTGGCATCTTCTAGGACTTCACTGTACTCAACATTATGACCACCTTTTACTTTATGAGGCCAATCCTGAAATTGCAAAAAAAACCGGCCAAGCGCGAGTCGTACTCGCGCACTGAGGGTTCCGTACGAACCTGTAGGTATTTATGAGGAAAGGGGTAGTGAGTTTGAAATTATTAAAAATATTTTTATTGATATAACTAAAAAATTATGCTTTTCGCATTTTTTTCTTTATTATGTGCCATAATAAGACATTGCTTCGCACCAAATTTCAAGATTCTGAGTTCACGGGAAGTATCCTGTAGGTTTTGAGTCCCTTGCGAGTGTCAAAAATTTGCAGCATAAACGGCTGTATTTTTTGATTGCGTTGGCTTAGAAGTTTGATTTTTTCACAGCTTCAAGGGACAGTAGACCTGAGTATTTGATTTGAATTTCAGTTTGATACCTCCACGTGGTCCAAAGAAAAAGGATCTTGACAGACAAATAGATGGACAATAATCCTATAAGGGTTTCGTTTTTTCCTTTTGAGGTACGGAACCCTAAAAATCAGCTGTTCCATACAAAAACTTGTAGTTGACAAAACGTATGGAACAGCTGCTTTTATTTTCGAATTAAGACCAACTTTTACCATGGGGCCAACCCATGATAAAAGTTGGTATTAATGAGAAAAACAATGATATCCTAAAATATGCCCGTCGTTTATAGATACACCCTATATAGTTTGTAATATTACAGTGGAGTAGGAAAAAGAATCAATTTTCACCTCATGAGGGCGCACATTTTTTACCTGTCCCTCGTTATGTCAAATATTAGGGGCCTACAAAATGATTTATGACACGTCAGGTGATATGTCAAAGTAATGAAATGTCAAAAAAAAGTCTTGTTAGAATCAATCATAACAACAACAACATATCGTCACGCCTTTCCCCCGAGGGGGCTGGCAGAGGTGTAATACAACACCCACACTTCGCCGGACGATATTCAGTCCCAAATGTGACAGGGGGCGAGCCTGTCGCCATACACCGGGCTCCAGTTATGTAGCAGATGACATACAATACGCACATATGCTCACACAATGGACAAATTGACGCGTGCCGTCGGGTGGGCTTGAATCCGCTCCCTCTGGCTTGAAAGGCGGTCCTCCTCCAACTAGGCTATCATCGCTTCAATCAATCAATCATAAACACACATAAATATTACAGTCACACCTCTTTCCCATAGCGGTAGGCAGAGACCACTTCTCCCCTTGCTACGATCCTGGCAAACATCTTTCGCTTCTTCTACTTCCATGAGTCTTTTCCTACACGCTCGTCGGTTACGGGTACTCCTGACTTGCCCCTCCATTCTACTAACCAATTGTTTCAAAATTGGCATGAATTTTGAAACAATTTGATGGCAAGGAGAAGGGTTTAATCCTAATTCTAATCTTTTTTAATCTAAATTTACGTAAATTTTAACTGTCGTAATCTTTCCTAACTATTAATGGAAACGTACAACTGAATTTGGTTCTTGGGCGTATCCAGGATGGGGCAAAATGGGGCACCCTGAACTTTTAGCTCAAAGATATATTTACTTCCGCCCATCCATTAACAAAAGTCTGGGTACGCCCATTGATTGGTTTGTTAGTTTGCTATGCCTTCACGCCGTAACTACTCAACTGGTAAAAAATATACTTTTAAGAGCTATGAGAAATTTCGTATAGATGCTTAGGTAACTGTAGGTTTTATAAGCACAGATTATTGTTTGTAACTCTTAATATTTCAACTGCCATCCGTTTTAGGCGTACCGAAATAAACCAACCCTTAACCTCCTTTTTACATAGGGAAAATCATTTTCCCAAGGTATCTAGTTACCTAAGTAGATTACTACTAGAATTTTCAGAAAATTCTTAATCCAATCCACCACCGTCCTGTTCCGGAGGCAGGCAGAGTGGTTTTGTGGGAGTCCTGCCACCGACAGCCTGCCACCTAAAAACCCTAGGCTGTCCAACCTCAGCGCACAACGGGCGTGTAAAAGAAACCTCTTACATACATACATACACTCGAAAACATAACCCTCCTTCTTGCGCAGTCGGGTAAAAATGGCGGCCGTTCCAAAATGGGGGGGTTAATATGGGGGTGATTTGTCGATAGAATTGACTTTTCTATACGCCTTACAAATATCGATAGTATGAACTCAAACACACAGGATACAAATTAGAACAAAGTGCATTAACCGCGTGAACTGAGGAGCTCGTTTTGAATTTGATCCTTGTGCATATAATGCAAAGAGCATATTTTGCTCCCAATTCGATTTTCCAGGATTCGATTTTATGTTTAGCTACTTTTTCCAGGCTAAAAAGTAGCAAAAACGTCACGCCTTTCCCCCGAAGTGGCTGGCAGAGGTGTGTTACAACACCCACACTTCGCCGGACGATATTCAGTCCTAAATGTGACACGGGCGAGCCTGTCGCCATACACCGGGCTCCAGTCATGTAGCAGATGCTTCTCTGATTGAAAAGGAGATGACATAAAAAGTAGCCCGTGCAAGTAGGTTTGAGACTTTTCAATGAGTAAAAAACACACACTTGCACAAATTTTGAATGAAGTTTTTATGCCTGAAGGCCTCTGAAAAGCTTTTCAGAAAAAAACAACCAAGACCTACTGTTTAAGTTGTAATTAACCCTGGTAGAACAATCAACTGAAAAATAGGTGTTATTAAAATGAATTTGACAGGTAATGAAGTCACGTCAATTTTTGAATTTTAAAAAGACATAGTTAGCTCTTACACTATTAATTATGAAAAGGCTAAATTTCAAGTGACATAGCTCCTGCACTATAAAATTTACAAAGATGGTTTTAAATCGTGAATGGTAAAGATAATTATAATATGTATGTAAACATAAACGGTAGAGTCACATGTAAACGAATTTCACAAAATTACACGCCTCTAAATTAATTTTGGTTTTATTTTTCAGGATGCTTAAAGTTTACAAAAAAAAGAATACTACAAGTTACTTAATGAATGTAAACTGTAAACACAAATCATGGCTACTTATAACAGCGTTCCAACAAGAACTTTACAGATTTACACGTCACGATCTGTCAAATTGTGTAACATTTACAGAATGACAGCCAACTGCCGCAATACCGACTATACTCTACCAATTATACGGGAACAGAAGATCTGAGAGCTGATAATGGCAAGGAGTACGGACAAACAATGGTATTCACCTGGTAGGTCTCATCAGGCTTTCCTGGGTACGAAGCACTGCGCCTGTAGTCGGGCGGTCGCGGCGGAGCGGGGGCTCTTCGCCACGGGGCGAAGGCCGAGGGCTGCGGGGGCTGGGGCGCGGGCCACCTGTACTGAGGCGCGCGACGGAACGGAGCCCTGTACTGGCGGTCATCGTCTGCCACGCTCGGAGCACCCGGGTACTGTAGCTCCCCCATCACACGTCCGCTCGCGGCGAGGGACGGTCGGCTACTGAGGGCTGGCGATAAGAGATATCGGGTCGATGGGTATGCGCGCGCACCACGCGCTTACTTTACAACATGTCTTCGTTTCGTTTTTCTAATTTTATGGGTTCTGGCGCATTAGGTGCTTGACGGCTTCGCCCTAACAGGATACTACTAACATACCCTGTCTATAGCTGTCAAGTATTAATTAGTAAGAAAAAACCTTCAATCTTAGCAAGCATTCGCAATCTAGTCATGTTTCAAACAAAGAAAAACTCAATCAAAATCGGTATATCCCTTTGGGAGTTACGATGTCACAAATGAACACACAGATCCACAGACAAACAGCTCAGTACACAGGTTAAAGTTATAAAACTCCTCTATAGTGTGAGTGCTAAAAGAAGTAACGCTTGGGCTGTACTGAGCTTAAACCACGTACTCATACGTGGGCACTTTTTAAAGGTAAAAACCTAAATACATACATATTGTCACGCCTTTCCCGCGAGGGGGCTGGCAAAGGAGTAATACAACACCCACACCTCGCCGACGAAGTTCAGTCCCAAATATGACAGGGGGCGAGCCTGTCGTTATACACCGGGGTCCAGTCATGCAGCAGATGACATACAATACGCACATATGTTCATACAATGAACAAATTGGTGCGTGTCGTCGGCTAGGCTTGAACCCGCTCCCTCTGGCTCGAGGGGCGGGCCTTCTCCAACTAGGCCATCATCGCTTACTTTTTAGATTACTTTTTATTCTGAAAAATGAAGGAAAACTGAAAAAAAAACAAGTCGAACTGCAGCGCGATGCTCCTATTGTTCAATTGGGTCAAATTAATCGCATTGTAACAATTAGAATACTATCCTATAAGTACATTATCTTCTATACATAGTCGACCAAGCGAGCGTAGCGTCTATGCTTCAGCTTTGACACTTCAACAACTATGATTACTCAATGAACAAATTGGTGCGTGCCATCGGCTGGGTTCGAACCCGCTCCCTCTGGCTTGAGAGGCGGACCTTCTCCCAACTAGGCTGCCATCGCTCATTGTTACATACTACAAAATGACGTCATAGTTCACACATAGTACGCGATTGTGTGTTAATGGACATCATACGCCCACCGTGTGGACATATCTCTGTGATAAAAGATATTTACAATGCTAGTTGTATTATATTACTATTATTGTAATTAAGAAGCTCAGATCAACCTAAAGGAAGAGATGGAACACTGCGTTATATCTCGCTGAAGCCACTTTAATAAACTTGTGTGGTACGTGGTAATGTTGACATGAAAAACATTTACAATTGCAGGAAAACTAATATTAATTCCAAACTCTACTTTGGCCATTTCCGTTCCAATATATAACTTTAGTAGACTTAATATTCCAAAACTGCACATTTTTGTAAGAGTTTAAAGTTCAAAAATTACTTGTATTACTGCACAGTTTTTAAAAAGAACCTCAAAATGTAGTCCTGGCCACACTTTTATAATGCACTATGGATAATAAACCAATGCACATAATGTCGAGATATATAAGAATGACCAAGCGAGTAGCGTAGTTTTTTGCGTCAATGTGTGCGTGTTGTGTACATATACGACAGTAGCGTAGTATTTTGATGGTTTTTGGCTTCACTTAGATCATACGCCGTGCGCCATCTTATTCTCTAGGTTGATCTGAGTTAAGAAGATGACCGAGCCAAACGAAGCTCTCACAGTCCACTTGACAATTCAGCGTCTGTGTGCGTATTAAATGTCATCTGCTACGTAACTGGAGCCCGGTGTATGGCGTCAGGCTCGCCCCCCGTCATATTTGGGACTGAATATCGTTCGGCGAAGTGTGGGTGTTGTACACCTCTGCCAGTTGTCTCTCTACCGTTTATGTATATACAATGTAAAGAAGATAGAAACACCACACAGGCTTAAGGCGCGGTCCAACCACGATTTTCCACCCACACACACGTTTACGTGGAGCGGCTCAAGCTCCATTTTGAGTTGAAAATCGTAATCATATAATAAAATGAGATCAGCGCCTAGAAAAACATTTTTTGCCGTATTTATTAGTATTAAAATCTTAATAAGAACACAAATAAAAACAAATTAGTTGGTTAAACTTTAGAGAATTAATATGACTATTTAAGAATCGAATCAAACAGTTTTTTCAAGAAAATACTTTATGTGATTTTTTTTCCAAAATCAGAATGATTTTCAAATTTTTATTTTGGTGAAACTGTTTTTGGTTGTTTTTTCTACCAGCTGTATTTTCCTGCTCAACAATTCTTCATATCAAACTAAGTAGGCGCGAACAAAATACTTGTTTTCGTCGATTTCGTGATAATACCGGGCCTTAAATATGAGCCAAATCAGTAAAATTAAGTTTTTTTTTTCTAAAAAATGTATCTCGGCCATTTTGAGACAAGAGACTTTGTTAAGAAATGCAACCCGAATACGAAGACAAAGATCCGGAATTCAGATATAGGAAAGCATTTTTGTCAAAGCTGAAGCATAGACGCTTCGCTCGTTTGCGCTCGCTCGGTCGATCACGTCATCATAGTGTCAACTCGTACAATCACCAGCTAGCTTTCGAGAGTTTGCGATTCTAGGAATCGCTTGGAAACGCCTGCAACTTGTTTATGGTTGGTTAGGGTCAACTAGGGCAAATCTGTGGCGCAATTGCGTCTTTCGAGATTACTGACAAGCCCTTCAGAAATTAGGCCCTACCTACATCATTTTTAAATCTTTAGTTGCAATCATCTGTACAAGATGGCGTTAGTTGCGTAATTTGTGAAGGCTTGTCAGTAATTCTCTAAAGACGCAATAGAATAGAATATCTTAATATATATAAATCTCGTGTCACAATGTTTGTCCTCAATGAACTCCTAAACCACTTAACCGATTATAATAAAATTCGCACACCATGTGCAGTTCGATCCAACTTGAGAGATAGGATAGCTCAAAACGCGAACGAAGTCGCGGGGTGACAGCTAGTAGAATATAGAATAGAATAGAATATAATTTATTAACATATTTAAAAAGCATGCATTAATTAAAATACACGGATTAAATATATTTCGTCATTAACAATTGCCCACAGACACATTGGCTCCAGTTGACCATAATAATTGATTTCTCAGTTATTTGGAGGCTCAGATATCTGCATTATGTTACCGAGAGTTACGTCAAACTATGCGCTATTTACACTGCAGTGGAATAGGAGAGGTGCATTTTGTATTCAAACCAACACTAATGTAGATAGATATCTGAAATTCGCGAAAGTTTGTAAGAAAGACAAGGTATATGTTACTAGCTGTTTCCCGCGACTTCGGTCGCGTTTATTCAGAAAAAAGAATCCAAAAATCTTCCTCGTTTGATATTGTGAGTGATTATCAAATTTTGTGAAGATCCGTTCAGCCGTGAAAAGCCTACAAACAGACAGAGAAACAGAGTTACTATATCGAATTTATGATTTGTGTGTATGCGACTAGCTTCACCCCGTGGTTTTACCCGCGGTCCCACAAGAACTGTTAGTTTAAATCCTTTTTCTAATACGCTGTCACGCCTTTTCCTCCGAAGAAATTGGCAGAGGCGTATCACAGCACCCACAGTTTGCCGGACGATGCTCATAGTCCTAAATTATTGGTATGAATGAATGACGTGTCTTTTTTGAAGTCTGTTGAAAAGTGGACGGCACGCACCAATTTGTTCATTGTGTAAACATATGCGCGTATTGCACATGACTTGTGCCATTGACACGCTCGGTGTTTGGCGACCGACTAGTCTCCTGTCACATTTTGGGACTTTAATATCGTCTGGCGAAGTGTGGGCGTTGTATTACACTTCTGCCAGCCCCATCGAGGGAAAGGCGTGACGATATGGTAAAAAGTAGCCAGGATTAACACGAACTCTATTTTTAATCAAGAAAAGAAGATCCAAAATATGACTTAATTGAAAAACGACAAAGAAATACCTAATAGAGGTTTAGGGAAAAAAAGGTTTTATTGAAACTGGCTTGTCATGTATTTATTTAGTTCTACAAAACTTCCTACTAATATTATAAACGCGAAAGTTTGTAAGAATGGATGGATGGATGGATGTTTGTTACTCTTTCACGCCAGAACGGCTGAACAGATCTGGATGAAATTTGGCACAGAGATAGATTATAGTCTAGAATAACACATAGGATAATTTTTAACCGCGGGTGAAACCGCGGGGCGCAGCTAGTACGGATTAACCAAAACGTTTTGATTAAGTGATTTTGACATAATCTACTAGCGATCCGCCCCGGCTTGGCACGGTTATTAACCTTCCGTGAAAAATTATCTAACTGATGCTGAAAACTGCATCAAAATCCATCGCGTGGTTTAGAAGGAGTCAGCGGATATACAGACAGACGGAAAGCGACTTTGTTTTAAAGGTACTGCGTAGAGAACATTACATATGATATTACTCGGTAAGTAGGTGTTATGATCAAAGATTTTCAGTAAGCAGGTAAGTTAGCATCTCATTGGTGCCTAATAACTATATTTATTTCATTTTCAGCTTCCCCAAGGCTAAAATCATTAACAAGTTTTCAATCCATTCTCTTTCTTAGTCAAAATGGCGTAGCTATGGCGTAGGAACACCCACACAAGCAACCCCGTACATAAAAACAATATACATAAATATTATAGAACGCAAAACTATGTTACTGTGTCAGATACTAACACATACAAACATCTATAAGCGTAATAAATCGTTACGTGGTCAGCTGTGAAAACTGAAGCTTTTGATTCGGGGAAATGATCACAGATGGCGTTAGACGTTGGGAAATGTCTGACGTGATTCGGAAAATTTTGACTAGATGGCGTTAATTTTTTTGTAGATAGCTAGTTCAATAAAATGCGCATAGATGGCGCTATAAAAATGTAAGCATGAAGGAAAACTCCGAAGAAAATTGCTCAAATTACATAGTAATATTTTATTTCCTTTTCCTTGCCTTTATGGACAGGAAAATTGGATCTTAATTTTTAACACAATTCTATCGATAGAACTTCATTTCGTATTCTTTAGGAAATGAATCCTACTATCCTATCCTATCCTACTAATATTATAAACGCGAAAGTTTGTATATGATAGAAAGATGGATGTTTGTTACTCTTTCACGCCAGAACGGCTGAACAGATCTGGATGAAATTTGGCACAGAGATAGATTATAGTCTAGAATAGCACATAAGATACTTTTTAACTGCGGGCGAAACCGCGAAGCGCAGCTAGTAATATTATAAACGCGAAAGTTTGTAAGAATGGACGGATGGATCGATGAATGTTTGTTACTATTTCACGCCAGAACGGCTGAACAGATCTGGATGAAATTTGGCACAGAGATAGATTATAGTCTAGAATAGCACATAAGATACTTTTTAACTGCGGGCGAAACCGCGAAGCGCAGCTAGTAATATTATAAACGCGAAAGTTTGTAAGAATGGACGGATGGATCGATGAATGTTTGTTACTATTTCACGCCAGAACGGCTGAACAGATCTGGATGAAATTTGGCACAGAAATAGATTATAGTCTATAATAGCACATAGGATACTTTTTAACCGCGGGGCGCAGCTAGTGAAAAATAAAAAAAAAACAGCTGCGGGCGTAAACTGCTATATTTTTTTGATACATTTTCTACTATAAGTACTTAGTACGAAACGAAGTTTTTTTTCGGTAGTGTCTACGCTAGAGGTACTAATGGCCACTAGCAATAATTATTAGAATTGCTTAAGTTCTTGCCTAGACAAGTTTAGTATTCTCCTTCCAATTAGTCTAACCCCCAACGCAAATACGACGTGGTGTTACGAGTATAAGTTTGACGTGTCTCTGTGAGTGTCTGTGTGTGTGTGTCGTTTGTTTGTTTGTTTGTTTAGCGGGGCGTTTTCCGCACTTAGACACTTGAATGGGCCATTGTGCGTGTACTTTCCTTTTTCCCTCTTACCCTCACTCCAACCAACCCAGGTGTTCCCAGAAGGTTAGCAACCTTTTCAGGCCGCTACAAGCCTCCGGGAACGACGATGGGGATTGAAGGATCTGAGCCCTTTGATCGGCCACGCTCGTGCATTCCACTAGCACATGCCGTGGCGTTTCCTCCGCTTCCATGCATCCTCTGCATAGAGGGCTGTCTGTGTGTGTGTCGTATCGTGCATCGTAGCTCCCGAACGGATGAAGCGATTTTGATTTAGTTTTTTTTTTGTTTGAAAGGTGAATTACTTAGTCGGGTGTTCTTAGCTCTGTTTGATGAAAATCGGTGTTGATGAAAATCAGTGTCGGGAGTTTTTTAATTTATATTTATTTAAATAAACCTTAAGCCATGCCTTTTTTTTTATGTAGAATAGGTCGGCGTTTGACCACCAACTCGCCTGATGTTAAGCGACGGTGTGGTCTAAGATGGAGCACGACGACCTATGAGGTACTTTTTCACTCTAGCCTTGAAGTTTTGTAGAGTGAAGAAGTACAAAGACGGCAGTTGAGTGAGGCGCTACAAGTGCGCTACTGCTCAGACCCGTCTTCGGAACGATGAGAATCTTAACTTTATGTACCCGATAAGCTAATATTTCGCTAGGAGTAGTTTAAAACTAGCTAAGCAAGGATTTAGGCAATTCTTATATTTAGTGCAAGTGACCATTAGACTTGCGTTTACTATTAGAAAAGCGACTTTCTCGTCTAAACATCCGTAACTCAGCAGTATAAATAAACATATTTTTATCTTATTAAGTATCATAATAATGTAATATTAAATGTTTTATTGTTTTCGATTGCTAATCTATGTTTACAATTCGCACAACTTCCGACTAAATCCTTTGCAGAGTACAGTGAGGGAGCCAGCATCGCAGTTTCTATACAAAACTGATAGCCTCGCCCAAGGAAAATTTTAGTTCAGCCATTTAGCCACTTTTGGCAATAATTTGGTCGAACAGCACTTGATGTGTGATCTTCTGAATAAACGGTCAAAGAGTAAGTAATTGGACAGAGATTATAAGTTACGAGAAGTTAGAAATATTTGCCTAATTTTAGAACAAGTTCAAAATATACTTTCTTTTTGCACAAGAGAAGAGAAAGAGACTCTGTACCTATATCATATAGTTAGGAACGATGTCCAAATTCAGTGTTAGCTAATCTCTTTAGCTAATTTCATCAAAGTCCGTTCAGCTGCCACGCTACATACCTAATTGGGTGGGAATAGCCTTATAGAAATAAAAAAAACTGTCTTCCCGTCATTTACAAAAATTTTGAATAGATAGATAAACTCTTTATTGTTCACACCACAAATTACAAAACAACAAGAGAAAAATTGTAATAAAACTTATTAAATAGTGTAACAACTGGCGGCCTTATCACTAAAAGCGATCTCTTCCAGGCAACCTTAGGATGGAGAAGATACGACAAATGAGTATGGGACAGGGTGTGCAAAAATAAACATAAGATTGATAAAAAAAACAACAAAACATCGAGTATTATACCTATACACCTACATAAACCATTTAAATAAAACTTACATAAAAGTACATCATTCTAATATAATATATTCTATTACTTAAAATACTTATAGCTAATAAAATATACTAATTATTACATACATTTATTACTATCTTAATCTTAATATAAATTACGTGTCACGTTGTTTGTCTGCTATAGACTCCTAAACTACTTAACCGATTTCAATCAAATTTGCACACCGTGTGCAGTTCGATCTAACTTAACAGATAGGATAGCTCACAGCCATATATTTATAAATAATAAACGCGATCGAAGTCGCGGGGTGACAGCTAGTATACATATAATTATTACATACATACAACATTTAGCATGGGCGTACCCAGCTTCTGGCGTAGGAGGGGGCAAGTCAGATTTTTTTAGGTCGGATCGTCCGCGGCTGTTTTGTCATACACACTACACAACACACCTACATGAGTCATTACATGTATGTAGTGTAGTGTGTAGGGCAAACACCCGCAAATGATCCTGTTTTATAGGTAGTTAAATAAATAAAATTTTACAATCCTGTCACAGTAGTACATTTTACTATATTCTTAAGTGAATCATTAACCTAATTTGTCATTAAAATTTTGATGCAAGTTCCCTATTGCATCGTGCATTTTGTCAGTGTCTACTGCGCGGTTTATTTAAAAGTTAGAGCATAACTCGTTTACACTTTAATTAGTAAGTACCTGGATGGCCGAGCTTTGCTCGGTATTTTTTTTTATTTTTTAATTGTGTTTTTTGGATAATAAACAATTGATTTTAGTCTAACCTCAAAGCAAACACTCATTGACTTCGTGTTACTTAACAACGCCATCTGCTGTTGTGTCGTTAAAGCAATTAGTTGCTCACAAAAAATAGTAGTATTATTATTCGCCAATAGATGTCAGGAAGAGTCATATTTTTCAGTTGAGATTGATTATCGATAAAACACGAATAAAATGATATTTTCTAAAAATGATTCCTAGCTAGATCGATTTATCGCCCCCGAAACCCCCTATATACTAATTTATATGAAAATCGTTGGAGCCGATTCCGAGATTCCATTTATATATATATATATATATACAAGAATTGCTCATTTAAAGGTATAAGATTAGGGGAGTTCATACATGTTCTGCGAGATTTTCAAGGGGGGGCAGCTGCCCCCCCCTGCCCCCCCCCCTGCCCCCCCCCCCTGGGTACGCCCATGCTGATAAATAAATCGATCAAGGCAATTTTGATAAATACAGCTTTTTTACGGCGTCTTTAAAAATAGCAAGTGAGGGAGCATGTCTAGTAGCGACGGGCAGCTTAATGTGTTTTTGTATTTGATGTGTCCGACCCTGTACAGAGCTACTTGTAATATGGAAGCTACAGTTATCCCTTCTGACCTCTACACTCTTTGTCGCTTCCATATGGCGTTATCAACATTAATTGACACCGAGATACAGACTGATAACATCGCGCCAGTAGCCAAGTGAGCGCGCGAGAGTACGGACGACAGCTATGAAGAAATTTGATCCAGTCGGTGAGTAATTTACTAAGAAATGCTTTCAAAGCAAAATATATGCAACTAATATTTAGTAGTGTTCAAATTTTACTGCATGATTATGGTTATTCAACAGGATTAGTTTGGTTTTTTTTAGTGAAAATCCCCTTAAGAGGGCCGTGACGCTCTGAAATTTCCATACAAACGCGCTACTGAAATTTCTTGAAAACCATTTGTCAGATTATGATGAAATTTTGCATGGACAATTAAATTAACAATATCTCCGTCCCTATGTTATTGGTTTTTTTTAAAAACGTTTTCAAGCCAAAATAGAGCTATGAAAAATATCCGCATTTGTAAGGGCTCACTTTTGACTGATTTATTCAATAGGTAGACAAAGCAAATCAAAAATCCGATTACATAGGGAGGTTGACATCATTAGCTTTTCAATGAATCCATAATACAAGGGACATTCTTAGTTATTTAAGAATGATTAGAGAAGTGCAAAAGTCATAAAAAAATATTAAATTCCACTTTGTGACTCTGCAGGTAACTTTAAAGGCTCATCAGTATCTTTACTTGCTCTCTTCGCTCGTCATCTTCTTCTAGACGAAATGGTTATGGAAAACCATAAGCCAATGCGAAGTTCGTCTAATGTGTTGAAGTTAGTCGAAGTGGTCGCCGGACTCTTAATAATAAACGTTGAATACTACTTTACGATCGAGTGGAAAATGTAAAAGAAAGAAAAAGACAAAACACTGAGTAAGTATTCCGAAGTGAGGCGACGGATTACACTAGAAAAGAAGAATCGAATAGAATAGAATTTGACCTGGCTAAACGGTTGGTGGAAGCGTCAGGTGTTCAGAATGCTGGCATTTATTTCGGCCAGAAATTAAGAATTGCCATCCAGCGTGGCTTTTAGATTATTTTATTTTATGTATAATAGGTCGGCGTTTGACTATTAACTCGCCTGATGTTAAGCGACGTTGTGGTCTAAGATGGAGCACGACGACCTATTATGTACTTATTCACTCTAGCCTTGAAGTTTTGTAGAGTGAAGAAGTACAAATACGGCAGTTGAGTGAGGCGCTACAAGTGCGCTACTGCTCAGACCCGTCTTCGGAACGGTTACACCGGACTACATCCCGAAACACGACTAAGTCATTTCACGGCATGGCTTGGTCCGGTGGTGGGAGATTCTAATCTCCCACCACCGGACTAATTTAGTTATAGGCTTATGCGTGTAAAAATGTTTTTAAGATTTTATCCATGTAATGCAATAAATTCTCTCTTATTGAAGCGAGGCTATAGGTACAATGTTTAATAGTAATGGTGTTAAAGGTTAGTTGACCGAGGGAACAGAGGTTTCAGGGCTTATCGTGACTAATCAGCGATTGGATTTAGATGTGTCTAAACATAACATAATACTAGCTGCGACCCGTGGTTTCACCCGCGGTCCCACAGGAACCGTTGATTTTTCCGGGATAAAAAGTACCCTATGTCCTTTTCTGTACCCTAAACAACATGTATGCAAAATTTTAAGACGATCGGTTCAGTAGTTCAGACGTGAAAGCGTTACAAAGAAACAAAGAAAATGAACAAAGACTCACTTTTTCATATTATATGTAGTACCTTTGATTTTAGTCTAACCTCAAAGCAAACACTCATTGACTTCGTGTTACTTAACAACGCCATCTGCTGTTGTGTCGTTAAAGCAATTAGTTGCTCACAAAAAATAGTATTATTATTCGCCAATAGATGTCAGGAAGAGTCATATTTTTCAGTTGAGACTACTCAAACGCCTCCTTTTTGTTATTTTTCTTCCAAGTTTATGTTTAAGTTGATTATCGATAAAACACGAATAAAATGACATTTTCTAAAAATGATTCTTAGCTAGATCGATTAATCGCCCCCGAAACCCCCTATATACTAAATTGTATGAAAATCGTTGGAGCCGATTCCAAGATTCCAATTATATATATACAAGAATTGCTCATTTAAAGATATAAGATAAGATACATAACACAACGTCACGCCTTTCCCCTGAAGGGGCTAGCAGAGGTGTAATACAACACACGTCGCCGGGCGATATTCAGTCCCAAATGTGACAGGGGGCGAGCCTGTCGTCATACACCGAGCTCCAGTCATGTTGCAGATGAAATACAATACGCACATATGTTCACACAATGAACTAATTGGTGCGTGCCGTAGGCTGGGTTCGAACCCGCTCCCTCTGGCTTGAGAGGCGAGCCTTCTCCAACTAGGCTATCATCGCATAACATACATTGAAAACATTGAGAACCGCCGCTTTTTTTTTTTTTTTTTTTTTTTTTTTATGTATAATAGGTCGGCGTTTGACCACCAACTCGCCTGATGTAAAGCGACGTTGTGGTCTAAGATGGAGCACGACGACCTAGAAGGTACTTATTCACTCTAGCCTTAAAGTTTACTAGAGTGAAGAAGTACAAAGACGGCAGTTGAGTGAGGCGCTACAAGTGCGCCACTGCTCAGACCCGTCTTCGGAACGGTTACACCGGACTAAAAGAAGAAGTCTTTTTGAAGTCGATTAGTGACGATCGAGTCGATTAAGACCTGTCTGTAATTAATTACTTATTTATATCCTATCCTAGACCTAAAACATCTCAAACATTCTGCGGAACTGCCAGTTCGGCAGCCGCATAATTAAGTTAGTGAATTAATAGAATTCTACGGTGTACGGTCTTATGCGTGCGGATCGCAAGCGGTTTTGATTTTCCGACAATTTTCGATCTTCCGCATCAACATGAAATATAATATAATATTCGGGACACTTGCACACACGGTCGTCTAACCCCAAACTGAGCAAAGCTTGAGTAATGTAAATGCTTCGTAGTTTGAGGTGTCGAGAGCGCGCGGTGCGAATCTAATCGGACCAACGTAGCGTGCTGAAGCCTCGTGTCAGCATTTCCCTGTCACCGTCAACTTCGTTTGTTGGTTTGTTTGTTTGTTTGACGGCGCATTTTCTGCACTTAGCCACTTGATTGGGCCATTCAAGAATACGTTTAAGACAGGTCTGTCTCTTAACAAGTGCCTATCTCTTTCTTTTTCAGAGCACCAGCATGTCCGCTACAACCCCTTAAAAGACGACTGGGTACTGGTTTCTCCGCATCGCTGCAAGAGACCCTGGAGCGGGCAGACGGAAGCAGCTCCCGAGGAACAGCCTCCAGACCCTGATAACCCGCTAAAAGCTGGTGCTGTCAGGTCTAATGGGCAGGTACACCTATGATTGAAGACTAGTAGTTCAAATATCTTGATCTTTTAGAAACTTAGTGATTGAATACCTTCTAGGTCTTCGTGCCCCATCTTAGGCCAGAACATTGCTTAAAATATGGCGAGTTGGTGCTCGAAAGTCGACTTATTCAATGTAAAAAAACTAGTCTATTGAAAACCTAGCCTATTTAAAGCTGGTCTACTCTACTGGGCTATTACAACTTTGTGTATTGATACTACTGTAGGTACCCTTTCTAAACCTAGAAAAATCCTTTGTGGATACCACCACCGGCTCCGGGGGCGCGCAGGGTGGCAAACACAGGTTTGAATCCCGCCACTCGCCAGTGGTGGCCACGGAAGTGTGCGAAAGTGGGATTATTAGTGGTTAGGCGGCTGCCTAACCGAGCTGGCTCGAGCCTGCGGTCTTCCTCTTGAAGACAACGTTTCGGGATACCAGACACAGTCTGACACAACTGTTCTTTTGAGACCTAGCCAAAAAACGTGATATTTGGAAAACCTAGTCCTATAATGATCTATCTTTAGTAATCAAGCGATACTTTGCGGAAGTTTATGTTCAAACTGTTTCTTCAAATCTCTGCGAATTTTCGCTCTAACGTCGCAATGGAATTCACATAATAGGTACACGTCATTGAAATCGGAACCCATACTCCTAGATGTACTTAATGCGACGTTAGTGCGGAAATACACTCGAGATTGCCTCGGTAGCTCAGTTGGTAATGAACCTGCCTTCTGAGCTTGGGGGCGTGGGTTCGATTCCCACCTAGAGCAAACATTTATGTGATGAACATTTGTGTTTGTTCTATGTCTGGGTGTTAATATCTATTTGAGTATGTATTTAAAAATATCTGAGTATGTATATCAGTCTCTGGCAGCCATAGTACAAGCTTTGCTTAGTTTGAGGTCAGGCGACCGTGTGTGGAAGTGTCCCGAATTTATTATTATTATTTATTAGATTTGATAAAGAAACAGTTTTGGTCTCTCTTTCTTTCTCGGCGAGTTTGGTTATGTACCTACTGTATATTTTGTTAATGATTTCCAGCGCAACCCAAATTACACCTCAACCTACGTTTTCCCGAACGACTTCCCAGCACTTCTGGAGCGAGTCCCGGAGCCTCCACCTGCAGAGCATCCGCTGTTCCAAGCTGCACAGGCGAAGGGAACTTGCAGGTGACCAGCTAAATAGTAGACCAAACCTTTTTTCTGTTTAGATCTGATGCCGCAGCCATTGGTCGTTTTGCTCCAATCTACATCTTGAGCCGTGCTGGCCAAGTGAGATGGACCGTGCCATGCACCAATGAACTCACCTCTCGTAGAGAGTTTGTGCATTAAAATTGAATGATGTTTTCTTTCACCGTTCTTTCACCGTCACCCACGTCCGTAGGAGTGTACTCTATTCAGATTCCCGACACGTGGTCCCCGGGTAGTGCTAACCGGGTAGCAAGCTCTGGTGGGAGGCTTCGGCCGTGGCTAGTTACCACCCACCGGACCAAGCCATGCCGTGAAATGACCTAGTCGTGTTTCGGGATGTAGTCCGGTGTAACCGTTCCGAAGACGGGTCTGAGCAGTAGCGCACTTGTAGCGCCTCACTCAACTGCCGTCTTTGTACTTCTTCACTCTAAGAAACTTCAAGGCTACAGTGAATAAGTACCTTATAGGTCGTCGTGCTCCATCTTAGACCACAACGTCGCTTAACATCAAGCGAGTTGGTGGTCAAACGCCGATCTATTCTAAATTTTAAAAAAAAAGCCTTCGGCTGGGTCCCACCCCGCTCCCTCTGGCTTGAGAGGCGGGCCTTCTCCGACTTATCATCGCTTCCAGAAATAACAGGTTTCTTTAACTTTCCAGAGTGATGTGCTTCCACCCAGACTCGTCAATGACAATTCCTCTGATGTCTGTGGAGGAAATCATGGCTGTCATTAAAGAGTAAGTAAGCTGACGTAGGTATATTAATCGACCGAACAAGATAGATAGATAGATAGATAAACTCTTTAATGTTCACACCACAGATAACAAAACAACAAGACAAGCATTATTAAAATTATTATTATTATTAGAAGCAAGCATTAACGAGCGAAGCGTCTATGCTTCAACTTCGATAAAAACGCTTTCGCTTTTCGGTGCTGTCCGGAGCTGTTCATCATCAGGTCGCGTTGACATTTTGATTTCGCATCGCATTGAAATGCTTGAAATTTTGTGAGCAGGATCGATAATTAAAAAATAAATAAATTTAAAAAATAGGTTGTCTGTAAAGTCGGTTTACTGACGATAGTTGAACGTGACAACGTGCTCACTCATGTAGGAGAGAGACGGATGTCGAACGCTGCCGAACGCAAAGGCCGATTGTGCTTCTTTGTCGCTCGTTCCGCGCTCTCGCTTGCACTTCAAGCCATACATGGAACGCCTCAGAGCGAGGTAACGCCGCATTTTTTCGAATTCGGCTCTATCGAATTATAAGACGTGTCACGTCAATAAATAAATTCGTGACACTTCCACACACGGTCGGTTTAATTAATTTTTAACTATTTAATTAAAAAAAAAAAACTCGGGTCGAGACTGTTTTTTTTTTAGATTTTTTCGAAAAGGTGGAGATTTGATTTCGTTTACGTTGAACCATTCGATTTTGAAATCATCGTCGCTGATTAAAGAAAAAAATAGATTTTGATAAAAAAATTATGAGACCACTTACTTATAAAGTTCTAGCTGCGCCCCGCGGTTTCATCCGCGGTTAAAAAGTTTTCTATGTGCTATTCTAGACTATAAACTATCTCTGTGCCAAATTTCATCCAGATCCGTTCAGCCGTTCTGGCGTGAAAGAGTAACAAACATCCATCGATCAATCCATTCTTTAAAATTTTCGCGTTTATAATATTAGTAGGATGAACAACCAAACAAAAAATAATCGTTAAAACTGATTCACAAAAACACACAGTCGAATTGATAACCTCCTCCTTTTTGGAAGTCGGTTAAGAAGTAATTATATTCCCAGGTGGATTAACCAAGTGAGCGAGCTCGGTCGGAAGTACACCTGGGTGCAGATCTTCGAAAACAAGGGCGCAGTGATGGGCTGCTCCAACCCTCACCCGCACTGCCAGATCTGGGCGTCCAGCTACCTGCCCAGCGAACCCAGGGTTAAAGACAGGTACCTACCATGATCCAAAAAAACAAGGTCTACATTTCGGGAGCAAACACATAATGACGTCACTAGTCATCCGTCTCTTTCAGACTATTTGTAAATTTTTATTTTTTTATTTTTTTACAACAGACTAGGCATGCGTTTGACCACTGACTCGCCTGATGGGAAGCGTCGACGTGATCGAAGGTGTAACACGCTTGTCTAGGAGATATCTATTCACTTTACTCTTGAACACCCCCGGATTGTATTTAGGTGGAAAGACAGACGCAGACAACGAGTTCCACAACAACAACTCATTATTAAAAACATATAATAATTACAATAGTACTTAAATAAGGCTTAACTAAGTTTTTAATGGGCGGCCTTATCGCTCAAAGCGATCTCTTCCAGGCAACCTGAATGGACAGGAACATTTATATAATACCTCTGCAGTTCTTACAAGAAAAGTTGACTTGAAACGTTTAATGCGTTAGTTAATTCGGTCGTGCTTATGATACTGGACTTTTTTCTCCCGAATTTATCAAGTTTGGGTCCATAACCCTTATTACACCAAACGCAGTATCTTGTAAAATTATGTAGCTGGTTTTTGCTGCAGTAAAAATATACCAATACCTGCAGTGATACTCACGGTTAAAAAGTAGCCCAAATGTTAATCCAAGGGCTCTATTCTGACGAGTAAGATATTTTTTTTTCATTATCCCTATGAAAAGTCTTCTGAGTGAGAGTGATCAAAATAATATCTCACGCACGCGTCAGGAAGGCTACACCTACGCGTGAGATAAGATGAGATTTTATTTTGGTCACTCTCATACCTATGACGTTTCAAACAAGAGCAACAAGGACGAAAAAAGATTGGATGAAAATCTCAAATCTCCGAATAGGGCCCCTGAATAGAGTTCCTAGGCATAAACTATTCCTGTTATGCTGCGTACAGACCAAAGCAAACGAAGGCCAACGATGTGCTCCGTCTCGTTTTATTTTATTGAAAAGAAACGGGACGCAGCGCATTCTTTGGCATTCCTTGGCCTTTGGCTTTGTGTGTACCCAGCATTACGTAAACAAACGAGGGGGGGTAACAAAAATTGAAGGGAGGGGATGAGGGTGACCAAATAAAGTGTGCTCCCCCTCCCCCGTAATGGAGTACCTACTTCCGCGGTCATTTCTTGGCATTCATTCAAATGCCAACATTTTCCAGTAGCCTCTGAGGCTTTCGCTTCGCTAGCTCAAACAGTTCAACAACAAACAAAGCAAAACAAAGCAAGCAAGTTCAACAAAGCAATTTCTTCAAATTTCAGGTGCCAAAAAGAATATTTCGCGAAATATGGGCGGTCAATGCTAGTTGACTATTTAACAAATGAGCTAGAAAAGAAGGTATGTACTGATTTCATTTATGTTCTTTAGGCGAAGCAAATTCTGAGCAACTTAGCCGCATTAAGACGAAGGCTAAACGTTCAATGAGAAGGCTAGACGTTGCCTGGGTAATACCTATTCACTTTACTCTTCAACACCCCCGGATTGTATTTACAATTTAAAAAGATTGTATGTAAAACATACCTAAACATATTAGGTCCTTACGTATGAAATTGGCGTTTTCTACGGGAGGAATAAAAAGTCGATTTTTTTTTGTAAAATATATTTAATTAATCAAAGTATGCACCGTTGTTATCTATGCACTTTTGCCATCTTATGGGTAGTTCATTGATCCCTTTACTATAAAAACCATGGGGGCGAGAATCAACAAACTCTTTGAAGGCGGTTTGGACTGCTGCATCGGAGTGGAATTTTTTTCCTTGTAAGAAGTTGTCCAAATTCCGGAAGAAATGGTAATCTGTTGGAGCAAGGTCCGGGGAGTACGGTGGATGTCGCAGACATTCCAATTGTAGCTCAGCTAACTTAGTGGTTGTTTGTTGTGCAGTGTGTGGTCTTGCGTTGTCGTGAAGCAGCAGTGGCCTAGAGCGATTGACCAATCTCGGTTGTTTAACAGCTAGTTCTTCCTTCATGGTTTGCAGTTGCTGACAATAGATATCTGCCGTAATCGTTTGGCCAGATTTAAGAAAGCTGTAGTGAACGACACCGGCGCTAGTCCACCAAACACTTACAAATAACTTTTTCTGAGTCAATTTTCGTTTAGGGCAGGATTTGGCTGGGTCTCCAGGGTTCAGCCATTGCGATGAGCGCTTTCGATTATCGTACAATATCCCCTTTTCATCACAAGTAATGATTCGATTTAAAATCCCTTCATTATTGTGTCGGTTGAGCAAAGTAACACAGCAGGCGACCCGTGTTTGCAAGTTCGATTCACTCAATTCATGAGGTACCCATCGTTCGAGTTTTTTTACTTTCCCGATTTGCTTCAAGTGGATTAATACAGTTTTGTCACTTACCCCGAAGACTGCTGCTATCTCTGAAGTGCTTTGTGATGGATCCGCTTCCACAATAGCCTTTAATTCTTCGTTTTTCACTTTGATCTCCGGCCGTCCACGGGGTTGGTTCTTAAGGTCGAAATTTCCAGAACGAAAACGTTGAAACCAAAAACGTACCATGCTGTCTTTAGCGACACCAGCGCCGTACACATCATTAATTCTTCGAGCTGTTTCTGCAGCACTGGTGCCACGGTAGAACTCGTACTCGTAAATATACCGATATTTCATGTTTTCCATTGCGCGGTAATAAGCGACGCCAAAGAAAAAATAATGAGGAAAATAACAAATGAATGACTGTATTCCAAAGAAAAAAAAACCAGCTAAATGAATTTATTAATTTGAATTTCGAATTCTTAACCAAAGAGGAGATATTTCAGATCAAATTGATCAGTACGACAAAACGCTGATTTCATACGTAAGGACCTAATATAATCACGCCTTTTTTCCAGAGCGGTAGGCAGAGACCACTCCTCTCCATTTGTCACAATCCTGACATTAAATAATTACAACTTTCGCTTCTTCCGCTTTCATGTGTGTTTTCATACAAGCTCGTCGCTTA
Organism: Peribatodes rhomboidaria; assembly: GCA_911728515.1. Classification (NCBI taxonomy): domain Eukaryota; kingdom Metazoa; phylum Arthropoda; class Insecta; order Lepidoptera; family Geometridae; genus Peribatodes; species Peribatodes rhomboidaria. The sequence continues at coordinate 4,671,437 of OU452196.1, read as the reverse complement.
CGGGTACTCTTGACCTGGCCCAAAAAAAACATCTAAACATAAACATTTTTAAACAAAAACATCAAAACGCCTGTCAGTAAAATCATATCAAAACTCTTTTCAGGAACGCATAGTGCTTCAAAACGCAGAATGGGTGGCCTTAGTCCCTTACTGGGCAGTTTGGCCGTACGAAACTATGCTGTTACCAGTGAACGGGCAACCCCAGCGAATGACGGACCTTAGTCCGACCCAGCAGAGTGCCCTAGCTGATATTATGAAAGGATTGACTACGATTTATGATAATCTGTTTAAATGCAGTTTTCCTTATAGCATGGGATGGCATGGTGAGTTAGTCGCATCTAACACGAACACAAAAATCTCCTAACCAATATTGACTCAGAAGGGTAGAATAGATCCTACTTCCTATCCTACTAATATTATAAACGCAAAAGTTTGGAAGATGTGATGTGATGATGGATGTTTGTTACTCTTTCACGCCAGAACAGCTGAACAGATCTGGATGAAATTTGGCAAAGAGATAGATTATAGTCTAGAATAGCACATAGGATACTTTTTAACCGTGAAACCGCAGAGCGCAGCTTGTAAGTAGATACAAACTAGCTGGTAGTTTGCTTCGAATGGAGTCATCGCATATGTCAAAACTTTTCGTCTGATTTCGCTCCTCGAACTGAAAATTTGTATTTGCCTATACTTGCCTCCAAAATTTCATGGAGATCAGTGGCCCTATTCGGAGATTTGAGATTTTCATCTCACCTTTTTTCATCCTTGTTGCTCTCGTTTGAAACGTCATAGGTGTGAGAGTGACCAAGGTAAAATTTCATCTCATCTCACGCGTAGGAATAGCCCTACTGATCAACGAAACTAAAGTTATCGTCGAACAAACAAATGCCGAGATATCCCAGTAGACTCTGACGGCCAGTGCACTACTAAATGTAAGAATTACCTAAGTCCTTGCTTAACTAATTTAAACTACTCCTAGCGATATATTCGCTTCAAAGTCAAAGTCAAAAGTCAAAGTCAAAATGTTTTTATTCAATTTGGGTATCAAAGATACACATACAAACTCTGCAATCAATACAATGGTTGCAATCCGTACTAAACATAACTATGTATGAACGTCAAAGTTTTTTTAAATAGACTTGACCGCTTTGTTCGGGTAAAGAGCCTGTACAGAAGCAAAGAGTATGTAATATAGATACTCAGAAGTACAGGCAAGATATTGAGAAGCATTAGTTTTTTTAAAGAATAAATAAATTACAGTCTCACAAATTCTGGCTTACAACTAGGTAATATCTATAAATACTAGTGGCTACTTGGCGGAAGTGGATTAGCTAGCATATTAAGTTAAGAGTCATAAGGAATGGCTTATGGTCTGTACAAGAAAGTTTAGGTAGGAGCTAGCTATTAGGAATAGTTTAATTAGATAAGCAAGTTCTCAGACTATTATTTTATTCAGTGCACAAGTGGGCATGCGACAATCGGTATTTTTTTTAAGTTAAACTTCTAATGCGGCTTCCAACGAGATTGCGTTAAACGTTTAACGCTCCTGAGGAGAGAGACAGAGCGAGAATGAATGCGTGAAAGATACACAGAAGTTTCACTTCTTCCGCGCGGAGGGACTCCACGTACTACTTTTTTTGTTACAGGTGCTCCAACCGGCCCCTCTACAACAGCCGGCGACTCGCCTCATTGGTTGCTGCACGCTCTCTACCTACCCCCGCTGCTTCGTTCGGCTACCGTCAAGAAATTCATGGTCGGCTACGAAATGCTAGCCCAGTCGCAGAGGGACCTCACGCCGGAACAGGCAGCAGCGAAGCTTAGAGAATGTGACCATTTAGTTCATTATAAGAATTTGAAATGATGTGACTAGTCCCTCACTATGGATTGTTGTGTAAACAATCTCGGGTAATCATTTTGTATGCCAATTGGAAATACTAAATAAAAAATTTGCAGCATATTTTATTGTTTAATTAATTTTGCGGATTAATATATGCGTCTAGCGAAAAACTAAAAAATAGAGAACGACGTAATGTAGAGGTAGCCTAAATGTATCAAAAGTACGAAGCAGCCACCAAGAAAAAAGGTTAGTGAGGTTTCAATGTATGTCACTGTCAAAAATTTTGTAAACTGACGTTTGCTTTGCATTGATAATTTGTCTCTGTTACACATGGTAAACATTTGTATTACTATTTCGCTAGTAAAGCTGTGGAACGTTTTCTCTTATTTTTTTTTAATTAGGAAAAACAAAATGGTTGTCGGAAAAGAATGCAGCTTCCCTTGTAATTAAACTTTTTTATGCTAAATTCGACGCAAAATCTCGTTAAAAATGAGGGAAATCAACATAAATATCGAGGGGTACAATGTGAACGGCATATGTGTGGGCTGTTTGAATTACAATCGCAAAATGTTCTACGACGAAGCTGTAAAAGAATGCCTCAAAAGAATCGGAGATATTGATGTAAGTTGCCTATAATCTCGCTATTAATTAGCTGATCTCAATTCCAAAGAATATAAAACAGTATTTCAAAGACTTACACCCGCTTATCAGTCAACAAACGGGTCAAAACCAAAACGTAAACAAGAACAAAAAAACTTTAGAGAACCGTGACGTTTTGTTCTTTTTTCATTACAAACTTAATAAAAACTGGTTTTTGTTTAGATTCCAGAGGAACTGTCCGTGAAAGTATGTTGGGAGTGCCTGGCTGCTGTAAGGAAAGTCAAAAAATTTCAAGACAAGATACTTAAGTCTTATAACACACTCATTGAATACTCCCAGAAGGTAAGTCTACTTAAAATCAGAAATATAGAAATAATAAGTTGGTTCCAACTTAGGGATATTGCATACTTACATAGCTATTTTCAATAAATCTTTACAAAAAAGTAAGTATATACAAATTTGCTACCCGCTGTTTGTCCCTAGGTATGCTGAAGTCTTCTAAACTACCCAACAAATTTTGATGCAATTTTCTGTATCATACAGATAATATCTTCAAGATGGTTTATAGGCACCGTGTGAAGCCTGGACAGATTGCTAGTTTCGCTAATATTGTAAATGTGAAAGTTTGGATAAATGGATAGATGTATGGATGTTTGTTACTCAATCACGTCAGAACAGCTGAACGGGTCTGGATGAAATTTAGCACAGAGGCAGATTATAGTCTGAAATAGCATATAGGGTACTTTTACCGCAGGTTACATAGCAGGGTGCAGCTAGTAAATTTATTTTTTTTTTTTTTAAGTTTTAATCTTGCGATCAGCCCTGCTGGCTATAAGCAGATGTGATGGTGGTGGTTTATGAGTAGGGAGCTACTCCCAGTGGAGTACAGCCCTTTTAATTTTGTAGTCAGTCTGTATGCTGGCTATCCTGGTCAAAGATGTCTCGTCTCTTTTTTAGCCGACGAGTAATTTCTGGGAATGTTAATTGCCCCGCAAGTTGATTTGGATGCTTCAGCAGTCTTGTTTTATAATCTTGGCCATAAGAAGCGACTTCTTCTTTAACTGTTGGCATATCAAGGATTTCGTGAAGCTTTGTTGTTTTGAGAAACCATGGTGCATTTGATGTCTGTCTCAGTATATTGTTCTGCACCCTTTGGATAATCATGAGATTGGTGGTACTTGCAGCGCCCCATAGTTGTATGCCATAGGTCCAGATTGGCTTTAGCATGGTTTTGTAGACAAGAATCTTATTGTCCGTAGCCAGTTTTGAATTTCTTCCCATAAGCCAATGAAGACATTTGTACTTTAGATTAATCTCATCTCTTTTTGTTTTTACATGTTTGTGCCAGGTTAGTCTCCGATCCAAGTGCATACCAAGGTACTTTACGGTGTCTTGATGTGGGAGTTGCACGCCGTTTAAGGTGACAGGTGCACAGTCTTCCTTGCGGAGTGTGAATGTAATGTGTACTGATTTGGTTACACTAACAGCAATTCTCCATTTAGCTAGCCATTTCTCCATTTCATTAAGGCTGTTCTGTAGCATCCAGGATGCTTTAACTGGGCATTTATTTGAGGCCAGGAGAGCAGTATCGTCGGCGAAGGTGGCGATTGTAACATCTGAGCGTTGTGGTAAATCAGATGTGAACAACGTGTACAAGACAGGTCCAAGTACAGAACCCTGTGGCAGTGCAGCTAGTAAATAATAAAGTAATGCTGCACACTTCTAGCTCTGTACTAGGCTTTCTTTGTTAAATATGCCATAGAATACACAAAGACAGAATACTTAACACCCAGACCCAAAACAGATATTAAATTCTCCTTTTAAACATCCGACTGTGCAAGAAGGAGGGTTATGTTTTTCGAATGTATGTAAGTATGTACACACATATGTGTGTATGTACACACATATGTGTGTATGTACACACATATGTGTGTATGTTTGAGGTTTCTTTAGCACACTCTACAGCCTAAACAGCTTCATAGATTTCGACATGTGAGGTGTCATCTGAATCATCTTGATAAGTGATAAGTGGAATTGACATAGGGTACCACATTTTGCAGCCAGGATTTTTGTTTTACTTTTAATAATACTACTTGTTCTGATGAACATTTTTCAGCAATATTTATTACTAGCTGCGCCCCGCGGTTTCACCCGCGGTAAAAAAGTATCCTATGTGCTATTCTAGACTATAATCGATCGCTGTGCCAAATTTCATTCAGATCTGTTGAGCTGTTAGTCTGGCATGAAAGAGTAACAAACATCCATCCATCCATTCTTACAAACTTTTGCGTTCATAATATTAGTAGGATTAGCTAATATATATAGTATATAGTATTAGGATAATATAGTATATAATATATAGTATTAGGATAGCTAATATAATAGCATAATTGCCTTTATATTTGTACCACAGCACACATACCTCGATTCTCCCGAAGACCTGACCCAGCATGCCAACACTCAGCTGGCCACGACCCAGCTGGCCTGCTATGACTCCTCGATTTTCTTCTACAATGCTGATGATGCTATGGAACAGGTCAAGGAAGAGACGGATGTTCCCATTGAATATAACGTTAAATTTGGTAAGAAATTATTATTTGTTGCCATCAAATAAGTGTTTCCCCACTGTAGAGCAGCTGCAACATCGGTACTTGTACTGTACGGTACTGTACGGAAGGCTCAAGAAGGGCTCTTGACCAGACATCAATGAATGGCCACCAGGGAAACCTGGGGAAACTACTGCACTATATTCCCTAAACAGAAAGAGTAATGATAACAGTTGACTGCCAGGCCTGGGAGTTATTCCACCGAAAGAGGAACACTCTTAAATTTTGAATGAATGAATATACAGTGGGAGCTTTAAGCTGATGATGAATTTTAAATCAATACTGTAATACTGGCTTCTCCCTCACTGTTGCCCATGCTTAAAATGTAGCCCTAGTGTTAATCCAGTTTATTAACTACCTCCTTACCAAATTTCACTAAATCCGTCTATCCATTTGATTGTGTAGAAGTACAAACACAGTTTTGCATGTTGATTTTAATTTAAGCGTTGATAGCCTAGGCTATCAACTGAATCCGCTCTTTCTGGCTAGAAAGAGCGGATTCGGACCCAGCCAAAGGCACGCACCAATAATAATAATAATAAATTAATATTTGGGGACATTATTGCACACACAGTCGCCTGACCCCAAACTAAGCAAAGCTTATACAATGGCTGCCAGAGACTGATATACACACTTAGATATTTTTAAGTACATACTTAAATAGATATTAACACCCAGACATAGAACAAACACAAATGTTTGATCATTGTCTCAACATATGTGCGTATTTAATGTCATCTGCTACGTAACTGGAGCCCAGTGTATGAAGACAGTTCGCTCCCTGTCATTTGGGACTGAGTATAGTCTGGAGAAGTGTGGGTGTTGTACACTTCTGTCAGCCCCTTCGGGGGGAAAGGCGTGACAATATGTGTGAATGTTAATTTTAATTTAATTTGGCTGCTTGGTGTTCAGTTAGTAGTGAACCTGTCTTCTGAGCCTAGGGGCGTAGGTTCGATTCCTACCTAAGGCAAACATCAAGTGATGAATATTAGTGATTGTTCTATGTCTGGGTGTTATTATGTATAAAAGTATGTACTAAAAATATAAATATGTATCTTTCCTCTTCATAATACAATAAATAATTTTATAGCTACTAATCCTTAAATTAAATTCAAAACAATACAATACAATGTAGGTTAGTCACTCAAATTTCACTTCCCATCCCGAACGCCTCTTTCGAAAGTGCCCATTAAGCTGGCGGCATTTCCCCGCTGTTTTGCCAGGGAGATACGCTGGGCAAGAAATTGCCCCGATCGAGGATTTCCCCTACGTTCGCGCAGGCGACGCCCTAAATCGGCCACAAACTTTTTGGCACCAGACCCCCACGAACCCGCTGAATATGTATGTATATCAGTTTCTGGTAGCGATAGTATTGACTGATTCAAACTGAATATCGGCTGTGAAGTGCGTCGCAAGCGAGACTGCGGCGTGTTGCCTCTCTGTCGCACGCGTAACTTCGTGTTCGCTACTGCGCAGCGTTTCGCGCCTAACTTCACAGCCGCCATGAAGTTTGAATCGGCCTGTGAAAGCTTTGATACTACCTCTCTACCAAATCTTGCGGAGCCCGACAGGGTCCATTAGACTATGTACTCATATTTTTTGACATCTTGTACTGTATGATTGCAAGTAAAATATCTTGAATCTTGCTTAGTTTGGGGTCAGATGACCGCGTGCAAAAATGTTTCGACTTTATTTATATTTTTATTTCAGATTTAGTGAAAGACGAGCCAGAGTTTGAAGGCAGCCAGTTTTCGGACGACTTCCCCAACGACTTGTCCCAGGAAACACAAGACAATGCCGATGACCTAATTGAGCCAGAGTCAGAAGAAGACATACAACTTTCAGAGTTGAAGAGGAAGAAGGAGAAAAAAGGAAAGGCGAAGAAAATAAAGGTATAAGACACTGGCTCCGCTAATTCGCTCAAATATTTTTTTCACTTCTCGCTCAAAAAGTCTGTCATTGTAGCGCACCAGAGCGAAGATAAAATAGCATATTTCGCTCTAGGGAAAAAATTGTTTTTTCTTTCTCTGAAAATTGAACTACGAGTAATAGCGGCGACCTCTTCGGTTGAATGCGCGTCTTGCATTTGGACTACAGAAGAATTAAAAAAAAAAGACATTGTCGCGAAATCTTTTATTTATACACTATTACCAATAGAATATACAGGGTTATTGGTACCTAATTAAAAACCTCTTAAGGGTTCATTGTACTCATCAATACGAACAACTTTTACTATGAAGCCAATCCTGTAATCGCGAAAAAAAAACAGCTGTCCCATACAAAAAGTTCAATCACCTGAGACAAAATTTATGGAACAGCTAATTTTTTTTTTCGCGATTTCGGAGTTCGCCCCATAGTAAAAGTTGTTCATATTGATGAGCACAATGAACCCTTAAGAGATTTTTGATTAGGTACCAATAACGCTGTATAGCATGTGTATACTCGTATATACATAATAGAATAGTACCTGGATGTCCGAGCTTTGCTCGGTATTTTTTTTTTTATTGTGTTTTTTGGAAAATAAACAATTGATTTTAGTCTAACCTCAAAGCAAACACTCATTGACTTCGTGTTACTTAACAACGCCATCTGCTGTTGTGTCGTTAAAGCAATTAGTTGCTCACAAAAAATAGTATTATTATTCGCCAATAGATGTCAGGAAGAGTCATATTTTTGTTATTTTTCTTCCAAGTTTATGTTTAAGTTGATTATCGATAAAACACGAATAAAATGACATTTTCTAGAAATGATTCCTAGCTAGATCGATTTATCGCCCCCGAAACCCCCTATATACTAAATTGTATGAAAATCGTTGGAGCCGATTCCGAGATTCCAATTATATATATATATATAAATATATACAAGAATTGCTCATTTAAAGATATAAGATATATATATGACGGCGCGAGATATCATTGGATAAAGAAAATCAGTTTGAGAGTTGTTAATCGATAGTTTTAATCTGTGGTTTATGACGATTAATCGATTTGTTTATGGTAATTTAGAGCGGTTAACACCGAATGGAGTTGCGTTTGGGATTTCGGGCGAACGTCATGTCTGTCAGTCAGTGGTTGACAGGACTGGGCTGAAAGCGGTCGCACGCAATGGTCATTCGTAAACCCATTACTCTAAATCGCCAACTATCTTTGTGATCATTCACTAAATAAGTAGTCTAAGTGACTGTATAATTAAAATAGTGAAAAGCCTTCAATGCTGTCCCCTTATTTCAACGTTCCTGAAGTTTGACGCCGACCATAAATGATAGCGAGTTCACGAATGAGAAATCAGACACAACACCTCGGCCTACTAGATTTTCTCCGTCACCAAAAGTGGAAGGTTACAGCGCGGCGGCCTTTCCTATGTTTCTCCGACATCAATGGGATCAGATGCGACGGCGTGGCTCCTCTTTCCTACATTACCCCGATATCAGGAGTGAGATGTGAAGGCTCGGCTTCCTATTTCTCTATGTTTCCCCGACATCAGAATTGGGATAAGACTAATGCCCACAGTTAACAAGATGAGTGCTGAAGATGATGACGAGGACCACCGCTCTCTTTCCCCGATATCAAAATTGGGATAAGAATAACGTCCACAGCAACAAGATTTGGCTCCGTCTTTGGCTACAATTTTGCAATGATCTGGAAGCGAAGTGGCATAGCAACAGATGGCTGATAGGGTCGTCCTTACACTGAGAAAACTGTGTACGTGCTATTATTGTGGAGTGTGCGGACTGTTTCTTCGTGGTGCATGAAGGGCAGCAGGGCGGCAATGAGAGAGTGAGCATCGAGTAGACGTCTGCATTATCTCGACGGCGTTTGATTACACCTAGTCTATGCTATGTGACGCAACTAACAAACAACGAGAGACGAAGGATAGCAGTGTACCGAACAAAACGTCGACGCCTACGTGTTACTACTGCAACGAGGTTACATCGCCACTCATTGATCGAAAAAGGGCACCAAAATTAGCAGCAGCAACGTGCGAGATCCGGTCAATGCCTGGAGGGCTATTCTTACAACTCGAGATTCCATCAAACCTCGAAAAAAATGGATGAATTCGAGATGCCTTATTCTATACGCTCGAGATCGAGATAATCTCGATGGCTCGGGCGCGAGATGTCTCGAGTAGTCGGAGGCAGTGGAGACTTCCAGGAATCGAGATCGAGATGAGATGAAAATCTCCTATCTCCGAATTGGGCACCTGCACTATGAAGCAGCCATTGATCACCTACGAGTAGCAATTGAATCCGGTGAGAAGTTTTCATTTTATTTGATATTCGTAAACGATGTATGTCAGAGTGTTATTTTCTATTGGAGTTGTTTAAAGTTTGAAAATACCCACAAACAGTTTGGGCAGAATGTGCCGATTACGGCACACACAGACGAGTCATGCAGTCAATAGATAACTTATTTGGTGTCAATGCTTTTGATAAAACTAAGCCTGAAGGGCAGTAGCCGGTAGGACAGTAGCCTGTGTAGTAATAGCCTGTGTGGCAATAGCCTGTGTGGCACTAGCCTGTGTGGCACTAATCTGCAAGGTACTATCCTATGTGGCTCTAGCCTGTGTGGCAAGCCGGTGTAGCAAGCCTGTGTGGCAAGCCTGTGTGGCAAGCCTGTGTGACAAGCCTGTGTGGCAATCCTGTGTGGCAAGTCTTTGTTGCAACCCTAGTTTTGTTGAATTATAGTCTGAGTGACGACCTAGCCTGTGTGGTGAGCCTATGTAGTAAATTCCTCCCGGTGTAACATCATAGTACGAGTTACGACCTAGTCTGTGTGGCAAGTCTAAGTGACAACTTTAATGACATGTTATTAGTTTGAAATTGGACACAGCAGTTTTCATAAGTCCAAACCGCGTATGTGTACCGTCATTGGATTTTCAATGTGGCTTGATTAAATTCTTGGAACATTGGATGTATGATTAATAATTTAGTTTTAGCCTCGATTATTCGATTGGTCCCAATACAATTTATTTCACTAAAAGTCAAGTTGCTTATTTCAATTATCATGACAATTTATGGGGATAGGTAACGAATATGAAGTTACTGTTGGAAGAGTCGATTATACTCTGGTACGATGTTTATGGTTGGTAGAATTGGGTTTAACTGTGTCTTGTGTTATCCCAAAACTGTGTTCGCTTTCTGTGAAATTGTGGAGGTAGATTTGAGACGGTCAGAATGACCGAGCGTTAAGTGGTTACTTGAGCTCTTTTATGATTGTCCACAGATGATGAGATGAACTATTCACCCGAGGACGTGTGAAAATGCAGGATGGCCGTGACGGCGCGAGATATCATTGGATAAAGAAAATCAGTTTGAGAGTTGTTAATCGATAGTTTTAATCTGTGGTTTATGACGATTAATCGATTTGTTTATGGTAATTTAGAGCGGTTAACACCGAATGGAGTTGCGTTTGGGATTTCGGGCGAACGTCATGTCTGTCAGTCAGTGGTTGACAGGACTGGGCTGAAAGCGGTCGCACGCAATGGTCATTCGTAAACCCATTACTCTAAATCGCCAACTATCTTTGTGATCATTCACTAAATAAGTAGTCTAAGTGACTGTATAATTAAAATAGTGAAAAGCCTTCAATGCTGTCCCCTTATTTCAACGTTCCTGAAGTTTGACGCCGACCATAAATGATAGCGAGTTCACGAATGAGAAATCAGACACAACACCTCGGCCTACTAGATTTTCTCCGTCACCAAAAGTGGAAGGTTACAGCGCGGCGGCCTTTCCTATGTTTCTCCGACATCAATGGGATCAGATGCGACGGCGTGGCTCCTCTTTCCTACATTACCCCGATATCAGGAGTGAGATGTGAAGGCTCGGCTTCCTATTTCTCTATGTTTCCCCGACATATACAAGAATTGCTCATTTAAAGATATAAGATATATCAATTCATCCAATGTGCTATTCTAGAAGTAACAAACATCCGTCCATCCAAGGTTTTGCATTTATAAAACTGGTCAGAAGTAGGATTGAACTTTGTAAGAAAATCTAAATGGCGGCTGGCAGATAGGTAGGTATGCCAGTTTCCATAGAAAAAAAAATTGAACCCCTTATTAAAGTCAAAGTCAGAGTCAAAATGTTTTCATTCAATTTAGGTATCAAAGATACACTTATGAACGTCAAAGTTATTTCAATAGACTCGACCGCCTTGTTCGGATAAAGAGCCTCTACTCAGAAGAACAGGCAAGAAACTGAGGGGCATTATTTCTTCAAATAATAAATAAATTACAGTCTCACAAATTTTGGCTTATTTGGCTTTAACTTTTTAACCGACTCCAAAACCGAAGAGGTTCACAATTCGGTTGTATTTTATTTTTTTAATGTTCGGTACCGCATAACTCCGTTATTTATGAACCGATTTTGTAAATTATAATATAATTATTTGAAAGGATACGCTCACAGATTGATTTCATTTAAATTTTGGATTAATACAAAATCCAATTCTGATGAGGGAAATCAGTTTTTACCCGACTGCGCAAGGAGTAGGAGTTATGTTTTTCGAGTGTATGTATGTATGTATGTGGGTATGTATGTATGTGGGTATGTATGTATGAGATTACTTTGACACGCCCCACAGCCTGAACAGCTTCATGGATTTCAACATGTGAGGTGTCATTTGAATCGTCTTGATAGTGGAAGTGACGTAGGGTACAACATTTTGCAGCCAGGTTTTAATTTTTCTTTTAAAAATGTTACTTGTTTTTGAAAGATTATTCAACCTAGACTTTTATAATTTCAGAAAGACCCAAAACTACCACGTAAGCTGAAAAACCTACCCTCCAGCCTAGTCGAGCTCCAAACAATGAGTGAAGAGGAGATGTGGACTGTAAGAGACCAAGACGTAACGAGTGAAGTGTTCCAGAAAATTCGGTACAAATGTACTGATTGTATCATAGGATTCAATACCGAGAAACTGAGGGACTATCATTTCAACAAGAAGCATAAATCGGTAAGCATTTTTTTGGCTCACTCCCTTAATAGGTTTGCGTTTGGCCGCCAACATGCCTGATGATAAGCAGTGATGCGGCCTACGATGGAGCACGCTTGCCTACAAGAAACCGATTCACTCGAGACTTGAACACACCCAGATTATAAGTGTCAGGGAACATACACTCTGGCAGAGTATTGCATACCAAAATGGCCACCACTGGTGGTTGTTAGAACAATAATTTGTTTTTGTCCCAACTGTCGCCAGTGGGGCTCATTAACGAAAGACACTTACACAGGAACTTAAATACAAAAAGTACTATGTACAAGTACATGGGACAACAATACTATAGTGACTGTGTAAGACACGGAACTGCTGTACGGTGAGCCCCAAACTAAGCTCGAGGCTTGTAACTTGGGGCTCGGGTGCGAGACAAAATGGGTTTCTATGCGTGTTCCGTCGTTAACACTAATAAGAAAAATGTGTGTGTGAGTGTGAAAAGTTATGGTGTGTAATGTGTGAGTGTGTGGGAGTGAATGTGTGAATGAATTAGGACATAGAATTAATTTTTGTGCTAATGATCATAACCAATCTGCTAACACTGGTGAAAACTACAGTGATACAGATAGAACTCTGACATGGAAAACCAATTTTTGATACATTTTTACACTAACACAGCTTTGCTATTTAATAACATTCTTGACAAAACGCTTAAAATAATAATTTTTTTTTATGCCCCAACGAGGTCCACTGGCGGCATTTGGGACAAAAACTAAAACCTTGTCCTAACGGCCACCACTGGTGGTTGTTTTGATGGTAGTCGTTGGGAGTAAACTAAGTCAGTTTTTTAACATAATCTTTTTCAATTTTACTTGACTACCAGGAAAGATGTGTATGTTTGATGCTGGTAAATTTCTTTATTACCTCGTATTTTCCGAACAGCTGGCTGGATTTCGACGGTTAAAGTTTCGTTAGTTAGTAATTCTACGATAAGAGGTAGGTTTTGCGGCGATCAGATTAATAGTAGATTGTTAAACAAGGGTTTAAAATGACCCATTATATACGAAGTAGTTTTACTCCCGGGCTTTAGAGAGGGAGTAAATAGAATCCAGGTTATAATGGGTTTTAGCCCCGTGTGTTACACTCTACTTTTCACTTCGATTGCGAGAAAATAATATAATCCAATCCAATAATAAAAATAAATAACGGTAAACAATTCAATTTTAGAAAAAAATTGGAAAGATTTCGCGCCAATTTCTTTTTTTAACTTACTCTATTACTTCTGTGGTCGCAACGCAATATGCGCATTCTACCAAAGAGGTCGCTGCTTTTAGTTCCATTTTCAGAAAAAAAAAACCCCAAGTGCAAATTTCATATTTAATGTCCATCATTGTAGCGTACCAGAGGGTACGCTACAATAACGGACATTTTGAGCAAGAGAAGTGAAAAGTAGTTTATTTTCTAATCACACCATACTTAACCATACTTTAGTAAATAATATCACGATTAAACGCCCAATTAAAGCACATTTTAACTTAATCATACTTTAGTAAATAATATCACGATTAAACGCCCAATTAAAGCACATTTTTCTGCAATTCCTTATAGTCTCTACCCTGGCCTTGTCGGTATTAGTCCAACTTGTAGACAATACATACCTTCTTTGCATCAGTTGCTAAACTAAAGTATGTTAAGCACGAATTTAAATAAATAAACTCAAGTGTTATTAAGGAAAATTACAACAATATTTATTCATTTTCAATTATTTTTAAACTTTTCTTTTGTCCCGCTTTTTTGTGTATCTACCCTGGCAAATTTCTTTTCGCTACTACAAACATAATTATAAGACGATCCTATTCTCTAAGCGCTCAAGGACGTCTACCGACGTGAAGTTAGCTATACTAAACACAAGAACCGTTAGAGCGCCGCCATTTTGTTAGTTGTTGCGATGCGACAGTGTGGTGTAGTGCTTTCGCAAGGTGATTGTGTCTCTCCACTGGTAAGTTATACAAGTTTTAATATTCATTTAATTTATTTACATTTCCTGCCCTAATTTAATAATACTGTAATAGTTTATAATTTACCAAAACATTGCTTATGTCAATTTGAAACAATTGAATTTGTCATGAAAACGTCTTTCCCCTGGCAAAATAACTGCCAGGAGAGAGACTCACTAACCACGGGAGATAATATGCTTCATAAGATATTTGTGCAAACTAACTCAGAATAACTAACTTGTATCAACGTCCTTGTTAAATGACTTGAATAATGATGGAAAATGAAAATTCTTCATCATCATCCACTCTTCTTCACTCACTGCCAAGTATAGTTTCCTCTTCTGCGCGCCATGAAAAAAATCTTATGATAAAAGATAAAGGAGGTTTTTTTATGATTATATGGGTCTACGTTTGACCACAACACACCTGATGGAAAGTGACGATGTGGTCTAAGATGAAGCACGCTCGCCTATGAGGTGCCTATTCACTCTTATCTGGAGGAGACTCAGGTTGTAACTATTGCGGTTCTCAGTTCATATTGTTACTGTATATTAAGAAAGAAAGAAAGAAAGAAAAATATTTATTTGGCTTACACCACACACACTTATACAATAGATACATTTTGACAAAAATGACGAACATTAAAGATATACAATTTACATAATTATAAAAATAAAAAATATTAAATTAACTTAACTAATAGGTAATAAATTAGTGTTATTGTCTAATATTGTTACAGATCATGGCACCACGGAAAAAGTTTACACGCGAAGAAAGATTGCGGAAGAAACGTGAAGCAGAGAGACTGAGATATCAAAAGATTAAAAACAATCCAGAAAAATATGAATTGCTAAAGCAAAAAGAAAAGGAACGGTATTTAGAGAAGAAGAAGAAAGGAATTATAAAAACTGTCGATCAAATGACTCCTAGTGAGCAACGCAAGTCACGGAAAATATGGAAATACAAGGCAAGAAAGCGTAGACAACAACTTTCTCTTCAAAATGTAACCAATGCTCCAGTAACGCCATCTAGTTCATTTAATGATTAAATGCCACAATAGTAGATAGATTATGCATAGACAAAATATAAAGTGGAGTTTTGTACATAACATATCGTCACGCCTTTTCCCCGAGGGGGCTGGCTGAGGTACAACAACACCCAACACCCACACTTCGCGGGACGATATTCAATCCCAAATGTGACAGGGGGCGAGCCTGTCGCCATACACCGGGCTCCAGTCATGTAGCAGATGACATACAATACGCACATACTTGTACGAGTATGTTCACACAATGAATAAATTTGTGCGTGCCGTCGGCTCGGTTTGAACCCGTTTTGTAGGGAACACGAAAAGTCTCGTTTCGCAATGTTGATACCGTTTTCCCCACACTCGTGCACGTTAACGAACCAATAAAAGTTAGAAATCCAACAATATTGCACTTTAATACTCGAAGAATCCCAAATTTTAGAAAATAAAACTTACAGAGTCACGACGCCACATTTTCGGTTTCCAACCAAAACTTAAAAAAAAAACGGTGTTTGGTGTGTTACATATTTTCTCAGTTCCTTTTTATTGCCTTGCAGAAGGTGTGTAAAGTAGAGTATTGACCTCTGGGATAAGGCAGTGTTTTTGTCTTGGTCGGCTTGAACCCCTCACTTCACTCAGACCTCTACATAACTCCCTCGCCTCGCTCGGGAGTTAACTCTAGAGTCCCTCGTTACGCTCAGGGATCAATAAGCCGCCCGCGACGTAAGACACTGCTTTGTCCCCTCGGTGCATAATCTACTATTTGTTATTTGTTGAAGGTACGATGGCATGTTAATTTACACTAGCTGCGACCCGTGGTTTCAACCACGGTCCCACAGGAACCGTTGATTTTTCCGGGATAAAAAGTACCCTATGTCCTTTTCTGTATCCTAAACAACATGTATGCAAAATTTTAAGACGATCGGTTGAGTAGTTCAGACGTGAAAGCGTTACAAAGAAACAAAGAAAATGAACAAAGACTCACTTTTTCATATTATATGTAGTACCTTTGATTTTAGTCTAACCTCAAAGCAAACACTCATTGACTTCGTGTTACTTAACAACGTCATCTGCTGTTGTGTCGTTATAGCAATTAGTTGCTCACAAAAAATAGTATTATTATTCGCCAATAGATGTCAGGAAGAGTCATATTTTTCAGTTGAGACTACTCAAACGCCTCCTTTTTGTTATTTTTCTTCCAAGTTTATGTTTAAGTTGATTATCGATAAAACACGAACAAAATGACATTTTCTAATAATGATTCCTAGCTAGATCGATTTATCGCCCCCGAAACCCCCTATATACTAAATTGTATGAAAATCGTTGGAGCCGATTCCGAGATTCCAATTATATATATATGTCGGGAAAACATAGAGAAATAGGAAGCCGAGCCTTCACATCTCACTCCTGATATCGGGGTAATGTAGGAAAGAGGAGCCACGCCGTCGCATCTGATCCCATTGATGTCGGAGAAACATAGGAAAGGCCGCTGCGCTGTGACCTTCCACTTTTGATGACGGGGAAAATCTAGTAGGCCGAGGTGTTGTGTCTGATTTCTCATCCGTGAACTCGCTATCATTTATGGTCGGCGTCAAACTTCAGGAACGTTGAAATAAGGGGACAGCAATGTAGGCTTTTCACTATTTTAATTATACAGTCACTCAGACTACTTGGTTAATGAATGATCACAAAGATAATTGGCGATTTAGAGTAATGGGTTTACGAATGACCATCGCGTGCGACCGCTTTCAGCCCAGTCCTGTCAAACACTGACTGACAGACATGACGTTCGCCCGAAATCCCAAACGCAACTCCATTCGGTGTTAACCGCTCTAAATGACCATAAACAAATCGATTAATCGTCAAAAATAACAGATTAAAACTATCGATTAACAACTCTCAAACTAATTTTCATTATCCAATGATATCTCGCGCCGTCACGGCCATCCTGCATTTTCACACGTCCTCGGGTGAATAGTTCATCTCATCATCTGTGGACAATCATAAAAGTGCTCAAGTAACCACTTAACGCTCGGTCATTCTGACCGTCTCAAATCTACCTCCACAATTTTACAGAAAGCGAACACAGTTTTGGGATAACACAAAACACAGTTAAACCCAATTCTACCAACCATAAACATCGTACCAGAGTATAATCGACTCTTCCAACAGTAACTTCATATTCGTTACCTATCCCCATAAATTGTCATGATAATTGAAATAAGCAACTTGACTTTTAGTGAAATAAATTGTATTGGGACCAATCGAATAATCGAGGCTAAAACTACATTATTAATCATACATCCAATGTTCCAAGAATTTAATCAAGCCACATTGAAAATCCAATGACGATACACATACGCGGTTTGGACTTATGAAAACTGCTGTGTCCAATTTCAAACGAATAACATGCCATTAAAGTTGTCACTTAGACTTGCCACACAGGCTAGGTCCCTCAGGGTGACAACGACAACTTCCCAGGGTGAAACTTCCCAGATTGACAACTTCCGAAACGACAACTTTCGAAAGTGACAACATCCTAAATCGTCATCTACCTAAATTGACAACCGCCAAAATTGAGATCTTCCTGAAACGACAACGCGTATTCTCGACCCTTTTTTAAATAACTGCTGCAGACTGTACTTTCATTCGTTTTTGTCCTTTGTACCACTTCATTAGTGTGTAGTATATCAACAAACTAACAAACAATTCATATCACATCACACATGTAGTGCACTTTACTTTTCTCGAAATGCTACTTTCTCAATTGCCTCATTGAAACTCTATGATAAAGGTGCTATTGCGTTCTTAAACTCCTTGATCTTACTGGCATATTTAAAGTATGTCAGCTTGACAATCCTAAAATGCAAATAGTGTTGATTTCTTTCATTAAATAATAATTAATTTCATAAAATCACAAAAAGGGAAAGACTGTACGTTATGTAATGAGTACAAATACAATTTCATGAAATTTAACAATAACAACACAACTGTATGGAGATGTGCTAATAGGGATTTGTGTAGTGCAACTATAACTTTAAATAGTACGAAAGTCAACATTTTACGAGATTCTTAATTTTACTCGTACTTTAATGTTACACCGGGAGGAGTTTACTACATAAGCTGACCACACAGGCTAGGTCGTCACTCAGACTATAATGCAACAAAAGTAAGGTTGTAACAAAGACTTGCCACACAGACTTGCCACACAGGGTTGCCACACATGCTTGCCACACAGGCTAGAACCACATACGCTTGCCACACAGGCTGGCCACACAGGCTTGCCACACAGGCTAGAACTACATACGCTTGCCACACAGGCTGGCCACACAGGCTTGCCACACAGGCTTGCTACACCGGCTTGCCACACAGGCTAGAGCCACATAGGATAGTACCATGTAGATTAGTGCCACACAGGCGAGTGCCACACAGGCTATTGCCACACAGGCTATTACTACACAGGCTACTGTCCTACCGGCTACTGCCCTCCAGGCTTAGTTTTACCAAAAGCATTGACACTTAGTAAGTTATCTATTAACTGCATGACTCACATGTGCCGCAAGCGGCAGTATGACTAAACTGTTTGTGGGTATTTTCAAACTCTAAGCAACTCTAATAGAAAATAGCACTCTGACATACATCGTTTACGAATATCAAATAAAATGAAAACTTCTCACCGGATTCAATTGCTACTCGTAGGTGATCAATGGCTGCTTCATAGTGCAGGGGCCCAATTCGGAGATAGGAGATTTTCATCTCATCTCGATCTCGATTCCTTTGGCCCTATTCGGAGATTTGAGATTTTCATCTCAGCTTTTTTCGTCTTTATTGCCCTCGTTTAAAACGTCATAGGTGTGAAAGTGACCCAGGTAAAATCTCATCTCATCTCACGCGTAGGAATAGCCTCATTGGAAGTCTCGACTGCCTCCGACTACTCGAGACATCTCGCGCCCCTGCCATCGAGATTATCTCGATCTCGAGCAACTAGAATAAGGCATCTCGAATTCAGTCATTTTTTTCGAGGTATGATGGAATCTCGAGTTGTAAGAATAGCCCTCCAGGCATTGACCGGATCTCGCACGTTGCTGCTGCTAATTTTGGTGCCCTTTTTCGATCAACGAGTGGCGATGTAACCTCGTTGCAGTAGTAACACGTAGGCGTCGACGTTTTGTTCGGTACACTACTATCCTTCGTCTCTCGTTGTTTGTTAGTTGCGTCACATAGCATAGACTAGGTGTTATCAAACGCCGTCGAGATAATGCAGACGTCTACTCGATGCTCACTCTCTCATTGCCGCCCTGCTGCCCTTCATGCACCACGAAGAAACAGTCCTCACACTCCACAATAATAGCACGTAGGGGCGACCCTATCAGCCATCTGTTGCTATGCCATTTCGCTTCCAGATCATTGCAGAATTGTAGCCAAAGACGGAGCCATATCTTGTTGCTGTGGACGTTATTCTTATCCCAATTCTGATGTCGGGGAAAGAGAGCGGTGGTCCTCGTCATCATCTTCAGCACTCATCTTGTTAACTGTGGGCATTAGTCTTATCCCAATTCTGATGTCGGGGAAACATAGAGAAATAGGAAGCCGAGCCTTCACATCTCACTCCTGATATCGGGGTAATGTAGGAAAGAGGAGCCACGCCGTCGCATCTGATCCCATTGATGTCGGAGAAACATAGGAAAGGCCGCTGCGCTGTGACCTTCCACTTTTGATGACGGGGAAAATCTAGTAGGCCGAGGTGTTGTGTCTGATTTCTCATCCGTGAACTCGCTATCATTTATGGTCGGCGTCAAACTTCAGGAACGTTGAAATAAGGGGACAGCAATGTAGGCTTTTCACTATTTTAATTATACAGTCACTCAGACTACTTGGTTAATGAATGATCACAAAGATAATTGGCGATTTAGAGTAATGGGTTTACGAATGACCATCGCGTGCGACCGCTTTCAGCCCAGTCCTGTCAAACACTGACTGACAGACATGACGTTCGCCCGAAATCCCAAACGCAACTCCATTCGGTGTTAACCGCTCTAAATGACCATAAACAAATCGATTAATCGTCAAAAATAACAGATTAAAACTATCGATTAACAACTCTCAAACTAATTTTCATTATCCAATGATATCTCGCGCCGTCATATATATACAAGAATTGCTCATTTAAAGATATAAGATATTATACTATGTTTGTAAATGACACTAAAGACGCTCTTGTTTTAAGTTTAATTTGATTTTAAGGTGATACTTGTGATTAATGATTGTTATGACAGTCTGATTATAAGCAAGTACAATGTTTAATAAAAGTTGATTTTATTAATTTATTTGTTATTTTATTGCGCCAAATTCTCTCCCCTGGTCAAATACGTATCTACCTTGATCTTGATGTCTCTACCATGGCCATCTAAAAAGTAACAAATTATGTATTAACTGATATGCTCTGACGTGAAAAGGTACATAAAGTGACACTTTATTCACTTCATTAAACACATAAAACACGAAAATCGTGTTTTATGTGTTTAATGAAAAAACTCCTAACTTTTCTTCTTGGTCGTATCCTCTATGTAGTAGAATTACCCATATTCGTCTTAAAAACCGAAGTGTCCTAAGATAGGTGTGCAGCTCAGATCATCCTAGAGAATAAGATGGCGCACGGCGTATGATTAAGGTGAAGCCAAAAACTACGCTACTGTCGTATATGTACACAACACTCACTGACGCAAAATAACTACGCTACTCACTTGGTCATTCTTACGTCGAAATTATGTGCATTGGTTTATGGTATAATTTTGTATATAATATATAAAATACATAGTCCATTATAAAAGTGTGGTCAGGACTACATTTTGAGATTCTTTTTAAAAACTGTGCAGTTTTTTTACCAGTCAATTTTGAAAAAGCCGTAACTTTAAACTCTTACAAATATGTGCAGTTTTGGCATATTAAATCTACTAAGGTTGTATATTGGAACGGAAATGGCTAACGTAGAGTTTGGGAATTAAAATTAGTTTTCGTGCAATTGTAAATGTTTTTCATGGCAACATTACCACGTACCACACAAGTTTATTAAAGTGGGTTCAACGAGATATAACGCAGTGTTCCATCTTTTCCTCTAGGTTGATCTGAGGCGTGCAGTTGGGTTTTTTTTTATCACAGATACTAGTTTTATAATATCGCTCATTTCCGACAAGATCGTACCATCTGATTAAGTTATTGCCTATTATATGGACTAGGTACTTCACCTTTCAAACAAAAAGAAACAAAATCACAATTGGTTCTTCCGTTTGGTAGCTACGATGCCACAGAGACACACACACACACGCAGACACGTCAAACTTGTAACCACCCCGTCGTTTTTCCATCGGGGGTTAAAAAATATAAACATATAGTCACCAAATATTTCTGTGCCTCCAATGATTAGTCTTTTAAGTCTAGTTGTACCCTCTTTGTGATTTCTACTTAGACACGGAAGTAATCACGTTCTTCTATCTGCTATAGTTTTGGAAATAGTTTGGTGCAAAGTGATATAACTGCCAGGATTTTGGCAAAAAAAAAACATGAATAAAGAATTTTGTCACGTTTTATAACTCTTTTAATGTCTCCATACTTTTTGAAATTAAAATGAATTGTACTATTTTATTATGTCGTATACAGTGTGTCACGTAATTAAAATTGTCTTATCTCAACTACTATTTTATCTGTGTCGCGAGTGAAAGATGCAAACACGTCAACATCGTTGGATCTGTTCATTAATGAATCCATTCCTCACTTTTATTAATTTCAATTGAAAGTGCCTAATGGAAGGCGAAATGTAGGACGTTTATTTTTGTTTCAGTTATCGATTCCAAAATCTCCAATTTCTACAATTACGGATTTAGCCATTAGTAAGATGGCAAATGCGAGTTGTCAGAACCCTATTGAAACTGAAGTTGAAAGAACAAATGATGCCAAAGAAGACGGCTATGAACGTCATAGGAGAGAATCAATTGAAGGACCGCTGTCTGAAATATTTATAGAAAGTCCAGTTCACACTATCAACGAAAACCAGAATCCATTATCATCAGAGAATTCATTGGAAATGGTTATTGATAATGAAAACACTAATACAACAAATGTAAATGCTTCCAAGAACCGATTACACGAGATGAGATTTACAGATACATTCACCCAAATTGATTTTGGATCATCTAGCAGTGATGATAACATTTACGCTCCTACTGAATCTTCCCCATCCACTGATGATGAAAGAACACCAACTGAAAAGAGAAGAACGCCAACATTAGCGAGAAATATTACCGGTCTAGAAACACCGTCGCCGATTAATGCGAGAAGTATTACCGTTCTAGATACACCGTCGCCGACTTATGCGAGAAATATTACCGTTCTAGGAACCCCGTCGCCGATTAATGCGAGAAATATTACCGTTCTAGATACACTGTCGTCGATTAGTTCCAGCACATCAGAGAATGCTCCTGGCTGCTCTTTCTGGAAAAGTAGCGCTATAAATAATGACGGAAAAAAGAGAAAAACAAGAAATAGCGAGAAAGAAAGAAGACAAGATAGGGCAAAGAGAAAACTCTTTCGTAACACTGGCTTGGAATACACAACAGCGTCAGGAAAAACGAAGAAAGGTCGCGAATTACGTGAATTAGACAACTGCCGTATGAAGTGCAAAGAGAGGCTGGCGTTGCATTTGAGAAAACATCTTTTCGATACATATTGGGGTATGGGAAGTCATGAATGTAGGACCCGATACATGGCGAATTGTATTGAAGTATGCCAAAAGAAAACGTCAAAGTCTTCGCCAAAGAAAAAACGCAACGTCAGCTTTAGATACTTCGTTCAAAGTTCTGATCATACAAAACATCTAATTTGCAAAGGATGCCTTTTGAAGACTTTTGACGAAAGTAACAGATATCTTCAAACGGTTTGCGAAAAACTACGGAACGGTCACCTTCCACTACGTAAACGACGAGATGGTAAGTCTATTCCTGATTTCAAACAAGAAGAAGTAAAAGATCAAATTGCCTATTGAGATAAAAGTACCACGGACTAGAGAAGCTGTTCCCGACAAAAAAGTTATGCAACTTGATGACAGCGGGGCCTGCCCAGTGCCCGTGTGAACTGACTTTGGACGTAACGTAAGACTTCGTGTTAGCAATTTTGTTGCCATTTTTTTTTAGATTTTTTTAGGATTCAGACAAATAATACTGTTTTGCATTGAGTAGGTTCACATTGGTTATTTTTCTTTTCAGTTTTTTTTAGGTTTCTTAGTATTTAAGTTTTAAACCACTTACCTTCAAAAATATCTCAAATAATGTCTCTAAAGCATTTTAATAAAACTGTACCTTTAGTGAGTGAATAAATATTATTTTTAATAAACGTTAACTATTTTTCTAAAACTTGTATTCATTCACACAATAAATATTTATTTTAAGGATATTACTTGACTTGTATCATTTAGCACATATTTCAAAGACTAGAATTTTGACAAACTGATACAATACAGGTAAATTATGAAAATACCCCGTTTATTAAAGTTAAACAATCCAATCTTTAAGGTAGTATTTTTATCATTAGTTTGGTCAACATTGTGTTAGGAACATAATAATTATTCTAATGAATGCTTAGATTTTTTTATTTCTTGTGTATCAGTTTACACAAAGACATCCAACATAATTTAACTGTATACTTGTATAATTTATCACGTATTTTTAACATATTATAAAAAAGGTACAACTTACAAGGAGGTACAGAATATTTGTTTGTGTAATTTATTAAGTTATAATAAAGGACTTCTGTTCATTTGTTAAAAAGGCCTTCTATGCTCCATTCACATTCGTTTATTTCGTGATATTTTAAATTGGGCGGTTAAAATTAACTGGCGACAGTCATAGGATACTTAAATAATTATTAATTTTAACTGAGCGGCGTTAAATGATATGTGCTACAAATTAACTGACGAGAATTTTGGATGACTAAGAATTAGTAAAATGTGCTGTTAAACGTGAGAAATAATATTAAAATAAACTAGAAGTTAAAATTCTAAGTGACCAATATACTAAAGCTGGCTTCAAAAATACTGAGTGAGCGACGGTTATACCAAGTAAGTAACCTATATACCGGTTTTAGTTAATACATGCAGTGCTTTTAACAATATATAAGGTGCTGGTTTTGGGTGTAGTAATACTTCAGGGTGTTGTTGTACCCGTCAAAGTGAACCATTTTTAGAACATCAGTTTGCAAAATTCGATAAAAAAAAACTAAAGTCTTCATACAAAATTGATCACCTGACTAGTTATTTTGTATGGAGACTCGATTATTTTTCTTTCGAATTTTAATAACTTATGTTCTAAAAGTTGTTCACTTTTACGGGTAGGTACAACAACACCCTGAAGTATTACTACACCCAAACCAGCACGTTGTATTGCAGTATTCTTGAAATAATATATATTATATGCAAAATGTTAAATACAACTGTCACTTAAATGTCAAATTGTTTGCTTATTACAATAATTATAAAACTTACTTGATATTTCTGAATAATTAGTAACTCAAAGGAGAATGACTAAATTGGCCCAAAAATAAGTTGAATGCGTCCCCAGGTACCAGGTACCACTAGGTACGCTTAAAAGAGTGATTCTAGTAGATCATTTTCTTTAACATGGAACTGAAAAAATCTGGCCTACATAAACGTTGAGACTTTCAATAATTTCAAAATCAAGCATAATTCATCTTACATTGACCTTACGAAACTTGATTTTTTTCTCTCGATTTTTACATACTTCTGTTCTAAAAGTTGTTCACTTTGACGGATAGAACAACACTCTGAAGTATTACTACACCCAAAACCAGCACGTTGTATATGAATTGCCTAAGTTGTACTTAACTACCTTAAACTACTCCTAGCTAGTTCCTACCTAAATTTTCTTACATGAACCTTAAGCCATTATTTAGGAGACTATTAACTTTATTGCCCGATAAGCGAATATTTCGCTAGAAGTAGATAAAACTAGTTAAGTAAGGACGGCAATTTTATTCAGTGCAAGTGGACATATACTTGTAAGTCAATCAAGAATATTTCTGATCCTGGAGACAGCACCCAAATTCTTGGACCAGATCCCATACGCATTTGGCCTGTCTCCTTTGTAGTTGTTAAGTTTAACACATGTAGTCGCTTACTTAATATTTCAGTAAGTCATATTTAGTATTTTTGGCACTTTCACCGTCGCTTGTTTAAATACAATTTTTTATTTTCAGGTAACTTCACATTCGAAAAAAAAAATTGAACTTGTCAGGAAAAACGCGAGAGACCAACGTGTCCAACTGGGTAAGATTCATGGGAGTTTTTTCAAAATAGTGGATATGATTTTTATCATACTTAACTCTGCCATATTGAATAGAATCCAAAACTTTACAAAAAAAAACGTATGATTATCTAACGTACTCACAAAATTTCAAGAGAATCCACTTGGATCCACAGCTCGGCTCTACATGTGGATCCACGGATACCTTTATCTCCTCTTAAATCCACCGGTGGATTCATGGATACTTCTTTTTCCACCTAAATCCACCGATGGATTTAAGAGGTGATATTTTTTTTTTTTTTTTTTTATATAGAATAGGTCGGCGTTGACCACCAACTCGCTTGATGTTAAGCGACGTTGTGGTCTAAGATGGAGCACGACGACCTATAAGGTACTTTTTTACGCTAGCCTTGAAGTTTACTAGAGTGAAGAAGTACAAAGACGGCAGCTGAGTGAGGCGCTACAAGTGCGCTACTGCTCAGACCCGTCTTCGGAGCGGTTACACCGGACTACATCCCGAAACACGACTAGGCCATTTCACGGCATGTCTTGATAAAGATAAAGGTATCCGTGGATCCACATGTGGAGCCGAGCTGTCGATACAAGTGGAAGGAGGGGCTCGGTTGACTAGCTGCGCCCCGCGTTGTTACCCGCCGTGTAAAAGTAGTTAACCTATGCGCTATTCCAGGCTGTATCTATCTCTGTGCCAATTTTCATCTCGATCCGTTCAACCTTTCTGTCGTGTTTAAGTAACAAACATCCATACGTCTATCCAAACTTTCGCATTTATAATATTAGTAAGATATGTATTTTGTAGGGTTCCGTATTATAAAGAACCATTTATAGTTTCTTTACGTTAATAATGGGTTTTATATCGATCAGAAGCATTTCAAACTTGTTACAGATAGCGAAGATTCCCTTATGAATCCCGATTACGAATTCAGTAAACCGAATTCCACTATTGATAGTTCTACTGATGAAGAAGACATAACTGATGAAGAAAATATAAAGACTGAATCACATGAGGCTAATACCGAAGAAAGTACACAAAAAGATATATTGGCCGCTACTTTAGTACATTCACCGCCACTTGTAGAAAGATATACTGCTGATGATAGTTATAAGGATGTGAAAGAAGAAATAGACGGAAACGAATTTGCAAATACTAATGAAACTGCTACCCCAAATATTAATAGCAATGTGAACATAACAGCTACATCGGCAAACATAAACGAAAGTTCTGACAAAGAACCATCTCAAACAAACAAAGGAAAAAAACGGAAAAAGAACGAAGACAGCTGGAAAAAGAATCTGACTAAGAAGTTAAGAAACTGCGGGCAATCATACGAATCCCGCTCGAAAAAGATCGTCCCAGCGCGACAGCTAGGAACACCTTGCTTAGACAAATGCATGTTCAAATGCAAACAGATCATTTCAGAAGACCAGAGACGTGAAATAATGACTGCTTACTGGAATTTGGGGAAGATTGAAAAGCAATGGACTTTCATTGCTTCAGCTGTTGAAGACGTGATTCCGAAAAATCGGTTCATAAAACTGAACTTAGCTGGGAAAGCGTTGCAATCGCAGCGAGCTGGTCATAACGCGTACTATTTAGTCTCTCAAGGACACAGATATAGAGTTTGCAAAACTTTTTTCAGAAGCACGCTTTCGATCAACAATCGCCCTATATCGACCGCATTGAGTAAAAGGAACATAACGACAAATATCTCAGAAATTAAGGACAACCGCGGTCGTCATGCTAATCATTCAAAAGTTGATAAAAACATACTGGACGAAGCAAAGAAGTTCATAGAAGCGATACCAAGAATAAATTCGAAATTTACACGTGCCCAGTCGAAGGAGACGTTTGTAGATGGTAGTAAGATGATTTCTGAACTGCATAATAACTATATAGAAATCTGCAAATCAAAAGACGTTCCGTACATAAATTACGACAAATTTTACAGACTTTTCAAACAAAACTTTAAAATTTCATTTTTACACTAAGCATTTAACACACACGGTCGTTTGACCCCAAATCAAAGAGTGATATACATAAGTTTAAGTAATGTATATTTTTAAACTTAAATAAAATTTAATAAAATAGATATTAACACATAGAACAAACACAAATGTTAATCACATGAATATTTGCTCTCAATATAATTGTTAGGTTTGAAAACCCCCGACAATTAAAGAACACTCAATCATGTGACTTTTTAGATAAATAAAAATAAAAGAAAATAAAAATAAAAAGCCTTTTTATTTCCAGTGAATTTACCTTTCTTGCAATCTATGCATGTGTTAGTTTCATTTATTTTATGTTTTTTAATTATTTCTTGCTCAATATAAATTTATCTGTTTCTAAGCTATTGATTATTTTTGCTTAAGAGGGCCGCGACGTTCTGAAATTTCCATACAAACGCACTACTGAAATTTCTTGAAAACCGTTTGTCAGATTATGATGAAATTTAGCATGTACAATTAAATTAACAATATCTTCGCCCCTATGTTCTTGGTTTTTTTTTAAAACGTTCTCAAGCTAAAATAGAGCTATGAAAAATATCCACATTTTAAGGGGTCACTTTTAACTGATTTATTAAATAGGTAGACAAAGCAAATCAAAAATTCTATTACATAGGGAGGTTGTCTACATTATTAGCTGTTAAATGAATCAATAATACAAGGGAAATTCTTAGTTACTTAAGAATGATTACAGTAGTGCAAAAGTCAAAAAAAAAAATCGCACTTTGTCACTCTGTAGGTAAGTTTAGAGGCTCGTCAGTATCATTACTCGATCTCTTCACTTGTCTTCTTCTTCTAGACGAAATGGCGATAGAATACCTTAAGCCAATGCGAAGTTAGTCTAGGTCGCCTAGGTCGAAAATAGTTAGGTCGCCGGACTCTTAAACTATTTTTTTATTTAATTCATCGAACTTTTTAAATCATGAGCTGTATAAAAAGAGCTGACGAGATTGTTATATTTTTCTCCACCATGGGGTTTTATCATCTATCTGACACCAACTCATTGTGACTACTCTTATAAGAGCCCAAACACTATATCTGCTGTAAAATGCTATGGAGCTGGATCTCCCGCAGACTACTTGGTGCTGCAGCATCAGATCAAGGTCATGTCTTGGAAATACCACCGAGTTAACTATTACTTCGGTAGCATTACCAAAATTGTATATCAAACGGACCTGTCAAAGTTGGTAAGACCCTTTTGACAAGTAGGAAATGAGCTGATGATCTTCAAACGCCTGGACTGATCTTCATAAATTATAGCTAAGAACCAGCTCGATCACATCAGATTTCAAACAGAAAAATCGCGTTAAAATCGATCCATTCGTTTGGGAACTATGATGCAAGATACCAACAGAACAACAGACAAACAATTTTATTGGGAACTATGATGCAAGATACCAACAGAACAACAGACAAACAATTTTATTTCTAAACCTATAAGACTCCTTTTTTGCGCCAGGAGTTAAAAAGATGAGTATTAAGGACACCTTGTATAAAAAAGTTTTTTTTTTAAATATTTAGTAATTTTAAAGGGTATTATAAATAATGATTCCACTTTGACACTTTTTATTGTTTTTCATACTTTTATTATTTAAATGTTTTTTTGTAAACAATGTGTTTTATTAAAATATGCCTAGGATTTTAGAAATCATTAACTATGCAAATGATGGGTCTGATAAAAAAAAACAAAAACCCGACTGCACACCTATGGACACTTGGGGTTTTAAGACGAATTTAACCGAAATCCACACAGCCGTTTGGGAAATACGAGGTAATAAGAAAATCTACTTTTCTTGTAAGAACTGCAGAGGTGTGGAACTCGTTGCCTGCGTCTGTCTTTCCACCTAAATACAATCCGGGGGTGTTTAAGAGTAAAGTGAATAGGTATCTCCTAGGCGAGCGTGTTACACCTTCGATCACGTCGACGGTTCCCATCAGGCGAGTCAGTGGTCAAACGCATGCCTAGTTTGTTGTAAAAAAAAATAGTGCGTGGAGTCCGCGCGGAAGAAATGAAACTTCGTAATGTGGAAACGAATATAGGAAGGGACGGTTGGTCTTGCTCTGTCTCTTTCTATTCCTCCCTACTTAGGAGCGTTGAACGTTTAACGCAACAGCGCTTTCATACCCCCTCCATGATAGCGTTAAACGTTTAATGCAACCTTGTTGGGAATCGCATTAGAAGTTTCACTTCAAATAAATTAACAAACACACTAATTCGGACACTTATGGGCTTTTAAGACGAATATAGCCGAAATCCACCCAGCCGTTTGGAAAATACGAGGTAATAAATAAATATATACACAAGAAACGAGCGAAAAACCTGACCCTTCCTTGCAGTCGGGTAAAAAGTAAAATTACATAATTTGCTTGTCTCACGGATAAACTGAAAATGTTCCAAAAAGACGCAACAAGTTTTTGAACTCAAAAAAAAAGAGTTCTCAAAAAAAATATTTGAATACCCAATTGAACATTTGATTTGTTTTAAGACTATTTTTTAATCTTAAACGTTGCTAGTCATTAGTAAAAACTTGTTTTTTATTACAGAAAGGGAACAAATACCAGTGCGACGTATGCAAGGCATATTTTCTTAACAAAGACAATCTGACCGTCCATCGAACATTACACATGTCAGCCTACACTTGCGTACAGTGCACGATGACCACGACGTTGAAAAAAAGAATATTGAAACATGAATGCGCGAAAAATGTCTTTGAGGAGCATAAATGCGGGGACTGTAATAAGTCGTTTAGGTATGTCCTTTTTGTTTTTAATATATACCCTATACAGGGTTATAGGTAACGCACCAAAAACCTCTTAAGGGTCCATTGTACTCATCAATATGAACAACTTTTACTATGAAGCCAATCCTGTAATCGCGAAAAAAAAACAGCTGTTCTATACAAAAAGTTCAATCACCTGAGACAAAATGTATGGAACAGCTAATTTTTTTTCGCGATTTCAGAGTTCGCCCCATAAAAAGTGGTTCATATCGATGAGTACACTAAACCATAAAGCGGTTTTTGGTGAGATACCTATAACCCTGTATAATCTAGCTCAGGATTTAAGCAGCATACCCACTATTGCCCACCGCGGTGCACGTTTGGCACGGCCACGTGGCGCATTTTAGCTGCTTGGCTTTGTTTCTTCAACAACGTGGGTCTACATGTCCACTGCATACGATGGGGCTGACGTAGACCTGTGGTCTAAATGTCCCTAAAAAATAAAGGAAAAAAAAAAAAAAAAAAAATGTCCACTGCAGCACACGCTATACATGCATACAACTAACTAGATTTAGTGACTGTGCTCTTGCGGACTACGTCTAGTCTCTACAGGTCGCATTCCTCAACCGATTCTCGTGAAATTTTGTAAGCAGGTTGGATAATTATACAGACTGACTCACTACTGAATGAAAACTACCTCTTGCCGAGTCAGCTTGTCAAAATTTTGAAAAAATTAAGCTTTGTATAATTATCGAACCTGCTCACAAAATTTCACGATAATCGGTTCAGGAACGCGGCCTGTAGATGAAGACAAAGATCCAGACAGAATTCGGACATACGAAAGCATGTTTGTCGAAGCTGAGGCAGAGACGCTTCTCTCTCTAATGCACGCTCGGTCGTTAGTCAATTTAGTTTGACGTAGATACTTATTTTTAAAAGTGATACTTATGAGTAGTTAACATTTTCAATAGTTTGCCAAGTTTGTCCAATACGCGATTCTGTCTCGAGAGTCTGCCAGCGGCCAGTCAGCCGCTCACAGTTCTCTTCGTCTAGCTAGACGAATCCCAAGTATAATATAATTATTAAATATAGTCAACTGGTACAAATACTTCTGTGCAATAAAATAAAATAGATAATATAAAATAGCGTCTTTAGAATTACCAACAAACCCTTAACAAATTAGGAGTGTACTCTATTTTGATTCCCTACACGTGGTCCCCGGGTAGTGCTAACCGGGTAGCAAACTCTGGTGGGAGGCTTCGGCCGTGGCTAGTTACCACCCACCGGACCAAGCCATGCCGTGAAATGACCTAGTCGTGTTTCGGGATGTAGTCCGGTGTAACCGTTCCGAAGACGGGTCTGAGCAGTAGCGCACTTGTAGCGCCTCACTCAATTGCCGTTTCTGTACTTCTTCACTCTGCAAAACTTCAAGGCTAGAGTGAATAAGTACCTTATAGGTCGTCGTGCTCCATCTTAGACCACAACGTCGCTTAACATCAGGCGAGTTGGTGGTCAAACGCCGACTTATTGCACATAAAAAATAAAAAAAAACTTTTTTCTATCTTCAGTTACAAGAATCTGTACTAGATGGCGCTAATTGCATAATTTGTGAAGCGTTTGTCAGTAATTCTCGAAAGACGCAATTGCGTCTTTCGAGAATTTTCCCAGACACATTTGTACCAGCTGACCCTACTGATTTAATGAAACGGAAATCACTACGGGCCGATTTAAGTCGGTTACTTCGACCATAGTTTCAACCGCATCCGGCGACCTTTTTCAAGGAGAACGCGCGCGCGCACCTGTGGCTCGTTTTGCACTAAAAAGATCCTGTATGATCTTTTTAGTGTCTAAAAAGACCCTGTATGATCTTTTTAGTGTCGAAAAAGACCCTGTATGATCTTTTTAGTGTCTGTGAGTGAGTCTTCCAATATGTGAGAACCACATCAGCTTGCATAATAAAATATTGAATACTTTTTTTGTTTTCAGTACAAAATCAAAGTTATCGTATCATAAAAACGTGTGTCACCAAGAGAAGCCTCAGTGTGACTGCTGTGGGAAAGTGTTCGCGAACAAAATGACGCTCAAATACCATCTCAAGTGAGTACCGACCACTTAAGGTGATACGTTCCTCTTTTTACGCAAAATTTAAATTTTAATCAAGTAATTTCTTTTTGACGCTACATCGGGTAACTAAATCTTATCCTACTAATATTATAAACGCGAAAGTTTGTAAGAATGGATGGATGGATGGATGTTTGTTACTCTTTCACGCCAGAATGGCTGATCAGATCTAAATGAAATTTGGCACAGAGATAGATTATAGATCTAGAATAGCACATAGGATACTTTTTAACCGCGGGTGAAACTGCGGGGCGCAGCTAGTTAAGGATAATAATAATAATATAAATAATAATGGAAATAAATAAAACATAAATAATGGAAATTACGACCATCGTAAATCGTACGATATTGTGCAGAGATATCGAAAAGATTATTAAGCAAATTAACCAATAAACTGACGATTACCCTTTTCGTTGTCCTATTTTAGTAATCAGGTGCATATTTGCTAAACAAATCTGTAAAATAACGAGAAAAATAGTTTAAGAAAATAGCAAATTCCATTATCATATACGATAGTTACCCGGTACCTCCAAAAACAAAATAAAAAAACTGTTTCATATTTAAATTTCGCGCCGTAAGCAAAACGAATCACCAAAAAAAACATTACTACCTACCTACATATAGAACAAAAAATTACATAAAAACTACAGATATGGCAAACCTGTTGCCACGTCACCCTAACTAATATTATTAATGTGAAAGTTTGTTTGTTTGTTTGTTTGTAACGCTTTCACGCCCTAATTACTTAACCAATCGTCATGAATTTTTGCATACACGTTATCTGGGGTACAGAAAGGGACATAGGATACTTTTTACCCCGAGGAAAATATCGGTTCCGCGGGTGAAACCGCGGGGCGCAGCTAGTTTTTACATATAAAACGAAAAATTACATAAAAACTACGGATAAGGCCAAGCTTAAGCCACTTCACTACATTGATATTTGTTTACAGGATATATCCTCAGAACAAAGAAGAGAAGCCGAAAGAGAAGAAGTACATTCCATGCAAGGGTTGCAACAAGGTTTTCCACTCCCAGAAGAGTTATAGAGCTCATGTGTAAGTATCCACTAACAAAATACAGGCGACAAAATGAAGTCGGCAACCGGCATCGTTTTATGGTCGACATACCTACAACACGCACGAAACGCTTTGGTTCCTCATTTCTTATACGGACCGCTAGAGTGTGGAATACTCTGCCAGAGTGTGTGTTCCCTGACACTTATAACCTGGGTGTGTTCAAGTCTCGAGTGTATCGGTTTCTTCTAGGCAAGCGTGCTCCATCGTAGGCCGCATCACTGCTTATCATCAGGCATGTTGGCGGCCAAACGCAAGACTAATAAGTAATAAAAAAAAATTAACGAAACAGCTGATTTTGACTTGACTGCGCAAAAAGTGTTGGTTTGTGTTCCGAGTGTATGTATGTATGTGGGTAGGTATGTATGTATGAGGTTTTTTTGGTACGCCCTACAGCCTTAACAGCTTGATGTATCTCGACATGTGAGGTGTCATTTGAATCGTCTTGATAGTGGAAGCGACAAAGGATACAACATTTTGCAGCCGAGTTTTTTCTTTTAAATAATGTTACTTCATTACTTGTTTCTAAAAGCTTTGTCGAACTTTCTAAATTCTTGCTAAATTAAATCATCTTTTTCAGCGTAATCCACGACGGTCTAACCTACCCCTGTCCGATTTGCGGGAAACTCTTTCAATGGAAACGCAACCTGTCCCGTCACACACGTAACCACAGAGAGAGAGAGGCTGGCACAGCGCACGAATGTAGAGAATGTGGGAAAACATTTGCCTCTAGAGATTGCTATAACAACCATATGAGACTCAGCAAACGGCATGCAGAACCGGACACTTACGTGTGAGTTGGTCTAATCATGTAATCTTGACGGTCTAAGTCTTTGTGCTGAATAAACAATCATGTAATCATGACGGCCTAAGGCTTTGTGCTGGTTAAACAATCATATATGTAATCATGACGGTCTAAGACTTCGTACTGATTAAACAATCATGTAATCATGAGGGTCTAAGGCTTCGTGCTGATTAAACAATCATGCAATCATGACGGTCTAAGGCATCGTCCTGAGGTCACTAATTGTGAGCGGTTGACTATTCGCTGGCTGACTCTGATGGTCACTTGCACTAAATATAAGAATTGTCCTTGCTTAGCTAGTTTAATTTACTCCGAGCCAGCTCCTATCTACCTTATTTTACACGAATCTTAAGCTAGTCTTTAGGAGAATCTGAATTTTATGTGCCCTATAAGCAAATATGTATTTCGCTTATAGGCAATTCTTTTATTTAGTACAATTGGCTATGAGTCGTATTGGGGAAACTTAATGTAAAAATGCGACGAACTGTAGCAAACATAATCAGAATCAGCCGTTCGTCAGCAAGCGATACGCCGTAAACTGAATACGCGCTGTTCGGACACTATTTATAATAATAAAATTAAATATCATAGGGTAGCGAACAGGAGGCAGTCAGTCGCTCACAGTTTGCTTAGTTAGGACGAAGCCTAATACTAAAACAATAAGTTACATGTCAAAGATAGACTTCATTAAAATAAATAATAATAAAAAAATCGACAGGCTAAATTTTGGTGAACATGAGTTTAATCATGTGATCATGACTGTAATCATGCCCTATTAATCTTGTAATCATAACGACCTAACCATGTCATCATGTCCTACTAATCTTGTAATTATAACGGTCTAACCATGTAATCAAGACTGTCTAAACAAATCAAGGAACATGTAACTATGCCCTCCTAATCTTGTAATCATAACGGTCAAATCATGTAATCATGACTGTCCAAACATATCATGTTTATAACATGTAACCATGCCCTAGTAGGGCATGGTTACATGTCATCTTGTAATCATAACGGTCTATTCATGTAATCATGACTGTCCAACCATGTAATCATAACTACATGGTGGGCCGTAGATGCAATCTTGCCGATCCAAAGATCAGATTATAGCAAGAATTGCTAATTGTTTCAGACATGAGTGCAATTACTGTGGTAAAAAGTTTCCAACCAAATGGTGTATGGTGGATCATATTGACTGGGACCATTTGAAACGGGTCAAATATCAGTGCAGCGTCTGTTTTAAGGTAAATATTTACATACATACACACACATGCATTAAACACTTTAATGTGTATCTACATATGTGTATTTTATGTGGACATTTAGTGTCCATTTAACTTTGTAGTTAAATGGACACTAAATGTATGTATTGTACACTATTATACATATTGTATTGAGTGTTATTATTATTGTTTTTGTAGTTTATTGATAGTTTTTGTTATTATCTTTTTGTATTATTTTATTATCATCTTGTAGTGTGTACTGTGTATGTGCTTGTACCGTGACATCACCAGCGGCTCCAACGGAAGACCAGCGCCGGTTTACATCCGGCATTATGCTGAGTTGGGGCCGATTTGTGACCTTGTAGATAGTACAATTGTTTTAATGTTGTTAATTTTAAATGTAGTGGTATTTTTTTCTTTCTTTCTTTATACATATACAGCGACTCATATGGCACCCATATTAACACACTTCTAAGAAAAGATAATAATGTTACCAACACCTCTGTACAGATATATACGAGTACTTCTATTATAGTCTCGGATCAATCTAGAGAATAAGATGGCGCACGGCCTATGATTTACGTGAAGCCAAAAACCATCCAAAAACTACTACTACTGTCACACACTACTGTCGTATATGTACACAACACGCACACATTGACGCAAAAAACTACGCTTCTCGCTTGGTCATTCTTACCTCGACATTTATGTGCATTGGTTTATGGTATAATTTTGTGTACAAAAATATCCATAATGCATTATTAAAGTGTGGCCAGGACTACATTTTAAGGTTCTTTTTAAAAACTGTGTAGTTTTTTTACAAGTCAATTTTGAAAAATCCATAACATGAAACTCTTATAAATATGTGCAGTTTTAGAAAATTAAATCTGTTAAGAGGGCCGCGACGCTCTGAAATTTCCATACAAACGCGCTTTTCAAATTTCTTGAAAACCATTTGTCAGATTATGATGAAATTTAGCATTTACAATTAAATTAACAATATCTCCGCCCCTATGTTCTTGGTTTTTTTTTTTTAAACGTTCTCAAGCGAAAATAGAGCTATGAAAAATATCCGCATTTTTAAGGGGTCACTTTTGACTGATTTATTCAATAGGTAGACAAAGCAAATAAAAAATTCCACTACATAGGGAGGTTGTCTACATCATTAGCTGTTAAATGAATCCATAATACAAGGGAAATTCTTAGTTATTTAAGAATGATTACAGAAGTGCAGAAGTCATAAAAAAAAATGAAATTGCACTTTGTCACTCTGTAGGTAAGTTTAGAGGCTCGTCAGTATCATTACTCGCTCTCTTCGCTCGTCTTCTTCTTTTAGACGAAATGGCTATAGAATACCTTAAGCCAATGCGAAGTTAGTCTAAAGTGGTCGCCGGACTGTTAAGGTGTACATTGTAAGGAAATGGCTAATGTAGAGTTTGGGAATTAATATTAGTTTTCGTTGCAACATTCCCAAGCGCACACGTTTTAAAAAGAAGTGGCTTCAGCGAGATATAACGCAGTGTCTTTTCCTCTAGGTTGATCTGAGTATTATAGTGTGATGTGATTTACTCTGAGAGCTCGCTCCGTTCGGCTAATATAGCTCTTATAATACTTGCAGGCGTTCAAAACAGCTAAAATAATGGTAGCACACATGAACAACATACACGAGGGGAAGAAGAGAGAAGCCGAGGGCGAGCATTTGTGCGACGTCTGCGGTAAATCTTATAAGGTCAGTCGTCAGCATCACGTTTCACACTCTTACATATACACACACACACGACAGGGCATCTGCCTAACCCTGGTTCATCACTTGAAGCTCAAGCTTCAATCAGCTGCAATACATACATACATATATAATACAAGGTCAGTCGTCAGCATCACGTTTCACACTCTTACATATACACACACACTCGACAGGGCATCTGCCTAACCCTGGTTCATCACTTGAAGCTCAAGCTTCAATCAGCTGCAATACATACATACATATATAATACAAGGTCAGTCGTCAGCATCACGTTTCACACTCTTACATATACACACACACTCGACAGGGCATCTGCCTAACCCTGGTTCATCACTTGAAGCTCAAGCTTCAATCAGCTGCAATACATACATACATATATAATACAAGGTCAGTCTTACAAGGTCAGTCGTCTACATCACGTTTCACACTCTTACACACACACATACGGCGGGGCATCTGCCTTACTGGTGCCTAACTTGAAGCTCAAATGTGTATTTTTCAAGCTTCAATCAGATATACGAGTACATAGATGTCGTGTAACATAAAAAATCAGGCGTCATGAATTTGACAGAACTAATTTAATGAAAGCGAGTATTTGTGCGACGTCTGCGATGAATCTTACAAGGTCAGTCGTCTGCGTCACGTTTCACACTCTTACACACACAAATACGACGGGGCATCTGCCTTACTGGTGCCTAACTTGAAGCTCAAATGTGTATTTTTCAAGCTTCAATCAGATATACATAGATGTCGTGTCTCATAAAAAATAAGGCCTCATGAATTTGACATAACTAATTTAATGAAATTTACAACAAAACTTTATGCAATTGATTAAAATTTGGACATCAGTCTCAGTTTTAAAGATTAACTCGCGCAAAGTAACGCCTGATTCAATTAACTATCAGTACCTGGATGGCCGAGCTTTGCTCGGTATTTTTTTTAATTTTTTAATTGTGTTTTTTGGATAATAAACAATTGATTTTAGTCTAACCTCAAAGCTAACACTCATTGACTTCGTGTTACTTAACAACGCCATCTGCTGTTGTGTCGTTAAAGCAATTACTCGTAGTTGCTTACAAAAAAATGTATTATTGTTCGCCAATAGATGTCAGGAAGAGTCATATTTTTCAGTTGAGATTGATTATCGATAAACCACGAATAAAATTACATTTTCTAAAAATGATTCCTAGCTAGATCGATTTATCGCCCCCGAAACCCCCTATATACTAAATTGTATGAAAATCGTTGGAGCCGATTCCGAGATTCCAATTATATATATATATATATATACAAGAATTGCTCATTTAAAGATATAAGATAAGTACGCACTGTCAACAAGTCTCAAAACAAAATAGTCTGTCACTGTCTGTAAGTTGTATTGAAGCTTGTGTGTGTGGTAAGCCTAATAGCGTACAGGGCCCTTGTCAAGTACGATGACAGCAGCGGTCATAAGGTTAATATCGTTGTCAATGTAATTGTTTTGTTTGGAGAAGGTGAACACCACTCTCTCTCACACACATGTGGTTAATACC
Organism: Peribatodes rhomboidaria; assembly: GCA_911728515.1. Classification (NCBI taxonomy): domain Eukaryota; kingdom Metazoa; phylum Arthropoda; class Insecta; order Lepidoptera; family Geometridae; genus Peribatodes; species Peribatodes rhomboidaria. Next base: position 4,632,882 of record OU452196.1, on the reverse strand, counting down.
GTTGTCAATCTAATTGTTTTGTTTGCAGAAGATGAAACGCACATAAACACACACTAAAGTTTGAATACCGTCGTTTATGTATAATTGTTTAGTTTGCAAAGTTGAAAACCCTCACACACACACGGTTACTATCGTCGTCTATGTAATTGTTTTGTTTGGAGAAAGTGAAGCCTACTCTCTCTCACACACACATGGTTAATACCGTTGTCTATGTAATTGTTTTGTTTGCAGAAGCTGAAGCACACACATACACACACACACACACGCTTAATACCGTTGTCAATGTAATCGTGTTGTTCGCAGACGGTGAAGCGTCTCAAAGGTCACGTGTGGGCGATGCACACGCAGCGCTCCGGCGCCAAGAGCTTTAAGTGCAAGCTATGCGCCGCCACCTTCCTCTGGCAGACCTCCATATACAAGCACGTGCGCATGATGCACGACAATACTAGGGCCAAGGTACTCATCTGTACTATACTTGATGCTCGCCACCTTCCTCTGGCAGACCTCCATATACAAACACGTGCGCATGATGCACGACAATACTATGGCCAAGGTACTCATCTATACTATACTTGGTGCTCGCCACCTTCCTCTGGCAGACCTCCATATACAAGCACGTACGCATGATGCACGACAATACTAGGGCCAAGGTACTCATCTCTACTATACCTGGTGCTCGCCACCTTCCTCTGGCAGACCTCTATATACAAGCACGTGCGCATGATGCACGACAATACTAGGGCCAAGGTACTCATCTCTACTATACCTGGTGCTCGCCACCTTCCTCTGGCAGACCTCCATATACAAGCACGTGTGCATGATGCACGACAATACTAGGGCCAAGGTACTCATCTCTACTATACCTGGTGCTCGCCACCTTCCTCTGGCAGACCTCCATATACAAGCACGTGTGCATGATGCACGACAATACTAGGGCCAAGGTACTCATCTCTACTATACCTGGTGCTCGCCACCTTCCTCTGGCAGACCTCCATATACAAGCACGTGTGCATGATGCACGACAATACTAGGGCCAAGGTACTCATCTCTACTATACCTGGTGCTCGCCACCTTCCTCTGGCAGACCTCCATATACAAGCACGTGTGCATGATGCACGACAATACTAGGGCCAAGGTACTCATCTCTACCATACCTGGTGCTCGCCACCTTCTTCTGGCAGACCTCCATATACAAACACGTGCGCATGATGCACGACAATACTAGGGCCAAGGTACTCATCTCTACTATACCTGGTGCTCGCCACTTTCCTCTGGCAGTGGCCAAAAATTACACAACTCAAGCCAGAAGGAGCGGGTTCAAACCCAGCCGACGGCAAGCACCAATTTGTTAATTGTGTGAACATATGTGCGCATTGTACGTCATCTGCTATGTAGCAGATGACAGATGAATGACAGATTAGGATTTTTGTATATTTTTTGGAAAATGGTTTTAAAAACCTTCCTCATGATATACTGTAACTAATTACAAAATTTTATTAAGATCCGTTCAGCCGTTTAGCCGTGAAAAGCCCACAAACAGACAGAGTTCCTTTCGAATTTAAAATACTAGCTGCGCCTCGCGGTTTCACCCGCGGTCCACAGGGACTGTAATTTTTTTCGGGATAAAAAATACCCTATGTCCTTTTCTGTCCCCGAGGCAACATGTATGCAAAATTTCAAGACGATCGGTTGAGTAGTTGAGACGTGAAAGCGTTACAAAAAAACTTTCGCATTTATAATCTTAGTTATACCACCCCCACGTCATATCCAAAATTTGGCTTTCTCGGTTCACTTTCTTTTCTAACCCGATTTTTCCGACGTAATGACTGGACTATTAGGATTATAGTATGTATTCTTCTGTACTTGTGCTGTTATTCGATCTTTGTTGTGTGCTTTTTTCAGCAGCCAGCAAGACCTGCACCTGTCAAAAAGCAGGAACAGTACCCGGAAATGGACATCACCAACCGGATGTACTTCCAGAATGTGGCTTCCGTTACGGGCGGCGCTATGCCTCTGTCGCATCCGGTTGTCGCGAATGGACTTTAAATTAACATAACAGGCCTTCACGCCTCTCCCCCGAAGGGGGATAAATAATTTATACCATGTAGATATGTTTTTCAATTTATTAGCATATATTTGTGTGTATAATCTTATAATGAAATGCCATCAAAGTATTACTTTTTTGTTGTTTTTTTTTTTAATGAAATATATGACCTTTTTTTATTATGTAATGTGACGTGTTTTCACACGATTTTATGAGACGGGAATTACTCACGTACGATTATGGTGTGCTATCCGCTATCAGCCCCGCGCGTGCACTCGCCTTGATAAAGACCGCCGAATGCGGTTGAAACTAGTCGGAATAATCGATTAAATCGTACGTTAGTAATTCCCGTCTCACAAAATCATAGTATGACCTTTTTATCAAATATTTAGTATAGTATAAAGATTTTTTTTTCTGAGTTTTTGGAAATTTTTCAAAATTGCAAAAGTTCAGGAAAATCGGTTAAGAAATGCAACCTGTAGAGGAAGACAAAGATCCAGACACAATTCAGACTTACAAAAGCATTTTGTCAACTTGCTCAGTTAATTAAAATGTTACAAAATGTAAAAAGGAATCAAGTCTACATACAATGAGCCAGTTTGGTAGGACACTTTGAGCAGCTTTTTAAAACTATGAAGTGATTGAGCATATCTAATATGAATTGGGAGTGAGTTCCAGAGTCACACAGCTCTAGTGTGACTCTGGAACTCACTCAGCCCCAGTCTGTGTGTATGTTTCGGGTTGTGTGACATAGTCTACTTGTTTGCAATAAGCTACTTTTTATACAAATGTTTTATTGTAATAAAAAAAAAGTTCTGCACTTTTTTTCTTCATTTTGTTCTCAAGATGCCAATCATTATAAATTTGTCTTGGTCAAGACTCCAACACACTGCTGATTCCTTAAAAAAGTAGTGAGACCTATGAAAATCACATAGTCAGCACCTAAACCGAAAGTCAACTATGCAATTTTGTATAGCTGGCATTCAATTGATCAAATGCTCAACCAGTAATCATGATACCAGTAAGATTATCCGGTTTGACCACAAGGAGGCACCCAATAATATGTATTCGAGATGGTTCCCGGAAGGCTATTCCTATGCGTGAGATGAGATGGGATTTTATCTTGGTCACTCACACCTATGATGTTTCACACGAGAGCAACAAGGATGAAAATCTCAAATCTCTGAATATGGCTCCTGCACTGATTTCCCGCTTGGGGCATTATAGTGCATGATTATTGTCAGGGATACAAAAATGGACTGGTTTATTTTAAATTAGTTATTTTTTTATTAAGTCCCTGTGGCTGCAGATGGAACATTGTTAATGCACAGTGCCTGCTAGCATTTGTCAAGTATTTGTGGAATCCCAATCCTAACTAATATTATAAATGGGAAAGTGAGTTTGTTTATTTGGAATGTTTTTACGTCTTAACTACTGAACTGATCATCATGAAATTTTGCATTTAAATTGTCAGAGGTATAGAGACGGACTTAGGGTACTTTTTATTCCAGAACCGTGGGGCCCAACTAGTCAGAAAATAAAAAAAACAAAGTAAAAACCATGCTAGTGCAAACCAGATCTCATTGCATAATAGCAACGCTGGTGTTGCAACAGGTCTGAGTTTGGTTAAAAATAGTAAACATTACCTGAAATGGGAACATAAAAATACAAAGACGAGTCAAACCTTAGCGAAAACTTAATTTATTAAACTAGAACACAAAACCTAGATTACTTTTTATTTTTGTTTTGATTTCTTGGATTGTTACCACCGGTGGCACCGCCGCCGCGGGCGAGCGGCGCTGGCCTGCCGCGGTTACCAAACGCTCCACGACTGCCGCCGCGTCCTGACCGCATATTTTGCCCACCTCGGCCTTTGGAAACGTCCGTCCGACTCCTTGCTTTTACTTGCGTTTCTTCCTTGACCATGTCGATAACTTCGTCTGGTATTCGCAAGTATTTGATGGTAGATCCTCGGATATAGCACTCGGGCATTCGCCAGAACTTGTCGCCGTCTCTGGAGGTGCAAATTACTTCTCGTAAGTTGATATTCATCCAATTATCGCAGCTAACGAGGTGGCCGTTGTATGTTTCTCCATTTTTTAGCTCCACCAGCATGGGATGGTTCTGTGCTGTTCGTAATAATGATAGAGGTAGCATTGTTTAAGATCTTAGCGGTATACTAGGTGAAGAATTTCAAACAATATTACGTATTATTAAGTCGATATTATTAATTTTATTTGAGAAAATAGCGCACAAACAAATCGAAAGAGGTTATGTTTTGTTTGAGTAAAGTCAAATTACGAGTATATTGTCAACGTCATTTGTCAACCTGACCTGACCTGACGTCTTGCTATTTACTATTTTTATTTTTGCCCAATGGGCTGGCTAAAGCTAAAAAGATCAAACAACCTTTATTCTAGTTTCTAAACTTCTTTGGGCAACGTTTTACATGTTTTCAGGGTTCCGAAGTACAGTTTCCAATGTTCATCCATTCTTACCTTCTTACATTATTTACCATAACTCCTACTTTTTTACTTACTGGTGGAAATTCCGTAAAAGCGCAAAGCGTTTCTGTTATTTGTATTGCAAACATGTTAAATGGCGCAAAAGTAAGCTAGTAATTTAAGTTTGAAATTTCGTCGAACGCAGATTGGGCGGGAGATGTCAATGATAGAAAATCTGATTCAGGTTTTGTGAGTAGGTTCGGCTTTAACAATAAACTGCAGGCCACAAACAAAACAATGTAGCTTGTTCTAGCACAGAGGCTGAGTATTACGCTCTTGGAAATTCTATAAAGGATGGAAAGTTTTAAACAACTTTGTTACCGATCTAAAATTGTTTAATCTGCCTCATGAGCCTATTGTTTTTAAATATGATAATAAACCCACACTAAAGATGATAGAAAATCAGTGCTACCGTCAAACCAAACACATTGATGCTCAACATAATTTTATACAACAATGTGTTGATAATAAAATAATTAATTTGCTCTTTAGGCCTTCAGCTGAATTAGAGGCAGACCTTTTTACTAAGTCATTACTTTGTTTGTCAAGTGCTTAAGGTTAACCTAGTTTAGTTTTTTTTTCTTATAAACTCATTACTTTGTTTGTCAAGTGCTTAAGGTTAACCTAGTTTAGTTTTTTTTCTTTTAAACTTATACTCCACTCCATATACATAAGTCACATAAGTCTACTTCCACTAAAAATTAGTATTAAACCTAAGTTTTTCTTAACTAGTTTTAAACTACTCGTAGCGAAATATTAGCTTAAATCAGAAATCAGAATTTATTGATAACTCCTATAGTTACACGTCACAGTTGAATATTAATAATTAAAAACGAATGTCAGAACAATAATAATTAATAATTATGTCAAATATAAAAATAATTCATTACAAAATAATACTAGTATTATTATTTTACTAGTACTATTATTTTATAATAGTAGTATTATTTATTTACAAAATAATACTAGTATACTTCAAAAATCTCTTATTTTTAAATAAGCTTCAATATCATAAAACATATTATCAGCTTATCGGGCACATGCAGTTAAGATTCTCCTAAGAATGGCTTAAATAGGAGCTAGCGAGGAATTAACTAGTCAAGCAACGACGTAGGCAGTTCTTATACGTAGTGCACGTGAACATTAACGTGATGCTCGAGAAAATAGGTACTCCTTGAAAGAAAAAACATTTCAAATGTCCTTGGTCGATTGAAATGTTTTAGAATTTAGACTTTTATCCTTTAGACAAATTGATGTCGTTCTGAGAAGTTAATAATTCATTTAGATTATTACACTGATGAAGTATATATACCACTTAAGAACTATTTAACAGTTTCAAGTCAACTTTTCTTGTAAGAACTGCAGAGGAGTGGAACTCGTTGCCTGCGTCTGTCTTTCCACCTAAATACAATCCGGGGGTGTTTAAGAGTAAAGTGAATAGGTATCTCCTAGGCAAGCGTGTTACACCTTCGATCACGTCGACGCTTCCCATCAGGCGAGTCAGTGCTCAAACGCATGCCTAGTCTGTCGTAAAAAAACTACTAAGTGACTAAGGAAATAAAAATCAATAAGTATGCTTTAAAAAAATTTATTGAAAATAAATACTTAGTTATATCTAATCTTATAGTACAATAACATAACCCTCTTTTTTTGTTTCGTCGTAGTCGGGTAATAATATGAAAGCTCAACGCCACTCGCGGTCACTACATCAGTCATCATTAGCCAAAGCTGCAAACTTATTAGCCATAGCTGTCGTCTGTTCTCCATCCGAGCTCGACTCTTCCTCGCTGTCAGTCTCTCTGTTCGTTTCAACCGCATCGTTATCGTCAGAGCCAATGTCAGACAGGACGTCTGCCTCATCGTCGTCTTTGGAACGGGCTTGTACCCATTTCACGTATTTAACCTCTTCTGATGTTTCAAATTTATCTGAAATAGGGTACAAAAGTTGTAAATCAAATAATATTAAAAGGAAAACTTAAAATAAATAAATAAATTCGAGACACTTGCACACACGGTCGCCTGACCCCAAACTAAGCAAAGCTTGTACTATGGCTGCCAGAGACTGATATGCATACTTAGATATTTTTAAATACATACTTAAATACATATTAACATTAACACCTAGACAAAGAACAAACACAAATGTTCATCACATGAATGTTTGCCCTAGGTGGGAATCGAACCCACGCCCCCAAGCTAAGAAGGCAAGTTCACTACCAACTGAGCTACCAAGGCAGTCAAACTGAAAAAAAACCGACTTTCCGTCATACATAAACAATTTAGATGCTTTTGTATATATTTAAAAACTGCTCGACCGATAAAATAAAATTTACATGGGACCTCTAAAGTATGATCTACCAAACAATAAAAGAATCATTAAAATCGATTCACAGTTGGCGGAGTAATCGCGTAACAGGACATTTTACACACACGGTCGCCTGACCCCAAACTAAGCAATGCTTGTACTATGGCTGCCAGAGACTTATACAGCGTTATAGGTACCTAATCAAAAATCTCTTAAGGGTTCATTGTACTCATCAATACGAACAACTTTTACTATGGGGCGAACTCCGATCTCGAAAAAAAAATCAGCTGTTCCATACATTTTGTCTCAGGTGATTGAACTTTTTGTATGGAACAGCTGTTTTTTTTTCGCGATTATAGGATTGGCTTCATAACCCTGTATACATATAGATATAAATTTTAAATACATACTTAAGTAGATGTTAACACCCAGACATAGAACAAACACAAATGTTCATCACATGAATGTTTGCCCTAGGTGGGAATTGAACCCACGCCCCCGAGCTCAGAAGGCAGAGTCACTATCAATAGAGCCACCAAGACAGTCATGTATGTGTGTATGTACGAGTATGTAGTGTATGTACTCGTATTTGTACCTTTTAGTTCTGTGAATCCTGGCGGCCTCAGCCACAGACAGACTTTCCCGTCCAGCGCCATTCTTAACAGACTGTTAGCTGCTCTGTACGTGTCCAATCTGAAATTACACAAGTTTATTTAACACAATAAACAATAAATACAATACAATTAACAAACAATAAATTAGAAAAAAACCCGACATCGATTTTCACCAAACACAGCTAACATCACTCTCGACTCTCGATCTTTCAAACAAAAAACAAAATCAAAATCGGTTCATCCGTTCAGGAGCTACGATGCCACACACACACACACACATACACACACACACACACACACATACACACACACACTCATACACACACACACGACTCATCTGAAAAGTCAACCAATACAATCTCCTACATGCCCCATGCTTCTCGATAAAATTGTTACTGCTCTGTTTCCTAACCAACTTGAAATATACCATACGACGGAACAGTACGAAGAAGAAGAAATTCCACTCGTCACAGAAGAACAACTGCTCGAAGCATGTGATAGAGTAGGGAATGCGAAAGCTCCAGGCCTGGATGGAATCCCAAACATCGCATTAAAAGCCGCCATCAGAGCCGTACCCCCACTATTCCTGGAAGTCTACAACAAATGCCTTAAAGAGGGAGTGTTCCCTTCGAAGTGGAAGCAACAAAGGTTAGTTCTCCTCCCCAAAGGAAAGAAACCCCCAGAAGAACCATCTTCTTATCGTCCGCTCTGTATGTTGGATACAGCTGGCAAAGTACTGGAACGTATCCTACATAGGAGGATTGAGGAATCGGTGGAACCATTTCTCGCCAGCAGCCAATATGGCTTCCGTAAAGGTCGGTCGACCCTGGACGCGATTAACCTCGTCGTCAATACTGCCAAGAAAGCCATTGCAGGAACCAGATGGAAGGGAGGTACGAAGAAGTACTGCTTAGTCGCAACGTTAGATATTAAGAATGCTTTCAACTCTGCCAGGTGGGATTGCATCATGAAAGCTCTAACTGAAATGAAGGTACCAGGATACTTACGAAGGATCGTAGCGAACTACTTCACTGATAGGGTCCTGAAATACGACACAAAGATTGGTCCAAAACAATATACGGTCACTAGAGGGGTACCACAGGGCTCCGTTCTGGGCCCTCTCCTATGGAATATTATGTACGATGGGCTATTAAACTTGGATATACCAGCAGAAGTCAAACTTGTGGCATATGCCGATGATGTTGCAGTAGTGATAGTCGCCAAACATCTGGAAGAGATAAATTTCGCTTTTGACACTACCATTGAAAAGATCAGTCACTGGATGGACACGGTTGGACTGCAGTTAGCAGAACACAAGACCGAGGCAGTACTAATTACTAGCAGGAAGCAGGTGGAAACCATTACATTACGAGTAGGAGCGCACGAAATCGAATCTCAGCCGTCACTTCGGTACCTGGGAGTAATGATTGATGCCCGACTTAACTTCAAGCGTCAGGTACAACACGTAGGTACCAAAGCGTCGTTGGTAAGAGCGACCTTATCGCGGTTGATGCCCAACATAGGTGGGCCAAAGCAAAAAAGGAGGGCACTACTAGCGTCTGTAGTAACATCCGTTCTCACCTATGGGATTCCTATTTGGGCTGATGCGCTTAATATACAGGAAGCGAGAAGGAAGATCGCACCGGTCTATCGGCTGAGTGCTTTAAGAGTCGCGAGCGCTTTCCGCACAGTGTCTGAAGACGCTGTGTGCATTATTGCTGGGATGCTACCAATTACAGTGCTAGCCGAGGAACGAAAAGTCCTTTACCGTAGTAAAGGAACGACTACGCTAAGCCCCGAAGAACTCAGGACCAAAGAACGACGCAATAGCATACGACGTTGGCAACTACGTTGGGATACGTCAGCGAATGGCAGGTGGACGTACCGACTTATTCCACAAGTGGCTGTCTGGCTGAATCGCAATCATGGCGAGGTGAATTATTATTTGACTCAACTGATCTCAGGACATGGATGCTTTCGGGCTTACTTATATCGATGTAAGCACGATGTTTCCCCAGAGTGCCCGTCGTGTCCGGGAGTTAATGAAGATGCAGAGCATGTATTTTTCACGTGCCCTCGTTTCAACGAGACACGGAGGGCCTGGGAAGATACTCTCGCGCAGAAAATACAGCCAGAGACCTTAATACAAGCTATGCTCTCCTCGGAGGAAGCCTGGCAGGCCACAAGTTGTTTCGCGACGGAAGTTCTCCAGGAACTACGAAGTATAGAAAGGAAGCGGGCTGAAATAAGACAGCTAGATAGAAGCTAGGAAAATTCAGAAGGAAGAGCAATAGCTAGAGCCTCCCCCCGCGAAGTAATGCCTACCGGCGGTCCCGCGGGGGAAGTAGAGGTTGGTGCCAGAGGAAGGTTTTGGTCGGTAGGGATACTTTTCGAGTCCGACATACCCAGGCAAGGCCTGATGATACGTAAGTGTATTTTTCCAAACCTCTGTAGAAAAAAAAAAAAAAAAAAAAAAAAAAAAATCATACACACACACACACACAGACACATCAAACTTATAACACGCCGTCGTTTTGCACCGGGAGTTAAAAATTAAAAAACCAGCCAAGTGCGAGCCAAACTCGCGCACGAAGGGTTCCGTATCATCATCATTATCTATAAAAACGGCAAGATAATTACGTTTGTTATATGGGAGCCGGATCCCCTTAAGTATTTATTTCATTCTGTTTTTTAGTATTTGTTGTTATAGCGACAAAATAAATACATCATCTGTGAAAATTTCAACTAACTATCACGGTTCATGAGATACAGCCTGGTGACAGACAGACAGACAGACGGACAGCAGAGTCTTAGCAATAGAGTCCCGGTTTGCCCTTTGGGTACGGAACCCTAAAATTTACACTTTCGACAATTTCTTTGTACTGCGTTTTTTGCGTCAAAATAAATCGTTGTTCGACACAATTTACACCAGCACTTCTAACAGCAGGGCCAGAAACTCGGCCTGTACGAGTTTTACAGAGGCAATACATACCGTGCAGCCTTAGCGGTGAGGTAGCCACGTTTCTTGGCCCATCCGTCGCAGACATCTCTAGGAGACCAGGTGTCATCTTTCTCTGGATGCTCGATGCGAAGCAGTTTTGGCAGGTCTATACGTTCAGCTATGTACCTGAAAGATTTTATTTTATTGGAATTGTTTGATTCGGTAACAGACCAATGCTATGACACATGTAGGTAACAACTTAAATTATATGCATACAAATTGAACCTATAGTCCAATGACCGTACACAGCTTATAAAATGTACATTGACGTTAAAAACTACATGTTTTTTTTTTTTTTTTTTAATGTTAAATAGGTCGACGTTTGACCACCAACTCGCCTGATGTTAAGCGAAATTGTGGTCTAAGATGGAGCACGACGACCTATTAGGTACTTATTCACTCTAGCCTTGAAGTTTTGTAGAGTGAATAAGTACAAAGACGGCAGTTGAGTGAGGCGCTACAAGTGCGCTACTGCTCAGACTCGTCTTCGGAACGGTTACACCGGACTACATCCCGAAACACGACTAGGTCATTTCACGGCATGGCTTGGTCCGGTGGGTGGTAACTAGCCACGGCCGAAGCCTCCCACCAGAGTTTGCTACCCGGTTAGCACTACCCGGGGACCACGTGTAGGGAATCAAGGTAGAGTACACTCCTACGGACGTGGGTAGCTCAGCCCCCAAATGTAACAATATACTAATGAAACAATACATTTGTGTGTGTATTCTTGTGTGTCGAAATAAATGTACCTTTCCTTCTTATATTAAACCATATAATAGTACCAGCTGTTACCCGCGACTTCGTATGCGTTTATTAAGAAAATGATATCTAACTAAAGCAAAGTTTAAAAAATCGACTTCCCATCCTGTAATTCGTCGTCCATGTAAACAATTTTTATACTTTTGTTGATATTTGAGAAACTGTTTGACCGATTTCGATAAAATTTATATGTTTAACTCCTTTTTGGAAGTCGGTTAAAACCTTCCTCGTGATATACTGTAAATAATTATCAAATTTCATAAAAATCTGTTCAAGTGTTTAGCCGTGAAAAGCCTACAAACAGACAGACAGCGTTACTTTCGATTTTATAATATTAGTATGGATAATTATTAATTCTACTGACCCTTATTTCAATCTCAAACGTAATTATTAATTTTATCCCTGTAGAGATTATAATAATTATGCATACATACATATCGTCACGCTTTTCTCCCAAAGCGGGTGGCAGAGGTGTACAACAACACCCACACTTCGCCGGACGATATTCAGTCCCAAATGTGACAGGGGGCGAGCCTGTCGCCATACACCGGATCCCAGTCAGACATACAATACGCACGTATGTTCACACAATGAACAAATTGATGCGTGCCGTCGGCTGGGTTTGCACCCGCTCCCTCTGGCTTGAGAGGCGGGCCTCTTCCAACTAGGCTATCATCGCTTCCATACCATACCATAATTATGTATAGACCTTATATTTATATGTATATTTACCTTATGGCAGTGTAAGGTTCTCTCAACTGCGCTATTGGGTAGGATCCCATCAAAATCTGTATAGGCCGCGGCACTTTTGATGGAAACACTAGGCCAGGACAGTCGCAGAAACGCACCTGAAAAAATAAAACAGTCAGCTCCAGTAAACCTCAGCTGTTGTATAAAGTGACGACACGACAACGTTACTTTCCTGACCTATTGTATTAAGTGACGACACGACAAAGTTACATTTGCCTAACTTGTTGTATAAAGTGACGACACGACAACGTTACATTTCCTTCTTTGTTGTATAAAGTGACAATATGACAACGTTACATCTCTCACCTGTTGTATAAAGTGACGATACGACAACGTTACATTTCCTTACCTGTTATATTTAAAGTGACGACACGACAACGTTACTTCCCTGACCTGTTGTATAAAGCAACAACACGACAACGTTACATTTCCTTTCCTTATCTGCTATATTTAAAGTGACGACACGACAACGTTACTTTCCTGACCTGTTGTGTAAAGTGACGACTCAACAACGTTACTTTCCTGACCAGTTGTGTAAAGTGACGACACGACAACGTTACATTTCCTTACCTGTTATATAAAGTGACAATACGACAATGTTACATCTCTCACCTGTTCTACAAAGTGACTACGCAACAACGTTACATTTCCTTACCTGTTATATTTAAAGTGACGACACGACAACGTTACTTTCCTAACTTGTTGTATAAAGTGACGACACGACAACGTTACATTTCCTTCTTTGTTGTATAAAGTGACAATACGACAACGTTACATCTCTCACCTGTTGTATAAAGTGACGATACGACAACGTTACATTTCCTTATCTGTTATATTTAAAGTGACGACACGACAACGTTACTTTCCTGACCTGTTGTGTAAAGTGACGACACAACAACGTTACTTTCCTGACCAGTTGTGTAAAGTGACGACACGACAACGTTACATTTCCTTACCTGTTATATAAACTGACAATACGACAATGTTACATCTCTCACCTGTTCTACAAAGTGACTACGCGACAACGTTACATTTCCTTACCTGTTATATTTAAAGTGACGACACGACAACGTTACTTTCCTAACTTGTTGTATAAAGTGACGACACGACAACGTTACATCTCTCACCTGTTGTATAAAGTGACGATACGACAACGTTACATTTCCTTACCTGTTGTATAAAGTGACAATACGACAACGTTACATCTCTCGCCTGTAGTATAAAGTGATGACACGACAACGTTACATTTCCTTACCTGTTGTATAAAGTGACAATACGACAACGTTACATCTCTCGCCTGTAGTATAAAGTGATGACACGACAACGTTACATTTCCTTATTTGTTGTATAAAGTGACAAACCGACAACGTTACATCTATCACCTGTTGTATAAAGTGACGACTCAACAACGTCAGTTTTTCTCACCTGCGGTGTAGTGTATATAGTCTGGAAATGCTTCGTATGACCCGGTGTTTTTGACACAGACAGTCTCTTCTTCCCCAGCACAGCGTTCATGAGAGACGACTTGCCAACGTTCGGTTGTCCGCAGCAGCCGATCGTTAGAACACCGTTCTTGAAACGCTCGTGTGTGTAGAACGATGTGTCTGGTTTCTCGATTATAGTTTCACCTGGGAACAAGCGTCGTTTTAAAAAAATTTTTAAATTAAATTAGTTTTAATATTATAGTGATGTATTGTCACGGGAAGTAAATTTGTGTGCAAAGTTTCATAATATACAGGGTGACTGGTTGAACACTTTAGATATTCTAGGTTATCATAGTACTCATCATTATGAACAACTTTTATTATGGCACAAACGCGGAATTCGCGAAAAAAAAATCTGCTGTTCCATAGAAAAATGTCAATGACACTCGACAAAATGTATGGAACAGCTGATTATTTTTTCGCGAATTCTGGGTTAGTCCCATAATAAAAGTTGTTCATAATGATGAGTACTATGATAATCTAAAATATCTAAAGTGTTCAACCAGTCACTCTGTATAAATAAATTCGGGGACATTTTTTACACACGGTCGTCTGACTCCAAACTAAGCAAAGCTTGTACTATGGCTGCCAGAGACTGATATACATACATATATATTTTCAAATGCATTCTCAAATAGACAATAACATCCAGACATAGAACAAACACAAATGTTCATTACACAAATGTTTGCCCTAGTTAGGAATCGGAACAACGCCCCCAAGCTCAGAAGGCAGGTTCAATACCAACTGAGCCACCGAGGCAGTCAATAAGAATCAGTTTAAAAGTCAAAGTCAAAATGTTTATATTCAATTTAGGTATCAAAGTTACACTTATGAACGTCAACGTTTTATGATAGACTCGACCGCCTTGTTCGGATAAAGAGCCTCTACTCAGAAGAACAGGCAAGAAACTGAGAGGCATTTAAAAAGAAAGTCTCAAAATTTTTGGCTTACAACTACGTAACATCATATTATATCTATGTACTAGTGGCTACTTGGCGGAAGTGAAAGGCTCATCATCTATGTCTTCTAAACTTATGGCCAAAAGTGTATTTTGTATGGCCCCCATAATTTTTAATAAAATACCACGACCAATTAGGGACTTATATAATGTTATGTTTAAAAAGAAATTGAAAATATTATTACTTGACAAGAGTTACTACACAATTACTGACTTTTTAGATGGCAGGAAATTTGATGCGTTATGTTCAACCTGATTTTTGTAAAATACTTTGACATGAAATACCTACCTTTAACTCAATTATTAATTATTATTATATTTATTATTATTAGCTCTGACATTTTAAATTATTATTTGTGTGCCGCACCAGGCCAGGACATGTGTACTACCATATTTTAAGATCTGTATGCTATCCTGTATGTTGTTAAACCATGTTCTCACAAATAAATTAATCTTGAATCTTGAATCGAAATAATTGTTAACCTTATACAATTGTAATATTCTCTTTAAAGAACTCTTCAAAAACGTGTTGCTTTAATAATCATACCTATTTTTCAAAGTCATGTTTTTTTTCCTTATGAAAGATTAGCCAGAGCACGAGATTTTTTGGTGTTTTAGTTTTTACCCGATTGCGCAAGAAGGAGGGTTATGTTTTCGAATGTGTGTATGTACATATGAGGTTTCTTTGGCACGGCCTACAGCCTAAACAGCTTGATGTATTTCGACATGTGAGGTGTCATTTGAATCGTCTTGAAAGCGGAAGTGACATAGTGTACAACATTTTGCAGCCGAGTGATTTAAAAAAAAATGTTACTTGTTTCTTACCGATCTCGACGTCGTCCTCTCCCCCCTCGTCCCCCGCCTCCTCCCGTATCTTGTCCCCCCAGGCCGTCAGGTCCACCTCGCCCTTGACTACGTCCCTGCAAGCCTCCAGTATCTGTGTGGCTCCCTCAACACACATGCGCTGTCTGCCTTTACGGCGACGGACTTGGAGACCTGGAATTTACATAATACTTTTATCCTACTAATATTATAAACGCGAAAGTTTGTAAGAATGGATGGTTGTTTGTCACTCTTTCACCCCAGAACGGCTGAACAGATCTGAATGAAATTCGACACCTCTGTGCCAAACTTCATTAAGATCTGTTCAGAGCACAGACCTAAGATTTTTTTATTTGCTTCGCAAAAGACCAACGAAGCGTGGGACAGAGAAGTCTACATCGAAATGTAAACTCCACAAGAGAGAAAGAGGTCGCCTACAAATAAAATGTTTGTCAATTTTTCTTTTCTTATTAATGACAGCGAGCACCTTGGAACACGCAGAAATTCCTATGTTTTTTTTTTTACTAAAATAATTAATTATAAATAGACTCTAAAGAGAGCAATTTTAATTAAATGCAGTTAATTAAAAAACTTAATACCGAAATAAGTCATTTACAGCAGGTTCGAAAGACACGGATGACAATGACGTCATTATGTCTTTGTTGAATGCTAGACCTTGTTTTTTTGGATCATGGATTTAACTGTCTGTCGTGTCACAGGTGGCTCGTCTCGGCGGCAACCCTCAACTAGAAGCCTTACTGGACGTTCTTCTGAGCTGGCGGCGAGACGAGAAGAACAAACTAGACGCAGACACGGTCTAAAAGATATCTTACTCATTTCTTGGGTTTTTTACTTGTTCATTTTCGGCCGATAGTGCTTACACGTTTGTGAAGTTTTTTTAAGTATTGCGTGTTACGCGCTGCCACGAAGCGAAGCCCTACACAAGCCCCTTTCGGTTCAACATACCCTTTCAAATTAGCCCTACTCAAGCCCCTTTCCGTTTACATACTCTTTCAAATTAGCCCTACACAAGCCCCTTTCGGATTAGCATACCCTTTCAAATTAGCCCTACTCAAGCCCCTTTCGGTTTAACATACCCTTTCAAATTATCCCTACACAAGCCCCTTTCGGTTTAACATACCCTTTCAAACTAGCCCTACACAAGCCCCTTTCGGTTTAACATACCCTTTGAAATTAGCCCTACACAAGCCCCTTTCGGATTAACATACCCTTTCAAATTATCCCTACACAAGCCCCTTTCGGTTTAACATACCCTTTCAAATTAGCCCCGCACAAGCCCCTTTCGGTTTAACATACCCTTTCAAATTAGCCCTACACAGGCCCCTTTCGGTTTAACATACCCTTTCAAATTAGCCCTACTCAAGCCCCTTTCGGTTTACATACCCTTTCAAATTAGCCCTTCACAAGCCCCTTTCGGATTAACATACCCTTTCAAATTATCCCTACACAAGCCCCTTTCGGATTAACATACCCTTTTAAATTATCCCTACACAAGCCCCTTTCGGTTTAACATACCCTTTCAAATTAGCCCTACTCAAGCCCCTTTCGGTTTACATACCCTTTCAAATTAGCCCTACACAAGCCCCTTTCGATTTAACATACCCTTTCAAATTATCCCTACACAAGCCCCTTTCGGTTTAACATACCCTTTCAAATTAGCCCCGCACAAGCCCCTTTCGGTTTAACATACCCTTTCAAATTAGCCCTACACAGGCCCCTTTCGGTTTAACATACCCTTTCAAATTAGCCCTACTCAAGCCCCTTTCGGTTTACATACCCTTTCAAATTAGCCCTTCACAAGCCCCTTTCGGATTAACATACCCTTTCAAATTATCCCTACACAAGCCCCTTTCGGATTAACATACCCTTTTAAATTATCCCTACACAAGCCCCTTTCGGTTTAACATACCCTTTCAAATTAGCCCTACTCAAGCCCCTTTCGGTTTACATACCCTTTCAAATTAGCCCTACACAAGCCCCTTTCGATTTAACATACCCTTTCAAATTAGCCCTACACAAGCCCCTTTCGGTTTAACATACCCTTTCAAATTATCCCTACACAAGCCCCTTTCGCTATAACATACCCTTTCAAATTAGCCCGACTCAAGCCCCTTTCGGTTTACATACCCTTTCAAGTTAGCCCTACACAAGCCCCTTTCGGTTTAACATACCCTTTCAAATTAGCCCTACACAAGCCCCTTTCTGTTTAACATACCCTTTCTATTAGCCCTACACAAGCCCCTTTCTGTTTAACATACCCTTTCAATTAGCCCTACACAAGCCCCTTTCGTAAAATCAAACTTGCCATCCGAAGCACGGTAACGCCCTGAGCCCGCCACAGACATCCTGCGTCAAAGGACCCGCGACGTCGAAGTGAAGCAGTACTGCATTTCCCTGCTGGAGCGGCTCGGAAGCTTCCAGTATACTAGGAATATACTTATTGCACTAGATGACGATGCCAGGAAAGAAGTAAGCTATTATTTTATTCAATTTGTTCTAGGAAGTCCCCCCCCCCCCCCATTCCTAACTAACAAACTATGACATTTTATTGCCATGATAGTAACGTTTTGTTTTCGACACCGCGCTACCATGGACCTTATTGCGCGGCGATACGATTCGCGGTCGCGCAGCGTCGAAAACAAAACATAACCATCATGGCAAGATGTCATGGTAAGCCCCCGTGAGCTGCTTACCCTGGGGCACTAATTGAAAGTCAATTGTCAAAAAAAATTAACGGTATAAATATTTCCACAGTGTTCGAGAAAAGTTGAGATAAAAACTCGTTAGACATTGTTTATGCCTTCAACTACATTCGCGTTCATCCATCGTTACTAATCGGCCGTTACCGGTCTCCCTCTACAGCATTATAACATTTATATAAGCTAATAATAGACACCAATAAAGTATAAAATAAGCTTAAAACATACCAAAAATACAAAAACAAACAATACGTAAACGATTCGCGCCAAGAGTTATTCACAATCACGATTTAACTTTTAACGATTTTTATGTGCAAGTGTCCCAAATATTATATTATTATAACCACAGACCTAAGATTTTTTTTGCTTCGCGAAAGACCAACGAAGCGTGGGACAGAGAAGTCTCCATCTAAATGTAAACTCCACAAGAAAGAAAGAGGTCGCCTACAAATAAAATGTTAGTCAATTTTTCTTTTGTCATTAATGACAGCTAGCACCTTGGAACACGTGGAAATTCCTATGATTTATATTTTTACTAAAATAATTATAAATAGACTCAAAAGAGAGCAATTTTAATTAAATGCAGTTATGTCATCTTGTGAGTTTAGCGATTGTGATGTTAATCAAAGATGTAACCCACAAAATTTGTCGTTTCATGCGTAAATATGATATTTCCATTGTGATGTTTTTGTCTAAATTTTGTCTAAAACATAACATAAATTGTTTCCAAAAACCGATTTACCAGCGGTATGTTGTTGTCGTTTCTTCGTATTAACTATAGTACCTGGATGGCCGAGCTTTGCTCGGTATTTTTTTTTATTTTTTAATTGTGTTTTTTGGATAATAAACAATTGATTTTAGTCTAACCTCAAAGCAAACACTCATTGACTTCGTGTTACTTAACAACGCCATCTGCTGTTGTGTAGTTAAAGCAATTAGTTGCTCACAAAAAATAGTAGTATTATTATTCGCCAATAGATGTCAGGAAGAGTCATATTTTTCAGTTGAGATTGATTATCGATAAAACACGAAAAAAATGATGTTTTCTAAAAATGATTCCTAGCTAGATCGATTTATCGCCCCCCGAAACCCCCTATATACTAATTTGTATGAAAATCGTTGGAGCCGATTCCGAGATTCCAATTATATATATATATATATATACAAGAATTGCTCATTTAAAGGTATAAGATTTCCTAGATGAAAGTAGAATTGATGATGAAATTCAGCATACAAATGTTAGTTTACGCTCGATTTTCACTAGAGATGGATAAAATGATGACGTCATTATTATCGATAGTTTTTTTTAGCAAAGTTCAATAGGAGTGCAATACCTACACAAAACAAACATTTTTGATTGCCATCAACAGTAAATTAACATTTTTCTGAGTTTGTACTTGGCAATGAGGCGTAAAACATTAAAAAATAAAATAAGTCCCTTCAAATTTCTGATCATAATTTTTAATTCAATTTACAAATTATGGGTGTCTTACATCCAAGTGTTAATAAATTAAATAAATATGTTTGTAAATTATAAGGCAAAAATAAATAAATGTACAAAAACAATGAAATAAGTATCATTACTTACCCTAATCTAAATACGAGTAAAATTGGTCAAGGGTCACAATTCCAAGCGAATTACTAGTTTTATATTGATCTTATTACTTACTTTTCTCATGTTAATTTCGATACATGGTGACACTGATATGATATTTTTTCTAGCTCAGTAGCAGTGTTACTTGGAACAAAAAACAACTCAATTTGTATGCGAAAGATTAAATTTATCGACAAGCACCCGGAGGATCATTTTGGACTTTTCACTACACTAATTTACTCACGCATGCGTGAATGATTTTTTCTATCACTATCAAATTGTCATAGTCGATCTTTTACTTCCCAGATCTGTGGCACAGAGATAGATTATAGTCTTGAATAGCACATAGGATACTTTTTAACAGCGGGTGAAACCGCGGGGCGCAGCTAGTTATAATATAATATATCGTCACGCCTTTCCCCCGAGGGGGCTGGCAGAGGTGTAATACAATACCCACACTACGTCGGATGATATTCAGTCCCAAATGGGACAGGGGGCGAGCCTGGCGCCCTACACCGGGCTCCAGTCATGTAGCAGATGACATACAATACGCACATATGTTCAAACAATGAACAAATTGGTGCGTGCCGTCGGCTGGGTTTGAACCTGCTCGAATGCTTGCCCGAATAAGCCACCCACGTATCTCAATACACATGCAGTACACGGCTATGTGTTGAGTTATGTAGGGAACATATTTCCGCAAGCCACGTGACGTTAAATCAGTGCGTAGCCACTCCGTGCGCCATAGTGAGCTACGCTACAGTTTTACATAGTCGTGGGTGGATACGTAGACCCACGTTGTCTAACAAACGAAGACACGCAGTTAAAATGCGCGGCGTGGTCGTGCCAAACGTGCGCCGCAGTGGGTTCGCGCCTTTATTGCTAATGGTGCTATTGTTGTACAATACAATACATCTTTATTGCACACCAAAAATACAAAGTAAAACAAACAAAGAAAATATTAAACAATAAAATATCATTCGGCAGTACAAGGGCGGCTTTATCGCCTAAAGCGATTTCTTCCAGGCAACCTTTGGATGGACAGGATAGAACGAAATATGATAAACGGTCGGTGGCATACATAAATACAAAAGTAAACAAATAAAATAAAATTGTACCACCTTTATCCCTTAGATCAGCGGTCGGCAACCTTTTAGCAGACAAGGGCCGCACAGTGCCAAAATAAGCAAGTGACGCACCGTATTCAACAATTTTACTATAGGTTTCTATCTATACATATTTTACCATAGGTATTTAGGTAGGTATTATCTGACCTCTAAAAATCAATGTTTATCTGTCTCTAGTAGCTATAGTAAAAGCCTTGCTTAGTTTGGGGCCAGACGACAATGTGAGCAAAATGTCCCGATTTTTTTATTTATTTACAAAACACTCGCGGGCCGAATATGGCCCGCGGGCCGCGGGTTGCCGACCGCTACCTTAGAGAGTGCTATACTTGTACTGATCTTATCACAATTTGCGTTAATGTTCTACTTACAGACTTTAGTTAGCAGCGCTAAATATTGTTGTACAAATCAGCCTTATTGCTGGCACTATTATTATTAATACCTGGATGGCCGAGCTTTGCTCGGTATTTTTTTTTTTTTAATTGTGTTTTTTTGGAAAATAAACAATTGATTTTAGTCTAACCTCAAAGCAAACACTCATTGACTTCGTGTTACTTAACAACGCCATCTGCTGTTGTGTAGTTAAAGCAATTAGTTGCTCACAAAAAATAGTATTATTATTCGCCAATAGATGTCAGCAAGAGTCATATTTTTCAGTTGAGACTACTCAAACGCCTCCTTTTTGTTATTTTTCTTCCAAGTTTATGTTTAAGTTGATTATCGATAAAACACGAATAAAATGACATTTTCTAAAAATGATTCCTAGCTAGATCGATTTATCGCCCCCGAAACCCCCTATATACTAAATTGTATGAAAATCGTTGGAGCCGATTCCGAGATTTCAATTATATATATTTATATATATACAAGAATTGCTCATTTAAAGATATAAGATAATTTGTTGACACTGGATGCGTGTCTTATTTCAGTGCACTTCACTTCACTACTATTGTTGTACTTATCAGCTATATCACTGGCACTATTGTTGTACTTACCAGCTTATCGCTGGCAATATTGTTGTACTTACCAGCCTTATCGCTAGTGGCACCCCGTAGATTGTACCCAGGACAGCAAGTGAAGTAGACAACTTTTAGACCGGGATACACCGTGGTGAAATGTTCCTTCCACGCTGCCACAACACTGGCGGGGACCAAGTCTATCTTATTGAGTACTAGTATCATATCTTTCCGTTGCTCCTTGACTATGTATTCGTACAGCGATGGCGGGAACATCATACCCTGGAAAGATTACACAAATATTGTATTAATTGAGAAGGTTTGTGTGTATCTGGATTTACGCTGAAACTGGGGAACGGATTTGGGTGAAATTTAGTTTGAAGATTAAATACAATACCCTGAATTACAATAACACAGTTTCACTACCAATCCAACTGAAAAACCAAGACAGTCAAATCTATTATTCATGTAGACATATGTATGTTCGTTATGGACCCCAAAATGGCTGGAGCGATTTTGAGAAATCTAAAAATAATCTAGGAGCTATGTAAGCTGAAGACCACGCGGCTGGCGTCTGTCCTCCTCTTTAGATCGCATTTCTCAACCGATTCTCGTGAAACTTTGCTGGTATAATCATACAGATTTTATTGTCGATTCAATTTTTGGATTTTTTTCAAGGTACGATTTTTTTACAAAAGTAAAGGAAGAGACAGCCGGACAGACGCCGGGCTTACTAAAGCATTTTTCCGAAGCTGAAGATATTATGATGTCATAGACGCTTCGTTAGCTGAAGCTCCCTCGATCTATAAATACTTTTTAGTACATAAACTAGCTGTTACCCGCGACTTTGTTCGAGTTAATTCAGAAAACAGTACCCAAAAACCTTCCTCGTGATATACTGTAACTAATTATCATATATATCGTCACGCCTTTCCCCCCAATTGAAAGAGGTGTTATATAACACACTTCGCCGGATGATATTCAGTCCCATATGTGACAGGGGGCGAGCCTGTCGCCATTCACCGGGCTCCAGTCATGTAGCAGATGACATACAATACGCACATATGTTCACACAATGAACAAATTGGTGCGTGCCGTCGGCCAGGTTTGAACCCGCTACCTCTGGCTTGAGAGGCGAGCCTTCTCCAACTAGGCTATCATCGCTTTCATTTTCGAATTTCACTAAAGTCCGTTCAGCCGCAGTGAAAAGCCTACAAACAGACAGACATTTCGATTTTATATTAAGTGATGAGGATGGTACTCACGGCGTATCTGACATCCACAATAAGTAACAGTATGTCGCACATCTCCATGACTCTCCACAGCTGCCGCCACGTCTCGAGGTTCAACTCAAAATAGGACATCTCTTGCCAGTGTTCGGACGCTTGTAACTTGTCTATGTAATTCTGAAAAAAAAAAAAAACAATTAAAATCTGTTTAAAGTTGACGAAAATATTTAATCATGGCTCTGTGTGCTGGGGACCTCGCTACCGGCGTCTGCCCTCCGACGGCTGGAGCGATTTTGATAAAATTCATCTAAAAATAAACAAGTAGGTATTTAGTAACAAGCAGGTAGGTAGTATGATATTTTATTTTTCATATTCTCTTTATGTTTGTTTTACTTTGTATTTTTGGTGTGCAATAAAGATGTATTGTAGTAGGCCTGTGAGCTGGAGACGTCGGATTCAAAAACCATATCTTCGCCATTTTGACATATTCCAAAACTGCCTCGACAAAACAAATCTATTTAAGTATCGAATCAGCTCGCTAGGTCCATGAATAACAATTACATACATTCATACATACATACATTTGGGAATGAATATCATCCAGCGAATTGTTGGTGTTAAAAACTGCCAGCCCCTTCCGGGGAAAGGTGTATGTGTGTGTGTATTATTATTATTATTTGTTGACACTGCCAGCTTAAAGCTGATGCGTGTTTTATTTCAGTGCACTTCACTTCACTACATATTATGTGTGTTTATTTTTAAAGCAATTGTCAAGTCTGTTTTTGAAGCAATTAACTGAGGGGGCATTTATCACAGTATTATTTATGCATGTGTGTGTGTCTGTGTGTATTATTATTATTATTTGTTGACACTGGCAGCTTAAAGCTGATGCGTGTCTTATTTCAGTGCACTTCACTTCACTACATATTATGTGTGTTTATTTTTAAAGTAATTGACAAGTCTGTTTTTGAAGCAATTAACTGAGGGGGCATTTATCACAGTATTATTTATGCATGTGTGTGTGTCTGTGTGTATTATTATTATTATTTGTTGACACTGGCAGCTTAAAGCTGATGCGTGTCTTATTTCAGTGCACTTCACTTCACTACAATTGTGCGTGTGTATTTTTTAAAAAGTAATTGTCAAGTCTGTTTTTGAAGCAATTAACTGAGGGGGCATTTATCACAGTATTATTTATGTATGTGTGTGTGTCTGTGTGTATTATTATTATTTGTTGACACTGGCAGCTTAAAGCTGATGCTTGTCTTATTTCAGTGCACTTCACTTCACTACAATTGTGCGTGTGTATTTTTTAAAAAGTAATTGTCAAGTCTGTTTTTGAAGCAATTAACTGAGGGGGCATTTATCACAGTATTATTTATGTATGTGTGTGTGTCTGTGTGTATTATTATTATTTGTTGACACTGGCAGCTTAAAGCTGATGCTTGTCTTATTTCAGTGCACTTCACTTCACTACAATTGTGCGTGTGTATTTTTTAAAAAGTAATTGTCAAGTCTGTTTTTGAAGCAATTAACTGAGGGGGCATTTATCACAGTATTATTTATGCATGTGTGTGTGTGTGTGTGTGTGTGTGTGTGTCTGTGGCACCGTAGCAGCTGAAGGGATGAACCAGTATTGATTTTGTTTTTTTTATTTGAAAGGTGAATTAGTGGGGAGTGTTCTTAGCTTGTGGGTTTTTTTTAAATTTAAAATTAATCTTGGACTATCTCTCCGCCAACTTTACTTCCATCAGTCAGCCTTATAGCCAAAAGCATTCTCTTCCAGTCAAATTTACCTTGAAATACCTCTGCTCCTGAGCATCCAACTGCACCGGAGTCATGTTGAAGTCCCACGGTGGTCGTCTCGGGAAAGAAACGTCTTGTGGGAAGTACTTCGATGGGTCGACTTCAAGCTCCTTCTCTGGCACTGGATTTAGAGCTTTCCTGGAATTGTGATATGGTTTGTTTTCACTTGATGGGTTAAAATAGAAGGTACTATTTTCTACTAGCTGCGCCCCGCGGTTTCACCCGCAGTTAAAAAGTATCCTATGTGCTACTCTAGACTATAATCTATCTCTGTGCCAAGTTTCGTCCAGATCTGTTCAGCCGTTCTGGCGTGAAAAAGTAACAAGCATCCATCCATCCATTCTTACAAACTTTCGCGTTTATAATATTAGTAGGATCATGACTGCCCAAATTATAAAGTAATTTTGCTAAACCGCCAAAGAATGTGATATTTCACTTTTATGAGAGAGTAATATTTTTACTTAAGTGCCTCATATTAGTAACTATAACTCTGTGAGCTGGAGTCCTCGCGGCCGGCTTGTTTCCTCCTCTACAGGTCTCATTCCTCAACTGATTCTCGTAAAATTTTGTGAGCAGGTTCAATAATTAAACAGATTGTTTTTTCCTAGTCAGTTTTCAGGTTTTTTTCAAAAAACTAAATAACAAAAAAACTCTAATTAAGAGTCCGGCGACCGCTTTAGACTAACTTCGCATTGGCTTAAGGTTTTCCATAACCATTTCGTCTGGAAGAAGATGACGAGCGAAGGGAGCAAGTAAAGATACTGACGAGCCTTTAAAGTTATCTACAGAGTGACAAAGTGTTTTTTTTATGACTTTTGCACTTCTCTAATCATTCTTAAATAATGTCTCTTGTATTATGGATTCATTTAAAAGCTAATGATGTAGACAACCTCCCTATGTAAAGGGATTTTTGATTTGCTTTGTCTATCTATTGAATAAATCAGTCAAAAATGACCCCTTACAAATGCGGAATATTTTCATAGATCTATTTTCGCTTGAGAACGTTTTAAAAAAAACCAAGAACATAAGGGCGGAGATATTGTTAATTTAATTGTACATGCTAAATTTCATCATAATCTGAAAAAAGGTTTTCAAGAAATTTGAGAAGCGCGTTTGTATGGAAATTTCAGAGCGTCGCGGCCCTCTGAATTATCAACCTCCTCACAAACTTTAAAAAGAATCGGTTAAGACGTTAAGAAAGGCGACCTGTAGATGAAGACGAAGATCCGGACAGAGATTCAGACAGAGATCCGGACAGAAATTCGGACAATTCGAAAATTTTAAAGCATCTTTGTCGAAGCTGAAGTAGCGACGCTACGTTCGCTAACGCTGGCGCGGTCGACTAATATTTTTACCTACCTGCCTAAAATAGAGTAATTTTACAAACATACATAATTATCTGTTTCCATCATACTCTCATCTCTCAACTACCAGCCCCAGGGTCCCTGGGGCTGGTAGTTGAGATTATAGTTACCTAGGGACCCGCCCCGGCTTCGAACGGGTGCAATGCTGATACTAAATACACTACAGAAAAACTGTGAATGTTGTATATAAAAACATAACGGCCCGCTCTGGCTTCGCACGGGTATAAACAAAAAAAATGTTATTTGTGGGATATCCATAAGAGATAGACATATACCA
Organism: Peribatodes rhomboidaria; assembly: GCA_911728515.1. Classification (NCBI taxonomy): domain Eukaryota; kingdom Metazoa; phylum Arthropoda; class Insecta; order Lepidoptera; family Geometridae; genus Peribatodes; species Peribatodes rhomboidaria. Next base: position 4,606,568 of record OU452196.1, on the reverse strand, counting down.
TCGCGGAGTTTTCTGTAGACCTTTTCAATGTGTACAAATAATTAGTACATTATTTTGATAAATCTCGTAGGGTTCAGCCTGCGTTTGCAATGTAAGCGGAAAAAAATTGATAATTAACGACATCACATTAGAAACCTCAAAAATAACAGTATTTCTCCACTATTTAATGGATGTTATTTTACATATAAACCTTCCTCTTGAATCACTCTATCTATTAAAAAAAAACCGCATCAAAATCCGTTGCGTAGTTTTAAAGATTTAAGCATACAAAGGGACATAGGGACAGAGAAAGCGACTTTGTTTTATACTATGTAGTGATGGTACAAGAAAGAGGCTAATATTTTCAGTTCAAAAAAGAGCGTCGACCGGAAGTTAAAGTACGCAATTTTGATGTAAACAAATACTAACAGAGCATATTCCTTCTTCTCCGCTACTTCTGCATCATTTTCTCTGTAAAACTTCAGGGCATATCTGTTTGACTCTCCCCGACCTCTTGGCTGGTAGTTGAGAGACACTGCCTCGTAAGCAGCTGCTGATGTAGCTGGAAATATGACAAGATTTCATTAGTCTTTTTTTAAAGCTTTTTTTAGTCGTCACTTCGATGTGTCAGTGACGCTATCATCACCACAAAAACAAAGGCAGCAAAAGACCTGACAGAGAAACTATTGCACCGTATCGGAAACCTGGTAATATCCAGTGTACAAAACATAGCTTTTTCCCTCGTAAATGGTTTTGGAAGAGAGTTTCAACCTCCTGGTATTTATTTTATAAATGCATGAGAAGCTTTGGTCAGATGAGCTAGTGGGTTATAATGTGGCATTCATAACTTCAACTTACTTGGCATGAGCAAAACTTTTGTCTGCTTCTTAGTTTGGAGCTGCTGTTTCTTAGCTTTCCCGCTGAAGGGAGTCTTCCGCCGAGCTTGAGGCATTATGAATATTTAACTGAAAAAAATAATGTATTGTAGTGTTAGGAGATTATTTACAGATTTACATTACAGAAATAATGTAAATGAAATTGTATTGTGTGACATTTACACTGTGCAATATTTTTTAAATAGAACATTCTGAAATCAACATCCTAACAATAAAAATGTTGACTATTACTTATATTATAAGGATTTATTTTGATTTGACTGTAATTCACTGATTGTGATTTGTTATGGCTTACCTTCGGTCTCAAATATATTTTTTTTAGCTAAATTAGTTGAGCCATACTCAGATGATGCCAAAATTAATTATTTAAACCTAAGAACCAAGAAACAATTTAATTTTTAGGGTTCCGTACCCAAAGGATAAAACGGGACCCTATTAGCTATTGTCTGTCTAGTCTGTCCAACTGTCACCAGGCTGTATCCAATGAACCATGATAGTTAGATAGTTGAAATTTTCACAGATGATGTATTTCTGTTGCCCCTATAACAAAATATACTAAAAAACAGAATAAAATAAACATTTAAGGGGGCTCCCATACAACAAACGTGATTTGCTTGCTGTTTTTACAAATAATGATACCGAACCCTTCGTGCGCGAGTGCGACTCGAACTTGGCCTGTCTGTTAAACTGTTTGTTGGTTTTTAGGCAAACAAACAGTAAAATTTTTTGTAGACAAAAGATAAGATGATTAATCTAAAGAATATTTTAGAAGTTTCTAGTTAATGATTAAGAATTCAGCAGAGCAAGTAGCCTACACCCTTTATTGATGTTAGGAAGTTTGTAGATGATGGTTGGATGAGCAAAAACAAAATCAAAACTAAAAACATGCGGTTGCGCCGCAGGCAGTGGGCCGGCAACCGGTGATTTCTCTTCTTTTGATCTCGTTCCTCGTGACAATTTCAGGGGTAATTTCAATATAAAACTATTACAACTAGATCTTACCAGATTTAGTTTATTGTTGTCCAGATAAATTGCGTAAAGTATTAGAATTCTTCAAAATAAATCCACTCCGCCTGCAGTACTCTGAACTGCAAAAAAATTATAAATTAAAATTACTTTGGCGAAGTCTTAATGCTGCCAGGATGAATTACGAAAAGTAACACTTCTTGTGAAGTATGGCACATTATTGGAGATGCGCATAGAATAGTGCCTAAGACTTTAGCAAATCCACAATACAAAAAAAGCACAAAATTTGAAAATATCGTTGTCATTTGACATGTTTTGGCTGTCTGTGTCAACTGTCATGTTTGCTATGCCAGTGTCACTGTGTTCGTAATTGTTGAGTTTTTTTGTTGTGAAATCGGAAATGGTTGTTGTTATTTATTTATATTTTTATGGATTTACAAATTAAACTGTGGAATCTTCTACCTAACACATTAAACAAGGACATTGTTTTATTTGAAGCCAGGAAAACCTCATCAAATACTAAATCGTGAAATTCGTGAACATAGTTTATAAGGTTGCTTCGTCCCCATGTGAATCAAAACAAAATGATCCAAAACCTGTCCTGAAAACTATGAAATGAACATTTGCAGCCCTGGATGGTTATCAGTGATTACTCCGTGCGTGGCCACGACAAGGTCACATGGTTACAAGATATATACACACGTAAAGGGATATTTTATCTATTAAGCCTTTCGGAGGCTTGCGATAAGCTATAATGATTAAAGCTATAGCTTTCACTGACTAATCTAATTATTAAAACCTAGTTTTAAATACTTGGAAACATCTGTAACCATGTGCGACAAAGTTGAGATGATTTCTGTAAAGATTGAACCAGAATATCCTTCGGAAACAGACATTTTTGATGCAGAAAAGTTGGACTTAAATACACTGCCAGTTAAGTTGGAGAAACCTTTTGAGTCAACAATATTTCAACCATTTGAGTCAAGTACAACACAACCTGGTCTTCATCTATTTCAACTAAAATGCTTTAACTCAAGTATAACCCAAATAATACCACCTGAACCTAGCACACTTCAACTAAAACCAGGTAAACCAATTGAGTCAAAACTACACTTGACACCAATTGAGTCAAATACTCGGCAACTAGAAGAATCTCAATTAAGTAAATTACAAGTAAAAAAAGTAGATGAGAAGTCAAGTAGACTCAAACTCATGGAGCCAAGTACACTTGAACCATTTGAGTCAAATAAATTGGAACCACTGGAGTCAAATATACAAGAACCTTTAGAGTCAAGTAAACAGGAAGCTTTTAAGTCAAGAAGACAAGAACTTTTTGAGTCGAGTCAACTAGAACCATTGGAGTCCAGTATACTACAACCGCTAAAAATAAGCAGACAAAAACCAAACAAACATCTAAATACAATCCTTCCAGACCCGCACAAACCCTTTCAATGTTACATATGCCTGTACAAATGTGTCAAAGAAAGCCTATTAAAAAGACACATTAGGACACATACCCAAGATAAGCCATTCACATGTGAAATATGTAATTTCAAATCTGCTCGATTAGATAACTTGAAGAAACATATGAAGGCTCACAGAGACAAAACATACACTTGCACCGTATGCGTTTTTAATTCGAAAAGCAAGCAAGAAGTCAGTTGTCATATGAAAATGCACAAAGACAGGAAAATTTATGAATGTGACATTTGCGACTACAAATGCCTGAAGAAAGTGTCCTTAAAACATCATATAAAGATGCACACCGGCGAGCGACCATACTCGTGCAATTTATGTGATTTCAAATGTGTACGACCAGACACTTTAAAAGCTCATAGAGGAACCCACACAGGAATCAAACCTTATGCATGTAACTTGTGTAACTACAAGACACTACGCTCTGATTCTCTAAAAAAGCACACAGTCATCCACACAGACGACAAACCGTTCAACTGCGACATTTGTGACTTCAAAACTGTAAACGCCAGAGATTTAAAGCGGCACATACACAAGCATACAGGAGAAAAGCCGCATGCATGTGAAGTGTGTGGTTATCGGACAGCGTCGGCATACAATTTAAAGAATCACAAAAGGAAACATACAGGCGAAAAACCATACAAATGTGGTTTGTGTGATAATAGGTATACTAGAGCTGATACGATGCGGAAACATATGAAGGCACATGGTGGCGAGAAACGTTTTAGGTGTGATATATGTGACTATAAGTGTAATCAGAATGGCATGTTGAAAAGGCACTTAAGAAAACACACAGGCGAAAAGTTTAAATGTAGTTTGTGTGAGTTCCAATGCTTCAATGTTAGTTATTTAAAGAAGCATACTAGTAAGAAACATTCTGACATTGTGTCTAAGTTGTAGTTATTATTAGCTGAGCCTCACGATTTTAGCCGCGCATAAAAAGTATGTGTTAATCTATAGTATAACCTACCTCCATACCAAATCTCATCAAAATCTGTCCATCCGTTTAAGTGTGAAGAAGTAACAAACATACACACTTACACACCCACAAACTTTCACCTTTATAATATTAGTGTCATTAGTGTGATATCTGGTGTTAGCAACACATACAAAAGAATGCAGTCTATGGTCTGCTGTGTGACGTTTTGCAAGCGAACTGTCAAAGGAATGTAGCGAATGAATAAATGAATGAATGACTGAACGTAGCGTAAGGAATGAAGGAGTAGCGCCTGAGTCGCCCGCCCCGCCCAACCGGACTTCTCGCTGGAGCACGGAAGAGGACGGACCTAGTAGTGTTTTTCTTGGGTGTCTTTCTGTAGTATTGATCTTGGTGTCCATTAGATTCATAGTGGAATTACCTACATATTGTACACGGTTTGGATTATTAGAAGTATTAGTTGTTTACATTTACGTTAAGGTGGTTTTGAATACCGTCTCTTCAGAAATAGTTTACACTGGTGCATCTTAAAAGTACAGACATGTTATTATTCTAGGATACAATTGTACTCCTCATTATGACCAACTTTTACTGTGCGTTCAACTCTAAAATCAAGAGGAAAAAACAGCTGTTCCATACATTTTGTCGGCAATCATTGATCTTTGGAACAGCTGATTTTTTCGGTTGGTTGGTTTAAAGATACAGCAGGGTTAAAAACTCAGTGAAAACATTTGTTAAGGCAGTTATTTATTTATTTTCTTAGTTTTTAAATTGTTTTACAATACTTAAATGAATATTTAAAAAAAAACAATATTATAAAAAAACTTAAAAACTAGGGTGCCGTCGGCAGCGGGGCGAGGCCCAAGCTACCGGTGGTTAGGGCTGCAGAGTGAGGAACCTCCTGACAATACGGCACGTGTCTAGGATCACTGCCTTTTGTATCTGACCCTTGATCCAACAGTCTAACAAGAGCCTCTTGAGGTGTTGGTCGAGGCTCTTCGCTATGAGACCATTTACTGTGACGACTATTGGGACAATGATCGTCGAGTCAACATCCCACATGGCGGTTACCTCGTGAGCCAAGTCAAGGTACTTGCTGAGTTTGTCCTTCTCGGCCTTCACGAGGTTGTCGTCATGTGGGATGGTGATGTCGACGAGCACTGCCCGGCGCTGGGACCGGTCGACCAGCACGATATCATAGGCTTATTGACAACAATAGTCCTGTCCGTGATGATAGAGCGGTCCCAGTAGAGCAAAGCACGGCCATTCTCGAGAACTGGCGCTGGCAGGTACTTATAGTACGGCACCTCGGACTCGACAAGACCGTATTAAAGGGCAAAAGCCCTATTGTTATTATTATTATTATCATTATTTAGTTATTTTAATTATAGTGGGGATAATTTCACTGCCTAGTGTTGCCCCACCAGAGAATACATTTGGTAGGGCAAAGTAGAAGTACCTGAGAAGCCTGTTTAGGTACATTTACATGTTAAAAAAAACAATTATGATAATTATTAATGTTTACTTAAGTTTTATATTTAGCAAGTAAATAGTTTTTACATTTAAAAAAGAAACAGTTGTTAAAAGTTATCAAGTGGTTTTCTTTTGCTTCTCGTCGATTTAATTTTTTGTCCGAATTACTATCATCCTCCTAATTATTTAATAGATACTCGTATGTAGAAAGCCACGGACGGTGTGCCGGGACTAAACGTAGGGAATTTCGTCAAGCGGTGTGGTGGGACAGCCCGCAAAGCGGTGTCATGGGAAGCGACGTTATGGGACGTTACTACGTTATGAACGATCACTTAAAATGTATTTGTCCGGATGACAATTTTAGTACGGTCCGATCTCCGAACCTCCGGTCCGAAATAAGAATATTTTTTGCAGAACTTTGCACAAAGGTCTTAATTTAAATTTAGTCTCAACAGTAGACCCAAGTCGGGTGTACAATATGATGTACATAGGTACTTATACATAAATTTAGTTAAACAGACTACAACAAACGACATTATCTAAAGTACCTGGATGGCCGAGCTTTGCTCGGTATTTTTTTTTTTTTTTTTAATTGTGTTTTTTGGATAATAAACAATTGATTTTAGTCTAACCTCAAAGCAAACACTCATTGACTTCGTGTTACTTAACAACGCCATCTGCTGTTGTGTCGTTAAAGCAATTAGTTGCTCACAAAAAATAGTAGTATTATTATTCGCCAATAGATGTCAGGAAGAGTCATATTTTTCAGTTGAGATTGATTATCGATAAAACACGAATAAAATGATATTTTCTAAAAATGATTCCTAGCTAGATCGATTTATCGCCCCCGAAACCCCCTATATACTAATTTGTATGAAAATCGTTGGAGCCGATTCCGAGATTCCAATTATATATATATATATATATATATATATATACAAGAATTGCTCATTTAAAGGTATAAGATTTCTTAAATTTTCTGGAAATCAGTGCCTCTCTAGTCTAGAGTATATAAAAAACCGCAAAGTCAGTCAAGGGTTGTCAAAACTTGAGGGTTACGAACTCTCATTCGCTGCACCATGATCCAAAAAAACATTTAGCATTCCCGTAGCAAACACGTATGACGTCACTCGTCATCGTCATTTGTCTCTTTCGAACTATTTGTAAATATCTTATTTCGGTCTTGCTTATGCATCGATTGACGTCACTACGTGTTGCCCATGTGACCGGAATGTTATACCTGGCGGAGTATATTATTATACCATGCGCTACACTAACATTTCGTAACACCTTTCCCATGAAGGGGCTGGCAGAGACAACACCTTCACTTTGCCGGACGAAATACAGTCCCAAAATGTGACAGAGGGCGAGCCTGTCGCCATACACCGGGCTCCAGTCATGTAACAGATGACATACAATACACACATAAGTTCACACAATGAACAAATTGGTGCGTGCCGTCGGCTGGGTTTGAACCCGTTCCCTGTGGCTTGACGAGCCTTCTCCAATTAGGTAATCATCGCATTCGCTACAAGCAAACTGAGGGTAGAATAAAACTAGTTTTTTACGATTCATAACTGAGCGTCGTTTTAAAATGCGGCCCTAAAATATAAAATGTGCGTTTTAAAATGTGCCCTAAGCTTAACTTAGACTAATTTAGTTAAGCCTGAGTGTCCGTTAACCGGGTAATAAACGCAAACGACCACCCTCGGTCCGAAGTTAACCAGAACCAAAGATTACTTACCACTATAGACAGCCCTTCTAGCCCAGTCGGTGCGGGACTGCTTTATGAGCAGTAGGTTCTGGAGGGCTATTCTTACGGAGTGAGATTTAATCTCACCATTTTCCGTCCTTGTTGCTCTCGTTTGAATAGTTTAGTCAGGTGTGAGAGTGACCAAGATAAAATCTCATCTCATCTTACGTGTAGGAATAGTTCTCCTGGAGATTTGAGATTTTCATCTCACCTATTTTCGTCCTTCTTATTTAGCCCCTCTGGAGGGCTATTCCTACGCGTGAGATAAGATGAGATTTTATCTTGGTCACTCTCACACCTATGACGTTTCAAGCAAGAGCAACAAGGACGGAAAAGAGATGAAAACCTCAAATCGCCGAATAGGGCCACAGGTAAAGAGGCGTACCTAATTTGATTGATTTTTGAGCAATGCGTGATGTGCTCGACTTTAGGGGGGCTATTCCTGCGCGTGAGATGAGATGAGATTTTATCTTGGTCACTCTCACACCTATGACGTTTTAAATGAGAGCAACAAGGACGAAAGAAGGTGAGATGAGAATTTCAAATCTCCGAATAGGGTCCCAGTATGGAATCTGGGGTAAGTCGGGGGTAATCTGCGATCAAATCTTGACTTTTACCGAAGGGTTAAACTTAATTTGTAGTTATGGACGTTATGGGTCAATTAGGACAGGTAAGGGGCAGGGTTAACGTTCTACTGCAGTTCAACAGTAGTTACTGGTTCCCAAAGTTGACAGGACTGTGACCAACCTAAGCGAAATTTCCAAAGGATGATGCCAGAGTTTCTATGAGACCTGCAGGGCTATTCAGAACCATTCGGAAACGTTTCCGATCGGATCCCAGAAATTTCAAACTCAAATTGTTCGAATCTCAGTCTACTTTAATACATTTTGGAACAGGGAATCAAGTATAAATACGATCGGAAGAATGAATCACGTTTTAAAACAAAATAATATAGACTGAGTTTCGAATAATTTAGGCTTAAAATTTTTGAAATCCGAACGGAAACGTTTCCGAATGGTTGTGAATAGCCCTACAGGTCCCACCTTCCAATAGCTATGTGTGTTACATCGTTGGATAGGTATTTTTGAGCTGAATAAAAGTTACTATGGCGCCAAGTTCAAATCTTAGTCCGTTCAGAGTTATTCTTTAATAAACATGGTAATAGTTTTATCAGTAGCCAAGTAATGCTATTTAAGTAATAATTGCATTTCTTTCTTTGCTTTATACACGTAGTGTAGATACTAACCTACGGTTATCAATTGCGTCACTGAGTCGCAAACCATAAGACAAAAACTTAAACAGATGTCAACATTGCCAAAATGTTTTACACTACCAGCCTTAGAAATAAAAAAATGCATAAACATCTGTTAAACCAATGTTCAGTTAAACATTGAGTAGTCAGTAAATAGACGTTACACAAACGTGTAACTATTGTTTGAGCAATAAAGTGTGAATCGGCATTGGGTATTTACACACATGCATAACACTTTTTTCTTTTTTGTCTGGCAACTTTTGGTAAATTCGTTTAGAAACTTTTTCGTCCAAATAGTTTTTTAGTAATTATTTTTTAGGAAAGCTCCCTAATTTTTAATATTGCACGTACAATATACGTTTTAGGAAAGGAATATTAATAAACTATGTTGTTTTTTGAATCTCTTGTCCAAAATTCGTCGATATAAACTATTTTAGAGGAAAACATTTTCTTTTGGATATAGTGGGAGACTAACAACAAATTTCTGAACGGAACAATCAATGTCAACACTACAATGTGTATGTCACACTACCAACTACAAACGCATAAATTTTGACAATTTAATAAAAACATTACACGGTTTCTATCATAGTACTAAGTCTAGATCAGCTGTTATAGTGAAATCCGCCATTTTGACCCTGTACACACCCGCTAAACAAGGGTACCCGGCCGTTTAACGAATGTTTATTTTCCTTTGATTTTGTTAGATCTGTACACGAACTGTACACAAAGTTTAAGTCAAAAATATTTTTATTTTTCAGCTTTTGTGTTACACAATGTGTGTACACATGTTTTAAAACTTTATTTCTAAGGCTGGACGTGTATAAAGCACAAATGCAATTATTACGTAAAAATAGCATTACTTGGCTACTGATAAAACTACCATGTTTATTAAAGAATAACTCTGAACGGACTAAGATTTGGAACTTGGCACCATAGTAACTTTTATTCAGCTCAAAAATACCTATCCAACGATGTAACACACATAGCTATTGGAAGGTGGGACCAGGATTTGCATCCTCCTTTGGGGACTCTCCTCTCAGTTGTCATAAATCAAAAGGGACTTTTGTACGTACGTATCTGAAAGCACTAAACCCGGCTGCTAAAATAAATGTTGTACCCTGCCCTACGTCACTTCCACTATCAAGACGATTCAAATGACACCTCACATGTCGAAATACATCAAGCTGTTTATGCTGTACGGTGTGCTAAGAAACCTCATATACACACAATAAGAATAAGAATATATTTATTGTATAACTGTGTACAAAAGATGTTCCAAGTTGTAAATTTGTATCAACAGCCTGCCCATTTCGAGCGTACAATTTTCGTCGTTTTTCAAAGTATAATTTCTACTTAGTGATAAGTACCTAAAGATCTAATATATTAAATAGGATTAATTTCCACTCATCAAAATATTCTATAGTAGTGTAAAAAGCTTTATGGATAAGCCAGGATTTAAGTTTATTTTTGAATCTATTTGCAACGTATTAATAACGTGGGCTTTCGTGTTCGCTACAAAACTCCTCTTAAAGTTTCAGTAAAGTATTCATCACTTTACTGAAATGGGATAAGGGGAGGGATTCATCATCTTCATCATCACCTTATCATCAGCAATGCATCATCTGTAAAACACTTAGGTAAAATATTATTATTAACTTGACACTGGCAAATGCATTAGACGTGCGATGCCAAATTACCATGAATGGGAGAGCAAAAAAAACTTCCTTTTTTAAAAGTTGGCTTAAAACAATTCATTCAGGGATCCTGTTGATATTTCCGGTTCACTGATCGTTTTAGGAATACAAATTGAAGACAAAGATCGGAGTTTTTTATTTAATTTGACAGATTGGGGTGCAGGGGTGGTTTTACAACATTTTTAAGGGATGTTTAAAGGAGGGCTTTAATTTTTTAGTCTTTGGTAAGGCACGAGAACGTAAATTACATAGTGATAAAAGAATTAGCATGATTGGTTGGCGATGCGAATCATTTGGCTTCATTTGTAACCTTTGATTATCCTTTGACTGCCTCGGTGGCTCAGTTGGTAGTGAACCTGACTTCTGAGCTTGGGGGCGTGGGTTTGATTCCAACCTAGGGCAAACATTCTATCTGATGAACATTTGTGTTTGTTCTATGTCTGGGTGTTAATTTAATACTATTTAAGTAAGTGAGTATACATTTTTTATGTATAATGTATCAGTCTCTGACAACCATTGTACTAGCTTTGCTTAGTTAGGGGTCAGGCGACCGTGTGTGAAAAATGTCTCGGGGGCTAATACGAGTAAAGCTAAATAAAACGGTTTTTTACCCGACTACGCAAGAAGGATGATAATGATTTTCGAGTGTAGGTATGTATGTCGGTATGTTGTGGGTATGTATGTATGAGGCTTCTTTGGAACGCCCTACAGCCTAAACAATTTGATGTATTTCGACACGTGAGGTGTCATTTGAATCGTCTTGATAGTGGAAGTGACATAGGTACTTACAACATTTTAATTATATTGAGAGTGTCAGACTACGTTTTGCAGTCGGGGTTTTTTTTCTTCCTTTTTTTTAACAATCGACCGAGCGAGCGCTACCGAGCGAAGCGTCTTTGCTTCAGCTTCGACAAAAATGCTTGCGTGTGTATGTCCCAATTTTGTCTGGATTTCTGTTCCCATCTCTGTCCGAATTTGTGTCTTCTTCTATAGGATAGCATTTCTGAGCCGATTATCTTGAAATGTTGTAAGTTTGATAATTATGTAAAGTATGCAGTAGCGCACTTGTAACGCCTCACTCAACTGCCGTCTTTGTACTTCTTCACTCTACAAAACTTCAAGGCTAGAGTGAATAAGTACCTTATAGGTCGTCGTAATCCATCTTAGACCGCAACGTCGCTTAACATCAGGCGAGTTGGTGGTCAAACGCCGACCATCCTACTTCCTACTAATATTATAAACGCGAAAGTTTGTATGTATGGATGGATGGATGAATGGATGGATGGATGGATGTTTGTTACTCTTTCACGCCAGAACGGCTGAACAGATCTGGATGAAATTTGGCACAGAGATAGATTATAGTCTAGAATAGCACAAAGGATACTTTTTAAGCGCGGGTGAAACCGCGGGGCGCAGATAGTTCAAAAACTTTTTTTTTATGAAAAAAAGACAAAACTTTAAAATTTTTCAAAAACTGACCCGCTATCCCTCCCGATATCCGATGACCAATTTCACGAGAATCGAGGAATGCGACCTGTATAGAAGGACGGACGTCAGCCGCGAGCTCTACAGCTCACAGAGCTCCTAATGTTGAAATCTAGTGACAGTAATCAAATCAGCCATCTTATAAAACTGTCTAGACGACTTGGCGGAGCTCCGAAAGGCGTGGCTATCGACACGCCCCAAAACACGCCCTTTTACCTCCTACCAAGCCAGTTCCAAACCAAACTCCACAACGAACGGACGTGTCCGGAACTCCCCTTCGATTTTCAAACGGTTTCTCCAATTCTTTTTTCAAAAAACTTGAAAGTTATTCGCGGTTTTTATGTGACGTTTTAAAGGTTTGACAGGGCTGTGTCGGCTAGTGTTGTGCGCGTGTTTTTGAGGACTTCTGGACTTGTTTGTTTATTTGTTTGTTTGTAAACAATGCCACGTGGTCTTGTTGTAGGTCAATGAACTTTGACTGTGTCATAAGTGTGTTGGTGCGGTGATTTTAATTTTGTGACGAATTAATTGAACTGTTTTTTTATTATGCGTGAATTAACAATTATATTAATAGATTGAAAGTGACATTAAAATAATTTTAAAATTGTTTGTGAGAAAAACTGACTGTCAAAAACTTTTACGGGTATGGACTTAGGTGAGGTGAATAAAAATTAGTTCATTAACAGTTATTTAAAAAACAATAAAATCACATTTCATTTATAACCATTTCATTTTGCTACGTACCTACTGAACTAAATAAAACTTTGAAAAACCAAAACACTTAGTTAAAAACCTAAATAAAATCTCAAGTAAATTTTTTGAATAAAAAGAAAAAAATTTTAAAATTAAATTTACTACAAATGTAATAAAAATACCCAGGGTGAAACTGTGAAATATGTTTGAAACTTAAAACAATTATCAGACTTAGTAAAATAAACTATTGCTAAGCTCAAATATCAAAAAACTTTGAAAAACATTTATATTTTTTTTCTAAAGCTGTGTCAAAAACAGTCAAATTGGATGCATCAAGATCACACGAGGCCCTGTCAGGGGCCTCAAACAACGGGCAAAGCCGAAAAACATTACTAGTCCACCCCTTTTTAAAAACCTTTGAAGCTGAACCAAAAACGAACAAATACTTACTAGAGACACCTAAAGAATTAAAAAGGAAAACTCCTCTGTTAGAACTACCTAAAGATTTTACGAAAAAACCAAAATTATACATTCAGAGAACAAATTCTCAAGAAAAGGGTGACATGAAAAATACACATACACCAAAAGCGACAAAAGAAAATACTCAACACGCTCAAATCGATACAGACTGTCAAATCATAGAACAAGACTATCAAAATAAAACAAACACCAGTCAAAAACCTACTCCAGACTGTCAGAAAAACACGCAAGAACGTCAACAAAACACGCAAGACTGTCAAAAAAACACGCAAGACTGTCAAAAAAACACGCAAGCCTGTCAAAAAATTTCGCAAGACTCTGAAACCGAAATAGTGAACAGTGACAACACTAAAAAGTGCCAAAGTGATACAGTGAAGTGTCATCACTGTTGCTGTCACAAAGAGGCGGTGAAAAGTGACTGTCAAAGTGGGTGTAGCTGTCAAAATCAGGCTGTCAAAGTGATATTTGCTCCAGCCATGATGCCGTCAATTTTTGGACCTGTTCCTGGGATTCCATACATTGTCAAACCAGCTGTGAAAGTTGGTGACAAGGTGGGTGAGCTTTTCTCTCTGATAAATGATATCAAAGAATAGGATCTAGTAGATGATTTTTTTTTTAATTTATTTGTGTAATCGACAGCGTTACATAGTAATATTTGATACAATGTTAACAATATTTAGAATAAGGCCAAAACTGATTACAATTATTTAAAAAAAATTAATATATAAATTCAATTTTACGACGTTACGACAATAAACATTAAATTAAAATAACAATCAAGGATTCCAAAATTTATACAGGCATAGTGTGTGTGTGAATGTGTGAGTGTGTGTGTGCGCGTTTGTGTGTGTGTGTGTGTGTGTGTGTGCGTTTGAGAGTGTGTTTGAGAGAGAAAGAGAGAGAGGAAGACAGAATGAAAGGGAGTATGGTGATGCATTAGGGTGCAGACCTCCTTTCAGACCTGTCAGCCTTCCTTATCCTCTCCTGTCTATGATGATATAGATGCAGTAGATATTTATATAGATCACAGAATATTCCATATTACATGTCTAGATGGACAGGAAAAACAATGCACTCTTGAAAAACATAGCGGCGAATCGTTAGCCCTTATGGGCTTAGATGGTAAGTATTTGTTTATTAGATCAGCGGTCGGCAACCTTTTGGCAGGCAAGGGCCGCACAGTGCCAAAATAAGCATGTGACGGGCTGCACTTGTTCTAAAATTTTACTATAGGTTTTTATGTACATAGAACATAGAAACCTATAGTAAATATATACCATATTCATAAACATGTCTACATATTTTACCTTAAGTGTCTATTCATTTATGTAGTTATTATCTGATCTCTAAAAACCAATGTTTATCTGTCTCTGGCAGCTATAGTAAAAGCCTTGCTTAGTTTGGGGCAAGACGACCATGTGAGCAAAATGTCCCGTTTTTTTTTTTATTTACAAAACACTCGCAGGCCGCAAGGAGGGGGCCGAGGGCCGCATGTGGCCCGCGGGACCAACATTTGTGTTTGCTCTATGTCTGTGTGTTAATTATATAAGTTTTATCTATAAAAGCTCGATGGTTTAATAGAAACCTATTTAATAAAACTCTTTGCTTCGCAAAATATTTTTTTTTTTTGTATTTATCCACTGTTTTTACAAAATCCCGCTCTCGTATCCCTTCAAGCCCGCCTTCAATTGTTTTCTATTTTTAAGTTCCCACCGTAACTTTTTAAATCCACCTTACCAGAATCTATTCGAACTTATTGGTGAGTATTTTGAAGCAAATAGGTTTTATAACATGGAGCCTCAAATATCAAAATTAAATATGCGGTATTTAGTTTTTGTGTATAAGCTAAATAGACTCCGATATGGTTTAATATCATACTTAGGTAGGAACATAAGGGTAAAGATAATCAGTGATTGATATTAAAATAACACTATTCATAACAGTATGTACTTATTTATCTTAATATATATAAATTACGTGTCACGTTGTTTGTCTGCTATAGACTCCTAAACTACTTAACCGATTTCAATCAAATTTGCACACCGTGTGCAGTTCGATCTAACTTAACAGATAGGATAGCTCACATATATATATATATATAATTATATATAAATAATAAACGCGAACGAAGTCGCAGGGTGACAGCTAGTAAATATATATGTATGTATATCAGTTTCCGGCTGCCATAGTACAAGCTTTGCTTAGTTTGGGGTCTGATGGTCCTGTGTGCAAATGTCCCGAATAAAGTTGCCCTGCCACTTTTTGTTTACAAACATTACGAAACTCTCTCCAGACAAATAAGTACTCTATTACTCGTAGATTGTTCTATTTCTAAATAAATGATAGAGGGATAGTTTTTGTTTCATATTTTAACGTAAGTCCCTACAATAATTTAGCGCAAATTCGAACTCATCGCCTTAAGAGTCTCGCGACGCTCTGAAATTTCCATACAAACGCGATTCTCAAATTTCTTGAAAACCATTTGTCAGATTATGATGAAATTTAGCATGTACAATTAAATTAACAATATCTCCGCCCCTATGTTCTTGGTTTTTTTTAAACGTTCTTAAGCGAAAATAGAGCTATGAAAAATATTCGCATTTGTAAGGGGTCACTTTTGACTGATTTATTCAATAGATAGACAAAGCAAATCAAAAATCCCTTTACATAGGAAGGTTGTCTACATCATTAGCTTTAAAATGAATTCATAATACAAGGGACAGTCTAAGTTATTTAAGAATGAATACAGAAGTGCAAAGTCATAAAAAAAATTGCACTTAGTCACTCTGTAGGTAACTTTAGAGGCTCGTCAGTATCATTACTCGCTCTCTTCGCTCGTCATCTTCTTCTAGACGAAATGGCTATGGAAAACATTAAGCCAATGCGAAGTTAGTCTAAAGTGGTCGCCGGACTCTTAACACCTATTAGCCGAGTAACCTTAACATTAAAATCACACTAATATTTTAAATGAGGAAGTTGGATACATGTTTGTTACTAAATCACGTCAGAACGGCTGAACAGATTTGTATCAAATTTGGCACAGGGATAGATTATTGTATAGTCTGGAAAAATGCATAAGATAGTTTTTAAGTGTGGGTGTAGGTACATATAACATTAATCCAAATTGCTGCGCTCTGCGGTTTCACTTGTAGAGTCCCATAGGAACCGAATTTTTTTCTGGATACTAATTTGCGTGCTTTAGTGTTAACCTACGTACATACTAAGCTACCTGCATACCGAATTTCATCAAAGTTTGTTTAGCCGTTTATAAAAACTAACAAACAAACTCACAAACATGCGCATTATAGTGTGAAGTGTGATGATAAGGCTTAATATATAAAATTCAAATTTCAAAATTTTATTTCGGATTTTTTCGATTATAATAATCATTAAAAAATATGTAGAAATTATAAATACTTATTACTAAACAATATTGAAAACTACAAACAAAAAGTAGGTTTCAGAAATAAATAAATTTACAAACTAAATAAAAAAAACTAATTTTATGGTACCTAGTATTCTGAGATTAAAACAAGTAAAAAAAATGCTGTAGGTACCCTATGTCACTACCGCTATCAAGACGATTCAAATGACACCTCACATGTCGAAATACATCAAGCTGTTTAGGCTGTAGGGTGTGCCAAAAAACCTCATACATTCATACATACATACACACGAAAAACATAACCCTCTTTCTTGCGCAGTCGAGTAATAACAAATCGTCACACCTTTCCGCGGAGAGGGCTGGCAGAGGTGTAATACAACACCCACATTTCGCCCGACAATATTCAGTCCCAAATGTGACAGGGGGCGAGCCTGTCGCCATACACCCGGCTCCAGTCATGTAGCAGATGACATACAATACGCACATATGTTCACACAATGAACAAATTGGTGCGTGCCGTCGGCTGGGTTCGAACCCGCTCCCTCTGGCTTGACAGACGAGCCGTCTCCCAACTAGGCTGCCATCGCTCTAGTCGAGTAATAAACAAATGAATAAATGTCTAAGTGTACCAACTACTTTGCGTTTAGATGTTAACGGTTCAGGCACTTGATAGTATCTTGATACGGCAACCCTCTTGACGCGGATGGATTTACTGCTATCCGGCCACTTACCCTCCTCTACGTAACCAGGGCCGGACTGCAGTCTCGTCCGCTCTGGGCCTACCTGCAGGGCAAACACGGGCCCGAGACAAATTGTCTTTTCACTGTTTTATTTCGCGAGAAGGAGACAAACTGATGAGCAGAGTGTACCATTCTGCCTATTGGTTAGATGCATGTATACGCATTTGCTGCTGCTTTTGAATTAGGATTTTTGGACTGACTAAGTCAAATAAGTCATTTTTAGGCAACTGCGTTCGTTTTTACAATAAAGTCCCGAAAAATATAACAGAGCCCACTGAGGGAAAATTCAAATCACACACACATTTTGCCGGACGATATTCAGTCCCAAATGTGACAGGGGGCGAGCCTGTCGCCATACACCGGACTCAAGTCATGTAGCAGATGAAATACAGTACGCACGAACTGTCTAAACCATTTCAATGCGTGTTTCGTTTACTGTGTCAAGTTTTAAATTGTAAGCTGTGTATAGTCGTAATTGGACTATAATTTACCGTGATCCCTTTTGATGTGTATTTTTGATGTTTTTAAATTAACTTTTGTGTTTTTGCCCGCCTCGGTGGCTCAGTCGGTAGTGAAGCTGCTTTCTGAGCTAGGAGGCGTGGGTTCGATTCCCATGCACGTAGAGCAAACATTCATGTGATGAACATTTGTGTTTGTTCTAAGTCTGGGTACTAATTATCTATTTAAGTAAGTATGTTTTTAAAATATAATAAAATTAAAATTACTTATTATTTGACCGTACCACAACCAAATAAAATATATCAGCATGATTTTTTTTCCTCAATTATCCCCCAGGACTTACCTAGTTTCGGGACGCCCTAGGCCTGGCCTAGTCCGCCCCTGGCGATATAGCACTGATCTGTCAGGTACATCCTGACATGACGTGTGCAGATAGTGCTCTACCGACGAAAACTTAACCATGGAGAAGGTTCTCAACTCAACCTTTGTCAAAAAAAATGGTAGGTACAATCCGGGAGTGTCCAAGAGTACAGTGAATAGGTATCTCCTAGGCAAGCGTGTTGCACCTTCGATCACGTCGACGCTTACCATCAGGCGAGTCAGTGGTAGAACGCATGCCTAGTCCGTTGTAATAAAAATAAAATAAAAAACAAGTTTAAAAAAATGTGTTGTCTGTAAAGTCGGTTTACAGACGATAGTTTAACGTGACAACGTCATAACAAAACATTGATGAAATCTTCTCCTCGGACGCATAGGCCAGTCGAGTGGAAGAGAGATAGACGCGGCGCAAGCCGAACGCTCAAGCCGATCGTGATTTTCGCTCGCTCGTGTAGCGCTCTCGCTCTAGCGAGCGTACAGGTCGATTTACACCAAACGAGCGAATGCTCATTCTATCCCCACTACATCAAATTCTTCAAGTGTAAACAGGCGTAGAGCATTCTTTCGTTGTTCTTAGTGCAAACATTCTATAGAATATTCTAAGAATGCTCGCTTGCCCGATGTAAACGGCGCAAGAGCGAGAGAACAGCTGCTTAGAGCATTCTAGCGTGTTCGGACGTGCTCGCGCCACTGAGCGGTCTCATCAAAACATTCTTGTGTTCTAGTGATTGCTCTAGCTCTAGCTCTGTGTTTGTTTGATGTAAATGGATACGTCTAGCTTTCGTTTACACTAAAAGATTACGAAAGAATGCTCTTGTTCTAGCTCTAGCTCTATGTTCGTTTGATGTAAATCGACCTTAACAGGACGCTTTTTCGTGCGTGCAGCCGGCGTTCATCGCTATGTTAGACGTTGTCACGTCAAAAATCGACTTCCCGTCATCCATGTAAACAATTTTTAGACTTTTGTTGTTATATTAATAACTGCTGGACCGATTTCGACAAAATGTATATTCATATTAATATTCATTTATTTCGTAAGTATTATTTACATGTCAAGATATTGTAAAAATGTATAGTAATATTAGTACTATTCGGTAAACATTAAATGGTACGGTAATAATAATAAGTCATTGTACATTTGTACACTATCCCTGTTATTTACAGTTCAAGGAACTCTTTGAAACTGTAGAACGTCTGATCGACAAGCCAGCGCTTTAAGAGATTTTTAAAGAGCTGCTGGTTGGGAGCGGCAACGACGTCACTTGGTAGCTTGTTATACACCGTCGGTCCCATCACATGTGTGAGCTTATTCGACTTTGCCAGCTTTCTAGGAACCTGCTTAAGCTGCCCTGCACGTCGTGTATGATCGGCAAACACCGTATACCTATGTAAATTACTCTATATGGGACCACCTCTAAAGTATGATCTACCAAACAAAAAAAAAGAATCATTAAAATCGATTCATCATTCGAGGAGCTAAAATACAAGCAAAAGAAAAATATACAAACGAATAAAGAACCTAACATACATACAAAAAAAAAAACTAAACAGACGTATCAAGAACATCCTCTTTTTTTGAAGTCGGTTAAAAACACGTTCCATATGCATATATATTTTAATTCCGTTCCTTGTCAGCAATAAAAATCCTTATGTTTTTTAAATGCAATCGTCTCGTATTCGCTAACATTCGTTATGTATGCGTTATAAATTCTCTGAGTGTAATTTTATTCATGGGTTTTTTTCGCATCTGTACGCTCTCCCACTTGGTTGGCCGAGCGGAGCGAGGGAACAGATTCTAGGGAACAATTGGAATGTTGTTTAAATGATTTTTTCCGTTGACAAAAGTTTAGTAGGTACCTACTGTTGATCATCTGTCTATCTATAGACTGCCTCGCTGGCTCAGTTGGTAGTGAACCTGCCTTCTGAGCTTAGAGGTTTGGGTTGGATTCCCTCCTAGGGCAAACATTCATGTGAAGAACATTTGTGTTTGTTCTATGTCTGGGTGTTAATGTCTATTTAAGAATATATTCCAAAATGTACCTATATGTTTTTAGGTATATCAGTCTCTGGCAGCCGTACAAGATTTGCTTAGTTTGGGGTCAGGCGATCGTGCAAGGAAATATCCTGAATTTATTTACTTATTTTATTATTTATTTTTATAAAAATGAATAGTCGAATGTATGTATGCGTACATTTTGCGAACGACTGCACTAAATTTGATAATCCTTTTTTTCTTGTCTTCATAGTTGTCAGGATAAGATTTGTATAACAGGAAATATAAAAGTTTGAAAAACAATATAATATGATGAACCCTCGGTGCGCGAGTCCGCCTCGTACTTGGCCGTTTTTTTTTTTTAAATAACACCAGTGCGAAGCCGGGCTGAGTCACTAGTTAAAAATATTTCACTATTTCTAATCCCTGAATTGAAACAAGTATCATTATTAGAAGAAAAACAAAAACTGTCTGCATTATGTTGCACCCTATGTCACTTCCACTATCAAGACGATTCAAATGACAC
This sequence comes from Peribatodes rhomboidaria, assembly GCA_911728515.1. NCBI lineage: Eukaryota > Metazoa > Arthropoda > Insecta > Lepidoptera > Geometridae > Peribatodes > Peribatodes rhomboidaria. The sequence goes on along the minus strand of OU452196.1, from coordinate 4,586,000 downwards.
CTCACATGTCCAAATACAACAAGCTGTTTAGCCTGTAGGGCTTGCCAAAGAAACCTCATGCATTCATACATACACACATACACTCGAAAAACATAACCCTCCTTCTTGCGCAGTCAGATTATTAACAAGCTGTTTAGGCTGTGGGGCGTGCCAAAGAAACCTCATGCATTCATACATACACACATACACTCGAAAAACATAACCCTCCTTCTTGCGCAGTCAGATTATTAACAAGCTGTTTAGGCTGTGGGGCGTGCCAAAGAAACCTCATACATTCATACATACACTCGAAAAACATAACCCTCCTTCTTGCGCAGTCGAGTAATTAACTAGAGATGGTGCCATTCGGCTCTGGATTCCATAATAATATGGTTTTAAAATGAAAGTGGAGAACGGTGTATTTCCTTGCGTTTGACAGATTTATTGCGCGTACCGTGCCTTTATACTTACAGGGGTACGCGGATCGGGGTACGTAGCCGAAAGGAATTATTTATTTGTCATAATAATTTATTGACTTTCTTTAGTGAGTTATTAATTGTGTTTAATTTATTTAGATAAATTTAGCCTACTCTACCCGACTCTATTTTATTTATTTTTATTTTATTTGTTCAACAAAATCCACAACCCTTAGTTAAATACAATAATTCTTTAAAATGTGACTTAAGGCGAAACACACAGTCGCTCGTGTGAATAATAATAACATGACATAATTATTTAAGTGTGTGTGTGTGTGTGTGTGTGTGTGCCTTATTGTATGTGTATGAGTATTGGACAGATAAAATAAAATAAATAAATAAATGTATAATTTCTACGATATTGCTGAATGTTGTATAATATTAAAACTGAAAACACATAATAATAATGACAGAATAGTATAGCAAATAATGTATGAGGGTTAAACCAACTATACTAACTATAAAATGAGTGTATATGTGTTTGATCTGTAGGTTTTTGGGTCCGTCCGTCCGGCACTAAATGGCTGAACCAATTTTGATGAACGATATGTTTTGAGGCCCATTCACACATATCAGTGAAGTAAGTTTCGGCAACGTGTCCACACGCACAGGGCCATACTTAACGTTCGAGATGTTTCTTGGTCACTCTCACTCCTATAGCTTTTCAAACAACAGAGACCGAGACAAAAAATATCTCTACTTGTATGAATAGTTCTACTAACTGGGGACTTACTCGTATCATAACATTGTATTGCTATGATTGTTACGTCTTGATGTCGACGCTGAGCGACCGCGAACCGTATTACTGCGCAATAAGGTTCATGGTTCATGAACCTTAAAAGAAAAACAATAAACCCGACTGCAAAATGTTGTACTCTATGTCACTTCCGCTATCAAGACGATTCAAATGACACCTCACATGTCGAAATACATCAAGCTGTTTAGGTTGTAGGGCGTGCCAAAGAAACCTCATACATACATACCCACATACATACAAAACATAAACATATCTTCACGCCTTTCCCTCGAGGGGGCTGTCCCAAATGTGACAGGCTCGCCCCCTGTCACATTTGGGACTGAATATCGTCCGGCGGAGGGTGGGTGTTGTATTACATCTCTGCCAGCCCCCTCGGGGGAAAGGCGTGTTAATATTATAATTAAATGTTTTGCAACCTTGTCTCCTGTACATAATTAAGGTACATAGTCCTACTAAAATTATTAACGCGAAATTGTGTAAGAATGGATGGATGGATGTTTGTTACTCTTTCACGCCAGAACGACTAAACAGATCTGGATGAAATTCGGCACAGACTTAAAGATCTTAATATATAAAAATTACGTGTCACGTTGTTTGTCCGCTATAGACTCCTAAACTACTTTACCGATTTCAATCAAACTTGCACACCGTGTGCAGTTCGATCTAACTTAACAGATAGGATAGCTTACATACATTTAAATATATAAATAATAAACGCGAAGGAAGTCGCGGGGTGACAGCTATTATAGAATAGAATAGCACATGGGATTCATACTTTTTAACCGCGGGTGAAACCGCAGGGCGCAGCTAGTATAAAATAAAATCAATATTGCATATGTTTTTTTTTTTTTTTTTTTTTATGTAAAATAGGTCGGCGTTTGACCACCAACTCGCCTGATGTTAAGCGACGTTGTGGTCTAAGATGGAGCACGACGACCTATAGGGTACTTATTCACTCTAGCATTGAAGTTTTGTAGAGTGAAGAAGTACAAAGACGGCAGTTGAGTGAGGCGCTACAAGTGCGCTACTGCTCAGACCCGTCTTCGGAACGGTTACACCGGACTACATCCCGAAACACGACTAGGTCATTTCACGGCATGGCTTGGTCCGGTGGGTGGTAACTAGCCACGGCCGAAGCCTCCCACCAGAGTTTGCTACCCGGTTAGCACTACCCGGGGACCACGTGTAGGGAATCAGAATGGAGTACACTCCTACGGACGTGGGTAGCTCAGCCCCATGTCTGTCTGTATGTCCGCTAACTCCTAAACCAAGCAACGGATTTTGATGCAGTTTTCACCAACAGTTAGATAACTTTTCATAGAAGGAGTATAGGTAACGTGCGATGCCAAGGTGGAACGCTAGTATGTCTTAAATTTTAGTGTTTTCTTTATCGACCGAGCCAGCGTAAGTGAGCGAAGCGTCTATGCATTAGCTTCGACGAAAATGCTTTCGTATATTATCCGAACTCTGTCTGGATTACTGTCCGGATTTCTGTCCGAATCTCTGTCTGCCTGTTCAGGGCGCATTTCTTAACCGACACTCTTAAAATTTTGTTTAAAAAATCCGTTTAATTATGGATTCTGTTTCCGAGACTTTTAAAATTTCACGAGAGTCGATTGAGAAATGCAACCTGTATAGAGGAGAAAGACATGTACAGTTCACAGAGGCACTAGTTGCAGTATTTTATAAAAATGAAAATTATGTACATAATCTACAAAAAGAAATGGTAATCGTTTCATAAAAAAGGTTTTCTAGTTTGCCACGAAACCCTAAACAGACGTCAACGGTAAAAAAAATTCTAACGCATTATTTTTACATTGCCCAAGTTCATAAGCCACGCCGTAACATATTCTTTGCACGGAATTTACGGCGTATAAAGGGTGCTTGAGTATACACCTGTCATATACAGGGTGTTACAAAAACCCTGAGGTGTGCATCCAGTATCGACAGGTTCAATTGTGCTACTTTAAATTACATCCTACTAATATTATAGCGAAAGTTTGTAAGAATGGATGGATAGATGGATGGATGTTTGTTACTCTTTCACGCCAGAACGGCTGAACAGATCTGGATGAAATTTGGCACGGAGATAGATTATAGTCTAGAATAGCACATAGGATACTTTTTAAACCGCGGGGCGCAGCTTGTATTGACTATGTGCATGGCGACAAGCTCGCCCCCTTTCACATTTGGGACTGAATAACGTCCGGCGAAGTGTGGGTGTTGTATACTACACCTCTTTCCTCCCTTTCCCCCGAAGAGGCTGGCAGAGGTGTAATACAACACCCACTCTTCGCCGGACGAAATTTAGTCCCAAATGTGACAGGGGGCGAGCCTGTCGCCGCACACCGGGCTCCAGTCATGTAGCAGATGACATATAATACGCAGATATGTTCACACAATGAACAAATTGGTGCGTGCCGTGGACTGGGTTTGAACCGGCTCCTTCTGGCTTGAGAGGCGGGCCTTCTCCAACTAAGCTATCATCGCTCGTCTTCGTTTCAGCTTGGGCAAAAATATTTCGTATGTCCGGATCATTGTAATAGGGGGAGTATTCTGTGGTTTGAATGTGTGGATGTCTGGCTGTTACAGTTGGCAGTGTCTACAGATGTCCCTATTCGGATATTTGAGATTTTCATCTCACCTTTTTTCGTCCTTGTTACTCTCGTTTGAAACGGCATAAGTGTGAGAATGACCAGGATAAAATCTCATCTCATCTCACGCGTAGGAATAGCCCTCCAGGTCCAATTTCTCAACAGGGGGGCTATTCCTACGCTTGAGATGAGATGAGATTTTATCTCGGTCACTCTCACACCTATGACTATTCAAACGAGAGCAACAAGGATGAAAATGGTGAGATTGAATCCCACTCCGTAAGAATGACCCTCCTGATCCTCGCGAAATTCAGTGAGCAGGTTTGATAATAACATAGATTTTGTTTCGACTTAGTTTTCGGAAAAATTTCAAAATGGCGGAGTCAATTTTTTTTTTGCGTTTTCGCAAGGTCTTCAGCTCACAGAACCTTTAAAATGTTTGATACATTTTATAATACGTCTTTGGCAAACACCCTGTATGTAGAATGTCGTGGTCGCCGCCTCTCTTGCTATAATAATAAAGCCACTTGTGAAGTTATTGCGACTACGTGACTATAGCTCAAGAGGCGTACTTTCGTTGTACTGAAATTATTTATAGCCAGCTTTAGCTATAGAAGAGATCTATGTATTATAACTCACTAGCGACCCGCTCTGGCTTCGCACGGGTTTAATGCTGGAACTAAATATAGGTAGTACCTCAGATCAACCTAGAGAATAAGATGGCGCACGGCATATGATTTAGGTGAAGCCAAAAAACCAACCAAAAACTACACTACTGTCGTTTATGTACACAACATGCACACATTGACGCAAAAAAACTAGGCTACTCGCTTGGTCATTCTTACCTCGACATTATCTGCATTGGTTTATAATTTCGTGTACATAAATGTACATAGTGCATTATAAAAGTGTGGTCAGGACTACATTTTGAGGTTCTTTTTAAAAAAGGTGCAGTATTTTTACAAGTCAATTTTGAAAAAGCCGTAACATTAAACTCTAACAAATATGTGCAGTTTTAGAATATTAAATCTACTAATGTTGTATATTGGAATAGAAATGGGTAACGTAGTTCGTGCAATTAAATGTTTATCATGGCAACATTACGACGCACACAAGTTTCAAAAGAAGTGGCTTCAGCGAGATATAACGCTGTGTTCCATCTTTTCCTCTAGGTTGAAAAAAAAGTGTAGAAAGAAGTAGTCTTTCTATACTTTTTTTTTTCAATGACTATGCTGCTGGCCACTGAGGCCTCGACAGCGTACCGGGCATTAGGCAAGCGCAGATGGCGCATGGCCTCAAAAATGCTTAAGTCTATGGGCGACGAGCGCAAGGGCACCTCTAAGGTACAGCCTCGGCTTGGACTGTCGCCGAGGGAGGGGCGTCGAATTGCCCTGGCAGCCCAGAAGGGGCTTGCTCTAATTGGGACGGTTGTATATTTTTTTTATTACTTTCCGTTTGCGTTTGGCCGCCAACATGCCTGATGATAAGCAGTGATGCGGCCTACGACGGAGCACGCTTGTTTGGAAGAAATCGATTCACTCGAGACTTGAAAACTCCGAGATTATAGGGAACACACACTCTGGCAGAGAATTCTACACTCTAGCGGTCCGTAAGTTACGGATAATTTTTTTTAACAATGACTCGACCGCCTTGTTCGAAAAGGGAGCCTCACTTCAGAAGAACAGGCAAGAAACTGAGAGGGTCTTTCTGCACACGTTCACAGCTGTTTTATAGGCACGCGTCGCCAGCCCCCGGCCCGTAGCGCCGTAACCGCTATGTCCCTGCATCTTTACCAATTATAAAATAGAAAGTAACTTTTTCTGTCTGTCTGTTTGTAGGCTTTTCACGGCTAAACGGCTCAACGTATCGTGATGAAATTTGATAAATAGTTGCAGTATGTCACAAAGAAGGTTTTTGGATACTTGTTTCTGAATAAATATTTTTTTTTGTCATGAAATTCTGTAAATTACGTTACTGTTAATTTCTATAAAAAATAACGCGTCGCTTACCAAATGCGTCAGACAACTTCTTCTTTAGTACGTAGTTAGTACTAAAATTAAAACTCCGCTCAAAACCAGCCAGACTCTGATCTATTTGGTAACAGATTAATTTTCATAATTTGATAACTAATTACAGTATATCACGAGGAGGGTTTATGGATACTATTTTCTGAATAAACACGAACGAAGTTGCGAGCAACAGCTAGTACTTACAAACAAACGTACTACGTATGTATGTACAAACACTCGAAAAACATAGCCTTCCTTCTTGCCGGGTAAAAATAAACAATATGCTCAGTCTTAAAAGCATTTATTTTCACACAAGACAAAGCAAACTTTGCATAACTATTCCGAGACCATACAACGTGTGTTAAGGGGGCTTATGGGTTTAAATAGAACGCCGTCTCTTGACAATAACTTCAAGGCCTTCCAACTGACTTTTAAGTTGTAAGAATGTTATATTTGTAAGTTGTTTTAGCGGCAAGCCAGATAGAAAAGACGTAAGATGAGGACGAGACGCGGACGTGGCTTTCCTTCAATGTCCGAAGACGGGTCTGAGCAGTAGAGCACTTGTAGCGCCTCACTCAACTGCCGTCTTTGTACTTCTTCACTCTAGTAAACTTCAAGGCTAGAGTGAATAAGTACCTTATAGGTCGTCGTGCTCCATCTTAGATCACAACGTCGCTTAACATCAGGCGAGTTGGTGGTCAAACGCCGACGTATTATACATAAAAAAAAATGTTCTTCCACACACAATGTACAAAAGATACGCGACGCAACAGACACAGAGAAGAAGAGACACTCGTTTTTAACAAACAACGCAAAACGACGGGGTGTTATAAGTTTGACGTGTCTGTGTGTATGTCTGTGGTATCGTAGCTCCCGAACGGATGGATCGATTTTGATGTTGTTATTTGACGTGACAACGTCTAATAAATCGATGAACGCCGGCTGCACGCACAAAAAGGATGACTCATTGTCCCGTTATACTCGCTAGAGCGAGAGCGCTACACGAGCGAGTGAAAGGCATGATCGGCTTGAGCGTTCGGCTTTCGCCGCATCTATCTCTCTTCCACTCGATTGGCCTATGCGTCTGAGGAGAAGATTTCATCAATGTTTTGGACGTTGTCACGTTAAATTATCGTCCGTAGACCGACTTTACAGACAACAATTAAAAAAAAAAATTGTGTATGAAGGTGCCATATCTCCGGTCCTTCTTTGAGTATCGTCCTCATCGTCTTTTCTATCTGACCAGTGCCTTAGTTGTATGTTGTCGATATTATGCTTTATCCTTGAGAGAAGGGCTGGAAGGGGTTGGTCGTGAGATGGAAAATACCAGTGTTTCTGAAACAAAAAAGGTCACATTAAATTTTTTTTTTCAAATATAAAAATAAGTCGGGTTTTCCTTCCTGAAGCTATAACTCCAGAACGCACAAACTGATTTCCACGGTTTTGCATTTGTTGGAAAGGTCTCGGGCTCCGCGAGGTTTATAGCAAAGAAAATTCAGGATTTTTACGGTTCCTGTGGGACCGCGGGTGAAACCGCGGGGCGCAGCTAGTTGTTTATACATATATTTATGACAACAAAACAAAACAAGGTGTCTTTTACGTTTTTTTATCACGAGTAATTTTCCGCGTTTGACCAACTGACGGCTAATGGCCACCAAAACAAGAAAAAAAAATTCGCCCAAGTGCGAGTCGGATTGGCACACGAAGGGTTCCGTACCATCCGAACTAATATTATAAATGCGAATGTGAGTTTGTTTGTTTATTTGTTTGTTACGCTTTCACCTCTCAACTACTCAACCAATCGTCTTCAAATTTTGCATACACGTTATCGGGGGTTTTATTCTGTTCTTAAACCCCGACGCAAAAATGACAGGGTGTTATTAGCCGGCCTATTAAAAAAAAAAGTTTTTACGTGTATAATATCAGTTAGGATAGTCAAAGTGCAAGTCTTGTTCTTACCCGTTCTTAGGCTGAAGGCCTCCGAACCTCAGCGTGCCGGTACCAGTGCAGCGGCCTGTGGTGGCCTCCTGCAGGTTTAAGCAGCGCCTGCCAGTAAAACCGCCTGTGCGGACCGACTCCGCCAGGAAATAGTAAGATCTGAAAGAAACCGTACACATTTTGACCAACCAACCAGATTAACGTACTCGTACGTAGATACGTACAGAGCTGATCCATACAAAAAACGTTACGCAACTTCATGAAGTGGTCGGTCTTCCTACGGCTGACCGCAGGTTTGCTGCAGCGTTCACTACTTGCTAATTTGCGTCCATCCAGGTTCACACTTTGATCCCAGTAAATTAGCGCTCCGTACACAACCACACTGCACGCGTGTCGGGACCACACTAATGCAAGGTGCAGGGATTTCAGTGCACTGGAGTAGACGTAAGTTTGTGTTCCGATCATGATATCTAGTACGTAGTACAAACATATCGATACGTGGAACTGACGATGAAATCTAGTACGTAATACTCGTACATATAAATGTATGTTTCGATGCGTGAAACTTTGAAGGTAATTTTCAACGAATAAGAGAAGTAGGCCTCATGATCAAGTGTCGTGGTGTCGAGGTGGCGTCTAGACAGCTTCGATACGTGGACGCGGCGAGGGCATCCGGAGTCGCGTCGGGGGCCCACTTCGACTCCGCTCCCTTTTTATCATTTTTTTCATCAGCGAAACAAGGCTTACACTTGATCTGAGCCTAGTTTTCAAGGTGTCATTTTTCGTACCTTGACATCTACGTTATGTCTGATCGAAGGCCCTAGAGAATGATTTTGATCAGTGAAAATATGAAATATCTTGCCTATAATGGTCACAGAGAGCAGTTAAGCAGCCAGGCATGCCGGAGCCTCCGTTAGGGTAGAAATCCACCTGCCCCATCGGCTGTATCTCTCCCATGGTGCTAGTGTGAATCACCTCTGTGTACAGACCGTCGTCGGGGCGGAACAGCCAGGCGGTATCCCAACGTTCTGCGGGATCCAAGCCTGGAAGGAGCAAGTATACGATAAACTGATGTATGGTGGGAGAATTGTATGGTGGAGCAACTACCCTATCTGTGTCACTCACTACTCCTTTAATAAATTACTCCTAATGTGGTGGGGTCATAATGAAACTCTTTTTACCGAAATGACTAGTTTACTTGGATGCTGGCTCAGGACTAATACAAGTGGGTATGACTAAATTTATGCTTAAAACTATACATATACTCATTCATCGCATATCGCGTTACGTTCGTGGTGTGATTAATTCATCATTCATATCGTCACGCCTTTCCCTCGAGGGGGCTGGTAGAGGTACACCTCTACCACGAACGTAACGCGATATGCGATGAATGAGTATATGTATAGTTATAAGCTAGTATATCTTATAGTTATAAGATGTTGGTGTTGTATTACAATACAACACCCACACTTCGCCGGACGATATTCAGTCCCAAATGTGACAAGGGGCGACCCTGTCGCCATACACCAGGCTCCAGTCATGTAGCAGATGACATACGTGGTGTGATGTAGGTAGGTTACAGCCCTATCACAAGTAACATTATTACCAAAACCGAATACATCGTCACGCCTTTTTCCCGAAGAAGCTGCCAGCTGTCAGGAGTCGACAACACTTACACTTCGTGGAACGATATTCAGTCCCAAATGTGATAGGGGGCGAGCCTGTCACTATACACCGGGCTCCAGTCATGTAGCAGATGACATTACATACACACATAAACATTATGTTCACACAATGAACAAATTGGTGCGTGCCTTCGGCTGGGTTTGAGCCCGCTCCCTCTGGCTTGAGAGGTGGGCCTGCTCTGACTAGGCTTCCATCGCATCTCATAGAAAGAAAAACAAAAATATGTCAGCGCTACCCCGTAGCAGCGCAGACATGTCCATCGCTGACTGATCCACAGCGATCGCTTACAAAGTGCGGTGCGAGCTCATATGCTTAACTAGATCTTTTTTCCCGCGGATTTCCTCGCGTTTTATAGCCTATGTCATTCAGGGATAATGTAGCTTTCTAATGGTGAAATAATTTTCGAATACTGACCAGTAGTTTTTGAGTTTGATCGTTATAAACATACAAATCTTAGCCAAGCCCAAATACCCTGATGTTTTTTTTTTATGTTGAATAGGTCGGCGTTTGACCACCAACTCGCCTGATGTTAAGTGACGTTGTGGTCTAAGGTGGAGCACGACGACCTATAAGGTACTTATTCACTCCAGCCTTGAAGTTTTGTAGAGTGAAGAAGTACAAAGACGGCAGTTGAGTGAGGCGCTACAAGTGCGCTACTGCTCAGACCCGTCTTCGGAACGGTTACACCGGACTACATCCCGAAACACGACTAGGTCATTTCATGGCATGGCTTGGTCCGGTGGGTGGTAACTAGCCACGGCCGAAGCCTCTCACCATTTATGATGTATTTCGACATGTGAGGTGTCATTTGAATCGTCTTGATAGCGCAAGTGACATAGGGTACAACATTCTGCAGCCAGTCTTTGTTTTTCTTTTAACAATGTTACTTGTAGCGTCTACGCACCATAAACGTATCCGACGTTTCCGTTAACAGTCCGAGCGATGATGCCAGCTCCGTGGCCGCCGACGCTGTACCCCGCGATGTGGAACAGGTTGGGGGTGCCGCCTGTGATGCTGTTTACCCAGTTAATGAATCGTCCGGCAGCTTGACCTGGAACGTACGAAGATTTTCATTACAGCTGTTGAGGAATGGTTTCATATGGACTAATACAGCAGAGACAGCAAATCAGCTAACTATAGCCGATGAAAGAAGAAAGCCGAGAAGAAGATAGCCGATGAGATTCTATCTTATCTTATATCTTTAAATGAGCAATTCTTGTATATATATGACGGCGCGAGATATCATTGGATAAAGAAAATCAGTTTGAGAGTTGTTAATCGATAGTTTTAATCTGTGGTTTATGACGATTAATCGATTTGTTTATGGTAATTTAGAGCGGTTAACACCGAATGGAGTTGCGTTTGGGATTTCGGGCGAACGTCATGTCTGTCAGTCAGTGGTTGACAGGACTGGGCTGAAAGCGGTCGCACGCAATGGTCATTCGTAAACCCATTACTCTAAATCGCCAATTATCTTTGTGATCATTAATTAACTAAGTAGTCTAAGTGACTGTATAATTAAAATAGTGAAAAGTCTACACTGCTGTCCCCTTATTTCAACGTTCCTGAAGTTTGACGCCCACCATAGATACCCGTGATGAGAAGTTCATGGCTCAGAAATTAGACACGACACCGCGGCCTACTAGATTTTCCCCGTCACCAGAAGTGGAAGGTCACAGCGCAGCGACCTTTCCTATGTTTCTCCGACATCAATGGGATCAGATGCGACGGCGTGGCTCCTCTTTCCTACATTACCCCGATATCAGGAGTGAGATGTGAAGGCTCGGCTTCCTATTTCTCTATGTTTCCCCGACATCAGAAGTGGGATCGGGATGTGACAGCTTGGCTCCTTTCCTGCTATTTCTCCGACATCAGAATTGGGATAAGAATAACGTCCACAGCAACAAGATATGGCTCCGTCTTTGGCTACAATTGTGCAATGATCTGGAAGCGAAGTGGCACAGCAACAGATGGTTGATAGGGTCGCCCCTACGTGCTATTATTGTGGAGTGTGAGGACTGTTTCTTCGTGGTGCATGAAGGGCAGCAGGGCGGCAATGAGAGAGTGAGCATCGAGTAGACGTCTGCATTATCTCGACGGCGTTTGATAACACCTAGTCTATGCTATGTGACGCAACTAACAAACAACGAGAGACGAAGGATAGTAGTGTACCGAACAAAACGTCGACGCCTACGTGTTACTACTGCAACGAGGTTACATCGCCACTCGTTGATCGAAAAAGGGCACCAAAATTAGCAGCAGCAACGTGCGAGATCCGGTCAATGCCTGGAGGGCTATTCTTACAACTCGAGATTCCATCATACCTCGAAAAAAATGACTGAATTCGAGATGCCTTATTCTAGTTGCTCGAGATCGAGATAATCTCGATGGCTGGGGCGCGAGATGTCTCGAGTAGTCGGAGGCAGTGGAGACTTCCAGTGAGGCTATTCCTACGCGTGAGATGAGATGAGATTTTACCTCGGTCACTTTCACACCTATGACGTTTTAAACGAGGGCAATAAAGACGAAAAAAGCTGAGATGAAAATCTCAAATCTCCGAATAGGGCCAAAGGAATCGAGATCGAGATGAGATGAAAATCTCCTATCTCCGAATTGGGCCCCTGCACTATGAAGCAGCCATTGATCACCTACGAGTAGCAATTGAATCCGGTGAGAAGTTTTCATTTTGTTTGATATTCGTACACTGTGTATGTCAGAGTGCTATTTTCTATTGGAGTTGCTTAAAGTTTAGAAATACCCACAAACAGTTTAGTCATACGGCCGCTTGCGGCACATGTGAGTCATGCAGTTAATAGATAACTTACTAAGTTTCAATGCTTTTGGTAAAACTAAGCCTGAAGGGCAGTAGCCGGTAGGACAGTAGCCTGTGTAGTAAGAGCCTGTGTGGCAATAGCCTGTGTGGCACTAGCCTGTGTGGCACTAATCTGCAAGGTACTATCCTATGTGGCTCTAGCCTGTGTGGCAAGCCGGTGTAGCAAGCCTGTGTGGCAAGCCTGTGTGGCCAGCCTGTGTGGCAAGCGTGTGTGGCAAGCCTGTGTGACAAGCCTGTGTGGCAATCCTGTGTGGAAAGTCTTTGTTGCAACCCTAGTTTTGTTGAATTATAGTCTGAGTGACGACCTAGCCTGTGTGGTGAGCCTATGTAGTGTAAATTCCTCCCGGTGTAACATCATAGTACGAGTTACGACCTAGTCTGTGTGGCAAGTCTAAGTGACAACTTTAATGACATGTTATTCGGTTGAAATTGAACACAGCAGTTTTCATAAGTCCAAACCGCGTATGTGTACCATCATTGGATTTTCAATGTGGCTTGATTAAATTCTTGGAACATTGGATGTATGATTAATAAGTTAGTTTTAGCCTCGATTATTCGATTGGTCCCAATACAATTTATTTCACTGAAAGTCAAGTTGCTTATTTCAATTATCATGACAATTTATGGGGATAGGTAACGAATATGAAGTTACTGTTGGAAGAGTCGATTATACTCTGGTACGATGTTCATGGTTGGTAGAATTGGGTTTAACTGTGTTTTGTGTTATCCCATAACCGTGTTCGCTTTCTGTGAAATTGTGGAGGTAGATTTGAGACGGTCAGAATGACCGAGCGTTAAGTGGTTACTTGAGCACTTTTATGATTGTCCACAGATGATGAGATGAACTATTCACCCGAGGACGTGTGAAAATGCAGGATGGCCGTGACGGCGCGAGATATCATTGGATAAAGAAAATCAGTTTGAGAGTTGTTAATCGATAGTTTTAATCTGTGGTTTATGACGATTAATCGATTTGTTTATGGTAATTTAGAGCGGTTAACACCGAATGGAGTTGCGTTTGGGATTTCGGGCGAACGTCATGTCTGTCAGTCAGTGGTTGACAGGACTGGGCTGAAAGCGGTCGCACGCAATGGTCATTCGTAAACCCATTACTCTAAATCGCCAATTATCTTTGTGATCATTAATTAACTAAGTAGTCTAAGTGACTGTATAATTAAAATAGTGAAAAGTCTACACTGCTGTCCCCTTATTTCAACGTTCCTGAAGTTTGACGCCCACCATAGATACCCGTGATGAGAAGTTCATGGCTCAGAAATTAGACACGACACCGCGGCCTACTAGATTTTCCCCGTCACCAGAAGTGGAAGGTCACAGCGCAGCGACCTTTCCTATGTTTCTCCGACATCAATGGGATCAGATGCGACGGCGTGGCTCCTCTTTCCTACATTACCCCGATATCAGGAGTGAGATGTGAAGGCTCGGCTTCCTATTTCTCTATGTTTCCCCGACATCAGAAGTGGGATCGGGATGTGACAGCTTGGCTCCTTTCCTGCTATTTCTCCGACATATATATAATTGGAATCTCGGAATCGGCTCCAACGATTTTCATACAATTTAGTATATAGGGGGTTTCGGGGGCGATAAATCGATCTAGCTAGGAATCATTTTTAGAAAATGTCATTTTATTCGTGTTTTATCGATAATCAACTTAAACATAAACTTGGAAGAAAAATAACAAAAAGGAGGCGTTTGAGTAGTCACAACTGGAAAATATGACTCTTCCTGACATCTATTGGCGAATAATAATACTATTTTTTGTGAGCAACTAATTGCTTTAACGAAACAACAGCAGATGGTGTTGTTAAGTAACACGAAGTCAATGAGTGTTTGCTTTGAGGTTAGACTAAAATCAATTGTTTATTTTCCAAAAAACACAATTAAAAAAAAAAAAAATACCGAGCAAAGCTCGGTCATCCAGGTACTTAATATTATAGAAGGTAAATTACTTTACTTACCTAATCTAATTAGCCTCTACTCTAAAATCTGATCTCAATATAATAATTTATAACTAACTTTTAATTTAATTTATTACTAATAATTAAAAATAAGCCATTTTAATAAATTAAGTGTTAGTAGTGTTAGTTCGTTAAATTGTTTTGTTTGATGTTAATTTTATTGAAGTGTGAATTAGATGTAAATATCTAGTTTAGTAAGTATTAGATAATTTTCTAAAGTGTTAAATAGCATGTCCGCTAAGACAAACTGTTGAGACTAGGTACCTTAACATACTTCACCTTTATATGTACACAGTTTTGAGCAATAAAATTTTACTTTACTTTATGACCGTTGTCGTTACTTAACCTTGAAAAAAGGGACACGAAACAGCTCAGTATCATTAGTAGCCCTATGAGCTGGATACCTCGCAGTCGGCGTCTGTCCTCTGCAGGTCTCATTCCTCAACCGATTCTGGTGAAACTTTGTGAGCTCGACAATTTCACCGATTTTTTGCTGAGTCAGTTTTAGTAATTTTTTCAAAATTCTTTGGTCTTACTCACAAAATTTCAAGAGAATCGGTTTAGAAATGCGACCTGTGGAGAAAGACAGAGATCCGGACAGAATTCGGACATACTCGTACGAAAGCATTTTGTCAAAGCTGAAGCACAGACGCTTCGCTCGCTAACGCTCGGCCGACTTATTTTTCTCAAACGTGCCACCGGAAGTCCAGCTAGCAGCTAACCAAATCCGATCCTTAGCTTAAGGGCCCCGCGACGCTCTGAAATTTCCGCGCTTGTCAAATTTCTTGGAAATCATTTGTCAGATTATGATGAAATTTTGCATGTACAATTAAATTAACTATATCTCAGCTCCTATGTTCTTGAGTTTTTTTAAATCGTCCTCAAGAGAAAATAGAGCTATGAAAAATATTCGCACTATTATGGGGTCACTTTTGACTGATTTATTCAATAGATAGACAACGCAAATAAAAATCCCTTTACATAGGGAGGTTGTCTACATTATTAGCTTTTAAATGAATCCATAATACAAGAAAAATTCTTAGTTATTTAACAATGATTACAGAAGTGCAAAAGTCATAAAAAAAAGGAAATTGCACTTTGTCACTCTGTGTAACTTTAGAGGCTCGTCAGTATCATTACTCGCTCTCTTTGCTCGTCGTCTTCTTCTCGCTATAGAATACATTATACCAATGCGAAGTTAGTCTAAAGTGGTCGCCGGACTCTTAAAGCGACGGTGAGCTGAATTGTCTCTGCTGCGCTAAGGGAAACTTGAAGTTGATGTCACAAACATTCGTAAAGCAGATCAGAGCGCCGCTTCTTGGTATCAGAGACCAGGATATTTACTAAGACTGCCTCAGTGGCTCAGTTGGTAGTGAACCTGCCTTCTGAGCTTGGGGGCGTGGGTTCGATTCCCACCTAGGGCAAGCATTTATGTGATGAACATATGTGTTTGTTCTGTGTCTGGGTGTTAAGTATTTAAAAATATCTAAGTATGTTTATCAGTCCCTGGCAGCCATGGTACAAGCTTTGCTTAGTTTGGGGTCAGGCGGCCGTGTGTGGATGTGTACCGAATTTATTTATTTAAGCGTGATGACACATTGACGCCACATTGCGAGTGCATCAAGTACCTAGGGTTCCACCTGGATCGCCGTCTCACCTGGAATACTCACATAAAGCGCAAACGGGATGAAGTCAACCTGAGATACAGAAACCTGTACTGGCTTATGAGACGAAATTCAATTCTTTCTTTGGAAAATAAATTACTGCTGTACAATGCGGTTATCAAACCAGTTTTGACCTATGGCATCCAGCTGTGGGGGGGTTGCCAGCGATAGCAATATAATGTGTCTGCAAAGAGCGCAAAACACAATTTTGCGGACCATTGTAAATTCACCCTGGTTTGCTCGCAATAACGAGATACATGAGTATCTAAATATGCCAACCATAAAGGGGGAAATAAAAGAGCACACAAGACGTTATGCGGAACGCTTAGCCATTCATCCAAATCCTTTGGCTATTAACTTGCTCGACACTTCGCAAGCCGTGAAACGACTAAAACGAAAGCAAATCTTGCTAAAATAATGGTTGGTTGAGGCAATGGCCTCCAAAACCCAAATCCCTATTGTAGTTCCACTGAACTGATTATAGTCGATACCGACTGATGGCAGTTTTAAAGAAAAAAAAAAAAGAAAAAAAAAAAAAAAAGCGTGATGACAATGGTCTTCGCGTGACATCTCACTTGCGCCGACTACTCACGCCGTACGAATGAGCGGGAAGGCACACGATTACTATGCCACTACGCTTACAAAATAAAAGGACAGGACTAAAAAAGGGAGGAATACATTTGTTGTACTCATGTAATAAATTCTAGAATGTTCTTTCTGTAGAGCTTCGAATTGGTGAAATTCAAGAAAAATGGAGCTTTGAAGCGTAGGACACGCTTCAATGCAAACGTCGCTTATGAGCGACAAGAAAGTGCCTAGAACGCTAACTTGACTAGCTGCGTCCTACGGTGTTACTCGTGGTTAAAAAGTAGCTTAAATGCGTTTCCTGACTATTAATAAATAAATATAAATAAATATTCGGGACACTTGAACACACGGTCGTCTGACCCCAAACTAAGCAAAGCTTGTACTATGGCGGCCAGAGACTGACAATTTTTTTTATCCTACTAATATTATTAACGCGAAAGTTTGTAAGAATGGATGGATGGATGGATGTTTGTTACTCTTTCACGCCAAAACGCCTGAACAGATCTGCATGAAATTTGGCACAGAGATAGATTATAGTCTAGAATAGCACATAGGATACTTTGTAACCACGGGTGAAACCGCGGGGCGCAGCTAGTGTACAATAAAATAAATTAAAATTACTATTCAGAGGCCATACAACGTTCATTAGTACGAGAGTTATAAGTCAGTTTAGCGTGACCTATTTGCACGGCCCGATTTTACTAAGAATGTACTCAGATGATTGGGTATATACTGCCTCGGTGACTCAGTTGGCCTTCTAAGCTTGGGGGCGTGGGTTCGATTCCCACCTAGGGCAAACATTTATGTGATGAACATTTGTATTTGTTCCATGTTTGGGTGTTAATATCTATTTTTGTATGTTTTAAAAGTATATCAGTCTCTGGCCATAGTACAAGCTTTGCTTAGTTTGGGGTCAGGCGACCGTGTGTGAAAATGTCTCTAATTTATTTATTATTTACTAGCTGCGCCCTGCGGTTTCACCCGCAGTTAAAAAGTATCCTATGTGCTATTCTAGAATGTAATCTATCTCTGTAAAAAATGTCATCCAGATCTGTTCAGCCGTTCTGGCGTGAAAGTGTAACAGACATCCATCCATCCATTCATACTTCCAAATTTTCGCGTTTATAATATTAGTAGGTAATTCTTGGACGTACAAAACCGGTGTTACAGTTACGGATGTTACATTATAGTGGACCACTGGTCATATATTATTGCCTTCTGAGCATCTTACCAGCTTGAATAGCCCGAGGTCCCCAGGCAGAGCCAGCGCTCCAGTCCAGGACGATTACGTTGCAGTCGTCAGCAGCCAAGAAAGCTGAAACAAAATATAGCATCATCTTTTACCCTAATTTCACTTAAGTGGGGTCAAGTACAACAAGTACGTTTCCTGGCAGAGGCTACATGACTGGAGCTCGGTGTGCGGCGACAAGCTCGCCCCCTGTCACATTTGGGACCGAATTTCGTCCGGCGAAGAGTGGGTGTTGTATTACACCTCTGCCAGCCTCTTTGGGGGAAAGGCTGGCAGAGGTGTAGTATACAACACCCACACTTCGTCGGACGATATTAAGTCCCAAATGTGACCGGGGGCGAGCCTGTCGCCCCCTCAGTCGGTCGGTCACTTTTGACTGATTTACTCGTATTTAATAGATAAACAAAGCAAATCAAATCGCTTTGCGTAGAGAGGTTGTCTAAATCATTAGCTTTTAAATTAATCCGGGAATTTTTTAGTAATTTATGAATCATTACAAAAGTCATAGAAAAATTGAACACTTTGTCACTCTGTAGATAATTTCAGAGGCTCGTCAGTATTTTAACTTGCTCTCTTCGCTCGTCGTCTTCGTCTAGACGAAATGGCAATAGAAAACCTTTAGCCAATGCGAAGTTAGTCTGAAGTCCAGGACTTGGAAATTCTTCAATTTATGGCAAGTGGACATTAGCGACTCAGTAGCTCAAGTCTCTACCTGGGACCAGCACGGTGTTGAAGCCCGAAGTGATGGACCCCAAGAAACCGTGCATGAGGACCACGGTGCGTCTTCTAGCGTTGTAATTCGACTGCTGCAACCGTGCTACGTCGTTCAGAACCAGGGGCTGGCTGATGGAGGGGTTGGCTCTGGAAGATAGATAGATAGATAGATAGAAAAACTCTTTATTGTTCACACCACAGATAACAAAACAACAAGAGAAAAATAATGATAAAACTTATTAAAATAGTGTAACAACTGGCGGCCTTATCACTAAAAGCGATCTCTTCCAGGCAACCTTAGGATGGAGAGGATACGACAAATGAGTATAAGATAAGGGGTTGGAGTCTGTCAAACCAGCATAATAATATGAAAAGTTTACATACATATCATCGCCTTTCCCCCGAAGGGGCTGGCAGTGGTGTAATACAACACCCACACTAAGCTGGACGACATTCAGTCCCAAACGAGCCTGTCGCCATACACCGGGCTCCAGTCATGTAGCAGATGACATACAATACGCACATATGTTCAAACAATGAACAAATTGACGTGCCGTCGGCTGAGATTTATTTATTTATTTATTCATAACACACATTACAGAAATTAATAAAATAGTACAAAATTTAGTGAACTTAAAATAGATCTGTATTAATTTCCAATATTATGTATGTCTAGGAGCATTTTAATAACAAATTAAATAATCACTAGCGAGCATAAAACAACAGAATAAAATTAAGTAATGAGTTCAAATTTAAACATTTTGATTTTATTATAGATTAATATTCAGTAAGTAATTAAATGAAATATGAAAAACAAAACAATAAACATAGAACAGTAGTTAAAAGTTAAAGCCTAAAATACTCTTTATTTGTCTTTGGAACTGATACAATTTTAGGTAAAAAATATCAATTTGTCTGTTGGAGACGAGGATTTCGTTGTATTGGCGGCTCATTCGGACAATAGGGTTATAATAAGACGTGTTATTAGAGAAAACTTGTAAACTAAATATGTTGAAATTGAGGTTCCGAGATCTGAAACGGGTGTTAAAGTTCAATAATGAAAGAAGGGTTGGGGAGTCTATAACCGAATGGATTATTTTGTAAAGCAAGGTAAGATCCATGTATTTGCGACGGATTTCAAGGGAGGTAACATGAAAATATTTTAAACGTTCGTTATAGGATGAGAGTTTACGACCCATGCCAGACCTATAGCTCATGATTCTCAAACACCGTTTTTGAATGCGTTCAATCCTGTCATTGTGAACGTTGTAAAAAGGAGACCATATTGTGGAGTTGTATTCTAATACGCTACGAATAAGAGTATAGTAAAGATATAGGAGGCTATTTGGTCGACGGAATGTTTTTGTCGTTCTTGATATGAATCCAAGCAAACGTGAACTGCGCTCAATAATATAATCATAATGATTATGGAACGTAAGTTTTTCGTCGAAGAAGACGCCTAAGTCCTTTACAACAGATTTCCTAGTCAGAACAGTCCCCGAAAGAGAGTAATCAACAATAATTTTGTGCATCTTTCTAGTGAAGCTGATGACTAGGCATTTATTGACGTTGAGCTGCATTTTGTTACGAACACACCACGCTGAAAGGGCACTGAGATCATTTTGCAAGATAGTAGCGTCTTTAGCATCTTCAACGATACTGAAGATCTTAAGGTCGTCAGCGTACAGGAGGCACGGACAAGAGAGGGAGTCGATCAGGTCGTTTATGAAAATGACAAAGAATAAAGGTCCTAAATGGCTTCCCTGTGGAACCCCAGATGTAATGGTTACTGGATTAGATAGATACCCGCTCCTTCTGGCTTGTGAGGCGGGCGTTCTCCAACTAAGCCATCATCGCATCTTTCTTCATCATCTTTTTGTTGATAATTTAAAAACTGCTTGACCAATTTCTATAAAATTGATATGAGACCACCTCTAAAGTAAAATCTACCAAACAAAAAATGAATCATTAAAATCGATTCACAATTGCGGAGTAATCGCGTAAAATGCATCCAAAACATTTGACTATCTCGGTGGCTCAGTTGGTAGTGAACCTGCCTGCTGCGCTTGGGGGCGTGGGTTCGATTCTCACCGAAGGCAAACATTCATGTAATGAACATTTGTGTTTGTTCTTTGTCTGGGTGTTAATGTTAATAATATCTAAGTATGTTAATCAGTCTCTGGCAGCCATAGTACGAGCTTTGCTTAGTTTCAGGTCAGGCGACCGTGTGTGGAAGTGTAAAAGATTTATTTATTCAAAAAAAAAGTATCCAAAAACCTTCCTTGTGACATACTGCAGCTATTTATCAAATTTCATCAAGAAACGTTCAGCCGTTTAGGCGTGAAAAGCCTACAAACAGACAGATTTCGATTTTATAGTTGGTAAGGATGATATTTACCTGGTAAACAGGTGGTACTGGTTGGAAGCGTCAGGGTTGTACCGTGCCTGGCTTTGAAGGTCACTCAGCTTCTGCCAGTGGTCCACCAGATGGGCTTTTCCGTCGTCATCCTCCATGTAGGAGAAGCGGAGCCCTTCGGGGTCCCATTTCGTTAAGACAGGATCGTGGGCTGGCAACGCTGGGGAGAAATAGGATTTTCAAAACGAAGTAGGTACTTTTCATGTTAATTAACTACGATGAACAGAATGATGCTTGCTCGTAAATAAAAAAAAAATAGTGCGTGGAGTCCAATCGCGCGGAAGAAGTGTAACTTCTGTGTATCTTTCTTTCTCTCTCCCTCTTGTGTTGGAATATTGGACGCTACTCGTTGCTAACGCTCGCGCTGGCCTGTAACAGGTATACTACGCGCATGCGTTCGAGTGCCTCGCATTCACTCTCGCTCTGTCTCATTCTATTCCCCCTCCCCAGGAGCGTTAAACGTTTAACGCAACCTTGTTAGAAGTCGCATTAGAAATTTCACTTCAAAACAAATGATAACCTTAACAAATTACTACCTAGTCATTTGTTAAAGTTAATAATTTATAGATGGTAATAGTTGTAGGTTAGGAAATTTGAAGGTAGTTTCATGTATTTTAAAGTTTGCCTAAAGAAATGTGTCAGTGCGTGTAGCGATAAAGAGTATTGGCACAAACTAATCAGTTTTTCAATATTTTATCTTTTTAAATTGTACATTTTTTTAAAGAAATAAATTAAACAAAAATAAAAATGCTCTTAGCTATGGTCCAATACAAGACAAATCAAAAATTGTAATAACAACAAGCTAAGAAAACTCCCGATTAACTCTTCTATCAAACAAAAAAAATCAAAATCGGTTTATCCGTTCGGGAGCTACGATGCCACAGACACACACACACACACGCACACACACACACACACACACACAGATACGTCAAACTTTTAACACCCCGTCGTTTATGCGTTGGGGGTGTAAAAATGTTGAGCCCTACGTCACTTCCACGATCAAGACGATTCAAATGACACCTCACATGTCGAAAAACATCAAGCTGTTTAAGCTGTAGGGCGTACCATACATACATACATATACATACTCACATACATTCGAAAAACAAAACCCTCCTTCTTGCGCAGTCGGGTAAAAACGGTGGCAAGAAAACTTTGTCTCTGGCCCGTGTTTGCTCGACTCAGACGTAGGTTCAATCAGTCATACCGGATATGACGTCATTATGTTATTTTATACATATTTTGTTAATATTTAATGATACTTAATTATTTTGTGATATAATTCGCAATCACTAATCACCCGAGGAGACCTTATCGTGATATAAATGACAGTATCTTGATGTAAATTATCTAATTAGCAAGGATTTGCAATTTATCAGTTTAATCAATGAATTACTCAGATTTGTCATGATTTGTGATTTTACCTGTTATAATCATTCATGACGTACCTATAATAATGATAATATTGTAAACAATATAAGTATACTAGCTTCACCCTGTGGTTAAGAGTCCGGCGACACTTTAGACTAACTTCGCATTGGCTTAAGGTTTTCTATAGCCATTTCGTCTAGAAGAAGAAGACGAGCGAAGAGAGCGAGTAATGATACTGACGAGCCTCTAAAGTTACCTTCAGAGTGACAAAGTGCAATTTTAACTTTTTTTATGACTTCTAGATTCATTCTTAAATAACTAAGAATTTCCCTTGTATTATGGGCTCATTTAAAAGCTAATGATGTAGACAACCTCCCTATTGTAAGGGGATTTTTGATTTGCTTTGTCTATCTATGGAATAAATCAGTCAAAAGTGACCCCTTACAAATGCGGATATTTTTCATAGCTCTATTTTCTCTTGAGGACGTTTTAAAAAAAAACCAAGAACATAGGGGCGGAGATATAGTTCATTTAATTGTACATGCTAAATTTCATCATAATTTGACAAACGGTTTCCAAGAGACAAGCGCGTTTGTATGGAAATTTCAGAGCGTCGCGGGACTCTTAAACGGTGCTCTATGTCTTTTTCTGTACTCCTGACAACGAGTATGCAAAATTTCAAGATGATCGGTTGAGTGGTTAAGGCGTGAAAGCGTAAATAACAAACAAACTCTTTACGGTACAAACGGTTTCAAAATATTATTAGTACGAATTAGGATAATAATTGTTGGAGGTTTTGAATTAAATCTTTTTTTTTACCCGATTGCGCAAGAAGGAGGGTTATGTTTTTTGAGTATTTGTATGTCTCTAAGAATGTATGTTTGTGGGTAGGTATGTATAAAAGTATGAGGTTTCTTTGGCACGGCCTAAACAGCTTGATGTATTTCGACATGTGAGGTGTCATTTGAATCGTCTTGATAGTGGAAGTGACATAGGGTACAACATTTTGCAGCCGGATCTTTTGTTTTTCTTTTAATAATGTACTTGTTTAACCGCCTTTTTGCTAGAAATCGGGGCCTTACTATTTTCAGGAAAATGAAATAGCAATACTTAGAAACAATTTTAAGCACCAAAAAATGAATAATTGGAATTAAGTAAACATACATAAACATATCGTCACGCCTTTCCCCCGAGGGGGCTGGCAGACGTGTTATACAACACCCACACTTCACCGGACTATAATATGTGTGCAAAATATGTACCCAAAATAAATTAGTAGCTCTTTGAGCTGGAGAGCTGTGTCCTCAAAATTTCAAGAGAATCAGTTTAGAAATGCGACCTTTAGGTGAAGACAAAGATCCGGACAGAGATCCAGACAGAATTCGGACATACGAAAGCATTTTTATCGAAGCTAAAGCATAGACGCTTCGCTTGCTCGGTCGAAAATATTTTCGCTGCAATGTCGATCAACATTATCTTAGCTCAAACTCTAATTAAGTAATTAATTATATTTAATCAAAATTCCACATTGATAACTTTAATCATTCCTGAGAAATTGTTTTGTGTCACGAAGAGAAAGAAGAAGCTGGGTCTTGATTCTGAACAATTGTTTAAAAATTGAGCGATGATAGTCTAGTTGGAGAAGGCCCGCCTCTCAAGCCTGAGGGAGCGGGCTCAAACGCAGCCGACGGCACGCACCAATTTGTTCATTGTGTGAACATAAGTGTGTATTGTATGTCATCTGTTACATGATTGGAGCCCGGTGTATGGCGGCAGGCTCGCCCCCTGTCACATTTGGTACTGAATATCGTCCGGCGGAGTGTGGGTGTTGTATTACACCTCTGCCAGCTCCCTCGCGGGAACGACGTGACAATGTGTTATGTTTTAAAATTGTTAGTGAAATGTCTGTTTTTGACACTTGGACTTCTTGTAATTGTCAATTTGTAGCGATTCTTGACAATTTAAAAACAATTGGTTAGTCAAATCAAGGGCCTGATAGTATGTGGAGGACCTGGATTCTTAAGGGTTACACGACGGAAACAGTTCCTCAAAATGTTATGAAATTTTGCATTTTGCATGTGTAATTAAATGAACCATATTATGTTCTTTCTTGGTTTTTAGAAGAATGTCCTCAAGAGAAAATAGAGCTATGAAGGATTTCCGCATTTTTAATCGGTCACTTATGACTGATTTATTTAATAGATAGACAAAGCAAAACAAAAATTCCCATGCATGGGGAGGTTGTCTACATCATAAGCTTTTAAATTAATTTGTAATACAAGGAAAATTCTTATATTCTTAGTTACCTAAGAATTATTACAGAAGTGCAAAAAAAAAAAATTGCACTTTGTCACTCTGTAGATAACTTTAGAGGCTCGTCAGTATCTTTACTTGCTCTCTTTGCTCGTCGTCTTCTTCTAGACGAAATGGCAATAGAAAACTTTCAGCCAAGCGATGTTAGTCTAAAGTGGTTGCTGGACCCTTCAGCCATAACTTTACGAGTCTCCGGTTTCCGGGATTGAGAAATCGCGTAATGTAGCGCTTGCTACATTATCAGCTAGCTAATGTAGCAAACGCTAATGTGCCAGCTAACTAGCTAGCGCTAGCCGGTAGCGCTAGCTAGCTACACTGCCTTGCACGCGAATCTCGCGCACCTTGCAAGATGCTATTCTTTGGTCCTGTTCCATCCGCCAGGCGAACAGCTGAAGGTAGCTGAAGGTCCAGGGCCAGATTTAGAGGTGTGGAGGCCTACTAATGATTATTCAAATAAAATGAAAAATCAGTCAAAAAATTATTTAAATTTACTTTTATTTATTGTAAGAAACAAATTAAATAATTAACTCATACTTCTACAAGTAGGTATTAAAGAAAAAATCTTTTGAAGTATTTTTTTTTAAATCTCTATTGCGGAGGCCCTTTTCTTGTGGAGACCCCGGGGCTGTAGCTCCGCCTTCCCTCCCCTAAATCCGGCCCTGTAAAGGTCTATAATTTCATACCTGATATAACAGCAAGACTGCACACAAAAATCACTGCCGCCTTCACCATCTTGTCCAATTACTTAGGAATCACAAAAAAACAAGTATTTATTGTGGCTGATAGCAACTGATAATAATGAGAATTACGTATCCAATACTAATCTATAATAATCTGTATTTAATACTAGCGAACCGCCCTGGCCTCGCACGGGCGCACAAAGCTAAGCTTAAGACGCAGTCATACCATGATTTTCTACGCACACATACATTTACTTAAGCCGCTTCATTTAGAGTTCAAAATCGCATTTCATATCTTATATCTTTAAATGAGCAATTCTTGTATAAATATAATTGGAATCTCGGAATCGGCTCCAACGATTTTCATACAATTTAGTATATAGGGGGTTTTGGGGGCGATAAATCGATCTAGCTAGGAATCATTTTTAGAAAATGTCATTTTATTCGTGTTTTATCGGTAATCAACTTAAACATAAACTTGGAAGAAAAATAACAAGAAGGAGGCGTTTGAGTAGTCTCAACTGAAAAATATGACTCTTCCTGACATCTATTGGCGAATAATAATACTATTTTTTGTGAGCAACTAATTGACGAAGTCAATGAGTGTTTGCTTTGAGGTTAGACTAAAATCAATTGTTTATTTTCCAAAAAACACAATTAAAAAAAAAAATACCGAGCAAAGCTCGGTCATCCAGGTACTTTGGTGGTAAAAAAATGAGAGCGGCGCGTAAAATTTTTTTTTTCCGTTTTTAATGGTATTAATCGTAATAAGAACACAAATAACAATAAGTTGCTCGGTTACACTTTAGAGAACTAATCTAGCTATTTAATAATCGAAAAAAAATGTGTTGAAATCGCTGAGAATTTAGAGAACTACGTTCCAATAGTTTTTTTTAGAAGATACTTTTTGTGATTTTTTTTTTCCAAAATGAGAATGATTTTCAAAATTGTATTTCGGTTAAACTTGAGTTGGTTGTTTCTTCTACCAGCTGTATTTTTTTGTACCTGATCATCATAATTCTTCATATCAATCTAGGCGCAAACAAAATACTTGTTTTTGGTGATTTCGTGTAATACGGGGCCTTAAGTTTTATTTTAATTTTAATATTATGTGGAATCCGAGCGAACTCGGGCAAATAGCTTGTTTAAATTGATGACTAGCTACGCCCCGCGGTTAAAAAGTAGCCTATGTGTTAATCCAAGGTATAAACTGTCTCCACACCAAGTTTCGTCAAAATCCATCCATCCGTCTAAGCGTGAAAAAGTAACAAACATACACACTCACAAACTTTCGCCTTTATAATATTAGTGTGTTATCATGGATAATATAATAGACTAGCAGCGCCCCGCGGTTTCGCCCGCGGTTAAAAAATATCCTATGTGCTATTCTAGACTATAATCTATCTCTGTGCCAAGTTTCATCTAGATCTGTTTAGCCGTTCTGGCGTGAAAGAGTAACAAACATCCATCCAACTTTCGCGTTTATAATATTAATTCATTACTGTACTCGTATGTTAGATGGCGCTAAAGTGTCAAAATGTTGATATTTGTTGACAATTTTTTTTTTTTTAGTAAAAAGTACCCTATTCTAATTCCAATACCTCCTAGAATATGTGTACAAAATTTCATGATGATTCGTCAAGTAATTTTTGCGTGAAAGCGTAACAAACATCCACGCTTTCACATTTTATAATGTTAGTAAGAATAGAACAGAATAGAACAGAATAGAACAGAATAGAACAGAATAGAACAGAATAG
Organism: Peribatodes rhomboidaria; assembly: GCA_911728515.1. Lineage (NCBI taxonomy): Eukaryota > Metazoa > Arthropoda > Insecta > Lepidoptera > Geometridae > Peribatodes > Peribatodes rhomboidaria. The sequence goes on along the minus strand of OU452196.1, from coordinate 4,558,996 downwards.
AACAGAATAGAACAGAATAGAACAGAATAGAACAGAATAGAACAGAATTGAACAGAATTGAACAGAATAGAACAGAATAGAACAGAATAGAACAGAATAGAATAGAATATTTTTTATTGTGAAACTGTGTAGGTACAAGTTGGTATGTGTAAAGATTAGTAACAACAGTTTTGCTCATATCGAACATACAATAATTTAACTAGTGTAATCTAACTTAATTTATTGAGCTTATAAATACTTATTTTTAATAAGAACAACAACGTAAGGACAAATCAAGCAATTTATCACAAAATCTTAACATTCACTCGTCAAAATATTCTTTTATACTGTAGAATACTTTATTTACTAACCAAACCAAAAATAAGGATTAGTGTGTTATCATAATAGATAATACCTATTAAAAAAGTCATTAGCAAACGTTTAATGCTGTGTTTTGTGGGAGGGGCGATTTGATACTAGTTTTAATCAATGGATATACCGGTTTTAATCAATGCTTTCAGAGCATGCTTCACTGCAGTGATAGTTAGAAGAATACTGTTTTGATTTCGACGATACACTTTTTTTACCCGACTGCGCAAGGAGGGTTATGTTTTTCGAATGTATGTTTGTATGTTAGTACTAGCTGCGCCCCGCGGTTTCACCCGCGGTTAAAAGGTTAAAAAGTATCCTATGTGCTATTCTAGACTATAATCTATCTCTGTTCCAAATTTCATCCAGATCTGTTCAGCCGTTCTGGCTTGAAAGAGTAACAAACATCCATCCATCCATTCATACATACAAACTTTCGCGTTTATAATATTAGTAGGATGTATGTTAGTAAAAATACTGTTTAGATTTCGACGATACAAATACTTTCTTTTTTACCCGACTACGCAAGAAAGAGGGCTCTGTTTTTCGAGTGTATGTATGTTTGTACGTGGTACGTGTGGGTATGTATGTTTGTATGAGCCAAAACAGTTTGATGTATTTCGACATGTGAGGTGTCATTTGAATCGTCTTGATAGTGGAAGTGATTTATTGTGATGAGTAATTTTTTTCTAAAAACGAATGTTACTTGATTAACTTGTCTACTGCCTTTTTGGGATTCGGTTCAATTTTGGCAATACTTATAACCCGTCCGAAGGCGAGCCGCCATTTTCTCAATTTTTTTATTTATGAGTCAATAGGCAACCCCCCTCCACTTTAAAAAAAAAATCGCCGTGTGCTACTAAAATCAAGATTTCTCTTAAGTTTTGTATGAAACCTACTTATGAAACTTACTCGTATATCATTGGAATCGTCTTGAAAAAAAGCTATCCGACTATAATAAATATGTATTAGAAATCTCATTATGGTACACCCAAAAAGCCAGCCGTTAACCTATTCTATGTACCTACCTACTTTAAAAGCAAAACTACTTTAAAAGCAAAGCCTTAAGCAAATCGTCACGCCTTTACCCCGAAGGAGCTGGAAGAGGTGTAACACAACACCCACACTTCGCCGGACGATACTTAGTCCCAAATGTGACAGGAGGCGAGCCTGTCGCAATACACCGGGCTCCAGTCATGCAGCAGATGACATACAATACGCACATATGTTCACACAATGAACAAATTGGTGCGTGCCGTTGGCTGCTTAGCTAGGTTCGAATCTTCTGGCTTGAGAGGCGGGCCTTCTCCAACTAGGCTATCATTGCTTCAAATTTTAAAAAAGTAAATCCTAACTAATATTATAAATGCGAAAGTGAGCTTGTTCGTTTGTTTGTTTGTAACATCTTTTACGCCTTAACTAATCAACCGGTCATCATGAAATTTTGCATACACGTTGTCTGGGATACAGAAAAGGACATAGGGTACTTTTTATCTAGAAAAAATAAACGGTTCCTGTGAGACCGCGGGTGAAACCGCGGGGCGCAGCTAGTAAAAATATATTTTATTAAACATCGAGCACGAAAATGCGTTATTGATGTGGCGTTGCAAAGGTTAAGAGTCCGGCGACCTAACTAACTTCGACCTAGGCAACCTAGACTTACTTCGCATTGGCTTAAGGTATTCTATAGCCATTTCGTCTAGAAGAAGAAGACGAGCGAAGAGAGCGAGTAATGATACTGACGAGCCTCTACAGTTACCTACAGAGTGGCAAAGTGCAATTTCAATATTTTTTTATGACTTCTGCACTTTGTAATCATTCTTAAGTAATTAAGAATTTCCCTTGTATTATGGATTCATTTAACAGCTAATGATGTAGACAACATCCCTATGTAATGGAAGTTTTGATTTGCTTTGTCTACCTATTAAATAAATCAGTCAAAAGTGACCCCTTAAAAATGCGGATATTTTTCATAGCTCTATTTTCGCTTGAGAACGTTTTAAAAAAAAACAAGAACATGGGGGCGGAGATATTGTTAATTTAATTGTACATGCTAAATTTCATCATAATCTGACAAATGGTTTTCAAGAAATTTGAGTAGCGCGTTTGTATGGAAATTTCAGAACGTCGCGGCCCTCGTAAGTTAGGTTACGTTAAAAGTCGACCAAACTATTTTATTTGATGGATATTTCGCAAGGCAATACATGTCGCTCTTATCTACGGTCAAGCAGCCGACCTGTCATAACAAGGGTGGATCGGCACAGTCGCGCACAAAATACACACTATTATTTTCATTGAAGGATTTCCAGATTTTCAGATTTTCCAGGTGGTAGGCCTTTTATGCAAGGTACGACTAGGTGGGTACCACCGCAGTGCCAGATATTCTGCCGCCTAATAGTTATGCGTAAGCGTTACTCTGTTCCGGTTTGAAGGGCACTGTAGCTTGTGAAATTACTGGGCGCATGAGACTCAAGAACTGACTTCTCACAGCGATGACCGCAGTGCAGTGCAACCAATGACTTTGTACATCAAAGCAATGGGTAGCACTGCAACTGTTATGGGCTGGCTTGGACGCTTACCATCAGGTGAATGTCCAGCTCGTCTCATCATTTGTTTACATTTAAAAAAAAGGATGACGAAGACATTAAGGTGCGTCTCGTGCGCGTGTATTGATCTGCAACTCTGCACACGACAGAAAAACCTCTACACAAAACATTGTTTAGATACACATTTTGTTGATGAAATTTATATTTACCTAACTGCGCAAGAAGGAGGGTTGTGTTTTTGGAGTGTATGTATGTTTGTTTGTAATATGTATGTATGTGGGTATGTATGTTTGTGTGTAAATATTTCTGTGTGTAGAGTTATCTTTGGCACGCCCTACAGCCTAAACAGCTTGATGGATCTCAACATGTGAGGTGTCATTCGAATCGTCTTGATAAGACCACCTCTAAACTTGGCGGAGTAGTCGCGTGACATACATATAAAAAAAAACATACAGTCGAAATGAGAACCTCTTGGTTTTTGGAAGTCAGTTAACAGTGAACCAAGCTAAGATGAATGGTAAAGGTAGGATTCCGCAGACAACAGCAGCTGATGACGTGTCGACGGTTTCACTACTGGTTTCTATGTATTTCTATAACGAAATATAGGTTCTGTAGCTAATGATACATAAACCGACGCGTCGCCCGACCGCAGACCAGTCGCACCACCGATGTTCGACGACTTTAGCAACATGACACCACTACATGTCACCGCTACATAACGCCGCGACATGACGCGGCGACAACGTCTGCTGCAGTCGCCTGCAGTCGGCTATGGAACCATACCTTAAGGCGCATAAAGGCACATAAACTCGGCCGTAAACACGTAAATGGATGCTTAGAGTTCCGTAAACACGTAAACAATTAAAATGATTCTAGAAACTTTGAAATACTGTTTTCACTCTAGTCAAGATAACCATCGATTTAAATGTACTAGATTTCATCATCCAAACACAAACTTTCATTCACTGCAGTGTACTGAAATCCTTGCACCTTACATTAATGTGTCTATAACACGCGTGCAGTTCAGTTGTGTACGGAGCGGTGCACAAATCAGACTTGAGTAGATCCCTTTTTTAGCGCCCGACGTAAAAACGACAGGGTGTTATAAGTTTGACGTGTCTGTGACATCGTAGCTCCCTATCGGATGAACCGATCTTGATGTTGTTTGTTTGTTTGATTTTAAAGGTGAACCTTTAAAATCAAACACACCCGACTAATTCATTAGTCGGGTGTGTTCATAGCTACATTACGAGTATGTTTGGTAACCACAACGTCGCTTAACATCAGGCGAGTTGGTCGTCAAACGCCGAACTATTCTACATTAAAAAAAAAATTGTTCATGGGTTTGTTTTTTAAATTTTTAAATTATATTTGTATTAAATTTTAATGCGTGAAAAGCAGGTCAGTTTCCAGAGTAGTTTTAAATCGAATATATATGTGTAAAACATGTCAAAGTCAAAGTCATAGTCAAAGTCAAAGTCAAAATGTTTTTATTCAATTTAGGTATCAAAGATACACTTATGAACGTCAAAGTTATTTAAATAGACTTGACCGTCTTGTTCGGATAAAGAGCCTCTACTCAGAAGAACAGGCAAGAAACTGAGGGGCATTATTTTTTCAAATAATAAATAAATTACAGTTAGTATTACAGTTAGTACATGATTATGTGTAGTTCGCGAGTGAGAGCGACAACTGTTGCACCTGTAGGTAACTACGTTCGCCTCACTTTTCTCCACGACAGTCCAATACACGTAAAAAGGCCGGATCTCATCCCTTCCTATCTGCCGGCCGCAGCTAAGTAAAGAAAATGTTATCGTTCTACCCGCGGCTTGACCAAAGAAAAATATACGCGCAGTTTTAGAGGAGAGCCTCCTTTGGATTACTGTTAGTGCCTTATTTTAGTATCCATTGTATTAATGTAATGCCTTATATAAATGTAATGTAATGCCTTAAATAAATAAATAAAATAAATAAATAAATTCGGGATACTTCCACACACGGTCGCCTGACCCCAAACTAAGCAAAGCTTGTACTATGGCAGCCAAGGACTGATATACATACTTAGATATTTTTAAATAAATACTTAAATACATATTAACACCCAGACATAGAACAAACACAAATGTTCATCACATAAATGTTTGCTCTAGGTGGGAATCGAACCCACGCCCCCAAGCTCAGAAGGCAGGTTTACTACCAACTGAGCCACCGAGGCAGTCCTTATTTTAGTATCTATTATATAAATGTTCCTGTCCATTCAGGTTGCCTGGAAGAGATCGCTTTGAGCGATAAGGCCGCCCATTAAAAACTTAGTTAAGCATTATTTAAGTACCATTGTAATTATTTTATGTTTTTAATAAAGATTTGTTGTTGTTGATGTATCCATAGTAGCGTTGACTTTACAATACTTTAAATTAACATTAAAAAAAACACCACTTTTGTACTCGAGTGTGGGCAAATGTTCCCTACAAAAATCCATTTGATAGGGTTTATTCGTCGCAATCACTTGGTTATCACTACAACGAAGAAATACGTAATTTACAAGAAACTGGCAAATACACACGACGTGCAGTGCCAAAAATTAGGAGAAATAAAACAGCGTTTTTTAAAATTTCATGCATTTGCGTTTCTTTTTTTGTGGTGGCCAGTTTGATTTTCGAATAAGTAGTCCCTTTGCAGTACAATTTTAACCTCAGAGCTCGAAAACTCCCTCGGGAGTTTCATACAACATTATCTCCGTTGGGAAACAATGAATCGCTTTACGGTTGAGTCTACGTGATATGTAATTGGTAATTGTCGAGCAGGTGGTGTGAAAAATTAATAACACCCTGTCGTTTATGCGTCGGGGGTTAAAAAACTCTTTGTTGACACCGAATAAAATATGAAACTAAACTAAAAATGCAAGTATAAGTGCAAAGGGCGGTGTTACTATACTTCCTGCTAAATTTACATAGGGAGGTTGTCTACATTTTTTTAAAATGTAGAATAGGTCGGCGTTTGACCACCAACTCGCCTGATGTTAAGCGACGTTGTGGTATAAGATGGAGCACGACGACCTATAGGGTACTTATTCACTCTAGCCTTGAAGTTTTGAATAGTGAATACGTACAAAGACGGAAGTGAGTAAGGCGCTACAAGTGCGCTACTGCTTAGACCCGTCTTCGGAACGGTTACACCGGACTACATCCCGAAACACGACTAGGTCATTTCACGGCATGGCTTGGTCCGGTGACCACCAGAGAGACATCATTAGCTTTCAGCGTTAGCATTTTAGCATTATACTAAAGAAGGTAAATTTCTTTACTTACCTAATCTAATTAGCCTCTACTCTAAAATCTGATCTCAATTTAAGTTATAACTAAATTTTTAGATTACTTTACATAATAATTAATAGCCATTTTAATAAATTAAGTGTTAGTAGTGTTTGTTCGTTAAATTGTTTTGTTTGATGTTAATTTTATTGAAGTGTGAATTAGATGTAAATATCTAGTTTTAGATAATTTTCTAAAATGTTAAATATTGCATGTCCGCTAGGACAAACTGTTGAGACTAGGTACTTTAACATACTTCATCTTTATATGTACACAGTTTTGAGCAATAAAATTTTGCTTTACTCTACTCTACTCTACTCTACTCTACTCTACTCTACTCTACCCTACTCTACTCTACTCTACCCTACTCTACTCTACTCTACCCTACTCTACTCTACTCTACTCTACCCTACTCTACTCTACTCTACTCTACTCTTCTCTACTCTACTCTACTCTACGTTACTCTTCTCTACTCTACTCTACTCTACTCTACTCTACTCTACCCTACTCTACTCTACTCTACTCTACTCTACTCTACTCTACTCTTCTCTACTCTACTCTACTCTACTCTACTCTACTCTACTCTACTCTACTCTACTCTACTCTACTCTACTCTACACTACTCTACTCTACTCTACTTTACTTTACTTTACTTTACTCTACTCTACTTTACTTTTAAATAAACCCAAAATAAGTCGGTTAAAAAATCTATTTATTATTGAACCTACCCACAAAACTTTAAGAGAACCGGTTAAGGAAAGCGACCTGCAGTTGAAGACAGAGATCCGAACAGAATTCGGACATATGAAACCTTTTTTTGAAGATAGAGGCTTCGCTCGCTAACAAATTGGTGTATGTCTGCGGCTTTGAACCCGCTCCCTCAGCATTGAAAGGCGGGCCTTCTCCAACTAGGCTTTGAACTCTAAAACTATGTTTAGTTTAAGATACAACAGAATAGACGCAATTTTTCAAGAAAAACTAAAATAAAAAGAGATTTTCTCATCTTCCCCCAGTAAGAAAACAGTGATTAGCGCTGAGCCCGGACCCCATTTGTATGCTTATTAGAGATCCTTGGGACACTTGACAAAACTCCCCTTTGTTCCGCTGTCAAAGGCACAAGCGAAAGGCGGGTAGCATATTTATTTAATTTATTAGTAGATAATAGTATTATTAGATATTACCTAGTTGTAAGCCAAAATTTGTGAGACTGTAATTTATTTATGCTTTAAAAAAAATAATGCCCCTCAGTTTCTTGCCTGTTCTTCTGAGTAGAGGCTCTTTATCAGAACAAGGCGGTTAAGTCTATTTAAAAAAACTTTGACGTTCATAAGTGTATCTTTGATACCTAAATTGAATAAAAACATTTTGACTTTGACTTAATTTATTTGAAGGAGAAACAACAGCTACTTACAATTAGAATCCTACTAATAATATAAACGCTAAAGTTTGTAAGAATGGATGGATGGATGTTTGTCACTCTTTCACGCCAGAACGGCTGAACAGATCTGGATAAAATTTGGCACAGAGATAGATTATAGCCTAGAATAGCACATAGGATACATTTTAACCGCGGGTGAAACCGCGGGTGCAGCTAGTATACATAAAAATAAAATATGGATAGACAATACATAATAAGTTCTCACGAATAGCAATTAATAAGATAATTTATAATTAAAAAGATTTCTACTAATATAAAATAAGAAACCGACTTCCCATCCTGTAATTCGTCATCCATGTTAGTAATTTTTAGACTTCGGTTGCTATTTAAGAACTGCTTGACCGATTTCGATAAAATTTGTACGGGACCACCTCTAAAGTATGTACTAACAAACAAAAAAGGAATCATTAAATCGATTCACAATTGGTGGAGTGATCGCGTAACATACAAACAAGAAAGAATCAAGCTGACTAATTGAGAACCTCCTGTTTTGAAGTCTGTCAATAACACACTTACAATCGAATAGCCTACTTCCTTCTTTTTTGAACATACATATAGTCACGCCTTTCCCCGACGAGGTCTGACAGAGGTGTACAACACCCACACTTAGCAGCACGATATTCAGTCCCAAATGTGACAGGGGGCGAGCCAGTCGCCATACACCGGGCTTTAGTCATGTAGCAGATGACATACAATACGCACATATGTTCACACAATAAACAAATTGGTGCGTTCCGTCGGCTAGATTCGAACCAGCTCCCTCTGGCTTGATAAGCGGGCCTTCTCCAACTAGGCTATCATCGCTTCTTTCTTAGAGTCTGGTAATAAAATTTGTTTTCCTTCTAGGTATACTCGCTGAAGCGAAAGACGCCCATTAATCGCTTATACTCGTACCTTACCCCAAAACCATCGCTTTGAAGTTAAGAAAAAACTTGAAAAAGTCTAATTACAAGGATCGCTTTATGGGCAGATGGCTGGCTCCAGAATATAAAGACGTTACAGCCCAATCTTATAATGGACATTGTGTAAAACTTTACAAAGTTATGTTTAGCAGTTTTTACTGAGTAGAGGGTGATTTTTGTCTTTAAAAGTACTTACATAAGTTTTTGCTGAAAAATGTATTTTTTACAAGTAACATTATTAAAAGAAAAACAAAAACTCGGCTGAAAAATTGTACCCTATGTCACTTGCACTATCAAGACGATTCAAATGACACCTCACATGTCGAAATACATCAAGCTGTTTAGGCTGTAGGGCGTGCCAGAGAAACCTCATTCAAACATACCCACATACATAAATACACTCGAAAAACATAACCTTGAAATAAATTCTTGCGCAGTCGTGTAAATAAGGATTGGCAACTGTCCAACACCCATGACACCATGCAATTTTAGTACCCTAGAGCAGCTAGCGTACTGCAAATTGGAAAACGTAATGTCCGCCTTGGTCTAGCGTAGGTAACTTTCATACTTTTTAAAATCGACTTTTATTTTCCAAGTCATTTTTATTTCCCCAGATTTAAGACAAAAGATGTCTTAAATTTAAATTCTAAATTTGCATTTCCTTCACGGACAGAGGGAGGAAAAGGAAAAAGTCTTAAATATACAAGATTGAATCATTCACGTACTTAGAATTACTTGTTTCGACGTGGGAGATAATGTGGATACACCTTAACATTTTTTTAACCGACTCCTTCTGGATGAGGTTCTCAATTTGTCGGAATCTTTTTTACCCGACTGCGCAAGAAGGTTATGTTTTTATTGTGTTTGTAAGGATGTATGTATGTTTGAGGTTTCTTTGGCACGCCCTACAGCCTAAACAGCTTGATGTATTTCGACATGTGAGGTGTCATTTGAATCGTCTTGATAGTGGAAGTTACATAGGGTACAATATTTTGCAGCCGGGTTTTTGTTTTACTCTTAATAATGTTACTTGTTTCGTTTGGGAGATCAAACTTTATAGATGTTCTCTTAAAAAAATTATTGAAATGGGTCAAGCATCTCTCAAGCCAGAGGGAGCGGGTTCAAACCCAACCGACGGCACGCAACAGTTTGTTCATTGTGTGAACACATGGTGCGTACTGTATGTCATCTGCTACATGACTGGAGCCCGGTGTATGACGACAGGCTCGCACCATGTCACATTGGGGACTGAATATCGTCCGGCGAAGTGTGAGTGTTGTATTACACCTCTGCCAGCCCCCTCGGGGGAAAGGCGTGACGATATGTAGGTATGTATAATTAGAAACTACAGCCCGATTTTTTGGTTACCAAAACACGTGTAAAATACTTAATTGCAAGAGGATTAAATAGTATCAGTTGCATCGTTTTAAGAATACTATCAAAATTAATTGATAAGACGATTAGCACCTACGTAATTGAAATAATGAGTCGGTTAGTTGGGTTTCTTAGAAAGGGTATGCTAACTCAAAAAGGAGTTACGTTATTCATAGTTTTAATTTTTTGATAGTTTTCATAATTTGCCAGCAAAATTAGTTGAAAAGACGATTAACACCTACGTAATTGAAATAACGACTTGGTTAGTTGGGTTACACGGAAAGTGTGTGCAAATCCAAAAGTGATTCATAATTTTGACTAATTTGCTAGTAATAAAACTATTTGATGCATGTAACTAACTAAATTTGTTTATTAGTTAGTTACATGCATCAAATAGTTATATATAAAATTATTTATTTATTTTGTATACTTCTAGGTACTATGGATTTACTGATGCTGATTTCGGGCTACAGCCCGAAGAGCTAACTCTGATCTGAATCAGAGTTGTTGTCAGAGAAAAAGTTGAGCATTCTTTTGAATGTTGATTAAAATGCGTTGGTTACAACCTGTTTGTGTAACCGTCTCAGAATCTCAAATGAATACTTAACAGCGTTTTTTTTCATGAAATTTTGCATACCTACATGTTGTCAGGGGTACAGAAAAAGACATAGGGTACCTTTAAGGCCCGGTATTATCACAAAATCAACGAAATCAAGTATTTTGTTTGCGCCTAGTTTGAAATGAAGAATTGTCATCATTAGGTGCAAAAAGTTCAGCTTGTAGAAAAAACAACCAAAATCAGTTTAACCAGAGTAGAATTTTGAAAATCTCACCAAAATTATCTTTTTAAATAAACTGTGTGAGCGTGGTTCTCTAAATTTTCAGCGATTACAACCCTTTTTTTTTCAATTATTAAACAGCCAGATTAGTTCTCTAAAGTGTAACCGAGTAACTTATTCTTATTACAACTAATACCAATAAAATAGGCAAGAAAATGTAATTCTAGGCGCTGATCCCATTTTACCATCAAATATGATATTCGATTTTCAACTTTAAATTAAGCAACATAAGATAAGCCATAAATAAATGGACAAAAATTGATAAATTCACTAGGTAACACACCCAACGTTTTGTTTTCAACTAGTAAATTTTTTTACAATATAAATAACGTACCCATTCCACCTAACCTAGTATTGAATTTAAAACAGATAAAAATACTTATAACCTATCTACTCAGCTACTTACGATGAATCATATATTTATCTGAAATGTGATTTTTCAATAAAATATCTTTTTTTTTATATTTTGGATTTGTTTGTTGCACTGATTGAGTTTGCAGTTTGTTGCTATGAGATTTATTAGATGCGTTCTGTGGCTTTACCTGCGCAGTGAACCAAATTTGAGCTACTTTTTATCCTACTAATATTATAAACGCGAAAGTTTGTATGTATGTAAGGATGGATGGATGGATGTTTGTTACTATTTCACGCCAGAACGGCTAAACAGATCTGGATGAAATTTGGCACAGAGATAGGTTATAGTCTAGAATAGCACATAGGATACTTTTTAACCGCGGTATTATTTAATGAAAAAGCATAAACCTGACAAAATTAGAGGCTCTATGAGCTGGAGAGCTCGCGAATCTTAGCATATTTCGAAATGGCTGAAACATTAGAAACAGAACATTAGAACAAAAGTTAGAAATGTAAGAAGTAGAATTTTTTTTTAAAAGCTCTCTTGAATTAAGATTAAGATTAGGCTGGTTAAATTGGAAATGTAAACCCTAATGTAAGTAAGTAAAATAAACATAGTAATTAATAGCCTCATATTGCACGCCCGCGATAGGCAAACTGTTGAAGCTCTGAACCTTAAATTAAGAACACTTTTTGTACACAGTTTATGCAATAAAAATATTCTATTCTTAAAAAAAAAAATTATTCTTTATGTTTTGAACCCCTACACCACAACCGTTTATAAAAAAAAACGGTCTCGATAAAAAAAAAAAGTGCGTGGAATCCCTCCGCGTGGAAGAAGTGAAACTTCGTAATGTGGAAATGAGAATAGGAAGTAGTAGAACTTTATTTTTAGTGAAATCATATTGTTTTTTTTTTATTTCTCGCTCTCTCTCTTTCCATTCCCCCTCCCCAGCAGCGTTGAAAGTTTAACGCAACAGTGCTTTCTTATCAGTGCTTTGCTCTTCGTATTTCTGTAAGTTCCTGTCCATCCAAAGGTTACCTGGAAGAAATCGCTTTAGGCGATAACGTCGCCCTTGTACTGCCGAAAAATGTATTTTAGTTTTTAAGATTTTCATGTAGTTTTTGGTGTGCAATAAAGATATATTGTATTGTATTGTATGTTGCTTTCATAGCCCCTCCATGGTATCGTTAAACGTGTAACGCAACCTTGTTGGTCGCATTAGAAGTTTCACTTCAAAAAAAGTATCCTATCCACGTTAATCTCACGCACTCTCACATTTGAATCGCAAAATTGAGAAGCACCGCCGCGTGTGATGCGCTGTTTATCTTTATTTATAAACGGGCGGAGCCGGGCGGAATATATATAGCGCAATGAATCGGAAACGAGCTGTTTTTGCAGACTGCAAAAAAGGTATGATATTCTTTTTTTTTTTTTATGTAGAATAGGTCGGTTTTGACCACAACTCGCCTGATGTTAAGCGACGTTGTGGTCTAAGATGGAGCACGACGACCTATAAGCTACTTATTCACTCTGATAATATTAAGTTCCACTAAATTGCCAAATTGTTTGATACATAGATAGATTAGCAAAATTGTAACCTACTTTTTGTATTTAACTTTATGATTTGTCTCTTTTCGTCCGGCGAGGGGTATTGCTATTCCAAAACACAGGTTAATTCCTAGTTTGGATAGTAATGCTTCTCAACACTGACTTACAACATTTTAGGAATAAGTATCATTTGTTAATTTATTGATATGTGACGTTTGTTACCACTAATAAACTTTCATTTCATTTCACTTTCATTTCATTTCACTCTGGCCTTGAAATTTAGTAGAGTGAAGAAGTACAAAGACTGCAGTTGAGTGAGGCGCTACAAGTGCGCTACTGCTCCGACCCTTTTTCGGATGTATCTTTATACAGGGATGGATCTTTTATCGTGAAAATTCCGCCAAAACGCACTAAGCGTTTCAAGTCAACTTTTCTCGTAAGAACTGCAGGGGTGTGGAACTCGTTGCCTGCGTCTGTCTTTCCACCTTCCACCTAAATACAATCCGCGGGTGTTCAAGAGTAAAGTGAACAGGTATCTCCTAGGCAAGCGTGTTACACCTTCAATCACGTCGACGCGTGCCTAGTCTGTTGTACAAAAACAAAGGAGTTACAAAAGCCATGTGGATAGGCTTTCTTCCGGACAAAATTCAGACATAACAAAAACATTTTTTTTCGAAGCTTTAGCACAGACGCTTCGATTGCTGCCGTTCGCTCGATGGTTGAAAGGCAGGTACTTACACTTTATTGTTTTCATGCAAAAATTTTAGTTTTTAAATAATTATAACATGACATAACATATGTCACGCCTTTACTCCAAAGGGGCTGGCAGAGTTTTAATACAACACCCACACTTCGCTGGACGATATTCAGTCCTAAATATGACCGGGGGCGAGCCTGTCGCCATATACCGGGCTCCAGTCATGTAGCAGATGACATACAATACGCACATATGTTCACACAATGAACAAATTGGTGCGTGCCGTCGGCTAGGTTTGAACCAATTTGTTTGTTGTATAACATACATACAAACACTCGAAAAACATAGACCCCCTTCTTTTGTAGTCGGGTAGTAAGTACGCTATCTATCTTAAAATTCTAACGAAATTTATAAAATGATAAATAGAAATTAATGTGAAAGTGAGTTTGCTCGTTTGTTTGAAACGCTTTCACGCCTTAATTACTCAACCGGTCATTATGAAGTTTTCCATACACATACACGTTATGAACGGTATAGAAAAGGATTTTTAAACCTATAAAAAAAGAAATGGTTCCTTTGGAAACATAGGTAAAACCGCAGGGCGCAGCTAGTTCTTCATAAATTTTCACAATTTTAATGATAAAACTGAGAACATATCCCCCCTTTTCGGGCAGCGGTTAAACCCTGTTACGTTGAACGATATATCATATCGGGAATATTGCATTCGGCTAACACATGTGACTGGGGGACATTCTAATATGTTTCTAGGGTTCCGTCGGGAAGAGAGGAAAACGGTTTGGTTAAATGCTTTAAATGAAGTTCGAATTTTGCATGTAAATAAAAATAAAAACATTATTATTATTATTATTTTTACTGTCCTTGGTTGATCATGTTTTTATTCCAATCAAAAGTTGTCTGGAAGAGAAAAGACTTCCAAGCGACAAGACCGCTTTGTAACTATATCGAATGTGTAGGTTAGTTTTAAATTTTACTGGCAGCGCAGCGCCTCGCGGTTTTAGGCTTTGTCAAAAAGTAGCTTATGTGTTAACCACAAATACAAGATTTCATTAAAATCCATCCATCCGTTGAGCGTAAAGAAGTAACAAACACAAATAAAAAAATAAAATAAAAAAGTATTTATTAAAAACAAATTAATGCTGAGTACACGCACACCAAGCCAATGAATGCCAACGCACGCGCAACATACACACTTACACACTCACATACTTTCATTTATAATATTAGTGTGATGTTGATGATAATAGTGTAATTTTGTGGTCACTAAAGAATTTTGTTTTATTGTAGGGACTGTAATTATATAGGTACGGAACCCTACGGAATCTTATCTGCAATCGCGCTTGCCCAACATTTCGTGACAGTCCTATTATTTCTTCCTTACATTCATATCGAACACGTTTTCTGGTGCAAACGCTGCCTAGTGTATTTATTAACCGACTATAAAGAAAAGAAGAGGGGTTTCTTCATGGGCGTACCCAGGGGGGGCAGCGGAGGGCAGCTGCCCCCCCTTGAAAATCTCGCAGAACATGTATGAACTCCCCTAATTACTAATTAAAGTGTAAACGAGTTATGCTCTAACTTTTAAATAAACCGACACTGACAAAATGCACGACGCAATAGGGAACTTGCACCAATTTTTAATGACAAATTAGGTTAATGATTCATTAAGAATATAGTAAAATGTACTACTGTGACAGGATTGTAAAATTTTATTTATTTAACTACCTATAAAACAGGATCATTTGCGGGTGTTTGCCCTACACACTACACTACATACATCTAATGACTCATGTAGGTGTGTTGTGTAGTGTGTATGACAAAACAGCCGCGGACGATCCGACCTAAAAAATCTGACTTGCCCCCTCCTACGCCAGAAGCTGGGTACGCCCATGGGTTTCTTTCTTTGCTTAGTAAATATAGTTAATGTTACTTAATACTGCTTGCATCACTTTTGGGTAACATAGTACCCAAGAGCAAAAACTCTGTTTAAATCTTTTTGTGTACTATTTTTACTCAACTGCGCAAGAAGGAGGGTTAGGTTTTTCGAGTGTATTTTTGTATGTATTTGTGTATGGGTATGTACTTATGTATGTATGTATGAGGTTTCTTTGGCACGCTCTACAACCTAAACAGCTTGATGTATTTCGACATGTGAGGTGTCATTTGAATCGTCTTGATAGTGGAAGTGACATAGGGAACATTTGTTTTAACTAACAGATTTAGACATCAAATTTCACGCTAGACTCATTAAAACAATTACGATAATTTTAATAGAAGTCGAAGGAATGAAGTTTGTCATTCTCGGAATGAACAGAGCTTCATTTTTACACCAAAAACCATCTTAAACAGTCTTTGGAGCTGTTATTTCGGCAGCCGCAAACTTAAGTTTGTGAACCAAACGGAATTCTATTGTGTACCAACTTACGCATGCAGATCGCAACGGGCTAACGGAGATTTGGCGACCAACATAATATCTTGACAGTGACTAGTTAGAAGTACGAAAAAACTAAAAAAAAAAAAAATTTAATTAAAAAAAAAAAAAAATTTTTGAAACTAAAAAAAATAAAAATAATTTTAATTTTAATACTGTAGTTAGAAGTACGAAATTTCGATGTACGCCAGTTCGAAAGTACAAGAGTTTGAAAAACGCTACCATGAACCGATATAGCTTAGATTTGAACTTAACAAGTATCATTTTTTTAAGAAAAACAAAAACCCGGCTGCAAAATGTTGTACCCTATGTCACTTCCACTATCAAGACGATTCAAATGACACCTCACATGTCGAAATACATCAAGCTGTTTAGGCTGTAGGGCGTGCCTAAGAAACCTCATACATACACTCGAAAAACATAACCCTCCTTCTTGCGCAGTCGGGTAAAAATGTAACTCCTTGCCTCCAAAACTTAACGAAGATCAAATTAACGGTACAGAAGTTCTTATCGCACAGATATATACAAACACAAAGTCAAAGTCAAAATGTTTTTATTCAATTTAGGTATCAAAGATTTACTTATGAACGTCAAAGTTATTTAAATAGACTTGACCGCCTTGTTCGGATAAAGTGCCTCTACTCAGAAGAACAGGCAAGAAACTGAGGCATACATAACATATCATCACGCCTTTCCCCCGTGGGGGCTGGCAGAGGTGTATAACACCCACACTTCGCCGGGCGGTATTCACTTCCAAATGTGACAGGTGGCGAGCCAGTTGCCATACACCGGGCTCCAGTCATGTAGCAGATGAAATACAATACGCACATATGTGCCTCTGTCAATGCATTGTATTCAAAAGAGCCACTACTTAGAAGAACAGGCAAGAAACTGAGGGTAATATTTTATGCCTTAACCAATGGCATGCGAAAACAGAAAATTTGTCTCTCTCTTTCTCTCTCTTTATTTCGTATAGCAGGTTACATCGTACACTAATGAAACAGCTCGGAGCTGAAATTAGTGATATGTATAAATGAAATGAAATGAAATTGTTTTTATTCCAGACTAGCTGCGCCCCGCGGTTTCACCCGCGGTTAAAAAGTATCCTATATGCTATTCTAGACTATAATCTATCTCTGTGCCAAATTTCATCCAGATCTGTTCAGCCGTTCTTGCGTGAAAGAGTAACAAACATCCATACATCCATTCTTACAAACTTTCGCCTTTATAATATGAGTAGGATTGTTACACCCATATTAAATACAAAATATATAAAATAACTAATATGATTAATAAAATAGAAAAATAATTATAATAAAATTAGATTATGGGCTTGTGGAACGTCCTCCACATCCGGTGTAGGGGACTGGAGTCGCGCACTACTTCCACCAGTGCGTTGTCGGAGCGGTGCAGGGCGGCGCGGCGGCCGACCGGCTCCGCCGGTTAATAAATACACTAGACAGCGTTTGGACCAGAAAACGTGTTCGATATGAATGTAAGGAATAATAGATGTGGACAGTTTCAGCAAGGCAATAACCGAAAAACATTTTAGTTTAGACTTTGTGAACTACTGTACTCAAATATGTAAAATTGTAAATAATAGAAATACGACATTAATTACTTAAGCATTTGTTAAGTTATATAGTGTAATTATGTAAACCTTTGCGAAATTAAGACCTAGAATAGTAATAAATTTTGTTCTTTTTTATAATTGTGCAATTTGTATTTTGTTTTTGTATGTTTTTGCTACAAATAAATATTTGTCTATTGTCTAAATTGTAAATTCACATAGCGTAAGTAGCATTTAAGATAATTATTATGTAGGCTAATAAATGTAGGAGTAGCCACTAGAATAAGAAAGTAATATTAAATTGTATGTATGTAGTAGAATAAGAAATCCCTAAGTAGTATAATCCTGAACATTATTCGGGGGTAAGACGACAAACAATAAATAAAAAAAAAATTAAACAGCTCTCATAAGCGGGCATTATCACTACATAGTATAAAACAAAGTCGCTCTCTCTGTCCCTATGTCCCGCTTTGTATGCTTAAATCTTTAAAACTACGCAACGGATTTTGATGCAGTTTTTTTGATAGATAGAATGATTCAAGAGGAAGGTTTATGAATAAAATAACATCCATTAAATAGTGGAGAAATACTGCTATTTTTGAGGTTTCTAATGTGATGTCGTTAATTATCTTTTTTTTTCCGCTTACATTGCAAACGCAGGCTGAACCCTACGAGATTTATCAAATTAATGTACTAATTATTTGTACACATTGAAAAGGTCTACAGAAAACTCCGCGATGGTATATGTCTATCTCTTATGGATATCCCACAATAACATTGTTTTGTTTATACCCGTGCGAAGCCAGAGCGGGCCGCTATGTTTTTATAAACAACGTTCACAGTTTTTCTGTAGTGTATTTAGTATCAGCATTGCACCCGTGCGAAGCCGGGGCGGGTCGCTAGGAACATATACGAGAGTCTGCCCGCACTCTGAATGCGGGTCCTAACGACCAATGGAAATGAGCCTTAAAGCAATCAAGCAAAAATTCCTCACCAAGAATGTAAAATTAAACCCTCGCGGGGTCAGATTGACCCGCGCATTGTTGGAGCGCCGACGTGTTAATTGACAACCCTACGGTGCGCTGGATGGAATTTGGGGTCTAAACTCTAGAAGGGGTTAAAAAGCTTCAATCAGATATACATTTTAAGTATATCTAATCGAAGGCGATGGCAGCCTAGTTGGGAGAAGGCCAGCCTCTCAAGCCAGAGGGAGTTCGAACCCAGCCGACGGCACGCACCAATTTGTTCATTGTGTGAACATATTATGTGTGTATTGTATGTCATCTGCTACATGACTGGAGCCCGGTATATGGCGAAAGGCTCGCCCCTGTTACATTTGGAACTGAATATCGCCCGGCGAAGTGTGGGTGTTGTATTACACCTCTGCCAGCCTCCTCGGGGGAAAGGCGTGATGATTTGTTATGTTATGTACATCTAATCAACGATAAAAAAATAAAATTCACCCGACTGCGAAAGCAGGAGGGTTATGTTTTTCGAGTGTTTGTTCGTATGTATGTCTGTTTAAGGTATCTTTGGGGTAAATTGATTTTTTTGAGTTTATTCGATAAAAACATACAAAAATACAAATCTTTTCTGTTTATTATACTACTAGCTGCGCCCCGCGGTTTACCCGCGGTTAAAAAGTATCCTATGTCCTATTCTGGATTATAAACTTTCTCTGTGCCAAATTTCATCCAGATCTGTTCAGCCGTTCTGGCGTGAAAGAGTAACAAACATGCATCCATCCATCCATTCTTACAAACTTTCGCGTTTATAATATTAGTAGGAAGGATTAGTGTAGAAAGGTAGACTTTATAAAGTGATAAAACCTGTATTAGACACAGACGTTCGCTGCGCTCAGTAACCATACGATCCAATATTCATTCCATTGCCACCCCACTTCACAGTGGTCGCCATCTGGACAAAAACGTCCCAAAAATGTGCACAGAGGGCGACGTCAATTAGTAATGTCTGCACAGTGTCAGGTAGGGGACGATAGAGCCGTTCTGACCGACTACGCAAAACGGAGGGTCATGAAAAAAAATATATTTCTAAGCCTATCTAATATCATAAATGCGAAAGTGAGTATGTTTGTTTGTTACGCTTTAACGGTTTAACTTAACTGGAAATTAATCTCATTTAATATATTAGATCTTTAAGGGTCCGGCGACCAGTTTATACTATCTTCGGATTGGCTTAAGGTTTTCTATAGCCATTTCGTTTAGAAAAAGACTACGAGCAAAGAGAAACTGACGAGCCTCTAAAGTTACCTACAGAGTGACAAAGTGCAATGTCATTTTTTATGACTTTTATACTTCTGTAATCATTCTTAAATAACTAAGAATTTCTCTCGTGTTATAGATTAATTTAAAAGCTAATGATGTAGACAACCTCCTTATGTGAAGGAATTTTTGATTTGCTTTATCTATCTATTGAATAAATCAGTCAAAAGTGACCCCTTACAAGTACGGATATTTTTCATAGCTCTATTTTCTCTTGAGGACGTTTTAAAAAAAACCCAAGAACATAGGGGCGGAGAAATAGTTTATTTAATTGTACACGCTAAATTTTATCACAATCTAACTAATGGTTTCCAAGAAATTTGACGAGCGCGTTTGTATGGAAAATTTAGAGCCTCGTGGAACTCTTCAGTACTTGTATTACTAAGTAGAAACTACATATAATTCGAAAAACGACGAAAATTGTACGCTCGAAATGGGCAGGCTGTTGATACTAATTTACAACTTGGAACATCTTTTGTACACTGTTATACAATAAATATATTCTTATTCTTATTAAAGGTTTTCATAAAATTTTGCAAATGCGTTGTCAGGGGTACAAAATAAACGGGTCTTGTTATAGCGAAAAAATTACTGTTCCTGTCGGACAGCTGGTGAAGCTGGTAGGTGCAGGTAGTCAACATAATAAATATAGATAAATCATAGATAAATCATAAGTAAGTCATTTATGTGCAACTGCGTTCGTTTTTACAATAAAATCCCGAAAAATATAACCGGGCTCACTGAGGGAAAATTCAAATCACATGTAAAAACTACATTAATGAAAGGAGGGTATTATATGGTTAAGAATTATTTAGAAGACAAAGATGTCTGGAGCCTTCCACTTCCGCCAAGTAGCCACTAGTATGTATAGATATTACCTAGTTGTAAGCCAAAATTTGTGAGACTGTAATTTATTTTAAGTTCAAAAAAGCAGTATTTGGATATCTCAAAACACCAGATTATGATAGAACTGAAAAATTGTTTGCAGTTGTATCGTAATTTTCCCTTTGCTATTTTTTTTTCTCTGATTACACGAATAAAGGGTAAGTATAATAAAATTGTATAATTACATTTTCTTTTCTTATTTTTGTTTTTGATACATAATATATTCATTTATTCTAAACCTACTTAAATTTTAATTTTACTTCATTACTTGTATAAATTGTATTATTGCCGTTTAGCACTCTAGGATATATGTATTATTTTTTGTAACGAACCAATAAAATAAGTAAACGAACAACTGCCCTCTGAGATACAGCTTTTACCAGTTCCGAGGGCATGGTTAGTAATATTAGTGTACTTACTTGTATTAATATTCAGTTCTAAGTTATAAACCAAATAAATGTAAGTAGGCACTTTTAATATTGTAATTTTTAGATCTAATTATAAACAATAAAGTTATTTGTATTGTATTTGTATTTATTATTTGCAAAAAAATGCCTGTTCTTTATGCTCAGTTTTTTGCCTGTTCTTCTGAGTGGAGGCTCTTTATCCGAACAAGGTGGTCGAGTCTATTTAAATAACTTTGACGTTCAAATCTTTGATACCTAAATTGAGTAAAAACATTTTGACTTTGACTTTGATAAAGTAGGCATCGCAGGTCTATCGGACCCTAATCAAGCTGCATTCACTTCTAAACTATTCCATTTCTACAATCGCTAATGCTTGAACATGAACTGCTCGCAAACGCGCTATAAAGAATTGTACCCTATGTCATTCAAAACTGTTTCTTGAACCAATTTCTAGTGTATTTCAGCTCTAACGTCGCAATAAGTACGTCAAAGAATATTAATTTGTAAATTGTAATTCTTTGAGTACTTCTTCGACATATGTTTCGCCTCTCCACGAGGCATCCTCAGGACGTATTGACTCTCCGAGCACGTGGCTGAGAACACAAGACTCACAACAATCGGAGAGTCACTACGTCCTGAGGATGCCTCGAGGAGAGGCGAGACACATGTCGAAGAAGTACTCGAAGAATTACAATTTACAAATTAATATTCTTTGACGTATTTAATGCGACGTTAGAGCGGAAATACACTAGAAATTGGTTCAAGAAACAGTTTTTAAGATGAACTTCCGCAAAGTAACGCCTGATTCAATCAACTAACCCTATGTCGTTTCCACTAACAAGACGATTCAAATAACACCTCACATGTCGAAGTACATCAAGCTTTCAAGGCTGTAGGAGCCATGCGTGGTGTCATTTGAATCGTCTTGATAGTGGAAGTGACATAATAAGATATTTAAATACAATACAATAGCCATTTTGTCCGAATATTTGGGTTTTAACATATTTCACTATTTTAGTTTTAAATTTTAGAAAATGTCCCTCAATTCAGTGTGCCTTTTGGCATAGGCCTCCTCCAATTGTCTCCATTGTGTTCTGTCATTTGCCACTCTCGTCCAGTATGGCCCCAGAGTCACCTGAATGTCATCATCCCATCTACTTGTAGATCTACTTGTACTTAACATTACATTACATTAATTTTGCAGTCGGGATTTTTCTTTTTCTTTTATTAATGTTACTTTTTCAATGCTTTATTAGACGCTACGGCTGAACATCATTGAGGAAGCTAGTTGAATGGCGCCGTTTAGAAAAAGGCTAGACCGGTCACTGAATGGCTGATTAAGCTGGTTGCCTGCGATAGAAAGAAGAAAGAAAGAAAGAAAAAAAGTTTATTTGTAGAATAGAATAGAATAGAATAGAATAGAATAGAATTTAATTTAACCTTTTGACCTTTGTGACCTTTGTGACCTTTGTGACCTTTTTAAACCTTAAAAGACCTTAAATTAAAAACATTAAGGGAATTGTACAATCTACAAGGTCACAAAACGGCCCCAACTCAGCATAATGCCGGCTGTTAACCGGCGCTGGTCTTCCGTTGGAGCCGCTGGTGATGTCACGGTACAAGCACTTACACAGTACACACTACAAAATGATAATAAATATAACACATAAAGATAATAACAAAAACTATCAATAAACTACAACAATAATAATAATAACGATGTTGATTCGACGATCATTGTCCCGATAGTCGTCACGGTGAACGGTCTCATAGCGAAGAGCCTCGACCAACATCTCAAGAGGCTCTCGTTAGACGGTTGGATCAAGGGCCAGATACAAAAGGCAGTGATCCTAGACACGTGCCGTATTGTCAGGAGGTTCCTCACTCTGCAGCCCTAACCACCGGTAGCTTGGGCCTCGCCCCGCTGCTGGCGGCACCCTAGTTTTTAAGTTTTTTATAGTATTTGTTTTTATATTCATTTATTGTAAAAAACTTAGAAATTAAGAAGACAAATAAAGATCTTGATAATAACACTAAATAAACTACAAAAAATCAACTATTTAACTTCAGACACTAAAGGTACTGATTCAAATGTTCAATGCAAAAAATATTGCAATTAGATTGCTATATTGCACTTCTGTCGTGTTTAAGAGTCCGGCGACCTAGACTAACTTCGCATTGGCTTAAGGTATTCGATATCTATTTCGTCTAGAAGAAGAAGACGAGCGAAGAGAGCGAGTAATGATACTGACGAGCCTCTAAATTTACCTACAGAGTGACAAAGTGCAATTTCAATTTTTTTAATGACTTTTGCACTTCTGTAATCATTCTTAAGTAACTAAGAATTTCCCTTGTATTATGGATTCATTTAACAGCTAATGATGTAGACAACCTCCCTATGTAATGGAATTCATGATTTGCTTTGTCTATCTATTGAATAAATCAGTCAAAAGTGACCCCTGAAAATGTGGATATTTTTCATAGCTCTATTTTAGCTTGATAAGCTTTTAAAAAAAATCAAGAACATAGGGGTGGAGATATTGTTAATTAAATTGCACATGCTAAATTTAATCATAATCTGACAAATGGTTTTCAAGAAATTTGAGTAGCGCGTTTGTATGGAAATTTCAGAACGTCGCGACCCTCTTAAGAGTTTCCTGCTGTAAGTTGCTGATGTGCAAGTCATCATTTTTTTAAGTTTAAAATTAAAATTAAATTTGATTAAATTGAAAATTGATTAAAATTGAAATTTGTTCCAGCATTTACTAGCAGCGTACCAGAAACTGCCTCTGAAGGCGGCTGAGCTATCGCGCTGCGTGGATATACTAATATAATAATATATATTAGTATATATAGATATACTGATATACTAATTATATACATACTCTACCACGTATCCTTCCCTACTACCGCACACAGATAATCAATACTCAATAAATAACAGAGATATGAATCAATCGGCGTGTTAATTATGGAACACCCCATCGGGTTAAAAATGGCGAGCGGACACGGACGGTCAGATTTCGCTGACCAATCTCTCTTTGTTGCGGTTTTTTTGTGTCTGCCATAGAAAATTGAAATAAAATTGGTGGCTGATGATTTAGTCTTTTGATTGGTATTTTTACGCGACTGCGAAATGAGGGTTATGTTTTTTATGGGTAGATTTGAAAGTTTGTTAATTTTATGAAGATTAGATTGGCCGTGCCTACTCAAGACAACATTAAACAAATATCTTCTCTACGGTATTATGATATATTTCGCTAGATAAAGCATTTAGAAACACGTAGTGACGTCAATCGATGCTTAAGCAAGACCGAAATAAGTCTTTTAGAACAAGTCCGAAAGAGACGGATGACAATGACGTCATCATGTGTTTGCTGAATGTAGATTAAACTAGTTAAGGCCCAGTATTACACGAAATTAACGAAAACAAGTATTTTGTAAGAATTGTTATGATCAGGCGCAAAAAAATACAGCTGGTAGAAGAAACAACCAACTACAATTTAACCGAAGTAGAATTTTGAAATCATTCTCATATTTAGACTGCCTCGGGGGCTCAGTTGGTAGTGTACCTGCCTTCTGAGCTTGGGGGCGTGGGTTCGATTCCCACTTAGGGCAAACATTTATGCGATGAACTTTTGTGTTTGTTCTATGGTTAATATGTATGTATTTAAAAAATATCTATGTACAAGCAGCGCCCCGCGGTTTCACCCGCGGTTAAAAAGTATCCTATGTGCTATTCTACACTATAATCTGTGCCAAATTTCATCCAGATCTGTTCAGCCGTTCTGACGTGAAAGAGTAACAAACATTCATCCATCCATTCTTACGAACTTTCGCGTTTATAATATTAGTAGGACGTATATCAGTCTCTGGCAGCCATAGTACAAGCTTTGCTTAGTTTGAAGTCAGGCGACCGTGTGTGGACGTGTTCCGAATTTATTTATTTATTTTGAAAAAAATAATCTCAAAAATTTTGTTCTTAAATAAACTATAACATTACATTTTTTTTTCGATTATTAAATAGCCAGGTTAGTTCTCTAAAGTTTACATCAACTTATTCTTATTTGTGTTCTTATTACGATTAATACCAATAAAAACGGCAAAAACATGTAATTCTAGGCGCCCATCTCATATCACCATCAAATACGAAATACGATTTTCAACTCTAAATGAAGCAACATAAGTAAACGTATGTCTGGTCAAATAATCGTGGAATTACCGTTTGGGCAAATCTTGTTTTCAGTTCAAATGGTCATTGGACCCGCTTTGCTAGGTAAATAAAACCGCTTATAAGATGATGCAAATGAAAAGAAATGAAAAATGAAAATGAAAAAAAATGAAAAATGAAAATGTTTATTAGCTGCAATATACAGTACCTGGATGTCCGAGCTTTGCTCGGTATTTTTTTTAATTGTGATTTTTGGAAAATAAACAATTGATTTTAGTCTAACCTCAAAGCAAACACTCATTGACTTCGTGTTACTTAACAACGCCATCTGCTGTTGTGTCGTTAAAGCAATTAGTTGCTCACAAAAAATAGTATTATTATTCGCCAATAGATGTCAGGAAGAGTCATATTTTTGTTATTTTTCTTCCAAGTTTATGTTTAAGTTGATTAACGATAAAACACGAATAAAAAAAATGACATTTTCTAAAAATGATTCCTAGCTAGATCGATTTATCGCCCCCGATACCCCCTATATACTAAATTGTATGAAAATCGTTGGAGCCGATTCCGAGATTCCAATTATATAAATATATATATATATACAAGAATTGTTCATTTAAAGATATAAGATACTACACATAAGAAAAATACACATAAATTATAAAACTTGGTAGTAACATAACATGCAGAGGAGTTTAAAAAAAAAAGAGGTAAATGAACAACAGTTTCCTCACTAGGCAAAGCCTGTGTCGAGGAATCCTGTTAGCAAAAAGTTTTTATACATATAATGATCCTCTGTCGACATAAAGATGTTACAAAAAAAGGAAAAAAGCTAACATATACACAAGTTACAAATTATTAAATATATATAGATATCCTACAATAACAATAAGTGCCTAAGAAACTATAATAATAAAAGTGATTTATGAACGAATGGTATTACAAATTATAAATATAGCATAAAAGTTGAAACATACATATGACAACATAAAATGTTGGATTAACACACCCATACGTAATAATTACAAGAATTCTCTAAATTTAACATATAACTTTCAATAAAAACTCTGTTTCGTCGTATGTTAATGAAGCTATCCATTTATATATTACGGATTTTGCCTCCATCACACTTTTATTTTGAATATTACAACTTTTGTCAAAAGTCATGTTATGTACGTAGGCCCCAACAAAACTACCAAAGCGATGTGCGAACTTCGTGATAACTGATGATAAGACAATTCTACGTCGTATCAGTTAGAAAATTATCGTATTTACCCCTTGCTTAACTTCCGTCAGGGATCAAAGCAAGCCAAAGACCCCTGTAGGGGCGGGAGGGGTTACTCCGTTCCCCAAAGACCCGAGAGGGGGTCATTGTTTGATTTTAATTTCAGTAACTCATTCTTTATTCATTAATCTTTCGGTTTGGACTTGTTGCTGGGTTGTAATTGTGGAGGTTAAAAAACTTGTTAACCGACGAAAATAAACGATTAGAGTTATTTTACAGCGTTATTGGTACCTAATCAAAAACCTCTTAAGGGTTCATTGTACTCATCAATATGAACAACTTTTACTATGGGGCGAACTCCGAAATCGCGAAAAAAAACAGCTGTTCCATACATTTTGTCTCAGGTGATTGAACTTTTTGTATGGGACAGCTGTTTTTTTTCGCGATTACAGGATTGGCTTCATAGTAAAAGTTGTTCGTATTGATGAGTACAATGAAACCTTATGAGGTTTTTGATTAGGTACCTATAACCCTGTATAATACGCTGATACGCGGTACTTACGCTGCTAATACAGCGTAAGCGCCTTTTATACCTATAACTTTTCTTGTAAGAACTGCAGTGGTGTGGAACTCGTTGCTTGCGTCTGTCTTTCCACCTAAATACAATCCGGGGGTGTTTAAGAGTAAACTGAATAGGTATCTCCTAGGCAAACATGTTACTTTAATTTTTTTTTGATTGCTTAATAGGCTTGCGATTGGCCGCCAACACGCCTGATGATAAGCAGTGGACGATGGAGCACGCTTGCCTAGAAGAAACCGATTGACTCGAGACTTGAACACACCCAGATTATAAGTGTCAGGGAACACACACTCTGGCAGAGTATTCCACACTCTAGCGGTCCGTATGAGAAATGAGGAACCAAAGCGTTTCGTGCGTGTTGTTGGTATGTCGACCATAAAACGATGCCGCTTTTTTGTACCCTTGCTTGTTTTATAGAAGAACGGGCTAGGGAGAATAAGGTCATGCAAACCAGATGCACACTCCCCGAAATGTATCCGATAAAAAACCGATAGACTAGCAGCCTTGCGCCGATGATCCAAACTTTGTAGTTTGGTCTGGACAAGGGAGTCTTTGCCAATGAGCTTCTTCGCACCTTTTTCGATGTCGAATCACGGCGAAGTGTCCCACCAAGCGAGTCAGTAGTCAAACGTATGCCTAGTCTGTTTAAAAATAATAATTAATAATAACTAGGTAACTTAAGTTATTTTTTTAATAAAAAAAACATATGAGACCTGCACTAGGTCTCGTCAGAGCCTGTATTGCAGGGTACAGGGGGGCTATTCTTGCGCGTGAGATGAGATGAGATTTTATCTTGGTCACTCTCACACCTATGACGTTTCAAACCAGAGCAACAAGGACGAAAAAAGGTGAGATGAGAATCTCAAATCTCCGAATAGGGCCATAGTTCCTTTTGGCCCTCTGGCCACTTTATATAAAAACAATTATAAGCATGCAAACAAATCTATAATTTATTTAAAAATATAAAATACTTAAATAACTTAACTATTTTAGATAAACGTAGGTAAAACAATGAAACACAAGCTGGTACAGTATTTGTGTTGTCTTAGTTCTATTTTTAATTTATAATTTAAGTCGTTGAGTAAGTGAATGAGTGTTGAGTGTACATGTGATGGTGTGTGAGTGTGTGTGTACGTAAGACAGCTCCACCATCCTCGAGATATTTTTGGGCTTGCGGAGATGACCACGGATAAGATACTTAGGTAAGTAGCTGTTTTAAGAGTCCGGCGACCTAACTAATTTCGACCTAGGCTACCTAGACTAACTTCGCATTGGATTAAGGTATTCTATAGCCATTTCGTCTAGAAGAAGAAGACGAGCGAAGAGAGCGAGTAATGATACTGACGAGCCTCTACAGTTACCTACAGAGTGGCAAAGTGCAATTTCAATTTTTATTATGACTTTTGCACTACTGTAATCATTCTTAAAAAAAAATTAAAATTAAAAAAAAAAATTAAAATTCATTTATTTCAGATAACTTCAGATCCTTAAGTAACTAAGAATTTCCCTTGTATTATTAATTCATTTAACAGCTAATGATGTAGACAACCTCCCTATGTAATGGAATTTTTGATTTGCTTTGTCTACCTATTAAATAAATCAGTCAAAAGTGACCCCTTACAAATGCGGATATTTTTCATAGGTCTATTTTAGCTTGAGAACGTTTTTCAAAAAAACCATGAACATAGGGGCGAAGCTATTGTTAATTTAATTGTACATGCTAAATTTCATCATAATCTGACAAACGGTTTTCAAGAAATTTGAGTAATATAGTATTAATAAAAAAATAGTATTGAAATTTCAGTACGTCGCGGTCCTCTTAAGCTAAGCAACTCAAACTTAATGTTTAACTGCCCAACTCCAAAATGTTACCCAGAAGCTAAGCATGATATTAAGTAAATACCTCACTTTACTTCTCCCCTTAACAAATAGGGATGTGAATTTCGCTAAACACACCTCTACAAGTTTTGGTAGAGTACTGGCTATGTTGGGTATGGTGGGGTAATTGCGTTGCCGAAAACTGACTATGATTTTATCTTTGAAAAAAAAACTGCCACTCAATTTCTTGCCTGTTTTTCTCTTTCTTCCGAAGAAGGCGGTCGAGATTATTTTGTAAAACGTGACGTTGACCAATTGAATAAAAAAATTTGGACTTTGACTTTGACTTTGAAATTGTCGTTAGAAAAATATTTGACATTTAATTGTCAAAATGAAATTTTAAACAAAAGATTTGAATTACGTGGCATTGCAGTTGATGTGAATGTTTGTTCGCTAGAGCCACAAAACAAGTAAAATTAAAAAAAAAAACCCACGACATTGATTTTCATCAACACCGATTTTCAACACCATAACTACGAACACTCCCGACTAATTCACCTTTCAAACAAACAGAAAAAAAAACTAAATTAAAAATCGGAACATCCTTTTGGAAGCTACAATGCCATACACACACACACACGTGAAACTTATACTCGTAAACACCACGTTATTTTTGCGTAAGGAGTTAAAAACGTTTAATTGTCCTTATATGGCAATTTTTACTGAATTTTAATGACGTTTACTAAGTACGACGATTCTGCGAGAGTATTGTGGAATTACATAACTCTATCTTAATTTAAAATAACTACAAATACAATTAATTTTAAAATAAAATAAAAAAACTAAAGCGAAATCATATAAAATAACACATCATCACGCCTTTCCCCCGAGGGGGCTGGCAGAGGTGTAATACAACACCCACACTTCGTTGGACGATATTCAGTCCCAAATGTGACAGGGGGCGAGCCTGTCGCCATACACCGGGCTCCAGTCATGTAGCAGATGACATACAATAATAAAATCAATCAGCAAATAGCAATCTTAAAAAATAATTTAATTAAATATTTGATCTAACAACTGATGTTTTACTCTAATATAAATAATATAATTCAAAATGTAATGTGTCATTTTAGCTATCAATCGAATTTGTAATTTTTGTTATACCTATTTGTGATGTACCTAGTTTAACTCAAAACGTTCTGGTTTTTATAAACTGTAAGTTTTGTTTGGACAAAATAAGAAGATACAGTGAACAAGATCCGACGTTTTCTAAGTTTTGTCGTGAGATCGTGTACTGTTTTACCCTAACATCCCCTAGCGTGAATATAAAGGCGGAACAGTGCGCCACAATCGACCCTTTGTCGCTTTGGATTAATATTTAAACAAGAAACCCTTAGGGAGGGGGCAGGGGGTTAGAAATTTATGATATCGATAGTTTAGTTTCTTGAAGAATTATAAGTTTGATTGTCTGCTTTTGGTTATTGCCATGACTGACGTATTAGCTGTGTCTCTCGGTTTTACCCTTGGTTTTAAAGTAGATTGGATGCTATTTCAGACTATAGTTTGTCTGGTATAGTGCTAAGTTTGATTCTTATTTGATTATTATCGAACCTGCTCGCAGAATTTCACGAATGTCATAGATCGGTTGAGGAACCGATTGAGTTGGAGGCGACCTGTAGAGGATTACAAACGCCGGCCGCGTGGTAACTAGCTCACAGAGCCACTAGTGATAAATGTTTCAATTTCTATCGGCTATCGATAGACTTACTGTCCCATCACTAGCATACCTGCAGGCGACGCGTTCCAATTAGCCAACACAAACACGCTGCGGGCTACAGACGTAATGTTTTCATTCAAAATTTGGTCATATTTGCGGTTCTCGTCGTGGTTCGAGGCTCGTACCTGTTTGATTGTAGCGTTGTGTTGTGTTTCAACTCTTTAAGCGATGATAGCCTAGTTGGAGAAGGCCAGAGCCTCTCAAGCCAGAGCGGGTTCAAACCCAGCCGACGGCACGCACCAATTTGTTCATTGTGTGAGCAAATGTGCGTATTGTATGTCATCTGCTACGACTGGAGGTGTATGGCGACAGGCTCGCCCCCTGTCACATTTAGGACTGAATATCGTCCGGCGGAGTGTGGGTGTTGTATTACACCTCTGCAATACCCTTCAGGCGAAAGGCGTGACGATATGTTATGTATGTACCTATGTACGAGTATGTAACAACCGCCAGAGACGAGATTATCCTGTAGCAGGTTTGGGACCAGGGAGACGTTCGAAGTAAAACGAAACGACACTTGTTGTGTATCTATTCGTTTAATTCTTAGTATTAAACCGACAGTTGAACACTATTTATAATCCGCGATCCCACAGGAACCGTAATTTTTTTCGGGATAAAAAGTACCCTATGTCCTTTTCTGTACCCCAGACAACGTGTATGCAAAATTGTATGATGATCGATTGAGTAGTTAGGGCGTGAAAGCGTTACAAACAAACAAACAAATAAACTCACTTCGCATTTGTAATAAACTAGCGACCCGCCCCGGCTTCGCACGGGTGCAATGCTGATACTAAATACACTACAGAAAAACTGTGAACGTTGTTTATAAAAACATAGCGGCCCGCTCTGGCTTCGCACGGCTATAACATACATATAAAACCTTTTCAATGTGTACAAATAATTAGTACATTATTTTGATAAATCTCATAGGGTTGAGCCTGCGTTTGCAATGTAAGCGAAAAAAAATTGATAATCAACGACATCACATTAGAAACCTCAAAAATAACAGTATTTCTCCACTATTTAATGGATGTTATTTTATACATAAACCTTCCTCTTGAATCACTCTATCTATTAAAAAAAACCGCATCAAAATCTGTTGCGTAGTTTTAAAGATTGAAGCATAGAAAGGGACATAGGGACAGAGAAAGCGACTTTGTTTTATACTATGTAGTGAAGTTAGGATAGGATTGGACACATCATAAAATCAGAACGGTCAAG
The DNA here is from genome assembly GCA_911728515.1 of Peribatodes rhomboidaria. Lineage (NCBI taxonomy): Eukaryota > Metazoa > Arthropoda > Insecta > Lepidoptera > Geometridae > Peribatodes > Peribatodes rhomboidaria. The sequence goes on along the minus strand of OU452196.1, from coordinate 4,527,250 downwards.
GGCATGAGCCGGAAAGGGAAGTATCAAACTCAATCATGTCCAAAGTAGTATTACCAACTCTATGAGGTTAACAGAGAACATAATACAGAGAATATCAAACTAAATAATAAATAAATAATTCAGGACACTTGCACACACGGTCGCCTGACCCCAAACTAAGCAAAGCTTGTACTATGGCTGCCAGAGACTGATATACTACATACTTAGATATTTTTAAATAGTTACATAAATAGATATTAACACCCAAACAAAGGACAAACACAAAAATGTTCATCACATGAATGCTTGCTAGGGCAAACATTCATGTTATGAACATTTGTGTTTATCACATGTACAATGTTTGAGGGTTCGATTCCTACCTAGGGGTAGGAATTTTAATAGGTTTTTTAATAGACTCAACTGCCTTGTTCGGAAAAAGAGCCACTACTTAGAAGAACAGGCAAGAAACTGAGAGGCATAATTTTATTCAAAAAATAAATAAATTACTGTCTCACAAATTTTTACTTACAATTAAGTAAAATCTATGTACTAATGGCTACTTGGCGGAAGTGGAAGGCTCCAGACATCTATGTCTTTTAGATAATTGTTAACCTCTTAATATCCTTTGCTGAAACTCTTTTTTTTTCCGAAACGCTTTGGTTCCTCATTTCTCATACGGACCGCTAGAGTGTGGAATACTCTGCCAGAATGTGTGTTCCCTGACACTTATAATCTGGGTATGTTCGTCTCGAGTGAATCGGTTTCTTCTAGGCAAGCGTGCTACATCGTAGGCCGCATCACTGCTTATCATCAGGCATGTTGGCGGACAAACGCAAGCCTATTAAGTAATTAAAAAAACCTATTTTCAATAATGTAGTTTTAACATGTCCGACATAGATACATAGAGCCATAGCTGGCCGGAGTACTAACGGCTGTCAAAGTCAAAGTATTTATTCCGCACTAGCTGTTACCCGTGACTTGGTTCTCCTTTATTCAGAAAAATGTTTCCAAAAACCTTCCTGATGATATGCTGAAGCTAATTATAAAATTTAGTCAAGATTCGTTTAGAAGTTTAGCCGTGAAAAGCCTGCAAACAGACGGGTCTGAGCAGTAGCGCACTTGTAGCGCCTCACTCAACTGACGTCTTTGTGCTTCTTCACTCTACAAAACTTTCTCTGGTTCCCACCAGAAAGCCGAAGCCTCCCGGCTTCGGCCGTGGCTAGTTACCACCCACCGGACTAAGCCATGCCGTGAAATGACCTAGTCGTGTTTCGGGATGTAGTCCGGTGTAACCGTTCCGAAGACGGGTCTGAGCAGTAGCGCACTTGTAGCGCCTCACTCAACTGCCGTCTTTATACTTCTTCACTCTACAAAACTTCAAGGCTAGAGTGAATAAGTACCTTATAGGTCGTCGTGCTCCATCTTAGACCACAACGTCGCTTATCATCAGGCGAGTTGGTGGTCAAACGCTGACCTTATTGTACATAAAAAAAAAAAAAAACTTCAAGGCTAGAGTGAATAAGTACCTTAAAGGTGGTCGTGCTCCATCTTAGACCACAACGTCGCTTAGCATCAGGCGAGTTGGTGGTCAAACGCCGACCTATTTTACATTAAAAAAAAGTCAAAACTACTTTCGATTTCATATTATTTGTTTGTTTTGATTACTAGCTAGTGCCCGTGACTTTGTTCTCCTATATTCAGAAAAAAATATCCAAAAACCTGCTTCGTGATATAAGCTAATTATCAAATTTGATCAAGGTCCGTCCAGCCGTTTAGCCGGGAAAAACCTATACATGTCACAACACTGTCTTCCTCTGCAGGCCACACTGATTCTCTTGAAATTTTGTGAGTAGGTTCAATAATTACATCGATTTTTTGTCGAATTCTGACTTGACATAAAAATCCGCAATTTTTAAAATAATCCAAAAACTGGGTCGGCAAACAAATTATAAATAATTACCGAAGTAATATATAGATAAGTCCGGAAACGCTCTAGAGCAGCGGTCTGCAACCTTTTGGCTGGCAAGGGCCGCACAGTGCCAAAATAAGCACAGGCCGCTGTTGTTCAAAAACTTTACTATAGGTTTCTATACATACATATTCTACCATAGGTATCTATTTATTTATGTATGTATTATCTGATCTCTAAAAATCAATGTTTATTTGTCTCTGGCAGCTATAATAAAAGTCTTGCTTAGTTTGGGCAGACGTCCGTGTGAGCAAAATGTCCTAATTTTATTTATTTATTTACAAAACACTCGCGGGCCGCAAGGAGAGGGGCCGAGGGCCGCATGTGGCCCGCGGGCCGTGGTTTGCCGACCGCTGCTCTAGAACATTTGTCCCATAGCGACAGATATAATGTCTTCAGTCGCAGCCACCCCTGTTCTGAAGCCGTCGGCACGCGTGACGTTTGTCGCTCGACTGGCCAATTATACACGCGAATGTCTTTAGATCGAGTACGACTGAACGGTCTTGGTACTTGGATATTTATATTCTGTTTTTAATTTTAAACCCCGACGCAAAGCCGACCGGGTGTTATAAGTTTGACGTTACTGTGTGCGTTTGTGTGTTTGTGTGTGTGTGTGTGTGCGTGTGTGTGTGTGTGTGTGTGTGTGTCTATCTGTGGCATCGTAGCTCCCGAGCGGATGAACCGATTTTGATTTTATTGTTTTTTTTTGTTTGAAGGGTGAATTAGTCAGGATTTATTTTTCAATTTATCAATCATTTTAGCTATGTTTGATGAAAATCGGTGTTCAAGAAAATCGTTGTTGGGGGTTTTTTTTCAACGTTTAATTTATACTATGTCATAGTTGGCAAACAAACAGATTACTAGTTCCATTCTATTAAGTTGTTTTTAAATTGTAAATGATTTGCTTACTTTTGAGACTTGTGGCATACAAAAAGTGTTAATTTGAGGCAATTCATTAACAATTTGAAAACTTTTGGCTTTTAGAATCGAGGCTCATGTTGCTTGAAGGTAAGCTATTACCGTCATTTATGTTAAGCGGCGGTTTTATTTAGGGTTATTTAAGTGTGAAAAATATCATGTAAATAAATCATTGTAAGAAATTATTTATAACTAGCTGCGCCCCGCGGTTTTACCTGTGGTTAAAAAGTATCCTATGTGCTATTCCAGACTACAATCTATCTCTGTACCAAATTTCATCCAGATCCGTCCAGCCGTTCACGCGTGCTTGAATAACATACATCCATCCAACTCTTTCTTTAAAACATAAAATAATTACAATAAAATGCTTAAATGGGTCTAAACTAAGTTTTAATGGGCGGCCTTATCTATCAAAACGATCTCTTCCTGTATGGACAAGAATATATAAATAAAAATAACGCAGAGGACTTCAATGCTAACAAAAATAACGCATTTAAAATATTAGTGTGATCAAAACCGTTTGTCACAGTATCACATCCGCAGGGCTGCGTTTTGCGTTCTTATCTCGGGCTGTAGCATGAATTTAAATATTTAATTAAAAACTTCGCCGGCTAGGGTTGCCACGCTGTATTATTCATAACTTTTACACTTTACTCACACCCTGTATAGCGTAATTTTGTACAGGGTGTTATTTTAACTTATTATACTAAGATTTTATTAACCTGTTATTTGCAGCAAAAAATAAATATAAACTTATAACTTATTATACTTATACTATACCTATACTACTACTATACTTATACTTTCAATATTCGTGTGATATTATTATCACACTATAGTGCGAAAGTTTGTAGGTTTTTTTGTGTGTCAGTTTGTTAATATCGTCCGGTGGAGTGTGGGTGTTATACACCTCGGTCAGTCCCTTCTGGGGAAAGGCGTTACGATATGTTATGTTTTGTAGTTTGTTACTTCTTGACGTTCTATGAAGTTTTGTGTAGAGGCAGCTTATATCTTGGACTAACACAGGCTAAGATTGATCTTGAAAAAGTAAGGACTTTTGCAGGACAGCATTGAAACTGCGGAGCGCAGCACAACAATTACATTATTAACAATTTTTGCACCTTACTTACACCCTGTATACGTTACAATTTAGGAAAAATAAACTATTATACTTCTTACATGGGACCACCTATAAAGTATGATCTACCAAACAAAAAAAAGCAAAAAAGAAAACAGTCGAATTGAGAACCTCCTCCTTTTTTTGGAAGTCGGTTAAATCACAAGCTTATCTGGTCGTACAGTCTCTACGGCGTAGACGTCTACGGCGTAGAAGAACTCTACGGCGTAGACCAATACGCTACCGAAATTCGACAAAATAATTACCTAACTATTAACCTCTGTTAATAACCTAATTATTAACCTAATTATTAACCTCTGTTAATATTTTTTTAAAATTTCGGGTTTTTTTAACACGCATAAGATTAATGAAAAATTTTTTTAACTTCCTTTTATTTCTATTCCCTGTTTTAATTTTTCATTCTTGTTTTCTTTAATAAAATTAAATTATCAATGCTGTTCATTCGTAAGCGTATCACTTGAGAACGGCTGAATTTATTTCGTTGAAACTTTCTATAGTAACAAGACAGTTTGGGCGCCAGCTAGTCCTAATTTATAATATTACATTCAAAAGTTTGGATGTTTGAATGTTTATTACTTAATTACACAAAAATGAGCCAAACAGTTTTGCTTAGATGAAATTGACAGCCTCGGTAGCTCAGTCAGACCTGCCTTCTGAGCCTGGGGGCGTAGTTTCGATTCCCGCCTAGTGCAAATATTTATGTGATGAACATTTGTGTTTGTTCTATGTCTGTACTTAAAAAATATCTAAGTATGTATATCAGTCTCTGGCAGCCATAGTACAAGCTTTGCTTAGTTTTGGGTCAGGCGACCGTGTGCAGAAGTGTCCTGAATTTATTATTATTATTATTGGGTAAGGAGGCAGTAAATACTCTGCATTAATACATATTCTACCTTTATCTAGGCAAAAGTACAGATTTATGTGGGACAGCGAATGTGACAATTTAATAGAATAAAATAAAATAAATACATAATACGTAATAATTTTTGAGCCTTTTGGGGTCGAAACTTTAGGACCGTGGGGACCAGGTGCAAAAACTATTTTTAAAGATCTATCTTTGCGTCTGGTCGAAGCAACTCGTGACCAAAATGCTGGCCGGTACTTTGCCCGAAGGATCAGTATCGCAATCCAACGGGTCAATGCGGCCAGCATTTTGGGTACATTGCCTACAGCTGGCAGCGATTTATTAGATTAAGATTATTAAATAAATAAGTAGGTTTTTTTTTTTGACAATTTTTAGTAAAGTTTTCGATTTTGGACATATGTAATATTTTTCTATATAAAGTAGCCTCCTCCTCTCTACCAAATCTTGCAGAGCCCGACAGGGTCCATTGGACTGTGTACTCATATTTTTAACATCTTGTACTGTATGGTTGCAAATAAAATATCTTAAATCTTGAATCTTGAATCTTAAAGTAATTGTTAGTTCATTTTGTAAACCATGTAACTTTACAATAACTATGTAATATTATTTCATGTCCTTTGTTTTATTTATCATAGAGAAAAAGTCAGTATAGAATAAAACAAGTAACATTATTAAAATTTAAAAAAAAACCGGCTGCAAAATGTTGTACCTTGAGTCACTTCCACTATCAAGGCACATCACAGTCATGTCGAAATACACTAAGCTGTTTAGGCTGTAGGCCGTGCCAAAGAAACCTCATACATACAAACCCACTTACATACATCCACTAGAAAAACATAACCTTCCTTTTTATTATGGAAACTGACGTGGTATTCACACAGTAGTCAGAATAATCGACTTTAGTCGATTATTCTGACTACTGTGTACTATCAAAATCATCAAAATCTGTGTACTATCAGTACTATCAAAATTACTCACGTACATTTTAATGTACGTGAGTAATTTTGATTATGAATTAAATTTTTGTAATATGCATATTTTTGTCTATTTTTATTCTATTTATTTTTAAATTTAATTTAGTTTATTTTAATTAAAATGTAATGTTAGCAATTTTAATACTATGTATCAACGCGCGACCACTCTACTTTGGTAATGCTTTGATCGGACCCCAAGATACCGGCTGCGCCGAGTTTGGGGCCCTCAGCGTATACAACTTGCCTATGTACTATTCGCTAAATAAAGAAATTTGATTTGATTTGATTTGAATTCCCGTTCCCGTTCCATAAAATCAAAACCCTCCTTCTTGCGCAGGCGGGTAACAAACAAAATGGCGTCACATTCGACAGCCCTGCAATTACCATCTTAATTAAAAATAACAGAAACTCGTCGGCCGATTGAATCTGACACCGCGGGGAATACTAACTAATTACAAGAAATAGGATGAGATAAGAAATATTCTTTACTAGCTGCGCCCCGCGGTTTCACCCGCGGTTAAAAAGTATCCTATGTGCTATTATAGACTATTAAAACGACTATTAACGACTATTAACGACTATTAACGACTATTAACGACTATTAACGACTATTAACGACTATTAACGACTATTAACGACTATTAACGACTATTAACGACTATTAACGACTATTAACGACTATTAACGACTATTAACGACTATAAACGACTATTAAGACGGTTAAAAAGTATCCTATGTGCTATTCTAGACTATAATCTATCTCTGTGCCAAAATTTATTCAGATCTGTTCAGCCGTTCTGGCGTGAAAGAGTAACAAACATCCATCCATCCATACATACAAACTTTCGCGTTAATAATATTAGTAGGATTAGCTGTTACCCGCAACTTCATTCGCGTTTATTCAGAAAATAGGGTCAACTACATCTGTGAGGCAATTGCGTATTTCGAGAATTACTGAAAAACCCTTCACAAATTAATAATAATGATAATAATATTCGTGACACTTGCACACACGGTTGTCTAACCCGAAACTAAGCAAAGCTTGTACTATGGCGGCCAGAGACTGATATACACACATATATAATTTTAAATACATACTTATTAGATAATTAACAGCCAGACATAGAACAAACAGTCATCACATGAATGTTTGCCCAAGGTGGGAATAGAACCCACACCCCCTATCTCGGAAGGCAGGTTTACTCCCGACAGAGCCACCGAGGCAAGCGCCACCTATATATTTTTTCTATCTTTAGTTGCAATAATCTATACAAGATGGCGTTAGTTGCATAGTTTGTTAAAAGTTTGTCAGTAATTCTCGAAACACATTGCATTCAAACTGACTTCCTCGCTTTCCTGTTACTGGACTGCCTCGGTGACTCAGTTGGTAGTGAATCTGCCTTCTGAGCTAGGGGGTGTGGGCTTAATTCCCATTTAGGTCAAACATTTTTGTGATGAACATTTGTGTTTGTTCTATGTCTGGGTGTTAATTATCTATTTAAGTATGTATTTTAACATATAAATGTATGTACAGTGAAACTTGGTTAAGTGGGACCTGGATAAGTAAGAAACCTCCATAACTGGAACTCATGCTGAGGTCCCAACACTTTGGCAATGAATTACCTCTGTTAGTGGGACGAGGTAAGCCTCTATATCTGGGATTTGTTCTTTCGATTTATCATCATAGTTACCTCTATAACTGAGAGAGCGAGTAAATTTTATATGCATAAACCTCTGTAACTGAGATAACATTGTTTGTTTACTCATTCTTATTCTATCCACAAATTCCTGAAATAACCTGTATTTTCACCTCTTTTAATGGAACCCTCTGTAAATGAGACAGATATTTATTTATACCTGTATATCTGAGACACTGGGTAAGTGGAATACCTCTATAAGTGAAACGACATTGCAGGTCCCTTGATGTCTCACTTAACCAGGTTTCACTGTATTTCAGTCTGTGTCATGTGACATAGCACAAGTTTTGCTTAGTTTGGAGTCGAACGGCCGTGTGTGCTAGTGTCCCGAATATTTATTGGTTTATAAATTTTTAAACAATTTCAAACAAGAGGAGACTCTCAATTCAGTTATATATTTTTTAAATGATTGTTACTGGATAACTCCGTTATTCATGAACCGTTTTTGAAATTTATTTCATAATTAATGGGATATACATACATATTGGTCCATCTTTTACAAAATCCGATTTGGATGAGCCAGAGGGAGCGGGTTCGAACCCAGCGGACGGCACGCACCAAGTTGTTCATTGTGTGAGCATATGTGCGTAATGTATGTCATCTGCTACATGACTGGAGCCCGGTGTATGTCACATTTGGGACTGAATATCGTCTGGCAAAGTGTGGGTGTTGTATTACACCTCTGCTTGCACCCTCGGGGGAAAGGCGTGACGATATGTTTAAATGACTTTACAATGAATCATTTATTTTATTGACATAATAATAATTGAACACCAAAAATATTGAGGCCACTGGTTTACAAACTAATAAACCATAATGTAAACAAGAGATAATGATTTATTTGAAGCATAAAGGCAATAAATACAAAAACATAAAAAAAACGATGTGTGGTTTTTTAGTCTTCTTGATCTTGACCGGGTAACAACGCAGGACGCAGCCAGTGTATTTCCTGAAGCCAACATGTAACATTATTAAAAGAAAAATAAAAAACCCGACTGCAAAATGTTGTACCCTATGCCACTTCCACTATCAAGACGATTCAAATGATACCTCACATGCCGAAATACATCAAGCTGGTTAGGCTGTAGGGCGTGCCAAAGAAACCTCATACATACATACACTCGAAAAACAATAACCCTCCTTCTTGCGCAGTCGGGTAAAAATCAAAGCTTCCCTTTTCATACGTTTTTCCATACATGCAAGCCTGTGGTTGACGTACATCCACTCATACAAAGGAAGGGATCTACCGCCCATGAATTTATAGGTGTTAAAAGTCGCCATCTAGAGAACGAGACAGAGACTAATGTTTTTTTTTTCTTTTTGACGTGATAACGTCTAATAAATCGATGAACACCGGCTGCACGCCCAAAATAGGTTGACTCATTGTCTTAACATTTAAAAGGAACATTTAAGGCCTTGAAAGTTATAATACATAATTTATTTTAACAAGACGTAAAAAATAATAAGATAAAAAATATGAATATATATAAATAATAATAAAAAATAAATAAATACTAATAAGTAGACGAAATAAATATAATATCAATACTGAATTTAGTAAATTGTTTTTAAGCATTTTATGTTTAAAAAAAAAATTAGTTGTCTGTAAAGTCGGTTTACTGACGATAGTTGAACGTGACAACGTGCTCACTCAAGTAGGAGAGAGACGGATGTCGAACGCAAAGGCCGATTGTGCTTCTTTGTCGCTCGTTCCGCGCTCTCGCTTGCACTTCAAGCGTAGACGGAGAAACCAATGGACTCAAGTACTGTGTAACCGGACATGAGATAGCGATATTTTCTAACAGTGTTGCCACTTAAGGATGGTTCCATAGAAGTTAGGGAAGTTAGGGTAGATTTTTAACAGTAAATAAAATAGTAGACTTCAGATTATTTTTCTATATTTTATTCATATTTAAACAAAATCAGCTTACTGTATACATTTCTTACTCTTTCGTTTGGTTCAGATGCACGCTTAGCTAAGTAATGTAGTCTCACCTTTAAATACTCCCATATAATGGCTTTTGTGAGCAGAAGTTCGTGGTTATCTAAAGGTGAACAATCGAATATATCGCCATGGCATTGAAAGAAATGTTTATGGCTACATATTTTAAAACTTTCGTGTAAAAAATAAATATTGTCTCGCATTCTTTCGTGTAATTAAGTTGGTTACGTTTCTCTAAAGAATTTTGCGTTGGTCTCCAATCAAATCTACCACATGCTTGTATCCAAATCTCTACAAGTTCAGCACTCGATGGAAATCTGTAAGGAAATATTAAGATATGTAGGGTAAATTCTGTATTCTGTATTAGTAACAACCAAAAAATTATAATATTGAACCATTTTCCATTTTTAAAAAAACGTATTATTATTATATATAAATTATATATACCGATAATACGTGGCGTCCAATCTGGGCGGATAAAATAAATTTGTCAAATCCAATACGTCACCCAAAAACATTTAGGCCCGTCTGCCCTTTGCTTTTGCATGATTTGGCATTTTGCAGTAAACCTTTACATCCAAATAAGTGGTTCCTGCATCGATCCACTTTAATTAATATTTGTATTGATTTTAGAAGACATATTGTTTAGAGCAATGGCCAGTACCAACCTGTGAAATGTAACATCACACAAACCTTGTTTTGTTCTATTCTGACAACCCAAAATACAGCACTGCACCATCCTGACGATGTCCAAAACACTTCACCATGCGATGATAACAATTAGATTTGATTTTAGATGATATATTTTCGAAAAAACACAACAATCTCTCGGTCACTGTAATGTTTGACACCAAGCTGTCAAATATTGCTTGGAGTCAACCGGTTACAGCGACATAGAGAAAAAAAGTATTAATCTTTCTCTTTCAAGCATGCTATTTTTTCATATGGCTGTTTCGCTGCGGAGTAAAAGAGACGGAAATGTGACTACGTCCATTGGTTTCTCCGTCTACGACTTCAAGACTTACATGGAACGCCTCAGAGCGAGGTAACGCCGCATTTTTTCGTGCGTGCAGCCGGCTCTATCGAATTATAAGACGTTGTCACGTCCATAAATTTACTAATATATAAATATATACATAGCGCGACTTTTATGACATACAATTCTTACTATCTTTCGAAATTCAATTCAATTCATTTATTCATTGCGTTTACGGGTAAAATACAGATGTTAAAAATAATACATTGAACGCCATAATCCGCCTTTCGGCATGCAACTACGTACTAAATGAAGAAAATGTAAGAAATTACTATTGTTTCTAAAGATAGTGAGACTTGACACAACTCTTAATTTGTAATACTTATATTACATAAAACTTTTAAGATCTTGTGAACTTAACAATCACTATAATTTGCAATATATACTTTGACGTTGAATCTTCAATACTGTATTTCAGTATATCGTTATTGCGTCCGTACTGTACCCCTTTAAAAGTGGTTACCCCTCGGAGGGGGTTTAATCGAGCGCTAGAGCTCTGGATTTGACGGTTTTATGTAAACTTGGGACTCACCTGATATACTGGCTTTTGGTTAATAGAAATCATGAAAATTATGTTCTAAATGTATTTTTTTCTGACTGAAATGAATGCGAAAGTTTTCGTGTTAAAAATAGTTAAAATGTCATTTTGGATACTAGGTCCATTGTTACAAATGAGCTCACATTTTTTTTAAATAAAAATTTATGAGTAAGTATTAGAATTTTTAAATTAATCAGAAAACTAAAACTCATTAAAATAATAAATAAATAATTTGGGATATTTTTAATAAACCTACCCACAAATTTTGATAAAATAAAAACTTTTTAGCAAAAACTTAAACCGCCGAAAAAACAGTAGAGCAAAAAAAAAAAAAACTAAGTTCAACGAATGTACGTTTACCTAAGTAATTTTGAGTCGGCGCCAAACGTAGGTAGGTTCGACGATTTAATTTTTATGCTAGAAATATTTTTATTTAAACATGTTCTTATTTCTTCGGTGAAAGTGTGAAACGTTCGTTTGAATAGACTACAGAATAAACAGACAGAAAAGCAAACTAAAAGCTCGTGATAAATGCGTCTGTCTGCTCTCTAATGCGGCTGGTTTATGTGTTTAGGCTATAAATAACGAAATGGCTCGCGGACACACGGCTGTGGCAACTGGCGAGCAATTATAGATCCTATCCTACTAATCCTGCATCCTACATCCTGCATCGTACATCCTGCATCCTACATCCTGCATCCTACATCCTACATTCCTACATTCAATTCAAATCAAATCAAATCATTTTATTTGCATGTCAATGGGTTAAATAAGGTTAAAAGAATTAAAATTAATGTTATATAAATATATATATATATATTTAAACTATCCTATCTCTCAAGTTGGATTGAACTACACATGGTGTGCGAATTTTATTATAATCGGTTAAGTAGTTTAGGAGTTCATTGAGGACAAACATTGTGACACGAGATTTATATATATTAAGATGATTCTAGTAGTATTCAAACAATATTAAATTATTCCAATATTAATGTCATTATAGTTAAGTCATTTGCAAGCCCAATTATAAAAATGTAAGCGACAAGTTATTTTATTCAAAAATTCATCGGTTTCATAGAAACACTCCTTCACTAACCACTTCTTCAGCTGTTCCTACATTCCTACATTCCTACATCCCTACATTCCTACATTCCTACATTCTACATCCTACATCCTACATCTATTATAAACGCGAAAGTTTGTAAGAATGGATGGATGGATGGATGGATGTTTGTTACTCTTTCACGCCAGAACGGCTTAACCGATCTGGATGAAATTTGGATTTTTTTAATGCAGAATAGGTCGGCGTTTGACCACCAACTCGCCTGATGTTAAGCGACGTTGTGGTCTAAGATGGAGCACGACGACCTATAAGGTACTTATTCACTCTAGCCTTGAAGTTTTGTAGAGTGAAGAAGTACAAAGACGGCAGTTGAGTGAGGCGCTACAAGTGCGCTACTGCTCAGACCCGTCTTCGGAACGGTTACACCGGACTACATCCCGAAACACGACTAGGTCATTTCACTGCATGGCTTGGTCCGGTGGGTGGTAACTAGCCACGGCCGAAGCCTCCCACCAGAGTTTGCTACCCGGTTAGCACTACCCGGGGACCACGTGTAGGGAATCAGAGTAGAGTACACTCCTACGGACGTGGGTAGCTCAGCCCCCAAAAATAGATTTATAGAGATAGAAAGATAGGCATAGAAATAGATTGTAGTCTTGAATAGCACATATGATACTTTTTAACTGCGGATGAAACCGCGGGGTGCAGCTAGTAAATTATAAGTGTTCACGACCGAGCGACCGTTGGCGAGCGAAGCGTCTATGCTTCAGCTTCGACAAAAATGTTTTCGTTTGTCCGATTTCTGTCCGGATCTTTGTCTTTCTCTATGCAGGTCGCATTTCTTAACCAATTCTCTTGAAATTTTCCGAACAGGTTTGATAATTGTACAGAATTTTTTGCCGAGTAAGTGTTTCGAAATTTTTCAAAATAGCGTAATTTTTTTTTTATTTTTGTAAATATTATTGATCCTACTCACAAAATTTCAAGAGAATCGGTTAAGAAATGCAACCTGTACAGAAATATAAACATACGGACAGAAATCGGACATCCGAAAGCATTTTTGTCGGAACTGAAGCAGAGACGCCACGTTCGCCTACACTTGCTCCGTCGACGAGGATTAGACTTGGCTTAATGTAACCTCACCAACTTGCTCCCGGACAAGCTCGCCGTTCCTTCCACCCGTGTGTCACACACTGCACTAATCGACTGCCATTTTCATTAGTTAAGCAGTCGTCGAACTAACTGGGTTATAGTTAGTACGCCTTGGTTATAATTAACGAGCTCTTTGATGATCTACCGCTCTTGGCTCGTCAAACTGGCCAGTCTTAAGGTCGCTACATACGTGACGGGATATCTCGGACGGGACGGGGACGGAACGTGACAGTGGGAATGTTAGGACGGGATTGTAATGTATACGCACCGTGACAATTCCGCAAAGCCAACGTAAACATGGAGCTCACTTAAATACACCACTCTCCGGAGCGAACGGGGGTTCTCGCCGGCCGGGATGTGGTAAACATCGTCCACGACGATACGGTCGCTACATACGTGACGGGATACTATCTCGGACGGGACGGGGACGGAACGTGACATTATATAAGCCCTGACGGGAGTTTAACGCATACGCACTGTGAGAATTCCGCAAAGATAACGTAAACGAAATGAAATAAAATGAAATGAAATTTATTCACTAAAAATAGGGTATTACAATGGTCTTAGTTATTTAAAATAATGATGTTCTCCTATTTTGCCGTTATTCGGCATGTGAATTTGGTCACATCTAAAAATAAAATAAAATTAAAATTATAGCTTACAAAATCATGAAAAAGATATAAAAATAAAATAGGTACAATTATATATGTATTGATGACTTGTCAAAATTAATTAATAATAATATAAAGTCAAAGGTGGCATGTTAAAATAAAAAGCTTACTTCGAAGCTTACTTCTTTACACCACTCTCTGGAGCGAACGGAGAAACTATCCATACGTAACGGAATCACGTCCGGGATGAGGCCTGCGCCGGCCGGACGTGATAAACATCGTCCACGACAATGTTTTTTCACGCTCCGTCCGGCGCGGGCCTCGTCTCGTCCGAGATCCCGTCGCGTATATTTTACTACTGTATTTTTGTATGTAACGATGTTTAAAAATTGCTCCGTTCCGTCCGGGCCGAGTAAAATCCCGTCATGAATGCAGCGACCTTTATTAGATTGGAAAAGTTAAGCAACGGACGGTCCGGACAATTTTTGGATGGGTGACCGAAATTTCTGATGAAATTAAAACTATACTTTGTTCACTTTAGGATTGTGACTAATAAAAACTACTGGCAAGTGTCACCCACACTTGCCAGTAGTATTTTTTACAACAGACTAGGCATTTGACCACTGACTCGCCTGATGGGAATTAAGCGTCGACGTGATCGAAGGTGTAACACGCTCGCCTAGGAGATAAATAAATAATAATAAATATTTTGAGACATTTTGCACACAGTCATCTGACCCCAAACTAAGAAAAGCTTGTACTTTGGCTGCCAGAGACTGATACCTATTCACTTTACTCTTGAACATCCCTGGATTGTATTTAGGTGGAAAGACAGACGCAGGCAACGAGTTCCACACTTCTGTAGTTCTTACAAGAAAAGTTGACTTGAAACGCTGAGTAACGTTTTATTAGTCGGAGACGACCTTGTACTCGTATCTTGTAAACATAAAATCAGACGCTATGAAAAGCTAAATTTCTTGATTTATTTTTATCTCTAGCATTACATTATAAAATCTGTGCAAAATTCCCTGTCTTTCACTAATTGCACTGAAATGGTTTAAGCGTAGTGTCAAACCAACGCGGTCGCGGTGGCGGTGGGGCGGCCGGCGGGCGCTAGGACTCTTTTCCTGTAATGCGGATAACCGCCCGCGCGCGGATCTGGTCCAAATGTGACAGGGGGCGAGCCTGTCGCCATACACCGGGCTCCAGTCATGTAGCAGATGACATACAATACGCACATATGTTCACACAATGAACAAATTGCTGTGTGCCGTTGGCTGGAATCGAACCCTCTCCCTCTGGCTTGAGGCAGGCTTTCTGCAACTAGGCTATCATCGCTATCTATGTATGTTGAGGAGTTTGTGAACCATAATTTAAAGAAATAGAAAAAGAGGAAGACCTAGAAGCAGATGGGCTGACGATATTGAAGGGACGGCTGGAAAACGGTGGAAAGAAAACGCCGCAGATAGAGAATCCTGGACATCTTTGGAGGAGGCCTTCACCCTCAAATGAGGGGTTCACGCTAATTAAAAAAATTAAAATAAAATATATATATACCTAAATAAATAGTAAAATATAGTAATAAAAATATAGTATGAAATTATAGCATAATATTTTGATTTAACTTAAAAATTAATTAATTTAAAAATTTGAATTTAATAACAATTGAAATGTAAAGAAATCTATCTAATACATAAAAAAATTATATTTTTTGATTAAACTGAAGAAAAATAGTATTTTATAATAAACTAATTGTAAAAAATGTGTTAATTTTGGTGTGAAATAAAAGGCTTTTTTATTTTTTATTTATTTATTTTATTTTATTTATTGTAAAGAAGGGAGCTGAAAGCGTTAAAGTGTCGCTTGCGAGAGCTGTCCTCTTCGGCTCCGTTGCATAGGCTGTGTGCATTCTTTCCTTCTTGCTTGGGCTGTACGGTGTTAGTTTGTCGGTGTACTATGACGCGTGTGACCCGCGTCACAGTGAAAACAACACTGAAGGCAGAAAAACGCCGCCCGCATCCGGCTTGCACGCACGCGGGCTGCGCGCCTGCAGCCAATCTGCGTACCGCACGCGTGCTGTACGCATGATAGGAAAAATATACAGCTTACAGCCTGTTGACAGACGGACAAACATACAGACGGACGGACAGCGGAGTCTTATATAGGGTCTCGTTTAACCTTTTGGGTACAGAACCCTAAAAAGGCAGCTGTTCAAAGCAGCGTTAGAAAGTTTTATTTGTCAAAATTGCCTTCTTGATCTAATAAGTATGTAACTTTATCTTAGTGATATCATATGTAATAAATATAATAGTATATTTTATTAACTATTAGGTATTTTAAGTATTAGAATGTAATAAATTAGTATGACATGTATGTTTATCCTACTAATATTATAAACGCGAAAGTTTGTATGTATGGATGGATGGATGTATGGATGTTTGTTACTCTTTCACGCCAGAACGGCTGAACAGATCTGGATGAAATTTGGCACAGAGATAGATTATAGTCTAGAATAACACATAGGATACTTTTTAACCGCGGGTGAAACCGCGGGGCGCAGCTAGTGTAAGTATAATTTAAATAGTTTAAGTAGGTGTATATAACACTCACTCTTATTTTGTTAATAATTTCAGTTTTTATTTTTGTTAATTTTTGCACACCCTGTCCCGTCCTCTTTCATATCCTGTCTGGCGCCTGTATAGCCAGCGGTCAGCGAATATCGGATTTCCAAAAATGAACCTTCACTAATGCAATGCAGCCCTGCTCTCAATCGCGTGTCCCAAAATTAACCTAGAATTTAAAAAATCTAAAGATATTGACCGTATGTATGCAACATAGATTTGCTTTTCGCATGTTGTTCCATAATCAATGATGCATATGCTTAAGGTAAGGCACCAGTCAGGATATGTATCCTCTCCATCCTAAGGTTTCCTGGAAGAGATCGCTCTTAGTGATAAGGCCGCCAGTTGTTACACAGTTGTTATAGTTTTAGTTTTCTGTTCTGTTGTTTTGTTAGTTCTGGTGTGAACAATAAAGTGTTTATCTATCTATCTGTCTATTCCATACATTTTGTCCACTATCAACAAATTTTTTGTATGGAACTGTTATTTCTTTCCTGACCGTGACCGCTGCACGGAACGCGACCACGTCAGTGTGTCTTTCCCTCTAAATTACCGAGGGTGGAACAGCAAATTAGAATTTAACACCCGACTTTAATCTGAGTTAATTTTGACCTACAGCGCCGTAAAAGGGGGTGAAATATTTCGGTATAGTAGGTACCTATTGTAATTTTTAACCGACTTCCAAAAAGGATGAGGTTTTCTATTCGACTTGATGCTATTTTTTTGTATGCATGTTACGCGATTGCTCTGCTAATTGAGAATCGATTTACTTCGACTTTAGAGGTGGTCCCATTTAAATTTTAATGAAATCGGTCTAGCGGTTTATAAAATATCAGCAAAAGCCTAAAAATTGTTAACATCGATGACGAAGGATGGGAAGTCGGTTTTTAGATTTGCTTTTTATATTAAACTTTATCATCAAAATAGTAGGAGATACGTAGGAGAATAATCCTCAATCAACTATTTACTTAATGAGATGTGTTATATTTGAAATTCAGTAAATATGTTGAATAACATTTTGCAGGCTACAGCCTAAACAGCTTGATGTATTTCGACATGTGAGGTGTCATTTGAATGTCTTGATATGGGAAGTGACATAGGGTACAACATTTTAATTATATCTGGTGTGTTAGACTACGTTTTGCAGTCGGATTTTTTGTTTATCCTTCTAATATTATAAACGCGAAAGTTTGTAAGAATGGATGGATGGATGGATGTTTGTTACTGTTTCACGCCAGAACGGCTGAACAGATCTAGATGAAATTTGGCACAGAGATAGATTATAGTCTAGAATAGTACATAGGATATTTTTTAACTGCGGGTGAAACCGCGGGGCACAGCTAGTCTTTCAATAAAGTTATTGATTTCGTTTTAACTTAGTTCCTTGAGAGTCCCGCGACGCTCTGAATGTTCCATACAAACGAGCTTGTCAATTTTCTTGGAACCATTTGTCAGATTATGATGAAATTTAGCATGTACAATTGAATGTTATTTGAAAAAAAAAAAAGGTCCTCACGAAAAAATAGAGCTATGAAAAATATCCACATTTGTAAGGGGTCACTTTTGACTGATTTATTCAATAGATAGACAAAGTAAATAAAAAATTCCTTTACATAGGGAGGTTGTCTAAATTATTAGCTTTTAAATGAGCCCATAATACAACGGAAATTCTTAGTTATTTAAGAATGATTACAGGAGTGCAAAGTTTTAAAATAAAATTGGAATTGCACTTTGTTACTCTGTAGGTAACTTAAGAGGCGCGTCAGTATCATTACTTGCTCTCTTCGCTCGTCATCTTCTTCTAGACGAAATGGCTATAGAATACCTTAAGCCAATGCGAAGTTAGTCTAAACTGGTCACCGGCCTCTTAACGTTCCCGTCAGAGGCGCTTTATTGAAATGCATGGAGCCAAGTGAACATGGAAAAAGCTTTTAAGTAACTGTTAATTTAAAGTCATGATAAGGTTAAGTGGTCTGTATCATGATCCAAAAAAACAAGGTCTAACATTCAGCAAACGCCTAGTGACGTCATCGTCATTGGTCTCTTTCGAACTTGTAGTAAATGGCTTATTTCGGTCTTGCTTAAGCATCGATTGACGTCATTACGTGTTTCTGAATGCTATAGCTGGCAGAGGATAATACCATACCATGGTCTGTATAATTCACGCCTAGGGGTTTTTGGCGGGAAACGAAAAGGTGTAATTTTGTGTAAATTTCTAAATCTTGTGATTCTCTGAGTGTTAAAGTTTAATACTAACCTGCATCGGTTCGTTAAGGTGCACGAGTGTGGGCAAATGATACAAACATTGCAAAACGTGAGTTTTCGTATTCTTTACAAAACTCCACTTAAAGTTTCAGTAAAATATCCATCACTGAAATGGGGTAAGGGGAGGGATCAACCATCGTCATCATCACCTTTTTACCCTTTTCATAATTACCTGTAAACTACTATAATAACTTGACATTGGCAAATGCACAAAGACGTGCGACGTGAAATTCTCATGTATGGGGGAGCAGAAAAAAAACTTGACACTAACATATGCACGAGACGTGCTACGCCAAATTTCCCTGTATGGGGGAGCAAAAAAAAACTTGACACTAAAATATGCACGAGACGTGCTACGCCAAATTTCCCTGTATGGGGGAGCAAAAAAAAACATTGACACTAACATATGCACGAGACGTGCTACGCCAAATTTCCCTGTATGGGGGAGCAAAAAAAACCTTGACACTAACATATGCACGAGACGTGCTACGCCAAATTTCCCTGTATGGGGGAGCAAAAAATACCTTGACACTAACATATGCACGAGACGTGCTACGCCAAATTCCCCTGTATGGGGGAGCAAAAAAAAACTTGACATTAACATATGCACGAGACGTGCTACGCCAAATTTCCCTGTATGGGGGAGCAAAAAAAACCTTGACACTAACATATGCACGAGACGTGCTACGCCAAATTTCCCTGTATGGGGGAGAAAAAAAAACTTGACACTAACATAAGCACGAGACGTGCTACGCCAAATTCCCAAGGATGAGAGAGCAAAAAAAAAATTCGCGCCTAAAATCTCTAAAACTGACTATGGCGTTTTAAAAACCCCTCTTTTGTCGTTGAAAGTATTTTCTTGAATGTTATCTTAACGAAGCTTTGAATATTCATGATCTTGAATTATTCAATGCTTTAATTCCTTCATTGTTCTTTTAAAGATTTTTAAGACTTTTACCTTATCTTCTTGGGAGTACAAGCAGTGGCGGGTTCAGGATTTTTATTTGGAGATGACTTTACCAGAAGCTCCTACCCGACTTCTGCCGCAAACACCCACAAAAATATTCCTATTGGTTATTAATGGCTCTTTGACCATCATAATAGTATTTTTGGAGGATGAGCTACCCACGTCTGTACTCTATTCTGATTCTCTACACGTGGTCCCCGGGTAGTGCTAACCGGGTAGCAAACTCTGGTTCCCACCGAAGCCTCCCGGCTTCGGCCGTGGGTAGTTACCACCCACCGGACCAAGCCATGCCGTGAAATAACCTAGTCGTGTTTCGGGATGTAGTCCAGTGTAACCGTGCCGAAGACGGGTCTGAACAGTAGCGTACTTTTTCATTCTACAAAACCTCATGGCTGGAGTAAATAAGTACCTTATAGGTCCTCGTGCTCCATCTTAGACCACAATGTCGCTTAACATCAGGCGAGTTGGTGGTCAAACGCCGACCTATTCTACATAAAATAATAATAATAGAATGCTTTATTGGTTTATAAGTAGGTAGTATTTATGGTGTATTCATCATTTTGAACCACTTTTACTTTTACCTTAAAATAAACCCAAGAAAAAAAAACAGCTGTTCCATACAAAAAGTTCATTGGCCAACGACAAATACACAATACGTTGTTTTTTTTCTCAATTTCAGGCTCAGATCAACCTAGAGAATAAGATGGAGCACTGCGTATGATTTAGGTGAAGCCAAAAACTATCCAAACACTACGCTACTGTCGTTTATGTGCACAACACGCACATATTCACGCATAAAAACTACGCTACTCGCTCGGTCAATCTTACCTCGACATTGTCTGCATTGGTTTATAGTATAATTTCCTGTAAATATGTACATATACATAGTCCATTATAAAAGTGTGGCCAGAACTATATTTTTAAAAACTTGTGCAAATTTGTAACTTTTTAAACTGTGTAACTTTTTAAAAACTGTGCAGTTTTTACAAGTCAATTTTGAAAAAGCCGTAATATTAAACTCTTACAAATATGTGCAGTTTTAGAACATTAAATGTACTAAGGTTGTATATTGGAACGGAAATGGCTAACGTAGAGCTTGGGAATTAATACTAGTTTTCGTGCAATTGTCAATGTTTTTCATAGCAACATTACCACACCACGCACACAAGTTTAAAAGCGAAGCGGCTTCAGGTATAACGCAGTGTTCCATCTTTTACTCCAGGTTGATCTGAGATTACAGGGTTAGCTCCACAGTAAAAGTTGTTTATAATGATGAGTACAATGACCCCCTTTCGACTTAGTACACTCCATCGTGATAACCTTGTATACATATAGATTACTAGCTGTCACCCCGCGACTTCCTTCGCGTTTATTATTAATATGTATATATATGTGAGCTATCCTATCTGTTAAGTTAGATCGAACTGCACACGGTGTGCAAATTTGATTGAAATCGGTTAAGTAGTTTAGGAGTCTATAGCGGACAAACAACGTGACACGTAATTTTTATATATTAAGATTATGGGGCCTAAGATCCCCCAGCCTTAAATTTCAGCTTGTAGCACAAATACTTTTAAATATCATGTCTGTCCGGCAGATGTCCAGCTGTTCTCCTTACACTGTGCAGTTCGCATTTTCAACCGATTCTCGTGATTTTTTTGGAGAACGTTCGTTAGTTATGTATGTTTTTAGTCGATTTGATTTTTCTGAAAATCTTCAAAATGGTGGAGAAATGTTTTTTTTTTTCGTTTTCACGAGGTCTTTAGCCCACAGAGCAATTTTAACTGCCACCGTTACCTTTTGCAAAAAAAAATCTTTTGTCATATTCTATTTGGCTTACTCTGCCAGAGTGTGTGTTCCCTGACACTTATAATCTGGGTATCTTCAAGTCTCGAGTGAATCGGTTTCTTCTAGGTTTCTTTCTTCTGAATAGGTATCTCCTAGGCAAGCGTGTTACACCTTCGATCACGTCGACGCTTCCCATCAGGCGAGTCAGTGGTCAAACGCATGCCTAGTCTGTTGTAAAAAAAAAAAAAAAAAACAATCGAACAAACTGACTTTCGCATTTATAATATTAGTTAGGTCAGATTAGGATAATACAAAAAAAAAAAAAAACCCCGACACTGATTTTCATCAACACCGATTTTCAACAAACATAGCTAAGAATACTCCCGACTAATTCATCTTTCAAACAAACAAAAAAACTAAATCGGTTCATCCAATCGGGAGTTACAATGCCCCAGACAGACAGACAAACACACGCACAAGACACGTCAAACTTATAACACCCCGTCGTTTTTGCGTCAGAGGTGAAAAAAAAAAAAAAAAAATACCAGGACACTTACACACACTGTCGCCTGACCCCAAACTAAGCAAAGCTTGTACTATGGCTGCCAGAGACTGATATACATGCATATATATTTTTAAATACATATGTACTTAAATAGATAGATATTTACACCCAGACATAGAACAAACACAAATGTTCATCGCATAAATGTTTGCTCTAGGTGGGAATCGAACCCACGCCCCCAAGCTCAGCAGGCAGGTTCACTACCAAATGAGCCACCGAGGCAAAATGCTGCTTACTCATAGATTTTATCTAAAGACTTAAATTCGTTCAGATAGGCTTTCAGACGCTGTTAGAGAGGAGGCAGTGGCCAAAAATTGCATTAGCGTTTTAGTAGAAGCACTTAGAAACCTAGCTGGCGTTAAAAGCCCGAAATTCGCTGTCTTTTATTACCCGACTGGGCAAGAAGGAGGGTTATGTTTTTTAACTACTAAAACTACATTAATGAAAAGAGGATATTATAAGGTTAAGAATTATTTAGAAGATAAAGATGTCTGGAGCCTTCCACTTCCGTCAAGTAGCCACTAGTATTTATAGATATTACCTAGTTGTAAGCCAAAATTTGTGAGACTTTAATTTATTTATTATTTGAAACAATAATGCCCCTCAGTTTCTTGCCTGTTCTTCTGAGTAGAGGCTTTTTGTCCGAACAAGGCGGTCGAGTCTATATAAATAACTTTGACGTTCATAAGTGTATCTTTGATACCTAAATTGAATAAAAACATTTTGACTTTTGACTTTTGAATTGTGTGTATGTATGTATGTGGGTACGTATGTATGAGGTTTCTTTGGCACGCCCTACAGCCTAAACAGCTTGATGTATTTCGACATGTGAGGTGTCATTTGATTCGTCTTGATAGTGGAAGTGACATAGGTACAACATTTTGCAGCTTGGTTTTTTGTTTTTCTTTTAATAATGTTCACTTATTTATAAACTTACCTATCTTATAATATTAGCGTGATTTTTTTTAAGAACAAAATAAAACATGCAACCGTGAAAAAACTATAGTTTATTTATTCTTAGACGTGATAACCTTATAATCATCTTAGGCCCTGGCCAGACAGAAAAGACGTAAGACCAGACGAGATGCGGACGGAGCAGAGACGTGGCAACTACAAACAGATGAAAAGCAGCGGTTCCGTGCATCGTACAGAGAAGTCGGCATGTGTTACGTCGCGTCTGTTCTATACATTGTGTATAGAAGTACTCGTACATTGAAGGAAAGCCTCCTGTCTGCATCTGCGTCTCGTCCTCGTCTTACGTCTTTTCTGCCTATCTTGCCGCTAAAATACACCGATGGCAGACTATCTTATTCTTATTCGAGACTAGCTTATTCGCGTATTCTCATTACATATTTACATTATTTTGTATTTTTTTTAGTAAGTATGTCTAAAAAATTACACGGCGAAAAACTTTGTATAATTACCGAACCTGCTCACAAAAATTCACAAGAATCGGTTAAGAAATGCGAAATGCGATGAGGGAAATAGAGCTCCAGATAGAGATCCGGGCAGAATTCGGACAAAACGAAGCCATTTTTGTATAAGTTGAAGCATAGACACTTCGCTCGCTGCTTACTCGGTCGATAACTTTGTATAAACTGTTATCACTGCTCGTTGATGAAAAAGCGTGATAGCATAGTTGGAGAAGGCCCGTCTCTCAAGCCAGATAGAGCAGGTTCAAACCCGGCCGACGGCACACACCAATTAATTAATTGTGTGAACATATGTGCGTATTGTATGTCATCTGCTACATGACTGGAGCCCGGTGTATGGTGACAGACTTGCCTCAGCAAAGTGTGGGTGTTGTATTACATATTCGATATAATGATAAACAAATAATCAATAAATTCAGGACACTTTCACATACAGTCGCCTGACCCCTAACTAAGCAAAGCTTATACTATGGCTGCCAGAGACTGTTATACATACTTAGATATTTTAAATACTACTTAAATAGATATTAACACCCAGACATAGAACAAACACAAACAAACATGAATGTTTGCCCTAGGTCAAATCGAACCCACGCCCCCAAGCTCAGAAGGCAGGTACACTACCAACTGAGCCACCGAGTTACGTCACTACGTGTCGTACACTAGTCTTCCTCTATTGTCCACGATGCCAACACGCTGCATCCAGCCTATGAAGCCAGCGTTTTGCCGCATATCCGCCTTTTTGCCGCCCACGCATTCTGCTAGCGGCACACTGTGCCATACTGCGGCAAAAATAAAACATAAGTATGATTAGCCTTAAGAAAAAATTAACAAGTGACAAAATAAAAATGTTGAAAACAAAACACGAAGCTTAAAAGTAATTGAAAAAGGATTTGGAGAAAAATGGCAACATGGATCTACTCAAACAATGTTTGCTGCAGCGCCCTCTAGTGAGTTGTCACCGTAAGACTTATCTAAGAACATGCACCAATCAAACCCGAACCCTTAACTAGAAACTGCATCGAAATCAGACTTGTACTCATGCTCAATACGGCACACCCTTGATCATCATTCAAGCAAAATTCACTCTATGCTCATTAAATCAAAGTTCAATGGTAATCCCAATAGAGCCTACATGGTTCCCATCCTAATAAAACATGTTAGGATTGCTCATCTTAACAAGATGTAGGTACGAGTATGTTAGGATGAGCATAAAATGCAAGCTATCATGCTCAAGGCAATAAATTAAGGTTGGAATTCAATGGAATCATTTGGTCCCCTCACGAAACAAATTATGTATTAATGCTGGAGAAAATACAGAACAAGTTCGTGAGGTATCTCTAATTGAGACAGTATGGAGTGTACCCTTTCTATCCATTAATGTACCCAACTTTGTTTGTATTAAGCATGGTTGGATACAACGAACTGAGGGTCAGGAGGGAACTTGCTCTCATTTCGTATGTTTTTAAGGTGCTCAGGGGTAAGGTACACAACGGCGATATATTAGCCCAAATATGTTTCAACGTCCCGGATAGATATGTGTGGCGGCGGCGGCGGCCGCAGCTCGTGGCGCTCGCACCATCTTCCTCGGCCAGGCGCCGCTGACGCGCGCACTGCGTACTCTCAACGTTGTCGCGGCTGATACAGATTTGTTCTATTGTACTCTGGGTGAATTCACAAAGATAGCACTACTATTGTGTTACCGTAAGTTTCTTATAGGATATAGTTAGTTAGTACTTGATAGCTGTAAGTTGTGAAACAAATAATAATTGGTTGCCTGTAAAGTCGGTATACGGGCGAAAGTTTTACGTGACAACGACAGGGACGCGTGCCTTTCACTTTTTATGTCTGTCTCTCTCGCTCTTAGGCGGGCTAACCATGCCCGAGTGGAAGGGACGCGTGCCTCTCACTCGCTCTCATTGTGAGCGCATAACGTGAGCGGAGCGTAACGCAGTTTCTTGAAGTGTCACCCGGCAAACTTATAATAAATTTATAAGACGTTGTCACGTCAAAAAAAAAAAATACGCACCAATGCCGAAAGAGCACGAGTTGAAGTCAAGTGCGCAGTGGTTGACAAACACGCGATGTCGTCCCGTGCTCGACACGGCACACACGGGCTCGTAATGCTCGGGGCATGTCACGGGGCACGGATGTGAGCAGAACTGTCCGTGGATGTTGGTTGCTGTTGACCTGGAGCGTGAAAAATTGGTTGTCTGTAAAGTCTGTTTACGGACGATAGTTTAACGTGACAACGTCATAACAAAACATTGATGAAATCTTCTCCTCGGACGCATAGCAATCGAGTGGAAGAGAGATAGATGCGGCGCAAGCTGAACGCTCGAGCCGTTCGTGCCTTTCGCTTGCTCGTGTAGCGCTCTCGCTCCGATAGTAACGTTACAAAAAGCGTAACCTTTTCCGTGCGTGCAGCCAGCGTTAATCGATTTATTAGATATACCAGCTGCGCCCCGCGGTTTCACCCGCTGTTAAAAAGTATCGTGCTATTCTAGACTATAATCTATCTCTGTGCCAAATTTCATCCAGATCTGTAATCATGTTTTTCTTAGAGGGAGAAAAAGATCATCAATTTTTTTTTGTTTTTAATGTTCGATCTCTCCGTCCAATTGACAGGTATAGAAACTAAAATTAGTTTAAAATAACCGTTATATTGTAAACTAAATAGTTATCAGACAACATTTTTCAATTACCAACTCAGCCATTGTTTATTTAAGAAACGTAGAATTGTGCGAGTGAGATAGCAATAACGCGGGTTAAGAGTCCGGCGACCTAACTAATTTCGACCTAGGCGACCTAGGCTAACTTCGCATTGGCTTAAGGTATTCTATCGCTATTTCGTCTAGAAGAAGAAGACGAGTGAAGAGAGCGAGTAACGATACTGACGAGCCTCTAAAGTTACCCACAGAGTGACAATGTGCAATTTAATTTTTTTTTATGACTTTAGCACTACTAGAATCATTCTTAAGTAACTAAGAATTTCCCTTGTATTATTGGTTCATTTAACAGCTAATGATGTAGACAACCTCCCTATGTAATGGAATTGTTGATTTGTTTTGTCTAACTAAGTATTCAATAAATCAGTCAAAAGTGACCCCTTAAAATGCGGATATTTTTCATAGCTCTATTTCCGCTTGAGAACGTTTTTAAAAAAAACCAAGAACATAGGGGCGAAGTCATTGTTAATTTAATTGTACATGCTAAATTTCATCATAATCTAACAAACGGTTTTCAAGAAATTTTAGTAGCGCGTTTGTGTGGAAATTTCAGAACGTCGCGGCCCTTTTAAATGCTCTTAAAATTTTTGTCTAATTTCCTATTTTTCTTGCGTAGGTACTTAAATCGGCCATAACTCTTGATATTTTTAACTTATCGAGCATACAATAGAGTCTCATAAGGAAAGGCTCGTGCAAGAATTTAGGTCGGAGCTAGCCAGGAATAGTTTAAACGAGTTAAGAAAGCCGTGACGCTCTGAAATTTCCATCCAAACGCGCAAATGTTTCAAAGCGCACGCTCAAATTTCTTGAATTCCATTTGTCAGATTTTTTTTTTATTTTTATTATATCCTGCTTAGCACAGCGATCTGTTTAAAAAACATTTAGCTGCTAGTTTTGCCGACCAGAGTCAGAAATTATGAAGAAATTTAGCATGTACTATTAAATTAATAATATCTCCGCCCCTATGTTCTTGGTTTATTTTAAAAAACGTTCTCAAGAGAAAATAGAACTATGAAAAATTTCCACATTTTTAAGGGGTCACTTTTGACTGATTTATTCAATAGATAGACAAAGCAAATCAAAAATCCCTATACATAGGGAGGTTGTCTACATCATTAGCTATTAAATGAATCCATAATACAAGGGAAATTCTTAGTTATTTAAGAATGATTAGAGAAGTGCAAAAGTCATAAAAAAAAATTGGTTACCTGTAAAGTCGGTATACGGGCGAAAGTTTTACGTGACAACGACTTTTTATGTCTGTCTCTCTCGCTCTTAGGCGGGCTAACGTCGCGGGCGTGCCTCTCACTCGCTCTCATTGTGAGCGCATAACGTGAGCGGAGCGTAACGCAGTTTCTTGAAGTGTCACCCGGCAAACCAATTTATAAGACGTTGTCACGTCAAAAATAAATTAAATTCCACTTTGTGACTCTGTAGGTAACTTTAAAGGCTCGTCAGTATCTTTACTTGCTCTCTTCGCTCGTCATCTTCTTCTAGACGAAATGGTTATGGATAACCTTAAGCCAATGCGAAGTTAGTCTGAAGTTGTCGCCGGACTCTTACGCAAGGACTTAGGCAGTTCTTAAATTCAGTGCTAGTGGCCATTCGTTATTTTATTACCTTCGCGACGAAGAACTTCTTCTAGAATTATTTAGCTGGAGAAGAGAAGTGTCCGGTTTTGGAGCAGGTTTGACGGAAAACGTAAACGGAATCTGGGTATGAGCTCCTATATTCTTGCAATTCTCTAGAGGGACTCTCTTGAATCCTGATGACATAAAATAAAAAAAAAATTAAGGCCGAATACCGAACAAAACTGAATTTTCATAAAAACGGGACCAATCTAAAACCAAAATTAATTAAATATTCAAAAATATGAAACCAAACATTAACAAGTAAGTAACATTGTTAAAAGAAAAACAAAAACCCGGTTGCATAATGTTGTACCCTATGTCACTTCCACTATCAAGACGATTCAAATGACACCTCACATGTCGAAATACATCAAGCTGTTCAGGCTGTAGGGCGTGCCAAAGAAACCTCATACATACATACATACATACAAACCTACATACATACATAATTACATACATACACTCGAAAAACATAGTTTTCCTCTTACGCAATCGAGTAAAAACAAAAAGCCGACTACATTATGTTGTACCCTAAGTCACTTCCACTATCAAGACGATTCAAATGACACCTCACATGTCGAAATACATCAAGCTGATTAGGCTGTAGGGCGTTCATACATACCCACATACAAATATACATACACTCGAAAAACGTAACCCTCCTTGCGCAGTCGGGCAAAAATCATAACTTGTAGTTAGTAAATACCTACATGACTTATTTCGGTCTTGCTAACGCATCGATTGACGTCACTACGTGTTGCCCACGTGACCGGAATGCGATACCTGCCGGAGTATATTATTACACCATGAGTAAGGCATCATTTCGTAAGGCATCAAGGCGTATTATTATAAAGTTGGCCTTCAGTAGCCGCTAGCGCAGAAGTCTGGTGACTTTTTTTTTTTACAACAGACTAGGCATGCGTTTGACCACTGACTCGCCTGATGGGAAGCGTCGACGTGATCGATGGTGTAACACGCTTGCCTAGGAGATACCTATTCACTTTACTCTTGAACACCCCCGGATTGTATTTAGGTGGAAAGACAGACGCAGGCAACGAGTTCCACACCTCTACAGTTCTTACAAGAAAAGTTGACTTGAAACGCTTAGTGCGTTTTAGCGGAATTTCCACCATAAGAGGGTGTCTTTTACTGGTGCGCCTGGTACAATTATAAAAACTAACTAATAAATAATTATAAAACTGACTGGAGACTAATAGCATGGTATAATAATATACTCCACCAGGTATAGCATTCAGCAACACGTAGTGACGTCAATCGATGCTTAAGCAAGACCGAAATAAATAATTTACCACAAGTTCGAAAGAGACGGATGATGATGACGTCGTTACGTGTTTGCTAAATGCTAAACCTTGTTTTTTGGATCACGCTTATTACTTACTGTTTGAAGGGTTTTTGAAATTACAATTGACTTTTCGAAAATAACACTCGTTCAAAAACAGTCGAAATCTTTGTTGGTAATTGTCATCTGTCTTCTCTCCGCACACAGATTTTAAAAAGTTGTTACAGTTTAATTTGGCACAGTTCAGTCGAGGTCTGCGTGTTGTAGCTGCTCTGTAGTCGTCTCCTTGCAACTCCTCGGTTTTGGTTTTATCTCCTCTGTCCATGTTCTCGTTATTTTTGCCCGTGACGAATATTATGTCGGAGACTGGTGATTCTGATGAAAAATAATGATTGAATGACCGAGCGTTACAGAGCGAAGCGTCTTTGCTTCAGTTTTGGCAAAAATGATTTCTTATGTCCGGCATCTGTCCGGCTGTCTACCTCTACAAGTCGCATTTGTCAACGGATTTTCTTGAATATATTAAACTAGCTGCGCACCGCGGTTTCACCCGCGGTCCCACAGGAACTGTATTTTTTTTTATTATTAAAAAGTACCCTATGTTACTTCTAGTACCTCCCAGAATATGTGTAAAAAGTTTCATGATGATTCGTCAAGTAGTTTTTGCGTGAAAGCGTAACAAACATCTACGCTTTCACATCCTACTAATATTATAAACGCGAAAGTTTGTATGTATGGATGGATGGATGGATGGATGTTTGTTACTCTTTCACGCCAGAACGGCTGAACAGATCTGGATGAAATTTGGCAAGGAGATAGATTATAGTCTAGAATAGCACATAGGATACTTTTTAACCGCAGGGCGCAGCTTGTATTGACTATGTGTGTGGCGACAAGCTCGCCCCCTTTCACATTTGGGACTGAATATCGTCCGTCGTCGTGAAAAAGCCGTATCATTGAACTCATACAAATATGTGACGTTTTAGAATATTAAATCTACTAAGGTTGTATATTGGAACGGAAATGGCTAACGTAGAGTTTGGGAATTAATATTAGTTTTCGTGCAATCGTAAATGTTTTTCATGGCAACATTTCCACGCGCACACGTTTAAATAGAAGTTGTGGGTGTTGTATACTACACCTCTTTCCCCCGAAGAGGCTGGCAGAGGTGTAATACAACACCCACTCTTCGCCGGACGAAATTCAGTCCCAAATGTGACAGGGGGCGAGCCTGTCGTCGTACACCGAGCTCCAGTCATGTAGCAGATGACATACAATATGCTCATATGTTCACACAATGAACAAATTGGTGCATGCCGTCCGGCTGGGTTTGAACCCGCTCCCTCTGGATTAAGAGGCGGGCCTTCTCCAACTTTTTAACCGCGGGTGAAACCGCAGGGCGCAGCTAGTTTATAATATTAGGAAGGATGAGTAGATTTGATAAATAAATTGTCAAGTTAGTTTTTGGATATTTTGACAAGATTTTAAGTTTTTTTTTTTTACGTTTTCGCGAGGTGTTAGCTCACAGAGACACAATTTAAACTGATATTTATAAAACCGAAAGTAGCTCTGTATGTCTGTCTGTTTGGAGGCTTTTCACGGTAACGGCTGAACGGATCTAGATTAAATTTGATAATTAATTACAGTAGGTATATCACGAGGAATGTTTGAAGATACTATTTTCTGGATAAATTTAGACGAGCATTAGGGAGCTAAGTGGTTTACTTCAGCTTCGACAAAAATGCTTTCGGATGTCCTAATTCTGTCTGGATTTCTGTCCGGATCTCTTATTCAACCGATTCTCGCGAAATTTTGTAAGCAGGTTCAATAAAATAGAAATTCAAAATACTTAGTAGAGATTTATTAATCGAGCCTGCTCACTAAATTTCACGAAAATCGGTTAAGGAATGCGACATGTAGAGGCAGCCAGACGTCGATCACGAGGTCTACCAGCTTACAAAGCCACTGGCTGTTAATTGACGTCGTTATCCGCTGGCTTACCAGTCTCAAGTCGGACATCGCTAGCTGCCAGCAAGTCCTCTACTGCCTTATGACCGCCCATCAGCTCGCTGAGGCTGGCTCGCTCGTTCTGCAGATAGTACTCGTAAACTCTAGTGTTGTCTCGCTCTAGATTTCACTAGAATTGGTTAAGGAATGCGACCTTTAGTGGAGGCCAGACGTTGATCACGAGGTCCACCAGCTCAAAGAGCCACTGGCTGTTAATTGTTGTTGTTATCCGTTGGCTTACCAGTCTCAAGTCGGACATCGCTAGCTGCCAGCAAGTCCTCTACCGTCTTATGACCGCCCATAAGCTCGCTGAGGCTGGCTCGCTCATTCTGTAGATAGTACTCGTTCCTCACTCTAGTGTTATCTTGCTCTCGCTCATTGGGGATGAAAATTACGTCTTTCTGCTGTAAGGTACAATTTTTATACTCGATTGAGTAAAAGGATGGCTTTATTTTTTTCTAGCTGCTCTCCGCTTGTTCATAGGAACTTTTAATTTTAATTATGACTGCCTCGGTGGCTCAGTCGGTGAACCTGCCTTCTGAGCTAGGGGGCGTGGGTTCGATTCCCACCATTTATGTGATGAACATTTGTGTTTGTTCTATGTTTGAGTGCTATATATATAATTATCAAGTATGTATTTAAAATTATAAATGGATGTATATCAGTCCCTGGCCACCATAGTACAAGCTTTGCTTAGTTTGGGGTCAGACGACCGTGCGTGCGAAGTGTCTCGAATTATTATTATTATTAGTAACATTAACACAAACACGCATTAGCAACATTAAAATGTATTATTAACGTATTGAAATACGTATTTCATGAAACAAATTTTTTGATAGTCTGGCTGGCTTGGGCCACCTTGCAGCTGGTATTTCGTCTAATCAGGAGCTGATTCTAGAGACAGTCTCGTTTGGAAGCGATTTCAACTTCTACTAGTACGGCCCCTTGGAGGCTATTCCTAAAATTCGAGATATTTTCTGGTCCATAACTCTCTCGTGTGAAAAGTCTTAAGAGTGAAAGTGACCAGGAGGGCTATTCCTGCGCATGAGATGAGATGAGATTTTATCTTGGTCACTCTCACACCTATGACGTTTCAAACGAAAGCAACAAGGACGAAAAAAGATGAGATGAACATCTCAAGTCTCCGAATAGGACCCCTGGAGGGCTATTCACAATCATTCGGATACGTTTCCGATCGGATCCCAGAAATTTCAAATTCAAATTGTTCAAATCTCAGTCTTTTATACATTTTGGAATAGAGAATCAAGTATAAATCCGATCGGAAGAATTAATCACGTTTAAAAACTTATGAATATAGACTGAGATTCGAATAATTTAGGTTTAAAATTTTTGGAATCCGCACGAAAACGTTTCCGAATGATTGTGAATAGCCCTGCAGAAGGCCTGATTAGGACTCGAACCCGGGACCACCTGCTTTTAAATCAGTTGCGTTTGGCCAACTAGGCTTTCAATAATTTTCATCACAATTAATTTCTAGTAACATTGTTGGTAGGACGATGAGTTAAGTCAGGCAAAAAAAGGAGTAAAAAGGGGCGCTACACACTTAATCAGGCCGGCATTTTAGGCACAGCGGGCGGCAAAACCGAATGTGTGTAGATGAATGGTCGGCAAAAACGCCACCCGGCTTAGCCGCACATGTGGCTCGTATTTAGCGGATTGACTTAAAGAAGACTTAAAAATTACTTTGAATTTGAATTTGTTTTTAAGGGCTCTACTAAACGATCGACAGCTACGTCCCTGTCTGAAGTGATTTTGGTTGGCGACAGATTTAGCTGTTTCGAAATTGGCCGGTTCCTTCCACATGGCAGTGAGCCACCAAAATCACATCTGTCGGGTCGCGGTTGTCGATCGTGTAGCAGACTAATTGATCGGCTAAGCTAGGTGGTAAAACCTAAAGAAATCGAATCGAAGGAAAGGAATATATAGATGCATATTTGAGAGAAAGAGCTAGAAACCCGACCCCGTATGGGCTACCCGATCGGCAAAAGCCCAACTTGTGTAGTAGTTTCTTGCCGATCAACAAATCCTGCCGAACCGAATTTGCCGGCCCGCCAAGTGTGAAACGCCCCTAAAAGTCATTGTTACCTCTTCACCTTCACTGCTCTCCTTCCGCGGTCGCTGTTTTCTCTTTCTAGACTTTCGAGTTGTTTCTCTCTTGTCATTGAGTAGTAGTGTTGACTTAGTAGTAGTACTACTAGTAGTACTTGTGGTAGTGTCATGAGCTTGTATGATTCTGTCGTCCTGTCCCGCTTCAGCGTGGTTCGAATATGTGACTATGACGTCAGATGGCATGTTGCTGTCATTTTTTGGCGAGTGAGTACCTTTGGTCGTCATGACTAAAATTGGTATCATTAGTACAGGGCCTGGTATTAATATTTGGTACCACATTTTTGTCCCCCCGGAGCTCTGAAATTTCCATGCAAATGCGCTTAAAAACGCGCAGATCAACCTATAGGAAAAGATGGAACACTGCGTTATATCTCGCTGAAGCCACTTCTTTTTAAACATGTGCGCGTGGTAATGTTGCCGTGAAAAACATTTACAATTGCGCACGAAAACTAATATGAATTCCCAAACTCTACGTTAGCCATTTCCGTTCCAATAAACAACCTTAGTAGGTAGATTTAATATTCTAAAACTGCACTTATTTGTAAGAGTTTAATGATAAAGCTTTTTCAAAATTGACTTGTTGTAAAAAACTGCACAGTTTTTAAAAAGAACCTCAGAATGTAGTCCTGGCTACACTTTTATGATGCACTATGTATATTTATGTACACGAAATTAAACCATAAACCAATGCACATAATGTCGAGGTAAGAATAACCAAGCAAGTAGCGTAGTTTTTTGCGTCAATGTGTGCGTGTTGTGTACATATACGACAGTAGCGTAGTTTTTGGATGGTTTTTGGCTTCACCTAAATCATACGCCGTGCGCCATCTTGCTCTCTAGGTTGATCTGAGTAAAAACGTCGAATTTTTTGAAATAGTTTCGTTAGATTGTGGTGACATTTGAGATGTGTAATTCAATGGGATGTAATTTTCTCCTGCAAGGTCTTGGTTTTTGATTTCAAAATAGCCTATCAAAGACTATGACTTGCGAGTAAAGTCAGCAAAATATGGCTAGTATTTTCAATCGACCGAGCAAGCCCTAGTGAGCGAAGCGTCTATGCTTCTGCTTTGACAAAAATACTTTCGGATGTCCGAATTTTGTCTGGATCTCTGTCCAGGAGGCTACTCCTGCGCGTGAGATGAGATGAGATTTTATCTTGGTCACTTTCACACCTATGACGTTTCAAACGAGAGCAACAAGGACGAAAAAAGGTGAGATGAAAATCTCAAATCTCCGAATAGGGCCACAGATCTGTCTTCCTCTACAGATCGAATATCTTATCCGATTCGTTTGAACTTTTGATTATGAATTTATACTGATTTGATTTGATTTGACTGCCTCGGTGGCTCAGGTGGTAGTGAACCTGCCTTCTGAGCTTGAGGGCGTGGGTTCGATTCCCACCTAGAGCAAACATTTATGTGATGAACATTTGTGTTTGTTCTATGTCTGGGTGTTAACATGTATTTAAGTATGTATTTTAAAATATCTAAGTATGTATATAAGTTTTTGGCAGCCATAGTACAAGCTTTGCTTAGTTTGGGGTCATGCGACCGTGTGTGGAAGTGTCCAGAATTTATTATTATATTTCTTGAGTTTTGATTAATTATATCCGCCATTTTAGAAAAATTTCTAAAAACTGACTCGACTCAAAAGTTCTATATAATTATTGCACCTACTCACAAAATTTCACTCGGTTGAGCGCACCTACTGAGGAGTACAGACTCCGCTCGCGAGTTCTCCAGCTCACATTCACCAGTAAAATACAAGTATAAATTGTAAATTAAACAAAACTAACAATAATAGCTAAGAACCACCTCGATCACATCAGCTTTCAAACTGAAAAAATCGGAACGCGATGGTGATGGAGGCTCTGAGTCGGGAGGAGGCCACGATGTTATGTTAATAAAATTTTTAATAATTTCGCGTTTTATAGAAATTGTGGGTCCATCTCGAGCATTCATGCTCACTATCGAAGGCACCTTCTTGCGGCAGCGCCGTGTGTCGGGTCGTTCTCTTCCCTCAAATATGGTTGAGGAGAGCGATGGCTGGCACATGCGTCATACTCGTGATCGGGTGCTGCTTGCGGGTCGCTGGTCTGCTCGTGGTGTACTCACAATGCAATAAGTGAAAACCTTTAACCTAACCTTAGATTAAGACTTAATAACTAACCCCCCTCTACCTGTATTCCCATTAAATAATAGTTAAAGATTTACAAAGTTTAAGTTAACAAAGGTCACGGTCCCCAGAGTCCGTGGAGTGTAATTTTTAAATAAAAAAAAACTCAAAACCGCATCAAAAGCAGTCCATTCGCTTGGGAGATTTGATGTCACAGACAGACACACAAACACACACGTCAAACTTAAATCACTTCTCTCTTTGCGTAGCTTAGAATAACTACCTATAGAAACCAAGTAGGTATATACACTCGCAAATTGTAAGCCATGTATTGGTGCCAGAAACGGCACCGTACGACGCTACGTATGCGCGTAAACTTACATTTAAAAAAAATTACTGAACAGATCAACCAACCAAATTTTAGGGGGAACACATTTTGACCAACCACGATATGTTTGCGTATGTGTGCGTGACAAGACAAGTATACACAGTACACGTAGCAAATTTGCGGCTTGCGTTTTGAGAAGGCGTTGTTTGGGAACTTACCTTCTATGGGTATTTATTCTAAGATCGGGGGTTAAAAACAGTCACTTCTTTACGAAAATATAAAAACCACTAAACTTCTGGTTCGTTTTTCTCATTGCCTGGAAAATGCTTGAAACGACTGATTTTTTGATAGCAGATAAGAAACACAATAGTTGTTTTAAAAAACTTAATAAGCCACGTGAGTAGGGTTCCGTGGGCTGTCTAAAATTCTCAAAGGATTTAGTTAACTAAATCTAGTTGTACCTTTTTTTATTTACTAAAATTCATTCATACATTAGTATGTATGTATGTATGTATTAGTATTAACTAGTGACTCTTTGAGCCGTGAACGTCGTAGCCGATGTCTGTCCTCCTCAACAGGTCGCATTTCTCAACAGATTGTGAGCAGGTAAGAAATGCGACCTGTGTAGGAAGACAGAAACCTGAACAGAGATCTGGACATAAATCGAGGCAGATTTCGGACACACGAAAGCTTCAAGCCGCTCCCTCAAAGTGTCTACTTCCTATATCTACATCAGTCTAAAATGTCTGCTTTTTATACTTTTGAGATGAAATGACATTTATTCACTACTAAATATACACACTTTTATGTTCAACGTCACGCCTTTCCCCCGAAGGGGCTGGCATAGGTGTATAACACCCACACTTCGCCGGACGATATTCAGTCCCAAATGTGACAGAGGGCAAGCCTAACGTCACACACCGGGCTCCAGTCACGTGGCAGATAACATTAAAAACCCACATAATAAGTTCACACAATGAAGAAATTGATGCATGCCATTGGCTGGGTCCGGACCCTTGCTTGAGAGGCCAGTTCGGGCTATTTATTTCTTGCAAAAGTTTATTTACATATAAATTCGACACGTGTGCGCACGGTGAAGAAAAACATCGTGAGGAAACCGACATATCCTAGAGGAATGATTCAAAATACCAAATGTCATCCACCAACATGACTGAGCCAGCGTGATGGTTACCGCCTCACTCACCCTCAACGTAGGATAGGTTGGTGTCCCTGTAGTGAGACGTAAAAGACAACAACAACAACAACAACAACTCTTTATTAAAAACATAAACTAATTACAATAGTACTTAAATAAGGCTTAACTAAGTTTTTAATGGGCGGCCTTATCGCTCAGAGCGATCTCTTCCAGGCAACCTGAATGGACAGGAACATTTATATGAGTTGAGGCCTTGAAAGTTCTAATACTAATACAATAATAATAATCTAATACATAATTTTACAAGACGTAAAAAATATTATGATAAAAATAATAAATATTATATACATTTATAAAGGTATTCATAAATATAATATACGTAATATATTTACTTATATAAATAATAAAAATACACAAATAAATACTAATAAGTAGACGAAATAAATATAATATAATATAAATACTTTAAAAATGTTTAAAAATAAATGTCACTAATATATAAATAAATACACAGTGCGACTTTTGAAAGTGTGTTGAAAGACTGTAATGGTGGAGAGTGTTTGTTTTTAATAGCGATGATAGCCTAGTTGGAGTGGGCCCGCCTCTCAAGCCAGAGGGAGCGGGTTCAAACCCAGCCGACGACACGCACCAATTTGTTCAATGAACATATTTTGCGTATAATATTGTATTTCATCTGCTACATGACTGGAGCCCGGTGTATGGAGACAGGCTCGCCCTCGTCACATATTTTGGAACTGAATTTCATCCGGCGAAGTGTGGGTGTTGCCACCTCTGCCAGCCTCCTCGGGGGAAAGGCGTGACGATATGTATCTTTTTACGTGTTTTACGTTTTTATGGTGAAACGATTCAACAGATTTTGGTGATTTGGTAATTAGCCTAAACTTACCCTGGATTAACGCAAGAATTACTTTTTTCGCGTAAAACTAACGATTGCTGAAAAATGGAGGGTGAAACCACGAGGCTCAGCTAAAAATAATTATTGTTGTTTTATCACTGAACCCTAAAAACGAAACAAAAAGTTTTAAAAGTCTTTGCTAGAATTTTCGTAGCGCCATCTCTTAGAAACCTATTGAACTATTTAAACAATAGGAAAACTAATTTTCTTCATGTGCGTTTCTACTCGCATTCGTATTCTGTTGAGATTTCCCGCATCCTATTGTTCCTGTGAGCAAACAGATGGCGCTGGTAGTTGCTAATACTACTAACCTACTACCTCAAATGCAGAGCTCGATTTTGTTCACTTTTGGGACTGAGTATCGTCCGACGAAGTAAGAGTGTTGTATTACACCTCTGCCAGCCCCCTCGGGGGAAAGGCGTGACGATATGTTATGTTACGAAATTACTCCGCCTATTGGTAATCGATTTAATTGTTTCTTTTTGTGTTTGGTTGATTATACTTTAGTACTTTGGTTCCATATAAGTATTATCGAAGTCGGTCTAGCAGTTTCCAAAATATCAACAAAAGTCCAAAAATTGTTTACACGGATGACGAATTACAGGATGGGAAGTCGGTCTTTTACCCAACTGCGCAAGAAGGAGGGTTTTGTTTTTCAAGTGTTTGTATGTATGTAGGTATGTATGTACGAGTATGTATGAAGGTATGTACGTATGTATGTAGGTATGTTTAAGTTTGTATGAGGTTTCTTTGGCACGCCCTACAGGCTAAACAGCTTGATGTATTTCGACATTTGAGGTGTCATTTGAATCGTCTTGATAGTGGAAGTGACATAGGGTACAACATTTTAGTTAAAATTATCAAAACTACATTTTGCAATCGGGTTTCTTTGTTAACCTTTTAATAATGTTACTTGTTTAACCTTTGTTTTTTTATATTATTACTATCATTTACAATTACCTTAAAACATAATATTCTAACTTTCCCTTTAATTTGAACATTGTCCAAAACAAAGTAGACATTGTTTTGTTTTCTGAGTTCTCATTACTACCGGTTGTTAGAAACGTAATATTATTTTGCAAAAAAATTAACAAAAAATACTTGTAACGAAGACTGTATTAAGTTTGTACGTAGTGGGAGAGAAAAGATGTTTTTGAAGTGAAACTTCTAATGCGACTTCCAACAAGGTTGCGTTAAACGTTTAACGCTCCTGGAGAGGGGAAATAGAAAGAGACAGAGCGAGAGTGAATGCGAGGCACTCGAACGCATGCGCGTAGTATACTGTTACAGGCCAGCGCGAGCGTTAGCAACGAGTAGCGTCCAATATTACAACGCAAGAGGGAGAGAGAAAGAAAGATACACAGAAGTTTCACTTCTTCCGCCCGGAGGGACTCCACGCACTGTTTTTTTGTTACATGCCTTTTTTTAACTTTTATATGCTTTTTAACATAACATAAAATTAAATGATAAATATCGTCACGCCTTTACCCCGAAGGGATTTATTTTATTTTATTTTATTTGGTTAAGGTACAGTCACAGACAAAAAGTTAATTAAATACATCAAAAATACACATCAAAAGGAAACTCTTTAAACTTTAAGTCCACTTACGACTATACACAACTTACAATTTAAAACTTGACACATTCAAATAAAAATACATTAAAATGAATTATAAAATTTACAAAAAGAGAGACAATTATTATCAAAAGAATTTAGAATAATAAAATTTTGAACTTAAATTAATTTTGGGATGCAACATGCGTAGACACAATGGCGCCGTCTCACCTTCCAGGAACATCGGTTCAGGCCGGCGCTGCCGCCGCTCAAGCCGAAAACCTCAAACGGCGCAAGTATGCACATCTTGACCGGGTGTACATGTTTGCTCCGTTTGGGGTAGAGACGATGGGTCCGTGGGGGCCGGCCGCTTTGGGGCTTTTTCGTGACCTGGCCAGGCGATTGGTGGAAGCGTCGGGTGTCCAGAATGCTGGCTTTTACTTTGCACAGAAGCTGAGCATTGCCATTCAACGTGGCAATGCCGCCAGCATTCTGGGGACCTTTCCTTCCACTAATGGTCTTCTAGTTTAAATTTTTGTAATTTATTTTAGTTATTATAAGTTCTAGTTTTTAGTTAATAGTTTAAGTTTTCTTTAATTTTCTGTTTTTATTTTAAGTTGTGTACAAATAAATTTTTTAAAATACTCAGAAAATAAAAAATTTTAGACTCTAGCTACTAAGTACTTTGTTTAACATTGATTTATAAGATCCATAAGAATGCGAAAAAATGTCTTTGTCTTTGCAAACACCTTGAGGAGATTCTTCAGGGAAACGTAGGCCATTGTAAGTGTTGCACATCCTGTTTAAGGGACTATACTTCGAGACATTGTTACGAGCGAATGGAATGAGAAATAACTGTTCCTTGCGCACTTGACGATTGGCATTGGATTGGCAGAGGTGTATTTAAAACCCACACTTCGCCGGACGGTATTCAATCCCAAATGTACGTATATAGCCTTCTAATCTTATATCTTTAAATGAGCAATTCTTGTTTAAATATGGTCCTTACGTATGAAATTGGCGTTTTGTACGGGAGGAATAAAAAGTCGATATTTTTTTGTAAAATATATTTAATTAATCAAAGTATGCACCGTTGTTATCTATGCACTTTTGCCATCTTATGGGTAGTTCATTGATCCCTTTACTATAAAAACCATGGGGGCGAGAATCAATAAACTCTTTGAAGGCGGTTTGGACTGCTGCATCGGAGTGGAATTTTTTTCCTTGTAAGAAGTTGTCCAAATTCCGGAAGAAATGGTAATCTGTTGGAGCAAGGTCCGGGGAGTACGGTGGATGTCGCAGACATTCCAATTGTAGCTCAGCTAACTTAGTGGTTGTTTGTTATGCAGTGTGTGGTCTTGCGTTGTCGTGAAGCAGCAGTGGCCTAGAGCGATTGACCAATCTCGGTTGTTTAACAGCTAGTTCTTCCTTCATGGTTTGCAGTTGCTGACAATAGATATCTGCCGTAATCGTTTGGCCAGATTTAAGAAAGCTGTAGTGAACGACACCGGCGCTAGTCCACCAAACACTTAGAAGTAACTTTTTCTGAGTCAATTTTCGTTTAGGGCAGGATTTGGCTGGGTCTCCAGGGTTCAGCCATTGCGATGAGCGCTTTCGATTATCGTACAATATCCACTTTTTATCACAAGTAATGATTCGATTTAAAATCCCTTCATTATTGTGTCGGTTGAGCAAAGTAACACAGCAGGCGACCCGTGTTTGCAAGTTCGATTCACTCAATTCATGAGGTACCCATCGTTTGAGTTTTTTTACTTCCCGATTTGCTTCAAGTGGATTAATACAGTTTTGTCACTTACCCCGAAGCCTGCTGCTATCTCTGAAGTGCTTTGTGATGGATCCGCTTCCACAATAGCCTTTAATTCTTCGTTTTTCACTTTGATCACCGGCCGTCCACGGGGTTGGTTCTTAAAGTCGAAATTTCCAGAACGAAAACGTTGAAACCAAAAACGTACCACGCTGTCTTTAGCGACACCAGCGCCGTACACATCATTAATTCTTCGAGCTGTTTCTGCAGCACTGGTGCCACGGTAGAACTCGTACTCGTAAATATACCGATATTTCATGTTTTCCATTGCGCGGTAATAAGCGACGCCAAAGAAAAAATAATGAGGAAAATAACAAATGAATGACTGTATTCCAAAGAAAAAAAAACCAGCTAAATGAATTTATTAATTTGAATTTCGAATTCTTAACCAAAGAGGAGATATTTCAGATCAAATTGATCAGTACGACAAAACGCTAATTTCATACGTAAGGACCTAAATATAAATGGAATCTCGGAATCGGCTCCAACGATTTTCATACAATTTAGTTTATAGGGGGTTTACGGCACAAAGGTACTACATATAATATGAAAAAGTGAGTCTTTGTTCATTTTCTTTGTTTCTTTGTAACGTTTTCACGTCTGAACTACTCAACCGATCGTCTTAAAATTTTGCATACATGTTGTTTAGGATACAGAAAAGGACATAGGGTACTTTTTATCCCGGAAAAATCAACGGTTCCTGTGGGACCGTGGGTGAAACCACGGGTCGCAGCTAGTTTTATTTTAAAATCGCAAAAACCTTCTTATAATACGATGTAACCTAAATGTAACCTAAATTGAATACGAACTAAGTACTAGTTAATCTATAGCACATCTGTGTTACTCAACCAACTTTACCTGTCGGCGTCTGTAAGACGATGTACTGGCAGAACATAGCCGAGAGGTAGCATGGTACCTAATTAGAGAGCGACTCGACCTCTCAGAAACTCAGCTCCATTGTCTTATCTGATATAATTGAGTACGACAGAGAAAGTTAGTTAAATTTCATCACGATAAAGTCCTAGAGACTACTGTCTACTCCAGGCTATGCCCACCTCGATGATATCAGTAAAAAATAATTAATTACAAAGTAATTCAAATACTGCTCAACCCTGCTTGCATACAATGAAAATAATTACCTTTAAATATGATCCATACTTATTATTATTATAAAATCGAAAGCAACTCTGTCTGTCTGTTTGTAAGCTTTTCACAGCTAAGTGGCTGAACGAACCTTGATTAAATTTGATAAGTAGTTACAGTATTTCACAAGGAAGGTTTTTGGATATGAGGACGACATCATTGAATAATGAAAATCAGTTTATTTTGAGAGTTGTTGATTGTATTATTGTTCTGTTATCGAGATGTTTATGGTAATTTAGAGTAGTTAACACCAATTGGAACTGCGTTTGGGATGGCGGGCGAACGTCGTGTTTGTCAGTGATTAATTCCAATTGATTCCCTTGACTTGGTTGTGGGCAGTCGCAAGCAATGGTCATTCGCAAACCCATTACTCTAAATCGCCAAGTATCGTAGCAATCCTTCACTAAATAAGTAGTCTAAATGCCTGCATTATTAAGATAACAAAACGTCAACACTGCAGTCAACTTATTTCAATGTATTAGTAAATATGTATGTAGGTATTAGTATGTAAGTAAGTAAGTAGTTAGTGTAAGGGGGCTGAGCTACCCACGTCCGTAGGAATGTACTCTATTCTGTTTCCCTACACGTGGTCCCCGGGTAGTGCTAACCGGGTAGCAAACTCTGGTGGGAGGCTTCGGCCGTGGCTAGTTACCACCCACCGGACCAAGCCATGCCGTGAAATGACCTAGTCGTGTTTCGGGATGTAGTCCGGTGTAACCGTTCTGAAGACGGGTCTGAGCAGTAGCGCACTTGGAGCGACTCACTCAACTGCCGTCTTTGTACTTCTTCACTCTACAAAACTAGAACTAAACTCAAGGCTAGAGTGAATAAGTACTTTATAGGTCGTCGTGCTCCATCTTAGACCACAACGTCGCTCAACATCAGGCGAGTTGGTGGTCAAACGCCGACCTATTCTACATTAAAAAAAAAAGTTTATTATAATTCTCAAATTTGTAAGTACATTACTTTATATTTTTTTTAGCACACACCACCGTCCATGCTTAAGAGGGCCACGACGCTCTGAAATTTCCATACAAACGCGCTACTTAAATTTCTTGAAAACCATTTGTCAGATTATGATGAAATTTAGCTTTTACAATTAAATTAACATTATCTCCGCCCCTATGTTCTTGTTTTTTTTTTTAAAACGTTCTCAAGTTAAAATAGAGCTATAAAAATAACCACATTTTAAGGGGTCACTTTTGACTGATTTATT
Source organism: Peribatodes rhomboidaria (assembly GCA_911728515.1). Classification (NCBI taxonomy): domain Eukaryota; kingdom Metazoa; phylum Arthropoda; class Insecta; order Lepidoptera; family Geometridae; genus Peribatodes; species Peribatodes rhomboidaria. The sequence continues at coordinate 4,483,678 of OU452196.1, read as the reverse complement.
CAATAGGTAGACAAAGCAAATCAAAAATTCCATTACATAGGGAGGTTGTCTACATCATTAGCTGTTAAATGATACTATAGCATAATACATGGGAAATTCTTAGTTATTTAAGAATGATTACAGAAGTGCAAAAGTCATAAAAAAAATTGAAATCGCACTTTGTCACTCTGTAGGTAACTTTAGAGGCTCGTCAGTATCATTACTTGCTCTCTTCGCTCGTCTTCTTCTTCCATACGAAATGGCTATAGAATATCTTAAGCCAATACGAAGTTAGTCTAGGTCGCATAGGTCGAAGTTAGTTAGGTCGCCGGACTCTTAATCACAATGTTTTTATTCCATCCAAAGGTTGTCTGGAACAGATCGCTCTTAAGCGATAAGACCGCCCATTGTGCCTATATTTTTGAGTGTTTAGATATATTTTGTATTTTTTGTCAATAAAGAGTTTTTGTATTGTATTGTATTGTTTCTGTAGTCTAACGCCCACCATAGAAGCCCTTGATGACGAGTTCACGGATCAGAAATCAGACAAGACACCTCGGCCTACCCGTCTTTCCCCGTCATCAGAAGTAAGATGTGCAGCTCGGCTCCTTACCCGACTTTCTCCAACATTCCTTTTTTAAATGCATACTTAAACAGATATGAACATCCAGACATAGAACAAACACAAATGTTCATCACATGAATGTTTGTCCTAGGTGTTGTTAGAATCGAACCCACGCCCCAAGCTCAGCAGGCAGGTTTACTCATAACTGAGCCACCGAGGCAGTCAATTCCTTAGAAGAGCCATTTCAAGAAGAAACAGGCATTAACAAGAAAGGTTCAGGATACTATTTTTTTTATAAGGAATAGGTCAACATTTGACCACCACGTCGCCTGATGTGAAGCGACATTGTGGCCTAAGATGAAGCACGAAGACCTAGTAGGTACTTATTCACTCTGGCCTTGAAGATAACTAAGTTGTAGTTAGTCGGAAAAACAGATGGTGGCAAACGATTCCAGTCCCTAGCCGTTCGTATTAAGAAGGTGGAGGCGAACCGCTTAGTACGAGTAGGTGGTATATCGACCAAGAAGGGATGATACTTATGCGTTTTCCGACTTGCTCTGCTGTAAAAGGGAGAAGAGGGGATTAGGTCGTGCAATTCAAGCACACTATCGCCAAAATGCAGCCTGTAAAAGATTGTCAAACACGCTACTTTACGCCGGTGCTCAAGGCTCAGCAGTCTCGAGGCAACTAGTTTTTCGTCGCCTATTAGCTCGCCGCTCAACAGACTCCAGAGCCTCCAGCTGGTAATTAGCTAAACCGTCGAAAAGGTGACAGCAGTACTCCATACACGACCAGACCTGAGCTTGATATAAGCATAGCAGCTGTCCTGGTGTGAAGTACCGCTTCACACCGAACTCCAAGCTTTTTACCAGCCAGCTTGGCTTTAGACCCCAGGTAGAGTTGAGAGAGGTTGAGTGTAGGAGAGAGTGAGAGACCTAGCAGTTCTGGCTGGTATGACAACTCTACAGTTATACACTTTCTAAGCAAACGCGAACGAAGTCGCGGTTAACAACTAGTAAATATTTATTTCTGATAGGTACGATTTTTCCCCACATTAATTTAGGAGATTATCCTACTAAAACGATACCGAATCACTCAAGGGCTACAAAAACCTTTTCGCATAGTTCTCGTGCCGTGGTACAATGGAACCGTTTCTGCCTCTAGGGCAACAATGTTATCATATTAGTTGTTATTATAAGAAAATCCGGGCCTTTTGTGACGTCTACGTTATTAATGGTTTAACGGTCATGCTCACAGGAATTAATTTAGCGAAATGTCTATTTTACAATTGGGATTGTTTTTACCCGAGTGCATAGGGAGGGTTGTGTTTTTCGAGTGTATGTATGTAAGTTTGTATGTGTGTATGAGGTGTCATTTGAATCGTCTTTGTGGTGGAAGTGACATAGGGTACAATATTTTGCAGTCGGGTTTTTGTTTTTCTTTTAATATTGTTTGGCCAGGCTGTCATCGCTTTATCCCAGACACTGCTTTATCCCACAGATACAGCAGTAAGAAGATATACTACTTTTCATACCTTCTGCGAGGTAATAAAAAGGAATTGTAAAATTATGTTATTATGTGAGATCGCTCTGAGCGATAAGGCCGCCCATTAAAAACTTAGTTAAGCCTTATTTAAGTACTATTGTAACTATTTTATGTTTTTAATAAAGAGTTGTTGTTGTTGTCGTATGTTGTACACCAAACACCGTCTTTAGTTTTAAATTTCGTGGAGCTTATACACTAGCTGCGTTTCTTTGTGGCCAGTTCGATTTTAGAAAAAAAAATCTTAGTGCCCGCTAGCTGAGTTTTGATTTACATAATTTTAACCTCATTGCTCGAAAATTCCCTTGGTAGTATCATATAACTCTATCTCCTTCTTCAATGCCTTACTTTGTGTTGAGACGACGTGATGGCAGCCTAGTTGGGAGAAGGCTTCTCAAGCCAGAGGGAGCGGGTTCGAACCCAGCCGACGGCAAGCACCAATTTGTTCATTGTGTGAGCATTTGTGCGTATTGTATGTCATCTGGTACATGACTGGAGCCCGGTGTATGGTGACAGGCTCGCTTCCTGTCACATTTTAGACTGAATATCGTCCAGCGAAGTGTGGGTGTTGTACACGTCTGCCAGCCCCCTCAGGGGAAAGGCGTGACGATATGTTATGTTATATTGCTTGAAAACTACCTTGGTAGTATCATACAACTCTATCTCCCTAGGGAGGCAATTCCTTACTTTGCGTTGTGACTATGTCATAATGTAATTAGTCATTATCGAGAAGGTGGTGTGAAAATACATGATTCAACAAAAATCTTTTTTTTTCTTTTCAGAGCTCACCAGCACATCCAGTTTTGGTCAACGTCGCAAACTCTTCGGCTACCAAAGGTAAGTTATCTTACTAATAAACGTTGTGTAGCCTTGGAATAGTAAGCAAGTAAGTTCAGATGAACTTAGGCCCTGGGACCCCATTCGGAGATTTGAAATTCTCATCTCACTTTCTTTCGTCCTTGTTGCTCTCATTTAAAACGGCATAGGTGTGAGAGTGACCAAGATACAATCTCATCTCATCTCACGCGCAGGAATAGCCCTCCTGGGGCCTGTTCCTTCAGTTCGAGATATTTTCAGGTCCTTTTCTCTCTCGCTTGAAAAGTCTTAGGAGTGAAAGTGACCAGGGGGGCGATTCAGTTAATCATAGCCGATGCTTAACTGAACCGTTGACGTTGCGTTTGTCAAAAAAAAAACGGCTGGTGAACGGCTCAGCATCACTAATGGTTCACAAGCGTGTGAGCTAGAGCTCGACCGCTGCTCTACCCGGCTGAAAACGACTGACGTCACTGTTACGTAGCTAGGATGTTTCTGCGGGGCGTTTAGATGGGGCCACCTCAATTCCATAAAATTGTATCTAGATGGATGCATCTTATTACAATTGCAATATTACCTACACCAAAGATTTACTATATTATGAGTTATTTGCTGTTTAAATTATAAGATAAAAACGTAATCTCAAGGATGTAGGTAGTTAATAAAAGTATTAGTGTGGTGAAAGCCTATTATTTTTACATTTAGTATCATCATGAGCATCGGCATATCTAATGTTGATCCATTTCAGAGCGTGAGCGTTCTACTGAACGATACATGACACGATCTTCTGCTTTAAGCGTCCACCTATGCAGCTGTTTGGCGCAGTTTGTCGCTCTACTCGATGGCAGGGTGCTCCAATCTACGTTTGGTGATTCTCGGTATCCACTCTTAAAATAATAACGGATATCGGTCTTTCTACGAGCACCACCATTTCATTTTCATATTTGCCACTTCAACTTGCTAAACCTTTGCTATGTTGGTTGTCTTAGTTCTACGACGGATAACCTTATTTTGGATTTTTTTTTAAAAAAAAAAACAATGCTCGCAGTGTTTTAAACCTATGAACTAGCTTTATTGGTTAGTGTCTTCGTTTCGGTGCTGTAATTTAATTAGCTCAACATTGATATGGAGAACGAAGCAAGAACCTACTCATATCTCATAGAGAAAAAGCCCTCTCCCCCTAACTGTACCTAAATACACCACTGATTTATTTAGCACAACGTCATTCATTCCTATGGTTCCTTTGTCATTATCAAAGTGTCTGTCAATTTTGAGTGACAAAACCGAATTCCTTCTTCGAAAACAAAAAAGAAACGAAAGCGCTGACCCTTCCTGTGCCGCTAAGATGTGCGGTAACGAAACGGCTCTCGTACCTACATAGTTTTCTGTGCCAGTAATTTTCTAAGCTACATAGGCTAGATCTAGACAAACTAGGAATCAGCTACTACTAGTAATAATTCGTCTCATCGTAACTCCTGCATAGGTATTCACAATCATTCAGGAACGTTTCCGTTTGAATACCATAAATTTTAAACTCAAATTATTCGAATCTCAGTCTGTTTTCATAAGTTTTTAAACGCAATTCATTCTTCCGATCGCATTTATACTCGATTCCCTATTCCAAAATGTATAAAAGTAGGCTGAGAGCGCATAATTTGAGTTTAAAATTTGTGGGATCCGATCGGAAAAGTTTTCGAATCTGATTCTGAATAGCACCTCTGGACCAATTTTGTCTCACATTCGAACTTAAAAATTGTTTGCACGAACTACTTGCCTGCAAAATTTCATATAAAAATCGGATTGATCAACGGGACATACTCAAGTTGTCATCGATCAAACAGTTAATGCCAACTTTTGCTTTCGCTCGATCAATAAATAGACGGAAATATTACTTTTTCTATCTCAGGATCCTAGGACCTACTTACACGAATATAGAAGGTATATAGAAGGCTTTATATTATTTGGACACTTACCTACAAAATTAACACACACCAAAAATCTACATTTTAAATTGTTTAATACATTAAATAAATAAATCACAAAGCTCACTAGCTATAACAAAGTCCGAATAAAACTTTCATTTAACAGTATAGGCTACTTTTTAACCGTGAGGAACACCGCAAGGTGCAGCAAGTAATATCAATCATTATATTATCGATAACACACTTATAGTCTTTTTTTTTTATGTACTCGCTCTATTGTTGTGCTCTAGGCTTAGCAGAACTCGCATGCCTAAGCGACAGCCTTAGCGTTTTTTCATAGCTTCTGCTCCGTTTTTATTCAGTTTTGTCTGCTTTAAAAGCTTTAATAACATCGAAATCTATGGTATTTATTGAAGTCGCTCCGTATGTTATCACTTCTAGGGTAATTTTCGTGAAAGTCGTGTAATCATTTCATTTTAAATAAAACGAAAACGTTCATCTGAAATATGAGAAAAAAATGGATTAGTTCATAAATGTACATAATTTTTTAGTTGGTTCCCTAGATGGTTTAAACATAGGTATACATAGGTCACTTTTTGAGCGCAAGTAATACCGCAAGGTGCAGCTCGTAACAAATAATAGAGATCATCATAGCATGGGAGCAACTCGCCTATCAGTCGATACTAAACTGAGCCATCGACGTTGAATTTGAATGCCTCGGTGGCTCAGTCAGTAGTGGACCTGCCTTCTGAGCTCGGGGGCGCGGGTTCGATTCCCACCTAGGGCAACCATTTATGTGATGAACTTTTGTGTTTGTTCTATGTCTGGGTGTTAATATCTATTTAAGTATGTATTTAAATTTTAGTAGTCATTTGTTTAAGTGTCCTATTAAAAAAAATTTGGTTCGGGGCAATATCACTGTCTCTTAAACGTACCAGCTTGGTACCATCAATGCTTCACAAACATGCTACGTTTGTGAAGCGTTGATGGCACCAAACAATCGATGTTGCATTAACCATAAAAAAGAGGACGATGATCGGCTCAGTATCACTGTCTCTTAAACGTATCAGCTTGGTACCATCAATGCTTCACAAACATGACACGTTTGTGAAGCGTTGATGGCACCACGCAATCGACGTAAAAAGGACAAGGATCGGCTCATTACCACTGTCTCTTAAACGTATCAGCTTGGTACCATCAATGCTTCACAAACATGACACGTTTGTGAAGCGTTGATGGCACCAAGCAATCGACGTAAAAAGGACGAGGATCGGCTCATTACCACTGTCTCTTAAACGTATCAGCTTGGTACCATCAATGCTTCACAAACATGACACGTTTGTGAAGCGTTGATGGCACCAAGCGACGTAAAAAGGACGAGGATCGGCTCATTACCACTGTCTCTTAAACGTATCAGCTTGGTACCATCAATGCTTCACAAACATGACACGTTTGTGAAGCGTTGATGGCACCAAGCTGTTGCCCGTCAGCTTCTTATGATAATAGGCACGTCAACGGTCCATTTAAGCATCAGCTCAGTTAATCATCGGACGAGCAACGGGTCAGTACCACTAGCGCTTCACACACGTGTCACCTGTAGTCTAGTTGGCCACGTTTATGAGTACTAAAACGTGGCCAACTAGACTACAGGTGAGGGTGATATTAATAGTTTAAATTTTTATTGTAATTATCACAAGCTTTTATTTAATTTGCAATGTATGGATGCATGTATGTGTGTATGTATATGTGTATGTAACTATGTTTGTTCCGGTGGAATCTGGCAACTCAATTTTGAAGCAAATATCTCGAACCGATTGAGCTGAAATTTTGTATACACGTTTAGTTTAGATGAAAATGTATTGTTAGCTATAATAATATGATGTCATTCTAAATCCCAGATGGCGGAACACCCTCAATGGCGGACAAGTTATTTTCTATGCACCCGTATAACATACATACATTCATACATACATATCGTCACGCCTTTCCCCCGAGAGGGCTGGCAGAGGTGTAATACAACACCCACATTTCACCGGATGATATTCAGTCCCAATGTGGCAAGCCTGTCACCAAACACCTGGCTTCAGTCATGTAGCAGATGACAAATACGCACATTTGTTCACACAATGAACAAATTGGTGCGTGCCGTCGGCTGGGTTCCAACCCGCTCTCTCTGGGTTGAGAAGCGGGCCTTCTCCAACTATCATCTCTTTCACTCTTGTAATAACATGGGTATAAAATGAAAGGGCTTGCTGAATATTACTCGAAAAATAAAGTGACGTCACTCTAAATCCAATATGTAGGTCTTCTAAAGCTGGCGGACTAAGCTTTTGAAACTTTCATACAATATGGGTATCAAATCAAAAAATTTAATGAGAATACGAATGCGAGTTAATTTTGAATGTGACCGGCAAACAACCTTGCAACAATTTTGCGTTTAGTGAGATGAACAGACTAAGAAACCTGTCGAGCGAAAACTAAAAGCAAAAAAATTAAATAAAATTAAAAAAAAAAAACAATTTATTTAAATGCGTTTAAAGAATAAAACAACCTTTTGCTACTACTTATAACTTTTACTAGCAACTTATAATATAAATTGTGTAATGACGTTCTAAGCTATTTTTAATAGTAAAAGTTTTATAGGAAAAGAAAGATTATTTATTTCTTTTTATCGCATTAAATAAAAAGTTAGTTTTTGAAAATGTATTTTTACTTTTAATTTTAATTTTTCAAACTAAAAAAAAAAAATATTAAGCAAGATACTTGCCTCTGAGACCTCGCTTGGCTCGGTCAATTAGCACGTGCAGTATTAATGGAATATCCATCTGGACCACGTCCAGTATGAGGCTTATTCGCGCGTATGGTAACGGACCTACGTCATGGCACGGCCCATTATCTCGGTCAACCTGTCTTCCAGAGGAGTGACATTCCATTTCCACCAAGTAGCCACTAGCACATAAATATAATATGGTATTACCTAGTTGTAAGTCAATATTTGTGAGATAGTTATCTAATTATATTTAAAAAAAACTGCCCCTTAGTTTCTTGCCTGTTCTTCTGAGTAGTGGCTCTTTTTCCGAATAAGGCGGCCGAGTCTATTAAAAAACTTTGACGTTCATAAGTATATCTTTGATACCCAAAATCAATAAAAACATTTTGAATTTGACTTTATTGATATAGGCACTCGTACCGCCACCAGTGCCTCATTTACTCCTATATTTTTCGCAAAGATTATATTATCATTTTCATCATTTTCATGATAATATCATTATATAATTGATATTTTTAAAAGATAGGCAATGTAATGAAGTTGGCTGCGTACTGAGACCTTTTATCTTACGTAACTTCATAACACACACAACCCTTGTCCGATTTGACTAAATACAACATCACGTAGCTGTCCCGGGAAAAGTTGACGTGCGGTGCTGAGGACTGTGATGAGTTCCTCTGGAAAAGCCGGGACCCTCCATCAAGAACTAAGGCAAACCAGCGAGGGGGAAGTTTTCTATCCAGCAGAAATGTGCTAAAAATTTGCGGTGCGAATGAGTGGTTTAAGTGAAGAAATGTATAGTTACTTATCATTTTGGTGGAGTTTTTCCTCGAAAATCTCCGGTGGTTCCCTTCGTGGGAACAAAGTGTCACAATTTATTTTTGGTTTCTGGTCTGTACTTAGCTATTCACGCTGTCATGCATGTAGGTGTGCGAATGATGCCAGTTACTTTCCTCACTTTCACCCTGTAAAATAATTACGTACTACATTCTACGATTAGGAATAACTTTATTAAGAACTATTAAACTATTAAATATATAAATATTGGTGTTTTCTTCAGTTGTCATGAGTTGTCATTCAAATACAAAACAAAAATCTCGACAGCTGAGAAAAGCTGTGGGCTTTCCGCGAGTTTTGATGGTTGGCGAAAATTTTTTTGTTTTCGTTTGGCTCCATACATTTAACTTAGTTCCTTAGACAGACTTCGTCTATAGAATACTACTGTATTGGATGTCTGTGGTTTCATAACGTTTCCTATTGAAATGTTTAGAGCTAAAACTGAAAACAAAAAAAGTTTTCTTAACGATCAAAACTCAAGGTAAGGGCCAACTATAGTCCTGTTCAATTATTTATATTCAAAATTGCAGACTCTCCTAATTGCTCTTGTGGTTTGGATATTGGTTCGGTAAATTATATATTTTTTAGCTGCCCTCTTCGTAGTAAATCATTCCTATATTATTCTACCATCACTAATTGTAAAGTTCCGCTTCCAATACAAATTTCTTCTCTGCTCTCATTCCCAAACAAAAAAATCATTTTTTCATTAGCTAATTTTATTCAGTCCAATAAATTTCGTCTATAGTTTTTTTTTTCTTTTTTCTTTCATTTCTTCTATAGTACTATCTACCTCACCAGGATTATTTCTCTTCTTTCCTTTTTATATTAATTACTATCGCCTCCCTCACTGTTGATGGCAAAATTGCCTCAAATCCCTAAGGGGCAGAGGCCACTATAAACAAAAAAAAAAGCCGAGTTTTGTAGGAAACATGCAAAGTAGTATTTAATAATGCTTGTTTAATTTACCCACGCTCATGCACTAAGCATAGCAAACCGGTAAAGGTTAATAATCCACTATTATTATTCCTCGGAGAATCACAAGTTTTACTAAATAATTTAAATTCATGACACCATCTTTTCGGTTCCCGCCAAAAACTCCTTAACAGTAAATAAAGGTGCGCTCATCCGTGGTTATTCCATGGTGTGACGTGCGCTCCGATCGAGGCAAATAAATAAATAAATAAATAAAAAATGTATTTATTGCCAAAAACCTATTAGTTAAAAACACATTGAAGAAAAGTACGTACGAGTATATCATTACGCCTAAACTAAGTACAGTAATAAATTGTTTTGGCAATTGGAGTAGGCTCAGCACTGTTCTGAGTAGACGAGGTCCACGCAGAGCTGGTTTTCAGCCTACCCCATTGCTTGAGCTAAGATGTTTGTCAAGCGTGGTGAACATGTGGCTATAGCGGGTTTTCTTCATCAACATAGTTGCAGGTGCCTATTTTTAAACAACAAAATTATCAAATTGAACAATTTTTATTTATAATACATTTCAAGATTTGCGTTGTGTGTATTTGCGTGTATGGGGTGTGTGCGTGTATGTGGTGTGTGCGTGTATGTGGTGTGTGTTTGTGTGTGAATGTGAGAATTTCAGTATAAGTACGTTTGCAAGTGAGTGTGAGCTAAGTGTTTGTATGCCTTAGCACAGGTTTAGGTTCAGACTTTGACGTTTTTAAAATTTTAAAGGTTGCTTCAAAGTTTTTCCTGCTGCGGTCATGTAATAAAATTTTATATTTCCTTTTGAAAAGTTTATTTAAGTTGAAATGGTGTCAGAATCATATTGCCACTCCATTGCATCTACATTATGTAATACTAGCCGCGCCCCGCGGTTAAAAAGTGACCTATGTGTTAATCCAGGGTATGAGCTACCTCATTATCAAGTTTCATCAAAATGCGTCCATCCGTTTGAGCGTGAAGATGTAACAAACATACACACTTACACAATCACAAACTTTCGATTTTATAATATTACTAGCGACCCGCCCCGGCTTCGCACGGATGCAATGCCGATACTAAATACACTACAGAAAAACTGTGAACGTTATATATAAAAACTTGCGGCCCGCTCTGGCTTCGCACGGGTATTATAAACAAAAAAAAACGTTGTTGTGGGATATCCATAAGATATAGACATATACCATCGCGGAGTTTTGAATGTGTACAAATAATTAGTACATTATTTTGATAAATCTCGTAGGGTTCAGCCTGCGTTTGCAATGTAAGCGGAAAAAAAATTGATAATTAACGACATCACATTAGAAACCTCAAAAATAACAGTATTAATCCACTATTTAATGGATGTTATTATACATATAAACCTTCCTCTTGAATCACTCTATCTATTAAAAATAAACCGCATCAAATTCCGTTGCGAAGTTTTAAAGATTTAAGCATATACAAAGCGACAGAGATAGGGACAGAGAAAGCGACTTTGTTTTATACTATGTAGTGATAGTGTAGTATTGTGATTACTTTATCAGTAGCTTCTGTAGCCCAGTGTTGTCAACTTATTATAATGAATTTTCCACCATAGTATGAAACACAATAGCTTGAAAAAATTGTGTTTGAAACACATAGCTTGATACAATATAATATCTGCTCCCTATCTCGATACGTGGAACAGCCAATAACATGGTATTTTATGAGTAAGAGTTGTGTTGCAAAAAATATATCCTAACGGCCCATACTTACTGATATTATACACTGTCTCGATGGCTCAGTCGGTAGTGAACATGCCTTCTAAGCTAGGGGGCGCGAGTTCGATTCCCACCTAAGGGCAAACATTCGTGAGATGAACATTTGTGTTTTTTCTATGTCTGGGTGTTAATTTTCAATTTAAGTGCGTATTAAAAAATATATGTATGTATATCAGTCTCTGGCCACCATAGTACAAACTTTGCTTAGTTTGGGGTCAGACGACAAGTGTCACCGTGTCTGCGAGTGTCCCGAATATTATTATAAATAAAAAATCGATAGTAGCTCTGCCAGTTTTTAGGCTTTTCGCGGCTAAATGGCCAAACTGATCTTGATGAAATTTGATAATTAGTTACAGCATTTGACGAGGAAGGTTATTGGATACTATTTACTGCTAACAGCTAGTTTTTAATGAAAACCAATTTGCAAATACTTTATAGTCTGACCCACGACTTCAGAATTCAGAAAATAGTATCCAATAACCTCCTCGTAAAATACTGTTACTAATTTTCAAATTTCATAAAGATCTGTTCAGCCGTTTTAGCCGTGAAAAGCCTACAAACATACAGACAGAAATACAGATAGAGTTACTTTCGTTTACTATTATAAGTAAAGTATGATATGGATTTCGAGCTTTATTATTTACTTATAACAAAAAAATGTTTCAATGTAAGTTTTTAACATATATTATCACCACACCTTTCTCCCAAAGGAGATGGCAGAGGTATATTACAACACCCACACTTCGTCGGTCGATATTCAGTCCTATGAATGTGACTGGGGGTGAGCTTGTGGCCATACAACGGGCTCCGGTCATGTAGCAGATGACATACAATACGCACACAATATTCACACAATGAACAAATTAGTGCGTGCTGTAAGCTGAGATCGAAACCACTCCCATCTGGCTAAAAATTTCTTAAAGGTCCCTAAAAGTTTTTTAATATTTAATTATCGTGGATTACCCCTATTACCTATTATGGATAGGTAGTGTAAGTATACTGTATCCGGAACCCAAAAAACCCTGAAAACTGCAGTCTGTCAAATTGCGGTCTTATGTTATAAATTAAAGTTATGCGCGTTTTAAAACACCATCTGCTGCGCGATTAAGAAATTAATATAAATTTAAATTTGAACATAATATTTTATTAATTGTTGTTTTCATGACCATTTATTTGCAAACGAAAAAGGTTTGCTAGGAATTGGAGACGTTAAGTTTAGTTTGAATTCTGAATTTTTAGTGTAATCCCCAATACTCTTTAGAAAAAACATAACCCTCTTTCTTGCGCAGTCGGGTAATAATAAGAGGTAAGAACAAAAAAAACATTAAATTCATACCTAATTGTATTGTTTTATTGTTTCTAGTTCACAACCAAATTTTAAATTATTCTGTGTAATTTTATTAAGTTTAAAGCCTTCCTCTTTCTGTATTGTCAACTAGTGACGTGATTTATTTTCAGACCGAGCGACGCGGCAACGCGATGAACCACAGTAACTAAGCGACACTATACAGTTGAGAGACGCAAATATACGGGAAATGATTTATTGAAAGGAACTTCAAAAATTTCAAAACTCCGGAATTTATTTACATCATCACCATATACAGTACTGAAGGATATTGTTGCCATGGTCATGAAAGCTTTTAAAAAAAAAACTTGAGTATTTTTGCCGGGAATCAGAACAAGGCAATTTTTGTTTATTTTACTGAACTGTGTTTCTTTGAGTATTCAACTAAAATAATGGTGGTGTAATAACCTTTATCGATTTGTTAAAATGCACGAGTGTCCGCAATTGATACAAAATTAGTAACGCAACTTTTACTTTTTTGCCAAACAAAGTAGTGATTTTGTTGAATGTGTGGTCTTCTAATTTTTCTGCAGGAAACAAGTGACTCATTGAACAAAAATACAAGTCCTCTACAAGAGGACAAACATCGACGCGAAAAGTCCAGAACCCGATAAGTAATCCAGTGAATCCAGTAAAGATGTTTTGATAGTAAATTACTGAAGTGCACATAATATTGTGTCAGCCTAGAGAGTTTGTTAAAATCAGTCGGCCCGGTCGAATTAGCGCCGCGTAGGTATATGGAATGGTAAAGGTAAAGTGGTAAAGAGATAGTACGTTAACTAGGGCCACAACTGAGTATACTTTGTTCCTACTCTCACTAGACCTTTGAGAATGCTAATGATAAATTATGATATAAAATAGGACTGTTTATTCTCAAGAAACTGTTCCAGTGCCCACTCTCATCTCTCCTTGTTACATTCCTTTATTCTATGCTAAACACATATCTACTTTCGTTCATATTGTTGCATTTTGTCAATATCATAGAAGATATAGGTAAATCAATTAAACTTGCATGTTGGTATTATGTATCTATATTACATACTCTTTGGTATGATGTATTTTAACAATTTGACTTGATTTATGTCAAATAGGCAAGTAAATTTGTTCCTAGAAAAATAGCATACGTCCATGGAAAATAGTAATAGATTTCTAATTACCTATTTAATTTACAGGTTTTCAGGTTATATAGGAGAAAAAAAACAGAAAAGGAAGAAACAAATAAAGTCCTAGTTTTATTTTTAGCAAGAAATATGAAACGTACAATGAGCAAAAGAAAGAAGCATAAATAGGTTTTTACATAGTTTTTCCAAATATACCATAAGTTGATGTAGAGCTATTTATTAAACTTTAGACATTATTTAAAGCTATAAAACTATTGTTTTAGTAGGTATTGTTTTAAGACAATGTCGAAGATAGAACCAAGTGAAGGAGAAAAGTAAGTATACAGGGTACCTATTCCTACCATTCGAGATATTTTCTGGAGGGCTATTCTTACGGAGTGAGATTCAATCTCACCATGCTTCGTCCTTGTTGCTCTCGTTTGAATAGTCATAGGTGTGAGAGTGACCAAGATAAAATCTTATCTCATCTCACGCGTAGGAATAGCCCCACTGGTCTTTGTCTATCTCGTTTGAAAAGTCGAGAGTGAAGGTGACCAGATCTCATCTCACGCGTCAAGAATAGGAGACTAGGCTGACGTCACCATGAGGGAGTAGGACATATAATGGGTAAGAGCGAGGTTAAGAGTGAGAGAGAATATTAGATTTATTTCTGTATGTTGGTGTAGGTGACACGTTGGTGACACGTTAGTGACACGTTGGTGACACGTTAGTGACACGTTGCTGAAGCGTTTGAATCTATGGGTAGGTTTTATTTTTAAAGAAACTAGAGTAGCGTTTTTTTTTGTTCTCCCGCATAGGGGAATTTGGCGTCGCACGTCTTGTGCATTTGCCAGTCTCAAGTTAAAAGAGGAACGTTCAAACTCTACTTTTTCATTCACGTCATAAACAACATAGATTCCATAAATATTTAAATACCTGAATTACGGTTTAAAAGTCTGTGGTTGCAATGCCGTAGCCGGTGCAATATTGGCTTCTGACATGGCTTTATTATTAATGTTGTTACTTTGTCTACTAGAGCAAACAGCCGAGACCTACGGTTTAACGTGTCATCCGAGCTACAGTAGCACTCTGTTGTAAATGCCACTTGCGGTCACCCATTCGAACTCACGATGTCGTCTGTTGTATAAAATCGGTGATCGGTTATGAGCGCCCGGTACCTAGTAGAATTAAGCTGTGACCAGTACAACTTTACTGTAATATTAATTTGTTAAGTACATTGACATCCCATTTGGTTAGGTCTAAGCATTTTTTCGCAACCGGCCGTCCCAATAATTTATCGTTGCCGGTTCCGATAGCGGATAGCGTGCTAATAGCCTGATAGCTAAACTTCTTTGAAACTTCATGATTGATTGACTTTATCAATGACCAGTCCATCCATGTCTCAGAATAATAACTATCCATGTTATCTATCTTTACATGACGTTTACAAAATGTTGCCGGATTAACTAATACATTCCTTGTAAATTCCCAAGATTCTGTGTCATAAAACCTAGCAGAAACGGACCAGAAGCAATGCAAACATACGACAGCGAAACACGAACTGCTTCATGTTCTAACAGACTCACGTTTGCAGAAAAAAATGCTTTTGCTCTACCGGCGGAGCCTGGGTGGATCTAAGTGCCCTAA
This sequence comes from Peribatodes rhomboidaria, assembly GCA_911728515.1. Classification (NCBI taxonomy): domain Eukaryota; kingdom Metazoa; phylum Arthropoda; class Insecta; order Lepidoptera; family Geometridae; genus Peribatodes; species Peribatodes rhomboidaria. The sequence continues at coordinate 4,468,456 of OU452196.1, read as the reverse complement.
GAGATAACGTAACATGTCGTCAGAAAAAAAATAGGTCTGTTATATCGCCACACCCTGCCCTCTGATAAGGAAGGGGGACGTCACGCCTTTTCCTCGAAGAGGTTGGCAGTGGTCATATCGTGGTCATATTTCCGAAACTTATGGCTAGGTACATGTTTTAATAAGTTTGACTGCATGTTTAGTGAGTTAATTGTGTAGATTTTAATTTTTAATATACTTACTCGTACCTATTTAATAATAAAATATACATACTTATCGTACTTAATTTTAAAATAACTGTGCATTTTATTAAACTTGTAGGTAGGCCTTAAAAGACATATTTTATATCACTGTTAGATTTGTTATTGACATGGAAAAAAAGCAGCGTACTTATTTTAAGCATATTTACTATCAATTTTTAGTAGTAACTACTCTACCTAGTTTGTGTACGTCGTGATCCAAAAAAAAAAAAAAGATTTAGCCATGGTAGCATTCCAGTCACGTGAGCAACACGTGGTGACGTCAATCAATGCCGAAATAAGAAATTTACAAATAGTATGAAAGAGACGGGTGACGATGACGAGTGACGTCATACGTGTTTGCGCCTGGAATGCTAGACCTTGTTTTTTTGGATCATGGATCTAGCATTCCGGGAGCAAACACGTAATGACGTCACTCGTCATCGTCATCCATCTCTTTCGAACTATTTGTTAATAACATAATTATGTCGGTCTTGCATCGATTGATGTCACTACGTGTTGCCCACGTGACCGGAATGCTGTGTCTGGCGAAGTGTATTATTATACCATGCATGGTGTACCTATGCCGTTCCGTAGCTGCACAAGAAGAACGTGCCATCCATGAGCAACGTTTAGCTCTTTCGATGTAATTTGAAAAATTTCGGGTTTATCAGTCAAAATTAACAGCATACTTGAAAATGACATTAGAAATGAAAAGTAAGTAGGTATAACATAAGTGCCAGCGCAAATGCACAGCTTGCGCGGGCACGTATCTTGTCGCTGCGACTAGACGCATAGCTGTCGTTTGGATCTAATCGTCTTGCATGCGCGTGTCTTCGCAAATGCACCGTATGTCCACGCACCATGTCCGTGGCCGATGACCAACTACTCTGTTCTTGGCACTCTGCGACTCAAATGCCAACTGCGTAGAATTTTGAACAAAAAGTAAGAATGTTGTCGGCTGCAATCTATCATTGCGTTTAGTCGTTAAGCTGTTGCATAGTGTGCGCTTTCGCTAAGGGAAAGAAGTTCTTGTGTCAAATAAATCAGTGATGTATTCAGGTAAAGATAGGGGTAGGGGGCCTCTTCCCTGCAATATGAGTCTGCTTTATTTACTCAGATAAAAATGTCTGAGATAGTGGTTGAATCAAGCCATTTTAATCCGCGGACCTGAAACCAGGGGCCCTATTCGGAGATTTGATATTTTCATCTCACTTTTTTTCGTCCTTGTTGCTCTCGTTTGAAACGTCATAGGTGTGAGAGTGACCAAAATAAAATCTCATCTCATCTCACGCGCAGGAATAGCCCTCCAGGCCTAGCGCACTCTGCGTTGTACACAGCGCCAATAATATAGGTTTGCCCTCTGCATGGAACTCAGCTAAGAGTTACTCGCGCGTAGGACCTGGCGCGGGGCTAACGCTAGTAAATATGTAATTCTTTTGCAGATTTTATTAAAGAATAGTCACTGGAAAAGCCAAAAAGTGCTGCATAGCACAAATACATAAAAATAACGAAATAAAGAATAATAGTAGGTACTTAGTTTATACTTACCTCCTTAGTAAACAACAACGTACTTATACACTACACCTTTAGGGCATTCTACTACCTATAATATTTTGCTTTCTCACAACTCGATAATACAGACTTACTTAATATATTAACCCGATAATACAGACTTGAGTGACAAAGGGCCCTAGACAACTTTAACATTTATAATTTAAATTTCTGGCATTGCTAATGTTTTCTAACTGTTTGATAGGTTGAAATCGTTTCCAAGCGATTCGGTTTTTAGAATCAGTAAAGCTCTAACGTCACCAGCAGACCTAGCATGCGCAACGCGACAACGGTAAGTTGACTCTTTTTATCGAAGACAGACGTATATTTAGACATAGCCTTGTCACGTTCTCACATGACAAAGTGACGAGAAGAATTTTTGCCGCGCGCGCATGCTAGAGGTGCTGGTGATCGGACGAAATACGAGCTTTAAAAATGTCACGTTAACTCGTCCAATCAACAACTAGTCTTATAGCGTTAGCGATTCTAGAAAGAGAATCGGTAAACGCTACGAATAGGTTTAAATTCGCAAACTTACTGTGTCAGCATGATTCTTCTGTACCTACCTACTTGTACTGTTATTTATTCCGAAACGAAAACACAGTGAAGCATAGGGTTTTAAAATACTCATCGAGTCATAGAATAAGTTAATTACTAACCCTACGGTTAGGTTAGAGGCGCATGCAGTCAAGTGGAATGGACGAACATTAGATAGGCTGATGATACCTAATGATGATATAAAATGCGAAAATAAGTTTTTCAGTAAGTATACAAATAAAATAAGTAAGTACTTTTACTAAGTACATGCTTGAACCTACTATTTTTTCATTTAAGCTTCAAACAGATTGACTCGAGATGCTGGAATTGTTGCGAATCTGTTCGTAGAATACATGATGAATACAGACGCAACTATTCACGATTTGCGTGATTAAAGCCTTATACTAAGTAATTAGCACATACAATAGTGGGTAAATCTTTGGTGTAGGTAATATGGCAACTTTAACAAGATGCACCCATCTTGATACAATTTTACGGAATCAATATATTAATTGAAGTGGCCTCAGTGAAACGCCCCGCAGAAACATCCTAGCTACGTAAGAGTGACGTCAGTCCGTTTTAACAGACTAAGTAAGGGCGGAGCAGCGGTCGAGCTCTAGCTCACACGTTTGTGAACCATTAGTGATGCTGAGCCGTTCACCAGCCGTCTTTTTTTTGACAAACGCAACGTCAACGGTTCAGTTAAGCTTCGGCTATGATTAGCTGAATCGCCCCCCTGGGGGGCGATTCAGAACTCATCTCACGCTTCAGGAATAAAGTAGGCTATTACAATTTTTGACGGATGAGATGAGTCCTGGTCTCTTTCACTGCTATGACTTTTGCAACGAGAGTGACAAAGACCCGAAAATATCTCGAATTGTACGAATACTTCTTTACGCGATGTGCATCTCTGTGTTTAAGAGTCCGGCGACCGCTTTAGACTAACTTCGCATTGGCTTAAGGTTTTCTATAGCCATTTCGTCTAGAAGAAGATGACGAGCGAAGAGAGCAAGTAAAGGTACTGACGAGCCTTTAAAGTTACCTACAGAGTGACAAAGTGCAATTTAATTTTTTTTATGACTTTTGCACTTCTCTAATCATTCTTAAATAACTAAGAATGTCCCTTGTATTATGCATTCATTTAAAAGCTAATGATGTAGACAACCTCCATATGTAAAGGGATTTTTGATTTGCTTTGTCTACCTATTGAATATATCAGTGAAAAGTGACCCCTTACAAATGCGGATATTTTTCATAGCTCTATTTTAGCTTGAGAACGTTTTTAAAAAAAAAAACAAGAACATAGGGGCGGAGATATTGTTAATTTAATTGTACACGCTAAATTATTTTAAAAAGTCCTAAATACAATAGAAGCGTTTGTCTAATAACCATGTTTTTAATTTCCTTCGGAAGATTCTGTAGGGTACATCTTTAAGGGTCGAAGGAAGCTTGTTAAGAGTCCCGCGACGCTCTGAAATTTCCATACAAACGCGCTTGTCAAATTTCTTGGAAACCATTTGTCAGATTATAATGAAATTTAGCATGTACAATTAAATTAACTATATCTCCACCCCTATGTTCTTGGTTTTATTAAAAAACGTCCTCAAGAGAAAATACAGCTATGAAAGAGATCCGCATTTTAAGGTCACTTTTAACTGATTTATTCAATAGATAGACAAAGCAAATCAAAAATCCCTTTAAATAGGGAGCTTGTCTACATCATTAGTTTTTCAATGAATCCATAATACAAGGGAAATTCTTAGTTATTTAAGAATGATTACAGAAGTGCAAAAGTCATTAAAAAAAACCACTTTGTCACTCTGTAGGTAATTTTGAGGCTCGTCAGTATTATTACTCGCTCTCTTCGCTCGTCATCTTCTTCTAGACGAAATGGCTGTAGAATACCTTAAGCCAATGCGAAGTTAGTCTAAAGTGATCGCCGGACTCTTAATGTCTCACAAGCATGCCAGCTAGACCACAGTTGATACATTTGTGAAATACTGAACCAAACCCTAGATCCGTCTCTGTATAAAATATATCGTTTTTACTCGACTGCGCAAGAATGTATGTATGTTTGTGGGTATGTATGTATGTATGAGGTTTCTTTGGCACGCTCTATAGCCTAAACAACTTGATGTATTTCGACATGTGAGGTGTCATTTGAATCGTCTTGATAGTGGAAGTGACATAGGGTACTACATTTTGCAGCCGGGTTTCTTGTTTTTCTTATAATATCGTTACTCGTTATTATTCATATTTCGATCAGTTATACACAGATGTCACGTGTATTTAAAAGTCAGGCCCTTATAGGTGTTCTATTCAAAATAATCAAATACGTATTGTAACGAGTCAGACGAGCTTTCGTTAACATTCACAAATATCCGAATTGTACTTAACTTGATTAACTAATCAGAAATATTATTAACTTATTGAGAAGCTAATTGAATAATTACTGTTAATACCTAATTAAATTCTTAGTAGGTATTTATATCAACTAAACAGAATTTAAAGTTTAAACATAATTTATGTGTTAAAATAGAAGAAATGAAAATACTTCCAACATAAAAGGAATTAAAAAGACAAGATAATACGAGATCAAGCACAATTCATTTAATGTTTTACAAATAAATAAATATAAATTAACAGCCAAGATTGTTTGTTTAATAGAGTCCCAAATTGAAGACCGTAAACTATGTTATTTTATTCATTTCAAAAGTAAAATTTATGATGTCGCTTGAAAGCTTTAAAGATAAACAACCGAGTTTTTGTGAAAACATTTGGGTTTACCTACCTGGCATGTTTCAAGTGGGACACTCGAAACAAATATGCGACTCGGCATACTTAACCGATTTGGCGACATGGCGCCTAATTAAAGAGTGCCGCCAGGCACATTTTATGCTCCACCGACACGTTTTTGTGCCAGCTGGCATGCCACCAGGCACAATTTGTGCTAGTCCGACACGTTTTAATTACCCGACACGTTTCAAGTGGTTGAATACAATAAAACCAAAGGCCGCGAGGGCTCGTGTGGATTCTTAGCTCGTCCTTTCTGAGAGTAAGTTGCGTGGTCCGATTCTCACCATTTCACGATTTACCAAATAAATCTCTGCTCATCCGGTTATTCATTTAATTGGATTTTTCAAGGTTTAAAAGTAGGTCTCACAGAGATTTGATTGTTATAGGCAATCAGGGTAGTGGGAAACTGGGGTCTTTTGATTTGGTAGTGAATCGAGAATCTGACCAAGTATACACTCCAGTCTTTTAACTGTTCATTGATAGAACAAGCCACCTGGTGCTTGTTCGGTTTTATTGCAGTGACGATGTGGTCGTTATCCTGGCTAACAAAGGTCCAGCACTGTGATAATCCTATCCCTGGGTTTTATAGTTAGGTTCAGAAGTTGAGACGCTTCTGGAAAGGAGGTTCTTTATCCACTTAAATGTGGAACCTTCTCGTTCAGGTCTCCGTTTGGGTACGTGGTTGCCTCTTGTCTGGTTAGTGATTAGTAGATTGACTTCATCGATCTGCCCTATCATGTCCTGGGACAACTAACCTGGGAGTGTAATCATGGATCGAACCGCCCCATGGCGGTGTAGGGTGAATGTCTGTTGAGGTCGGGCGCTATGGCCAAAAACAGAGGTTCGTAGGGATGTTAGGGGCTGAAGGTTCGAAGGAGTTTGCCACTCCAGACTTATAGTGGGTTATTGTAGTTGGCAGAGTAACTTGAGCGTGGGAGAAATGCCATATTTAGAGGGGCTGGGGTAACAAGATGAGATATTCTATCTCAGGGGGTAGTGGGATATAGCTTTAGACTAGGGACGTCATTTACGTGTAGGTCTCTGTAGGTAATCACCTTTCATGTGATGTCGAAACCCATCACCAAAATCTTGAGAAATTTAGTAGGTCTGTGGGAATAGGAAATAAATAATAAAATCTAAAAGTTAGGCGAGGTTTGAATTGTCGCGATACGTTTTTGAGTTAGGAAAGATGTGGTAAACGTTTAGTAAACGCTTAGTAGTTAAAAACTCTACAAATTTGCATAAAGATGGCTTAATTTGGTAGGAATCTTTAAAGAGTTCAAGTAAAAGTGTAAAATCAATCTAAAATTCAGTATGAAATTAAACGTTGTTATCTTATTTCTGTAGGCTCCTGAATTTAGGTTATTTAAGGAGATTTTGTTTATAGTACGGGCTTTAATTTCTATCAGATATTAGGTAAATAATAAATCGAAAGTTTAATTAAGATTCCTACTAAACAAATATAGTCTAATAGGAATAAATCTATGATCTTCAATCATTTAAGGTTTTAGAAAAGTTGAGAGTTCTAGCGACAATGTAGAATCAAATTAAAATTTGGTAGGAATCTTTAAAGAGTTCAAGTAAAAGTGTAAAATCAATCTAAAATTCAGTATGAAATTAAACGTTGTTATCTTATTTCTGTAGGCTCCTGAATTTAGGTTATTTAAGGAGATTTTGTTTATAGTACGGGCTTTAATTTCTATCAGATATTAGGTAAATAATAAATCGAAAGTTTAGTTAAGATTCCTACTAAACAAATATAGTCTAATAGGAATAAATCTATGATCTTCAATCATTTAAGGTTTTAGAAAAGTTGAGAGTTCTAGCGACAATGTAGAATCAAATTAAGATTCAAAGTTGCTATTTTGTTTTGTATGTTCTCAAACTCAGGATATTTAAGGAGATTTTAACGAATTTTAAAAATAAGTAATAAAGTCGATAGAAAGACGTAAAGTTATTTGCTTGTAAATTCATACAAGATATTCAATTTTTTTGAATTTATTTTATACTTCACTCTTTTGCATAAATTTAATGTTCAAAGATAAATAATATTTTCTAAACATAATGGGTCTTAAAATAAAATTATCATTTGTTTGAAGGAGTTTATTAATTGATTATAATAACGTCATTCGAATTGAAAGGCGTAATCAATCAGATTAATTTTGAATTTATTTTAGAAAAGTCAATAAGAACATTGATTTTCATTTTTGATATTTAAGAAGAAAGTATTATAAGGGTAAAAGTCCTTTATTTGGTTCTGCAGAAGGTCTATTATTGAAATGGCCGCTTGATAAATTAAATGTACGAGAATTGAAAAGAAATACTAAACAGTTGTAAAATGTTTATCTGAACGCAATAGTTCTAAAGCATTTTAGATCAAATAGAGATCACCTAAGTTTGTGAATAAAATAAGACAAGCTTATATTAAAAATCTACCAAAAATAAATGGTATCCATCTTCCTAGACTTGATTAAAATAATCATTGGAATACAATATAAAACAGTTCTGGTTTGTAGAATCTATATAAGGTCAAGCAAAGCAGTACCTTGTTAGTGCCCTTCCTATAGAAAGGCGGGAATCTGACACTTCAAATTAGCTTTTACTTTCTAGAACTTGTTGAATTCAAATTGTCTCCCAAAAAAGGCGAAACATATTTGTATTCTCACCTCATACTAAGATAAATAATTCAATCTTCGAATTTTAATACAGTTTGTCTGATTTTATTGTTAGAATAAACTATTCACATTTTTGTTCGAATATGCAGAAATTCTCAAAGTAATAAAGCATTGTAAGATTGAAGTGTAAATTCATTTTAAATTATTAAATTCTTTATTTTTGAGTAGGATAGGGATTAGAGGTAGGACGGGGTAGTTCCTATAGAGAATCTCTCGAATTCGAAAGATCGGATTCGGAAGATTCTCGCAATTAAAACAGGGGTTTTGCTAAAAGATTATGTCCTCTCTGTCTTTTAATATACTTGTGACGTATAATTAGTAAATACGACGATAAGATGTCATATTTACGAATATTATTACAAGATGTCACTTTGGGGGTCCCCTTATGTATTAAATTACATAATAGAAGGAGGACGAAAGTCCAAGTCTGGATGTCGATTTTGACTAGCTAGTGCGGGGAGGGGCACTACTCATTGCCTTCAACAAATTATGTATTTTAATATCTTAATTTTTTTTTATACCTAAAACTCTAAATAACTAAAATAAAAAAATAAAATCTTATTAGAAAAATCTTAAATTCTCATTAGAATATTCCCTATGAAATCGAAAGTTCTTGAATGAAAGGGAATTTGCGGAGTTAAAACCAGTAGTCACGTACACCATACAAGAATATTTTTGAAGTTATTTGATTCAGGAATATTTATGAGAGGTTGTTATAGTTTTGCAGTATAGGTTACGAATTTAATAATTATCATTTTTACGTTAGAAATAGGGAGATTAATAGAGACTTCATTCGTACAGTTCAGTATTTCTTGTTAGATTCAATAAATATAAAGTTAGAAATAGTTGTAGAATTCTTTATATAGGTATAAGTACATCCCAATTACGTTAATTTGCGGATAAGACGGATCACAACGAAGGGTTTACATTAGACGAATCACTGGTCAAAACAAAACAAAACTATTAATTTTAAAAGACGAAATGTAGACGAGCTATTCTTAGAACATATTAAAATTTCAAGTAAATAATATTAATTTTAAATACGTATATAGTTAAGTACTATAAGGTGCGCGGTAGGATATATATATTTAGGGGGGGTTACAGTATAACTTGATTTGAACAGCCTTAACATTCCACAATAACGTTAATATAGCCGGGTCTCCACTGACCGAGCATGCCTCGCGAGGCACGCTTCCATCTCGCTCTGGCTTATAAGCTTACCACGCTCCAGACTGAGATAGAAGCTTGCCTCGCGAGGCATGCTCGGTCAGTGGAGACCCGGCTAATGACATTTGCTGAAGTTTTTTAGCACATTTAGGCGTCGTGACACCGACGCGATCACAGAGCGACTGACAGCGAAACAAGGCTTACACCATGATTTTAACAATATATTTCGCCAGGTATAGCATTCAGCAACACGTAGTGACGTCAATGAATGCTTAAGCAAGACCGAAATAAGTCATTTACTACAAGTTTGAAAGAGATAGATGACGACGACGTCATTACGTGTATACTATTTCTGAAGGGAGGGTATTCAAACAACCTTAATGTAAATGTAAACCACTAATACTTCTAATAATCCAAACCATGTACAATAAATATGTGGGTAATTTCAGTATGAATCGAATGGACACCAAGATCAATACGACAGAAAGACGCCCAAATAAAACAATACGAGATCCGCCCTCTTCCGTGCTCCAGCGCAAAGTGCCGGTTGGGCGGGCGGGCGACTCAGGCGCTACCCCACTGACATTCCTTTGACAGTTCGCTTGGAAAACGTCACACTGCAGAGCATAGACTGCATTTTTTGTATGTGTTTCTAACATACGTGTTTCATGAATCCTAGACCTTGTTTTTTTGGGATCATTGCTTAAACTTGATCTAAGCCTAGTTTTCAAGGTGTCATTTTCTTATTAAGACTTGACAGCTATGTATATCTGATCGAAGATTTACAACTAGGAATTCTAGGGCCCGAACCCAGGCTCAAGTGGGGTCCCCGGAGGAGGCTTATCGAGTTTTTCTGGGATCAATCCACGCAGTCTTTCCGCGTTCTTTTCATATGTCTCCGGCGAGCTTGCTTGGAGCTTTCTCTGCAGTTCAACTCCGTATTGTATGTCGATATATCGCTTCAGGATCGCCTGTAACGAAATAAAATAAAAATAGTGTGTGGAGTCCCGCGCGGAAGAATTGAAACTTCTGTGTTCAAAATTATCTGATTTTCTAAACGGTTGGTGGAGGCGTCAGCTGTTCAGAATGCTGGCATTTATTCGGCCAGAAATTGAGCATTGCCATCCAGCGTGGCAATGCTGCTAGCATTCTGGGCACCTTTCCCTCTGCCAACGGCCTTTTAGATTAGAATTTAGTTAAAGGTTTATGCATGTAAAAATGTTTTTAAGATTTTATCCATGTACTAAATGCTTTTAAAAACTTATAAGTTAAACGGTTTCAAGTTTTAAGGCTGTGTTGTTGTCACGGGAACTAAATGTTTGGGGGCTGAGCTACCCACGTCCGTAGGAGCGTACTCTATTCTGATTCCCTACACGTGGTCCCCGGGTAGTGCTAACCGGGTAGCAAACTCTGGTGGGAGGCTTCGGCCGTGGCCAGTTACCACCCACCGGACCAAGCCATGCCGTGAAATGACCTAGTCGTGTTTCGGGATGTAGTCCGGTCTAACCATTCCGAAGACGGGTCTGAGCAGTAGCGCACTTGTAGCGCCTCACTCAACTGCCGTCTTTGTACTTCTTCACTCTCCAAAACTTCAAGGCTAGAGTGAATAAGTACCTTCTAGGTCGTCGTGCTCCATCTTAGACCACAACGTCGCTTAACATCAGGCGAGTAGTAGTCAAACGCCGACCTATTTATTATACATTCAAAAAAAATGTGTGTACAAAGTTGCAGAAGAGTCAGTTTAGAACTAAGTAGTTGAAAAAACTGATTTCTTTATCTAATGATGTTATGCTCCGTCATAATTATAATTATAATACTACTAGCTGCGCTCCGCGGTTTCACACGCGGTTAAAAAGTATCCTATCTCTCAAGTTGGATCGAACTGCACATGGTGTGCGAATTTTATTATAATCGGTTAAGTGGTTTAGGAGTTCATTGAGGACAAACATTGTGACACGAGATTTATATATATTAAGATGTATACTCACCTCATAATACATGATATGTCTGAGGTTAGCAAACCAATACGGGTTCTCGCCATTGTAAGGTTTCATCCACTCAAACACAATCCAGGGTCTATAGTGTACTAAAGGAGAATGCGTGTAGTTGAAGAAATCATTCATCTCCAGCAGCCATTTGTCCAAACGCCTGCGGGGAACAAAGACAAAACTGTTATCGATCGTTCAAGCGTTAGAGAGCGACGCGTCTCTGCGTCAGCTTTGACAAAAAAGCTTTCATAAGACTGCCTCGGTGGCTCAGTTGGTAGTGAACCTGCCTTCTGAGCTTTTGGGCGTAGGTTGGATTCCCACCTAGGGTAAGCATTCATGTGATGAACATTTGTGTTTGTTCTATGTCTGGGTGTTAATTTTCTATTTAAGTATGTATTTAAAAATATATATGTATGTTTATCTGTCTCTGGCCGCCATAGTACAAGCTTTGCTTAGTTTGGGGTCAGGCGACCGTGTGTGCACGTGCCCCGAATATTATAATTATTATACTATATGTCCGAATTCTGTCTGAATCTCTGTCCGGTTCTCTGTCTTCCTCTAATAGGTCGCATTTCTGAACCGCTTCTCTCGAAATTTTGTGAGTAGGTTCAATAATTTATACAGAACTTTTGTCGAGTCAGTTTTTGGAAGTTTTTCAAGATGTCGGTACGATTTTTTCTTGAAAAAAAAACATCTTTACGTACGTTATAAAGAGGAAAGATTAGTATGTAAGTATGATTGTGACGAATTAACTAAAAAACTGCTGGTCCGATTTCAAAAATTATATCACCATTAGAAAGAATAACAATGTAGTTATTCTTGATTGACATAAACCATAAAACGTGAGCGAAGCCGCGGGGAAAACAGCTAGTCGATTATTAAGTTCTGTGTAATGATCAAACCTGCTTACAAAAATTCACGTGAATTGGATGACGAATCCGACCTGGGACCCTATTCGGAGATTTGAGATTATCATCTCACTTTTTTTCGTCCTTGTTGCTCTCGTTTGAAACGTCATGGGTGTGAGAGTGACCAAGATAAAATCTCATCTCATCTCATGCGCAGGAATAGACCCCTGTAGAGGAGCATAGACGTCTACCGCGAGGTCTACAACTCACATAGCGACTAGTTAGGCTGAATTCGAACTACTCTGTTTCATGTTTCGTTATTGCACTGTTCGATTCTGATAGCATCCTGATTTTGTCATCGTTACGTTATTGTACATAGCATAACATATCGTCACGCCTATCCCCCGAGGGGGCTAGCACAGGTGTAATACAACACCCAAACATTGCGGACGATATTCAGTCCCAAACGTGACAAGGGGCGAGCCTGTCGCCATACACCGGGCTCCAGTCATGTAGCAGATGACATACAATACGCACATAATTATGTTCACGCAATGAACAAATTGGTGCGTGCCGTCGGCTGAGTCCGAACCCGCTCATGCTCAAGATAAAGAACTAATCGGTCTTTCTCTAACTAGGCTATCATCGTTTCTTAAGAGGAAACATCAAGGCGTAGAGAAATGAAAAATTGGTATTTCTAAAATCTATTGCTGTCGCGCAGTATGACCCGCTGCCCAGACAAGTGCGATAGAGACAACTATCGCACTTGTTCGGGCTGAAAATAGGACTGAAAATACCTATTAAAATTACAAAAAATCATTGATTCGTAGTCCCCTGATTCCTTCTCCAAAACTTAACCGATTTAAATAGGTACTTTTTTTATTTCAAATTAAAATAGGGCTTGAACTGTGTTCTTATGTTTTAATTTTTTGATATAGTCTTGTCAAATTCGTTTTTTGGGTGTTTGAATTCAGCGGAAAAACCAGCCATTTTTTTGAGTTTTTGAACGTTTGTATCTTTTTTAATAATTAATTTATGAAAAAAAGGAAATCATAGAAACATGCTTATAGTAACTATAGATACTCAGAAAAAAATACATGACTCTACCGGTATTACCCAGTGAGAAAACAGGGGACTATGTTTGTATGGAAAACGGCGTTTGTGTTTCCTCTTAAGCAAGAACTAAGCAGTTCTTATATTCAGTGCAAGTGGTCATTAACCTTACTTCGTAACATGAGCCATGCGCACGAGTGGGTCATCGGCGTGAAGCATGATTATCGGTTCCACCTCTTCTATACGTTTCTGAAGTCCATAGATGCACTGCTCCGCCGTCTTAAATAAAAATGTCATTTTTAAAACTCTCAGCCACACGATACAATTTGACTAGATTGGCAATCAAATTGTATTTTGTGGATAGAAAATATAAGGATCAATCAATGACCTTGGGATTGGTCAATCTGATTGGCTGTTTATCAATCAATTTATCAATTTATCAATTTATCAATTTATCAATTTATCAATTTATCAATTTATCAATGTATCAATTTATCAATTTATATCAAATTGTATAGTGTGGAAGGGGTTTAAAAGAAAAAACCGACTTTCCGAAATCAGAACTGAATATTGAAAAAATAACCAATCTGTGAGTATGTCCTTTCAAATGTGAATTGTTACTTGTTTTGCAAGGCTGCAATAGTATAGATTATGCGTCAAGGGAATAAAGAAGTGTCTTACGCATCGAGATGAAAAAAAAATGTTTTACGTCACGGGCGGCTTATTAAACCCTGAGCGCAATGAGGGACTTTAAGAGTTAAGTAGAGTTATGTAGAGTCCTGAGTGAAGCGAGGGGTTTAAGCCACCCAAGACGAAGACACTGCTTTACTACTCTACTTTTCACACTTTCTGCGAGGCAATAAAATGAAACTATAAAATTCTTGCAGCTGTTTTTTTGTGGTGGCCATTTCTATTTCATTTCATTTCCATTCTAGTTTATTAATTCACAATGTATTTCTATTATTCTGTTAATTACTAATGCGGTGCAATTTATAATGATAATAATGTGACTTTTACTCTGATTATTTAATTTAAACTTGTATGAGTCTAGGATACTCGATGAATAAATGATTTATTATTATTATTATTATTTCTATTTTCGAATAAACACTTTTTACAATGCCCGTAGTTTTTATTCAATTTTAATTTTTTTGCTCGGGAATTCCGTTGAGAATTTCATACAAGTTTATCTCCCTAGGGAGGCAATGCCTTGTTTTACATTCAGACTATGTTTTTTTTACTTAGGACTAGGCATTAGTGGGCATGCGTTTGACTTCTGACTCGCCTGATGGGAAGCGACGACGTGATCGCCACGATGGTTACCTTTTGTCGGTTACGATGGATACCATGCTTAAGACGTTGCGCGACCATGAACCTTATTGCGTAGAGATACGATTCGCGTTCGTGCAGTGTCGAAAACGAAACGTAACCATCGTGACGATAAGTCATCATGGTAGGCCCCCTGGATTGTATTTAGATGAAAAAATAGATGCAAGCAACGAGTTTCACACCTCCGCAGTTATTTAAGAAAAGTGGATTTGAAACGCTCAGTGCGCTTAGACGGAATTTCCACCTTGAGAGCTCAGATCAACCCAAAGGAAAAGATGGACCACTGCGTTATATCTTGCTGAAGCCACTTTTTTTTAAACTTGTGTGCGTTGTGTGTTTGTTGTAAAAATGTTGCCATGAAAAATATTTACAATTGCACGAAAACTAATATTAATTCCCAAACTCTACGTTAGCCATTTCCGTTTTAATATACAACCATATCATATAAGTTATAATGCACTATGTATATTTATGTACACGAAATTATACCATAAACCAATGCACATAATGTCAAGGTAAGAATCACCAAGCGAATAACGTAGTTTTTTTGCGTCAATGTGTGCGTGTTGTGTACATATAAGACAGTAGCGTAGTTTTTTTATGGTTTTTGGCTTCACCTAAATCATACGCCGTGCGCCATCTTATTCTCTAGGTTGATCTGAGCTTGAGAAGGTGTCTCTGATCGGTGCGCTATTAAATGTGATGTGTAATTGGAAGTGGAATTGCATTGTCGTGCAGGTGGTGTGAAAAGTAATATCATACTCACGCCTTACCTTAAGTTGCATCCCATAAATCTCATCTTCATCCCAATCAAATTCGAATTCTCTCTTGGCTTCATCACCTTTCCCGGGGGCCCAATTATCCTTGGGTACATATTCTCCAAATTCTTTTTTCCTGTCTAGCAAATCCCAGTAAGGGTGATATCGCGGTATAATAGTCCGGAACCACTAGTTGATTGAACAAGGTTATTAAATTCAAATTATAATTAAACTTAATTTATTATTTAATTTATTAATACTTATTCTAATTAAATTTTCTAATTATTCAGTTAACAAGGATCAAGGATATCGTTTTTTTTATTTAAAAAAGTAGCTGCGCCCCGCGGTTTCACCCGCGCTTAAAAACTATCCTTTGTGCTATTCTAGACTATAACCTATATCTGTGCCAAATTATATCCAGATCTGTTCAGCCGTTCTGGCGTGAAAGAGTAACAAACATCCATCCATCCATTCTTACAAACTTTCGCGTTTATAAAATTAGTAGGATTACGCTCCACGGACTCCGGGGACCGTGACTTTTGTTAATTGGTATCTTAATTATTATTATTTATGGGGAATACAGGTAGAGGAGGGTTAGTTGTCAAAAGGAGTTAGTTAAGAAGAAAGGAAGAAGTTAGGAAGAAATCGCTTTAGGCGAAAAGGTCGCCCTTGTACTGCCGAAAAATGTATTTTAGTTTTTAAGATTTTCATGTAGTTTTTAGTGTGCAATAAAGATATATTGTATTGTATTGTATTGTAAGAAGTAATAGTATTAAAAACAAAAACAAAAAACCCGACTGCAAAACTTTGTACCTACCCTATGTCACTTCCACTATCAAGACGATTCAAATGACACCTCATATGTCGAAATACATCAAGCTGTTTAGGCTGAAGGGCGTGCCAAAGAAACCTCATACATACATAACCACATACATTCATACACACATACACATTAAAATGTTTTCCGCCTTCTTTTTTGCGCAGTCGAGTAAAAATGACAAATTACTAAAATTGTGTCATTGAGCAATACTTGTCATGTCTGATGTAGAGAAGCTTCCTGCGAGAGATTTCATCTGAATAAAAAATAGCTTTGTACATGAATAATGTACAAAAATAATAAATGTACAAATGTAATGTTTAAATGTAAATGTACCAAAATGATAAATCCGGCAAAATGTTGTACCCTAAACTACTTACACTATAAAGAGGATTCAAATGAAACCTCACATGTCGAAATACATCAAGCTGTTTAGGCTGTAGGGCGTGCCAAAGAAACCTCATACATACATACCCACACACATATATACACTCGAAAAACATAACCCGCCTTCTTGTGCAGTTGGGTAAAACTCACTTGTTCGACCATCGGCATTCAAAATTTCATCAAGATGCATTCAGTCGCTTAGCCGTGAAAAGCCTACAAACAGACATATAGAGGTACTTTAGATTTGATAATTAGTATGGATTATCATTGGGCTCTGTTAACTAAGAATAACTTGTAAGTACTTTATCGTTCTCCCTTGTACTCTAAGTACAATATTTTGCAGCCGGGTTTTGATAACGAATAACTGTCTTTTAATAATGTTATTTGTTAAAACCAATATTTTCTCATATCGAATGAAAAATAAAAATAAATAAATAAAAATAAATAAATTCGGGACACTTGCACACGGTTGCCCTACCAAATTAAGCAAAGCTTGTACTATGGCTGCCAGAGACTGATATACATACTTAGATATTTTTAAATATACAGGGTTATAGGTAACACACCAAAAACCTATTAAGGGTTCATTGTACTCATCAATATGAACAACTTTTACTACGAAGCCAATCCTGTAATCGCGAAAAAAAAAACAGCTGTTCCATACAAAAAGTTCAATCACCTGAGACAAAATTTAAGGAACAGCTGATTTTTTTTCGTGATTTCAGAGTTCGCCCAATAGAAAAAGTTGTTCATATTGATGAGTACATTGAACTCTCAAGAGGTTTTTGGTGAGATACCTATAACCCTGTATACTTTAATAGATATTAACACTTACTTCAAGGATGTCATCTGCAACTTTCTTGGCAGCGGCATAAGCTGCTCTGGCTTTCTTAGCAACTTTTCTAGCAAATTTCTGAGCTCTTTTTTTCATTACTTGATATTGGCGCTTCAACTGCTGTGCACTATTTTTTGCTGCTTGCAGTGCCTTCTTCGCATAATCCCTTGCTGCAATTTCGGCCTCAATTGCCATTTCTTTCATCTGGTTTCCAACTTCTACAAGCTTGTCTTCTACAGCCTTCGCAGCTATCTTTGCCTGTTCAACCGAATATTCGTAACCCTCTTTGACTTTTTGAACCGCGTATTCGTAGCCCTCTTGCACTTTTTCAACGCCGTATTCGTAACCTTCTTTTATTTTGTCAATTCCATATTCGTAGCCTTTTTTTACTTGCTGTACCGCGTCTTGGACACCTTCTTTTGCGGCTTTAATACCTGCTTTTGCTCCCGCAATCGTGTTTTTGTATGTTTTGTAAATAGTTTGTATGAAACGGCGGCCTTTGCGACGCCTGTCCAGGCCGAATTCACCGTCCGTGTTGTCTTTGAAGGTCGTAGAAAATTTTTCGGTATCTGCTATTGGTGTCGTCCGTCGCGTCGGTAATTCTTTGCTGCCCGAAAAGTATTTTTTTTAATAATATTACAAGCTATCTTTTTTTTTCGTTGTTTTCCCCACTTTTTATGTGCAGGGTCAGGACACATTTTACATTCCAAACTATCTATTAACTAAACTTTCGTATGTATGTTTTAATTAGCAGTTCAATGAACAGGCTAGCCTTTTTACTAAACAGCGCCTTTCAACTAGCTAACTAACACGTAGCAGATGACATACAATACGCATATATGCTTACACAATGAACAAATTGGTTCGTGCCGTCGACTGGGTTCGAACCCGCTTTCTCTGGCTTGAGAGGCGGACCTTCTCCCAACTAGGCTGCCATCGCTATCTTATGATTTAATTGATAGACAAAGCAAATCAAAAATCATTTTGCATAGGAAGACTGTCTGAATACTAATGATGTATCATTAGCATTTAAGTTAATAAAATTCTTAATTGTTTAAGAATGATTAGATAAATAACTAAGTCACAAAAAATGATTTAAATTGCAATTTGTCACTCTTCAGATAACTTTAAGAGGCTCGTCAGTACCTTTCCTTGCTCTCTTCACTTGTCGTTTTCTTCTAGACGAAATGGCTATAGAAAACTTTTAGCCAATGCGAAGTTAGTCTAAAGTGGTCGCTGGACCCGTAAGTAGACCCGGTATTACACGAAATCACCGAAAACAAGTTTTTTTTTGCGCCTAGTTATATATGAATAATTATGAAGATCAGGTGCAAAAAAAAATACAGCTGGTAGAAGAAACAATAAACTAAAGTTTAACCGAAGAACATTTTT
This sequence comes from Peribatodes rhomboidaria, assembly GCA_911728515.1. Classification (NCBI taxonomy): domain Eukaryota; kingdom Metazoa; phylum Arthropoda; class Insecta; order Lepidoptera; family Geometridae; genus Peribatodes; species Peribatodes rhomboidaria. Next base: position 4,450,102 of record OU452196.1, on the reverse strand, counting down.
TTTTAATGTAGAGTACGTCGAAGTTTGACCACCAACTCGCCTGATGTCAAGCGACGTTGTGGTCTAAGATGGAGCACGACGACCTAGAAGGTACTTATTCACTAGCCTTGAAGGTACTTGTTGGGGGCTGAGCTACCCACGTCCGTAGGAGTGTACTCTATTCTGATTCCCTACACGTGGTCCCCGGGTAGTGCTAACCGGGTACGACGACCTATAAGGTACTTATTCACTCCAGCCCTGAAGTTCTGTAGAGTGAAGAAGCACAAAGACGGCAGTTGAGTCAGGCGCTATAAGTGCGCTACTACCAGACCCGTCTTCGGAACGGTTACACCGGACTACATCCCGAAACACGACTAGGTCATTTCACGGCATGGCCTGGTCCGGTGGGTGGTAACTATATAGCCACGGCCGAAGCCTCCCACCAGAGTTTGCTACCCGGTTAGTACTACCTGGGGACCACGTGTAGGGAATCAGAATAAAGTACACTCCTACGGACGTGGGTAGCTCGGCCCCCAAACTCTCCCAAAAGCCCCCGTGTCTGAACAAAGTCAAAGTCAAAATGTTTTTGTTCAATTTAAGTATCAAAGATACGCTTATGAACGTTAAAGTTTTTTTTAAATAGTCTCGACCGCCTTGTTTGGATAAAGAGCCTCTACTCAGAAGAAACTGAGGGGTATTATTTTATCAAAGAATAAATAAATTACTGTCTCACAAATGTTTGGTTAAAAAATAGGTAATATCTATACATACTAGTTGCTTCTTGGCGGAAGTAGAAGGCTCCAGACATCTTTGTCTTCTAAATAATTCTTAACCTTATAATACCCTCTTTTCATTAATGTAGTTTTTACATGTGATTTGAATTTTCCCTCAGTGATTGTTCCTTTATTTTTCAGGATTTTATTGTAAAAACGAATGCAGTTCTTTGCCTAAAAATGACTTATTTGACGACTAAATCTCGGGACAGCTATCCTATCCTTATTTCTAGTGTTATTATTGTGATAGTCACAGGTCAATTTAAATTTATGTGGATTTTTGCGAACGTACATAATAATATTTTCAAAGATGTTAGATTAGATTAGATTATTATTTTAAAACTTAGCGCTTAGTCTTACTTTAAGTTCGACATTCTTCGTTTTAGCTCGGCTGTTAGCACTGGGTCCTCGCCTACAAACTCGTGGTCATGGTGGGCGATGAAGCTCAGCGGACGAGTTGGCCGACGAGTTGAACCACGGATCGACGTTACGCTCCACCAAAACGAAGAACCTGTCGACAGATAATCCTTACTTTTATTGAGGGGGTGGATTTCAGTGTGGGGCAGGTGCCCAACCCAGCTCCCTAACTTGAAACTCAAAATTTAGGTTCATTTGACTGCCTCGGTGGCTCAGTTGGTAGTTAACCTGCCTTCTGAGCTTGGAGGTATGGGTTCGATTCCCACCTATGGCAAACATTCTTGTGATGAATATTTGTGTTTGTTCTATGTCTGGGTGTTAATATCTATTTAAGTATGTTTTAGAAACATAACATAACATTTCGTCACGCCTTTCTCTCGAAGGGGCTAGCAAAGGTGTAATACAATACCAACACTTCGCCGGACGATATTCAGGCCCAAAATGTGACAGGGGGCGAGCTTGTCGCCATACACCGGGCTCCAGTCATGTAGCAGATGACATACAATACGCACATATGCTCATACAATGAACAAATTGGTGCGTGCCGTCGGCTGGGTTCGAACCCGCTCTAGGCTGCCATCGCTTCTATCATCTAGTACTAGTAGTTCATCAAGTAGTTTTTACCCATAAAAAAATTATAAAATAAAAGTACTCACAAATAATCCAATAAACAAACTGCATCTGTAGTCCTAATAGTTTTTAACTACAAAAGATAATTTTAATTGTTTTAGCGCATTCAATTATTTTTTTTAATTGCAAATTATTTTCATTGCTAAGTACTTAGTTTTAAAATTAACACTAGAGGTATAATCACTGTTCACATTAATACTTACAGTACCTGTCGACCGAGCAATGTTCGACGAACATTTGTGTTTGTTCTATGTCTGGGTGTTAATATGTATTTAAGTATTTATTTAAAAATATCTCAGTATGTAAATCAGTCTCTGGCAGCCATAGTGCAAGCTTTGCTTAGTTTGGGGTCAGGCGACCGTATGTGGGAGTGTCCGGAATTTATTATTTGTTGTTAATTATTTTTAAGAATACTATCCACTACATATAAAAGACATAATGTATAATAAGCAAATAACATACCGATCAATAAACATAAAATTTAAAACACCAGACATACTAATGTTTTTAAAAACAATACATTAAATTTATAAGGTTATGTTTTTCTAGTGTATGTATGTATGTATGAGGTTTCTTTGGCACGGCTTACAGCCTAAACAGCTTGATGTATTTCGGCATGCGAGGTGTCATTTGAATCGTCTTGATAGTGGAAGTGACATAGGGTACAACATTTTACAGTGGAATTTTTGTCTAACTTTTAATAATGTAAAACTTGTGCAATAATATTGAAATTCTATGTCAATTCTAGGTTTATTATAGCCGTTTGTAAAGATAGTAAAAATTGTATGTCACAAAAGTCAGTCGCACTATGTATTTATTTATATATTAGAGACATTTATTTTTCAACATTATTAAAGTATTTAAATTATATTTATTTTTTATACTTATAAGTATTTATTTATTATTATTATTTATGTAAATATTATTTTTATCTTATTAGATTTTACGTATTGTAAAATTACACATGTTTAATGACATTCAAGGCCTGTATTTATAGAAATGTTCCTGTCCATACAGGTTGCCTGGAAGAAGAAGGCCGCCATTAAATACTTATTTAAGCCTTATTAAGTACTATTGTAATTATTTTATGTTTTTAATATAGACTTGTTGTTGTTGTTGTTGTCAATTTCCGGACATGCGATAGGGAACGTTACATTGTGTAAGCTAAGGTCGATTTTAGGAAATTCGATTTTCGCAGACGGGTAGGATTTCCTTGGATAGTAACTCTGTAGACCTTTTCACAGATGATCGGGAATTTTTATTATTTTTAACAGGCCTTTGCTCAACTCGCTGTAAAGGTATTTCTGGAGAGCCTCGCTCGCGAGTTTTCTGTTCGCTAACTGTGTTTTACGGTTTTACTCGCTATTGTATAGCGATATTGTATTGTACGAAGCGATGGCAGCCTAGTTGGGAGAAGGTCAACCTCTCAAGCCAGAGGGAGCGGGTCGAACCCAGCAGCGGCACGCACCAATTTGTTCATTGTGTGAACATATGCGTATTGTATGTCATCTGCTACATGACTGGAGCCTGGTGTATGGTGACAGGCTCGCCCCCTGTCACATTTGGGATTGAATATCCATCGGCGAAGTTGGGGTGATGTACACTTCTGCCAGCCCCTTACGGAGGCAAGGCGTGATGATATGTGTGAGCAAAACAGAAGCCGTATCCTACTAAAATTATAAACGCGAAAGTTTGTAAGAATGGATGGATGGCTGGATGGATGTTTGTTACTCGTTCACGCCAGATCGGAACAGATCTGGATGAAATTTGCCACAGAGATAGATTATAGTCTAGAATAGCACATAGGATACTTTTTAACCGCGGGTGAAACCGCGGGGCGCAGCTAGTATGAGAATAGTTGCTTAGTAGAGAGCACGGGCAGCGGGCTGGCGAAGCGCGATCAGCTCGTGAAATTATATATATAATTTTTTTTTTATGTAGAATAGGTCGGCGTTTGAACACCAACTCGCCTGATGTTAAGCGACGTTGTGGTCTAAGATGGAGCACGACGACCTATAAGGTACTTATTCACTCTAGCCTTGAGGTTTTGTAGAGTGAAGAAGTACAAAGACGGCAGTTGAGTGAGGCGCTACAAGTGTGCTACTGCTCAGACCCGTCTTCGAAACGGTTACACCGGACTACATCCCGGAACACGACTAGGTCAATTTACGGGATGGCTTGGTCCGGTGGGTTGGTGGGTGGGTGGATATCGAAGAATCTGACGGCAAGTGTGGCGAGTAGGTTCTCGCTAGGTACATACTAGGTAGGTAGACACTACCTAGGCGGCATCGGCGGGCTTCAAAAAATAGGATCGCGGTAAGAATTTATTGATAGATTCCGCGCATTCACTGAGGTGGAAGAAGGGACTTCGATATTTTTTTTCGATTTTTGTAATAAAAAGATATATTTCACTAGCTGCGCCCCGCGGTATCACCCGCGGTTAAAATGTACCCTATGTGGTATTCTAGACTAAAATCTATCTCTGTGCCAAATTTCATCCAGATCTGTTCAGCCGTTCTGGCGTGAAAGAGTAACAAACATCCATCCAATCTTACAAACTTTCGCGTTTATAATATTAGTAGGATTATCTTCTACTAACCTACCTACCTAACATAACAAAACATTGATGAAATCTTCTCCTCGGACGCACAGGCCAATCGAGTGGAAGAGAGATAGATGCACAAGCCGAACGCTCAAGCGGATCGTCTCTTTCGCTCGCTCGTGTAGCGCTCTCGCTCTCGCGAGCGTAACGGGACAATGAGTCATCCTTTTTCGTGCGTGCAGCCGGCGTACATCGGTTTATCAAGCCGAAGTTTAAACCTCCGACTAATTCACTTTTCAAACAAAAAAAAACGAAACCAAAATCAGGTCATCTGTTCTTGAGCTACGATGTACACACATACATACACACACAGACACGTCAAACTTATAACACCCCGTCCTATTTGCGTCGAGGATTCATAAAAATAACAATTAAGGCCCAGAACTTAATTGGGTAACATAACTTAAAAGTAGTATTTCATGACCTTAATCTGAACAATTTTTAGGAATTTTCTCGAACTCGCATTCCTTAAAAGTACATGAAAATTTATAATTCACCACTAACCGTTCATGGGAGCAAAATGAACTTTACTTCTACCTATTTAAGTGTCAAATTTGCTCTTACTATAGCATTCATAAAGCATAAAAGAGATTTGCTTCGAAAAGTCGTAAGTGTTAGGAAATGGTGCGCGATTTTGGTTTTTAAAATTAAGGAGATAAGATACAAAATGCAGTTTTTAATTTTAATAGTGTCATAGTAAAGCGGTGTTTCTAAGAGATAGTTAACGTGAAGTTCACCTGCAGTTAAAAGTAGGGATGGGGTAGTATCGATAAAAGTTATCGATGTTTGTTACATGATTTTTACCCGACTGCTCAAAAAGGAGGGTTGTGTTTTTCGAGTGTATGTATGTATGAGGTTTTTTTGGCACGCCCTACAGCCTAAACAGCTTCATGTATTTCGACATGTGAGGTGTCATTTGAATCGTCTTGATAGTGGAAGTGACATAGGGTGCAACATTTTGCAGCCCGGTTGATCATAGCAAGTTGAGAGAAGTGGTCTCTGCCTACCTCTACGGGAAAGAAGCGTGACTTGCTGCATCGATTGACGTCTTTACGTGTTGCCCACGTGACCGGAATGCCATGTCTGGCGGAGTATATTATACCATGGTGGCGGTGATTCGGTGGAAGAGTTGTGTGGAGGGGTAACCTTGCTCCCCAAGGTCACCCCCAGACGCGTCACCGTGCAAGACGGAGGAACAGCTCCTCCCTAGTCCATTCCCGTTTACGCTCAACTGACGCCGTTTGTTCCCTCTCTCTGTACAGCAACACTCAAAGTTTCCGTTTAAGCACGCAGTCACGATGAGATTATGAATAACGAGTTTTGTTTCATGATTATTTTAATTACTTACTACTTACTTTATTTGTGTGTTAATCCAGGGTATAAGCTATCTCCATATCAAATTTTGACAATATCCATACACTCTATCTACGTGATGGGTCCCGAATCATTGAGAGATTTATTTAAAGAAATACATATTTTAACTTTACCTTCTTTGTATATCTTTGAAAATATTAAGTACATTCGCAAAAATCTACATAAATTTAAATTGACCTGTGACTATCACAATAATAACACTAGAAATAAGGATAGGATAGCTGTACCGACATTTAGACTAAGTCAAATAAGTCATTTTTAGGCAACTGCGTTCGTTTTTATAATAAAATCCCGAAAAATATAACAGGGCTCACTGAGAGAAAATTCAAATCTCATGTAAAAACTACACTAATGAAAAGATGGTATTATAAGGTTAAGAATGATTTAGAAGATAAAGATGTCTGGAGCCTTCCACTTCCGTCAAGTAGCCACTAGTATTTATAGATGTTACCTAGTTGTAAGCCAAAATTTGTGAGACTATAATTTATTTATTCTTTAAAAAAATAATGCCTCTCAGTTTCTTGCCTGTTCTTCTGAGTAGAGGCTCTTTATCCGAACAAGGCGGTCGAGTCTATTTAAATAACTATGACGGTCATAAGTGTATCTTTGATACCTAAAATGAATAAACACATTTTGACTTTGACTCATTTGAGCGTAAAGAAGTAACAAACAAACAAACACAGGCACACACACACACACAAACTATCGTCTTTATAATACTAGTGGTAACTTGAGATGTAGACCTCACGCCGTTGTCTGTCCTTCTAGTCAACAGATGTGATCTCGTGAAATTTTGAGCAGGTTCTAAATTATAGATACTTTTATGCCGAGTAAGTTTTTGGATATTTCAAAATTGCCAAAAAAGTCATATCTCTACCATTTTGCAAAATATCCAAAAACTGACTTGACAAAATAAATCTGGATAATTATTTGACTGCCTCGGTGGCTCAGTTGATAGTGAACCTGCCTTCTGAGCTTGGGGGCGTGGGTTCGATTCCCACCTAGGGCAAACATTTATGCGATGAACATTTGTGTTTGGTCTATGTCTGGGTGTTAATATGTATTTAAGTATGTATTTAAAAATATCTAAGTATGTATATCAGTCTCTGGCAGCCATAATACAAGCTTTGCTTAGTTTGGGGTCAGGCGACCGTGTGTGGAAGTGTCCCGAATTTATTTATTTATTTATTTATTTATTTATTGAACCTACAAACAAAAATTCAAAAGAATCGGATAAGAATTGCGACCTGTAGAAGCAGATGGAGATCCGGACAGAATCTTACTAATATTATAAACGCGAAAGTTTGTAAGAATGGATGGATGGATGTTTGTTACTCTTTCACGACAGAACGGCTGAACGGATATGGATGAAATTTGGCACAAAGATAGATTATAGTCTAGAATAGCATATAGGATATTTTATAATCGCGGGTGAAACCGCGGGGTGCAGCTAGTTCGGACATAATTAGATGAAAGCATTTTTTAACCCCTAATGCTAAAACGACAGGGATAAGTTGGACGTGTTTGTGTGTGTGTGTGTGTGTCTGTCTGAGGCATCGTAGCTCCCGAAAGGATGAATCGATTTCGATTTTGTGTGATCGTTGTTTTTTTTTTTCGGGACACTTCCACACACGGTCGCCTGACCCCACCAAGAAAAGCTTGTACTATGGCTGCCAGAGACTGATTTACATACATACATATATATTTTTAAACACATACTTAAATAGATATTTAACACCCAGACATAGAACAAACACAAATGTTCATCACATAAATGTTTGCCCTAGGTGGTAATCGAACCCACGCCCTCAAGCTCACAAGGCACGTTCACTACCAACTGAGCCACCGAGGCAGTCCTAATTAGTCGAGAGTGTCCTTAGCTATATTTGATGAAAATCTGTGTCAGAGATTTTTAAATTTTTAATTTATACTTGTTTTCAAAACTGAAGTATAGACGCTTTGCTCGCTACACTCCACTTGGGACAGAACTTAGAACCCAAGAAGTACTGGACTCAGGTCTGTACTTTCTGTACGTTCTGTACTACAAGAAGTACTGAACTCAGTTCTGTACTTTTTTTTTATGGACAAAAAGTCGGCGTTTGACCACCAACTCGCCTGATTTTAAGCGACGTTGTGGTCTAAGATAGAGCACGACGACCTATTAGTTATTTATTCACTCTATCCTTGAAGCTTTGCATAGTGAAGAAGTACAAAGACGGCAGTTGAGCGAGGCACTACAAGTGCGCTACAGCTCAGACCCGTCTTCGGAACGGTTACACCGGACTACATCCCGAAACACGACTAGGTCATTTCACGGCATGGCTTGGTCCGGTGGGTGGTAACTAGCCACGGCCGAAGCCTCTCATCAGAGTTTGCTACCCGGTTAGCACTACCCGGGGACCACGTGTAGGGAATCAGAATAGAGTACACTCCTACGGACGTGGGCAGCTCAGCCCCCAAAAACGTACGTAAAGTACTAATATCACACAGTAAGTTATACCAAAACACACCATCGACCATGAAAACTAATTGGACCAGTAATCCAAGATCACAATTACCGGCGCGTAGGGGAGGAGCGGGTTCGTGAGTAACACATGAATTTTGCAAGCCACCGGTCGGGGAACGTGGGGTGAGGTGAGAGCGCGATGATTGATGTAATAGTGATATGGTGAACGCAAATGTTTTCTGTGCAGGTGTTAAGGCTGCAACTTAGTGTCGCTATCTCGCTCGTACATGTTTTTGAAGTGAAACTTCTAATGTGACTTACAACAAGGTTGCGTTAAACGTTTAACGCTCCTGGGGAGGGGGAATCGCGGTGTAAGAGTCAGATGAACGTATCTACATTTTCTCAATTTTACAGTAGAGCAAAAATACTGCGTAAATTCGGCACTTTAAACTTTACTAGCTTTTTAATGGCCAATATAATGTGCCAATGAAACGTAAATAGATAAACGTTGTTCTGGCTCTTTATACTAAGCATCAAAATAAAATTTTGTAACACCCAAAACAACGTATAAGCTTTACCGTAAAATGGTTCGTATTAGGTCCTTACGTATGAAATTAGCGTTTTGTCGTACGTTGATCAATTTGATCTGAAATATCTCCTCTTTGGTTAAGAATTCGAAATTCAAATAAATAAATTCATTAAGCTGGTTTTTTTTTCTTTGGAATACAGTCATTCATTTGTTATTTTCCTCATTTTTTTTTCTTTGGCGTCGCTTATTACCGCGCAATGGAAAACATGAAATATCGGTATATTTACGAGTACGAGTTCTACCGTGGCACCAGTGCTGCAGAAACATCTCGAAGAATTAATGATGTGTACGGCGCTGGTGTCGCTAAAGACAGCACGGTACGTTTTTGGTTTCAACGTTTTCGTTCTGGAAATTTCGACCTTAAGAACCAACCCCGTGAACGGCCGGAGATCAAAGTGAAAAACGAAGAATTAAAGGCTATTGTGGAAGCGGATCCATCACAAAGCACTTCAGAGATAGCAGCAGGCTTCGGGGTAAGTGACAAAACTGTATTAATCCACTTGAAGCAAATCGGGAAAGTAAGAAAACTCGAACGATGGGTACCTCATGAATTGAGTGAATCGAACTTGCAAACACGGGTCGCCTGCTGTGTTACTTTGCTCAACCGACACAATAATGAAGGGATTTTAAATTGAATCATTACTTGTGATGAAAAGTGGATATTGTACGATAATCGAAAGCGCTCATCGCAATGGCTGAACCCTCGAGACCCAGCCAAATCCTGCCCTAAACGAAAATTGACTCTGAAAAAGTTACTTGTGTTTGGTGGACTAGCGCCGGTGTCGTTCACTACAGCTTTCTTAAATCTGGCCAAACGATTATGGCAGATATCTATTGTCAGCAACTGCAAACCATGAAGGAAGAACTAGCTGTTAAACAACCGGGATTGGTCAATCGCTCTAGGCCACTGCTGCTTCACGACAACGCAAGACCACACACTGCAAAACAAACAACCACTAAGTAAGCTGAGCTACAATTGGAATGTCTGCGACATCCACCGTACTCCCCGGACCTTGCTCCAACAGATTACCATTTCTTCCGGAATTTGGACAACTTCTTACAAGGAAAAAAATTCCACTCCGATGCAGTAGTCCAAACCGCCTTCAAAGAGTTTAATGATTCTCGCCCCCATGGTTTTTATAGTAAAGGGATCAATGAACTACCCATAAGATGGCAAAAGTGCATAGATAACAACGGTGCATACTTTGATTAATTAAATATATTTTACAAAAAAAAATCGACTTTTTATTCCTCCCGTACAAAACGCCAATTTCATACGTAAGGACCTTAGGTCCTTACGTATGAAATCAGCGTTTTGTCGTACTGATCAATTTGATCTGAAATATCTCCTCTTTGATTAAGAATTCGAAATTCAAATTAATAAATTCATTTAGCTGGTTTTTTTTTCTTTGGAATACAGTCATTCATTTGTTATTTTCCTCATTATTTTTTCTTTGGCGTCGCTTATTACCGCGCAATGGAAAACATGAAATATCGGTATATTTGCGAGTACGAGTTCTACCGTGGCACCAGTGCTGCAGAAACAGCTCGAAGAATTAATGATGTGTACGGCGCTGGTGTCGCTAAAGACAGCATGGTACGTTTTTGGTTTCAACGTTTTCGTTCTGGAAATTTCGACCTTAAGAACCAACCCCGTGGACGGCCGGAGATCAAAGTGAAAAACGAAGAATTAAAGGCTATTGTGGAAGCGGATCCATCACAAAGCACTTCAGAGATAGCAGCAGTCTTCGGGGTAAGTGACAAAACTGTATTAATCCACTTGAAGCAAATCGGGAAAGTAAAAAAACTCGAACGATGGGTACCTCATGAATTGAGTAAATCGAACTTGCAAACACGGGTCGCCTGCTGTGTTACTTTGCTCAACTAACACAATAATGAAGGGATTTTAAATCGAATCATTACTTGTGATGAAAAGTGGATATTGTACGATAATCGAAAGCGCTCATCGCAATGGCTGAACCCTGGAGACCCAGCCAAATCCTGCCCTAAACGAAAATTGACTCAGAAAAAGTTACTTGTAAGTGTTTGGTGGACTAGCGCCGGTGTCGTTCACTACAGCTTTCTTAAATCTGGCCAAACGATTACGGCAGATATCTATTGTCAGCAACTGCAAACCATGAAGGAAGAACTAGCTGTTAAACAACCGAGATTGATCAATCGCTCTAGGCCACTGCTGCTTCACGACAACGCAAGACCACACACTGCACAACAAACAACCACTAAGTTAGCTGAGCTACAATTGGAATGTCTGCGACATCCACCGTACTCCCCGGACCTTGCTCCAACAGATTACCATTTCTTCCGGAATTTGGACAACTTTTTACAAGGAAAAAAATTCCACTCCGATGCAGCAGTCCAAACCGCCTTCAAAGAGTTTGTTGATTCTCGCCCCCATGGTTTTTATAGTAAAGGGATCAATGAACTACCCATAAGATGGCAAAAGTGCATAGATAACAACGGTGCATACTTTGATTAATTAAATATATTTTACAAAAAAAAATCGACTTTTTATTCCTCCCGTAGAAAACGCCAATTTCATACGTAAGGACCTAATATAATATTGCCAAACAAACTACATAATTTATTCTACGAATACAAATATTGTTTTTACGAATACGTTCCTATAGCTCTAACGAGGTAGGAAGATAATTGGAACTAATTAAACTGTACTATAATACGTTTTTCTGGTTTCATTGAAATTGATTTTTAGCTTTTTCGTTTTTTTGGAATTTGTTGAACATTGACTATACCGTTACGTCGTTTTGGCATTTCATAAGGGTCTATATTGTAAACCGTTTTATGAAAATAAACGTTTTTCGGTTTTTTTTCGGACTCATACACCGCGGAATAGAAAGAGACAGAGCGAGAGTGAATGCGAGGCACTCGGACGCATGCGCGTAGTATACTGTTACAGGCCAGCGCGAGCGTTAGCAACGAGTAGCGTCCGATATTACAACGTAAGAGGGAGAGAAAAAGAAAGATACACAAGTTTTTCCGCGCGTAGGGACTCTTTTTTTAAACGCTTGTATTAGCTTCACTTTCAAATCAAATCAGAACAAATTGTTAATTTTCTGGGATACATTTATTACAAAAAGATCTTAAAATTAGTATAGTCAACTGTACCCTGTCTGCAAGCACACGTGCAAATGTTTATGGTTGTAAACTATTGTTATTTTTTATTTTATTGTAACAAGTAACATTGTTACTAGATTAACAAAAAACCCGGCTGCGATACGTTGTACTCTATGTCACTTCCACTATCAAGACGATTCAAATGACACCTCACATGTCGACATACATCAAGCTGTTTAGGCTGTAGGGGGTGTCTCATACATACATACATACATACACTCGAAAAACATAACCCTCCTTCTTGCGCAGTCGGGTATTAAATAGATATTACACCCAAACACAAATGTTCATCATGTGAATGTTTACTCTAGGTGAGAATCGAACCCAAGCTCCCAAGCTCAAAAGGCAGGTTCACTACCAACTGCGCCACCGAGGCAGAAACGTCAAACGTTGTTTATGGAAATTTCATGAAATCAACGAAAACAAGTATTTTGTTTTCGCCTAGTTTGATATGAAGAATTGTGATGATCAGGTGCAAAAAAATACAGTTGGTAGAAGAAACAACTAACAACAGTTTAACCGAAGCATAATTTTGAAAATTATTCTCATTTGACTTCCTCAATTTGACTGCCTCGGTGGCTCAGTTGGTAGCGAACCTGCCTTCTGAGCTTGGGAGCGTGGGTTCGATTCCCACCTAGAGCAAACATTTATGTGATGAACATTTGTGTTTGTTCTATGTCTGGGTGTTAATATCTATTTAAGTATGTATTTAAAAATATCTAAGTATGTATATCAGTCTCTGACAGCCATAAATAGCAAATTATAGGCGCTGATCTCATTTTACCATCAAATATGATTTACGATTTTCAACTCTAAATGAAGCGGATTAAGTAAAAAAAGTGTAGGTGAAGAATCGTGCTATGATTGCGTCTTAACGCTGTCGCTCTTACCTCATTCGCCCCTAAAGCCGTACCCACACGGCGCGAGTGTGCGTGTAGTGTAAATACGACATGATTTCCCCGCTGACTGGCCGCGGTGAACCGCGCTCTGTGCGAGCGAGAGGCACGATTCCAATTGATTTTTAAAGGATTATGTTTGTTGCTTTTTATCTAAGATGAGAAAAAATACAGACCTAAGAATTATTTATTAGCGATTTATTAGATGATTTGTAGCTTGTTAAATTCTGTTATGTGCTTATTTAGATATACGTTAATAGTTTAAGTTTTCTTTAAATTTCTGTTTTTATTTTAAGTTGTGTACAAATAAATTTAGAATTATTTGTTTTCAAACATTGAAATCAATATTACAGACATTTTTAAACTAGTGTGACTCTGTAAGCTGAATACTTAGTGAAAATGTTAAAAATCTTATCTCCGCTATTTTGAAAACAAGTAACATTATTAAAAGAAAAACAAAATCCGGCTGCAAAACGTCACTTCCCTATGTCACTTCCACTATCAAGACGATTCAAATGACACCTCACATGTCGAAATACATCAAGCTGTTTAGGCTGTAGGGCGTGCTAAAGAAACCGCATACATAATAATATGTACATACCCACTTAAATACATACACTCGAAAAACAGCCGTCTTTTTTTCGCAGTCGGGTAAAAATCTAAAAACTGACATGATACAAAACTGTAATAATTATCGCACCTGCTCACAAAATTTTACGAAATTCGGTTGATAAATGCTACCTGTAGAGGAACACAGGGGAGCAGAAAGACAAAAGATTTTATGCCGAAGCTGAAGGAGAGACGCTTCGCTCAATTATAAACAAAAATTGGGACATTTTTGCATTTTTACTACGTGCTACGAGTTAACAATAATATGTGACATTATTGTTAACTCGTAGCAAGTATTCTTTAAGATGGTTATGACAAATATCTTTTTGTCAACCAAAAGTTAAATTTAAAAATTTCCTTGTCCAATAAGTTTAATGTCGGTTAAATTTAGAGCTCATACGGTGCTATTTACAATCATTCGGAAACGTTTCCGATCGGATCCCAGAAATTTGAAACTCAAATTGTTCGAATCTCAGTCTACTTTTATACATTTTGTAATAGGGAATCAAGTATAAACCCGATCGGAAAAAATTTGTTCGAATCTCAGTCTACTTTTATACATTTCGTAATAGGGAATCAAGTATAAATCCGATCGGAAAAAATCAAATTGTTCGAATCTCAGTCTTTTTTTATGCATTTTGTAATAGGGAATCAAGTAGGTATAAATTCAATCGGAAGAATTAATCACGTTTAAAAACTTATGAATATAGGCTGAGATACATATTTATAATTTACTAGCTGCACCCTGCGGTTTCATCCGCGGTTAAAAAGTATCCTATGTGCTATTCTAGACTATAATTTATCTTTTTTTTTTATGTAGAATAGGTCGGCGTTTGACCACCAACTCGCCTGCTGTTAAGCGACGTTGTGGTCTAAGATGGAGCACGACGACCTATAAGGTACTTATTCACTCTAGCCTTGAAGTTTTGTAGAGTGAAGAAGTACAAAGACGGCAGTTGAGAGAGGCGCTACAAGTGCGCTACTGCTCAGACCCGTCTTCGGAACGGAACTTCTATCTCTGTGCCAAATTTCATCCAGATCTGTTCAGCCGTTCTGGCGTGAAAGAGTAACAAACATCCATCCATCCATCCATCCATACATACAAACTTTCGCGTTTATAATATTGATAGATAGTTTTTAATAGTTGTAAGGTTAGGAAGTTTCTTAGGTCGTTTAGTTTGCATAAAGGAATGTAGCGTGTAGTGATAAGAGTTGTTAAAACAAGCTGTTTAGTTTTTCAATACTTTGTGTTTTAAAAGGTTTACTAGCTGCGACCCGTGGTTTCACCCACGGTCCCACAGGAACCGTTGATTTTTTCGGGATAAAAAGTACCCTATGTCCTTTTCTGTACCTTAAACAACATGTATGCAAAATTTTAAGACGATCGGTTGAGTAGTTCAGACGTGAAATCGTTACAAAGAAACAAAGAAAATAAACAAAGGCTCACATTTTCATATGAAATGTAGTACCTTTGATTTTAGTCTAACCTCAAAGCAAACACTCATTGACTTCGTGTTACTTAACAACGCCATCTGCTGTTGTGTCATTAAAGCAATTAGTTGCTCACAAAAAATAGTATTATTATTCGCTAATAGATGTCAGGAAGAGTCATATTTTTCAGTTGAGACTACTCAAACGCCTCCTTTTTGTTATTTTTCTTCCAAGTTTATGTTTAAGTTGATTATCGATAAAACACGAATAAAATGTCATTTTCTAAAAATTATTCCTAGCTAGATCGATTTATCGCCCCCGAAACCCCTCATATACTAAATTGTATGAAAATCGTTGGAGCCGATTCCGAGATTCCAATTATATAGTATAATATACAAGAATTGCTCATTTAAAGATATAAGATATAAGATATTTTACGAAATAAATAAATTATAAAAAGAAAAAAATACTTTATGTTTTTTATTTAAAAATCCATGGACTCCAGGGACCCTGACTTTTGTTAACATAAATCTTTAATTATTATTTAAGGGGAATACAGGTAGAGGGGGGTAAGTTATTAAGTCTTAATCTAAGGTTAGGTTAAAGGTTATCAGATTTACTTATTGCATTGTGAGTACACCACGAGCAGACCAGCGACCCGCAAGCAGCACCCGATCACGAGTATGACGCATGTGCCAGCCATCGCTCTCCTCAACCATATTTGAGGGAAGAGAACGAGCCGACACACGACGCCGCCGCAAGAAGGTGCCTTCGATAGTGAGCATGAATGCTCGAGACAGACCTGTAATTTCTATAAAACGCGAATACTTTGTGTTTTAAAATGTATATTTTCAAAGAAATTAAAAAAATTAAAAACAAACGATCTCTAATTGAAACACCTCTCTTTTGCGTCAGAGGTCGAGAACCGCAACAAAAACACAAAATCCTTTACGATGTAGGTATAATTGCCTTATAATTTCCAAACGATTTCACAATGTAAATTAATAATTTTTCATTTCAAAACGCTATACTTAAAAGGTCTAAAGAGATTCAAAGCTTCAAAAACGGTTTTAAATAAGCTTTTCAGAATCCTTTGATAATTATTTATTTTGCGAAAAATTAAATACAACTGTCTATTACAGACAATACATATGGTTTTCGAAAAATCTGGGAAAAAATTAGCTTTGAGTAAGTATTAATTTGTGTTACAAAAAGGTATTGAAAAACCAGCCAAGTGCGAGTCGGACACGCGCACGAAGGGTTTCGTACGGCAAAAAAAAAACAAGTTATCGTTTTGGGAGCCTCCTTAAATATTTATTTTAGTCAATTTTTTTAGTATTTGTTGTTATAGCGGCAACAGAAATACATCATCTGTGAAAGTTTCAACTGTCTAACTATCACAGTTCATGAGATACAGCCTGCTGACAGACGGACAGGACAGACACAGACGAACGGAAAGGGGAGTCTTAGTAATAGGGTCCCGCTTCACCCTCTGGGTACGGAACCCTAAAAAAAAAATACAAAATACTCGTAATGTCTATTACAGACAATATTTGAAAAAATCTTGTTAAAATAGCTTTGAATAAGTATTAATCTGTATTCCAATAGTTTTTTTAAAAAAGAAACCACACTATCACAAATACTAGTAGTACGAGCTGTAGAGATCGCGGCAGACGTCTGGACTCCTCTACGCAGGTCGCATTCCTCAACCGATTCTCATGAAATTAAGTGGGCAGGTTCAATAGAACCTTCAAAACCTTGGCAAAATATTTTATTAATATTTTTTTGTAAGCATTTCAAAATTTTAAAAAAATTGGCAAAAATGAAATTTTTTAATATTTTTTAAAAATTTAATCTTTGCCAAAATTAAAAATTTTGGCAAAACAATTCAGTGAGCAGGTTCAATAGACCTGCTCACTGAAAAAGCAGGTTCAGTTGAACCTGCTCACTGAATTATTTTGCCAAGTGAGTTTTTGGAAATTTTTCAAATCTGGAAATATATACTGTGACACAACATATCTCCGCCATTTGAAAAAAAAAAAACCAAAAACTGCTTTGTCAAAAAAAATCTATATAATTATCGAACCTACTTACAAAGTTTCAAGAGAATCGGTTAAGAAATTCGACTTGTCGACGAAGATAGAGATCCGGACATACGAAAGCGACATGTCGAAACTGATGCAAAGACGCTTCGCTCACTAACGCTCACTCGGTCGATAAATACGAAAGTTAGGGTGGATGAATGGATGGATGTTCGTTACTCAATCTCACCAGAACGGCTGAATGGAAATGGATGATTTTTGGCATTGAGATTGATTATAGTCTAGCATAGCACATAGGCTACTTAAATCGCGGGTAACACAGCGGGGCGCAGCTAGTGTTTACAAATTTGTCCGACGAAAACTTGAGTCTTGTTGATACGATCTTCATTAAACCTAATCCGATCCATACTAAGGTTGCCTGGAAGAGATCGCTCTTAGTGAAAAGGCCGCCAGTTGTTACAGTTTAAGATTTTCTGTTCTGTTGTTTTGTTATATCTGGCGTAAACAATAAAGTGCTTATCTATCTATCAAAATTTGCAGGCAAGTAGTCTATTTTAATACAGTTTTTTTTGTAAGTAATGTAAAAGTATAAACTAGCTGTTATGTAGCAAGTAATTGAAAAATGAATACGTAATGAACGCGTAACTATTCGCACTGTGAAAGTAGGGTTGCCACATGCCTGGTTTTAGCTTGATCTGTCCGGCTTTTTAACCGACTTCCAAAAAGGAGGATGTTCTCAATTCTACTGTAAGTTTTGTTTTTTTACTCGACTGTGCAAGGGTTATGTTTTTCGAGTGTATGTATGAGGTTTCTTTGGCACGCCCTACAGCCTAAACAGCTTGATGTATTTCGACATGTGAGGTGTCATTTGAATCGTCTTGCTACTGGAAGTGACATAGGGTACAATATTTTGCAGTCAGGTTCTTTGTTTTTCTTTTAATAATGTTACATGTTGTATGAATGTTACGCGATTACTCCGTCAAATGTGAATCGATTTACAAGATAATTTTTTTGTTTATTAGATCATACTATATAGGTGGTAAATTTTATCGAAATCGGTTTAGATGTTTTTAAAATATCAACAAAAGTTTAAAAATATTTATATGGATGACGAACTACAGGATGGGAAGTCGGTATTTCAAGCTTTTCTTATTAATTATTGAAAGAAGTCTCGCCTCTACTGCCAGAGAGAGGTTCTCACTTTTATATTTTTTTATTTATTATTTAATCACTAGCTGCGCCCCGCGGTTTCAATAGCGGTTAAAAAGAATCCTAAGTGCTGTTCTAGACTATAATCTATCTCTGTGCCAAATTTTATCCAGATCTGTTCAACCGTTCTGGCGTGAAAGAGTAACAAACATCCATCCACTCGTCCATCCATTCTTACAAACTTTCGCGTTTATAATATTAGTAGGATAGTAGGATGTTACACGCCGTCATATACAAATCCGGCAAGTCCGGTCTTTGTTAGGCTTTTGGTCAACCCTACCCCGCCAAAAGAGACCAAACGACAGAGCGCAAGTAATTTTTTCTTCTTTTTTTAAAAACCAGTGTGTCAGGCTTTCAGTGCAAAAGTTTCCGGCTAGTTTCCAGCTTTTCTATTCGACGGAGCGATCGTTAGCAAGCGAAGAGTCTAAGCTTGGACAAAAATGCTTTCGAAGGTCCGAACTCTGACCGGATTTTCTGACCGGATCTCTGTCTTCCAAAACTCACACTAATATTAACTAGTCTGGCCATAAATATTGTTACAATACAAACCCCTTCGTTTTTTTTTCTGCATTTAAATTTTGAATGCGTTTATCAATCAATTTCCCGCCATTTCACATTTATTTTTCGTGATTATTACTAAATTTACAACATGGAATGGAGTGTTATAGAAAACAGAATTGCAGTGATTCCGTTGCACAAAGTGGGTATGGAACCGTCGGCCATTTTCAAGACTCTTCAAAATCTTGGTATCAGCGGTATGTTCGTATATCATGGCGTCACAAAGCTACATTTTTGTGAAAAAGGGGTGAAAAATTCAGCCAAAGTGTATCAAGAGACCGTCTTAGATGGTGTTGTAAAACCTCTTAGCAATACACTTTT
Source organism: Peribatodes rhomboidaria (assembly GCA_911728515.1). Lineage (NCBI taxonomy): Eukaryota > Metazoa > Arthropoda > Insecta > Lepidoptera > Geometridae > Peribatodes > Peribatodes rhomboidaria. The sequence goes on along the minus strand of OU452196.1, from coordinate 4,431,073 downwards.
TAAAATCTACCGTGGAGTTTCCAACAAGACTCTGCACCTGGTCACATGGCGCGAACTACCCAAGCCTGGCTGGAAGCAAATGTTCCGGACTTTATAAGGGCTGAAGACTGGCCCTCCTCTAGCCCAGATCTAAACCCCCTGGACTACAAATTATAGTCAGTTTTAGAGGGCATGGCCGGCTCTAAACGACACGCCAACATAGAGTCAAATAAGAAATCTTTAAAGCAAGCAGTGGCTAAATTTCCCATGGAAACAGTCCGTAAATCCATAGATTCTTGCCCAGACCGACTAAAGGCCTGTATCAAGGCCAAAGGTGGTCATTTTGAATAAAATGATAGTTATTATTTCTGTTAAGACTTCAATACTTGTGTACATATAACTTTTATTAACATTACATTACTGTATAAAAAAATAAATGCATTTTCATTTGTAACAGAACTTATGGCAAGACTAGGTCTAAAGGCGAAAGTTTGTGAGTGTGTAAGTGTGTATGTTCGTTACTTCGTCACGCTCAAACGGGTGGACGGATTCTGATGAAATTTGGTACGGAGGTAGCTTATACCCTGGATTGATACATAGGCTACTTTGTAACCGCGGGTAAATCCGCAGGGCGATACTAGTCCTACCAATATTCTAAACGCGAAAGTTTGCAAGAATGAATGGATGTTTGTTACTCTTTCACACCAGAACGGCTGAACAGATCTGGATAAAATTTGGCACAGAGATAGATTATAGTCTAGAATAGCACTTTTTAACCGCGGGGCGCAACTAGTTAGGTAATAAAGAAAAATTTTGAAACAAGTCCCTAGTAGTAGTCGCCAGGCCTATAGCTCACAGCCACTAGTCTAAGGCTGGCAACCCTATACGAGTATAAATAACTCAAATACTCACTACCATATTCGCTGCGGAACTAGGATTAGGCGGAGGACCGCTTCCACCATCACTGATTAAGCTTTCAGCAACTAATTTCAAATTCTAATTTATTAGTAGACTGTTGCTGCACCTGGCAGTTTCACCTGTGACACTTTCAATTCGGCTCTGTCGCAAAATCTGTTCACAGCTGACGTCTCCTACTCATTAATCTCGATTTAATTGAACTGTTTTAGCCGACTGCACAAGGAGGGTTATGTTTTTCGTGTCTATGTATGTATGTTTGTCTGTATGTATAAGATTTCTTAAGCACGCTCTACAGCCTAAACAGTATGTATTTCGACATGTGAAGTGTCATTCAAATCGTCTTGATAGTGGAAGTGACATAGGGTGCAACATGAGCAACCGGTTTTTTTAAAATAATGTTACTTGTCAATTTATGAAATGGAATTGAAATGAAATGTAAATGAAGGCTTTCAACAATGATAACAATGATAACCTAGTACTAGAATAGAATTAGTAATTTAAATAACAAAAAATTGTTTATGTGACGTGTAACTACATTGGTAAAGAACAAAGAGTAGGTATACGAGAAAATTAACCTCCTATCTAGCAAATCTCAGCTTCAGAGGTCTAATAGTTTCCCAGTTTCATGTTCAGTCAGTCAGTTGAGTTCATTGTGTCCAGCCCAGAACTCACGGTCCTGTTTTCGCTCGCGCCCGCCGCGGCTGTGGAATATTAAAACTATCCAGTTAAACGCTAACCATTGATTGCGCAACCGGGCCTATAATCACTATTAAGGTGAACGCACAACTAACTGTCCGTACCAAAAACATTTTATTTAGGACTAGCTGTTGCCCTCAACTTCGTTCTCGTTTATTCAGAAAATGGTATCCATGAACCCTCCTCGTGATATTCTGTAACTAATTATGAAATTATGAATAATAATCCGTTACCAAAGAGATCAGAGTCCAACATAAAAAAAAAAAACTGGCTGGTTTGAGCTGGGTTTTAATTTTAGTTGTCAGTTGTTATTTTAGTACCAACTACGCACTATTCAGTGATGTTGTTTTAGTTTGATTGTCAATGTCAATTGATTGTCAAATTTCATACATATACGTTCAGCCGTTTAGCCGTGAAAAGCCTACAAACATACAGACATTCAATTTTATAGTTAGGAAAGATGATGCAAGTGTACATTAGAGGCCTTTGAGCGGCCTAGAAAGTCTGACATCCTGATGTCAGACTTTCTAGCCATATATACGAATTTGCTTGCTTGCTAGTTAGAATATAAACTTTTTAGCAAAAAATTAAACCGCGGAAAAACTGAAAAGCATAAAATTATTAATAACTAAGTTCTTAAACTAATGTATGTATACTTAAATAATTATGAGTCGGCGCCTAATAAGCAAATCAGGTTCATTTCTGTCTAGCTCTCTGTATTGTTTTTTTTAATCATATCAACGCAATTTTGAAAAAAAATTCAAAACCTGACTCTGCAAAAAAAAAAAACTGTATATTTATCGAACCTGCTCATAAAATTTCACGAAAATCGGTTTGGGAATGCGATCTGTAGAGGACAAACGTCGGCCGCGAAGTCTGCAGCTCACAGAGTCACTAAAAATAGAAAGAAAATATAAATAGTTTTAGTTACCAAAAATATTACATTAAACCTTAAAAACTAAACTTACTTATAAATAAATAAAAACGAGCTACATTAGAGAATGTTTATAAGGTCAGAGAGTGCTTGAGAGTACTGCACTAGGCGGACCTGTATCGCAGGACTCTCGACGGCTGCGTTTTATGTTAAGTGAAAAACTAGATATGGTGCGGAAATGGTACATAGAGCAATAAATGAAAATGATTATATAGAATTCACAAGTGAAGAATCATATTAAAACAAATAATTAATAATTTATTAGACGGTAAGCAAAGTTGCAAACAGTCGTAACAGCGCGTGTGTGAGGTGTGAGAAATTGAATGTTGAGTGAAGTATGAGCCTGCGGTGAATAGTGTGGGTGTAAAAATGTATCAAGTGCGTCTTGTGTAGAATTCCCATACAAATAAGCAAAAGGGATATATGGCTGACAATTTTCAGGAAATGCTCAGTTTCATCATGTGTGAGTGTGCATAAATATTTATTTAAGATTGCTTTGCATTCCCTTACAAAACTACTATTAAAACTTTAGTTTTATGATTTGGATTAAGAATTTAGGACTGGATTTTATTTTCCAAGTTTATCTACACTCAGTCGCAAGACCATAAGCTGATGAGTTCAGTGATGCTGACGTGTAGGCGATGGGGCCAGCGCCTCATCTCTCCTCTCAGACCTAGTTCAAGACTTCATTCCGCTTCAGTCTTTTACTGTTGGTAGGTTTTAAGAGTTGTGTTACTAAGAACTGGAGTTGGTGTATTTAAACTGTTTTAGGCTTAAACTTAGAATATTTATGTTTAAACATCAAAAAGGCGAAGAACTTATGAAAAATGATACAAGTGCCATCTAATCATCAATAAGTCGACACTTACTTTATTATATAGTCAGCCGAATTTCAGAATACTTACTTACCTCATTATTTATCTATCTGTGTAATTTTCTTTGTAAAATTTTTGTTTATGTTGTTACATTTTAGTTCTAGTTTTAGTTTAGTCTTAGTAGCTCTTGCTCGTGCGTGACGTCACCTGCCGGTCGCAACGGAAGACCAGCGCTGGTTGGACACAACCAGCACCATGCTGAGTTGCGGCTGGTTTGTGGCAAAAAGCCAAACTACTGTTTTTACCTGTTTGCTTAGTTTATTTTTTGTTTAATCTATATTCTGTGTGTATAATAAATTCCGTGTGTTTTTTGCCACAAATAAATGTCTGTCTGTCTGTTAGTGTGTCTTTTTCCGAACAAAGTGGTCGAGTCTAATAAAAAAACTTTGACGTTTATAAATCTTTGATACCCAATTGACAAAAAACATTTTGACTTTGACTTTGGACTGGTCCGTTACGCGCGGTCAGGTGTGCGTCCACCCTTAATTAGCATGATAGCGCGGGCAGCTCAGTAAATATTTTAGTACGCAATTAGTACACGGACGTACGGCAGGAGATGGAGGCACATTTGTACTGTTTACCACTTAATGCTGCCCTGTACTGATTTGATGCAATGATAGCCTAGTTGTAGAAGGCCCACCTATCAAGCCAGAGGGAGCGAGGTCGATCCCAGCCGAAGGCACGTACCAATTTGTTCATTGTGTAAACATATGTGCGTATTGTACGTCATCTGCTACATGACTGGAGCCCGGTGTATGGCGACAGGCTCGCCCCTGTCACATTTAAGACTGAATATAGTCCGGCGAAGTGTGGGTATTAAATACACCCCTGCCAGCCATTTCGGGGGAAAGGCGTGATGATATGTTAAGTTGCACAGTTGTACTGATTTGAGTTATACTCGTAAGTTGCTACTTAATGCTGCCCTGCATGGATTTAAATTTCGTCCGGCGAAGTGTGGGTGTTGTATTACACCTCTGCCAGTGCCTTAGGGTGATAGGCGTGGGGATATGTGTATATTTGAGTTAGGCTCCGGTCCTGACTAAGCAATCCGTGGGCGGCTGCCTATCGCACCCAGTTAGCTATTATTTGTATTTTGAATGGAGCGTCCGAACAGATGCAAAAATGCAATTATAGCCTTGTCGAGTAGATAGAGAAGACTAGCCTCTCAAGCCAGAGGGAGCAGGTTAGATCCCAGCCGACGGCGCACACCAATTTGTTCATTGTGTGAACGTATGTGCGTATTGTATGTCATCTGCTACGTAACTGAAGCCCGGTGTACAGCGACAGGCTCGCTTCCTGTCACATATGAGATTGAATATCGTCCGGCGAAGCGTGGCTGTTGTATTATACCTCTGCCAGCTCCTTAAGGGAAAAGGCGTTACGATATACTATGTATTTGTATATACTATGTATGTACTGATATGAGTTGGACTCGTAAATAACTATATTATAATACTAGCTGCACCCTGCGGTTTCACCCGCGGTTAAAAATTATCCTATGTGCTATTCTAGACTATAATCTATCTCTGTGCTAAATTTCATCCAGATCTGTTCTGCCGTTCTGGCGTGAAAGAGTTACAAACATCCATCCATCCATTCTTACAAACTTTCGCGTTTATAATATTAGTAGGAAGTAGGATAATCCGTTACCTCAGATCAACCGAGATCCTCTAGGTTGATCTGAGTCCGTTACCAAAGAAATCAGAGTTCAACATAAAAAAAATCTGGCTAGTTTTGAGCGTAGTTTTAAATCTAGTTGTCAGTTGTTATTTTAGTACCAACTACGTACTACTCCGTGATGTTGTCTGACGCATAAGGTAGGCGGCGCGTTATTTTTTATTAAAATACAGAATTTCATGACAAAAAGATTTGTTTATTCAGAAAAAAGTATCAAAAACCTTCCCTGTGATGTACTGTAACTATTTATCTAATTTTATCAAAATCCATTCAGCCGTGAAAAAAGCCTACAAACAGACAGACAGACAGAGTTACTCTCGATTTTATAATTACTTAGTAAGGATTAATGTAGTTCTTACATGTGATTTTCCTTCAGTGAGCCCTGTTATATTTTTGGAGATTTTATTTTAAAACCGAACGTCTTTTTTAAGCAAAAAGCCTTAAAAAAACTTATAATAATAATAATAAATAATAATAAATTCTGGACACTTCCACACACGGTCGCCTTACCCCAAACTAAGCAAAGCTTGTACTATGGCTGCCAGAGACTGATATACATACTTAGATATTTTTAAATACATACTTAAATACATATTAACACCCAGACATAGAACAAACACAAATGTTCATCACATAAATGTTTGCCCTAGGTGGGAATCGAAACCACGCCCCCAAGCTCAGAAGGCAGGTTCACTACCACCTGAGCCACCGAGGCAGTCTATTTATTATTTGACTTAGTCAGTCTAAATCTATGTACAGCAATCCTATCCTGATCTTATAGAGCATTTCTACACTCATCCGATCCAATCAGAATCCGAACCGTGAAAATACGGATCTAAAATAACTCGGACGGACTGCAACTGAATTTTTACCCGACTGCGCAAGAAGGAGAGATGTGTTTTTCGAGTGTATGGATGTATGTTTGAGGTTTCTTTGGCACGCCCTGCAGCCTAGCTAGATGTATTTCGACATGTGAGGTGTCATTTGAATCGTCTTGATAGCGGAAGTGACATAGGGTACAACATTTTACAGTGGGGTTTTTGTTGTTCTTTCAATAATGTTTCTTGTTTTTTGAAGTTATACTTCTTTTGGCGCGATAAAGAAAAATGATGAGAGTGAATTTTTACGATGCGCGCGCACACCTACACCTAAATTCTACATCGTGAAGTTAGTTCTAGGTGGCATGAAAATTGATAACTAAGTTCAGGTTGTATATTCTAGTATTTTTATATTTTGAACACGTTTCGTAAGAGTACAATTAAACAGTGAATAAATAAATATTATTTTGGTGTTTTTATTAAATCAATTTCATATACGACGGTGATAGTACTTACTAATAAATAATTTATTATTTATAAATCTATGTATATTGAATATTAGTGATAAAACTGATTTGAATAAACTGTTTTGAGTGCATTTATAGATTTGAGGTTAAGAAGTATAACTTCTAACGCGTGTACATAAGTACACACACTCTTTTTTTTTCTTTTAATTAAATATGAAATGGTTTACAGCCTACACCAAAACACCATAATGTCATACAATACCTATTCATTTATAAATAATTTTATTTGGTATGCTCCAGCCTCTATTTTGCTCAAGTTTAGCTACGTTTTCAATTTAGAATGAACGTATCAACTATAAAACCCTGAAGAAAATAATCTGCACGCGCAATCTACTGGCTTCATTATCTTCGGTTTAGACGTCAATTAGTGTTCAGATGGTCCCGTCACTCGACACTGAAGGAAAACGCTGACTCGCTAGGGTCCACTCGTGAGTCACTCGAGACGCCTCGAGATCGTCTGTGGATACGGAACCCTTGTCTTTGACAGAGTTTTTTTAATCTTTTACGTTTATAACCGACTTCAAATAGGTGGAGGTACTCAATTCGGTTGTATTTTTTACCCGACTGCGCGAGAGGGAGAGAAGGCGAATAATATTTTAAAATGAAGCAAACTGACTTCACGTAATCCTAGTTAAATTTTGCACAAATTGGATCAATCTGTGAGTATATTTTGTCATAGTATATTGTTAGAGCATACCAATTAAAACTATTTATAAATGAATAGGTATTGTATGACATTATGGTGTTTTGGTGTAGACTGTAAATCATTTATTTTCGTATTAAATTAAATGAAAGATAAAAAAACAAGAAACTTTATTGAAAGAAAAACAAAAAACCCAGCTGCAAAATGTTGTACCCTATGCCACTTCCACTATCAAGACGATTCAAATGACACCTCACATGTCGAAATACATCAAGCTGTTTAGGCTGTAGGCCGTGCCGAAGAAACCTCACACAAACTTACCCACATACATACGCTCGAAAAACAAAACACTCTTTCTTGCGCATTCGGGTAAAAAACACAAATCGTCGTTAATACTGCTTGCCTACATAATTTCATTGTCTCAGACTTTACTGGGACATCTCGGCTTGTGTTTGTCTGACGATAGCTTGAGTACCGTTCTATCAATCTGTCTCAAAATTTGCAGGCTAGTAGTTTACTAAAATACAATCTTGAAGTTCTTGAAGTGGAAATATGTTAGTCGCGGTCACAGTTCGGGGCAGACTATTATCCTGTGAGTTATAATAAATGTGTTTGCCTGACGATAAGTTAAGTACTGCTCTCTCAATTGGTAATAAAATTTGCAGGCTAGTAGTTCATTCTAACACAATGTTGAAGTTCAAATATGAGCCAAATAATCACAGTTTTGTGGAAATATGTTCGTCGCGGCCACAGTTCGGGACAGACTACTATTCCTGTGAGTTATAATTAATTTGGTTATCTGACGATAAGCTAAGTACCGCTCGCTCAATTGGTATCAAAATTTGCAGGCTAGTAGCTCACTCTAATACAATCTAAGATTTCAATATTTTAAAATCGAACATGACTCAAATCAGTAACAGTTTTTTTTTTATGCAGTGAACAAGAAAATATAAGAATTACAAGATTCTGTTCAACGTATCTAGAGCTGTGGAAGTTTTGAGAATCAAATAATTTTGTATACTCGTAGTTATGGGATTTATGTTTCATTTATATTATTCGATTAAAGATTCGATCGAAAGAGCGATGGCAGCCTAATTAGGAGAAGGTCCGCCCCTCAAGCCAGAGGAAGCGGGTTCGAACCCAGCCGACGGCACGCACCAATTTGTTCATTATGTGAACATATGTGCGTATTGTATGTCATCTGCTACATGACTAGAGCCCGGTGTATGGCGACAGGCTCACCCCCTGTCACATTTGGGACTGAATATCGTCATTATTTAACAGGACATATGTGTGTCGCGGTCACAGTTCGGGGCGTAGTACTAGTTCTGTGAGTTATAATTAAGCGCGGTCCTTACGACGCGAGGGGTAAACAAATTACAAGAGGAATCCTGAGATACTCGTAAATAAAGAGAGTAATCGCTAGCATTGCGATCCTCTGCGTACGGTGCGCAAAAAAATATACACAATAAAAATTAATATACATACAATAATTATATGCCTGGAAGAGATCGCTTTTAGTGATAAAGCCGCCTATTACAATAGAAATACATTTCGTCACGCCTTTTCCCCGAAGGGGCTGGCAGAGGTTTAAAACAACACCTACATTTCGCCGGACGATATTCAGTCCCAAATGTGACAGGGCCTGTCGCCATACACTAGGCTCCAGTCATGTAGCAGATGACGTACAATACGCACATATGTTCACACAATGAACAATTTGGTGCGTGCGTCGGCTGGGTTCGAACCCGCTCTCTCTGGCTTGAGAGGCGGACCTTCTCCCAACTAGGCTGCCATCGCTCTTACATTATATAAGTAACATAATTTAAAGGAAAAACATAAAACCTGGTTGCAAAATGTTGTATCCTATGTCTCTTCCACTATCAAGACGATTCAAATGACACCTCACATGTCGAAATACATCAAGCTGTTTAGGCTGTAGGGCGTGCCAAAGAAAGCTCATACGTACATACCCACATACAAAGAGACAGACACTCAAAAAACATAACCTTTCTTCTCGCGCAGTCGGTTAACAAACATCCTACTAATATTATAAACGTGAAAGTTTGTAAGATTGGGTGGATGGATGGATGGATGGATGTTTGTTACTCTTTCACGCCAGAACGGCTGGACAGATCTGGGTGAAATTTGGCACAGACATAGATTATAATCTAGAATAGCACATAGGATACTTTTTAACCGCGGGTGAAACCGCGGGGCGCGGCTAGTAGAAAATACGGGAAAAAACCTAAACCCTTCAAGGCAGTTGGGTAAAAAAAAGGATTTATTTCTTACTAGCTGATACCCGCGACTTCGTGTTTATTCCGAAAACAATATCTTAAAACCTTCCTCGTGATATACTGTAACTACTTACTAATATCATCAAGGTCCGGCCGTTTAGCCGTGTAAAGCCTACAAACAGACAGACAGAGTAACTTTGGATTTTATATAATATAACAAAACAAAATACAAACCAATACAAAAACTCTTTATTGACACCAAATGAAAATAAGAACTGAACTAAACACGTAAATAATATAGGGGCAGTCTTATTGCTTATGAGTCCCGCGACGCTTTGAAATTTCCATACAAACGCGCTTCTTAAATTTCTAGAAAACCATTTGTCAGATTATGATGAAATTTAGCATGTACAATTAAATTAATAATATCTCCGCCCCTATGTTCTTGGTTTCTTTAAAAAACGTTCTCAAGAGAAAATAGAGCTATGAAAAATACCCGCATTTGTAAGGGGTCACTTTTGATAGACTTATTCAATAGATAGAGAAAGCAAATCAAAAATCCCTTTACATAGGGAGGTTGTCTACATCATTAGCTTTTAAATGAATCCATAATACAAGGGACATTCTTAGTTATTTAAGATTGATTAGAGAAATGCAAAAGTCATTAAAAAAAACCACTTTGTTACTCTGTAGGTAACTTTAAAGGCTCGTCAGTATCTTTACTTGCTCTCTTCGCTCGTTATCTTCTTCTAGACGAAATGGCTATGGAAAACCAAGTTAGTCTAAAGTGATCGCCGAACTCTTTAGAGCGATCTCTTTCAGACAACCTTTGGATGGAATAAATTTACATTAACAAATACACATACATACATTTACAAAACAGCAAGCATTTACAAAGCATCCATACAAGCGATTAAGCATGGACGGATTTGATTTTCATAATATTCGGTTTTTTTTTATGTCGGGATTGTTCTGCTATCCCTACACTGTCACGCACCGTGACAATCTGTATGTTTGTACATTATTAAATACGTAGCTGGATATATATGTGATACGGAACTACGTATAGGTGAACAGATAAGGGCGTCCGCTATGGCCTCGTCTAAGGAGACGCGGAGCGTTTAGCGGCGCGTGCAGCGTTGCTTAGCGCGGGCAAATTAGGCATGCCGACTTAAAAAAAAGGAGGAGGTTTTCAATTCGTCTGTTTTTTTGTGTGTGTATTATGTTACGTGATTATTCCGCCAATTATGAATCGATTATATTTTTTTCTTGATAGATCACACTTTATTTTCTCATCTAAATTTTATCTGTTGTCTCATATAAATTTTACCAAAATCGGCCAAGCAGTTTTTATAATCTCATCAAAAGTCTAAAAATGTTTTTATATGTATGACGGGAAGTCAGTTTTTTAAGCTGTGCTTTTTTATATTCTACCTCTTGTACTCGTAATTGTTTGAAATACTTGTATGTAAAAATTTACTGTGAAATTTTTTAAAATTTTATTTAAATTTATTTAAATTTTTTAAAATTTGTGCCTCTCCTAAAAAGTGTCAACTTTGAATAGTGCCCTCTGTAACAGGAAATACGGATGAAAGTTCGTCATCTATACCTGCGGCCTTGACCAATGGTATGCAAAACTATTTTTCGCACGCCGCATGCTGGCCCAATGGAAACGGCTCTCGCATGAGGCTATAAGCAAGTACCCCGCTACTGAAGAACTTCTCTCTCCCTTGTCTCCCTAGGGGGAATTAGGTGTCGGCCTCGAGGGATTCCCTCTTTGCCGAGGCTGGACGCTGGACGATCATTGCCCCCTGGCCAATTGGAGGGTGCGAGTTCCAGCCCAGCTCGCGCCAGCGGCCTCTCAGCACTCTCATCTGTTATGGTCTGGAGGCCACATGAGGCATTGTGGAGCCTGGTTCTTCTTCTACGTCTTCTCATGTGCCTCACCTGTCCCGTTGCCGCCTGTTGTTCCCTCTTCTTTATCCAGCCCAGCCAGGGGGAGATTTCGAGGGAGGGCACGCCAGGTACGTACGTCAGGGTGACGTGCGTGATGTGGCGCTATGTAAGTACCTGCATGCGGGGCCCTGATGACTAATGAAAACGACCCTTACGCGACAAACGCCCGCTGGTGTCCTAACGCACGCCCTAATATCCGAGTCTTTGGAACTACTTACGGGTGTACGCGCCACTTAACTTTCAATAGGTTTTGGGATCAGATGAAATTAGGAAGCTATGGTATTCTGTAGTTGACTGAGCGGAGCGAGGGCTGACAGGGACTACTTTGCGTTTCATCTTTTTAATATTTTTTATAAATAGTGTGGAAAATAAGCTGACGGTCCGTCTGAAGGTAACCGCCTATAGACATCAGCAACACAAGCCGTGCTGTGATGCGTTGCCGACCAGGAAAACAAATAATAGCAGATTATGCATTAAGGGGAGAATGCAGTGTCTTACGTCGCTGGCGGGTTATTGAACCCTGAACGTAACGAGGAACTCTAGAGTTAACTCCCGAGTGCGGCGAGGGAGTTGTGTAGAGACCTGAGGGAAGCGAGTGGTTTAACCAACCCAAGAACAAAGACTCTGCTTTATACCAGAGGTAAATACTCTACTTTTCACACCTTCTGCGAGGCGTTCTTTTTTTTCTGGGTGGCCAGTACAATTTTCGAATTAGCTTTTCTTACAGTGGCCGTATGCCGAGTTTTCATGGAATTTTATTAAGCTTTACTCGAAAACTCCCTTGGGATTTTCATACAACTTTATCTCCCTAGGGAGGCACTGCCTCCCTAGCCGTTGAGACTACGTGATAAATATGTAATTGGTCATTGTCGAGCAGGTGGTGTAAAAAATAAATAATTCTTTGTCGACCCTTTTTAAAACGCTGAAAGAAGCGATGATAGCCTAGTTGGAGAAGGCCCCGACTCTCAAGCCAGAGAGAGCGGGTTCAAACCCAGCGGACGGCAAGCACCAATGTTAATTGTGTAACATTTGTGCGTATTGTATGTCATCTGCTACATGACTGGAACCCGGTGCATGGCGACAGCCTCGCCCCCTGTCACATTTGGGACTGAATATCGTCCGGCGAAGTGTGGGTCTTGCATTACACCTCTGCCAGCCCCTTCTGGGGAAAGGCGTGACGATATGCTTAAAAGGCTCCACCGTGCTCGGTGGTTTATAATATATGTATAATATGTCCGACGATAGCTTGAATACCCGTAGAATAGAATAGAATAGAATAGTTTAGTGTTATAAAGTCACACTCATAATAATTTATTACAATGTATTGGGAATGCTCCTGTCATGTACACGTCATTTTACACACATTCGTTTTTAATTCTACATTTGACATGTAACAAAATTTTAATTGTTAGTCCATTCTTATTCTACTTACTTTAATTTGAGTACCGTTGATTAGATCTTCACAAAATTTTGCAGACATGAAATTCATTCCGACAAAAAAAAAATTCCTGATTGCCCATTAAGAAGGATTATGTTTTTCGAGTGTATGTATGTATGGATGTATACAGCCTAAACAGCTTGATGTATTTCGACATGTGAGGTGTCATTTGAATCGTCTTGATAGTGGAAGCGACATAGGGTACAACATTTTACAGCCAGGTTTTCTGTTTTTCTTTTAATGGTGTTACTCATATTAATTAATATTACAATATAAAGTAATTCGATAAATCCTGTCCTACCTATCGATTTAGCCTTTCAGAAGGTACTTGGAAGCGATTGCTGTTAGTTATAAGGCCGCTCACAGAGACACCAGTTTAAATGAACAGTCCGAAAGTACTTTATGCAGTTTGTGTCGCTTCAGTTGCTGGCTCATCCAGTGAGCGCTAGGTTGCATATTTAACGCAACGCAACAACAACGGGGTGCTATAAGCTTGACGTGTCTCTGTGTGGATCTGTGGCGTCGTAGCTCCTGAACAGATGAACAAGATTTTGTTTTTTTTTTTTGTTTAATAGGTTAATTAGTCGGGAATGTTCTAAATTATGTTTGATGAAAATCGGTGTCGGGGGTTTTTAACATTTTAAATTTATTCTTGCATATGAACAAGTTCTAAAGCAGCAACACGCCTGAAACCCGTCCGCGCTGCATCTTCGCCTTATTTTGACTGCCTCGGTGACTCAGTCGGTAGTGGTACTCACCGAGGGAAAATGCAAATCAAATGTAAAAACTACATTTAATGAAAAGAGGATATTATAAGGTTAAGAATTATTTAGAAGATAAAGATGTCTGGAGCCTTCCACTTCCGTCAAGTAGCCACTAGTGTTTATAGATATTACCTAGTTGTAAGCCAAAATTTGTAAGACTGTAATTTATTTATTATTTGAAAAAATAATGCCCCTCAGTTTCTTGCCTGTTCTTCTGAGTAGAGGCTTTTTGTCCGAACAAGGCGGTCGAGTCTATTTAAATAACTTTGACGTTCTTAAGTGTATCTTTGATACCTAAATTGAATAAAAACATTTTGACTTTGACTTTGACTTTGAGTGAACCTGTCTTCTGAGCTAGAGGGCGTGGGTTCGATTCCATCCTAGGACAAACATTCATGTGATGAATATTTGTGTTTGTTCTATATCTGGGTGTTAACATCTATTTAAGTATGTATTTAAAAGTATATATGTACGTATATCAGTCTCTGGCCGCCATAGTACAAGCTTTGCTTAGTTTGGGGTCAGACGACCGTATGTTCAAGTGTCCCGAATATTTTTTTATTATTGTTTTTTATTTTATTTTAGGTATGTATAGTTTGCGCCTTAGTCCGAGGCAAACTATGACCTAGTCGTGTTTCGGGATGTAGTCCGGTGTAACCGTTTCGAAGACGGGTCTGAGCAGTAGCGCACTTGTAGCGCCTCACTCAACTGCCGTCTTTGTACTTCTTCACTCTACAAAACTTCAAGGCTAGAGTGAATAAGTATCTTATAGGTCGTCGTGCTCCATCTTAGACCACAACGTCGCTTAACACCAGGCGAGTTGGTGATCAAATGTCGACATATTTTGCATAAAAAAAAAAAAACTACTGCTACGTATGAGGCAATCGCTTCGCCCGGTCACTACGTCACTCTCGTTACAATCAGCAGAGCTCGCAGTGACCATTAAAATATGTTTTATTGCAATCATTGGGTCTGCGATGCTCAACGTGCAAGCAAGTTAAATTATCAAAAAAAAAAAACGCCTGCAAAATATTGTACCCAATGTCACTTCCACTATCAAGACGATTCAAATGACACCTCACATGTCGAAATACCCAGCCATACATAAATCAGACCTTATTAAAATGGGCATTAAAATGGGCTGGACCACAAGGTACTAGAGCCAGAGGCCAGCCTTGTGCTAGATGGACAGACGAGATAATAACAACAGCAGGAAAGAACTGTGACCCTATTCGGAGATTTGAGATTTTCATCTCATCTTTTTCCGTCCTTGTTGCTGTCGTTTGAAACGTCATAGGTGTAAGAGTGACCAAGATAAAATCTCATCTCATCTCACGCGCAGGAATAGCCCCCCTGGTTAGTCACAGCAGCAGGTAGAGACACCTGGAATTCCTTGGAGGAGGCTACTCTAAGAGGGTCCGTACATTGAATTTAAAATTATTTATCAGGGGGCACGGCTGTCGAGCGCGAAGCAAACACTGCCGTACCATCCTTTACTGGAACCATTTTGCTGCATTTTCAGGCCCATATTTGAGAATCTCTGGATTAGACCAGAACGCAGAAATTTTCGTCATCCAGTAAGCTATAATCACATACTTAAAATCCAAAATTTCAAATCTGTAGGTCATTTAGTTCCGAAGTTAAGCGGAAGCAAAGTTTCGAATTTACGACACTCATTCACTCCCTCACTCATGTTCATCAGAATAGAAATAGTACTTCCCATTAACTCAGAGAGCTGAAATTTGGTACTTTTTTCTTTTTATGTAGGAAAGGTCGACGTTTGACCACCAACTCGCCTGATGTTAAGCAACGTTGTGGTCTAGGATGGTGCACGACGACCTAAAAGCTACTTATTCACTCTAGTCTTGAAGTTTTGTTGAGTAAAAAGTACAAAGACGGCAGTTGAGTGAGGCGCTACAAGTGCGCTACTGCTCAGACCCGTCTTCGGAACGGTTACACCGGACTACATCCCGAAACACGACTAGATCATTTCACGGCATGGCTTAAAAACAGACAGAGTTAGAGTTTAATGGCCAAATAAAGGGAAACTATAAAAACTAGGATAATCGAAGATCTGGAGTATCTGGTGAGCCTTATTAAATTTGAAAACACAATAGCCCAACGAAACTATTAGATAGATAGATAGAAAAACTCTTTATTATTCACACCACAGATAACAAAAATAACAAGAGAAAGATTATGATAAAACTTTTTAAATAGTGTAACAACTGGCGGCCTTATCACTAAAAGCGATCTCTTCCAGGCAACCTAAGGGCTATTACGCACTGTCGACTAGTCGCCGGCGACTCAGTTGTCGACGACTGTAATATTGTATAGTTTAAATAGGTGTTTACGCACTAGTCACCGGTTGCCCGGGCGACTCGGCGACTCGCCGCGCAGTGGCGACGCACAGGCAACTGCCGGTCGCCGGCGACCAATAGGAGCACGGTTTCAAATGAAAGCATTCACACTGCGAGCAACTGTCGTAACGACCGGACGGCCGCGCACAATGAGTTTTGACACGGATAAATTTATATCGGAAATACAATCCCGAAAAGCTATTTGGGATTTACAAAGTGAGGAATATGCTAATCGGGATTTGAAGAAAAAACAGTGGGAAGAAATAGTGGAGTTATTTGGAGGTGAAGAATTATCAGACGAAGAAAAAAAGTTTTTCTTCCGGAGAAATACATGGTCGCATATTTGGATCTTTGCCAGTTATATGTGGTTTTAGAAGACACAATAAGTCATCAAACGAACTCACAGACATTCTTGCATAATTAAAAAAATTACGAGGATATTTTCTAACGTCTTCATAAAATATTTTAAACATTCCCTTTGACCTCCGTTCTTCTAACAAAGGATGCACCCAATACTCTTTTGATTTTTTTTTTTTTTTCTTTCTTTTTATAATTAGTAGCGCCGCTACTATTGCAAGTTCTTCAACGTCCATTCTGCACGAATGTACTTGGAATACTGTCGCTCGGCTCGGTCTCCGGCCCTAGTTTCCCATGTTTCGGTCGCCGAGGGACCGAGTAGCCGGCGACTAGTCGACAGTGCGTAATAGCCCATAAGATGGAGAGGATACGACAAATGAGTATGGGACAGGGTGTGCAAAAATAACAAAAATAAACATAAGATTGATACAAAGAAACAACAAAACATCGAGTATTATACCTATACACCTACATAAACTATTTACATAAAACTTACATAAAATTACATCATACTAATACATTCTAGTACTTAAAATACCTATAGAAATTAAAGATCGATATTTACCGACTTTACAAAAAATATTCAACTTTGTTTGCCTCTTCATTCGATGTTGCCCAGTTGGGAGAAGGCCTGACTCTCAAGCCAGAGCGGGTTCGAACCCAGCCAATGACACGCACCAATTTGTTCGTTGTGGAAGCGTATGTGCGTATTGTATGTCATCTGCTACATGACTGGAGCCCGGTGTATGGCGACAGGCTCGCCCCCTGTCACATTTGGGACTGAATATCGTCCCGCGAAGTGTGGGTGTCATATTACACCTCTGTCAGCCCTTTCGGGGGAAAATTCAAAATAATACTTAATAAATTTTAATGAGCAACACTAGAATTAAAGTTGTACTGTTATTAGTTTAATTTATATGATATAAGCTGCGCCCTGCGGTTTCACCCGTGGTTAAAAAATGTCGTGCTATTCTAGGCTATAATCTATCTCTGTGCCAAATTTCATCCAGATCTGTTCAGCCGTTCTGGCGTGAAAGAGTAACAAACATTCATCCATCCATTCTTACAAACTTTCGCGTTTATAATATTAGTAGGATTAAATCCTAACATTTGTAAACAAATCCAACTAGTCCAGGGCCGCTGCTGTTTAAGCCTAAAATGCCCGTTCATTGTCCCATTCGCCCCATTTTCCGACTGCCCCCTGACTCCCATCTTTCCCCTTCCCGTAAGAGTCCATACATACTGCAGACTTTTCGAGCTCTAGTCAGATCAGGTTGGACTGCTAGTACTATTTTGAAGGCAAACGGGCGATACTGAATCGCTGTAACGTACGCATTTGCGTACCTCTTCACACTGATTAAGAACCGACCAAGCTAGCGAGCGATAGAAAGTCTGCCGTCTGCGGTGGCTCTAACACACCGCTAGTTGCGAAAAACTTGTCACAATCAGGTGTCCTATCATGACCATTAACATTCTTTTGCACTGCAAGACAGTGGCTGTCAAACTGGTGACTAAAGAACCAGTGGGGCTATTCCTACGCGTGAGATGAGATGAGATTTTATCTTGGTCACTCTCACATCTATGACGTTTCAAACGAGAGCAACAAGGACGAAAAAATGTGAGATGAAAATCTCAAATCTCCGAATAGGGTCTCAGTAAAAAGACCGCCAAACTTCACTTAGACATTGACGTGATCCCATTTCTGAGTTATATCTGCGCCCGATCTCCTCGCAATGTTATTCATGAACAAGTAACATTAATAAAAGAAAATTAAAAAACCAGGCTGCAAAAATAAATAAATAAATAATAAATGACACCTCACATGTCGAAATACATCAAGCTGTTTAGGCCAAAAATACCTCATACTTACGTATATATTTTATATACATACACTCGAAAAACATAACCCTCCTTCTTGTTCAGTCTTTAAAAAGCTTTTAATACTCGGTGCTACGAAGCTCGTAGAATTTCATTTAGGATGAATACCACAGCGCTATGAAGCGCGTAGCGTGGTGCCTCGTAGCGCATAGCATGGTGTTACGAAGCGCGTAGCATCTGTTACAGACCGCGTAGCATCACTATAGCTTGTGTAGCATAGTGAAAGGGCGCGTAGCATGGTGCTACAAAGCATGTAGCATAGTGCTAAAAATCGCGTAGCAACGGTCACAGAACTCGTCGCATCACTCTACAGCGTGTAGCATAGCTACGGGGCGCGTAGCATCGTGCTACACAGCATGTAGCATGGTGCTAAAAGGCGCGTAGCATTAGCTACAGACGTCCATCACTCTACAGCGCGTGTAGCTTAGCTACAGGGCACATGGCTGGGTCCTAAAAAGCGCGTAGCAACGATTACAGATCTCGTAGCATCACTCTACAGCGTGTAGCATAGCTAAAGGGCACGTAGAATGGTACTATAAAGCAGATAAGCATACTCTACATCTAGATTTCGCGACACAAGTCCGCCTAGCGCGAAATCTAGGGTATTCTAGTTATATTTTCTTCTTTTACTAGAATCTCTTTATTTAAATACACATTATACTTGTACTGTGTGTTAAATAATAATTCAATAAATAATTTGAAATTGTAGCCTAGCTCCAGGGCTCATGGCATGGTGCTACGAAGTATGTAGCATGGTGCTACAAGCCACGTAGCATCAGTTACAAACCTCGTAGCATCACTCTACAGAATGTGTAGCGTAGCTACACGGCGCGTAAAACTACAAAACCGATACTTGTACGAACAACATCCTCTTTTATTCGATTTTAAACCGTCTTCAAAAGAAGGATGTTAAATAAATTAATAAATAAATTCGGGACACTTCCACACACAGTTGTATGACCCCATACTAAGCAAAGCTTGTACTATGGCTGCCAGAGACTGATATACATACTTATATAATTTTAAATACATACTTAAATACATATTAACACCCAGACATAGAACAAACACAAATGTTCGTCACATAAATGTTTGCCCTAGGATGGGAATCGAACCCACGCCCCCGAGCTCAGAAGGCAGGTTCACTACCAACTGAGCCACCGAGGCAGTGTCCTAAATTCGGTTGTATTTTCTAGATGAAACGTTAAATTTTCACGGTCTGTTTTTGAATAGGTGACTGCGGGTGACGTTTACAACTGAGTGCTACCACGTTCGGATGACACGTTTAATCGTGGATCCACACGTCAAATTGTAGGCTCTAGTACCTTTTTCTAGAACGACAACCTTAGACAAACTAGAGGCCATCTGGGGGCCTAAAAATAACACTAACCACTCGGTCTGCGAATTTACTTTTTTTAATTTGCTTTGTGGACTTACTACGTAAGTTTTACTGTTAGTCCCACGGGAAATAATTATGACCATAGCTCTATTTGACTTACTGGTTTTTCAGTCAATGTATTTATTAATAGGAGTTACACTGAAAAATAAATTAACTCTACACTCTACCAGTAGGACTAAACGGTAGACCATAGGCAACCAATATGTCCTATCCTACTAAAATTATAAACGCGAAAGTTTGTAAGAATGCATGCATGGATGTTTGTTACTCTATCACGCCAGAACGGCTGAACATATCTAGACGAAATTTGGCACAAAGATAGATTATACATAGTCTAGAATAGCACATAAGATACTTTTTAATCGCGGGTGAAACCGCGGGGCGCAGCTAGTTTTTCATAATTGACTGAGTGAAGTAAGTTCTTAGCATCTACTGGGACATCTCGGCATTCGTTTTTTCGTTATGACTCGAGCACCATTGATATAATCTTCAAGAAACTTTGCAGGCAAGTAGTTCATGCTAATACAATTTTTAAATTCAAATATGAGCAAAAAATAACATTATAGATATATGCAAGGCTCCGTCCAAAGCAAGCTACTGATTTGAAAAAAAAAGATAACACAAAGCATGATGTCAAATATGACCTATTTTTCCACATCCATCCGCCTTCTCTAAATTAAATAAAACCTCAACTTGAGAAACGCAGGCTTTTCGCGAAGCCAAATTTCGTTGCTGCTAACGACTGGACAGCGGAGCGAGCGGGACAAAACACCCCTGAGGTAGACAGAGACGTACATACGCCGTCGGTTTCGCCCAATCAATGCATACAGCCGAACCAAGCCTCTGCAGGCTTTAGTTCGCCGCGTGCTTACTTACGAGACGGTACTGTCGAATTTTTCAGCAAAAATCAAAAAATAAAATGCAAAAAATAACAATAACCAATTCAAAAATCGAAAACTTTCACGCCAACCACCAATCTTAATTGCTCTCCTTGATTTTTTACTCGAATTCGGAACGGACCGTTTGAAAAATCGAACGTCGCCGCGGCATTCGAACAAAAGAGCGCGTAGAAATTGTGGCCTTTTTCGCAATAAAAAAAAAAAGAAAACACGAATCCCATTTTCTAATTTTCTCTACGCCATCCACTTAAACGTGCAACGCATTCTTTTTTTTAAAACCGAAGTGCAATTCGGTAGTGTATTCCCTTCATTAGTAATTTTAACCCTAAAATAAGCTAAAAATCAGTGCGTTCGAATCGGATTATTAAATATTCGTTGCCAAATATGTATTATCCAAGATATGTTGGTGGGAAAGTGCCTGGGGATTGTGGAAAGCCTGCTTCTTTGTTCAACTCTCCTTGTGTCCAGATCGGCGCAGTCGACAAAGGTAATATGTGCACGTACCCGCGAGTACCATTCGGCCATTTTGAATTTTCAAATTGTTTATAAGTCGTGTGCAGCGTTTTTTGCAGCAGCTTTTTTTGCAGCTGATTAATATTGCTGTGGTAGTTGAGCGAGCGGGCGTGGAGCAAGCGAAGCGTCTTCGCTTCAGTTTGGGCGAATCAAATTAAATGTCTTTTTTTTATTGGATTTAGAAGATACGCTGAACGTCAAAGTTGTAAAAATGACTCTACCTCCTTGAACAAACAGCCACGGCCCAGAAGAGTAGGCAAGGAACTGAGGAACTGAAAAAAGCTTTTGTATGACCGGATGTCTGGCAGTTCTTCTCTACAGGAAATATTTCTTATTATATCGGTTCTTGTTGTTAAATTTTATGAGAAGGTTCGATATTTTTAAAGATTTTTTTTCCCGAATATGTTTCTTTTTCTTTTTAATAAAAAAAAATGAATCGACAAAAAAAAATCTAATTAGATATCGAACCTTCTTATTTCAGTTCAGATTCAGATTCTGTTTTTTTTTAACTTCCTAGTTTAAAAAAATAACAGAATAATTATGTTTTTTTTAGGTTTTCGTGAGGTATTTAGCTCAGAAAGCATCTGGTTTTTAGTTGGAATGTACGACTGTCTGTTTTTTGGTGAAATCTTGGGAATTAAATTAAAAGCAATGATAGCATAGTTGGAGAAGGCCCGCCTCTCAAGCCAGAGGGAGCGGGTTTACACCCAGCCGACGGCACGCACCAATTTGTTCATTGTGTGAACATATTATGTGCGTATTGTATGTCATCTGCTACATGACTGGAGCCCGGTGTATGGCGACAGGCCCGCCCCCTGTCACATTTGGGACGAAATATCATTCGGCGAAGTGTGGGTGTTGTATTACACCTCTGCCAGCCCCTGCGGGGGAAAGGCTTGACGATATGTAATATTAATCAGTTGAGCTTTTGACTTTTTTTTTAGCAAAAAACGTCTTATTAATGTACAACAATCTATGCCAATCCACCGAACGGGCGTTAGCAAGCGAAGAGTCTACGCTTCAGCTTTGACATTAAGCGCTTTCAGA
This sequence comes from Peribatodes rhomboidaria, assembly GCA_911728515.1. Lineage (NCBI taxonomy): Eukaryota > Metazoa > Arthropoda > Insecta > Lepidoptera > Geometridae > Peribatodes > Peribatodes rhomboidaria. The sequence goes on along the minus strand of OU452196.1, from coordinate 4,409,155 downwards.
TGTCCTAATTCTGTCTGAATCGCTGTCCGGATCTTTGTCTTGCATTATATGTATTGTATTATACATATAATGCAGGTCACATTTCTTAACCGATTCTCTGGAAATTTTGTGAGTACTTAGGTTCAATAATTTTAGTATGAAAACTGACGTGGTTTTCACACATTATGATTTACTAGCTGCGCCCCGCGGTTTCACCCGTGGTTAAAAAGTATCCTATGTGCTATTCTAGACTATAATCTATCTCTGTGCTAAATTTCATTCAGATCTGTTCAGCCGTTGTGGCGTGAAAGAGTAACAAACATCCATCCATCCATTCTTACAAACTTTCGCGTTTATAATATAAGTAGGTAGTAGGATAAAACGGGAATTACTCACGTACGATTTAGTTGATTATTCCGACTATAGTTTCTATCGCATTTCGCGGTCTTCATCAAGGCGACTTAATCGTACGTGAGTAATTACCGTCTTATAAATCATTAGGTTCAATAATTATCTAGATTTTTTTTGTCGACCTAGTTTTTTTTTTCAAAATGGCGGAGGTATATCTGTTTTTGAAAAAAAAAGCAACCTGTAGAGAAAAGACGTTGGCTACAAAGTCTCCAGCTCACAGATCCACTAAAAAAACTTAAAAGTAGTTTTTTTTTAATGTCGGGTAAATCTTCCCTGCTGAATGTAAAAGCTTATCCGATATTAAAAATTATTTCACTAATAACAAGTATAAATTAACAGTACCTGGATTACCAAGCTTTGCTCGGTTTTTTTTTTAATTGTGTTTTTTGGAAAATAAACAATTGATTTTAGTCTAACCTCAAAGCAAACACTCATTGACTTCGTGTTACTTAACAACGCCATCTGCTGTTGTGTCGTTAAAGCAATTAGTTGCTCACAAAAAATAGTATTATTATTCATAATACTATTTTTTGTGCCAATAGATGTCAGGAAGAGTCATATTTTTCAGTTGCAAGTTTATGTTTAAGTTGATTATCGATAAAACACGAATAAAATGACGTTTTCTAAAAATGATTCCTAGCTAGATCGATTTATCGCCCCCGAAACCCCCTATATACTAAATTATATGAAAATCGTTGGAGCCGATTCCGAGATTCCAATTATATATATATATACAAGAATTGCTCATTTAAAGATATAAGATAAGATACCTAAAACACTCCCGACTAATTCACCTTTCAAACAAAAAAAAATCGGTTCATCTGTTCGGAAGCTACGATGCCACACACACACATGGATGTGTGACATCACACACAGACACGTCCAACTTTTAACACCCCTTCGTTTTTGCCTCGGTGGTTAAGAAGAAACACAATCAATCCTACTGATATTATAAACGCGAAAGTTTGTAAGAATGGATGGATGGATGTTTGTTACTCTTTCACGCCAGAACGGTTGAACAGATCTGGACGAATTTTGGATCAAAGATAGATTATAGTCTAGAATAGCACATAGGATACTTTTTAACCGCGGGGCGCAGCTAGTTAGTACTAAAGTACTAAGTTCTGTAACGCGAGCGAAGCCGCGGGCAGATAGCTAGTAAAAAATAAATCCTACTTATATTATAAACGCGAAAGTTTGTAAGAATGGATGGATAGATGGATGTTTGTTACTCTTTCACGCCAGAACGGCTGAACAGATCTGGACGAAATTTGGATCAAAGATAGATTATAGTCTAGAATAGCACATGGGATACTTTTTAACCGCGGGTGAAACCGCGGGGCGTAGCTAGTTAGTACTAAAGTACTAAGTTCGAAGCGAGCGAAGCCGTGGGCAGAGAGCTAGTAAAAAATAAATTGGCCACATTCTTATTTCCGACTGCAAAAACCAATTTAACTTGTATGTATATTATAATACACAACAATACATTTCAACGAGCAAAGGCGTGTTACACTCTAATTGTATGGGTTCCGCAGGTTAATTTTAATTTGGTAGGTTCCATTGTTCAAATGCTTTGTTTGGTACAACGTTTTTTGTTGACGTACGGTTAGTGTGGGCACTAATACAAAGAATGTTTTTTCTTGTTAAAGGAGAATGGCCAAATTGGGCCAAAACAACTTAAGAAAAACAAATTGCGTCCCTAGGTACATGTGGAAGAGTAACTCAAGAAGAGTATATTCTTCTATTCAAATAATTAAAAAATAAAACAAAAATATATTTTTTTATTTAATACACAAAGATCCACACATAAATTTCATTAAAATAGGATTTCTTATTGTAAACTTCTTTTGAATCGAAAATACCTGTCCTACCTGTCCTGTAAACGTTGATATTCGCTGTAGTACTGTAGCTTCATAAGTCTACCTATCCAAAGATCAAGCATTTTATCAGTAATACCACCGAAACACTAAATTGCCTCTCATAGCAGCAAAACGCTAGTTTTACTAGTAAAGCACCATATTACTACTACTAAGACCATATAAAAAAAAAAAAAACAGATACAGAGACAAAATTTATAAAAAATACAGAAACACTGATTTGGTTTTAAACTTTTAAATAGCTTTCATGTCTCAGCTACCATCTCTTCATCCGATGCTAAGAAGCGATTTTAAACAAAAAAATATTTACCCCAACATTTTGGTTCCGCTCACCCTCCCCGGGACCCCTAAAACCATCAGCCCAGGGCGGTATTATTTCGTTTTTAATTTCCCCGAAACAATACGAATTTTCTTGTACAGCGTAAATACAAAAGGAATAAAAGATTAGGTACAAAGTATCCTTTTAATGGAATATTCTGGATGTTTCAAGATTGGTGCTCGCTCGCCCGTGTACGAGATAACTGATTTAGATATATACCTAGTACCTGGATTACCGAGCTTTGCTCGGTTTTTTTTTAAATTGTGTTTATTGGAAAATAAACAATTGATTTTAGTCTAACCTCAAAGCAAACACTCATTGACTTCGTGTTACTTAACAACGCCATCTGCTGTTGTGTCGTTGAAGCAATTAGTTGCTCACAAAAAATAGTATTATAATTCGCCAATAGATGTCAGGAAGAGTCATATTTTTCAGTTGACTTTTTGTTATTTTTCTTCCAAGTTTATGTTTAAGTTGATTATCGATAAAACGTGTTTTATCAATAATCATATAAAAATAGTAATCATTTAGATAATATTCATTTAGATAATAGGAATCATTTTTAGAAAATGTCATTTTATTCGTGAATAAAATGACATTTTCTAAAAATGATTCCTAGCTAGATCGATTTATCGCCCCCGAAACCCCCTATATACTAAATTGTATGAAAATCGTTGGAGCCGATTTCGAGATTCCAATTATATATATATATACAAGAATTGCTCATTTAAAGATATAAGATTAGTGACATTTATTTTTAAACATTTTCAAAGTAATATTATATTTATTTCGTCTACTTATTAGTATTTATTTATGTATTTTTATTATTTATATAAATATATTTATTATCTTATTATTTTGTACGTCTTGTAAAGTTATGTATTAAAAATTCAAGGCCTCTATTAAATAAATGTTCCTGGCCATTCAGGTTGCCTGGAAGAGATCGCTTTGAGCGATAAGGCCGCCCATTAAAAACTTAGTTAAGCCTTATTTAAGTACTATTGTAATTATTATAATATATGTTTTTAATAAAGAGTTGTTGTGGTTGTTTGCTTTTCCCAAACGAATTCTGTGAATTTTTTGAAGTGCAATCATAGGATTTTTTTTGCCGACTTTTTTTTTTGAATGCCGTGATTTGTTTTTTTTTTAAATAAAAAAATAATGCCTCCGTCATTTTGAAAATGTTCGAAAAACTGGCTTGACAAAAAAAATGTTCATAATTGAAAAATGTTAATTGTTGAAAACTGAAACTTTTCACAAAATTTCAAGAGGATTGGTTAAGAAATGTAATAATAATAATAAATAAATTCGGGACACTTCCACACACGGTCGACTGACCCCAAACTAAGCAAAGCTTGTACTATGACTGCCAGAGACTGATATACATACTTAGATATTTTTAAATACATATTAACACCCAGACATAGAACAAACACAAATGTTCATCGCATAAATGTTTGCCCTAGGTGGGAATCGAACCCACGCCAAGCTCAGAAGGCAGGTTCACTACCAACTGAGCCACCGAGGCAGTCGAAATGCAACCTGTAGAGGAAAACAAAGATACGGACGGAAATCCAGACTGAATTCGGACATACGAAGGCAATTAAAATCGACGCTTTGCTCGCTAATGCTCACTCGGTCCTCACAGGTCATATTTCTTAACCGATTCTCTTGAAAACTTAATTTTCCAAAAAAAAATTATATACTCCGCCATGTTGAAAAAACTCCAAAAACTGAGTCGATAAAAAATTCTGCATAATCATCGAAGCTACGCACAAAGTTTCACGAAAATCGGTTGAGGAATGCGACCTTTACAGGAGACAAGACGTCAGCCGCGAGCTCAAAAAGCCACTAGTTATTAGTGTGATTTAGAAATCAGGTATAAAAAAATCTGGAATAAGGTAGTACCAACCAAGTACCAAGGCTTGCGAACCACTGAATTAGAAAAAGAAGAAGCATGCAATAAACTCGAGTAAGAGAGAGATAGGTAGAGGCCCCAGAGCGATGGCCATCATTTTCTGCGATTGAGTACCTTAATTATCACCCTGCTATATCTTTTGTAGCTAAATCACGCAATTTTGTATGCCACGGACATTGGCATAAATTACTTGGTGAGGACTGGGCGTGTGAGCATTTCAAATGGGACTCAGTAGTGTTAACTAGTATTTTTTTGTCCAGCGACAACAGCCTAGTTGAAAAAGACTTGCCTCTCAAGCCAGAGGGAGCGGGTTCGGAACAGCCAAAGGCACACACTAATTTGTTCATTGTGTGAACATATGTGCGTATTGTATGTCATCTGCTACATGACTGGAAACCGGCGTATGGCGATAGACTCGCCCCCTGTCACATTCAAATAGTTATCCTATTCCGATTTTTAATTGCTCACTTTGCGTTTTACCCGACTACGCAAGAAGGAAGGTTGTTTTTCGAGTGTATGTATGTAATGTATGTCGGTCAGTATGTATGATGTTTCTTTGGCACGCCCTACAGCCTAAACAGCTTGATGTATTTCGACATGTGAGGTGTCATTTGAATCGTCTTGATAGCGGAAGTGACATAGGGTACAACATTTTGTAGCCAGGGTTTTTTTTAAATAATAATGTTACTTGTGAACATTTCAAATCAGATGTTGAAATCCATCAAGCTGCTTGGGCTGTATAGACCAGGGTCAAAGCCTACAAAAATGGTAAAAAATTAAAAAAAATTACAGTAGGATGAAACCCATTAGAAAAGCAGGGGAATATGATCAAAATGAGAGAAAAAATAAATTACGGTCGATCCGAGTTCGGGAAGTGGGAGGGGGTGAGTTTTTAAGGGTAAAAAATGGTTTATCTTGATTTCCGGCAAAACTACAAGTCCTATGGAAAAAAGTTAAATGGCAAAGTTGTAGGCAATAAAAAGATCTACAACTTTTGTATTTGCAGATTTTTCACATAACCTCAAAATTTAGGTGAAAAATTCAAAAAACCAAGTTTTTGGTTTTTTATTTATAATTATCTTTTTCAAAAAAAATTATTTTTCTACGAAATTTGGTGAAAACTTACCTTATTATGTCCTAAATACACTGTAATTTATTTGATTAAAAATATTTATTTTTTCGCTTCATTTTAATTTAATATCAAAAAAGCACCCTAATTTTCAATCGAAAATTCTGACGTCAAAATATCAGCTTTTTTCAAAAAGTTTGGGGGCTTTTTGTTCGTTGAAATATCTACTTTCTGATGGTGTAAAGAAAAATATACATTACAATGGGAAATATTCTTAGAAAATGCAAAAAATTGAAAAAACCTCAAATTCGAAAATTTTTTTTTAATCATTAAAATCATTAAAATCGGCCCTTAATCTGTTTGTATAAAATAAACGAAATTACTATTTTTTTATTCTTGTACTAAAATATCATTCAATTTCAATTTTTTAGGTTATGTTACGTTAAACATACAATTTATAAAAAAAAATATTACTATTTTTATTTTGAAGCTGATTAATATAGATTAAAATACAGATAGTATTTACCTTGCTATGTAGATTCCAAACGATTCTTTGAATAAAGTAAATTTCTCACAAATCACTTAGAGTAACTCAGCCTGCACGTGTATTTTTAAAAACAAAAAAGAAGTGAAGTGCAAAAGTCATTAAAAAAAATCCAGTTTGTCACTCTGTAGATAACTTTAAAGGCTCGTCAGTATCTTTACTTGCTCTCTTCGCTCGTCATCTTCTTCTAGACGAAATGGTTATGGAAAACCAATGCGAAGTTAGTAAAGTATAGTGGTCGCCGGACTCTTAACTATCAGCTCGCGGTACGCCTTCACATTTTACTCTATGACCAAAGACTAACAGCTGATAGATCGCGTTATGAAAAAGATTGATTGTTTTCGGTAAAGTATTATTGCGTGACCCATTTTGTCTGTAGACGAGTGATGGGGGAGAGAAACGCGAGCTGATGCCATCAGCTGATCTATTTGTGAAAATGCATGTAGTTAACCGATTTTGAGCGACTTCCAAGGAGGAGGAGGTTCTCAATTCGACTGTTTGTTTTTTTCTTCTTTAAAAATAGAGTATGTTACGCGATTACTCCGTTAATTGTGAATCGATTTTGATGGTCTGATGGTCGATCTTTCTGACTGATTGTGAAAGTTTATTAGACCAGTGGGGAAGAAGCAATAAGTTAGACAGCTTGAGTGACTTTGAAGACGACTGTAACTAATTTAATTATGACATTTTTTGTTTTATTTTTTAATTTGTTGACTTTGTACCGTTTTTTTGATGTTTTGTTGTGTGTTGACATTTTATATGGTTTTAATTTGTAGTCGAAGATGTGATAATAATGTACGTTATTTTTATTTTCAAACTTTGACATAGCATGGTATTTAATTTTTAGTTTTTTTAAATATTTTCTTTGATAATTCATTCAATGGGTGTGATATAAATATAACTGATGTATTCGTTTTTGTCTCAATAAATAAATAAATGAATAAATAAATAAATAAATGGTTCTATTTTTGTTTGGTAGATCATGCTGCTCGGCAAATTTCATTAAATTTTTTATGGGATACCCATGCATGTAAAAATATTGTCATTTCAATGTTTTAATTTTTAATTATTATTTCGAATCTTTTGATAGCCAAATTGACTTACCTATATTTTAAATAAATTGTAAATGACTTGCCTAATATAACGGATCATTGTTATAAGGTCAATAACGAATCTGAATCTATAATCTCGTCCGAAGACGGGTCTGAGCAGTAGCGCACTTGTAGCGCCTCACTCAACTGCCGTCTTTATACTTTTTCACTCTACAAAACTTTTTTTTATCGGATACATTTCGGGGAGTGTGCATCTGGTTTGCATGACCTTATTCTCCCTAGCCCGTTCTTCTATAAAACAACCAAGAGTACGACAAAGCGGCATCGTTTTATGGTTGACATACCTGCAACACGCACGAAACGCTTTGGTTCCTCATTTCTCATACGGACCGCTAGAGTGTGGAATACTCTGCCAGAGTGTGTGTTCCCTGACACTTATAATCTGGATGTCTTCAAGTCTCGAGTGAATCGGTTTCTTCTAGGCAAGCGTGCTCCATCGTAGGCCGCATCACTGCTTATCATCAGGCATGTTGGCGGCCAAACGCAAGCCTATTATGTAATAAAATAAAAAAAAGAGAGAGTCAGAAATCGCAGAATTCGGAGTTTTGTGCAAAAGATCGATATTTTGAGTTGACCTGAATGAAGTCCAATAAAACTGTTGTAGCTGGTAATGAGGTCGAATTCTGACGATCTGATGGAGATATCAATTAAGTAACCTTTTTGATTGAGTGAGCGTAGTGTCTTTACTTCAGCTTCGACAAAAATGCTTTCGTATGTCCGTATTCTGTCCGGATCTTTGTCTTCCTCTACAGGTGTGATGATTATACAGGTATTTTGCCGAGTCAGGTTTGCTTTTTTTTAAATGGCGGAGATATGATATTTTTTGTAATAAAAAAAACACAATATTCAATAGACAATAGACAATTTTTATTTGTGAGCAAACAACAAGTAAGTATACAAAAAAACAAATATAAACGAAAAATTACAATAAACATTAAAAACTATACAAACAATGTTTTTTGCCACAAACCGGTTCCAACTCAGCATAATGCCGGCTGTAGCAGCCAGCGCTGGTCTTCCGTTGGAACCGGCTGTGACGTCACCCACGGATCAAGTCGGGCACAGTACGACTAAATACATATTATTAATTAGACTAATAAAACCAAAATAATGACTAATAACATATTAAATACATAGGTGCGTATATTCAATACACTTAACACACAGTTCGAGTACTCAAAATGAACTACAGTGGGTCCCAAACTCGGACGCCTGTATTTTGGGCACCCAGTGATAGTGTTTACCAAATACAATTTCCGTGCTTGTTAGTGGACACATTTACGCATTTGTATGTTTTGCTGTTGCAAAACAGCAGCAAAAAAACTTGGTATTTTATCTAAGGTTAGGCAGTTTTTTACACCCGCTCAACTGCTTAACCTGTACCAAGCACAGGTGCGGTCCTGCTTGGAATACTGCAGCCACTTGTGGGACGGCTCTGCAAAATACCAGCTGCAAGCATTGGACTCAATTGAGCGACGCGCCATTAAATTAATTAATGACCAGGCGCTTGTAAAGAGGAAGATGGCGCACAGTCTCCAACACAGGAGGCGGTGTGGCTAGTTTGTCAATTTTTTACCGCCTCCATTTTGGAGAATGTGCACAGGAACTATACGAGCTGATTCCGTCATCTGACTTCCGCCATAGGTCATCGAGGCAGACATTCCATCGATATGTCGTCGGCTTTAATAAAGCCCGCACGAAGCGCTTTCAAAACTCCTTCCTAATCAGAACTGCCAAGGAGTGGAACGCGCTTCCTGCCTCGGTGTTCCCCAGCAATGGATACAACCTGGCTCTCTTCAAGACAAGAGTGAGACGGCACCTCATGGGCAAGCGTGCTATCAAGCGTGCAATCTTCTTAGACCGCATCCTCACTTTCCATCAGGTGTGTTGCGGTCAAACGTGGGCCCATTCAATCATAAAAAAAAAAAAAATCGACTATTTATATAATTATCTACATTATTTAGGAAACTAAATTATTAACACTATAATATGAAAATTGAAAATGTGAGTTTGAAATTATTGCAATACTTAATCAAAATAATATACATGTAATAACATACATGTGTGTGTGTGTTAATAAAGTAAGAAACGTGTTTTTTTTTTTGGAAAAAACATATTTCTCCAAAAAATATGTGTAACTAGCTGAGCCCCGCAGTTTCACACGCGGTTAAAAAGTACCCTATGTACTATTCTAGACTATAATCAATCTCTGTGCCAAATTTCATCTAGATCTGTTTAGCCGTTCTGCCGTGAAAGAGTAACAAACATCCATCCATCCATCCATTCTTACAAACTTTCGCGTTTATAATATTAGTAGGATAGGATAAGATTATCGAACCTACCCACAAATGTTCACGAGAATCGATTGAGGAATACGACCTGTGGAGTATACTCTGATACTCCTCTCAATCATTCGGAAACGTTTCCGTGCGGATTTCAAAAATGTTAACTCAAATTCTTCGAATGAGTCCGCGTTAATAAGTTTGCGTTCATTCTACCGGTCGGATTTATACTTGACTTCCTATTTCAACATTTACGGTATTGGACTGAGATTCGAAGAATTTGGGTTTAAACATTTTCAAATCCGATGGGACACGTATATGAATGACTAAGCATTTAGACTTGGGTCAGAGTACTGAAGCCGCCTCAAAAACTCAAATAAGTAAATTTATAAGAAAAACAAATAACCCGACTGCTAAATATAGTCTGACACTCCGGATACAATTAAAATGTTGTACCCTACCTCACTTCGACTATCAAGACGATTCAAATGACACCGCTCATGTCGAAATACATCAAGCTGTTTAGGCTGTAGGGCGTGCCAAAGAAAACTCATACATACAAACCCACATACATACAAACTTACTCGTACATATATAAAAAGAAACACACACACTGACGCACTCACAGTTTGTACACACATAGTACATACGCCTACACTTTGTAAAAAATGAAGGAATGTAGTCACCTGCAGCACAAGAATTTTTATGTTCTTAGTGTAGGTGCTACAGGACTAATTTACAAATGTTACCCTTATATTTTTAAGGTTTATCTGTAAGTAAAATTTGTGATCTTTTTATGAATAAATTTGATTTGATTTGATTTGAGACACTCGAAAAATAAATCCCTCTTTCTTGCGCAGTTGGGCAAGAACAAAACTTAACCTTATTTCTTCCGCCAATTGTGAATCGATTTTGATGTTTTTTTTTTTTTGTTTTTTGTAGTTACTACTTCAGAGGTGGTCCATATAAATTGAATCGAAATCAGCAAAGCAGTTTTTAAAATATCAACAAAAGACAAAAAACTGTTTACATGGATGATGGGAAGTCGGTTTCTTAAACCTTGCTTTCTATAATTATTATTTTCGAAGCTGAAGCACAGACGCTTCGCTCACTATTCACCGTTCGAACGTCAAAGAAGAACACTTCTTTGGGGGCTGAGCTACTCACGTCCAGAATAGAGTGTACTCTATTCTGATTCCCTACACGTGGTCCCCGGGTAAGTGCTAACCGGGTAGCAAACTGGTGGGCGGCTTCGGCCGTGGCTAGTTACCGCCCACCGGATCAGGCCATGCCATGAAATGACCTAGTCGTGTTTCGGGATGTAGTCCGATGTAGCCGTCCCGAAGACGGGTCTGAGCAGTAGCGCACTTGTAGCGCCTCACTCAACTGCCGTCTTTGTACTTCTTCACTCTGCAAAACTTCAAGGCTAGAGTGAATAAGTACCTTATATGTCATCGTGCTCCATCTTAGACCACAACGTCGCTTAACATCAGGCGAGTTGGTGGTCAAACGCCGACCTATCCTTCGTAAAAAAAAAAAACTATCACCAAACCGACGTAAAGTAGCGTGTTTGACAATCTTTTACAGGCTGAATTTTGGCGAGCGTGCATTTGAATTGCACGACCTAATGTCCTCTTCCTTATCTGTCATATCGTCACGCCTTTCCCCCGAGGGGGCTGGCAGAGGTGTAATACAACACCCACATTTCGCCGGACGATATTCAGTTTCAAATGTGACAGGGGGCGAGCCTGTCGACATACACCGGGCTCCAGTCATGTAGCAGATGACATACAATACGCACATATGTTCGCACAATGAACAAATTAGTGCGTGCCGTCGGCTGGGTCGAACCCGCTCCCTCTGGCTTGAGAAGCGGACCTTCTCCCAACTAGGCTGCCATCGCTTTTACGCAGCCTGTCTCCTCTCATAAAACAACCAAACCACAATCAAAGCTTTCCGCACAGCTTCCGTGAGCTACAAAACGATGTTTCTTTTATAGCCCGTACACATTACTGGCTTCAGAAAATAGAGCAGTTTTTTTGCCTTGCGAACCGTGCCAGCGTGGCAGCGCAGCGTGAGACCTGATAATGCGCTGCTTGACCTGATTACTTAATGGACGAAATAGATCGACGAGGCTGAGATACAGTGATGTAAGGCTGCGTGCTCACGAGAGATACGCGAGAAGACGAATGGTGCGCGAGAAGATGAACCGTCACTAGAAATCACTAAATATTATTCATACTAGGTAATATCATCAAATTGACAGTAACTCTGCCTATCTGTCTGTTTGTCGCACTGTTTGTGTTCACGGCTAAACAGATGAACGGATGTGGATTAGAAATAGGAATAGCAATAGAAATGGTTTATTTTACCAAAAAATATTACATTTAACCTTAAAAACTAAACTTATAAATAAATAAAAACGATTAAATTTGATAATTAGCTGATTAAATAATGGACGAAATAGATCGACGGAGACAATACACAGTGACTAAGGCTGCGCGCTCACGAGAGATACGCGAGAAAGATAAATGGTGCGCGAGAAGGCGAACCGTCACGAGAAATCACACTAATCATCTGACTAAAAATTTTTAACCTCAGACGCAAAAATGACGTGGTGTTATAAGTTTCACATCTCTCTCTTTGTGTTCGTGAGTTTATCAGTCTGTGGCATCAGTTTGTGAAGTGATAATGCGCAGCTTGACCTGATTACTTAATTGACGAAATAGATCGACGAAGCTGAGATACAGTGACGTAAGGCTGCGTGCTCACAAGAGATACGCGAGATATGGTGCGCGAGAAGGTGAACTGTCACGAGAAATCACACTAATCATCGCACTGAATATTAATGTATAATGAATATTTAATGTTACGGCTTTTTCAACATTGACTTGTAAAAAACCTGCACAGTTTTTAAAAAGGACCACAATATGTAGTCCTGGCCACACTTTTAAATGCACTATGTATATTTATGTATACAAAATTATACATTAACCCAATACACATAATGTCGAGGTAAGAATGACCAAGCGAGTAGCGTAGTTTTTTTGCGTCAATGTGTGCGTGATGTGTACATATAAGACAGTAGCGTAGTTTTTGGATGGTTTTTGGCTTCACTTAGATCATACGCCGTGCGCCATCTTATTCTCTAGGTTGATCTGAGGTACTTAATACGTTACTAGGTTTGGCTTCAGTCAGTCTCCGCCTTAAAACTTCTCAACAAAAGCCGCTTAAAAAACGACAAAAAAGTTTCCAAACTTGAGTTCTTAGTTTAGAACTTGGCAAATGAAAATAAAAACTGGTAGTCGTGCAATCACTGCACGAGTATTCACAGGGACGCGTCCTGACTGTCCCCGTGCCGCTCATTCTAAAGTTTTAGCTAAAATGCCTTGTAAAAGACGAACGTTGGATACAGGATGGGTTCTAACAAGTAACGTTATTCAAAGAAAAACAAAAACCCGACCGCAAAATGTTGTACCCTATGTCAGTTCCGCTATCAAGACGATTCAAATGACACCTCTAATGTCGAAATACATCAAGCTGTCTATGCTGTAGAGCGTGACAAAGAAAACTCAAACATACATACATACATACTTACCCACAAAAATACATACCCACATACATACATACATACTTACCCACAAAAATACATACCCACATACATACTTACATACATATACTCGAAAAACATATCCCTCCTTCTTGCGCAGTCGGGTAAAAACTCACACCTTTTCATTCACACAAAAGTTTCATTTTTACAATATTAGTATGACATAACTACATCAGTTTGTCTTCTAGAACTTAAATTGTGGAATCTTCACTTCGTCAAGAATTAATTAATTAATTTTAGGGACATTTTGGCAGCTTGTACCTACTATAGGCCAGAGACTGAAATACATACGTAGAGACAACTAGTACAAATACTTCTGTGGGGCAACTACGTCTTTTGAGAATTACTGACAAACCCTTCACATATTAAGCAACTAACGCCATCTAGTACAGATTTTTATAACTAAAGATGGAAGAAAGATATTGTAGCGCCTAATTTGTGAAGGGTTTGTCAGTAATTCTCGAAAGACGCAATTACCCTACAGATGCATAATATGTACCAAGTCTATTAAAAAAACTTTGACGTTCATAAGTGTATCTTTGATACCCAATTGAATAAAAACATTTTGACTTCAACTTTAAGGCTGCCAGAGACTGATATACATAATATCTTTTTAAATACAGAGGCATAAAAATACATAGAACATTCATAGAACAAATACAACTGTTTAACACCCAGAGATGAAATATATGTATTTATGTATTTATGTCTATGTATTTAAAAAGATATGTAATACAATTAAAAATAAAATTTATAATTAAAATAAGATAATTGTTTTTGTTAATAGTTTTGTTCATTTTGTTCATATAACAAAAACAATTCTAAAAAAAAGTGTAATATAACAATTGTTTTTGTTCTATGAACAAAAACAATTGCCTATGTATTTAAAAAGATATGTATATCAGTCTCGCAGTCTCAATTGTATTTGTTCATAGAACAAATACAAATGTTCATCACCTTAATATATTTTGCCCTAGGTGGGAATGGAATCCACGCCAAACAGAAGGCAGGTCCACTACCAACTGAGCCACCTCGACAGTCAAAACCCGCAGTTTCGTCTTCATCGTATTTTCGCAACCGCCTGTATACCCCAAGTTTAGCAATTCTAATGCCGCGTACAGAGTTCCGTCATCCGAAATAACTTTTTGGAATTCATTACTGTGCCCTCCAGATTCTCGGAAACTTTGAACACGGTTTGTTTAAAACAGTTTACTTTATTGTAGAGTTCTTTAGGGGACAGTTCGGCGTATTGATGGAGGTTTTTAATGACAAATCGTGTGGAACTGCTATTTTAGCCGGCTGTGTGAGAAGGAGGGTTGTGTTTTTTGAGTGTATGTATGTATGTGGGTATGTGCTATTTACGTATGTGTATATGTGTGAGGTTTCTTTGGCACGGCCTACAGCCTAAACAGCTTGATGTATTTCGACATGTATTGTGAGGTGTCATTTGAATCGTCTTGATAGTGGAAGTGACATAGGGTACAACATTTTGCAGCCAGGTTTTTTTGTTTTTCTTTTAATAATGTTACTTGTTAACTTGTTAACAAACTTTACTTGTTAACAAACTTTACTTGTTAACAAACTTTACTTGTTAACAAACTTTACTTGTTAACAAAGTTAATTACTTTAAGAACATCAGTTTGCAGTAGCAGAGATGACATTAAATACGCACATATGTTCACAAATAAACGAACTGGAATGCGTTCGGTTGGGATCGATCCTGCACCTTCTGGCTTGAGAGGCGACTTCTTCCAACTAGGTTATCATCGTTAAATCTTTTTTTATTTTTTTGTTGAAAAACCACAGACCTAATATTTTTTTATATAAAAATAACATATCGTCACGCCTTTCCCGCGAAGGGGCTGGCAGAGGTGTAATATAACACCCACATTTCGCCGGACGATATTCAGTCCCAAATGTGACAGAAGCGCCTGAACAGGGACAGCGTTTCGCCATACACCGGGCTCCAGTCATGTAGCAGATTACACGCACATATGTTCACACAATGAACAAATTGGTGCGTGCCGTCGGCGTCGGCTGGGTTCAAACCCGCTCCCTCTGGCTTGAGAGGCGGGCCTTCTCCAACTAGACTATCACCGCTTTTATATAAATCTATGTGATAAATTTGCGTTTGTCCGCCATTTTTGATGAAGTAATCAATAACTCTGACGATAGAGCACGAAAAATACGATGTCGAGATTTGAAAAAAAAAAAAATAGAACCAAGAGAGAAAATAATAGAGAAGAGCTTAACAAAATTAGAAAACTCAACTCTAGAATTGATATATTGGAAATCGTGGATCATCACGGAATATTCGAACGCGCATTAGAAGTGGCTCTAGCTAACTAAAGTACGTACTTCAAATCGATACGACAATCAGAAGTAGGTTAAATTTGACTCCCAAGATTTGCTTTCGTATTAGATACTAGCTGCGTTTCGCGGCTACATCCGTGCTTTGAAATACCCTTGTGTTAATCCAGAGTGTAAGTTGCATAGTTAGGATCAACTTTTTTTATCTTTAGTTGCAATAATCTGTACAAGATGGCGTTAGTTGCCTAATTTGGGAAGGGTTTGACAGTAATTCTCGAAAGACGCAATTGCCTCACGTACGCATTTGTTACCTACCTATATTATATAGCCTATAGTCTAGATTTACGTTATTTTTCATCAAAATCCATCCATCCATTCCAGCGTGAAGAAGTAAGAAATAAACACATACAAACTTTCGCCTTGATAATATGCTCTTGTGCACGTGTCTTTGCTTTCATTTCATTGCATATGGAACTTTTTTTTTTTTTACATTTCTACACACGTTCGCCTGACTCCAAACTAAGCAAAGCTTGTACTATGGCTGCCAGAGACTGACATACATACATACTTAGATATTTTTAAAAACATACTTAAATACA